>BPLT01000039.1:315000-2715000 GCA_019656295.1 Rhododendron mucronatum var. ripense | reverse complement strand
GTGCCCACAGTGGCGACTCTGCTGGGGATTGATCATTGCATTGATTAATATTTAGGCATTAATACATAAATGAACAATTTTCAAAAGTCTGGCAAAACAGTACGCTCCGCGCTGCTGAAGAACGGAATGGTAACGTAACAGGATCTCAGCATCCGACCAATCCGAACTGGGGCTTTTACTATTGTTCACTTGTGTAGTTTTGTCCAAGTATTGATTAATAAAAGTGAGCCAAACTTCAAAAGGCATTTCCAAAATTCTGCAATTTCTCTCTCATTTAGTCAAACTTTGGCGTTCTTCATTTGCATCGATGTTGGATAAGCCCCGTTGAGGTGTTTTGGGTAACCGCCACAGTTTACTGGAGCCCGGGGTCCTCGAATGCCCAACAACCTTGGACGATGATGAGTCGTAATACCGTTCGACCATTGCTTTGCTGCACGCATTGCAGTGGGAGGTATACCGCGGCTCTAGTCAGAGGAACCCATTTCAGCCAAAACCAGCCTCGTCATGCGTACAAAGCACTAGAACCTTTCAACCTAAGACAGGAACCTACAGGGTAGGATTACTTGCATCTAACCCCCATAAACTGTCTATGTGTTACTGCTTTCCTTATCGCATGCCTGTACATACATACATCCCGTTTTGCGTAGGAGCATGCTAGGGCGGCTCTTAGGTCTGTCTCGAGTTCGTCTCGTGATTGTGAGGACCCTGCCATGGACCGATGAAGAGTCGTGCATCTCAATGTTGCGCGTTATCAGTTTTCAAAATCCTTGAGTCAGCGAGACTTTGGGAAATCAGGACTGTTTAAGTCTATTGTCTAAACCTAGTCGAAGTTTCAAACAGAAAATCAGGAACAGCGAAAAGGATATCGTGATACCCACACCATCCCAGGTTAAAGTGCTAATCACTTACACCATCAAGGCTCCGGCACAGTGCTGCTTACGCCACCTCGGTTATGGTATCACGCCATCTGCATCAAGTTGTTCCCACCTCCAAAGTTGAAACTTCGAGAATGGAGTAGTCAAAGGCTTAGACTATCTTGACATCCTTTAGTGTCCATCGACCCAAATAAGAATACACCGTCGAAAAAGAAATCCGAGGATTCTATGGCAGCGTCCTAACAGCATGAGTTGGACTCCCTCTAGTGTTAGAGTCTAGGAGGACACTGACGACGTTGGCATGCTCATTTTCTTTCAATTCTTTTCAAAGTAAACTGTTGCAGGCTGTCATTGAGCTCATCTATTTTGCTGTTTAGCTGAACCATGGGGAGCTTCGAAATCAAGAGCCAAACCTGCTTGGGAACGTCCGTCGGGTCTGTTTGAGGATCTGTTTGGGGGTTTGTTTTTCTGCTCATCACAACGCAAGCACAGCTCTGCACTCTGTCAAGGGAGGATTCGCCGCCAACCACTCCGCACGAATCTCCTCCGTCCTCTCCATCTCCACCTGTAACTTCGAAACCGATCAAGACAGAAACCCTAGACATGGCAGATGTTCCTCCACCAAATCTTACTACGATGCTGGCTGACCTGCAGCACAACCTAGCCATCATGCAACAAAGGGCAGATCAAGCCGATACTGCTATGGCTAATCTGCAGGCCCTTATCAACGAAAGGCTCCCGGTCGCAAGGATAGAAGGCGAGAGACAAGAGCGCGAAAATCCAGCTAGGGAGGACATTCCAGCCGAGCAGCCTGCTGCGAATCCCGAAATGGCTGCCCTGATCGCCAAAATGGCTAAACTAGAAGAGTCAGTTGCCAAGTCCGAAAGAATCAGCGCCGGAGGGTTGGACATGGACCGTCTCTGCCCCTTTCCAAATGCACGGCTCCCGGAAAGGTTCAAAATGCCCGACTTCGCAAAGTTCGACGGGACGGGCGATCCAAAGACACACCTGCTAGCTTACCACGGTGCAATGAAACTGCATGGGGTTGAAGAGGAGGCAATGACCCAATTGTTCCCTCAAACTCTGGCCGGCCCAGCTTTTCAGTGGTTCTTGTCACTCGATGTCTCCAAGCGCAAAACATGGGAAGACATTGGTGCGGCCTTTTTCGCCCAGTACAGCTACAACTCCCAACTCAAAATGACCACTCAAGAGCTGGAGTCCACCAAGATGAATCCAAAAGAGTCCTTTGCGGATTTCATCAAGCGTTGGAGGACTAAGGCTGCAGTCATGACCGATCGGCCGAGTGAGAAGGATCAGATCCGTATCATCTCCCGTAATCTGCTGCCCGACTTTGCTAAGAATCTAGTGCTCGTCCAAGGGGCCGATTGGGATACTTTCTTTGAATCTGGCCTTGCTATCGAAGAAGCTCTCCAAACTGGGGTTCTGCCGCGTAGCGACCCTCCTTCCTCCTCCTCGGGATCCAAAGCCAAACCTCGCGTTTACTCAGGGAGCAGCGCTGCTTTGTTCGGCAGTAACAGTTATGCCAACGCCACATCTACCGATAGCAGCAGTACTCAAGACTCCAACCGCACTGCCGATGTCAACCAGGTCCAAGCCCCTCCAAAATCCCGAAACCGCAATCAGCCCCGGAACTTCACCAAATTTGAAGCTCCGCTCTCTCAAGTGCTAGAAAGGCTGGCCAAATTCGGTCACCTCAAACCGCTGGATCCAACTCCACTGCCCCAAAATCCATCCCCTAGCCACAACCCAAACGCTTTCTGCGCCTATCACCAAATGCCCAGCCATTACACCGATTCCTGCTACCGCCTTCGCCACGCAATTCAAGATTTGGTGGACAACGGCACTCTCCCGACCCCTCCTAAGCCTAACGTCATCACCAACTCCATGCCGCAGCACAACGGCCACCCTCAAATCAACCAAATCAGCCTTACCTCCACTATAATCCAACCTAGCTCCACCATATTCAACCCCACTGACCATATAGCCCCAGAGCATCACCCGAAACCTGTTGTGGCCATCCCGGCAGAATTCAGTGTCAACATGTTGGTAGTTGGCTGGGATATGGAAGACAAAGCAAGGGAATGGGCAGAACTTGCTAACCATTGGAACGAGCAGTACTTCTTGGGATTCCCTCAGGCACCGGTTGTTGATCAAGCCCAGTTAAACCAATGGGAGGAAGATTGGAACGCGGCAAGGGCGGATCCACTCGATGGCCTGTCGCTATTTATGCTTTTCTACCAACCTGAACCTGCTGCGGCCGAAACCGAGGAGGAATACGTGTGGGACCCATATCCCGTTGCCGCACAGTTGGCCTGGAATCAGAACTTCCATATGGAAAAGGGGGACAATGATCAGGGTTTGGACGAGCAGTACTTGGATTGCTACAGCCAAGGAGAGATCATCCCTGACGTGCGTCGACAGCTAGGGGAAGCATGGCCACTATTCGATTCCATCTCCAACGCCGTGCATGCAGGCGACCCGACTGTCAACATTGTGCCTGTAGGAATGCCGCGTCCGGTAGTGCATCCTAGGGATGATTGTTCTATTATGGTATTGAATGCACCGCCCGATGACCTGTGGGATGTCGACGAGATCGTCGACCTTAACACAAGCCCGCTGCCTGCTGATTTCTGGGATGTCGATAAAGTGGTCGACATTCAGGTTGGGAATGAAATCTGGACCGTCGATACTGCTTTAGTGGACGGAGGCCTTTCGGATGTACCGTTCGTCACTAATCCGGGGACACCTTTTGAGGAAGCTGCCGCACAGGATCCGGCCCCTTGGGAAGGACAAGTCATGAGTGATCTGGAATGGGTTATGGCTTCGGACCAGGTTGCATCGATCGACAAGGGGAAACGCAAGTTAGAGGAAGTGCCTGCTGATTTCTGGGATTTTGTGGACACATCGCCTTGGTGGGAGATCGCTAACGTCACTAGGAGCGGTCGAGTCTTCCAACCACCCAATCTTTCGGCTGGAAGCTCGTCCAATCCCGGTAATGATCAAAGACCCACTATTCCCTCTGCACAAAAGAACACTCCGGCCATTCCTAGCGGGGTGCCTGAAGAGGATGCTATTCTGAAACAGCTGGAAAGGATTCCTGCCGCCGTCTCTGTCTGGGGTCTAATATCGTCATCAAAGGAGCATCGAGAAAGGCTGTCTGCAGCGCTAGCCCGTCTTACTGTGCCAACGGACATCACCGCGGAAGCCATGGTTGCCCTAGTCTTGCCATTGCTTTCCAAGCATTCCGTCACTTTCACCGAAAAGGATCTGCCTGTTGATGGGACTGCTCACAACCGCCCATTGCACATCACTCTCAAGTGCAGGGGACATTGGGTTCCAACCGTGTTGATCGATAACGGATCTGCGATCAACGTCTGTCCCATGAGGGTTGCTTACCGTCTGGGGCTCACCAAGGCTGACCTCACGCCTTCCAATCTGGCAGTCAAGGCCTACGATAACACGCGCCGCGTAGTCGAGGGAACTCTCATGCTGAAGCTTGATGCCGAGGGTTTTGAAATGGACGTGGAATTCCATGTGGTTGACATCCCTACCACCTTCAACCTGCTGTTGGGAAGGCCGTGGCTGCATAGGGCGGACATCATGGCTGTACCGTCGACTCTCCACCAGAAGGTCATGCTGGGGCTACCTACCGGGACTCTAACCATCTGCGGAGACTCTGGGATCCGCCCGCTCAAGGACGATGGGACGCCTGTTTTAGGGATCATGCACGGGGAGGAGGACTCAGACTTTGGAGGTTTTGCTTTCGACACTTCCGGCTCAGTCCTGTCCATTGTCATGGATGACGACTTCATAATCAGCTCTACTGCCCTTGAAATCATGAGGAAGATGTCATTCATGCCTGGCCTAGGGTTCGGGATCAACCAGCAGGGGATCGCTGAGTTCCCTGTCTTTCCCTTTACCGAAGGCCGCTTCGGCCTGGGATACACTCCCCCTACCAAAAAGGTCAAACTAGGGAAAGACACGGGAAAACCTCGGACCCTTTATGGTAACCCCGACAGCTATTTCGTCCGTGAAGGAGGAGGCATTGCTTATCTGGGGCAGGTTGAACCATTTTGGGATCAAGTGACCAGGACTTGGCTTCCGAGTTTTGAGATCTTCGCTGCCGACACTTGGTCTGATGACGAAGAGGAAATTGCAAATGAGGAGCTGGCTGCAAAGGAATTCAAGAAGCAGCTGGTCGCAATCAAGGAAAGGGCTGACTGGCTGGTCGCTTTTGATCAAGGGGGTCTAGAGGAGCTGTTCTCCCAAGTGGGTTTGGTTGGCAAGGAAGATGAGGCTGAAGTGCTGATGCTTGGGCCCGACTCTCTTGATCTTCTCAACGATCCAACCTCCCTCATCGTCGAAGCAAAGGGTAGTCTTAATAACTGCATTTTTACTCCCCGTTTAACATGCATTGACGATGTATCTGAATCTGACACAGAGTCTGTCGAGTCTAAGTCTAGCTCAGAGTCGAAGTTTGTGCCTCTCGGCCCTCCACGTCATAGCTTTTACTTTGAGTTTGAGTCGACTGTAGTTGGCAACCCCTCTGGGTTTTATGAAATGAATGATCCTACTTCCGATTACTTTGCTGACTTTTACATAAACTGTGTCGACCCCGACGATGAAGGAATCGACTTTGACGGGAACATCCTGGCCGAGTTGCGTTCCCTCATCGAAAGGGAAGACGAAAGGCGTGCTCAGCCGCTAAAAGAAGAAGTAATTTCAATAAATCTGAAAGATGAGGATGACCCCCGTATGATACAAATCGGTTCAAACCTATCCCCGGAGCATCACGCTGGTACCATCGCGGCGCTCAAAGAATACTTCGAAGTTTTTGCCTGGTCTCACGCCGACATGCCTGGTATCGATCCCGAAATAGTACAGCACCGCATTCCGTTAATGCCAGGGGCAGTTCCTGTCAAGCAGAAGCTCCGAAGAATGAGGCCGGACTGGGTTCAGAAGATCAAGGAAGAGGTCACCAAGCAAATCGACGCAGGATTCCTGAGGGTTGCTGAATACCCCCAATGGGTCGCCAACATCGTACCTGTACCCAAGAAGGATGGAAGGATCCGAGTTTGTGTCGATTTTAGGGATTTGAACAAGGCAAGCCCCAAAGATAGTTTTCCCTTGCCTCACATTGATGTGCTTGTGGATAACACGGCGGGGCATGCTTTGCTCTCCTTTGTCGACGGGTTCGCAGGATACAATCAGATCTTCATGGCCCCAGAGGATCAGGAGAAAACAACGTTCGTCATAGAATGGGGGACCTACTGTTACGTGAAAATGCCGTTTGGACTAAAGAATGCCGGGTGCACCTTCCAAAGGGCCCAAACAACTTTGTTCCATGACTTCATCCACAAGACGGTCGAGGTGTATGTAGACGACATGATCGTAAAGGCAAAGGAGGAAAAGGACTATCTCCCTTCGCTCAGGCAGTTTCTCGAAAGGCTTCGAAAGTACAATGTACGTCTCAACCCGCAGAAGTGCACATTCGGGGTTACAGCAGGCAAGATGTTGGGGTTTCTGATCACCAAGAGAGGAATCGAGGTCGACCCATCTAAGATCAAAGCAATTCTCGAAATGGAGCCCCCGCGATCTGAGAAGGGAGTGCGGAGTTTTCTAGGAAAGGTTCAGTTTATCAGCCGATTCATCGCCAAATTGACTCCGACTTGCGAGCCGCTGTTCCGCTTACTCAAGAAGAATGTCCCGTTCGAGTGGACAGACAAGTGCCAAGCTGCTTTTGAATCAATTCAAAAATATCTGCAAAACCCTCCTGTATTAATGCCACCTACGCCTGGACAACCACTGATTCTGTACTTATCTGTGACACCAACGGCAATGGGTTGTTTGCTAGCGCAGGAAGGGGAAAACAGAGTCGAGAAGGCCATCTACTATTTGAGCAAGAAAATGGTGGGAAGCGAGGAGCGCTATACCCCTTTGGAAAAGACATGCTGGGCGCTAGTTTGGGCTACCAAAAAGCTTAGACACTACATGCTAGCCTATTCGGTGAAGCTGATTTCTCAAATGGACCCCATCAAATACCTATTCGAGAAGCCAGCGCTCACCCATAAGCTAGCATGTTGGTTGCTTCTGCTGGCTGAGTTCGATCTCCAGCATGTCACGAGGAAGTCAGTGAAGGGCCGTGCTGTGGCAGAATTCTTGGCAGATCACCCAGTTGAGGGGCCGGAGGATGTGAATTTCAACTTCCCAGACGAGGATGTACTGACCGTAACTGAAGAAGTATGGACGCTGTATTTCGACGGGGCTGCTAATCAGAAAGGGGTTTGGAATCGGGGTGTTGCTGATCACGCCCGCTGGCGCTCATATTCCGCTCGCTTTCAAACTGAATTTCGATGTTGCTAACAATCAAGCCGAGTATGAGGCCTGCATCGTCGGAATGGAGGCGGCAATTGCACTAGGAGTTGAGAAGCTCGAGGTTATCGGAGACTCGAACTTGGTGGTGTCCCAAGCCAACGGAGATTGGAGGGTTCGCGAGGAAAAGCTGAAGCCTTATCACCAAGACTTGGAGGAACTGATTCCTCGCTTCAATAAGGTGACTTTCACCCATGTCCCTCGCTTGAGGAATCAGTTCGCCGATGCCTTGGCGACCTTGGCTTCAATGATCGAACTCCCGACAGGGGTCAAAATGCGGCCAATTGTGATCGAACAAAGGGACCTGCCCGCTTATGAATACATCAACGCCGTCGATGATGTCGATGATGGCCTACCCTGGTACCATGACATCTGGAATTTTGTGGAGCGTGGGGAGTTTCCCACTGGGGCTACAAGGAAGGATCGGATTGCCTTGCAACGTTTGGCTGCTCAGTACATTATCTGCGGAGGAAAGTTGTATCGAAGGTCTCACTGCGGGATGCACAAGCTATGTGTGAATGGCGCCGAAGCAACACGGATAATGGAAGAGATTCACGAAGGAATCTGCGGCCCTCACATGAGCGGCGTCATGCTCGCAAGAAAAATCCTCAGGCAGGGTTATTATTGGTCTACCATGGAATCTCAATGCATTGACTATGTGCGACGTTGCTATAAGTGTCAAATCCATGCTAATCTGCAGCATGTCCCTCCAACTGAACTTTTTGGTATGACCTCGCCCTGGCCTTTCTCAGTATGGGGAATCGACGTCATCGGGATGATTAACCCCTCTGCTTCAAATGGGCACAAGTTCATATTAGTAGCCATCGACTACTTCACTAAGTGGGTCGAGGCTGAATCTTACAAGACCCTGACAACCGTTCAAGTTGCACAGTTCATTCGAAAGAACATCATCTACCGATATGGGGTCCCCCAGGCCTTTGTATCAGACAATGGAAGCCACTTCAAGGGTAGGGTTTTGGAGCTATTCGAGGAATTTGGAATTAAGATCCATCATTCGACAACCTATCGGCCGCAAACAAATGGGGCTGTCGAGGCTGCAAATAAGAACGTCGAGATGATCATTAAGAAGACTGCCGAGTCTGCAAGGGATTGGCACGAACTGCTACCGTTGGCCCTCTGGGGGTACCGCACGTCAATTCGCACTTCCACGGGCGCAACTCCGTACTCCTTAGTCTATGGAATGGAAGCTGTACTCCCTATCGAGCTTGAGATTCCGTCTCTGAGAGTCATGGCCGAAAGTGGGCTCGAGGAAGCTGAATGGCTAAGTGGGAGGTTTGTCGAGCTCATGTTGTTTGACGAACGGAGGCTCCGTGCTCTGTATCATGTTCAGGGGTATCAGCGTCGAATCGCCCGGGCATTCAATAAGAAAGTGAAGTCGAGAGGTCTGGTCGAAGGGGATATGGTTACAAAGGAGATCCGGGCTCCAGTGTTCGATCCTCGTGGGAAGTTCCGGCCAAAGCGTTCTGGGCCGTACATCATCAAAACCATCCTATCTGGGGGTGCTACCAAGCTCATCGACCTCGACGGCAATGAATTCAGTACCTTGGTCAACCTGGATCAGCTCAAGCGCTACTATCCCTGAGAGATGCTCGTTGGATCGAAAACCACAAGGGTGGGCGATTCCAAGCAAAAATTAAAGCAGCCTGCTAGACCGAAAACCTAAGGAGGCGGTCTAGGCAAAAATAAATAGGCAAAGTCAAAGAGCTCGCTAGACCGAAAACCTGTTAAGGCGGTTCTAGGCAAAAGTCAGAGCGTAAAAGGAGAGGTAAAGTACACGAGCGAACCCTTGCCTGAACTACGTTCTGACCTGATTCCCTACAAAGGGATACGTAGGCAGTCTCACAATGAGACCCGGTCATATCCTATCAAGCTGATCCACGGTCTGACATTCTGGGTTTGTACCAAGGCTGAGATAGTTCAAAGACTCAAAAGGCGGGCTGGAGTTACGTTAGAGAATTAAAAAGGGGGAAACCCTTCATCTTTCAACTTTATTTTGCAAAATTATTATTTCTAATATACAAGCTGAGCATAAAAGCCTTAAAAGAAATGAAGCATGAAAAAACAGAACAAAATGCTTGAGAAGCCTAACGGCTCACAGCTTATTCTAAGTACAGCAAAGCGGTTTGGAGTCAGCCCATATTTGTTCTTGCATGCACATCTGCTCTCAGCCACTGTCTATAGCGATTCTTTAACCGAGGGTTGAAATCTGGCATCTCCGCCTGGAGAATCCTCAGGCCCCAGCGCCTCTGATAACCGCTTAGTGTCTGAGCATTGAAGTTGGGAAGATGGAAACCCCCGGTACTGATCCGGGTATTCTCCTGCGGGGCACCCAATTGGCGAAGGATCCGCCCAGGGATATAGAATGTGAAGCTGGTCAGCCCCGCAATGACCACCCTGTCAAAGCCGTCAGAATGGACGGTCATGTCTGGAAGGTCTAGCCAAGGACACCTCCAAGCAATTTCATCGGGCTGCATCTCTTGCATGAATTCGTACCAGCCCTCCACATCCAAGTCAGGATACCGCATTTCTCTCTGATGAACCCGTTTTGGAAATAGGTTCCAGCCCGCTGCCGGTGGATGCAAAAGGCTCAACTTGTCCGACAACCACAGCTGCATGAGTGATAAAACAAGTAAGGAGTCAGATAAAACCTGAGCGAAAAGACAAGTGAGGAACTAGGAAGCAGCCTAAGCCGAGTGTCGAGGTAAAACGAGAATGTGCGAAAAACCAGAAAAAGGAGAGCTGAGTGAGTTTACCTGGAGCAAGAGTGGGCTCCCGCTGAAAACGGCCGATTGGCCTGTACTCACTAAATCCAAACCCAGGAGTGTCTCAGCCAGGACCAGGGGAATCACATTCTTTCGGTCCCCCATTTGAGCGGCCACGCTCACTAAGGAAGGGCTGACCCGCCCGTCAGCAGGAACGAGCAAGTAAGCCGCAAGCAGGCAGATAACCAGGGCGAAGCACCGACGTGCTTGAACTTCGTCGCTATTTGGGCTATTCAAGTCAACATCTGGGCTGTACATTTCAACCAGCCGGATAACGTTCACCTGGCCACCATCCAGGATTGTGTTCGCTAGACCCCGGGAAATACCAAGCGAGCTGGCCAGCAGTTTCGGCATGCTCACTTGATAGGGAGGAACGACAAGCGTCGGGGATGCATAGGTGCGGAGGTACGCCTGAAATTCCTCCACGGTCGGGCACATCTCATCATCGCCGAAACGGAAGACGTGGATGTCCGGGTCCCAAAATCTTAGGGCGGCCCACAGCAGTGCCGAGCAAATCGGCACATGTCGAAGAAAGCGGAAAGAAGAAAGCCCGTGGTATTGGAAATTGAGCCAATCAACACCCAAAAAGGATACTAGCCAAGGCTTGAGCAGTGTTGGGAGGGGGTTATCCATGGACAAAGCTATGAAGATGCTAGAAAAGAAAAGGGGGAGTAATTGGTGCTGTGAATGCCCTGAAGGAGGCACCCCAGCTTTATAGGCTTTCAAATGACCGTTGTAGATCACATGGAGCATGAGGCCAAGTAACTAGCCTCCAAGGGAGCATCATACCAAGTACTCTGCCTCCCCTGAACTCTCAGAAACCGTGGGGAAACCGCGTGAGGGTAAAAAACAAAGTGCCCCTGAAAAAGGACAGTTGGTCAGTCAGGTGGATCTGACTCACAGGATCTTGGCGTACGCCAACCTAAACCTGGCGTGCACAGGGTTTTCACCGTCCTGGCGTACGGGCTCAACAACCTGGCGTACGGTATGTTGGTGCACCAGAAAGCAGTTTGCAGCAGCCACTGCCGTTACATGGTCGTTTTTAGTTCCAAGGCTTGTTTTGGCTATTTCTTGATTCCTACAAGTTTCAAACGTCATTTGGGACTGCAGCAAAGCATCGGATCCTAAAAGCCGCGCCCGTCAAAGATTTTGAGCCCCCGAAGGCCCGTGTCGGACTAAAATCGAGGATACGGAGGGTCGAATCTCGTTTTGTAGGGTTTTGCCAAGTGTTGTTACACCGCACACGTCACATAGGACCTGTGTAACTGTACGGGGGTGTCGGTTTCAGTCCGAGACCATATCGAGTCGTCTTTTGCGTCTTGTGTCCATTTTTGCGACATTTTTAGCCTTTTTTTTATGGTATTTTCCTTATATCGGGACGTTTCTACCGGTTTCAATGGTTTGTACAGGTCATTGTACGTCTCTGTAGTCTATTCAAAGTGTCAGTTTCTTCTGTTTTGGAGAAATGTGGAATTTGGTCTATTAATACCAATTTTCCCGTATCCTCCGCGTGTCTGGGGTATATCTTGTATCCTGGGGCTTTTCTGTACCTCTTTCTTCGAGCTAGATCCACTTTGTGCGTATGCAGGTGTCTGTGTCGATTCAGAACTATCATCAATGCATGTTAGATATTAGGGGATGGTTTGTTCGCTTCCTTGAAACACGAAATCCAATAATTAAAGGAACCAACAAACAGAAAATGCAGATATTATTTCTATCATGTCTACCACATCGAAATCCTAAAAAAAGCAAAAGGTGGGAATGTATCAAGCGGCACAATGGCCCGAGCAAAACTCAACATGTGTCAAGGCACACTTGCCCAAAAGTCAATAGGCACGCAGGCCTTATATATCCAAAGTGTCAAAGTATCAATGCATCAAAAGTCAAAACAGCAAAATAGACTAAGGCTCGGTGTTAGCCCTCAGTCATCAAAAAGGTCCTTGTCGTCCTCCTCCTCCTCGCTCTCTACCAGCTCGCGCGGGTCTATCCGGAACCGAGGGTCCTCCGCGGAGTCCGAGCCGCTGCTGAGGGACGTGTTCTCCTCCTCTTCTTCTGCTTCCTCTTCTTCTCTCCTTTTCTTTTGCAAAGGTCCCTCAGCAGGCCTCTTCTCTGCAGACCTCTTCCTCAGCTCTCGACGGAATGGGAGATCCTCGCTAGCAGCCGCAATGTGTACTCCTCTCTGAGTGCTCGCTGCTGGTCGGGATGAGCTCGGTGCTATCTTCTTCTGAGGCGGTGGCCTTACACTTTTCCTCCTAGGAGCCGCCCTAGCTTGCCCCTGCATTTGCATTTAGCTTGATTAACATTTGCGTACATATTGCATATATATATTGAAAAGTGAAAGCAGGACATTGTTCTATCAAAGTTTCAAGGTCATACCTGAGGCCGCACAGTAGGAACTGGAGCTGGAGGTGGATAGTGTAGCCGCAACTGGGCGCCGCTAGCAATCCTGTGAAACTCCTTCTCCATAGCCTTCATCAGGCGCACCGCCTCTCGCACCCACTCCATCGGGGCCTGTGTTACAATCAGTGATCAAGTCAGTTTGCAAGATAAGTATACATGTGAAGGTCGAAGCAAGGGAAATACAAAGGATGCTATAGTATCGTACCGGTCCTGCGATCTCCTCGGGCTCTCTCCTAGCAGGCTCGAACTGAACGGTAGCCTCCTCTCCCTGAGCATCTCGCACAGCCAGTGTCCAAGAAAGCCGAGGAAGGCCCGTCGCCCTAGCAGGCTCACTCCTCTCCATCGAGCGGGCAGTCCTGCCTTGCCCGCGCCTCTCCTCCCCAGCTGCTCTAGCCTCGGCCTCTACGGCTCCGTGCTCGACTACCCCGAGTGGTCCCGCCAAGTACTGCCTCTGATAGACAGCATAGTCACGCTCGGGCCTCAAGAAAGCACTAAGGCCTGCCGGGACGGTGAAGCGCTGCAGCTCAGCCAGCGTGTACTGGTCCGTGTGTGAAGCACGAGGCGGAAGTGGACCCGGCACCACAAACTCTGAAGCCTCAAGCGACTGTCGTGTCACTCGATCCCCTAAGTACCACTGCCACCCAAAGATCGACTCCAGCAGCACGCGGCTTGCGGCTACCACCCTGCTCCGGGAAAGGTACTCCGGCTCGGCCTCCGTGGTCCTCCAAGGGTCCCACTCCACCTGCAAGCATCCAACAATCAAGCAACAAACAGTCGGTCAGCGACAGCATTGAAGCAATTCAAAGGCGATAGTAGGCGATAAAAGGTTGTGTCCTACCTGGGTGCCCGACAGCTCGTCAAGGTATGCCCGAAAAGCCTGGAGGCTACCTCTTGCTGCCTTCTTGCCTCTGTACTGTGGCCCCCATATCAGAGCACGGGGGAGCATCTTCAAGTTCGGGCAGGAGTTCTCCGGAGGGTACATCTTCAGCACCTCGTATGCCCATAGCTGCAAGTTCAAACAATCAAAGCATCAGTACAGCAGTTGAGTTTCAAAAGAAAGGAAAGTACTCAGAAAAGTAAAGGTCATGAGTCTATTTTTCTTACCTCCCACACCCTCCAAAGGCCAGCAATCGCCTTCTTCTGCCGAGAGAATTCCCCCATGAAGCTATAGCACGTCCCCAGAGCAGCGCCTCCCCAATTGTACCTGGCCGCCGTGCGTAAGTCAAACAAGGCCGGCAAGTAGGCCAAGTGCACCGTAGACCTCTTGTTAGGGAACAGCGACGCCCCGAACAAGTACAACAAGTAGGCCCTCGCCATCTGCTCCTCCTCCTGCTCCGAGTGCGGGACCCTGTCCTTCAAGTGCCAGTGAAACTGGTCGTGGGTGAACGTCTCCGAGATACCCACGGGCACAAAACCCAAGAACCACTGCAACGCCTCCGGGTCTCTGTGGATCCCCGTGTCAAATGGGATAGGCTCCCCTCCTACCCTCAAACCTGTCAGAGCAGCAAAGTCCGCCGGAGTCACAGTCATCTCTCCAATCGGAAGGTGGAAGGTGTTGGAAGCATCCCACCACCTCTCAGCCAGCGCCGTGAGCAGGGCGTGATCACTGAGCGTGGCCGTCTGTGTAAGGATGAACGGCCTGAACCCCGCAGCATCAATTAGGGACCTAACCCGCTCGGGCAGCCCTCTGTACAGCTCAAGGGAACTAGCAGGACCGCCGTGCCCCCGTGTACCGCCTCTCGTCCTCTGCACACCATAAAAGCAAAAGAACAAGAGTTTTCCGTTAGCATGCATGCTATAACAAACAGTCGAATCAAGGAAAGAGTTATAAGTGAAAGCCATCAAGCCAGGATAAAAAGGGCATCCAGCATTCTGTGGTCAATTCAAGGTCCGTGTCTACTATGAAGTCGAAGCAAGTAAGCATGATATTTTATGTACACAAGGCATTCCACCCAGTCGAATCAAAGGTATAAGGTATCCTATTTTAGTCAATTCTCTTCTCAAAAGAGGCAAGTATTCAGTCAAATCAAGAGCATGGTATTTCATCAGTCGAATTCGAGTTCTACAATGTTAACAAGTCGAGGCAACCTACAGTCGATTCAAGTTTGTCACCACGTGATTCTTATCAAGGTGCTAGCAAGTCTACAGTCAAGTTCGAGCATGTTCTGCCCAAAGTTCTATCTACCAAGTCAAGCTATCAGGCATGCATATGTCACAATGCTATCAAACGTCGTGCGCAAGTAAGCTATGTACAGGTACAGTAATAAAGGACTACAGGAGAATCAAAAGTGGAGTTCAAAGGAATACCTGCGCCCAGTCCACCGACAAGTGCCACTCCGGGTCTCTCAGCACGAGCTCTGCGTCGTAATCATCGCGTCGGGGGATGTAGCTCTCAAACCCGGACGGTATGAACAAATGTGGCTCCGGGGGAACATAGGCCCCTGCCTCAAAGGCCTGGCGGCCTGCAGCCCGCATCGCCTCTGCCCGTACCACCGCTCGCTCACGAGCTAGGCCACCCTCCTCCCGGGCCTGCTCGACTACCTCAGTCTCTCGTACGAAATCATCCTCCGCAGCCTTGGCCCTCTCGGCCTCAACCCGCAGGCGCTCCTCCTCCTGAGCCTGCGCAATCTGTCTCAGCCTCTCCTCCCGGGCTGACATAACCGCTTCCACCACCGTCGGGTTCTCTCTCAGCAGCCGGTCAAGCATCTCCTCTGTCACAAACTCTGTGAAGTCCCCGCGCGTAATGGGAACATGCGCCGAGGACCCCGCCGCTGCTCTGAACTCTGCTGGTCCTGTGGGTCCCCCAATGGGAGCATCCTTGCCCCGTGCCGGATCTCTTCTCCGCGTATCCGACCGATCATAACCGCCACCAACATCACCACCGCTGCCGCCGCCGCCGGTCCCTGCCAGAACTGGACCCGTAACGACCAGCCCCTCCACTCCGCTCTCGAAGCCCAGTCGACTCACTCGTGGGCCCCCTGTATCACCAGAGGCTGGCGTACGCCCAGTCCCTCCGACCGTACGCCACCTGTCGCCGTCACCCGTCTCTTCTGCATGGCCACCATCGCCGCCATCGCCGCCTGCAACCTCTGCACCATTGGTCGACGACGAACCCAACGTCGCTTGATCGTCGATTTGAGATCTTTGAGCCTCGATTTCAACCCTTGGTTGCCTTACCTCTTCTCCACCGCCACCATTGCCGCCACTTCCACTGGGTTCAGCCATGGATGCACTGATTTGAGGGAGTAAGGGTAGGGAGAGAAAGATTGAGTGAGAGGATTGAGAGTCTTTGAGAAGTTTTGCAAGTTAAGGAGTTCAAAAACCGTAGAAGAGCAGTTTCTGCATTCTGCAGAAGTTTATACGACATGGGACCGTGCTAGGCCGGGTCTGGGCCTGGATCTGGACCGGGCCGAGTGTAGACACCCCATTCTGGACTGTCCAGATTAGTCATTTTACTTCCTTTGTGGACCCAATGATGATAAACGGCCAAGAACAGTTCAGAGTCGATGGAAGGATTTGAGCTTTACTTCCTTCAGGCTGGCGTACACTACCCTATGTTCTTACATTTAATTCAATTCAAGCAAGCAAACCAGCATCCATAAATATTTTGTCATATAAAATTGCAACGTGTTACAGTATTAATCCCTATTAACTGTTCCCCCGCCCTAACTGGCCAAAAATGATCAAATGAGAGAAAAATGCAAACGTTTTAAATAAAATGCCCGAGTAGAGACCGATCTTCGGATTGGGCGAGAGGGGTGCCATAAAACCCTTCCCCTCTCGTAACCTGGCTCCCGAACCTCAGATATCGAAGGTGACGACGGACCAGTCTACGCCTTTTTCAAATCAAATCAAACATTTTTCAAATCAAAGTAAAACGTAGCAAACGTTCTCGAGTTCGGTTCCTTGGGTGTTCTTCCGCTAAAACCCGAGTGGCGACTCTGAATCGAAGCGTTTCGCCGCGCTATTTTCCAAATGGGCCGCCCCCCGAACAATATCTATTCCAAACCAAAATCGGGCGATTTTCGGGGCGCGTGCCCACAGTGGCGACTCTGCTGGGGATCATTGCATTGACTAATATTTAGACATTAATACATAAATGAACAATCTTCAAAAGCCTGGCAAAACAGTACGCTCCGCGCTGCTGAAGAACGGAATGGTAACGTAACAGGATCTCAGCATCCGACCAATCCGAACTGGGGCTTTTACTATTGTTCACCTGTGTAGTTTTGTCTAAGTATTGATCAATAAAAGTGAGCCAAGCTTCAAAAGGCATTTTCAAAATTTTGCATTTTTCTCTCATCTAGTCAAACTTTGGCGTTCTTCATTTGCATCGATGTTGGATAAGCCCCGTTGAGGCGTTTTGGGTAACCGGCACAGTTTACTGGAGCCCGGGGTCCTCGAATGCCCAACAACCTTGGACGATGATGAGTCGTAATACCGTTCGACCATTGCTTTGCTGCACGCATTGCAGTGGGAGGTATATCGCGGCTTTAGTCAGAGGAACCCCTTTAAGCCAAAACCGGCCTCTACATGCGTACAAAGCACTAGAACCTTTCAACCTAAGACAGGAACCTGCAGGGTAGGATTACTTGCATCTAACCCCCTTAAACTGTCTATATGTTACTGCTTTCCCTATCGCATGCCTGTACATACATTCATACCAATCTACGTAGGAGTATGCTAGGGCGGCTTTTAGGTAGTCTCTTCGAGTCTGTTTCATGCCGATCAGGACGCTGCCTGGACCGATGAAGAGTCGTGCATCTTGATGTTGCGCGTTATCAATTTCCAAAATCCATGGGTTAGCGAGATTTTGGGAAATCAGGACTGTTTAAATCTCTTGTCTAAACCTAGTCGAAGTTTCAAACAGAAAACTAGGAATAACGGAGAGAATGCCGTGATACTTACACCATCTAGGTTAAAGTGCTAATCACTTACACCATCAAGGCTGCTTACTCCACTTCGGTTACGGTATCACGTCATCTACACCGAATTGTTCCGACCTCCAAAGTTGAAACTTCGAGAACGGAGTAGTCAAAGGCTTAGACTGTTTTGACATCTCTTAGTGATAGTCGATTCAATCATGGATACACCGTCGAAAAGAAATCCGAGGATTCTGGCAGCATCCGACCGCCATGAGACAAACTCGTTTCTAGAGTCTAGGAGGACACTGACGATGACATGCGCATTGCATTTTTTTTTCAAATTCTTTCAAAAGCTTGCTGCAGGAACGCCACTGAGTTCTCATTTACTTTGCTGTCCAAAGCTCTAGGCCATCACCTTCATCGATCATCAATCCAAAATGGCATCACAAACAGAACTGGCTGAGCTGAAAAGAGCTATACAGGAACTGAACCAGAAAATGGACAAGCAAATGGATATGGTCCAGGGGCTGGTTGACCTTTTCACTTCCGTCATGTCAAAGCTGGATCAGGGGCTAATCAAGGAATCCTCTCAAGCCTGCCACGCTCCTGCCGTCGGAAAGTGCTCGAAGGACATGTTCAAAGACCTGGCTGAGTTTCATGAAAGCAGGACTTACCCGAAGGAGAATGTTGGATCCTTTTTCAAAGCCCATGCTGAAAGGGAGGATATGTGCAATAAAGAAATCAATCCCAAAGGCAAAAGGGTGCATCATGTTCCTCAATCCGATCGTCGGAACCCACCAAGGACCTTCTCTCGCTTCTCCACACCGTTGTCCTCAGTTTATGAGAAGCTCCTCGAAGCTGGCTTCCTCAAACCACTTCTTCCAGCTCCTTCGCCTCGAACATTCCCGGCATCCTACAATTCAAATGCCTATTGTGCCTTCCATCAAATGCCTGGCCATCTCACTGATGCCTGCTTCCGCCTTCGACATGCCATTCAAGATCTCATCGACAATGGCATCATCCCAGCTCCGCTCCCATCAAGGCCCAGTGTCATCTCTGAGCCCCTGCCTCAACATGTTTCTAACCCACATGTTAGCCAGATATCCATCAGCTCCACTCAAATCAACCCTATCTCCACCATATTCAATCAATCCGAACCAATCGTATCTCCCCCATCCGAACCCGAGGTTAACCTAATGGCCATAGGTGCAGTCAAGGTCCACACTGCCAACACCTGGGTTGACAGTGATGAGGAGCCTGCAAAGGAGGAATGCAAAAGGAAGCTTGATCAATCAAAGGAGAAGACGGACATGCTGTGATCCTGTAGTCATGAGGACTTTGGGGCTGTTGTTCAAGGAGTTCCTTCAAGTGGGTCGGATTGAAGGAGCTGAAGAATCTGAAGCGCTGTTGCTTAGGCCTGTCATCCTCTAACTCCCACCTCTCTGCAAAGAAGTCAAGGGTAACTATAAAAGTTGCATTTTCAAATCGCGTCTATTTTGCATTGACACTTTCGAGTCTGAGTCTGACACAGTGTCTGTCAAGTCGTCTAAGTCTAGCTCTGAGTCGGAGTTTGTGCCTCTTGGCCCTCCTTGTCGTAGCTTCTATCCTCAACTCGAGTCTTTTTGTTGTACTTGGCAACCCCGAGGGCTTTATGATATGCATTATCATGCTTCTAAGTACTTTGCTGGCTTTTGAATAAACCGTGTCGACCCTGACGACGAAGGGATAGATTTCGATGGGAATATCCCCAAGGAAATGTGTTCCCTCGCCGAAAGGGAAGACGAAAGGCATGCTCAGCCTATTAAAAGAAGAAGTAATTTCTAATAAACTTGTAAGACGAGGTAGACCCCCAGGAGCTTCACATTGTTTCAACGCTGTCTCTAGAAGAGCTTTGCGCCGTTCAGACTTGTTCAAAGAATTCAACAACATCTTGGCATGGTCTCACAAAGACACGCCTGGCATTGATCATGAGATAAAGAAGCATCGAATCCCCTGGTACCAGATGCCAATCCAGAAGGTAGAAACTCAGAGGGCTCCAGGCCTTGTACCATGTTCAAAACAGTAACATTAGCATCCCATCAAGTGCACATTAAAAAGGTGCAAAAGTGGCCTGGAGCAAGACATTTCCAACTGAAGTAGTCAGGCCACTTCACTATCAAAGTCATTTCATCTGGGGCTCCAGCCAAAGCTCATCGACCTTAATGGCAACGAATTCAACACTGTGGTCAACATGGATCAATTCAAGTGCTACTTTTCCTTGAGAGAAGCTCGTTGGGTCGAAAACCACAAGGGTGGGCGATTCCAAGCAAAAGTTAGAGCAGCCTGCTAGATCGAAAACCTAAGGAGGCGGTCTAGGCAAAAATAAATAGGCAAAAAGTCGAAAGCTCGCTAGACCAAAGACCCAAGTGGGCGGTACTAGGCAAAAGTTAGAGCGTAAAAGAGAGAGGTAAAATACACGAGTGAACCTTGGCCTGAACTACGTTTTGACCTGATTCCCCAGAAGGGGATACGTAGGCAGTCTCTCTCTTCGAGACTCGGTCATAATCTATCAACTGGATCTCAAGTTTTGGCTTTGGTGCACCACGTTGACCGCCTGACTATGTTTTGACAAATCCTTCCCTGAGGTTCGGTCGCAATCTATCAATTGGATCCAAGGCTTCGGTACGTCGCCATAGTCAATAAGAAGACAAGCTTCATTTGTGCAGAAGGGGGAAAACCTTTCGTCTTTCAATTTTATTTCAAACTACTTCTTCAATTCCAAAGCTGAGCAAAAGTCTTAAAATATCTGAAGCATCAAAAACAGAACAAAATGCTTGCGAGGCCTAACGGCTCACAGTTTATTCTAAGTCCGCAGAGTCTAGTGTAAGCAACCGCAGCGGATTTGTAGTCATGCGCGCTAATCCAAAGTTTACGCGCTTTTTGTTCAAAGTTATGCACATTGGTCTCAAACCCGTGCGCTTCTTCAATTCGGGCAGCATTAAAAAGCAGTCAGCTACTGCCTCCGATTCATCAAGATTAAAAGTACCTCGAATGTCATGCAAGGGGCTTTTGCCAAGTTTTTCTATGCCGTGCAAGTCATGCGGACCTAATGTGACTGCATGGGGGTGTCGGTTTCAGTCCGGGCCTATATGGGTCATCTCTTTGCGTCTTTTTGTCCATCTTTGCGACAATTTTCGAGTGCTTTAATCTGTTTCCCATTCTGGGGCTTTCTTCTCAATTTTATTTGTTTGTACAGGTCATTGTACATCTATTTGACCTTACGTAAGCGTCAGTTTCACCTGTCCACTGGACATTTGAATTTTTGGCTCATCAAAGCCCAAGATTTCATTTTTCCGCGAATCTAAGAGTCCGCCTCTTATCCTGGGGCTTCTTCTCTCTTTTCATTCGAGCTAGGCAAGTCTATACATATACGTGTGTCTGTGTGTCGACTCAGCTCACTTGTCAATGCAAATTAGATATTAGTGGTGGGTTTATGCACTCTGTCTCAAAGGAGAGTCAATAAACTGAAAAATGTAACTTTTACATTGCTACCCTAGCTTCTATCTTCTATCCAAGCAGTGGAATCGTGTGAACAACAAGAGTATGTCAGCCCATGGCAAAGCAAAACATATCTATGGGGCACATCTGCCTAAGCATCAAGGAAGGGGCACACTGGCCCAATACCGTTACTATGTCAACTAAGGCACACCAGCCCACCAGCCCGCTCAATGCCCCTCTATTTTGGCACGCAAACCCGAAACTCAAAAGTAGCTGGCAGTGAAGTAAGGAGACTCAGTGGTAGTCCTCAGGCGTCATCGTCCTCTTAGGAGCCGCCGTTAGCTTGCATCTGCATTTTCAATTTGTGCATACAATTGAATACATATCATTGCGTATTGTATATCAACTGTTGAAAACAGGAAAAGTCTATCAAATGCCAAAGCATGCTTATCCAACAGTGAAGGCAGCAAGTAATCAGGCTTTTGCGGGTTCATACCTGGGATCTAGTCACTACTGGAATTGGAGCCAGAGCCGCTCCTCTGGATGGTGCAATTGTAAGGAGGGTGCCACATGCCGTTCTCCCTATCCATTTTCTCCGTGGCAAATGTCAAGCACACAGCCTACTCCGCTAGCACCTGGAGCATACTTTGGTGGTCAGAATACAATTCAAAGCAGCAATGACTCGTGCGGCTCAAATCCAAGTTCATTGACGGCATGTTCATCCAAAAGAATGTCCTTCTAATCAATTCAATCAACGACGGTCAGTCATATCGTCCTTTTCAAATCAACGACGGTCAGTCATATCGTCCTTCTCAAATCAACGACGGCCAGCCATATCGTCCTTCAAATCAAATCAATCAACGACGGTCAGCCATATCGTCCTTCAAATCAATCCAATCAACGACGGTCAGCCATATCGTCCTTCAAATCAATCCAATCAACGACGGTCAGCCATATCGTCATTCAAATCAATTCAATCAACGACGGTCAGCCATATCGTCCTTCAAATCAATCCAATCAACGACGGTCAGCCATATCGTCCTTCAAATCAATCCAATCAACGACGGTCAGCCATATCGTCATTCAAATCAATTCAATCAACGACGGTCAGCCATATCGTCCTTCAAATCAATCCAATCAACGACGGTCAGCCATATCGTCATTCAAATCAATTCAATCAACGACGGTCAGCCATATCATCCTTCTCAAATCAACGACGGTCAGTCATATCATCCTTCTCAATTCAACGACGGCCAGCCATGTCGTCCTCAAAGTCAATTCAATGCAACGACGATCAGAATGTCGTCCACTTCAATCCATCAACGGCGATCAGCCATATCGCCCGCTTCCAACCTTTCACGGTATTCAGAATATCGCCTGCCGTTCAACTCAGCGGCCGCCCATCCAATCAATCACCACAACGGCGGTCTGCCCTTCCAATCAATCTATAACAACCGTCCGCCTATCCTGATCCATATCTATGTATAGCAAGTGCAACTTCCAACAGTCTTATTGCTCTGTCTCGGATGGTCTTTGATAAGGAGATTGGCTCTGGTTCCCAACAGATGGAATTCAACCTACCTGACACGACCTACCCGTGGCTGTTGAGGTTTCTGTAGGCCGAAGAAGGTTCGATCCCCCAGGGTAATGATTTGTCCGCAACTGATTAATCCCCAGGAAAGTCCGCCTCGGCATTCAATGATGGTTTGCCCATCCTCGTTTCTCAACAGAGTTCATACCCTCTTTCAACCAAGTCAACGATGGTTTAACGAGTCGTCCCTCAACGATGACCCACCGTCTCAAATCAACGATGGTTTAACGAGTCGTCCCTCAAGGATGACCCACCGTCTCAAATCAACGATGGTTTAACGAGTCATCCCTCAAGGATGACCCACCGTCACAAATCAACGATGGTTTAACGAGTCATCCCTCAAGGATGACCCACCGTCACAAATCAACGATGGTTTAACGAGTCATCCCTTAAAAATGACCCACCGTCACAAGTCAACGATGGTTTAACGAGTCATCCCTTAAAAATGACCCACCGTCACAAGTCAACGATGGTTTAACGAGTCGTCCCTTAAAAATGACCCACCGTCACAAGTCAACGATGGTTTAACGAGTCATCCCTTAAAAATGACCCACCGTCACAAGTCAACGGCGATCAGAACATCGTCCCGTTCAATTCATCAACGGCGGTCAGAACATCGTCCGGTTCAATTCATCAACGGCGACCAGAACATTGTCTTGCTCAATTCGTCAACGACGATCAGAATACCATTCGATAGGTCCGTTCGTCTGCAACTAAGTGTTCCCCAGGAGAGTCTACCTCGGCCTGCCCTGAACAAATACCTTCCCTTCAGTCTTGCTTCAAATGCATCTTCCAGCAGCCTTATTGCTTTGTCTCGGATGGTCTTTGATAAGGAGATTGGCTCTGATTCCCAACAGATGGAATTTAACCTACCTGACACGACTTACCCGTGGATGTTGGAGTTCTTTGTATCGAGGACGGTTTGGTCCCCATCAACGACGGTCCACCCGTCCAATTTCAAATCAAAGACGGTCCACCCGTCCAATTCCAAATCAACGACGGTCCACCCGTCCAATTTCAAATCAACGACGGTCCACCCGTCCAATTTCAAATCAAAGACGGTCCACCCGTCCAAATTCAATTCAACGACGGTCCACCCGTCCACTTTCAAATCAACGACGGTCCGCCCGTCCAACTTCAAATCAAAGACGGTCCACCCGTCCAATTCTAAATCAATGACGGTCCACCCGTCCAATTCTAAATCAACGACGGTCCACCCGTCCAATTCTAAATCAACGACGGTCCACTCGTCCAATTCTAAATCAACGACGATCCACCCGTCCAAATTCAATTCAACAACGGTCCACCCGTCCACTTTCAAATCAACGACGGTCCGCCCGTCCAATTTCAAATCAACGACGGTCCGCCCGTCCAATTTCAAATCAGCGACGGTCCACCCGTCCAATTTCTGCCCTCCACGAGCAGCGATCTTTCTCAAATAATTTGTCTGGCTGAACTCACCGATCAGGTTCTTTAAAATTCGTGTCTTCTTTATCTTGCTCAGGATAGTCAAGAGTAGGGTGTCTAGACAACCTTTGACGTTACTTGTCTCCACTCAAACAAATGGTGCTCCAAGTGCCGTCAAAGGGGGGCTTCTGTAGACACCCCATTCTGGACTGTCCAGATTAGTCATTTTACTTCCTTTGTGGACCCAATGATGATAAACGGCCAAGAACAGTTCAGAGTCGATGGAAGGATTTGAGCTTTGAGCGTTGAACTCTCTCCCTTCAAACCCACCTTCAAGCCCATTTCAAAACCCTTCAAAACCAGAGCCAAATAAGCCCTAGCAAAACCGTACCTTGCTTACGCCAGGTTATTCCTGGCGTGCGCCAGTAAATTGCCACGTGTCGGACATCGACCATTGACTCAGTTTGACCTGGCGCACGCCGGGTTATAGCTGGCGTACGCATGGTCAAGACCGGTCAAATCACTGCTTTTCTGTCACGTGCTCGAAGCTTTGCAACCGTCTCAGTACGGCGCAGAGTCCCCTGATCATTGCATTTTGCAGGGGACGTCCCCCTCTCTCTCCTACACAACCCATCACCTAGTCCCATGCATTTAATGCATGGGAGCTCCCTTCTAACCTAACCCAACCACCCTAACCCCAGCTGATCAGCCCCTAGTCTCAGCCTCTCTCCTCTATAAATGCAAGCCCTTGCATTCATTTGAAAAGGTTAACCTCATTAAGAACCCAAGCCCATCCCTCTCTTCTCTCTTGTTCTTTGCTCTCCCATTGAAGGAAAGAGAGAAAGAGAAGTTCAGTACGCACTCCTCTCCACTGTCCAGTCACTACACACCCTCCATCTTCAACATCCAAAGCTCAATCCATCCTTCTATCTCTTGCAACCAAAGGTATACCACCTTTGTGTTGCTTTCTGTTTTCAGTTCCTGAGGGGAACCAGAAGGGTTCTGGCTAGTAA
Source organism: Rhododendron mucronatum var. ripense (assembly GCA_019656295.1). Lineage (NCBI taxonomy): Eukaryota > Viridiplantae > Streptophyta > Magnoliopsida > Ericales > Ericaceae > Rhododendron > Rhododendron mucronatum. The sequence continues at coordinate 2,690,196 of BPLT01000039.1, read as the reverse complement.
CTGATACTAGTCCAGACCCCTCTCTGGTAAAATAAATCAGTCGTAGAGGACACTCCATGGCGCACGCCAGCCTTAGCAAGCCGTACGCCACCTTTGGCAGTATGAGCACTGCTGGCGTGGGGATCATGAAACGTCCTTTTATTGCTTATTTACTTCATGTCATCACCTTCTAGCATGCAAATAACCAGTTTAATGCTTTCTGTATTTTAGAACTGTTCAAATGTAGCTTTCAATACCTTCGTCTTTCTTGCTTTTCAAGGCCTCTGGGGTATTTCTGGTCATGTTCCAGAACCCAGACGATATAAAGCCAAACACTGGTTAGCACACAAACCTGGCGTACGGTTCCCAATGGGCGGCGTACGGTACGTTTGTTAAAGGCCAGTGCCTGGCCCTTATGTCAAAGCTCAATCTAGGCCTCTTATTCATCCCCACTCTGTTTATGGGGTTTTCTGTGCTATTTTCATGTCTCTTAGCCATTTCCTACGCCTGTCTGCTTGTAATATGTACCTAAGTTATGTTGCTAACTGCGTGGTTTGTCCTGGGTGTGCACTGGTCCATTCCAGAGCCCAGAGGGTTGAGAGTAGGAGCTGTAAGAAATTAATAGGGTAGTGTACGCCAGCCTGAAGGTGGCGTGCGCAGGGTCCGTTGGCGTGCAATGGTTCTGCCATGGCGTGCCAGTACGACACCTGCTCACGTGCCCGACGAGCAGCATACATCATCTTGTTGAAACTGTTTGCAGTGCCTGTTCTCAATCTATGTTCTTACATTTAATTCAATTCAAGCAAGCAAACCAGCATCCATAAATATTTTGTCATATAAAATTGCAACGTGTTACAGTATTAATCCCTATTAACTGTTCCCCCGCCCTAACTGGCCAAAAATGATCAAATGAGAGAAAAATGCAAACGTTTTAAATAAAATGCCCGAGTAGAGACCGATCTTCGGATTGGGCGAGAGGGGTGCCATAAAACCCTTCCCCTCTCGTAACCTGGCTCCCGAACCTCAGATATCGAAGGTGACGACGGACCAGTCTACGCCTTTTTCAAATCAAATCAAACATTTTTCAAATCAAAGTAAAACGTAGCAAACGTTCTCGAGTTCGGTTCCTTGGGTGTTCTTCCGCTAAAACCCGAGTGGCGACTCTGAATCGAAGCGTTTCGCCGCGCTATTTTCCAAATGGGCCGCCCCCCGAACAATATCCATTCCAAACCAAAATCGGGCGATTTTCGGGGCGCGTGCCCACACCGAGAAAGATTTCTGGCGTACGCCAGGTAATTCGTACCGTACGCCATCATGTAATGGGCCGTGGGCCCAAAACACCATGGATCAAGCTTTCCCTCCTCAAAAAGGGTCCCAAGTGGTCCGGTCCGTATCTATACCCCTGGTGGGTTTACTCCCCAAACAGAGACCCGTCCAATTTCAAATCAACGACGGTCCACCCGTCCAATTTCAAATCAACGATGGTCTACCCGTCCAATTTCAAATCAACGACGGTCCACCCGTCCAATTTCAAATCAACGACGGTCCACCCGTCCAATTTCAAATCAGCGACGGTCCACCCGTCCAATTTCAAATCAACGACGGTCCGCCCGTCCAATTTTTGCCTTCCGCAGGCAGCGGTCTTTCTCAAATAATCTATCTGGCTGAACTCGCCGATCAGGTTCTTTAAGGTTCATGTCTTCTTTATCTTGCTCAGGATAATCAAGAGTAGGGTGTCTAGACAACCTTTGACGTTACTTGTCTCCACTCAACCAACCGGTGCTCCAAGTGCCGTCAAAGGGGGGCTTCCGTAGACACCCCATTCTGAACTGTCCGGATTAGTCCTTTTACTTCCTTTGTTGACCCGATGATGACAAACGGTCGAAAACAGTTCAGAGTCGATGGAAGGTCTTGAGTTTTGAGTGTTGGACTCTCCTCATTCAAACCCATTTCAAACCCCTTCAAGCCCCTCAAATCCAAAGCCAAATAAGCCTCAGCGAAGCCGTACCTTGCTTACGCCACCTACCCCTTGGCGTGCGCCAAGTATTTGCCACGTGTCTGTCATCGACCGTTGACTGAGTTTGACCTGGCGCACGGCAGGTCATAGATGGCGTACGGAGGGTCTTGACCGGTCAAATCACCGCTTTTACAGCACGCGACCGAAGCCTTTGCGGCCCCAAAGTACAGGGAACAGGGCTCCTAATGATTGTTTCCTGCTGGACCGTCCCTCACTCTCTCCTACACCTAGTCCCATGCATTTAATGCATGGGAGGCTCCTCACTCAACCTCAACCAGCCCTAAAGCCAGCTGACCAGCCCTGGTTTCAGCCCCTCTCTCCACCATAAATACCCCCCCTTGCATTCATTTGCAAGGGGTTAGCCTCATTACTCTCTAAGTCCACTCCCTCTCTTCTCTCTTGCTCTTGCACTCCCTCTCCTATTGTAAGAGTGAGAGATAGAGCAGCTCTACACCCCTTCTCCCTACTGATCAGTTGTTATATAGCCTCCATCTTCAACCAAAGCTCACCACCATCCTTCTTCTCTCTTGCACCAAAGGTATACCACCTTTGTGCTGCGTTCTGTTTTCAGCCCCTGAGGGGAACCAGAAGGGTTCTGGCTAGTAACTGATACTAGTCCAGGCCCCTTTCTGGTAAAATAAATCAGTCGTAGGAGCCAATCCATGGCGCACGCCAGCTCCTCTTGGCCGTACGCCACCTTTGGCTGTACGTGCACAGCTGGCGTGGGGATCATGTAGGGCTCATTTATTATTCATTTTCTTTATGTCATCACCTCATAGCATGCTAAAAACCAGTCTATTGCTTTCTGTATCTTAGAACTGTTTAAATGTAGCTTTCAATACTTGTATTTTCTTTATTCTCAAGGCCTCTGGGGTATGTCTGGTCATGTTCCAGAACCCAGATGGTGTAAAGCCAAACACTGGTTCACATGCAGACCTGGCGTACGACTCCCACAGAGTGGCGTACGGCATGTTTGATATAGATCAGTGCCTGGCCCTTACATCCCAGTTCAATCCTGGCCTCATGTTCCTCCCCACTCTGTTTATGGGGTCTGCTTTGCTATTTCCTGGCTACTGGCCATTCCTTATGTCTGTACATGTACATAATCCGTATTGTAAACTGTGTGGTTTGCCCTGGGTGTGCACTGGTCCCTTCTAGAGCCCAGAGGATTGAGAGTAGGAGCTGTGGGGAACCAGAAGGTTAGTGTACGCCAGCCTGATGGTGGCGTGCGCAGGGTATGCTGGCGTGTCGTGGCTTGGCCATGGCGTGCCAGCATGTCGCCTGCTCACGCACCCGACGGGCAGCGTACATCATCCCGATGAATTTCTGGCAGTGCTTGTTCTCAATCTATGTTCTTACATTTAATTCAATTCAAGCAAGCAAATCATCATCCATAAATATTTTTGTCATATAAACTGCAACGTGTTACAGTTTTAATCCCTATTGACTGTTCCCCCGCCCTAACTGGCTAAAAATGATCAAATGAGAGAAAAATGCAAATGTTTTAATAAAATGCCCGAGTAGAGACCGATCTTCGGATTGGGCGAGAGGGGTGCCATAAAACCCTTCCCCTCTCGTAACCTGGCTCCCGAACCTCAGATATCGAAGGTGACGACGGACCAGTCTACGCCTTTTCAAATCAAATCAAACATTTTTCAAATCAAAGCAAAACGTAGCAAACGTTCTCGAGTTCGGTTCCTTGGGTGTTCTTCCGCTAAAACCCGAGTGGCGACTCTGAATCGAAGCGTTTCGCCCCGCTTTTCCAAGAGGGCCGCCCCCAAAACAAATTTTACAAACCGAAATCGGGCGATTTTCGGGGCGTGTGCCCACAATTTCTTATATTTAAAACTAAAACAAGTAGTCTCCGATTTGATCATGAATAAGTTGCATGGGGGAAACAGAGACCTACTTTGTTCTTTCTTTTTATTTGTTGGAGTAATAATCAATCGATTGTTGATTTTTCTTTCAAGAATCAAGTTTGGCATTAGCTGCAATGACCGATATTTTAATGTGGTGGAGCTTCTTTATACCTCTATTTTGTTATATTAGGAGGACAAAACCATCCAAAATCGACTAGTCTTTCCGGCCAACTGGCCATGAGAGAGACAGCCACTCCACGAATAGAATACGGCCGGCCTGAAGTTTTTGGCATAAAAAAAGTCGCCAAAAATGAAAAGGAAAAAACTCCTGCCACAAGCTCCACAGCAGATTAGGCTATTGCAAAAAAATAAAAATAAACAATACAATTGTAACCTGAAGTTGGAAGCTTTTTCAAAGAAACACAGAGGGATTTGATGTTTGCTTTTTCGAAGAAACACAGAGGGATTTGATTTTAGATATGGCGGTGAATGGTGATAAGCCGCATGTGGTTTGTATGCCATACCCAGCTCAAAGCCATATGAAAGCAATGTTGAAACTAGCAAAACTTCTCCACCATGAAGGCTTTCACATAACCTTTGTTAACACGGAGTACTATCACATACGCTTCCTCAGAGTTAGAGGACCCAATTCTCTCGATGGCTTGCCAGATTTCCGATTCGAAACGATTCCGGATGGATTGCCTCCTTCGGATCCTAGTGCCCCCCAAGACATGCATTCCCTTTTGGAATCAATTAGAAAGAACGCACTAGAGGCGCCGTTTCTGAGCCTTGTTTCCAAGCTCAATGACTCTAGCGCTTCTGGACCGGACGTGCCTCCGGTTAGTTGTATTGTCTCCGATGGTTTTATGAGTTTCACCATTACAGCTGGTGAAGATCTAGGTATCCCTGTTATAGTGCTCTACACTTTGTCTGCTTGTGGTTTCATGGGCTTTTATCAGTTTCGTAATCTTCAAGAAAAAGGGCTTACTCCGTTGAAAGGTATGATATTTTTGTACTGCGTAAAGAATTATGCATACTAGTCTGAGACTTGCTTTGATGAAAAATGTTTTTTCCTGAAAGTGATGGTGCTGATGGTCGTGAAAGTGATGATGGTGGATTGGAGATGGCCGCGGTGAGTTATGGGTGGTTGTTGTAGTTGAGTGGTAGTGGTGGTTGACAGGTGGTGTGGTAGTAGTAGTACAGATGATTTCAATGAAAATCAATCCATTGTTCACTGACTTTGGCACATACTTTTTGTTGACGTCTTTTTTTTTCATACCAAAAACTAGAGAATGTATAACTTGAAAAAAGGTTCTTTGCTGAGAAACAAAGTGTCATTGAAACCTTAGTTTGCGATTGTGGTGAAAATCACTTCTTTTTTTTTGGTAACATGTGAAAATCACATGTTTCTATGCTCATATAATTCCTCTTGGGTGCAGATGCAAGGTATGTAACGAATGGGTACCTCGATACCATCATAGATTGGATTCCGGGAATGAAAGATATTCGTTTGAAAGATCTTCCAAGCAATGTTCGAACCACGAAGCCAAATGATATAGGTATTGAATTCTGCATCGAAGCAATGGAGAGGTCTTCAAAAGCTTCAGCAATCATTCTCCACACTTTTGATGCGTTGGAGCAGGATCTATTGAACGCTTTAACGTCCATCTTCCCGTATGTGTATTCCGTTGGCCCACTTCAATTACTTTTGAATAAACTATCAAAGAAAGACGATTCAGAGTCCATCGGATATAATCTGTGGAAAGAAGAATCCGAGTGTCTCAAATGGCTTGATTCTAAGGAACCCAGATCTGTAATTTACGTGAATTTTGGTAGCATAGTGTCATTGAATCAGAAACAACTGGAAGAGCTTGGGTGGGGACTTGTGAATAGCCACCATAACTTTTTGTGGATAATTAGGCATGATTTGGTAACAGTTGATGAACCTGACTTTGCATTTTCGTCACCTGAATTGGCAGCCGCAACCAAAGACAGAGGTCTAATAGTAGCGTGGTGCCCACAAGAGGAGGTCCTGAACCATTTGTCAATCGGGGTGTTTGTGACGCACTGTGGGTGGAATTCAACTATTGAGAGCTTGTCGGCGGGAGTGCCGATGATCTGTCTGCCATTTTATGCTGATCAACCGACGAATTGCAGATACATTTGCACTGAATGGGAGGTGGGGATGGAGATTGGTGATGATGTGATGAGAGATGAAGTGGAGAAGGTTGTTAGAGAGATAATGGGAGGAGAGAAGGGGAAGAAAATGAAGGAGAAGGCTATGGAGTGGAGGGAACTGGCACAGAAGGCTACTGGTTCAGATGGGTCATCCACTTTGAATTTAAACATGTTGGTCAAGAAAGTGTTAGACTCAATGGGAGGCTAGTATCTCCAATTTTCCAAAGTACCCTTGGTTTTCGTGGGTAACCGCGCTATGTATTTGTATTTTTTTTTTTTTTGAATCTTTTCTTGTTATTTTTCTGGAAAAGAAGTGCTTTCAATACGATTTCGTCACGGAAAAATGTCATGCATGAGATGTAATTTTTTACTACACTATCCATGATTTTTGCCTCCACCCCTGCCCAGAGAGGTTGTGGAGATTTATATGTTTACTTTTTCCGTTGTTTTGTGAAATGTATAAGGAAGCTTGAAGTATGATAGCCAACATCTATTAGATTGCGCTTAACTGTTGGGTGGATCCCTCCTTTAGTGGGTCCACAAGGACTCTTTAATGAGTCAAATATTGATATGGGGTTATCTTGTTATTTCATAATAACAAATGGGTGATCTTGTAATTATTGGCTTAATTACAAAGGAAACAAAAAGGAGACTTGGGTTTTGCTCAAGTTCAAGCCAAGATAGGTGTTCGTTTCTACTCCGATTTTGATGGGTTTTCTATATGTTCTTCAGTTCGACAAGCTCTACGTGTTGATCGGAGCCGATTGCGGAGTTGCTCTCGGGATCTAGGAGTTTGGAACATCCACTTACCTCGGTGAGACCTAAACTTGTATCTAGTTGATTTTGTTGAAATCTACCTTTGGGTAATGTTTGTATGCCTCTAGTAGCTTGCTAGGGAAGAATTCTTGTAACCCCATTATCATTATAGTGGAAGATTTGGTAGCGATTACGCTCCCGTGGACGTATCTCTAATTTAAAGGGAACCATGTAAAAATTCTGGTGTCTCGTGATTTGTTTACTTGTTGCTATTTACTTTTCAGCTTGGCTTGCTGCTTGTTGTTATTGTGGTTCGCAATATTTAGCCTATTCTCTATTTGCACAAGAAGGAAAAAATATCCGTGGTGTTTCGGGTAGTTTTTTCCAACATAAACAACAACAAACAATCAGTTGAGTTATTTTCAAAAGGTCTCCACCGTACCCTTATTTAGAACCTTGGTCTAGCTAGCTAGGACACCGCCACGTGTTGTCCTTCAACTGTTATTTTCTCACCGCACATTGATATGAGATCCATACAATTAGTTTTGAGCTTCATACAAATGTGTAGTTGTGGAGGTCATGAAACACCATAGGTTGCGGAAAATGAACACTACTTAACTTTTCGAATGAGAGCGACAACTATTACAAAAAAATCTGCCACGCGATCCACGAACCATTCGACTACTTAAACAAAACACAAGTGGGTGTTTTTATCTATTTATTAGTAGTAATTTGGTTGGTTTTGCAGTCCTACATAATAGTCACATAGATCAGTTATATCTCCCGAACTGTGGTTTTCCCATACTTATTGCGTAGGCGTTTGCACATCTTCCTCAAAAGAAACACAGAGGGATCGATTGGATATGGCGGTGAAGGGTGATAAACCTCATGTCATTTGTATACCATTTCCAGCTCAAAGCCATGTGAAAGCAATGTTAAAACTAGCAAAGCTCCTCCACCATAACGGCTTTCACATAACCTTTGTCAACACAGAGTACAACCACCGACGCTTACTCGAAGCTAGAGGACCCAACTCTCTCGACAGCTTGCCAGATTTCAGATTCGAAACGATTCCGGATGGGTTGCCCCCTTCTGATGCCAATGCCACCCAAGACATTCAATCTCTTTGTGAATCCATTAGAGAGAACGCACAGGAGCCGTTTCTGAGCCTTGTATCCAATCTCAATGATACTAGTGCTTTGGACGTGCCGCCGGTCACTTGTATTGTCTCTGATGGGTTTATGAGTTTCACCATCACAGCTGGTGAAGAGCTAGGTATTCCTGTCGTAGTGTTCTTCACTCTGTCTGCTTGTGGATTCATGGGCTTTTATCAGTTTCGTAATCTACTGGAAAGAGGACTTACCCCACTTAAAGGTATGTTTTTTTTAGTGTATAAGATTAGGCTTACTCAGTGATGCTGTCTTTATTTCACTGGTATGCTACCCTTAAAATGACGGCGTAAAGGGCTACGGAAGGGATGGCGTCGGGTTATGGATGGTGGTTGTACATCAGGTGTTTGTGGTGCTGACATGGTAGTAGTGTGTGGAAAATGTTTTCAACTAAAATCTATCCATTTTCTATTGACAGAAGAAAACGTTTCCCGTTGAGAATAATTTTTGTCACACCAAACACCCAAAAATAATGTTGTATTTTTCGTCTGTTGTGAAAATCACATGTTTCCTAAATGATATTATTTGTCTGTGCAGATGCAAGCTATCTAACAAATGGGTACTTGGATACCATTATCGATTGGATTCCAGGAATGAAAGACATTCGTCTAAAAGATTTGCCAAGCTTTATTAGAACTACGGATCCTGATGAAATCGTTTTTAAGTATATCATGGAATCAATGGAAAAGTCATCAAAAGCTTCGGCAATTGTTCTCCAGACTTATGCAGAGTTGGAGCCTGGTCTATTGAACGCTCTAACGTCCATGTTCCCCTTTGTCTATTCCATTGGACCTCTTCAGTTACTTCTGAATCAGATATTAGCTTACGACAAATCAAATTCTGTAGGATACAATCTATGGAAAGAGGAATCCGAGTGTCTAAACTGGCTCGAATCCAAAGAACCCGAATCTGTTATTTATGTGAACTTCGGTAGCATTGCGGTGATAACCCAGGAACAATTGGAAGAGCTCGGCTGGGGAATTGTGAATAGCCGCCACAACTTTTTATGGATTATTAGGCCTGATTTAATAATGGATGTTGATTCGGACTCTGTATTTCTGCCGCCTGAATTGGCTATGAAAACAAAAGAAAGAGGTCTAATAGTAGCATGGTGCCCACAAGAGGAAGTCCTAAACCACCGATCCGTGGGGGCATTTATGATGCATGGCGGGTGGAATTCGACTATTGAGAGCTTGTCGGCTGGAGTGCCGATGATCTGTTGGCCGTTCTTTGGTGATCAACAGACGAATTGCAGATACATTTGCACTGAATGGGAGGTGGGGATGGAGATTGGTGGTGATGTGAAGAGAGATGAAGTGGAGAAGGTTGTTAGAGAGGTAATGGGAGGAGAGAAGGGGAAGAAAATGAAGGAAAAGGCTATGGAGTGGAGGGAACTGGCACAGAAGGCTACTGGTTCAGATGGGTCATCCACTTTGGATTTAAACATGTTGGTGAAGAAACTGTTAGACTCTATGGGAGGCTAATAGTACAATTTTCTGACCAAAGCAACCCGGGTTTTAGTGTGAAATCGTGCTAAATTCAATGTATGTGTGATGAATTTTTGGAAAAAATTGGAGAATGTTTAATTTGATTTGCCCTTGCCCAGATGGGCTCTTTGTTTACGCTTAGGAAAGCGCTATCTCCTTGAATTCTCTTTCAAATCTTTTTCGCGTTCATTTTTTTTTTACAGTAAAAATGCTATCTTTTTAAAGGCTTAGATTTATGTGTCTGACATTTTTTTAGGGACGGAGGGAGTACCTCGTTAATGTTGGAATAGTGGTTGATCAAAACCTTTTACAATTGAAGTGGAGATTAAAATCCAAAGTTAATGAGGGGTTGTGGATATGTATGTTTTTACCTTTTTTGGTTGTTTTTTGAAGTGTAAAGCAAGCTTGAATTATGAGAGCCAATAACTTTTGTTTGGATTAAACAACTAGTAACAATCAGGCCTCATTCGGCTAAATAAGTCATTTGGCTTAATTTTTATCCTTATTCAAATTTTTTTTTCACATTTGATCGTAATTTTTTACTTTTTAAATTCATCTTGTCATGACAAAGCAATAATTCTCAAAAAATCGACAAAAAACTAACCAATACAAATTTTTTTGTTGAATAAAAACAAAAAAAATAAGCCGAAATGATTGAGTTAACCCAAAGGTCTCCCTTGAAATTATTGTGCGTTGACTATGGAAGGCCCTTGTGGCTCCATCCTCTCACTTTCAGCAGCCATTGCACACAAGTGGGCTTTCACCTCAGCCTCCAGAGAAGACATTAAGAAATGGCTAGAGTTGCTCCTTTGTCTCCCTTGACATGCAAACAGTTCCATAGCTTGGGTCTATAAGACCAGCCTTGGATTTGGTTTATACAAATCTGTAAAATCTGTGTAGTCTGAGTGTGAGCGTGTGAGACTCTGTAAAGCTTAGACCGGTGACGTTTTTCATGGTTTGTTACGTTTGTGAATAAATCGGAGTTTTCCTCAAAATCTGTGTGCGTGTGTTTGTGGTTTGCTTGGTTTAGATCCTATTGCGCATCACAATTATAGGTCTATTGTTGAAATACCATCAGTATCCATTATTCACCAATTATTTGAGTACTTACAAAAGATGTAGGACCAAAGTCTCTTCAGATAAACATGTCTGTTGAGATCCACAACTACGTCTTACTCTACATTTTTCTTATCTTGATTTGAATAAATAAATAAAAAGATTTATCTGGTTAAGGAATTATAGTTCCGCATTGCGTAAAAGTGAAATATGTACACTTAATAACATTTGAGACCTCTCCACTCATTGTCAATTAGCTTTGAGATGAATAGAAAGTTTTTACATACTATCAAAGCAGGGCCCATTCTAGCCACATTTTAAAAAATTTATAATCCAAACCCACGATGACATATTAGTTAAAAAAATTGCACAATGATAGACCCAAAAAGAACCTACACTAGAAATGATATCAATCACTAAATTTGTATAATCGAACTCCCCGCTAGTGAAGGCGGAATTGGGTCCTCAGGAATCTGTCGGGTTGTGTGTAAAGACACCCTGAGTTATCAAAAAAGAGAATTTTTTTTTTTTTTAATCCGAAAAAAAGAGAGAAGAAGTGATCTTGAAAGATATAGTCGTCTCAAACAAACATCGGAGGGATATCTGATATGGAAGTAGTACTGAATAATGCTGATAAGCCTCATGTGGTTTGTATACCACTCCCAGCTCAAAGCCATATGAAAGCGATGTTGAAACTAGCAAAGCTCCTCCACCGTAACGGCTTCCACATAACCTTTGTCAACACAGAGTACAACCACCAACGCTTACTCAGAGTTAGAGGACCCAATGCTCTCGATGGCTTGCCCCGTTTCCGATTCGAAACGATTTCAGACGGACTTCCTCTTTCGGACAATACTAAACCCTCCCAATATCCCGTTAGTAAGAACATGATACCGCCGCTTCTCAACCTTCTTGCCATGTTGAATGACACAAGTACTGCGGCTGCCTCATTGCCCGGTGTGGCGCCTCCGGTTACTTGTATTGTCTCTGATGGGTTTATGAGTTTCATCACCGCTGAGGCTGGTGAAGAGCTCGGTATCCCGGTCGTAATGTTTTTCACTCTGTCTGCTTGTGGTTTCATGGGCTTTTATCAGTTTCGTAATTTACTCGGAAAAGGTCTTACTCCACTAAAAGGTATGATTCTCTTTTCTAAATATAGTTCGTGTAGAACTATGCATATTTGTACAAGACTAAACACTCGGTTTATCTCGGCAAAAGGAAAATTCCCTCAAGAATGATTCTTCTGAGGGAAAAATCAAAAGAAAAGAAATTCAGAACCTAAAAAATGTCTTTTGGTTGAAACGAACAAAGAATAACAAAACCTTACTCTGTGGATTGCGACGAAAATTACATGTTTCGGTGCTCATATCTTATTCGTGTGCGTAGATGCAAGCTATGTAACAAATGGGTACCTAGACACCATCATAGATTGGATTCCAGGAATGAAAGATATTCGTTTGAAAGATCTGCCAAGCTATATTCAAACTACAGAGCCAAACGATAAAACTTTTGAATTCTGCATGGAAGCAGCCGAGAGGTCTTCCAAAGCATCAGCAATCATTCTCCACACGTTTGAGGCGTTGGAGCAGGATCTATTGAACGCTTTAGCATCCATCTTCCCATTTGTCTATTCCATAGGCCCGCTGCAATTGCTTTTGAATCACATATCAAAGAACGATGAGTCCGAGTCTATCGGATACAATCTATGGAAAGAAGAATCCGAGTGTCTCAAATGGCTTGATTCCAAACAATCGGGAACCGTAATTTATGTGAATTTTGGTAGCATAGCGTCAGTAACCTCAAAACAACTGGAAGAACTTGGTTGGGGACTAGTGAATAGCCACTGCCACTTTTTGTGGATAATTAGGCCTGATTTGGTAAAGGGTACGGATGAATCAGACTCTGTATTTTTGCCGCCTGAATTGTCTGCGGAAATCGAAGAAAGAGGTCTAATAGTAGCGTGGTGCCCACAAGAGGAAGTCCTCAACCACCGGTCAGTTGGGGGTTTTGTGACTCATTGTGGGTGGAATTCGACTATAGAGAGCTTAACGGCAGGAGTGCCGATGATCTGTTGGCCGTTTTTTGCCGATCAGCAGACAATTTGCAGATATGCTTGTACTGAATGGGAGGTTGGGTTAGATATCGGCGGTGATGCGAATAGAGAAGAAGTGGAGAAAGTTGTGAGGGAGCTTATGGGAGGTGAGAAGGGGAAGAAAATGAAGAGCAAGGCAATGGAGTGGAGGGGATTGGCAGAGAAGGCTACTTGTTCAGATGGGTCATCCACTTTGAATTTGAACTTGCTGGTGAAGAAATTGTTAGATCCAATGGGAGGCTAGCTACAATCTGCAGCTGTTCTCAGTACTCCGAGGTATGTATTTTGAAGAGGATGCTGTTGTACATCTTTGGGGGTGTTTCCTAGTGATTGTTTTGGTGGATTCTAGATTCTAATTTGTGATTCTAAGTTTTTGGATTCTAGAAAACTCGTAATTTTTGGTGAATGTATGAAAAATAAATTATGCATCTTGAAAGTGTTTGGTAATATAATCTGATTAAAAATATTGTGTGTGTACATTTGAAAATTAGGTGATCAGAAATAATCGCCGAAGTTGATCACTAAGGGTGATAGGAGTTTGTGGGTGTCCGGAGCAGTAGAGGAGAGAGGAGATGTCATTACATTGCGGTTTTACAGCCCTCCGATATTGTTACATACACTATATGTGTTTCAAAAACTTCACACATGTATCGTCAATTTCTGATGTGAATCTTTTGTATTTGATTTTTTGCCCGCTTCACAGCCGATATGCAACTATTTTAGCCACTTCATCTGCTCAGGCGCTAAAAATAATATTTAAAAATTCATGACTGCTACTAATGGCAGACACAAGGGGGTGTCCAAGCCAGTGCACAACTCCCTATATATATGACATTTACAAGTTAATTTTAAAAAATGTGTGTGGAATTAGCCATTGCAAGCCTCTTGCATGAAATATAGGCCGCGTGTATAAATTTAAATGGCTTCTACGCTCATACACACAATTTCATCTCTTTCTAGGACCTCACAAGCTAGTATCGATATATAATTGGGAAAAATATTTCTTGCTATTATCAATATGAAAATACATGTGGTTTGACCCCAGCCAGTTACAAATTATGCGTCCGCCACTGGCCGCTACACTCACATCCCTCCATGTATCATTTGAAACTCCCTCTACCGTTATATTGTTACCAATACTCTTACGTTGTCCGCTACCGCTATTTAAAACCTTGGCCAGACTTCTAGGTAGCTAGGGTACCACCACGTGTTGTCCTAGCTCTTTCCTCACCAAGCACACATTGACATGGAAATCATACAATTAGTCTTGAGCCAAACATAAATGTGGAGTGATGGATAGGCCTAGAGATGGCAAATGTGCGAGTTTGAACGGGTTGAAATTGGTCGCTGGTTAAATATGGGTCAAATAGTAAACGGGTTGAAACGGGTCGCGTCGAATATGGATCAACCCAAATCCGCCCAACCTGACCTGACCCGTTTTTCTTTTCTTTTCTTTTTTTTCCCTTCTCCCCGACACAGTTTCTCATCCGTGATATCTTTTTTTACACTTCTTTTGTCGTCCCTCACTCTCTCTCTCTCTCTTATTAGCTTCCCCTGATCTCCTATGAATTGAGAGAAAACAACCAAGAAAACCACTCTTTTTTTTTTTTGTTTTCATTTAAATTTTTTCGTATTTGGTAGTTTTGCTTTAAACTTTTGTGACTTATTAATTCGTATTGACGAGAGAAACTAAAAAGGTAAAACAAAAAAATGATCAAAACTCATAATTTTTTTTAAAAAAGACAAAAAAAAAAGAAAGAAGAAGAAGTCAAAAGACAGCTTTTTGAATTATATTTTGTCTTGTATAAAAAAGTTAAGAAGGACAAACGAGACACAGTAATTGAAAACATTTTACTCAAAGTCAATTTGGGAACCAGTGATATAGAAAGGAAAGAAGAACAGTGAGAAAGAAGACAGCGAGACACGGTGACAGAAGAAAATAAGTCAATTTAGGTCTTTTAAGTTCAACCCATTTTTAACTCACCTAAACTCATATAAATATGGGTTGATATTGGTTCAACCCATTATATAATATGGATGGATGGGATTGAATTATAAGTGAATGAATTTGGACGAATTACAAAATATGGATTGAAATTATCACCTCCAAATAGACCTAAAGCACCTCATTGCGATGCTCCAAGAGCACGAGCACAGGCAACGTTACTATTGTACAAAAAATCCTTCCACTCGATCCACATTCCACACCCTAATTGAATTTTCTTCTAAAGAAATAAACAAGAGGGTGTTTTTTTATCTTTTATATATATATATATATAAATGATTTGGTTGGTTTGGGATTGATAGACGAAAGATGTCCCGTAGTTGATTAATTTAACATTTGGAAACATCAACGGATCATCGTGTTATATATGTTGAAAGAAATATGCAGTTACTCATTATTCAGCGGTCTTCAGGGATGAGGAAATAATTCCAACCATTGAAGTTTGCGGTCATACTCTGATGTCCAGTTTCGCTAAATTTCTTATTTTTTTAGTACTTATTTTTTACTTTACGAGACGTGTCATTCTCTCACAATATATCATTTTTAATTCGAAAGATAAGTGCTTATTTAAAAATAAGTATTTATTTTTGTTAGTGAAACACACCCTGAAAGTCATGCAAAGTCGTTTGCACACTTTGTAAGTATTATATTTGCTTCCAATTAATGTTTATAGTAAAGTATAAGAATCAAACATGAATATCACCAACGAGATAGATTTTTTCACGGCCGCTCGGTGAACAGGGCGTTTACGGAATGGCGCAATTTCAGCCATTCATTCGCGCAATTAATGGCTGAGATTCGTTTTCAATTATGACCAGTCACAATTAATTTTTTCTCAGAAAAATTTCATTAAAATCTGGACCGTCCAAAATACTTTTGAACGGCCGACAGCAATTTACTTCCGTAAACTTTTTTTACAAAAACTTCCGTAAAGATGTTTTTCTCATCACGAACTATTGACGCATCATTGCGTCGTTAACACACCAAGCACCATCTCCCCTTATTTGTTTTACCACCGATCGAGGTGGCACGTAAGTCGAGTTGGCAAATATGCGGGGGTGAAGCAGCTCCCTAGCCTCCTTATCCATGCAGTACTCGAAGCCGCCTACGGTAATAATTCTCATGAACCAGATGTTGCGGAAGGACGCGTGCCTTTGATCATTATACACTATATGATTTAGTGGAATTGTGGTGACGAAATGTTCCTTTTGAGATTGTGGTTATATCGCAAGAGCACATCCCAGCCAAACATTTCATAATAGGAGGGATTATTACGTTGGTTGCCGTTCTCCTAATTGTTTTATACATGAGATGAGAAAAATAAGAACCATCTTCCTTTGCTCTAATCAGATTCAACGAACACACAATTCACGAGTTCAGAGTCGTGATGATATTACACGCCTGTATGGTGGTGATGGTAGGTGGCCAGATATTAAATATGCATAATTGTTTCTATCTACAATGATGTCTGTACTGCATGGTTTATAATAGAGGTGGCAAATGGGCGGGTTTGGACGGGTTTGGACGGGTTGAAACGGGTCATGGGTCAAATATGGGCGGGTCAAATGTGAGTCAAATAGTAAACGGGTTGAAACGGGTTGGGTCGAATATGGGTCAAGTCAAACCCAAACCCGCCCAACCCGACCCGTTTTCCTCTTCTTTTTTTTTTTTTTTCTTTTCTTTTTTCCCTTCTCTTCTCCCCATCCCCGTTTTCCCTCTTTTTTTTTTTTTTTCCCCTCTTCTCCCCCGTCCCTGTTTTCCCTCTTTTTTTACTTTTCATTAACGTTTTTTTTAGCTTTTCGTCGAATATGGCTGACGACAATGGCGGTTGGAATGATGATGGTGACGATGAATTGTTTTCCAAGGTTATTTTCTATTTCCCTTGTTTTTTGGTGTTATTTATTTATATTCTTGGAGCTCTGCTTGTAAATTTACTAAGGACGGAAAACAATAAAGCTTAAAACTTACTAATTCGTCTCAACGAAATAAGTCGAAAAAGTAAAAAATTATTATCGAAACTCATAATTTTTTGAATAAAGGCAAATCACTAATTCACAAAAATTTAGCGCAAAATTATCAAATATGAAAAAATCTTGATTAAAGACAAAAAAAAAAAAAAAGGCCATTTTAACTTGTCAAATACAGATTTGTTTTAGTTTAGTTCTTTCAAAAAGTCTTAGAGAGAGAGAGAGACAAAAAAAAATTGTAAGGGAATTTGATTGAAGTGAAAGAAGACTGCTTGTCAAAAATAATAATGTTACAAGGTGAAAATTATAATTGTTATGAGACATTCAAACTTGTCTCTATCTAATAATACGATATCTCAATTTAAGTTTATTATCGGCTGAAATTGACGTGCTATCCTGATGATAAATAATATTTTTGGATTCCTCTCAACGAGACAAATTAAAAAATCACTAAAAATTGACGCAAAATTAACAAATGCACAATATTTTGGGAATACGAAGAGAATAATGGAATAAGTGTGTGTCCCTGTGTGATTTGTAAAAGTTTTGTTGGTTTCATTTCGTTTGACCCAAAAAAAAAAAAATGTTTGGCTAGTAAAAATGTGACCCCATTTTCTAAAAAAAAGTTGAAAATTCTTCCTGGGGAGTAAAAGAACGGGAAAAGAGAAAAGTGGAGAGAAGAGAAAAGTTATGCATCCAGTCCGAAGCTTACGGGAATTTAGATTCCCTTTTGGATCTTTAGTTTCAACCCATATTGAACCCAGTTTTAACCCACTTAAACCCATATAAATATGGGTTGATTTGGGTTCAACCCATATTAACCCATTATATAATATGGGCGGGTTGGATTGGGTTATAAGTGGGCGGATTGGGCGGGTTAAAAAAATATGGGTTAGGATTGCCACCTCTAGTTTATAATTAAGAATACAGACCTAGTATAGTTCCATAAAATAAGCAAGGAATTGTCCATGACAATAAATCAAAGGTCCAGAACTCTTATCTGAAAAATTAAAACTTTTTTTTTTGGTAAAATACGATGCATTAACCAACTAAATAAAGTTTACAAACCGGGGATAAACAACCCCTATCAAATCCGCATAAATAAGATTAGCAATACAATTAGGAAAATACGGGTAGATCTATAAATCTCCCATTGAAATCAGTGCATCCTCTGTCAATGCATCCGTACAATAATTTATTTCACAAAACACATGTTTGATAGAAACCGCGTCAAACTCCGCCATTAGAGACACAGACCTGCAATCAAGAATAATATAGGGAATGGATAATGCCAAAACCCTTTTTGTTTCTGCCAAAACTCAATATTTTCCTTTTATTTTTTTTTTTTGCTCGGCAATATTTTCCTTTTATTGCATGACTTAATTGCCATCCACCACGCACTTGCTTTACGAAAATGCCCCTTGAAATCCCTTAGGAGTATTTTAACGTTCTTTTGGTATTCCCCCAGAGCGTGAACTCTTTTTTTCCGAGAATACCAATGCTTCAACATGAGAGAGGGGGAGGCTGCATATAGAGCAACTATTTTTAATTCCATGATTTCAAGCAAATTTATGATCAGAAAAACTTTTTTTCGGGGTGTTCCGTAAACAAGTGTTTGCGGCGCTCAATTGAGCGCGTCTGTTTGGGCTGAATTAACTCAAATCAATTGACAAATAATTGTGTGCGGGCGTGCCAGAAAAGAAATAACTTCAACGAAGAAATTACTCTTTTCAAAATGATTTGAAACAACTAATTTCAATCAGGCAATTGTGTTATCCGTTCGATTACCTCAACTAAGAGGATTTTTCCTTAAGGTATCAACCAAATAAAAGATTGACGCGCTTCGAAATCAGAAAAGATGATTGAACACAAACAAACCTGAATCTAATCGAAGGTAAGTTTGTATACAACACTCTTAAGATTCTATCAAGAATAATAAAGAAATGCAAGCCCACTGAATTTAATCAAAAGCAAACTTGCAAACAACTATTCTTTGGTAAGAAAAGAACTTAAAGGAAATAAGAAAACTTGAATTTAATCGAAAGCAGTCTTACATGCAAATAAGCCTTCAACTTACAAAAAGACCCTATTCTAAACTAAAACTAATCTAAGATAGATCTCTGAGCAATCATTTAGTATGAATTGTCAGATGATATGGATTTTTTGTCCTCCGTTCTCTTCACTTGCTTCTTCTATTTATAGACGCTGAACTTTGCCTTCAAACCCCACGTCTTCGATTGATACCCACGTTGGCCACATAAAACGGTTGAGGGGGGGGGGGGGCTTCGAACGGTTACCCTGATATTTCCAGAATTCTTTCTTCCCCTGCTTGCTTCGATCATGGTATTCATGGCCACTTCCTGGATCGTGATTCCTATTTTCAAGCAACGTGAATTAATGCAACGTGTTTGCCTTCTAAAATGATTCCCTGCAATTGCACCTAATTTCAGTTATAAAACAGGGCAGTGAGGACACCGTTAGATGATCGTAAAGTCCAAATTAATGGTTAGATCCAATATCCTCTCAAACCATCGTTTAATTACTACTCAAACGACATCGGTTCACTCTAAAACGACACCGTTTGCTATTAAACAGTGTCCCTTTTAACTCCCGCAATCCTCTGTAATTGGCACTCGACTGGGACAGGTTTTATGCAACCGCCGTACCGTTCGGGGCCACGTGGAATTTTTTCATTGGGTGGCACTTTTTAGGATGTAAACACACCCCCCGCATTAACATTCTATTTATGCTAAATAAATGTTAATGGCACACGTTCTCTGCCCATACCCCTTCAATTTCGGATGCACGAAGCATGACAGGATCTCATTCCCATGCACGTCTATTGAGCTTCCCAAAGATAGCTACAATAATTTCCCTATAAATGGCAGTTAATGATAGGGTTTAACGAATTACATTACCCTTCATAAACCCCTTCGAATTTGAGTCTTTTCTGTTAAGAAGTCTTACGTTTATGGACTCTCTTCCAGAAATCAATCTTATTTTAGACAATCTTGATTGCCAAACCCCTTTTCCTCAAATGTCTCCTCCAAACTATCCTCGAATGTTGGCAAGCAAAATCCTTTCGGATCGAACATTCCATTCCCCCAACCCATCTCCCACAGGTTGGGACTCCTCTTTAACCCGTTCGAACTCGTTCGATGGGTCCAACTGGGGCTCATGGGAAGATAACTCTACTAATACCAATACTGGCACCATTCTGGTCAGGTTCGATCAGCCTGATCCTACACCTCATAAATTTCATCACTTTCGAACCCTGTTCGCAAGCCAATTCCTACCCCTGAGCAGCAACGACACTGTTCACATGGGTATGCTCGAATCCATTTACTCCTCTCTCAAATTTTCCCCTTTCCTGAAACAAGAAGAAAATTACCTGGGGCCCGCCCCTTACTGCGACTTCAAACGCATGGCTCAAACCCAACAGTCCCTCTGGCTCACAGAGGTGCAAACCCCACATTATCCAGCTGACTTCGAAGAAACCAACAAACTGGCTCCTCTTCCTGAAGAGCCTGACTGGTTCAATGAGGTGAATAACCTTGCCGTCAATACCCCTCATTTCCAATGGCAATATGGTTATTCCATCTACCCTGCTGACAAGAGTAAAGCTCTACAACTCCTGGCAGCCTTCTCTTTCCTGGATATTTCTATCTTGGAAAAACAAGTCCCACTAACCAATTTTAAGTGGGCTTGTGAGACACTAGTGCTGTGTTCCATCCCCTCCACGGTTTCCTATCAAATCCACTGCTTCCTGGACTTCTTACCAGTGATCAAGTCATGGCTCGAAGCCAATACCGCTGCGTATTGCTTCGATCAAACCCTTCAAGATTATGCTCTTACTAAAGAAAGGATTGAGAAACTGCATGACCAAATCCATAACTTCACTACTGAGTCCTTCGAAGTGGTGCCTGGCCATGCTGACAAAAAGCTTCGAAGGCGCTTCAAAAGACAACAAATGAAGCGTCCAACAAAGGAGGCTCGGCTTCGAAGGAAAGCCAAAGCTTTGGTGCTCCGCTTTAGGCCCTTGCTGGAGAAAAAATTGGAATCAGACTCCAAAGAAGACATGAGGAAGATGGAGCTGAAATTCCCCCAGTTTGCATGGAACAAGTTCCATAGCCTCGTTACTTGGTCTTTTCCTCATTACTTTGAGAATAAAAAAGCAACCTCTCAGTACTCAGGCCCTTCGAAGGCCTAATTTGTATTTCTTTTCATAGGAATTAGGATTTCCCTTATTTTGCTCGTTTTTTCCCTTTGTAAATACGTAAATTTCAATTTTGTAATCCAGTAGGTTTATTCAATGAAATTTCCCTTTCTTTCCACGCTGGACTTGGGTTTATTGTTAAAATAGAAATTCTAACAATAATAACTCTACTAAAGAGAAAAAACCAAACCCAGCGGACCCCAGGGTACGGGCCCACTACAGGCCTGGCCCACTTGCAGGAGTATAAAAGCGGAATTCATTCAAAACCACCCCTTACACTCAATGCGTTCAAGCTCTCTCAAACTCAAAACTCTCAAGAACAGAACCCTCTCTCCTTTTCCTCTTCAACAACACTAAACCCAAACTGAATCAATGGCCTCTTCCAGCAATCCAGCAACTCGAGAACATGTCACTCCCTCTTTGGCCTTGAGACGGTTCGTGTCAGGACAAACACCAGGACCGACTGAAGAGCCCTATCTTGATGCTAGGATCTTCATTCCAAACCCTAGCGAAGAAGGTACTTATATTTTGGGTCCTCAATTTATAGGAGAAATTCCTGCTTCCCTTTCTCTTTATTACCCTCGATTGGGAGATGCTGAAATTCGAGCTTGTTTAGACCAAGATTGGCAAAACTTCCCAAGGAAATCCTTTCCTTGCTGGCCCACATTGGACAAGGATTGGAAGATATGGACCACTCGTATGTTAGCTGCGAAGTCGGATGACTTAGAGAAGGTGGGTTTAAAAAGAATTATTACCCTCCTTCGAAGGGGGGTCCCACAAAATCCTTCTCTGATTCAGGCCGCCTTGGCCTTTTGGGACCCATCTTTCAATTTCTTTCGCTTTAACTGTGGCATGATGGCACCCACAGTTCTGGATGTTACCCAAATGCTGGGGCTCATCCCATATGGCCCCCAATTCGACCCTACCAAGGAATTTCATCCTCCCGAGGGATTTACTCGTTTGACTGCCACCAACGGAGCTTTTTCCCAGTTCTACCACAGGGAAAAGAAATTGGTAGGATAAGTGACTGAGACAGAGTTTTTTGCCTACATTCTCTACACCCTCTGCAAACACATCTTCTGCCACTCTGGGAAAAGAGTGATGAATGAATTTGTTCCATTGGCACTGGCACTTGCTAGGGGAGAAGAGTTCGACTTCGCTTCCTACTTCTTGGGCCATGTCTACAAAGCTGGGTTCGACTTCTACCAGAAGGGTTTGAACTATTCGCAGGGAGGGCCCCAATGGTTTATCCAACTATGGCTTTATGCTTATTTTCCTGAGTTGGGTCCCTTCAAAGCACCCACATCCCTTGCTGGCGTCATCGAGGCGCCCAATGTTCATGGTGACAACTACGTTCACCCAGAGGATAGCACAACACAGACTTTGGTGTACTACCTCTGCTTTTTTGCTTGTCTAGCCTCAGATAGGGAGTGGCCCAATCCATACCCTACTCTTGTTGGGCCCGCATGGTTGTTCGACATTTTGGCAGACAGACAGGGAAGATCCTCTCGAGCTCTCCAAGCATGGGGCAACATTCTTACAAGCAGAGAGATCTTCATTTCCTCGTCGAATACCCTCAAGTCCATAGCACATGCAGAGGTATATTGCCCTGCACAATTTGCTAGGCAACTGGACTTTGTTCAAGGCATACCCACTCCTTACTGTGGCCTCGCCAACATATGTATGTCTGAACGATCACCGATCATGGCTGACCAATTCCTGACGGGGTTTGCCCACGCCAGACATGCATTGAGGAGGACAGTCACTCAGGAGTTCAAGGAACCTGAAGTGCGCACCACCCCTGCATTTGACAACTGGTGGTACTCCAACTGCTCCTTCCTCTCAGGGATTAAACCCTTCAAGCAGTTTCTAGCCCCACATTGGGTTTGAGAAGTCTGAGTTTGGGCACGGAGGAAAAGATAACTTGTCATCTTTCTCCTCTGACAATGAATTTGGTTTGGCTGGAGGGATCGAAGATATTGCTAGGGGCGAAGTTGAACAAAGACTGACTCCAGTCGAAGCCTCCCCAATCGCAATGGTCGTTCCCTCCTCTCCACCAAGAAGGCAATCTACGAGGGTAACACAAAAAAGAGGTAATTGTCTCTGAACATCTCTTCTTTTTTGGCTGAAACCAAACCTAACTGCATTCCATCCTACAGGTGCCACCTCTTCTTCGGAAAATGCTTCGAAGAAGAGAAAGATTACTTCTCAGCCTGCAGAAGTAATTCCCACCAAGCACTATCTTGAGCCCTCAGCTGCACCTCCAGGTTGGTTTCTTCCTTCCAATTAATCTTTCAAACCCCCATATCATTTATCCAAGTCACTCTCTTATCCCTTTCCTTTCAGCTTCGAAGAGGACAAGGACCACCAGGAAGCGTGGCCCTCAGGTTTCTTCCAGCGATGAAGAAACAGAGAGTGACACAGAGATACTGGCCTCAAGGGGTAAATTCCTTCCTCATTTATGATTCAGTATTCCCTTAAGAATAAGAGGATTTTACTGTAATTCTAATTCTTGAGTTCGAACCAGGTGAAACAAGGCAGGTGAAGGAGACCCTCCGTTATGTGAGGAAAACAACTCCTCCCAAGAAGCCTGTTTCTCCTAAGAAGCCTTCCTCCCCAAAAGAGGTAAGTTAGTTTAAACTGCATACATTCTCATGTGTCTCCTATGCTCATGACTTGCTGTTAACTTCTTTGTAGACTCAAATTGCATCCCCTGTTAAGGCGTTGGATCTAGCTCTTGTTCCCTGCCCTCAACAAGAAGTGATAGAGCCCTTAATCCAAATGCCAGCAGATGCCCCTCACCAGGTATCTTCTGAATACTCGCCTTTCGAATTATGAAAGGATTTACTCTAACTTTCTTTTGTTTTATAGGCCTCCCCTGTTCAAGCTCTTTCCATACAGAAAGACTTTGCTGCAAAGGATATTGACATGCACACTTTGCTGTCATTCCTTACTGAGCCAACCTTTGCACAGGTACTGGCCAGTTTGGCTCCTTCGAAGACCCTGGGGCCACTTCCCATCCTTCAGGGAGATTTCCCCTTTACTCCCTTATCGGTTTCAGGGGAGGGATCTTTAAGGATTGTCCCTACTCTGGCTTCGAAGAGCCATATTCTTAGAAATGCTGAGGATCAAAGCTCCAGTTTGGCCTCCTCCTCAGATCAGGTACTCTTGATACTCCATCATACCTTTCCCTTCTTGTTTTACATTCTACTTAACCTTAACTTATAATCCTTATGCAGGGAACAGGCATGGCCCTTTTTCCTGAAGATCATCCCACATCTTCCTCTGCTCCAATTGACTTGCCGTTAGTGGTTTTTGATATATCCTTCTTCAAGAGTCAATTGGAAAAATTTTGTAACCAGATTGCTGAACCCATCCTTCCTTCCTCTTCGAATTCTCTCGAAAGCCTTCAACAACTTTTGAGCCCTTCCATGCCTTCTGACTTACCTTCCTTTAGCATAAAACATGTTCTTTCAAGGGAGGAAGTTCTAACACTAGAAGGTTTTCTGAAATCTTTAAATCATTTAGGTCTTCCTGCTTTGATTGAACATA
Organism: Rhododendron mucronatum var. ripense; assembly: GCA_019656295.1. Lineage (NCBI taxonomy): Eukaryota > Viridiplantae > Streptophyta > Magnoliopsida > Ericales > Ericaceae > Rhododendron > Rhododendron mucronatum. The sequence continues at coordinate 2,665,863 of BPLT01000039.1, read as the reverse complement.
GCTTAACCTATAACTTCGAGGTATGTTATCAGGCCTTGCTTCTTTCCCAAGGACTCCCTTCTTCAATCAACTTCACTCTTCAACAGCACCTTAAACAATTTAGTGAATTGATTGCTTATAATCACTTCTTGTCTGAGAGCATTGGCACAACCATTGAGAAAACCAACAAATTGGAAGCCAAAGCACTTGAGACTGCTTCTCGTCTGTCTCTTTATCAAGCCCGAAAGGATAAACTTTCAGAACTTGACAAGAAGATGAAGTGGTTACAAGAAGAAATAAAGAAGGTCAGAGAAGAGATAGCTGAAGCTTCGAATGGCTTTCCAGAGCTTGAAGACGAAGCATTACGAGATGAGTCAACACTTCCACAGCTTATTCCTTCTCTTCGAGAGGAACAGAGAAGAAAAGCTGTCCATTCTTCAATTTTGGATACTAACTCTAATTCTCTTCGAGGGCTACTAACCACCATTCATGATGTAATAAGCCCCTTTTTTGTAACTTTACGTAGCTTGTACTTTTTTTTATTCACTTTTGGGATAAGTACAACTGTAATTAAGATCAACACTAGTTTGTACTTTTCCTTGCTCAAAAGCTTACTATGCCAACTCCTCACCTACCGTATCTTAAAGAGTCATAAATGACTATCTACTAATATAAATAGAGGTCTCTGGGGAAAGAAAGACTCACCGATCATCTTCTCCATTTCTCCTTACTGTAGCATCATTCAAACCAAGCTTTTCAGTAAGGCTACAAGAAAGATAACCATTATGAAGCCTCATCTTGTATTTGTGAAGAAAAACCTCGAAACATAGTCACATCAACTCTCATGATATTTCCCTTGAACCCTAAAGCCCTTAGGTATAGACACATCAACTCTCATGATGTGTCTGTACCGGGCTGTTGCTTCGAAGACAAGAATGGGCTTTGAGCTCTATCTCCCTACCAATGGAGCTTGTAAGGAGATAGAAAATCAAGTTCCAATGAAGCTTGGTTCAAGTCTTTGTATCTCGGTTGGTTGATCCCTAGAGATCCTCCACTATGGTATTATTAGGCCCTAGATAGGTTCCCCAATGTAACCTTCTGTGTAACTGTTATGAGCAAAGAAATTATTTATCAATGTATCGATCTTTATTCTAATGGCTTTGACCAATAAACTGGTGTTTTTAGCCATCCCTTTCTATTTAATGTTATTAATGAAACCCTGATAGCTTGATGGAAGATACAAACAGAAATCTTCCTTTCAATACTGTGCTCTTTTACTCCATGTCCATTTATTGCTTTTGCTTCAAAGTGTGTTGATACTTCGAAAACTAAGCTAGTGTACTTCCAATCGTTCCAACTAATTCATTTAATTCCAGTAGCTTCTTAGCCGTCTCCTCGTAAGTTGTAAAAGATCATATACTCTTGACGTATGACGCCTAGCGCTCTCAAACCCTTCACCTTCCTGGCTTTATGCGTCTGCAACCAATTTAATAATGGTAATAAATGATACGGATTCCCCGTATTTCTTTGGGCTATAAATACACCTAGACGTCAATAGATCACAGCATCTCTTTCAAACAAACATGGCTGAGAACCACCCAAATCTTGCTGATCTCATGAGTCAATTGGCCAACCTGACTAACATGATCATGGAGCTGAAGAGGGACGCCCACGCTGAGTCCCAGGCCCTTCGAAGTGAGATCGCTCAGCTTCGAAGTCAGCTGGTGTGCGTGGAAACAGCTTCACGCCTCTGCTTGGCTAGGACCTGGGATGATCTTTCGACCGTCCTCTCGGCCCATGAGGCAAAAAGTCCCCCAGAGGGAGGATCCTCTTGAAGATTCTCCTTTGGGACTATGAAGATCACCAATGGTCTTCATTTTTGCTTTTTTGGGACCAGAGTTGGTCCTTTTTTTTTTGTTCAGACCTATTTGGGTCTGTTTTGTACTTAGACCTGCTTGGGTCTTTTTTTTTTATTAATGAAATGAAACTCTTGCTTGGCTACTCTTGAATCTTTATAGCTTCGATTGGTATTATGATAACTTGTTTGTGACTCCGAATACTAAAGGTAACTTTTATAGAAAAGCTTTTTAGCATCAAACCACTCAACACTAAATCAGCCAGTCAGAATCATCAATGTGTAACCAAACTTATTTACACTACCGCTTGTGGAAGGACTCCCATATGGAAGGAACATAAACTTTCAGATGTCTTCCATTTATCTTCCTTCGATGAACATATCCATTCAAATTTCTCAAATGATAAGCTCCCCCTCTTAAGACCCTATGGATTTGAAAAGGCTCATTCCATGTTGGTGCCCATTTCCCTAATCCATCCTTTTTAACTCTCCTATCTCTAATAGGGAGGATAACTTTCCATACGAGGTCTCCTTCATCGAAGCTTCGAAGAGCCACTTTTTTGTTATAACTTCTGGCTATTCTTGCTTTTTGTAGCATAATCTGGTTTAAGGCTTTTATTCTAGCCTCATCAATATCTTCCAATTCCATATGCATGGCCTGATGATAAGATCCTGTATCTAAATCATTTTGACATGCTACTCGCTGGGATCTTACAGTGATCTCCATGGGTAGCACAGCGTCATGCCCATATGTTAATGCAAATGGTGTGGTACCCGTACTAGTCCTTTTTGTATTCCTATATGCCCATAACACATCAAGTAACAGATCATGCCAAATTTCTGGGTTTTGATCCACCATTCTTTGGATCCCCTTCTTGATAATTTTATTAGTTGATTCTGCCTGACCATTGGACTGAGCATAATAAGTACTAGTATATATCAATGAAATTCCATGGTTCGTGGCGAAATCTTTCACCAATCGTCCTTCGAATATGGAACCATTGTCTACTGTTATCGTTTGAGGACTCCCAAACCTGTATATGATTCCCTTTATGAACTCTATCACGTGGGTTTGTTTGACCTCCTGATAAGCTTGGGCTTCTACCCATTTTGTGAAATAATCAGTAGCTACTAGGATAAATTTATGCTTTTCCAATGAAGGAGGATAAATCATCCCAATCATGTCCATAGCCCATCCCCTAAAGGGCCATGGTTTTACTACATATTGCAAATCTGTGACTGGCAAATGCTTGAGTGGACCTGTTTTCTGACAGGCTTGACACCCCTTTGCATAATCTATACAATCTTTGAGGATGGTGGGCCAATAATACCCGTATCTCCTTATTAACCATCTCATTTTTATGCCAGCTTGATGTGCTCCACAGATTCCTTCATGCACTTCAGCCATTACCTTGAATGCATTTACCTTGTTCAAGCATTTCAAAAGAAGACCATCCATTCCTCTCTTGAATAGCTCATTATTATACATTATATAATTCATTGCTTTTAATTTGGTTGCCTTGTCTGCAACACTGTCTGGCTCGGTTAGATATTCAATCAATGCTTGCCTCCAATCAGTATTTCGATGAGTTAAAGCATCGACTTTTAACACTTCGAAGTCCATCAACCTATTGTGTAACATAGGTAGGGATTTCCTCAAAGTTAATTAACAAAATTCCTTGTCACTTTCTGATAAAACTTTGTAGCCAGACGCTCTTTGAGCTATTTCGTCAGCCTCTTCATTAAAGAACCTAGGAATATAAGTCAAAGTAAGCATATGAAATTGATCCATCAGCTTCTTAGCATGCTGATAATAAATTATCAGCGCTGGACTAGTACATTTAAACTGTCCATTTAGTTGGTTAATCACTAACTGAGAATCTCCAAAGATTTCAGCAACATTAACCCTTAATTTAAGCAAAATTTCTAGTCCAATAATCAAGGCTTCATACTCTGCCTGGTTATTGGAACATTGTCCCTCATTGAGTCGAAAACCATATTTGGTTTTCAAGCCTTGGGGGGATTCCAGAATTATACCCACTCCAGCCATCTAAATAGTTCTTGATCCATCGAACCATAATTTCCATGGCCTGATTTCAGCTGTACTAGCTTCCAACGTTCTTGGTACCTCATACTCATTTGGGTGATCAGCCAAAAAATTGGCCAATGCTTGGCCTTTTATCGACTTTTGAGGCACATACTCAAGACAAAACTCAATTAAAGACACTATCCATTTCCCAATCTTCCCACTAAGCACTGGTTTAGAAAGCATGTGCTTGATTACATCAGTTTGAGAAATAACATAAGTTATTCTAGGCAACATATAATGCCTGAGTTTCTTAGAAGCATAAAATAAAGCTAAACATAGTTTCTCTACTGCAGCATACTTGCATTCACAAGAGTTTAAAAACCTACTAAGATAATAAACTGCTCTTTCCTTGCCATCCTGATTGTCTTGAGCCAACAAAACACCTATTGAGTCTTGTGTTGCAGCTAAGTACAACTTTACTGGCTTTCCTTCAATGGGAGGCGCCAATACAGGAGGGTTGGCTAAGTATCTTTTGATGGCTTCGAAGGCTTCATCATGCTCCTTTGACCACTTGAATTCTTCCCCTTCCTTTGTAACTCCTTCTTAGAAGAAGGTGGTTTAGCCTCAATGATGGCCTTAGCTTTGTTCTTGTCAACCTGTATTCCTTTACTGTGAACTAGATACCCTAGAAACTTCCCAGCTGATACTCCAAAAGCACATTTTTCTGGATTTAACTTCAGCTGATAGCGTTTCATTTGTTGAAATGTCTTTTCTAAGTGTTGTAGGTGATCCTCATCAGAGTTTGACTTCACAATGATATCATCTATGTAACACTCCAGAAAAGTTCCCACTAAATCATGAAAAATAGTGTTCATTGCTCTCTGATATGTAGCCCCATCATTCTTTAGCCCAAATGGCATTTTAACCCATTCGAAGATGCCAATGTTACCTGGGCAGGCAAATGCTGTTTTATGCACGTCTTCTTCTGCTATGCAGATTTGATTGTACCCTGAATGCCCATCTAAAATGGACAATATCTTGTGGCCAGCAGAACTGTCCACAAGTGTATCCACATTAGGCATTGGGTATTCATCCTTAGGAGTCGCAGTATTCAGGTTTCGAAAATCAACACAGATTCTGATAGTTCCATTCTTTTTAGGGACTGGAACTATATTAGATAGCCATTCAACATACCTGGCTGTTCTAATGAAGCCTGCATCTAGAAGCCTCTGCATTTCCTTTTTAACACCTGCAATAGTTTCTGGACTCATCTTCCTGGTCGGTTGTTTCACAGGTTTGAATTGTGGCTTGATAGGTAACCTATGCTCCACCAATCCCCTGTCCAAGCCAGGTAGTTCCTTGTAACTCCATGCAAAGCATTCCTTATTTGCTTTCAATAGTGCCACCAATTCAGCTTTCATACCAGGTTCAAGCTGTCTATTAATAAGCACTGGGTTGGGATTTTGTGCATCTCCCAACCTTACTTCTTCCAACAGATCTTGTGATTCAACCCGTTCCTCAGAAGTGAGTTGGATTTCTTTCACATGAGGGTTATCGTTCTGCATAACCTCTTCCCATATGTTCTCTTCTTGGATCTTCTGTTCGATCCCCAAAGCAACATACTTTACTAAAGCCAATGAGTTGGCTTCTTCTTCAGCCTCTCGCTTGGATTTACATCCAAGCAGCATCATCTTTTGGGGTGTCTGATTCATAATCAACAGTTTGTTTCAGCTTCGATTTCAGCTCTGCCAATTCCCCCAGTTCCATCTCGTTGGTTGGGTAGGTGGCTGCTTGAAGTAGTTCACTCAAAGGAACTACATCTGATTTGTACATTTCTGCTTCAGCAAAATTTGCCGTGGCACCAAATGGATGTGGATCAGCTTTGACTCCTTCAACACCCACTTCTTTGCCTTTGTCATACTTAACAATCATTAATTCCTGATGCATAGAGGAAGGGATACATCCGTTAACATGAATCCAATCCCTTTCCAATAAAGCATTATATTTAGCATATGAGTCAACTACAAAGAAAACAGTATCAGTTTCTATTCCACCCACTGCCAATCTAATGGAAATGATTCCCCTGGCATGTTGGCTTTCCCCAGTAAATCCTGCAATGGATGTGCTGGTTGGAATCAATTTTGCTTTTCCTTTTCCTAACTTTTTCAAAGTTTAGATAGGCAAAATGTTCACCGCAGCCCCATTATCCACCAAGATTCTGTTAAGTGGGACTCCATCGAAGTGTGCAGTGATATACAATGGACGCAAATGTTGTCTCATTGCATTAGTAGGTAGTTTAAATGGATATGAAATTTCCACATAATTTAAATCTATTACCAAGGGGTATTCGACGTCGGACATAGAATCTGCCACGAAACAAGCACTTTCTTTTGAGCTTACCTCCAAACTCTCTTGATTCTGCCCAATTTCACGTACCAAGTTCCTACCCATCTCGATCTGAGAAACTTCTTTCAAATCACAGTCGTTGCATATGATATTTAACTCCTTATCACTCAGAGTTTCTTCAGAAATCTCTGACTCGCTCAAGTTCGACCAAGCAATATCTGGATCTTTGAACGTCTGGCCATTAGAGAAGAAATCCATAGAGCTTGGATAAACCATATTAACTTGTACTTCTGGCTGATCTCCAAATTGGATTGTAGCCACTTCTTTGATTGGTTTAACTGCTTCGATCTCCTCAGCATCCTTCTTTTCGAATTCTTGTGTGGATACCTCCATAGGGGAAAAGGTTCCTTCCATCCCCTGTTGTTCCACCACCATGGCCTCGAGCAAACCAGACTGATAACTGGCCAGCGAGTTAGGAGAAGGTGGATCAAGATCCTCTTCGAGCATGGCAGAGGCAACCTTTTCTAAAGTCTCCCTCTCGTGATACTGGGTTCGAAATTCCTCTGGATCCCTTTCGATCCTATTGAACCTTGGATTAGGTTTTGCTCGTCTGCTTGATCCTTCCCCCGTTGAAGATTCTCCTGACTGGAAAAGCGTATACTTTCTCTGGAGCTTTCTCTTTTGAGTTCTTGAGAGCAATGGAACCATCTGTGGTAATTGAGACTTGGGATCCCTAATCAACACCCAGTTTCCAGAGTTCGAAATTGGTGGCTTGAAAGTTCTGCTCGCATTCCTGTTTGAACCTTTGTACCCTTGGAACAAATCAGGTTTAACTTGCTTCAGAAACCAGTCAGGAACCCCCTTCACCAAGGTGAATTCTTCTTGTTTGGCCTCTTCTTGCGCCTTCGATGTTTGGCCAATATTGGCCTTCTTCGAAGGTGGCAGCTCCCTTCTGTGAATAGCTGGACCAGGGCTAGTAGGCATGTCCCTTTTTGGTGCCAACCAAGACTTGCTGTCGCTTGGCTTTGCTTGAACTGGGGCCATTCTTTTCATTCCCATTTCTTTTGGGAAAAAACTCACGCCCTTTCTATCTAAGTCCTTGAAAACCAAATAGTTGGCCCTGCATCCTACACACAGGCACTCCAAAAATGAGGCTTCCAGCATAGGCAGGTGATTATTACCTGAGAATTTCTGCAAAGAAAAACCATCATAGGCTCGCCTATAGGAACTTGGCCTCGCTCCCATGCCTCGAGGGTGGCCAGCGTATGGCTTGCCTCTTCCATATTGAACAGTGTTCATGTTCACTGGTGCTTCTTTGTCCTGCCAATATTTCTTGACAGTTCGAGCCAATGAGGAGGGCACACTGGTGTTGACCTCTTCTACCTTTGAAAAAGGCATTGCATCTATTCCCATAGTCTTTTCAGGAAATTTGATTCTTCCTTTCTTGATTTGTTCCTGAATTCTGTCACGAAAAACATTACAAGATTTAGTTGAATGAGACCAAGAATCATGCCATTTGCAATAGGTCTTTCCATTCTTTTCTTCCACTGTGGGCAGTTTCATATTCAAAGGCAGCTTAATGATTTTCTTTCTTAACAAGAAGTCAAAGATCTCATCAGCTTTAGATATATCAAAAGAATATACTTTAGTAATTTCCTTTTGTTTGAACTTCTGCCCAAGAGAGACATTCTTTTGAATTAATGGCTCACAAACACAAGGTTCATGCTCTATAATTTCAGCAGCATCTATTTCATAATTAGGATCCCTATAGTATGTTGGGTAAGAGGAATTATGCCTATCCATATCTTCCTCTAGCAGTGATTCATATCTAGCTACTTTATAGGTTAGATCTGCAAAGTCCCTGAACTCTGTAGAATCAAACCTCTTTCGAAACTCCCTTTCTAAACCATCTTGCGCTAATCTTACAAACTCTGCCTCTGGCAGATGGAGTTTGCACTTGGTTTTAGCCCTTTTGAACCTAGATATGAAATCTGCTACCTTTTCATCTGGTTTCTGCTTTAACCTAGCTAAGTCTGCCATAGAGACTTCAGGCTCAGCATTAAAGAATTGTGCATGAAATGCCTCTTCCATTTGAAACCAACTTGCAATCGACTCTGCAGGCAAATTTGTATACCATGCAAAAGCTGGCCCAGACAAAGAATTTGGGAACAATTTCAACTTCATGAAACCATTCTGAGCCAAGTTCTTACATTGGGCAGAAAACCTAGCAATATGTTCTATAGAAGATTGTCTCCCATCCCCATAAAACAAAGTAAAGTCTGGGATTTTAAATTCTCTAGGGATCTGAAATGTTGTATCAACCCATTCTGGATATGGTTTTCTATAGATTTGAGGTTGTACCCCCCGAGTTCGAGGCCCACAAACTTCTTGTATGAGATCCATAACTTGGTCTCTTAGTATTGGATTGCCTACAAGGAAATTTTGTTCTTGATTTCCTACCGGTGGATTTGGTTCTACCAAGTCATCTCTATGCGTTTCCCTTATAGTGTTAAAATCCTCTTGGTTTTCTCTGGGAAATCTCCCATACCAAGGTTGCTGCATTGGGTTGACCGTGGTGTTCACCCGAGCAGGCCTATGGCTTCCATAAACCGCTGTGGTGGGATTTTTGGTATTTGGGAGACTTTGACGAGAAGGCTGTGCGTTATCCTTCGTTTTCTCAGGTCTATAACCTCGTTCTAGCTCTACATCATCCTCTCATCCCCCAAGTGTGGGTTCGAAGAGAGGATTAACGCTTTGCCTGTCTCTGACATTTCTTGGAATTCCAATAGGAATTCCATGGGATTGGTCTGGGATTTCGAAGACAGGCTTTGTAGGCTTCAAAGGCTCATACCAAGATTGTGGTATGTCCTCTGGATACATTTTTTCCTTACCCTTTCTAGACCTTATCTTACCCTGACCAACATCCTCTCCAAGCCTTCCTTCGAAGGGACTTTGGTGAGTAGTTGAATTAGCATGACCATCTAGCCCAATATTCCCTGGACTGTTTCTTGTTACCTCTAAGTTGGGCAACCTACTTCTTATGCTTTTGATCATGGCTCTTTGGGTTTGAGCCATCTCTCGAAAAGCTATCATCATTTCTCTGAACATTTCCTCCTTATCATGGTTTTTACCACTGGCTTGTCCCATTTGGAAATTTGGAGGCCCTTCATAAGGAGGTACTTCATAAGAAGGCTCCTCATAAGGAAGCTCTCCCATTTCGGGAGCCAATTGGGGAAACTCATGATTCATGGGCGTTCCCTGCTCCGTGGCCTGTTCTGGCACAGCTTGTTCCTCTGGTACTTGACCACCAACAGGTGTCCCTATCTGCTTTCGAAGCCTTGGCATTTTGACACCTTCGGGTCCCACCGGGCGTGCCAAAAATTGTTTGGGCTGAATTAACTCAAATCAATTGACAAATAATTGTGTGCGGGCGTGCCAGAAAAGAAATAACTTCAACGAAGAAATTACTCTTTTCAAAATGATTTGAAACAACTAATTTCAATCAGGCAATTGTGTTATCCGTTCGATTACCTCAACTAAGAGGATTTTTCCTTAAGGTATCAACCAAATAAAAGATTGACGCGCTTCGAAATCAGAAAAGATGATTGAACACAAACAAACCTGAATCTAATCGAAGGTAAGTTTGTATACAACACTCTTAAGATTCTATCAAGAATAATAAAGAAATGCAAGCCCACTGAATTTAATCAAAAGCAAACTTGCAAACAACTATTCTTTGGTAAGAAAAGAACTTAAAGGAAATAAGAAAACTTGAATTTAATCGAAAGCAGTCTTACATGCAAATAAGCCTTCAACTTACAAAAAAGACCCTATTCTAAACTAAAACTAATCTAAGATAGATCTCTGAGCAATCATTTAGTATGAATTGTCAGATGATATGGATTTTTTGTCCTCCGTTCTCTTCACTTGCTTCTTCTATTTATAGACGCTGAACTTTGCCTTCAAACCCCACGTCTTCGATTGATACCCACGTTGGCCACATAAAACGGTTGAGGGGGGGGGGGGGCTTCGAACGGTTACCCTGATATTTCCAGAATTCTTTCTTCCCCTGCTTGCTTCGATCATGGTATTCATGGCCACTTCCTGGATCGTGATTCCTATTTTCAAGCAACGTGAATTAATGCAACGTGTTTGCCTTCTAAAATGATTCCCTGCAATTGCACCTAATTTCAGTTATAAAACAGGGCAGTGAGGACACCGTTAGATGATCGTAAAGTCCAAATTAATGGTTAGATCCAATATCCTCTCAAACCATCGTTTAATTACTACTCAAACGACATCGGTTCACTCTAAAACGACACCGTTTGCTATTAAACAGTGTCCCTTTTAACTCCCGCAATCCTCTGTAATTGGCACTCGACTGGGACAGGTTTTATGCAACCGCCGTACCGTTCGGGGCCACGTGGAATTTTTTCATTGGGTGGCACTTTTTAGGATGTAAACAGCGTCCAAAGTGTTTTTGGACGGTCCGGATTGAAAACCAATTTTTACCAGTAAGAAATAATTTTTACCAGTCAAAATTGAAAAGCAACCTGAACCATTAGTTAAGCGAATGAACGGTTAAAATTGTGCAAAGCCGTGAATCCACCGTGAAGCCGTGAATAAGTTTTTCTTAATTTTGATCCCAAGTGAAAACAACCCATATAAGTTCAAAGCAAAGCAAGCCATCTAACAACCCATGTTTTTAATTCCTCCTGCTTACGATCATATCCTCCAAGTTCAAATATTACAGACCAATCTGAGGCAAGCAAATCCACCCAAATTGAAAAAGATAGCCTAAAAAACAGTAGAAGAGCAATACCCTTACTGTCTTACATTTTAAATTAAAGCTAAAAAATTTCCTCAAAAAAAAATGCTAAAACATAAACAGTAACTGCGTTGCACCATTTTAAAGCTGATAAACAATAGTTTCGTCAAACGGTAGTTTCGTTGGGCCTTAATGAAGCTCTCGTATTCTCGAAAAAAGAGAGTTGAAGCTCTGATGATGATGGAATGCCAAAAGGACGTTAAAATACTCCTAAGGGATTTCAAGGGGTATTTTCGTAAAGCAAGTGGTGTAGTGGAGGCCAATTAAGTCGTGCAATGAAAGATAAATATTGAGTTTTGACAGGAACAAAAGAGATTTTGGCATTATCAGCTCCCATAATATATTACCCATTGGGTGAGTTTCGGTTTGCTCATTTATAGTAGTTGAACTACCCCCGAAGCATGGAAGCATCCAACTCAATTTCAAGTTTTTTCACGGGACATTATTTGTCCCAACTCCCACTAAAATGCAAATTGCATAAATATGTTCTTGCTTCGAATGTTATCCGTTCAATTCTGTCCACACAGACAAGTCATGCATTTGGGCCAATCAATCTATGAAATCCTCCCAGCCAACGGCCAAGACGGTCACGTAGGATCCCTCCCTTACAATAACCAGATCATATTTATGCAATTTCGTAAACAATTTTCTAAGAGTTTGGCATTATTTGTCCTAACTTCCACTGAAATACAAATTCCCTTTCTATATTGAAGAAATCAATGTCAGGTAGGACCCGGTCTCTGCCCTGCAAGAAATTGACAAATCTATTTAATTTTGCTGGCCATCTGACAATCTTGTGGTTAGCGCAATCGCATTCAATCAAGGTTTGGTTTTTTATTTCATATATATACTAAAATAAAACCGACAACGTGGAATTTGATTCCTCGTAAAGTCTCATGATAATTAGACTTTATACACACAATATATTAAACACAAGAGGTTTGAGTATAATGATTTAAAAGTGTAGGTAGCATCGGTTCTGAGTCATTTCTGACGGTGCCCGTGCCATAAGGCAGAGAAAATCTCAAAACAATTGGCCGAATTCCAAAACATCTTTTTAAAAATAAGCACTTATTTCATATTTTTAAAATTAAAAATAATATAAATAAAATATTTTTTTATTTTTTTTACACCGCATTAAGGATCTCGTCGAGATTTTTCAAATAAGATCCATATTATATATTTTTAGATTTCAACAAGCCCATTATTTTTTAACTTGAAATTGTCTTCTTAAAAAATAAATACTTATTTCTTGTTCGGAAACGGGGCCTAAACTCTAGTAACCTACGAAAGAAAAGAAAAAATAAAGTAAATAGACATAAACTTCCGGTTTTCAAATAATTTTTTTTTAAATCAGCATTTTCAAATGAGAATTGCTACCCACACAGACAAGTTATGCGCAGATTGTGGACAGATTTTATTGTGGGTCCCACACAAATGATTTTAACCGTTCATTAAATGTAAAACATTTTTTCAAGAGTCTTCACGAAAAATCAACTCAATCCGATACTTATAAGTGCTCAATCTAATCATCTAACTTTTCATTACTTTTCATTCATACTTCAAGATAATGAAAAGTTCGATGAATTGGATCGAGCATCTTTAAGTATCAGATTGAGCTGATTTTTTAGCGGGAATTCTTGAAAAAATATTTTATTTTTAATGAACGGCTTAAATTGCTTGTGTGGGACTCGTGGTGGATCTCACAATAAAATTTGTGCACAATCAATACATGACTTGTCTGTGTGGACAGACTTTTTGTTTTCAAATACATGGAACACTGAATATTATTGGCAGCCCGCAGAACTATTTTTGGCAGTTTTCTTTTGTTGAACTGTATTCAACATAGGCCAAGTAACTAGTAACCTATGAAAGAAAGGAAGAAAAAATACTAGTAAGTAAATCGTACCCACTTGAACATTGTTAGTCAGGATTGTTGATTAGTTGTAATTAATGAGATTTATACTCATATTAAATGCTCGTGAGTATATGTTGTCTATCACTTGACAATCACTCCACTTGCAAACGATCCACTTGCACATTACTTTTGTGTTGAATTGCCATATGAGCTTAACATATTAGAAACAAGTGCAATGTTCACCCACTTATTTAGCAAGTGAAGCAAATTAGATTCGGAAAAAAATCCAATCAGAGAAGTCGATCGATAACAAGAACCAGTAGAAATTTTTTTCGATGGATTGAAATAAATAAGTCGTCGGGTTTTCCCCTAATATCAATTAGTTAGATAGAACGTGGCGGTACAACTGGACTATATGTATAATTTCTCGGTAGGCAGTCCTTGTTCCATCCAAAAACAAACAATATCAGGGTGTTTAAAAAACAAAACAATATTATATAGTACTACAACACTTATTGTCGTTGAAATTATGAAAGCTAAGTTTTAAACGAGATTCCGTAGGATACAAAATTTGCGTCATTTTATTTCGCAGATCCCAAAATTTGATCTACACGCATTTAAATGATTATATAAATAAATTAAAAAAAAAATGTGGCGTGACCTTGGCAATGTTGTGTAGGGTATAAAAGGAATAAGTTTTGCGTATCAAAAAAAAAAAAAGGAATAAGTTTTCTTTACCATAATTTTACAATAAAGCTACACGCACAGCAAGTTGTGCACAGCAGTTGTGCACAGACCCCTTTTTCTCCCGCCTCGGGTTCCACAAAGATAATCGGAATAGCTCATTTTGTTCAAAATATGTCGTTTAAGGTGTCTAAAAAAATGAGCTTCGTTTGATATCGTTAGAGGCGTTAACAAAACACCCAAAATCACTTCAGAATTTAGGCCGAAGAAAGTCGTATAACCAAATATCTTAGAACTAACCAAGGAGAGTCCTAAAATCAAAATTTAATTATAACCCTTTAGAATTAAATGATCAGAAAAATAAAATCTTCCCACTCATTCAAACGGATTGAAATTCGGAACACTTAATTCTAAAGGGTCATAATTAAATTTTGACTTTAGGGCTCTCGTTAGTTAGTCCTAAGAGATATTTGGTTATACGACTTTCTTAAAACTAATCAACGAGAGTCATAGAGTCAAAATTTAATTATGACTATTTAGGATAAAATGATTAGAAAACTTGGTTCAAACGGATTGAAATTTGAAACACTTAATTTTTTAACTAAATTTTTTAATATATATATATATGTATATATATGTATATATGTAAAGGCAAAAGCAACGGACAACCCCGCGGGCAGCAGGACGTAAGCACCACGCGCGGAAATTCTGACATTAACTCGGTCCCTTTATCGGGAGAAATTATTCGTTGCCCTTGGGGCAACACGTCATTTTGCCAGGCAGTGCTTGTCACCAATAAATATCCACTTACACACATTCTTCCCTCCCCACTAGACACAGACCTCTCTCTCTCTCTCTCTCTTGGGTTACAAACTTACAACCACCTTCTCTCTCTAAAAATAGGCGTGTAGATCGGCTGCACACAAAAAATCCGGTGAATGGTGAAACTGGTCCAGATCGATCTGATACGAGTACCTTTTGAATTTTATCCGTAAATTATTAGTCCGGACATGAATTTGAAAATTAAAAAATCGTAAGATATGGACGAAGATTGAATTTTCGTTTGAAAACCATGGATTATCCGAACCAGGCCGTGAGATATTTAAGAAATAAAAAATAATAATATATATGTGACATATACAATAGCTTGTGTATGCATGTGTATATACATATATGTATTCATTTTCATTAAATTTGGTTGTCTTCTCTCCGACTCCCAAACTGCCAAGCTCACAATTCCTATTGAATCTCTGTTACTGGACAGTGGATGTGCATGTATTTACTGTAGTTTGTGCTATAGTATATGATGCAATGTGTTTGAGAACTTGGAATTTTTGGCTCTTTTTTTATGTTTTGTCCTTATCAAAAAAATTCGCGTTTATTCGTTTTGTGACAAATTTGTGTGAATTATTGATTCATCTCGATGAGAGGAATCGGACAATTTTTTTTTAACTTTTACCCTAGTATTTTTTTGTAATATCTAAGAGGCATTATCTTGGATATTTTCAAAATATTTAGGTAAAAGTCATAATTTTTATTTTAAATATGCTTTTTGGGCTTTATTTTGGATAGTTTAAAAAAATTTGGATAAAATTCAGAATTCCTACTCTTTCGATTCCTCTCTTCGAGACAAATCAATAATTTAAAAAATTTTAACGCAAAACTAACAAAAGCAAAACTTTTTTGAGTAAGAACAAAAAAAATAAAAAGTAGAA
Source organism: Rhododendron mucronatum var. ripense (assembly GCA_019656295.1). Classification (NCBI taxonomy): domain Eukaryota; kingdom Viridiplantae; phylum Streptophyta; class Magnoliopsida; order Ericales; family Ericaceae; genus Rhododendron; species Rhododendron mucronatum. The sequence goes on along the minus strand of BPLT01000039.1, from coordinate 2,650,569 downwards.
CAGTCTAAGCATAACATAGTGAATCTTTTTAAAGCCTTATTTCGCTAAGATTTTTATTTTTTATTTTTTAATACTTATTTTACGCTTTACGAGATAAGCCATTATCTCACCATATATTACCTTTAATTCAAAAAATAAGTACTCCTAGTTAGTGGAACAAAGCCTTAAAGGGTGTTTCTGGTAGTAAATTGTGAGAAAAAATTTGTTGCAATCAAATTGTTAGGTGTTTTTGTTAGTAAATAACTTGTTGAGAAATGTCAAATTATTTCTGGTAATGAATAAATTGTAAATGTGTATGTCAGTGAAAAATTATTGTGAGAGAAGGTTTTATTGACAAGTTATTAGTTAATGTGAACAATATGCTAAAATATCAAAATTTGTTGATTTATGTGAACGACCCGGTAAAAATGCCTAACTCTTTTCTCTTTTTTTCCCCTCAAATTGTTACTGGAACACCCCTTAATCTTGTGGGTCTTTGGTCCTTTTGCTAGTTTTGGCTTTTGATACACAGAACTTGAGTTTGAATTTTTTGATCGATCTACACGCCTATGATTTTAGAGAGAAGGCTGTGTCTAATGGAGAGAGAAGAACGTGTGTCAATGGATTTAATGCCTCAAACGGGGCTAAGACTTTTTGATTGAAAATTTTACCCTCCAAGCAAATTTTTATTGGCAAGAGGCACCACCTGGCAAAGTAGACGTGTTGCCCTTGGGGCAACGAATAATTTCTCCTTTGTTGGTACAATCTCCACTTTTTGCTAGAACATTGAATGCTAAGAGTAATTTACAAAAATAACCCCAGCAACTTGCCCCCGTACCCTGGGAGTGTTCTGCACAGCTACGTGTTCCGACACTGCCTTGCCAACATTGGCCCGACGATCGGAGACGTCCACTGTGTAGAGCTCGTCGAGTATTACAAGTCTCAAAAATCAACCCGATCAAATATTTTTAAGTGCCTCATTGGAGCACATATAATTTGGAAAGAATGGATTTAGTGGTTTTGGTCCAGTGTTTCGTATCCATTAGGATTCATTTTTTTAAAAGTTATATGTATTCCGATGAAGTACTTAAGGATATTTGATCGGGTTGATTTTTGGTACACTTATAGTAATCAATGAGCTTTACGTAGTGGACATTTCCGATTATTAGACCGATGCCAGCAAGGCTGCGCGGGCGGCCGGATAATACGTAGCTGTGCAGCACACTCCCCGAGCGCCTGGGCAAGACGAGAACAAAAAACTTTCTGAAAAAGGGTTCTTCTATAGTCCGCCCATCAGGCTGGCTATTGGCGTGAGTTCCACGGCAAAAGGACAGTACTTTTTACTGTATCAGGATAAAAGCTGATGACTTCTACTAAGAAAGAAAGTGAATGGCCAAAATAGCCCTCCAACTTTTCCCTGTATAACCACCTTAGTTGTTCACCTCTACTTTTTGGAGGCGGGGGGGCTGCTCCCCCCCTTCCCGCTCCCCTTCCTGCTCCCCCCCCTTTCCGGGCCCACTCCGGTCTCGCTCCGATGATCGGAAACGTTCACTTTGTAGAGCTCGTCGAGTAGAACAACCATGTCAAAAATCAGCTTGATTGGATATCATTAAGTCCTTGATCGGAACCTTTTTATTTTAAAAAGAATGGATCCGAAACACTGAATCAAATCCATTGTAACCCATGGACCGAGAGTTTATGGGCTCCGATCAGGCACTTAATGATATCCAATCAAGCTGATTTTTGACATGGTTGTTCTACTCGACGAGCTCTACAAAGTGAACGTTTTCGATCATCGGAGCGAGACCGGAGTGGGCCCGGAAAGGGGGGGAGCAGGAAGGGGAGCGGGAAGGGGGGGAGCAGCCCCCCCGGGTCCCTACTTTTTGTACCGGCGTGTTCACGGGTACATTTTTTTTAAAAAATATTCACGGCTACATTTTGTTTTTGTTTTTTTATATGTCCTTCTTTTCTAAGCCCAGTGGGCTGAAGCTAAGTGACATTTTTTTTATGGGTCCTTCTACAAAAAAATGTTTTAAAAATAATTGGCGATTCGAATAATTTTAGTGGAATTCGAGGTGGACCCCACAAAATTCATATCTACATAGTATAGACATTACATATGTACACATAGCAATGCTCATACCAAATATACAAATCATTGTGCGGAAATTATTCCAGAGTTTCATACAGTATAAATAATTGGAGTCGCTCAATTTTGTTTAAAATATTTTTTCTAAGAAAAGTTGTAAAAAATCAGTTTAGATAGATATCGTTAAGTGTTTGATCAATTCTCCACTCAATTTCGTTTTTATTTGAATTTTTCACATTTATTAGTTTTGGGCAAAACTTTTGTGGAATATTGATTCGTCTCGACGACAGCAATCAGAAGAGTAAAAAGATTTTACTTTTACCCAAGTATTTTGATTCGTATTTGTTAGTTTTGCGCTAAATTTTTGTGAATTATTGATCCATCTCGACGAGAGGAATCGAAGAAATATTTTTTTTTACTTTTACCCAAATATTTTAGAAAATAATCATTTTTAAGCAGAAATAATTTTTTTTACTCTTCCGATTTTCTTTCATCGAAACGAATCAATAATCCACAAAAGTTTGGCAAAATTATAGTTTCGTCGAGAAGAAAATTTAAATAAGTGCAAATCAACTACTAATTTTCTTAAACATTACGAGAACTGACCCAAATAGTTATTTTTAAAAACGTTAATAAGTGTACTTTTAAAAAAGGGAAATGGTAATACTGAAACTGTTTTTGTTGGTGTTAAAATTCTAGTGTACAAAAAGTATGTATCACATACAGTGTATAAGACTTTTATGCGCAAAAGTTTTGACATCAACAAAAACAATTTTGACAATATTACTATCCTTAAAAAAAAAAAGAAAAAAAAAACGTTAACTAGTGTACTGTACAAGGGTCGTGCTATCAGTAGAGACAGTTTGCAGGGAACCACGCAGAGACAAACGCATTTAGCCCCATTTCGGGTCCCGAAAAAATCTAGAAAAATATCCACAAATTTTTGAATATTATTTTATAGAATCCTGTAAAAAATCAGCCCCAGTGAATATCGATAAGTATTACTTGTGGATATCAGCTTCGACTCTTTTTTTTTTTTTTTGGAACAAATTTTATATAGCAAGACCAAACCAATACCCTCAAGGGGAGGAATCCTTACAAGGGAAACACCTCACTACAATAGGACAAACCCTAGCTGTAGACTGGAGGCTATTGCCAGTCTCCTTTAAAAGGGCAAATTTCACTGATCTCCCCTGAGGTTTCTGACACGAACAGAAACCTCCCCTGAGGTTTCTGAAATAACACTGCCCTCCCCTCCTTTACCTGAAAATACCAAGTGACCCCCCTCTCCGTTAATTGCCGTTAGAAAATGGATGGAAAAGATTATTTTTCTCTCCACCCACTACTAAAACTAAACTAAACTCCCAACCAAACAAAATCGATGTCATTGTACTATATTTTTTACAATACCTATACCACTCTCACCAGACTCTTTACCCCTCATATTTATAAAATATAAAATACAAAAATCACTACACTTTGTACCCGTTTAACTTTGAAATTTTGTCCTTATTTAAAAGGTTTCACATTTGCTAATTTTCTATCAAACTTTTTTGAATTATTGGTTCGTCTTGATAAGAGGAATTGAAAAGGTAAAAAATTAAGACTTTTACCAAATATTTTGAGAAATTCAATATTTTGGATAAAACTAAGAATTTTATATTCTTTTGATTCCTCTCGTTGAGACAAACCAATAATCCACAAAACTTAACACAAAACTAGCAAATACGAAAAAAATTCAAATATGGATAAAAATACAAAAAAAGCCTAAAAATCACACAAACAAGTTCGCATGAAAAAAATTCGAATATGAACAAAAACTAAAAAGCCTAAAAATTTCTCAAACAAATCCCGTAAAAACCAAAAAGCAAACTATTGGCAATGGAGGGTATGAGCTTGTTGATGGGATTTTTAGGCTTTTTGATTTTTACGGGGTTTGTTTGTGAGATTTTTAGGCTTTTTGATTTTTGTTCATATTTGAATTTTTTCGTATTTGCAAATTTTGCGTTAAATTTTTGTGGATTATTGGTTTATCTCAACAAGAGAAATTAAAAGAGTAAAAAAATTTTATTTTTAACCAAAATATTGAATTTCTCAAAATATTTGGTAAAAGTCTTAACTTTTTACTTTTTCAATTCCTCTTATCGAGACAAACCAATAATTCAAAAAAGTTTGATAGAAAATTAGCAAATGTGAAACCTTTTAAATAAGGACAAAATCTCAAAGTTAAACGGGTACAAAATGTAGTGATTTTTGTATTTTATATTTTATAAATAAGAGGGGTAAAGAGTCTGGTGAGAGTAGTATAGGTATTGTAAAAAATATAGTACAATGACATCGATTTTGTTTGGTTGGAAGTTTAGTTTAGTTTTAGTAGTGAGTGGAGAGAAAAATAATCTTTTCCATCCATTTTCTAACGGCAATTAACGGAGAGGGGGGTCACTTGGCATTGTCAGGTAAAGGAGGGGAGGGCAGTGTCATTTCAGAAACCTCAGGGGAGGTTTCTGTTCGTGTCAGAAACCTCAGGGGAGGTCAGTGAAATTTGCCCCCTTTAAAAAGTTAGAAGACTTTCTGACAATTTAAAAGCTGCGTTGGTAGAGTACAGAAAGTCTACACTTGCCGACGGAGAATTTCCGATCGGAATCCCGACGCTCCGCTGGACACACTCCGGCCACCGGGCTGCCGATAGGATCCGTCCAAAAAATTTAAAAAAAAACCGAGTGGGCCTATGTTAAAATAAACGGCATCCGACTTGTGTAAGTAGCTGATCCAAGCACTTCATTTTTGGCCGATCCAAACACAAAAATGAATTTATTGGATCGGCTATCTACACACGTTGGATACCGTTTATTCTCTCATGAGCCCACTCAGTTTTGTTTTTTTAGAATTTTTGAACGGATCGAATCGACTGTCCAATGGCTGGAGTGTGCCCAGCGGGGCGTTGGAATTCCGATCGGAAATCCTCCGTCGGGAAGTGTAGACTTTCTGGGTAGAGTATTACTGTAGCAGTAGGCTTTTGGACGGATGAAAAAATTTGATGGAAAAAGTAACTTTATTCCTTAATTTTGAACGGCGGGTAAATCGCAAAACCCAAACCCACAAATGTGGAATATTTGACCTTCTGGACAAGTTCTTTGGACGATTCAATTTTTTTTCCGAAAAAAAGTTTGAGTCTTTTCGTCAAAAGTTTTATTAACTTTTGAACTATCTAGAATATTTTTGGTCATCGGTCCTAATTGACTCCGTAAGCCACTATTTATGGCCCCTCCATTAAAAATATTCTCTTTCTTAGGCTCCGTTCCGGAACCTAAAATAAATCCTTATTTTTTAAGAAGGCAATTTCAAGCTCAAAAATTATAGGTTTATTGAAATCTAAAAATATGCAATATGGATCTTGTTTGGAAGATCTCGATGAGATCTTTTATACGATACAAAAAAAATTGAAAAATTATTTTTCATTTACTTTATTTTTTAGTTTGAAAATGTGAAATAAGCTGCTTATTTTTTAAGAAGGTTTCTGGAACGGAGCCTTAATAGTCCTGTTAACAGAGCATGCAGTAGATGTCGACGATGTCGACGGGATTCACAATAATTGTGTAGGGTGCTCCATATGTATGTGTCATATCTTGGAGCATCTCCGATTAATCAACGATTATAAATTTGACACGACATACACAGTAGATGTACTGATCCTCATTGTGAGCCTATTTCGGCTAAGCCATTAAGTAGTTTGTTATGACGAGAAAAATCTAAAAAATAAAAAATTATGATCAAAATTTATTTTTTAATAAAGACTAAAAAACAATTTTTTAGTCATAAAAAAATAATAATTCTCAAAAAATCGATAAAAAATTAACAAATCCGAAAAAAAATTAATAAGAACAAAAAAAAAGCCACCTTAACTTATTTAGCCGAAATACTATTAACACTATGTCATTTGTCATCTTCTGGTCATGTCAAATTTGGCAACTGAAAAATGAAGGTGCCAATTTTTTTCTTTGGATACCTTTATTTGGGATGGACACAATATATCCCGCTCAAAACTTGACAGTAATATAAAAAAGAAAAGAAAGATTAAATTAAAGTTAATGATGTCTTAAAGTAATAAATTGATCTGTCACATTGACTGGGGTGGGTAATTTTAAAGGTGTCATATTTGACCAACTTGGTTAAATTTTCACAAAAGCCTTTCAAAGTATTTGACATCGATTCCTAAATTTAGTCAAGATTTGAGGTGCTTTAAATAATTCAAGTTTGAGCTCATGTTTAAGTTAGGTCCCGTTCAGCTAACGAAAATAAATACTTAATTATTTTTTAAATAAGTACTTATTTTTTAAATTTAAAGTGATGTATTGTGAAAGAATTACATGTCTCGTAAAGCGACAAATAAGTACTTAAAAAAAGAACCTCAACAGAAAGAGGTTTTAATTTCAAACCAAACATGAACGTATCTACAACTCCACGTTCATCTTATGATGTTCAATATATTCAAGAAACTCGAGATTAGTTTGAGATCGACTTGATTAAAGCTTGATCTTTTGAGATCATGTGCTCGGTTAGAGCTTGTTTGTGATCAACTCGTCTGATAAACAAGTCAATGTTAAATGGAGTATATTTCAAAATACATCAACCTTGTAAGCTAAACTCAAATAAATTCACTCCTCCTCCCATTTATCAGCCCCAGAAAATAGTTGGAGCCTGGATATAAACTTTTTGAAATCTCCTATTGTATTTGTTTATGATAGAAGAATCTTTCGATTATTTTTCAACTAAATTAAAATAATACGCACATGAGCAACGAAGATATTTATTTATTTTATTTATTTATGTAATTTTGTTTATTTATACCTGCATATTATTATTGCCTAGCAGCTAGCACAGTAAAATAATACGCACCTTAGCAACGAAAGATATTATTTATACGGTGACCATACCTGCGCATTATTATTGCCAAGCACTTCATACTCCACCCACACAATAACCCACAAACACAACCAAATAGAGAGAGAGAGAGAGAGAGAGAGAGAGAGAAAAGAAGAAGAAGAAGAAGAAGGTGGAAATGGCTGTGGCTGGTGATAATGAAAAGCCCCACGCAGTGTTCATACCATTCCCAGCACAAAGCCACATGAAAGGACTGATGAAACTAGCAAAACTCCTCCACCACAAGGGCTTCTTCATCACTTTTGTCAACACTGAATTCAACCAAAACCGATTCATCAAGACCACGGCACCCGATTCTCTCTCCGCATTGCCCGATTTCCAGTTCAAAACAATCCCAGACGGGCTTCCCCCCTCCGATCCTGATGCCACCCAAGACGTAGCTCAGTTGTGCGGATCGATTCGACGGAACTTCTTAACCATGTTCCGGAACCTTCTCATAGAACTCAACGACCGGTCCGCTAATTCCGAGAATCCGCCGGTGACGTGTATAGTCGGAGACGGTGTGATGCCGTTTACAATAACGGCAGCTCAAGAGCTTGGGATACCGGTTGCTGTTTTCTGGACTTTCCCGGCTTGTGGGTATATGGGGTTTTATCAGTTTCGGGCTCTTCTCGACAAAGGCTATACACCACTTACAGGTAAAATTATCTGCCTATAACGAATATTAGAGGCAATTATTTTCTACATATATTCACGAAGCGGTGCAATCACACTCGTCATTTTGCTTAATCAATGGTTGATATTAGTTTTCAATTTTGATTGGTAAAAAATAATTTTTACCGGTCAAAATTGGTTTCCAATCTGCACCGTTTATAAACACTTTGGACGTGCGAGATTGGGCTCCGTAACTCTCAGTGCATAGAGCCCCTGTAAAAAAAGATTCTGTTTTTTTTTCACTTATGTAGCAGTGGAATTCCCGAAAGAAAATGATTTATTACACTGTAGAGACATTTATTAGTTGAAAAAACAATGACAAAAAACGAATAAGGAATTTCCCACCAAAATTTTCATTAGATAAATGAAGTACTTCCTCCGTTCTAATTTCATAGTTTCTCGTTCTATTCTAACCGGATACAAAATTAGTTATATCTTTAAATCGGTAAGAAATTTTGTATCCAATGTGGATCTTTTTTTGTTAGATCGATTAGTTCTGTAATACAATATTTTCAAAATCACATACTCCCTCCGTCCCTTTTTAAGTGTCCTACTTTGTAATTCCAACTTATTAAAAAGACATCATCATTATACCTTTCACATCACCTTTTTTCTCCACTTTCCCTACTTACCCATAATCATTACACTTTTACTCACTAATTTTTCAAAATGAAATCCACTTTTAGGGACAAAATAGACAATACACCAATTTTTACCCATTAACATTACAAAATGGACATTTATTAAGGGACAGCCTAAAATGAAATACCGGACTATAAAAAAGGGACGGAGGGAGTACAACATTATAAATTACAAGATATAATCAATTGAAAAGTAGTACAGACTCAAAAAAAAAAAACTAAATTGGGACAGAGGGAGTATGTTATACATGCCTGTAGTTTATGCCTCGGATCCGATCTTATAATCTCTTCAAATTTCTTGTGTGATACTATTATAAAAATTTCTCCTTCGCTGTTAAGAAAAATGCTTGTAGTTTATTACTCCTTTCGTCTCATTTTTATAGTCCATTTTCGTTTTTTGTGTCATTTTTTCAACGCTTATATCTTTCAATATGAATCTTCAAAAATATGCAATATAGATCTTGTTTGATAGTTCTCGATTAGATCTATAGTACAAAATTTTCAATATTATGAAAAGTATTATAAATTGACAGATATAAGCGTTGAAAGAACGACATGAAAATAAAAAATGGACAATAAAAAATTGGGACGGAGGGATTACAATGTTTATATAGAGAGATGACTACACCTCCATAATGGAGACTTGTCATACTCCACTAGAAAATGTTGGAGAAACAGAAAATGTATTAATTATCAGTGAGACATAAACCGAATAGATACAAAATGGAGATGCTGTCGAGGAGCTGTAAAGCAGTGCAGAGCGGTCGATCCAACTGTTTATCTTAGCAATTGACTGCTCAAATCTTAACCGATCGAGCAACGGAGGGTCCTAATTTACATGCGCACAAATTCGATCCGAATCATCCGTATTGAGATAAACAGCCGAATCAACCGCTGCACTTGCTCTACAAAGATACTAGTGCACTAGTTCTGGACACAATCATATCTCTTCACTTTATTCAACGACAATCTTATCTCTACACTTTGAGGCCCTGCCGTAATTAATTTTGCACCAATAATGCTAGGACAACTCTAGAAAGCAGGTCTATACAGCTCACCCCATTATTACTTACTATATTTACCAGCGGTGCTACGGTTCCCGACGGAAAAGGATACTGACCGGTTCTGACGGCGTGTCGGGTCCATTCCGGCCATCAGATGAGTGATCCGAGCCATCCAAAAATTCAAAAAAACAAAAGAGCGGCTTACGCTAGAATCAACGGGATCCGATATGTGTAGGTGTTCAATCCAAACACTATTTTTTTGTATACATATGTATTTAGAAAAATATGGAGTGTTTGGATTGAGTACTTAAACACATCGTATGCCGTTGATTATTGCGTGGGCCCACATCGGATAGAGTGTTTGGATTGAGTACCTATACATATCGGATCCCGTTGATTCTAGCGTGAGCCCACTCTTTTTTTTTTTTTTTTTTAATTATTGGACGGCTCGGATCAGCCGTCTGATTGTCGGAGTGGGCCCGGCGCACCGTCGGGAACCTTAGCTTTATTGTATATTTACTATTGAAAATTTGATTTTTGAGCTCTTTTCCTTAAACGCTACTCGATCCATTACGTACTTTTGTCGTACCTTAATCATAAAACAAAGTTTTGGCAATCATGTTTATATATCCACGTACTTGTATAGTAAAATGCAAAAAAATCTATTTCCACATTTAACGTGAACGTACGCCCAATTAATTGGCTAATTAAAGCTGGGTTTTTTTTTTGGGGGGGTAATAAATATATATGCAGATGCGAGGCAGCAAACAAATGAGTACTTGGAAACAGAAATAGACTGGATTCCTGGAATGAAAAACATCCGTCTAAAGGAGCTTCCAACCTTTTTCCGAACAAGTGACGCAAACGACGACATATTCAATTTAGCCATGGAATCAGCACATAAAGCTTTGGAAGCTTCAGCGTGCGCTATCCAAACGTTCGATGCATTGGAACCGGATGTGTTGGATGCCCTCTGTTCGATGTTTTCCCATGTTTACACCATTGGCCCTATCCAGTTACTTCTCAACAATGTGAAAGATGAAGAAAAAGACCAGCTGGATTCTCTCGGATACAGTTTGTGGAAAGAAGAACTGGGGTGTCTCCAATGGCTTGATTCCAAAGAACCTGAGTCTGTCGTTTACGTTAATTTTGGTAGCGTCACAGTCATGTCGCAGCAGCAGCTGGTATGCCATTACGTGCTTTGCATCCTTAATTTTTTAGTCCAACAAGTCATATATAGCTCATTATAAATTACTGTATAAAAAGTTATACTAACTGTACGTAAGAGCATCATTCAAAACTAGAATTCCCTAAAGCGATCATTAATCAAGAAAAGTTAGAACTGTATTCACGAAGTCAAAGCTCATCATTTTTTACTTCTATTCAGTTATTGACTTCACTGTCCCAGATTCCTAGCTCCTCCCCTGAAATTAAATTAACACCTTTAATTTTATTACTGTAGATTACTTAGGTAAATGTACTAAAGTTATCTCCATCAGGTTGAGTTTGCTTGGGGTCTTGCAAATAGCAACCACCACTTCTTATGGATAATTAGGCCTGATCTGGTTACCGGTGAGTCGGCGATGCTGCCACCTGAATTTGTAACAAGCACAAAAGAAAAAGGTTTTATAGCAGGGTGGTGCCCCCAAGAGGAAGTCTTAAACCACCCATCCGTCGGAGGGTTCTTAACACACAGTGGATGGAACTCAACTATCGAGAGCTTGTCTGCCGGGGTGCCCATGATGTGTTGGCCATTTTTCGGGGATCAGCAGACGATCTGCAGATATGTTTGCAATGAATGGGAAGTTGGAATGGAGATTGATAGCGATGTGAAGAGGGAGGAGATACAGACACGTGTGAGGGACCTAATGGGGGGAGAGAAGGGGAAGAGAATGAAGAAGGCGGCTATGGAGTGGAAGGAACTGGCAGAGAAGGCTACGGGTCCACATGGATCGTCTTCTTTGAATTTGGAGAAATTGGTGAATGTGTTGCTGTCAAAAACCTAGATGTTACAAGTTAAAAGCCCTGTTGATCAAATGTTTTGAGGCGGATTTGGTTTGGGTTATGAATTGCTCTCAATTTTTTTGTAAGCCATTCATTATGATCAAGCTTGAGCCTCGATCTTGCTTTGTTTCTATTTTGATCGTTTCTTTTCAATAAAAGTTTATGTCAACATCGGATGGAAATCGAACTACTCGCTCAAATTCACCAATACAAAAGATCTCAAGAACTTAGGATGTTATGAATCACCGAAAACACAAAAGAGAAAATAAAGCAAACACCAGATATATGAGGTTCGGAAGCATGCCTATTCTGTGTGAGCCATACCAGTTCACTACGAATCAATGGAACAAACCCACAAGTTCTTTTATAACCCTAAGAAACGCATTAGGGCTTATAAAACGTTCCCATTCGGACAGTAACTCCTGCAGGCTCCCGTTTCTGATCCTCTTCGCGGACATCCGAACAGCCTTCTGCTTCATCCACACGGAAGCAGCTCCATGCGAGCACAAAATCTTGGCTTCAAGCCCCCAGCAAGAGCATCCACATTGAACACTTTGTGAGTTTGTGTATACAAAAGGGGATGAAAATGTGTCTTGATAATTTGTGGTTTGGGTTTGTTATTAGGCTAAAACTTATCATTCTGTATGAAAATCATTTAAATGATACTGTCTCTATAGTGAAAACTCAAGTTCTTTTATGGGATGCTGGTGCTCTGAATCTCGATGGGATCCGCAATAGTGTTAGATAAAATGCGTGATTGTGTCATTGCCAAACCAAACTCTTGCGGCTGCCATGAGCTTAACAAACTTGAAACAACAGATGCCCTTGCGGCCAGCTTGCTCTCTCAGCATTATGAGCGAGCAGCATGACCAGAGACACGCACCCTTTTGGCCCCGAGTACTTAGCTATGATACCGTATTACACATTCTTAGATTGAGCAGGCCATAGAATTGGCAATCACAGGCCTATTTCTTTGGGATGACCCCACATCCCAAATATGGAGTCCAATAGGAACTTAGTGTGGTTTTCTTTGTAATCATCTGGGAAATCTTTAAGAGACATACATATAGCATTGCTGAAAGAAATTGATAACACAATTTAAAAGTGCAAGTATGCACAAATAGCTTTAAGCTCCCAATCAGATTACAGTATGTACTTCTACAACACCAAGCTTCACCTAACAATAGCAAAACAAAAGCTTCTTACACTGAATTTATACTATGCCGTAGTCGGCCGGCCAATACACAAGAAAATAGACTTTGAATCTATGCCAAAATTCCTAAACGAAAAAGGATTTAGACAAGAACCTGTTCTTTCTTTCCGTGCTTGCTTGGACATCTGAAAGTGTAAGGCTCAGCGTCAACAAGCATCTTAACCACGTCCTTCATGCTAGGGCGAAGATTGGGAAGCTTGGTGGTGCAAAGAATCGCGATCTTCAATACCTTTATCATGCCATCTCGGATACTGTCAGATACGATCTTGTTGTCAAGTACTGTCAGGACATCTTTGAGATTATAGAGATGTGTTGAAACCCAATAAACCAAATCCTTTCCTTCTCCGTACTCATGCTCTATTGGCCTTCTACCAGTAACTAATTCAAGTAGTACAACACCGAAACTGTATACATCGCTCTTTTCGGTGACATTCAGAGTATATGCCACCTCTGAAAAGGAAAATCGATGCCCACATAACAAAAAGAAAAGGTCAGAAGATTCACAGCTAGAGTGGAGAAAACTCGTAGCATGCGCGAATAGAGATGTAGAAAGGCATTATCATCACAGGTGAAAAAAGAGCAAGTCCTTGTTAGTTTGCTGATAGTTATGAATCATTTTTCCTCATGGCATGTCTTTGGGTTGATGGGAATTTAAGTAAACAACAAAATTCAGGGTGGATGATTTGATTGCAAAATTATTGAAATAAAGTAGGAACAAATTCAAAAGGTTGCAAAATACTAAAATAAAGAACTGCTTCTATAAAACAAACTGATATACCAGTCCAATAGGTAAAAAAGAGAAGAAGAAAAGATGCTTTCCTAAATCTAATCACTCTCCAGTCAAAGCAAAGCATCAACAAATTTCCAAATAGTTTTTCAATAGGTGAATACTGAAACAAAACAAAAACTCATGTTGGCTCTGAAGAAATAAGATTTAAGAAACTCACCAGGGGCGATGTAACCATGAGTGCCGGCAAAACAGCTTGTTTCAGATCCCCCATTGGAGGAGAACCCTTCTGCAATCTTTGCGACCCCAAAATCAGCAATTTTCGGTTCGTAGTCCTCATCTAACAATATATTAGTCGATTTTATGTCCCTGTGAATAATAGGAAGGGAACAGTCGTGATGCAAATACGCAAGTCCTTTTGCAGATCCCAGAGCAATTCTGTACCGTTTATACCAATCCAACTCCACTTCCCCACCCTTGATTTCTCGATGAAGTGCTTGAAAAACATTACCATTTTCCATATACTCAAACACCAAGAAACTTGAGCCTCCTCTCAGTAAACATGCATAAAGCTTCAATACATTTTTGTGCCTTATCTTTCCCAAAATATTCATTTCTGTTGCCGAAACCTTCACCGCATTCCCTTTCCATAGTTTCTTCACTGCCACAGTGCCAACTCCTTTCTTCAAATCTAATCGGTAAACTTTTCCCGTACCTCCACTTCCAATCAAGTTTTCCTCATCCAAATTGCATATCTCTTCCGCATCCAATTCCACCGGATGGAAAGACTCAAGATTCCACTTGGGATTTGTTTCCTTATCCCATCTTAAATCATTTTCCATGTCATTCGCTTCACTGTGCTTGAAGTTCCAGTAATTCACTAGCAATAAACCACCCAAAATAACAACCAAGGCAGCCAATATAATGCAGAAAATAACCCGTTTATTCCCAATGAATCTTTTGTGTAGACTATTACCACTGCAAACGGCCAACCCCAAATTAGGCTCAGTATCAGAACTTCCATCAATACATAGCCCCTTGTTTCCAACAAACGCTTGGTCGCCTCCCATGGAGAGAAGAAAGACTGGAATTTTTCCTGTCAAATGGTTTTTCGACAAGTCAATCGAACTCAACTTCAACATCTGTAAATTTTCCGGAATTGAACCTTTAAGTACGTTTCTAGAAAGATTCAGAGAATTCAGCGAGTTGATCTGTGATATTGCATTGGGTATAATACCACTTAGAGAATTAACAGCAAGATTTAAGTCCACGAGTCTAGCGCATTGCCTCAATTCTGCTGGGATTTGTCCAGTAAATGAATTCTCTTCCAAATGCAAAGATGATAACTGCTTCAGAGAGCCAATTTCTGCGGGTATTTCTCCAGAGAACTCATTGTTATTTAACTGCAGCCTTTCCAATTGTGTCAATTTGCCAAGTTCCGCTGGAAGCTCACCTGAAAACCTATTGTTAGTCAAAACCAACTCATTCAAGCTAGTGGAAATCCCAATATTGGGAGAAATCCCACCGGTGAATCCATTATCGCTGAAATCTAACATTTTTGCACTAGGAAGTGCCCATAAGCCATCTGGGATTTCCCCAGAAAGGTTGTTCTGATTAATCCGCAACCTCTCCAAAGATTTGCACCCACCATAATTATCTGCAAACTCCCCAGAAAAATTGTTTTCTAATGCAAGCAAAAACTGCAAATTCCCAGTTTCGCACAAGAATTTTGGAAATCCCCCGGAAAATTGATTCTCTGATATGTCTATGGTATTTAAAGGAGAGAACCGACCGAGATTCTCAGGAAACTGTCCTGTGAACCTGTTTCTGTAGATCGAAAACGATTTGAGATGGCGCAAATCTCCAAATCCCATAGGGAGTTCGCCAGAGAAGTCGTTCTCGTACAGTTGAAAAACTGTCAAAAGCTTCAGATTTCCGATCTCTTGTGGTAATTTTCCAAACATCTGGTTCGCAGAAATATCGATTTCTTGCAAAAGGGATAGGTCTGCTACCTCAACCGGGAGTTCTCCGGTCAAATTATTTTGAAACAGCTCAATTTTCCATAGGTTACGTAGTTTGGATATCGATTTCGGGAAATTTCCAGAAATATTGTTCGTAGAAATATCCAAAGTCCCCAATGCGCTCAGCTCAAAAATAGATTCAGGGATTTCGCCTCTCAAATTTGAACCAGCAAGGAAAAGCCAAGTTAAGTTCTTCAAATTTCCAATACTCCTGGGAATTTCACCCTCATCATAGTCATTATCCCCAAGGCCTAAAGAAACCAACTGATTTAAATTCACCACCCAATTTGGGAATCCACCGGAAAAGTAGTTTACCGAAATATCAAGAATCTCCAAGTTTCTCAGACCAGATAAATCAGGCAGGGAACCATTCATATTGTTCCCGGTGAGATTCAAAACTCTAAGATTGGTGCAGTTGCTCAATTCCCATGGGATTTCCCTGGAAATCGAATTCGAAGGTAGCACAAGAGATTGGAGGCTTTGGAGCATGGAAATGGAGGGAGATAATGAACCGGAGAGGGACTTGTTGTCCAGGGAAATTTCAGTGACTAGACCCGTGTTTGGGTCGCAAGAAACTCCGAAAAAGCCACACGGAGAATCTGAATCTTCTCCCCAGGAATCCAAGTAATTCAAGGGGTCTTCTAGCTGGTTTTTGAATTCAAGAAGAGCTTCAGTTTCAGCCTTCAGGGGTATTGAAGGGTGAAAAAGGGAAAGGAAAACCGTTAAAGTAGTTAGGATTCGGAGGGAAAAGAGAGGTGGGTTTTTGGCCATGGCGTGACTTGGGAGGGGCAAAAGGGTCATTTGACTACAGAAAAGGCTTTTTGGTCACATACCAAGCACCGTCATTGGAACAGCTGAAAACAAACATTTAAAACTAAATCAATCATGATGAGTGGTAAATTAATTAGTACTCACGAATAAAAGTTAATTAATAAGATGATCTTAAACAAACAGAGAGAGAGAGAGAGAGAGAGAGAGAGAGAGAGAGAAAACATCATGAATTCGCTTTTAGCTGTGGATTATAATACTAAAGAGCGGTTTGTCTCTTTCAAGCAACTCATGATGAGTAGTTCCACCAGATTTCTTGATTCTCCGTTTGGTGTCCGAGATAAGGCAGTAAAGAAAAGAAGAGAACAAGACCCAGTTTTTTTAAAAAACATATCTCAGTGTGCTCAGACTAACTTACAAATTACATGCTCCTCGACTAATCTCCGGACCAATCTCGACATCTACGGCCCGTTTAAAGCTCAACAAAGTGTCTGTCAATTGGTTTGGTGAGAGTTGATAGCACATCTTAGGTTTCGAACCTAAAACCTAAAAGAAGCAAACCTTGAAGTCTCATACCTTAGCCGTTAGGCCAACCCAATGAATTGAGAAGATACAAGTTTTTCAGGGCCATAGAAAAGAGACACAAATCGAAATCTTTGTTACCACTTCCTCTGTCCGGATTTAATAGTCCCTCATTCAATTCTAACCAGATAAAAAATAAATTATATCTTTAAATTAATAATGAATTTTATATTCAATATGGATTTTGTTTGAAAGATCTCGATTAGTTCAATAAGACAATATTTTCAAAATTACATAAAATATTATAAATTACAAGATATAATCGATTAAAAACTGACACAAACTCTCAAAAATAACTATTAAATCCGAACGGATGGAATATTTGAGAGTTAAAAAGATAAATGGTAAAGTCCTTGAGAAATTGCAATTAACAAAGCAGGAAGTGTAGAGAACAAACAAGGGGTAGCTCAAGTGGTAAGTTGCTCCCTTATCACGATGAGGTCTTGTTTCTTGCATGTACGAACACCTATTGTCTAAACGAATAAAACCGGCCAAATCCTAAAAAAACACAGATTTCAAGATAAGTCATTCCCCTTACATACATCAACTAAAAGTTCATTTAGCAGTCCTAGTTCAAATCTCTTGTAACCTCCCGTTTCTCCCATGTACGCACACCTATTATCTAAACGGAAAAAATTCCAAAAAAAACACAATTTTGAGTTAAGTCATTCTCCTCACGTAGATACATCAACTAAAGATCCATTTAGCAAAACAACTAATGTAAAGTCCACATGGATACATCAACTAAAGATCCATTTATCAGAACAACTAATCTAAAGTCCTTAAGCTATAGACAAACTTTTTAGGGGAAACCCATCCTTAATAAACAAAGCAGAACCCAACATGAGTCCTGATTAATTGTTCACAAACGCAAATCACAATCCAGAAAGTTAAGTAGCAAATTAACCAGAAAAGCAGAGTTGACGAGATAACAGAAAGTTGGTAACTTTTTGTGGTTTAGAATCCTCGTACACCATCAAACACTATCCAAACTTTTAGATCTCACTCTAGATGTGTGCGTATACATAAACATGCACGTATAGAATTTCACCAGTAATTTGAAGAGGAGAGAGAGAATCTTACCTGGAAAATGAGCAATGTTGGAAATCTGAAGCTCACCCACTTTGAAACTATGGATTTATCACAAAACCCAGAAGCAGGAGCTGCTTCTTCTGATCATATATATCTGTATTTAGCTTATGAAATTGAATTAGGAGTACCCTCCTCCTCCTCCTCCTCCTCCTCTTCTTCTTCTTCTTCTTCTAGTGGATACAGAGGAGATGAGATTATGAGCTGGAGTGAGTGACCTTAGAAAAAGAAAGGTTTTTAACGTGAGTCTCTCTGTGGTTTATAGGGACTACTCAATATTGTATTTTTGGTAGTTTATTCCTTATGATTAATGAGGAATAAATGTGTGCATGCTTACTGATAAAAACAAACAGAGATGGGTTTGGTTCAATAACCCCACACGCATCTTTAAACAGGATATCGATTACAATTGGCCGGCTCCAATTCCGTGAGTCAGGCCGTACGATTTTTTTATGAATATTCTTGTCGCGGCATAGACAACCTACCATTGACGAAAAGGAAATTATTTGAGATTCGCGTAGGCTGGATATCGATTACAATTGGCCAGGTTCGATTATGTGAGTCAGACCGTATGATTTTCTTATGAATGTCCTAGTCCCGGCATAGACGACCTACCTTTGACGAAAAGGGAATTAATCGAGGTTTGTGTAGGCTCGACCGGGAAACCGAAAAGGGGAAAAAAAAAAAAAAAAGATATCAATTATTGGTGCTGAGCATATATATCTCTACCACAGTATATGCGGTCGGAGAGCAAGCTGGAATTTATATTTTTTTGTGATTTTCAATTGACTTGCGTCGGTTCTGTGCGTTAGACATTTGAGTCACATTCTAAGTCCAACATAAATATTTTGATTAAGACACATAATCATCGAAATTACCGTTAACCAGGGGAAAATTCTGTTGGGATTCCCTTAATTTTTTAAGCACTCCTGTCTTTTCATTAAATTTATTTTACCTATATCATTCACCTTCTCCGCCATATTAAACCTCATCCATCCAACTCATCCGGTGACCCACCACCGGCCACCACCTCTTTGTCACCTTCCGGCCACCAACAATTTCACTTACCCAACAACCAAAACTTCATCTTACTAAGAGGAGTAAGATGGAAGAGTTGATTTTAGAGACCCAAAGCGAACACAATCAGTTTTAAAGCAATTGAATAGTTCAGTCTCCAGTGACTGAACAAATTATTTTTTGTTTGTCGGACACGTACAGTTTTAACATTACCGGTTCGTTTCTTATTAGTCAAAAAAATCCCGTTCAATCGACAGATTTCTTGAACTTTCAATGTTGAACAAAATCAGATTGTTCGATACTTAAAGTCTGCGCAATCTAAAATTAATTGAAGTATTGTGATTTCAAACATTTCTATGTTGGTCGGACCCTAAGTGTGGCGCGAGATTCAAATGTGCAGACTTTAAATTTAGAAAAAATTGTTACAAATTTGTCAATTGAACGAGATTTTATCGACCAGAAACGAACTAACAAATTACACTCAAATGTTGCCGACTGGCAATTATTATTTTTTCAAACATTTAAGGTCCGAATAATTTGAATATAGGTTCAGAAATTATCGATTGAATAGGACCTTATCAGCGACCCAGTTCATAAGAACTTTGAGATTTAATCATTTTTTTCATCTGAATTCATTGTGGAGTATTCACAAGTTCGAATCCATGCCTTCAATTTGAACCAAACATTGCCCAAAAACTAAAATTATTCGCAAGTTTGAATCTTACGAAAGCCAAAAATTCTAAAATTTTTGGGGCCACCGGAGGTTTGTCCGATCGTTAAATTTAGGACCAGGACCCTAGAATTAGTCGATGTGTGGGCAAATTTGCCCGAATGTCCTGTTTTTTTTTTTTTTTTAAAAGAAAGAAAGAAGAATAAGTAGTAAATAGTACTATAAAAGATTATATGAAGACCTGGAACTGAACTTTTCTTGTTTTCCTATTGGAGGATTGGATTGTCTACACTGGGGTGGACATATAATAAGTAGTAAAATATTATTGGGTGGGTGTTCAAGATTTGAGATTTTTTTTTTTTTTGAAAATATTTGAGATTGTTAATTAGTAGGAGTAACTAGCTAGTTCTATTCTTTTTTTGGAAAGCTAGCTAGTTCTATTCTTAAACAGCAAAAGTTGTGCTTTCAGTAGTTGTTGAAAGCAGTTATGGCTTTCTTTCTTTCTCTTAAAATTTGTTATCCTTTGACTGAAGATAGTTTTGTTTTCCATTTTTCGATCATGTTTATTCTTCCCTTGATTGAAGTAGTTATGACTTTCATAATTTTTTTTTAGCATCTACTTTCATGATCAAATAGAAAAAAAAAAAAAAAAGATTCAAACCGCAAGTTATCATCTCTATTCAAAGGGCTTGTTTAGAATTTGTAGGGGCCCTACGAATGCTGAAAAAAGCCTTACAGATATCGGATTGACATAAAATTTTACAATAATAGCCCATAAAAAATATTTTAAGACTAATGTACGGTTTCAATCATTTTTTTGAGACCTGAAATGAGCCCCATAAAATTAGCAATCATCATGCCTATTTAGTCATTTATTGGGCACCAAATAGGGACTAAGGGGAATTGAAGAGAAATGGATCCGTTTTGGCACAGCAGTGAGTGAAGCGGTGGAATCAAGCAGCGGGCGTAACACAATTGGTTTTTTCTCCAACACGTATCATAATCAATTTCCTTCTTGTTTAAAAAATTAAATAAAAAATTAAAATAGGTCGGATTAGGCAACCATATACCTTTTACTACTGAAATTACTAGTATCCATAAAACAAAACGAAAGTTTATCAAAATTTTCAATTGGCAGGTTGAGATAGAGAGGAATCAAGAACCTCTCATATGGCTACATATTATTTTTATAATAGGATATCCGAACCAACTTACACACATCTCGACTATTTTCAGGATGTGATTACGTTTTTTCTTTTTTTTTTTCTTGACAAACAATAGAGCTTACTACAGTCAACCCCAAGGGGTTTGGCTGCGTGTCGTGATTCGTTAAACAACTAAAGAGCTTGCACCCAAGAAGTCGCAAGGTCGAAAAAAAACATTACAGGCGTTGGGGTTTCACCTGCTGAACACAAATTCTTAAAGGCGATATCAAAACATGAAGACTGATACGGGTTTCGAATACAATTAAAAAAAAGGGTGAAAGAACAGATCAACGTTTTTCTGGAAAGCAAAATACAGTAAAACCTACTCGTAATATAATTTTGAAAAGGCAAACTCAACAATTTGAAGGATTAAACTAAGATATTTATAACATGAAACCAAACCAAAATTAATCTCCTAATCTCTTAATATGAGGGGAAACATGCTTTATACAGCGGCTTCGCATATTTTTCAATAAACCCGGAGAAAATAAAATAGCACATTCAGCCCCCATAATCTGCATTTCTCTGAAACTAAAAGAGCATCAAAATGAGCCTGTCGCCCCGGGGAACAGTTCTGATATCTTGTTGAAAACATCCATGACCTGAGATGAGAAATAAGGACATTATTGAGTCAATTCCATATTTTCAATACGCAACACTAAGGCTGTGTTTGGATATTGGATTTGTGGATTATTTTGCGAGAAAAGACAATGGCATGGAAAGATATCCAAACATAGAACTTTCATGTCTTCTCCCCTGTACTTCCCCACCACAAACCTGCCCACAAGTTTAGATCCAAACACAGCCGCAGCAAAAAAATGTTCAACAGAAGTAAACCCTCATCATTTCCATATCATGTTCGTTTTCTAGCAGCAATATTGTCGCTTATTTACAACACTTGTAAATCAATCTATGGTATATACAAATATAGTTATACCCAAAAGTCTTCAAACCTTCAAACATAAATTCTTTCAATTTTAATTTTTGTTCTGTTTATAATTGAGAGAGGGGAGAAAGTTGGGTACAGAGAGAGAGAGAGAGAGCGAGAGAGAGAGAGAGAGAGAGAGAGAGAGAGCGAGCGAGAGAGAGAGAGAGAGAGAGAGAGAGAGAGAGAGAGCAGTGGGATTTTTGAGTAAGAAAAAAAAAAGGGAACTTGAGAAGATAAATAAAAATCACTTTCTGATTTTTGTTTGTTTTTTATCCCACATTGTTCACAATTAATGTCTCTAGCCGGTGGCTATGAACCTGTTCTGGTCTGAATCCACCTTGGCTTCCCAGTTACTGGAGGCCGGCAGTGGAGCAATAAAGATGAGGTAGGGTGAGGGTTTGTTTTCTCTTCCGGCTTTTGTTCGATTTTTCTTCTCCCGGTTGGTTTCCCCAATCCGGGGTCTATACCGGTCTGGTTCCCAGATCCGGTGGGTGACACTGACAGTGGTGGGAAAATAAGTTTCAACAGTGTTATTTGATTCTCGGTTATGGCTTTCCAGTGCCCGCCGTGGTCGCGTGGGTTTCACCGGGTTCACCAGCTTGTAGACACCCCAATCTGGGCTTCCAGATTAGTTTACTTACGGTTTTTGATTCCCCGATGATGAAATGGATCAAGAACACCCTGGGAATGATAGCGTGTTTGAGCTTTGAGTGTTTGCAAAACCCTTGAACCTAACCTAACCTAGCCTAAGCCACTTCAAAAACCAAAAACCTTGCTGGTCCGCGCCAGGGCGCATCCATCCCGCGCCCGGGCGCACCATCGCGCGAGGGTTTCACTCCATCGCGCGACAGTGCGCCAGGGCGCACCATCGCGCGACAGACTGACTCCGTCGCGCGATGGTCCAACCTACCACCGACCTTTCTGAAGGAGGACAGTTAGCCACCAATGCAACTCTCAGCAGGCCTCGTGGACTGCCTGAACTCCTCTGTTTCCAACCAGATTCACCCCTTCTCCCTATAAGTATCCCCATTTGTTTCTCTTTCAAGGGGTGAACACAAAAAAGGTTATAAACCCTAATCTCAAGAGCATAGCTTGCTCTTTCTCCTCCATTATCAAACATCCAACCACTCAATCAAGCCTTCAAATCTCAAAGTTCAAACACCGTTCAAACTCAAAAGCCGAAGGTATAGCTTACCTTTGCTCTGCTCTTTGTTCTGATCCCTGAGGGGGGCTGGCAGGGCCAAGGCTGGTAATCAATACCAGTTCTGGTCCTAAAGCTGGCGAGGTTTCAAAAACCGTCATGGCAAGAACCAGCGCGCGATGGAGCCACTCTCTCGCGCGACGATTTCGATCATCGCGCGACGGTTCCCGTGGGGATTGGTGTCTTGCTATTTTTGTATTTATGTATATATAGATCACTCTGCGAGCATGAAAATAACCTGTTTACTGCTTTCCTTAGTATAAACTGCTGGTTTGTAGTTAGTTTGTGTTTTTGTTGTTTTGGAATACCCCTGGGATTATTCTGGACCTGTCCCAGAACCCAGAAAGATGTGTAAACCAAGCACTGGTCTGGTCCGCGCCAGGGCGCAATCATCCCGCGCCAGGGCGCACCATCGCGCGAGGGTTTCACTCCATCGCGCGACAGTGCGCCAGGGCGCACCATCGCGCGCCAGACTCACTCCATCGCGCGACAGTGCGCCAGGGCGCATCCTCGCGCGCCAGAGTGACTCCATCGCGCGACAGTTTGCCTCCGACCAGTGAATGGCCTTGCACGGATAGCTTGGATTTAGGCTGTTATTCTGTCCCCACACTGTTTATGGGGTGTTTTATTAATTTGTAGGGCTTTTTCAGCCTTTAAACTGTATATTATGCTGCTCATAACTGCGTGGTTTGTCCTGGGTGTGCACTGGTCCTTCCAGAGCCCAGAAGGTTTGAGAATAAGAGTTGTGGGTTTAAGCTCACCGGCGCGCGTGTTTTAGAGTTATGCGCGCAAGAGTGAACAGCATGCAGTGACTTGTTTAGTGCATGCTGGTTTCTTCCTGCGCACGTCACTCCAAAACATGGGCTTCCCAGTTTGTTTAAACTCCCACAGCAGTCTGTTCTCATCCTATACTAACTGCTCATCCATGCTATCTATCACATCCTGCAAACATGTTACAGTTTTAATCCCCGATTAACTGTTCCCCCGCCCTAATTGGCTAAAAATTGATTAATCAAACAGAATCGCAAATAAACATTTTTCGCAAATTCCTTAGTAGAGACCGATCTCCGGATTGGGCGAGAGGGGTGCCATAAAACCCTTCCCCTCTCGTAACCTGGCTCCCGAACCCAGATATGGTTATGACGGACTGGTTTCTTAACTTTTTCAAATCAAACAAGCGCGGCAAGTGCTTCGAAATACGGTTCCTTGGGTGTCGGACCTTCAAACCCGAGTGGCGACTCTGTATTTTCGCGAGCGCTTGTCGTCCAGCTTCAAAAAAGCGCTCCCACGAACCAGCAGCATCTCTCCTTTCTCAAAAGGGTGGGGAACGGAATCCTTTCCCCCGGAGGAAAGAAAGATCGGGCAAAATCGCATTTGCCCACACAGCTCTTGTTTTTGCTTTCCCTTGTGTCAGAGCCTATCGTGGCAGGGGGCCTAGCTGGATCTTAGTTGGCATATGTTTTCTCTACAAAGCAGTGGCCGGTTTGGGCATTTGGCAGGGAACTGTAACTTTGTTGATTTCATTTGAGCTTATCGGATTATGGTTTGTGCGTGGTTTCCCTAGGATTCTCTACTACTAAATCTCGGATGGACTCTATGCCGAAACCTCGTGTTGGTATGCTTTGTAGTACATATCTTAGATTTTGGTAGTTTATGTTCATTCTTGTATTTTGTGATGAAATCTTTGCAAGTGTCGGATGGAATTTTATTGAATGGAAATCTCCTCTAATAAAAAAAAAAACAAAAACAAAACTAGTATTTGAGAAAATTGTTAGCGAAGCTGTAGCAAAAGAGGGCATTAGTAGCGTCGTCATCTTTCTTCCTAGGGAAAAAAACAATTGCATAACAAGGCTAATAAGCGTAAAAGGATGTAAACCTACAATGACAATTGCTTAACAGATTAGTAACTTTTTGAATAACTATATTCCATGACAAAACAGAAGGATGATGTTAATAATCGTACCTCCTTGTCGTTCTGGTATTTAGCAATACTCATAGGATTCTGTGAACACTGTAAAATGAGGTGGTGTTAGACAGAACAAAAATAGTTAGAATCAAGTAAACGCATGGATTAGAGCATACATCCATGATGGCTGCTTGAACTCTGGGATTCTGGAATGCCCTGGCAATGTCAGGATTAGCCATAATTTTTGAAATAACTTCTTCGGGTGTAAGCCCAATTTGATCTGCAAAGAATAGAATCTAAATGTTGAGATGAGATTGTTAATTAACCAAATGTCCCAAAAGCTTTAGCTGTTAGGAAATGGGCCCACCAATGTAGATTAAGCTATCTAACACCCTCCCTCACGTGCAACTCTGTTTTGTACGTGGAGATGCAATTTTTCATACATAGAATGAAGTAGAATACGAAGGGTAGTAGAATGGAAACAGGGAACAAATGCAAATAGAAAGACTTGAACCCAAGACCTCTTGCAATCTGATCCCATGTTAAGTAACCAATTGTCCCAAAAGCTTAAATTGTTGGAAAATAGGCCCAACAATGTATATCCTAACAGAGATGAACATAATCATAACACAAACAAAGGTCATGAAATACAATATAGGCAGCAAAGCCAGAAAGCCACAAATTTCTAGCCCATCGCCCAATTTCAGTGTGATTTTTTTCTTGCATACCTCATCGAGAAACTACCCCAAATAAACCACAATGTTTCCAGACCCTAACTATCTATTTGACTAAGTACCGGAAAAAAAAAAAAATAACATATCTATTTTGACAGCATATATGGAGCAGATTTATCTTATCGATATCTTCGACAAATGAAACGTCAAATTAAAACAATATCCTTCACCACTCATAGTCATGCTTAAAAGCGTACTTCACATTACTTGTTGAAAAGAGCGAGGGCGTCATCTGGGTCCAAGACTTACTTGACGTCAGACATAAGGAACTGGTTACTTACGACATTCACTGCAATGATTGTTGCAGGTCTGTAGGGACAAAGATTCTGGTCAGGTTAATAAGGAATGTCATCTTGGTGCATGTATACTGGGGAAATATGAAGGTAATGTCTGATCGAATAGCTTAGCGCAGGAAGCGACAATTGAATGAAGAGAATCATCCAACTGCGGCAGATTAGGGAAAGGAAGCGAACTTTGGCCCTTAGGTGTAGCAAACTCCTACTGGGGGCGACAAATCTACTCTAGAACCTCAATTCCGTAATTCTGATCAAGAATTAGCAACAATCTCGCTTTCCTTCAGAAAGAATCTGATCCCCACACTTTAAAAAATTATGAATACCAAAAGAGAGAAGAAAAGCTACAAAACAAGAGAAAATATATAGCGGACATCAGATTATGGAAACAATTATACATAAAAGAGTAATTAGTATTCACACAATAGTTCCATATATACAGAAAACAATTTCAAGTCGCCATCAAAGTTACTTTTTGGTATATGATCATTAAGCAGACACGGCCTTTGGTATTCACAAAATATTGGCATTTTGGCCCCTCCAACAACTTAGTTTTACTATATCTCCTCCAAAATTTAACTATGCCCATATAATCCCTACATGATATAATCATTGCATCCCCATCAATCTCCAATGTTTGTCTATATTTTAATGTCTTAGACTGGCTATATACAGTTATGTGTGTAGTAAATAGATGCTCCCATAAGGCTCGTCTCCCTCCACCAATGACTGTGCTCCTGCTCCGGCCGCCACTTCATGCAACTTCCCCCTACGTCCCTAACCAAGTAGCTCAGTATTGACCAGAGAGATGTTTCCGGTTAACATTGAATGGAGTTTGGTGAGGGGTAGATAAGGAGAAAAGTAAGATGGAGAAGCACGGCAGTGGCGATGGTGATTGCTCCTTAATTCAGTGAAGAGAGCAGAAGCAATAATTCGACAAAATCATACAAAGAGGTGGTTACATCAGTAAAATTACCCCTCATCTGTTCTGGTTATTTCAAGTATTGCCGTGAACGAAAATGGTCAAAAAAACTATAGAGAAATGCTACGAAACACAAATGACATCTTACTAAATGTGTAAAGTGTAAAATTCTTAACTTGATACAAGTTAACATTTTAGACGCAAAAAACAAAATAATGTCCAACTACAGAGAAATGTTAGGATTCTTGGAAACATTACTTGGAATCTAACTGAACCGGTAAAAGTTTTCAGGGAAACTGCTAAATAATCTATCAAGTAAGAACTCACCAAACTGCTGCTTCACCTCAGGACTGCTAAGATCAAAATTTTTCAAAGAATCCATCATACGGTTGTCCCATTCAGCACTTCCGCCCATGTTATTTCTGAAAGAAAGAGTCGCTATTATAGTTACAGAAAAATCTTGTTTCGCCCAACCATAAGGTACTCACTTAGCAAATGCATACACAAGAGTACTAAAACCAGATAACTGACTTCAGTCCAGGGCACAAAGTATCGATGGTGGAGATCCAGTAAGAATAGGGTAGGTCAAAGGCACTTGCACAATATCTTTTTGTT
Organism: Rhododendron mucronatum var. ripense; assembly: GCA_019656295.1. Lineage (NCBI taxonomy): Eukaryota > Viridiplantae > Streptophyta > Magnoliopsida > Ericales > Ericaceae > Rhododendron > Rhododendron mucronatum. The sequence goes on along the minus strand of BPLT01000039.1, from coordinate 2,623,366 downwards.
TACCCAGTTATGTACGTCTGTGTGTGTGTGTGTATGGTTTTCCGGGGTTATGGGGTGGATGGCATTCAACAGACAGCGTAAGGCACATGTTTTCAAACATCAAATAGAATTACAAACAAAATAGATTTGAAAAGGAAGAAGACGTCCATCCATTAAAATGGAAAAAAATATGCCAGGAAATCCATAAAAGGATGCAAGTAGGGGGAAAGTTGTATTTACAGCATGTCTTCCAGCTGTTGACGGTATTGTGGATTCTGTAGCATCCCTGTTATGAAGCACAGATTCAGTGTTTATATAACAGTATAACCAAACCCTCATTTACTGAGGGGGGAGAGAGAGAGGGAGGTGGGGGGCGTGGGGGTGGTTGTCAGATTGATGAACTAACATTTAAAGGTAGTTGGGTTCCGCATCTCCTCTGGTAGATATCTGCTAGGATAAAAGATAACAAAATTATAACCTTTTTCAATCATAGCAGTGAGAATCAACTGAAACTTCAACTACAACACAATGTCAAACAACTGTGTGTTACAAAGCAGGAAACAACCCAAAATAGGACGAGAGTTTGAAAATAGCCAATGAATGTGTCCAGATTATTCACTCTAATGAAATGAGACACTACTGAAAGACAGAACGATAATAATGATTTCTAAGCATAAGCATTCATAGATGAAAAACAAGTATTGCAACAGAGAAGAGGAACAAAACTAGAAAATCTCTCATAAAATAACACCTTTCAGACCAAAACTCAAGATATACTAGACTATCGACCCGGCCATGACGGTTGGCTTTTGATTCAAAATCATGACATTATGTCATTATAAAGCTACCAGACAAATGTTTTGAGACTGATCACAGGTCCACATTCACTAAAGTAGCGAGGTTAGGTAGCCAAAAAGAGAACTTGCAGCCGATATAACAGTCATATACAAACAAACATGTAACGGTCCAAAATTTCCCAAACTAGTAAAAGATCCAGTGAAAATTGATGCTTCTTAAGATGGCTATGCATATGACAAGCTGATTTTCAACATCTACAGGATGAGATGGTTTTTATGATAATATGGGTAGCACAAGAAGATGAACAAACATAAAATACAAAAGCACCATGACGTGGGCTGCCGGTCTGGAAAGCCTGAAATGGATTCAGCAACTCTTGGTTGAATATAATGATTTGCAAACAAGAACAAAAGCTTTTTTGGGGTTGAGAAACGATACCACTAATCCCGTTGATATACAAGGATGGATGACAAATCTGCTCCAAGAATTCAACCATAAAAGATGTTATTACAATAATGAGTACTTCATCACCCCAACTGAACGTCTAAAGAGGCTTCTTTTGTTTGCCAAAAAAAGAGCAACTACGAAATCCGAGCTGTCATAGTTTTCGAAGCAACGAAAGGTGATTGCAGATATTACCAAACTAATTTTAGGTGGTTGAAACAACTATTTTAAATCATGAGAACTACGCATAAAACTATAAACAAAGAAGGAAAGCTGAGAAAATGACAAACAACAAACAGAAGCTGGAAATCTGTAACACAGGTCAAATTGAATCCCACATCGTATGTGCAATTCTTCTCACAAGCATCAACAAACTGACAGAATACGGGAAGACAACTTGCATTTGACATGAATGAATTTCGAACACCAGCATAAATTTGAAACTTTCTGTGAAAGCCACACAGGAAAACAAATAGAAATCAATCTTACGGATAAACCATCTTTTGAACTGTTGGATCGTCCATCATTTTCTCCAAAGCTTCCACTGACAAAGGAGAACTTGTTTTTTCTGCCAACAAATGGATAAGAGCTTTACTTTAGCTCTTCATGTTAAAGTGCATAGAACACCAGAAATAACAATAGGTAAAGCATGGTTTCAAGGAGACAAAAAAGTCCATATGCTGCAATTAAAAATCCAACATATCCAAATGCTAACACAACAAAGCTGATATCACAATAGTAAAGAGCCACAAGGGCACCAGTATAGTCCTAACACAGTAGAGTGAACATTGACCGTGAAAAGTTCAATTTCAATAGATTTAAATTCACCTTTCAAACCACCAATGAAGCTATAAGGCCAATGGAACTAACTTTTTGGTCCTTACCTCACATTTGGTGGCATATAGAGCCACCGGGGGGGGGGGGTGTGGTTTGGTGTGGGGGGGTGTGGGTGGTGGTGAATTAAAGATTTTATTAACCAAAGGAAAAGGATACAAGATCAAAGGGGCATTCTCCAATGAAAAGAGAAACAAAACTCGCTAGAAAGAGCACTCTACCGATGGTTCCCATCTTTCTTTTGCTGCTCATTCTTTTTTACTATTAATTTCTACCTTCGAACCCCATCAGAGATATATAGATCAAACAGATTTTCAACAGTCAGGACAATCACCATTAAAGCGTGATGCCATATGGTATATGATCGTATATCATGCTGGTAATGCCTGCAATAACTGGATATCAACACTTCTGTCAATTACTCCCTATGTTTCTTAATGTTTGTCCCTTTCGGGAGTGCCAACTTTTTAAGGAGACATGTAAAGATTGCACTTACATTCACATTTCATGGCATCATTTCCTTTTTAAGGAGACATGTAAAGATTACACTTACATTCACATTTCGTGGCATCGTTTCCTCTATCGCCCTTATATTCTACGTACTTTGCAACACTTATATTCACTTATGAGGACTACTTTTGAAAAATCATCAAATTTCTACTTCCACATTTAGAAAACGACCAATATTTTGAAACATCCCAAAATGAATAGAATAAGTAAGGAACTAACAATTAGGGACGGACGGAATACATTCCTTGAAGGAAATGATATAGAAGAAATATGTCAAAAAGGTGGCACTAATAGAAATATTTTTGAAGGATTGTTTTACTTACGGGAAGATGAACCCTCAGATGAAGCACCAAACCCCGGTGCGGAAGCAGCTCCATTTTGGGACACCTTCATTTCATTTTCAACATGATTTAAACCAAGACGCATCATCTGTAAGTACCACAGGCTTCAACTACTATATGAATTCTAACCTGACCAGCAAGCTCATCATCCGTTGTTGAATCCCACTTTATTGTATCTTCGAAACGTCTCTGTAATGTTTCCTCAGGAGAAATATCAACAAAAGCTGTAAATATGAGTGAACTCAGAACATGAAGGTAATAACTGGCAAGGAACCATATGCTTGAAATTACACAAATAATACTCCCTCCGTATTGTTGGTCCTTTACGAAAAGATGTTCTAATTTCGGATCAAAAAATTAAGTACTTTTGTGCATAAGTTTAAAATCCCTTGACACCAAATTAAAGATCTCAATTAGTTCTTTAATTTGCTGCCGAGAAACTGAAAAATTATGCACCCAAGTATTTTTTTTTCGAAAATTGCACGTCTTTTCGCAGAGGACTAACAATATGGGACGAAGGGAGTAAGAAATAAGGCTACTCGACGATTTGGAGGCATATGATCCAAGATTTTCAAATACAACGATTGCTTATGTTTCGTAGTTTCCAGAAGTTTTGGAGTAACATGAGTGAAAATAAGTAAAACAGAACAAATCTACAAGAAAGGGCGTGGAGGATGTGCTACAACAAAACGACATAAATGATAGGGCAAAAGAGTGGAGTCAGTGGCAGAGGGAACTAGGTGAGGATGGCAAGAAAGCCCACTATTTGTAACTTGTAAGGCCCTTGCTGCAACATTTCATGGGACCCCAACCCCATATACTAGCACCTAAAGTCACTCTGGCCCCCGTATTTGCATAAGCCTGGCTACGCCCCGTTGGAGATCTCTAAGAAACAAGAAGGCGTTGTGGAAACTCAGGTAGAAAGGAACCGCCAAAAGTGCTAGAACACAAAGTGTTCAATCTTTCAAAATTGTTGTAGTGGCTGGTTACAGCAAATTAGAAGATAAAATAAATAAAATGTCAAACTAAGATTGCGCTTATGCGATACCGGATTTCTTTGGTTGCTTTAGCTCTGTATTGTCTTTCACATCTGTGGCGGGAGGGGCCTCTACATCGGTCGCTGTTACATCCACTGTCACCGTAGATTGAGAGGTGGCTGGAGAAGTTGATGTATCTGGCCCTGATGTTGTTGCAAATGGAAAAGGAGGTGAGGTAGCAGGCCCTGATGCTGAAGGAGTTGGCCAAGGGGAAGGTGATCCAGGCGAAAAGGCAGCATTATTGAATGGGTTATTTTGGCCCATCTGCCTCGTCAGAGTCTTATAAGCTTGTTGCATTGCATATTCCTGAAACAAGAACAAAGTCACAACTAAAAAAGATAAACATGGAGGGAAAACGAAAAAAACAAGGGTCAAACAAAGCCTCATAAATAGTCTTAAAAAGCTGAACCAGTAATACAGACCAACACACAGACAGGCTTTAAAAGATCAACTCAATTCTCAATTTGCATTGAAATGGTAGAAAATAGAAATGAAAAAAACGAAAGTCCAGCAATTGAAATGACTGCCGAACTGCACTAACAGTCAACAATTTCATTAAACATTGACCTGAATAAAACAGAAGACAAAAAACAAAAACAAAAAAGACACGAGTCAAGACTCAAAGTAGAGACCCATGCAATTCGACTAGTTTTTTAGCATATAATGCTACCAAATACATTGAGATATGGCAATGGTGTGAGAGAAAATAACCCTAACAGGAAGAAAATCCTTCAGCCTACTATCACACGAACACAACCTCCACAAATTAACTTCTTACGAAATATAAATGCCAGCCTACAAAGATAAACCCTATTCTGAATTACAATTGCCAAGGAAGAAATGATAAAAACAAATGTCAAAAGGTTGAAAAGACTGCTAACTGGAAAATAAGACACAAGAAAAACCATATAAAATATAGACCCATTTAGTCCTTGACTCTTTCCAGTAAATTCAACTATGTTCAAAACAATGACATTTCTTGGATGTGGGAGAGGGAAGGACATCTCGTACATAACATAACCCTCCACAAATTAACTTCTTTATGTAAGATGAAGATCACATGAAGCACCAAAGTTAGCTAGACAAGGAGATTTTCTTTAGAGATTATGGCTCCGTTTGTTTCAATGTAATGGAAAATCATTTTCCCAAAAAGATAGTTCTCGTTTTTGTTTTCCGGTGTTTGGTGGATAGGGGGAAAAATAGTTTTCCCATGGTTTTGTAAAACCATAGAATCAATCAAAGTCTTGGCTCAAAACTAAAGAAGTTACAAAATCTTACTCTGGTAGTGATCGAAAAAGATAATGCACAAACAGGAAGATTTCTGTATTCAAAACCTATGAAACAAAGTATATGTAATATATATGTATATGTGGAAGATAGAGAGAGACACACACACACACACAGAGGAACTGGGACATTTATGGCTTGAAATTTAATTTAGGCGAGGAGATGCTGAGGTGTAGTGAATTGGGGAACAAGAGCTCGATCGACATGTAACACGTAAAACGACTTACAGAAGTTCTGTCAGTGAGTTATTTTCCGCTGACTAAGGTAAAATGTTTTACATGTAAAACGCTTTATTTATGTTTTGTACAACCAAACAGCAGAAAATAGGTAAAAACATTTTGTCCAAACAAACGGAGCCTATAATTCAACAGCTAAAAACTTTGATTGATGGTATCATAGGAAAAGACATGAGCAGCAATGCAAATTAAGTTTCGACCTCAGGTTGGATTTCTGATCGCATTCAGCCTCTTAACCTTCTAATAGGTAGTTGCATGTTTGCAACCATACTGACATTAACTACTAGTCCTATTTGTAAAAACGCTAGTATACAGACAAGCAAAACCATCATACAGAGCCAGAGGAAATGATAGGCTTGAACAAAGCCCAAGGGAGTGCGGTGATCATGATACTAAACCCAATAAAGTTGAGAAAGTGCAGCTAAATTTATGTTCAAAACAACTGTAGGGAAGTTCTTGCTTTGCAATGCATTCAGGAGAATCAGGACATTGATTTGGCCATTCCAGGACCATTTATGGTACGAATAAACATCACCTGCCAGGTCATTTGATATAGGTTTTATGAAACTCACCTTCAACTTTGAAACCACCTGCCATAAAATTCAGGTCGTCAAGACAGATCCAGAGAAATGAGAAATAGTATAAGAAAACAAGACCAAACAGCATGCAAGTGATCTGCATCCTCACCCATGAGAAAAGTGCCGAAAGCCCAACACCAACTCCAACCCAAAATAGTGGAGATCCACTGGAGACGCAACCAATAATAATAATTGTAAAGCATGAGCATATTCGTAATAGATAGTAAACATACCCAAAAAAAAGAGATAATAAATAAAACACAAGCATAGTAGGTACAAGGGTAATAGACTGTTACAAATATGATGGTGGCGGGGACACAATAATCGGTGGGTTAACACCAACTGAAGACATTTCCTGGCTATCTGAAGAAGTAATGCTTGCAAAGCCTTTCCTCCCTAACTTCTCAAGCACTGTATAGCAACAATGTATCAAAAGAATCAGAACCGCAAACAGCAAAAACAATTGGAGTTCCTCAACATTAAAGGGGAAAAGAGCACCACATAAAGATGTCAACTACCAGTGGCGTAGCCAGGAACTTCATTGGGGCCATTAAACAAGTCATCACCAATGGCATATTCTTATCTATACAAAAGGCATCAAAATCAATTTTCACGGGTTCCCCTTTAATAGAACATATTCCCACCAATATTGTTAAAGGACATGAAATACGTCAAATTATCCCCAAAAAAGACTACTTGGGGATATTGATACAGCTTGTTCAATAAACATTTAAGCAATGATTGTAATATTAGAATCAAACAGTTTTCCGAAACATCTTTTGATATCTTACCTTCATGAAACTTTACGAGATTAAAACCAAGAGGAAACTTGATTTCACATGACAAAAGCAAAAGAACATCTTGTAATCACAAGGTATCCTGCAATCAGTGTTCTAAAACAAGGAATTAATTGCTAGCAGGGCCTATCCGATTAGGTCTGACTAATGATTAATCGCCGATTATGCACTGATTAATCGCCGATTATACACTAATTAATCGCCGATTAATCCTATTCATCGCTCGAAGGTGGCCGACCGCCCAACTAGCGCCTAGCGACTTTTAGAACATTGCCCACAATCACATGCTGAAAAATGGAAATAGGCACTCCTAGGTCTCAAGTTTCAACTAATTTTTCTCTTTCTAAAACACTTTGAATCCAACACTAGTCTTTGTGTTCCACAACCTCCACTAGGTTCATATTTCTGAATCCCCAAGAACTTTTCATTAAGGTACGTGGCTAAACATGTTCCTCAATATCTTAGTGGGATCAATTCCACCTACGGCCCTAGACTAATGAAAAAACTGAGAAAGTTTTTCAAATTTGTCAACGCATTTAATCAAGGGCTGCAAAATTGAACCAAATTTACCAAAGTATTTCGCACAAGTCATTTCTTGGCAAAAACCTCTCAAGCTCACAAAGTTTGGTTTTATTCTATCTTTTTATTGCTTTAATTTGATGTGTTATTTCTCTATTTTTCAGCCCACCATTCTGCACTTATTATTTTGATAAGTAATTCTGCATTTATAATCTGTCATCCATCAGGTAGCAGGTGGCACAAACCAAATGAAATGAATAGTTAAATGGCCGAATGAAGTGCTTTTCATGACCTGGGGTGCAATTTAAACATGCTCTCCTACCACAGGATCTTGATAATTATGGCCAAAAGTTACCAGCCATCAATAAGGAAATAACTGGACTTGTTTTTGATTCCCTAAAATGTTCTACGAAGTGACCCCTCCAAAGTATATTTTCCTTGTATTTAACCATTGCTATGTACACCATGTGAACTTGTCAAAGTCAAATTGTTCAAACAGTCCTTTGCATCACTCCTATCTCTTCACCGACTAGTTCAATACCTCAGCAACTGAAAAAAGAAATCTCCATTTAATCACTAAACCTGATGCATAAAAGGGTAATTGAAGGCATCCATAAGTACCACTACATTGTTCAAGCTTGGTTTGCAAACTTAATGAGCTTGAAAGTCGAAAACATATTCAAGCTTAGCATGAGACAAGTGGATCTCATACAAGCTTTAATCGAGCCGAACAAGACTCGATCATGAGTAGCTTGAATGTTTCATACATCATATGCCGAACAAGCCGCGTAGTAGATTGTCCAGGCTTGGTTTGAAAGCTTAACTAGCTAAAAATAAATAAATTTTGTTCAAGCTTAGTCTGTTTTTTCAACAAATTGATCTTGAAGCAGCTTTTAACGAACGAACACTAGCCCAAACTCGAGTTGTTTATCAGCCCTACACATAAATACACGTGCATGTAGAGAGAGAGAGAGAGAGAGAGAGAGTACCGTTGGATTTGGAGAGGCGTATAGGAGTTCGACCGTGATTAGACTGAGGTGGATAGAAAGCTGAAATCGAAGTAGTGGGTCTATTGAGACCAATTCTTTTGGTGTTGTGAAATTGACGGGGAAGGCCAAATGGGTATCTGCCGGAGACCATGTCTTTGGGTTTGGCTGAGCAACCCAGTACCATTTTGGGCGAGGAAACTAAGGCAAGGCTTTCCATCATCAGATACTAATAGTATTTACGAACACCCAAATACACGAGTATCTGTTTGCCTATGTGGGGATTAATCTATTTGCTTCGGTAATTCTGAGAGAACAAAACGAGGAACAAGAAGAAGAAGAAGAAGAAGAATTATTATTTGGAAAGAAAGAAAACGAGAAGTGGAGATGAGGAATTAGCAAAGGTTTTGAGACGGGTCTACTCCTAAACTTGACTTGATAACCCAGTACAGAAAGAAGTGGGCTCTAAATGTAGTTGGCCCAACGATAAATTGGCTATGTTTGGTTGAGAGTTTAGTTTAGTTTAATTTAGGTAGTGGGTGGAGAAAAAAATAGGGGCCGGACACTGCTAGGGACACATCGGTGTGGCTGAGTTCAGTCACACCCCTCTCACATACAGGTGAGACCCATTTTAGTAGGTCTCCTTTGCATGTGAGAGAGGTGTGGCTGAACTCAGCCACACCGATGTGCCTCTTGCATAAGGTGAACTTGTATTGAATTGAGTGAAGATATTTAGTGTCTCTAAGCACCGCCACGCCACATGGCTCTGCATGCCGCCTCTTCACTACACATTTATATGGGCCGCACATGAATGTGTGGTGAAGAGGAGGCCTGTGGCGTTTAATATTTTTATCCCTAAAAGAGACTCATGTGGTGTTACTTTCAAATGAAAAAAAAAATTGGTTTTGGTTATAAAATAGAAATATTTTACTATCCAAACTTAAATATTTTATTTTGCTTCGCATTTAACTTTAGAAATGTTACATAAATTCTTTTGTGGGCTGCCCTGGTATATAAATGAGCTTCGACATTGGAAATATCTCAAGTAATTGAGTTCTTCGGTATTGTCTCTTATTTTCTGAGTAACTTTATCTTTTGAGCGATTAATCTTTTACACTAGATACCGTGATATAAGTAAGATCAACTTTTGACTGAATAGAGAGAGATAAACACTTAAATGAAAAGTATTGTCAAGTTCTTGAAGAGCTCAAATGAGAACACTTTACACCGAATTGTTTTTTTCATCACATGAACCTCACTCACCCAACCCATCAACAACATTATTACCTCCCTCTTCGTACAAGTTGAACAACAGTACTTCATCGGCTTACCCTTTTTTTTTTCTTTTTTCTTTTTAGCTTTTTGAACTTCTTAAATTGTCTTTATTCAATTTTTCCTCGCATTTGTTAGTCTTGAAATTTGTGAATTATTGGTTCGCTAGTTGAGATGAATCGGAAAAGTAAAATTCATATATTTTTGAAAATATCCAAGATAAAGCCCGAAAAGCGGATAAAAGTAATAATTTTTTGCTTCTGTCGTCGAGAAGAATAAAAAATTCATAAAAATTTGGCGTCAAACTAAAAAACGCGATTATTTTTTTTTGGATTTTGATTTTCGTGCTCTACTTTTTATTAATGGCGCTCCACTTTATTTATGAAGTCCATTAGTAAAAATTGAAGCGTGAAATTTTTTTTTTTTTTTTTGAAAAAAAACACAAAATGAGAAAAAAGCCAAAAAAGCTAAGAGGAACGAGACTTTAATGCAGCTACATAAGGCTATGTTCGTTTACATACTTAGTTTTGTTTTCATTTTGTTTTCTAATCATTATCCTACTTCTTTTTCCAATCATTATCATATTTCTCCAATTATTACTTTCCGGAAATGCTAGAGGCACATCGGCGGGTCCAGAAAAATAACGTAAACTTTGGGCTTTGCCAAACCAAAGTTTATTATGTTCAATAGTGAGTTTCGTGCAACAATCATTGATTACCATATTTGATTGTATGCAACAATTTACTGATTTTGTATAGTAATCTACTGATTTTGCCCATCGGCGGGTCTTGAAAGTTTTGGTACTTAACGATGATCCAATGGTTGTGATTGAGTGAGAATGACGATTGCTAAAAAATAGCTGACACACCGTTGGAGGAATAGCCAAATTTTGGATAAATAGTAGTATTGTAGCGAGTTATAAAAATAGCTTTGGCTCAAGAAAAATGGCCAGAACCATTGGAGTTGCTCAAGTACAATTGAAGTTTGCTGAATAGAAGCAAGACATCCAACCTTCTTCAGATGGTGAAATGATTCATATCATTTTAGGACATAAAATTTTCAGGCTTCCTTGAAGTACAGGACCCAAAGCGATCACCTAAAAGGCCTAGTGGAGGGGCTATACACTCCTCGTTGATTAGGTAGAAAACTTACAAAAGTTGACCTGAATACCCGATTATTAAAAATTAAACGTTCCAATTGACTAGGAGATGGTAGCAATAGCCAATGAGGCTTGGGGGCCAACAAACAATTTGTGAGTTAATTGACAATCATGATTTGGAGCAATCAGTCACCTATACACCATATGCATTAATCTGTGAGCTCTATGATAGCTCAAAGTGTCATTTTGGACAAGAACTAGGCCGTTTAATCATAAGAACGCGGCGTTTTCGACCAATCCAAGTAGTCATCCATGGGGGATCTGCTGAGACAATTCTATAGCCTGCATTTCCATACAGTTTGAGAGCACCCAAATCGTCTTCGTAAGCCCGTAGAACAAGATATTCAAAACCCCAAAGAAGGGAAACCATGTCACAGGCTTTTAGTAATGCAGTGGCTACTTTTCTCCTCCTGTTAGTCATCGAAAGAATTATAGTCAATATTACACTCAATACACCAGAATCATCCAACTACACTACCCCTAGTCCCCTATAGATTATAAAATCAACAATATATACACACACACACACACGAATTTGGTTTGTCCTTCATATGGCCACCTAGTCCGTGTTTTAAACACGGTGACAAATAAATTTGCGAAACTCCCAGATTAAAAACACAAAACTGACAAACACGCATGCTATTACTGCCTTTACGCAATGTCCCTTTTGTCGGTGGTGGTGGTGGAGGTGGTGTTGTTGTACCAAGTAATTCAATGTTGTACAAGGAGAAGATTGACTAATGAGAAAGTTTTTTTTGTAATCATAAAAAGCAAGAGATGTTTACATAATCTGAGAAACCACGAGAGACATCTTCAAGATTATCAAAAAGCTTAGGGAACGTCAATGTAAATTGCATTGCGTTGCAGATTATTAAGAAAAAGGATTTTCTTTAAAGAATGTTTTTACCTGAAAGTGTTTAAAACGGCAATCCCAGACACATAAAGATATTCTTTAGATCCAGAGAGATGCTGAAGAACAGCTTCATCTCTCAAGGCTGTAACATCTACGACTCCCACAAGCTCTTGCCTCGACTCGAGATCATTGGTGTTGGACTCAGCAACCAAGCATGCATACCTGTTAGTGTTAGGTATGTCCCTCACTGTCAGCATATGTGGAAAATTAACTGAATGGGCAATTTGAATTTGCTAGGTGCATGTTAATTTTCAATAGCCGATTCTAACGGCAACCAACTAGGCAGGGTTAAGTGGGAATAATGTCAAGTACCTTAGAATTTCAGTCCACATTTTACACGATTCAATGGAGTTTTACATATTTTCATACTTTTCTCATAATTTTCAACACACGTTTTCAACCTTAACCACCACTCCGGATTGTGATTACCATTTTTTGTGCATTTTCAATGAAATGGTGCCATAGAGACTGACTACAAAGAGTACTTGTAACTTAGAAAAACAGCTGTCTTACTCTCTTTTGATCAGAGTGAAAATAAGCCTTAAAAAACAAAAGAAAAAAGGAAAGAAAGAAGTTGTTTCAAGTTTTAGAGCTCATATTTACCTGTTTGGGGCTGAGTTTCGAAGTTTGTAAAGAAGTCCTGAAAGTACTTCTGCCTACATGATACAAGAAGAAACCAAATTGTGAGTAGTGGCATTGCAATGGTGATGATTTTGATCATGACGTTACTGTAGCATTATTGAAACTATTTTGAATCAAAATTTATACCCAGGTGACAGGAATAACACCGTAGGTCGCTCCCTACTAGCCCATGTCAGAATTCAAGGACAGTTTCAAGCAGCTTCTTGGGGCTGGCATATAATCAAAGATTTCGACCATTGAATAAGGAAACCGTTCTTAAAGCCAGCTAGATCAAATATTCGATTGGCTTTAAGCCAACATAAGAGCATTTTTTTCCCACGGATTGTACTTTGTTCAAGTTGTAGCAAAAATGTCCATACTAGAAAGGGTACGTAGGACAGATAATGGCAGTGGCAGACAGAGCTGGAGCAGGTGAGTTCATGGCACCACAAACTTTTCAATAATCCTTTCTTTTTTGGTATTCACGCTAAACTCATAATTTTCGTCGCTTCAGAATCTTGATAACTTAACTTGAACCTCTCAATTATAATTTTTTTATCATCCTCTAAACTGAAAATGATTTTGTGTTTGGCCTTCTTTTTATCTAATTCTTGTGTCCGCTGCTAAAGAATGGAGAGAAATGCTCTAAAGCCAAGCTCTTCTGGATTTTCCTTCCCAAATGAGTTGCTGATAACTTACAGTTCTTCAAATTCATGAAATATATGAACCAGTTGTCAGTTTGCAATGCCAAAGAAAATGTCATGAGAACAGAACCAAATGAGAAAGATTCTGAGTAAATGAGGGAAACAACTTTAATAGGAACAGAACCACCTGATTTGGTACAAGTCTAAGAGCACTTTTTCCGGCCTCACGTATCCGTGTCCGACACGTCTTAGTCGCAGACACGATACGACACTCTCCCGACACGTGTCGGACATGCTTAAACACTTGTCCAATCTTTTTATTAAACTATTTATTTTGCTCAAACACATTGTGGATATTTTATGACACGTTGGCGACACTCTTGGAACATTAAATAAACTTTTCAACTCGGCCTAGGGTGAAAATTTTCACAGATGTATAGTTCTTGTATACTTATATGACGACCCTTCTTCGTATTGTTCTCAGTTTGATAGAAATACTTTTCCCCACTTTTATATGAATTCATAACATACCTCCGTAATACAAATACAAATACAAATACAAATACATTTACATTTTACATTCAACGTGTCTCTGACCTGTCCGTGCCCTAATTTTCAAAGAAATTGTGTCCACGTATCCGTGTCGTGTCCGTATACCGTATCCATGTACTGTATGTGCTTCCTAGGGTACAAGCAGTGCTGAGAATTGGAATCAAGAAAGCTCTGTACAAAATAAATTGTGTAGTTCAGATTCATCTGAATATACTCAAGTCAATCTGGACCATACAATTAGCATCATGGGTAGTTTTCTTGATCCTGGTCATGGGACAGTAGACTATCTGATTTGGTACCCACAAACAAGAAGAACAAGAAAATAAAAGAGAAACCCACGAACAATAGCAAGAAAAGAAGAAGAAAAGAGAAGAAAACTAACCTGAAAGAATTGGAAGAAGAGATCATTGAAGAGAAAAACAGGTTCATGAAAGGCTTCAGCTTGAACTTGAGCTACCTTCCTCATCTCACTCTGCTCCTCAACCATTCTCCTCACCTTCCATCCATACTCCCTCACCAAATCCCCAAACTGCCCCTCTCCATCTCCATCTCCATTTTTTGCATCCAAATCCTCAATCTTGCCATCCAACTCCACCTCCTCAGTTGAAGGAGGAGAAGAAGAAGTGCTGCACTGTACCATAAGCTCTCTTTCTCTCTCTGGATTCCTCTTCTCTCTCTTCCTCACATTGTGAACTATAGTATTATTCCATCTAGTCAATCGAAAGTCAGTCAAATTAGTCTTCTCATTAGTCTCACCATGTTTGCAAACTCTGTATCCACATGATAATTCTCTGCACAATATTCCCCTTGTAATACTGGGGTAACTTGCTTTCGCATGAGCCATTTACCCTTTTCTTCTCAGACAGAGAAAGTTCTTTAATGAAACAAGTTATACAACTGTAGTCTAGTTACAATTTGGGCAAATTTCAGTGACGGCCCCTGAGGTTTTCCTAATGACGGATACCCTTCACGTATGCAAAAAGACAATGAACCCCTTTTGGTTTCTTGGGGCATTTTTCCGATACTTCGAATTGAAAATTTGTTTGTACGGACACGGTAGTACTTTATTTCTTAGTCATTGAAATACTCCATCACTTATTTGGTGAGGAAGAACAAATTTATTACTTTTGGATCTAAAAAATAGAGAATTCAGAGCTTGTAATTATTTATTTAATAACCAAAAAGTGTGAATTTGTCATTATAAATTACTTTTGGCTAATTCCATCACTTATTTGGTTGAACATCTATTCTTTTGTTGTCAGTGAAATGAACACTGAAATCACGGAGAATTTAGAATCATTTCGTATACATGAAGGGAAGATCCGTCATTAAGAAAAACCTTAAGGATGTAGTGAAACTTACTCTTAGAATTTGCTTTCTCTCTCTCTCTCTCTCCACCTTTTTTGCATGGCTTATGGAAAAATGCTACGTCCAATGTCTTATATACACGGATTGAAAAATATCGGTATTTTGAATAGTTTGATTCGCGTGTTTCCACCAAATAGTGAGAGACCTATATGCATCAACGGTTTAAGAGATATTTGTCTTTTTCTAGCTTATAATTAAGACACTTATTTTCTGCATACGTCATTTTGCTTTTCATGAGTGAGAAGAAACATTCATAACATCTGGTCTCTATTGTAATTTTTTTCCGTAGATCTTCAAAAAAAATAATCTTTTGCCGTCAAGGTTTCCCCAAGAACATATTGCTTGGGTTCTCTCTCTAGTATTATTTACCATTAGAATGCAACATCTCCTCCATTTCAATCATGTGTTTTTCCAGATGGGAAAAGGGTGTTGAAGAAAGAAAGAACAAGGATAAGGTGTGAGTGGTAGGGAATCTCTATTGGCCTGCGGCCACAGAAACCAGAGTCAATTCCTTCCAAATAATTGTACTACCTTGACTTTAAATGCAGCATAGGGTAATTTGACTAATTTCATATATCTAAGAAGTTCCTTCCAAATAATTGTAGTAAGACCAATAGAATGGATAAAAATGCCCAATTCACCTGAAATGGAATGCCGCTTGGCGACATTTACACTAGTAATTAGCTGTTACAAAAACGGATTAGCATCTCCAATGGTCTCTACAAAATTATCTCCTCATTAATTTGTGGCTCATGTTTCCATAGTCGCTTCTAAACATTTGCTCAATATCCACTTGAAAATTCAAGCCATACTCAAGGGGGGCAAATTTTCAGTACCCAAAAAGTGCATTTACCTCTGTTAAATTAACATCTAGAAAGTGCATTTACCTTTTGGTGACTCAAGATGAGTTACGATTAACCTTCGTTAAAATTAACATCTAATTACTTGGCTGAAATCCAACAACTCCATTTAAATATCAAGCCCATAAGTAGTGTAGATTCATTCTACATGGCAATTGCAACTAATGGTCCTCTTGTCATTAAGGAGAATTTTAAGTCCTCAAACAAAAAGACATTTAACAAAAACCCCATTACTCCATTAGATCTCTACGCGTCGCAGGCCGAAAATGTACCTTTTTGCATTAGAGCATCTCCAACCCATCTCCATTTGGGCACCAAAACTCCATTTTGGAGAATTCATGCCCTCCAACCCATCTCCATTTGGAGTCTCTCATTCTCTATATTTAGAGGATCACCTCCCAAATGGAGACTCATCTCCATTTCTCTCATTCACTAATATTCTATTTACTTTTTTGCTAGAATTTCGTCAATTACATATAACTTTTACATCGCGCATCATTTTCCTACAAAATTGATTTTATTGGAAAGACAATAATAATACCTTCAAAAATGAGTCTAATATTAATTATATGTAAATGCATTTTGAAATAACATCAAATGTAAATTCAAATCATTTGAACTCATAACATTATTTTTTTTCATTTACACTATCCTATCATTGTATTGGTTTGAATAATGAGTTAAAATGAGAAGAAAAAAAAAACATGCATCTAATGAAAGGAGGGGGGAAAAACCAATATCGAACAATAAATGGAGGAGGAATTGGGGAGAGTTTTGGAGGTGAAAAAAGAAGAATTGGGTTGAAGTTGTTGATTCTTCAAAATTACTTTTTGAATAGAATATATTTTTTTAAGTCTCCAAAATGGAGAAAAAGTGAGAGATGGATTGAAGATGCTTTTATTTTCCCTATTACTTATACATTCTGGTCTAATATGTCATCGATGCTCATATGTCCAGCTACATGGACATTTTGAAATGAAACAATTAGACAGAAAGATTTATCATAGTTATTATACACTATCCAAATCAAAATTTCAATGTAATCAGCCGAGGCGCTAATTGATAGATTGCTAGCTCCACGTGTTCCGTCCCTTAGAGGCGGTGTGTAGAGAGCCTTGGCTCGCGTTACGATCTAGACGCTAGTTTCGTCTCTTTGTCCCTACATTTCATGTGTATTTTTCTGTGATGGGTTGTTTGCAATTGCAGTTGTTCTTTTCATTGTACTTTGATGGAATCGTTGTAAATGCCGTTTGGTTTTACTGAAATGAACTTCGGATTAAAAAAAATGTAATCAGCCGAGGAGCATGAGTTAACACAAACATTTTGAATTTTTTTCCTAATAGAAAAAATCATTTAACCCAACCCGTTTTTATCACAACTGTACTATATGAATTGGGGGATGGTGTTGTGCAGCACCATGCTACGCACCTCCGACGGCTTGGATCTCATCTCGACAATAAACGGCTCTCGATCGTTGGTTGCTGAGATGAAATCCGAGTCGTCAGATCGTGTGCACAACACGTCGTTGTACACCTCACTACACAGCTCTAACCCGAAGTAGTACTATATAATTAATGCTGTCTCCGTAAAAATTGGAACTACATTGCAACTATATATCCGGCTGCTCAGCTTATTTGATGGCCAACACTTTCCCTTGAAAAGAGCAATAATGGTATAGACATAATCTTAACATAT
Source organism: Rhododendron mucronatum var. ripense (assembly GCA_019656295.1). Taxonomy (NCBI): domain Eukaryota; kingdom Viridiplantae; phylum Streptophyta; class Magnoliopsida; order Ericales; family Ericaceae; genus Rhododendron; species Rhododendron mucronatum. The sequence continues at coordinate 2,605,936 of BPLT01000039.1, read as the reverse complement.
AATTGTGTTCAGAGCCGACGTGAATCGCAAATATCAAACATTTTCGGATACAATTATACCCGTAGTTGTGTTATTAATTGGACTTTTTGTTTGAATCTTCAAAGTGCATCAATGTTCTATCCAAAGTGAAAAAAAAAAAAAAAAAAAAAAATACAATCACTTGTTTAGTTTGAATTGTGAGCGAAGTTTTGAGATAATGAGAGAAGATAGATAGATAGATAGAGAAATGATAGTACACTTCTCATTCCATTTTAAATGCTCCTTATTGAAAATCGCGTAATTTTGATCTCAAAATAAAAGACTTTCGAGATTAATTTTTAGATTTTTTTTTCACCGTTTTTATTTTGAATCGTGCAACCGAATTTGCTTTTTTTTTTTACAGTTAAAATGTACTTTTTGTTTGGAGCATTTAAATGGGATGGAAGGATTAATAATTAGAGAGAATTTTTTTGGGCGAGAGGAAGTTTTTAGCCCGAACGCGAACACATGAACGTTTTTACAGGCTAAACGACGCTGTTCGATTCTTGTAGCCATCTATCTCTATTATAAAACAGAAGGCTGTGGGGACAAATTGTTAGAACGGCTTAGATTCATTTGATCTAAAGGCTGTAGTGCATCCTCCTACTTTCCGGTTAAGTGTCCATGATTATCGCATAAATCACACAACTGTCATCCCATTCCAATAGAGATGCGTAGTGCCGTAGGCACGGGTTAGCACTAGTTCTAATATATAAAGGGAGAGCACCCTTTGGTGTTTCCTCCCTTTGTAATGTATTTTTCTTTCCATAAGTGCTCTTTTAAATACAAAACAAAACAGTTAATTGTGAGGATATTTTGGACATTTAAGCAAAAAAAAACCACGTAAAACAGTTATTACTTTTTGAACAGAAAACAGTTATTACTTCACTTCCTATTTTTTCTTTAAAAAAAAAAAAAACCCTTCTCATCCACGCTAGCTTCTCCCCCTCTCAGGCTACCTTCCGGCCCCTCTCTCTCTCCACAACCGCCACTCCCCCACACCCCCACGTCTCTCTCTCTCTCAACTGCTCCCCACACCCCACCCCTCTCTCTCCTCCCTCTCTGCTTCTCAAATCTGCTACTTCCGTCTTCCAATTACTGCTGAAAGTTATTGGGAGAGAAATTGATTCGCAATTCTCTTGGAGCAGGACCGTGATGCGTAAGTGTGCCCCTCAAAGTTAATTAGGTAAAATTGACTGCTATGACTGCTTTCCGAATTACCTTTTCTTAATCTGTCTGTAATTTTAACCCGTTAAATCTTTCCATTCAGTTAATTTCCGTATTGAAACAATCAAGAACGGTCTTGATTGCTAATATGTCAATCCAGAAATGATATTAGTTTAAGAAACACCTTAGCGGGAAGCTATTGTGCAGAGTTTGAGTATGAGTTTTGCAGATTTTTTTTGTTCTACTTAGACCTTCGGGATGTTCTTATTTCCTCTCTCAGATTCGGGAATTCATACCTGCGGTGAAGAGAGTTTTGAAAATTAAGGGTACTCTCTCTTTCTCTCTATTGACTACCAGGTGTTTGTGTTAATGTCTTCTTTTGCTTTCACAACAACTTGCAGATTTTGAGTTTGAGTTTTTATTGGTCTATTCTGTTTCTCACCACACCATGGTTTCAGCATATGTATTGTGCGGAATACCAGCAACCTAACCCACACCCCATTTCTAATCCCGCAGCCTCCTCTTCTTCTTCGTTGCAGACGCAAATATGCTGGCACTCAAATACTTGGAAGCCTGATCAATTACCTGTGTCGTGATCGAGTGAGACGCACCCAATGGCTTCTGTGATGCAAAAAATCAAAGACATTGAGGATGATGTATAATCTCCCGCCCTCCGTGCGTGTGTGCGTAGTAATACCTATTTATTTAAACGTGCATATGTTGTTTTTTTACTGTTTCTGTGAACTTCAAAACCGTTGCTGCTTTGCAGTTAGCAAGATATCGAGCCACAGAGTGTTATTTTTGTTGCCTTTTTTTTTTTTTGTCAAATCTTATTGGACACTAATTATGTTCTAGTTATTTATGAGGAACCGATTAGTGTCCAAAAAAAATTGCAAGACATTGAAACCAACAAGTACAACTGAGACTGTGATCATAACTCATTTTCAAAATTTAGCATTATCGTACCAAGAGTTGTTTCTTTTTTTGTTACTGTTCAGTTTGGATATTTGTTTTCCCATAGTTATTGCTACCATTATGTATGTTTTCTTTTAGTTATATTGATAGATTATGTTAATTTTGCCCGTGCATAATAAGAAAAACTAATTACAAGACATGATAATTAAGGCAAAACCGTTGTTTAATGAAGGCAAAACATCAGTGTACAATTTTTAAATTGCTGAACCTGTTCTTACTTTGGAATGATGCCTTCTACCTAATGTGCGTATTTGCTAATAACAAATACTAGAGGCTTGGGCACATGCGATGCGTGTGCAAGTCGGATTTTCACAACGTTTTTGTAAAAATGCTTCCCACCTATTGTTTGATCAAATTTTCACAAATTTTATGAAAATCCGACTTGCACACGCATTGCGTGTGCCCAAGCCTCTAGTATGCCTAAAAGAGGCCTAAATTCCCGGGGACTCAAATTTTTCCCGCAATCGCTTTCCCTGACGGCTCGACCTCCGGCGTGGTGCTCTCCAACCGCCCGCTCTCTCTCTCCCTCTCTCCCTCTCTCCCTCTACATATCTACATATAAATTTTTGTATGTTTATATATATATATGTGTGTGTGTAAATACATACCTTCTAAAAAAAAAAAAATCATTTACATACATATATCTCAGTTTGTGGGTGTTTGAGTGAGTGAGGTTGTGGAGGTGGTATGTTTATCAAAACCCTAAAATTACGATCATATGTCCCTTTTTTCCTACCCCTCTCTTGTTTTTTCAACTCATTACCATCAGATGATTCTATCAAAATTATGCTGTAAAAAGCATGCCTTTTCTCTGCCTCTTCTTAAGGGGGGAGTAAATTATGGCATTTATTAACCTTTTCAGATCGAATCTCTGATGAGCATACAAGTTGAATTGATTCCCTTTGTTCATAAAAGTTGAGTCTTTGATTTGATTTCAAGATTTTAATCTTTTGTAGGTTTGATGGGGTTTCGCCAGATCCCCAGAATGGGATAAGAATTAAGAAGGGGTCATTTTCCAAGGCTGAAAGTTGCATTGAGCCATTACCTTTTCGCAGGTGAAAGATTATGTTTTAAGGAGAGACAGGAATTTTCTGGCTGTAGTTCAATATATTTATCACATTGTTATTGTTGTTTTTACTTTTCACACTAACTAGGCTGCGAACGAGCTGAACCGAACTTTGATGTGTTCAAGCTCATCTCATTCAGAAGAGCCTAGCTCGAGCTCAACTTGAGCCCGAGTTGTGCCTAAAATAATTAAGCTCGAGTTCGGCTCATTTATTATCAAGGTGTTCGAGCTTGGTTTGTTTACTGAACGAGCCTCTATAAACAAGCTGAGCCTCTAAAAAAGTGCCGAGCTTTTATAACTAAGCGGAGTTACAAGAAACTCTAGCTCCGGCTTATTTACTAAATGAGCTTAAAACTCGAGCTTGACTCGTTTACTATTGAGCTGAGCCGATCCTCGAGTTGCTTGCGAACAACTCGGTAATCCTGTGCAGCCCAAACACTAACTTTCCTCCTTGCTGTTCGCGTTCTGCTTTGAAGTTACTTGGAAGTTTCGGAACAGAGCTATGGCGATTTTCAGTGGCCGAAGTCCAATGTCCTTCGAATTATCATCAATTGGGAAAAAGCAGGTAGTTTTAGGTATTTTCTATATTATCTTCTAATTGAAATTGCATGCCATCTTTTGTACCAAATGGTTATGGATCTGAACTCTGTATTTGCTCTTCAGATGAGGATCAGTGGAGTAAACCTTTTGCTAGGGTTTGGGTTTTCAAAATGCAGAATTTCGTCTCTTCACATGTCTAGAGGGTTTCCTGCTTTCACAGAAAAGGCAAGCAGTAACAGTTTGTATGAAGCAATTTAACATCCTCTTTCCTTTTGTCGTTCTTGTAAAAATGTATGGTAAACTGTTTTGAGTTTCTGGTTTCCTTCTATTTGGGCAATTCTATATTCATATGTAGGTTGCAGATATCTCAATGGTTAATCCCTCCCACAGTCAAGGGCAGCCTCTAAGTAATTCAAAGGCTATTGAGAAGTACGTCTTTATCTCTTGCTCAAATTTCTTGTATTTTTACCAGGTTTATCTTTGTTAAATGATCGGTTAACTTTACTAATATGTCACCTTAACTACTCAAAACATCTGGCATCCTTGATCTACAAGTGTGTTTTCTTGTTTATTACAGATTCTTTGTTGAGGTTTTCTTCACACGCAATGCAGGAAAGTAATTAAGAAGGTTGGGAAGAAAGAGCATCACTTGTGGCAAAAAAGAGATTCAGCTGGGTCTGGGCAAAAGGCACTCAACCTTGTTCGGATTGTAAGATTGGTCGTTCATTTGTTTTTGTGCATAGTCCTATTTGTGGTCTTACAAGTTTATGATCTTCTAAGATACATGAATTATTTAATTTTTTGCATTCAGTGGATTTGCATTTCTGCATATTTGGAATTTAAAATAGCATTTGAGTAGATTGCATTCTGCGTGAAATCTAAATCTGGCAGGTATCTGGACTGCCAAATGAGAAAGAAGCTGTTTATGGTGCATTGGATAAATGGACTGCTTGGGAAACAGAATTTCCATTAATTGCTGCCTCTAAGGCTCTACGAATGTTGAGGAAGAGGAGTCGGTGGATTCGGGTGATTCAAGTATGCGACTTTGCGAACTTTTCTTTGCATTTTGAGATTGTGCACTGTCATTATCTTTATGGCATACTGCAAATTGTTTCATATGTCTTAAGTGAGTTGGTATCTGATATAACCATAGCAATGAGAATGTTCTGAATACTGGATGTTGCAAACTCGTCTGTCTTTGAATTAGGAATTGGGTCTGACGTTGTTTGTTCCAACCTTCTTAGTAGAATGACTTGGCTCTGCTTGTGTTTGGGTGGGGTCCTGTTGCGTTTTACTTTTTTTAACTTTGACTTGCTAAGATAGGTCAAATTGAAGGTTCCTTTTTTTTAAAGGTTAAGTCACCCATGTTGCCTGTAACTCTGAATCATTCGGAGTGTTATATACATTGTATTAACATACAGTTTGGTCAATTTGCGTACTTCAGTCTAAATTTGCGAGCATGTATTTGCTGAGTTTGTTTGTTCCAATTCGCTAAAATCGGTAGTTTGAGTAGTTGACAGAATATATATCAGTTTGGTGTTCCAGTTTGTTGGTATATTGACCGAATCTCAGCTGAGGTTTACTTCTGTTGAAGAATGTCCTTATTTGCTTCATTTGTTTCTTAACTCTATTTATTTTATTTAGGGTATTCTTGTAATTCCCTTCCTATCTTGATATAAATATATTGTGTTGTGGAGTGTAGATGCTAGTTAACGCTTCTACCTCTTACGTTCTTCTCTCTCTCTTCCTCCTCCCATTCTTTTCTACAAACCCTAAATTCATATTATATCATTCCACTACTTCAAATGATTGCCTTTCTGATAGACGTGTACACCTTTATTGAGGACAGAACACCATGATCTTAAGAGATGGTTCAAAAAATTGAGGTGTATGGCATTTCTTTTGTACCAATGCATTATACTTAGAAAGAGATTTACAAAGCTACATGGATTAAAACTTGTGTGTGGAAACTTGTCCTTTTTCCGCAAACTGCTAGACATACAAGCAGCGTCAAGCATCTTGTTATGCATTAGTATAAGAATGTAAGCATGATTAGTAGGGGAAAAGCACTTAAGAGCTCATATTTGGATCACGGCGCACAGATATTTAATGGGTGATCCCTTTTCTTTTGTCTATACTTCTTTTGATTTGAGGCCCTAAAATTCACCTGGATGAGAAAAGGGCGATGCTAATTGGCATTGCTTATGTTTATCATATTGTTAGTTGCAATGGTCATGTTGAATGAGTACTACACTAATTTGTGGGCTTTATTTAATAAATGGAATTGCTGGATACTGCTAGGTTAGTTTGTTCTTTTTAACAAGCTTACTGGTTCCTCATCCCAAGTGTGACACAGGTTGCCAAGTGGATGTTGAGCAAAGGTCAAGGAGCAACTATGGGAACATACAACACCCTTCTACTAGCATTCGACATGGATCAGAGGGTTGATGAGGCAGAATCATTATGGAATATGATTTTGCATACACATACGCGTTCTATCTCAAAGCAATTGTTTGCTCGGATGATCTCCTTGTATGATCATCATAACATTCCAGAAAAGATAATTGAGGTACACACAAACTGTTCTAACCTTTTAAGTCTTACGGCAAGATTTTTGTTTCTGTCGTATTTGCAACTATTGCACTGACCTCCCTGAGGTTTATGAAAGTGAAAGGGACCTCCTGAGGGAGGTTAGTATGACTGAACTTTCTGAACTTCTGCACACTCAGAAGCTTAATTTCGTAACAATGATCTTCTTTTTTTTGTCAATCGGCAAATACTTGTAGCAATGATCTTCATGGTGCTGAATTATTCGGGGTTTTTTTCCTTGATAAAATTTCAGGTGTTTGCAGACATGGAGGAGTTAGGTGTAAAGCCAGATGAAGACACCGTCAGGAAAGTGGCATGTGCCTTCCAAAACCTAGGTCAAGTGGACAATCAGAAGCTGGTTCTCAGGAAGTACTTGAGTAAATGGAAATACATCCACTTCAAGGGTGAACGGGTTAGGGTAAGAAGAGAAACATGGGATATATAAAATGCTGTTTAGACATTCGGCTCACTAAATGGGTGGGAATCTATAGATTCTATACATTCGCAAAAGAAGCAAACAACCATTTGGCCTTTCAGTTTAGACCCTGAATTTGATCAAAGTGAACATTTTCCAGTGGGAAAAAAAAAATCAACTTGCTCTTCCACTACTGCTAGTTTCCCATATCATCATGAGACATATTGACATGCCTATCCAGTCTGTCTTCTTCTGCCTGATAATGTGGTGCTACATGTCCAAAGAGTTGCATTTGCTGAAACTATGGGCAGAATGGTTTCCTGGGTCAAAGAAAGTAGATTGTCTTACAGGGGCTCGTTTCTACCTTGTTTTAACAATCTGCAGGCAGATTCAACATCAGGAAAGATTTTGCCGACTTAACGTTTTGTGCCCATTGGTCTGTACATTTACAAGCATCAGGAGTTTGAGAGGAACATCAACGTTGCTAAATTGAAGGTTCTAATTTGATAGGCAAAGTCGGTGAAAGTGATTTCTGTACTCTTTTTAGTCGGAGGGGGTGTATACAAAAGTGCTGTGCCATCTTGTACATTCAACACTGGTTTTCTGCAATTATTTACCAGTTATCTCTGTACCCTCATTTATTTTCTATATAGACAATGGAGTACACTTGATTCTTGCTAATGCACTTCGTAGAATTTATTTGTTTCATTTGATTAGACTATTCCCAAGGTGTGAAAGCACAACCACAACACAACCAGATTGACAATTTTATTCTGGTAGATAGAATTTACCATCACTAGCCTACTTTGAAATTGTTGCCCTCACTTTCTGGTAGAAACTTTTTCCCAACTACTAAACTACAGTATGATTTAATGATAAAGACCTCATGATTTGATATATTTCAAAATGTTGACTGACATGGACTGAACTGTTTCTTTGAATATTGCAGATTTGAAAAATAGATTTGGGAGTTACAATCCAGGGACTAAATGCTACATATTCAGGAAAATTTTAAAGTAAAGCGTCTGAAATGTGTGAGATTGCACTATATTCAGCCTGGTGGAGTATAGGTTGTATCCAGAATGGGTTCATTCATCTTGGTTTCCATCCAATATTGTAGCCTCAAGTCCAAGCTCACTTTCTAAGTATGCCAACCACCACCAACTTCCAACCTCCGTTTTGTTGTCTTCCTGAGAGAATGTGACTTGCTGATCTAGACTTTCAACCACGGGACTAACTGGAACATCACTACCAGTAATGGAGTCATCATCTAACATGTCCCAAAAGTCCAAGTTAGGCTCAAATGGGATTTCAATCACTTCACGAAACAAAGTTTGAGTGCTCGAATTGGCATCGATGCGTTCTCCCTCTGAGCCCGACAATGAAGCCAATTGTTTTTCTGGTTCAGACCACTTCGTGCTTTTAGAATCGGTAAAAAGTGAACTATATGAAGTAATGGCCGTTTCGTGATCCATGGAACTTGCTCCTTGCTCATTTTCAGAAGATGGAAATGAACCAGAGGCGCTATTAGGGAGGGAAACATGTCCAATAACTTGATTTCTGTTTGCCACTGATGGAAGGAATTGAGAATTGTTGGAGGGTTCACTCATGCTGTCGCAATGGTTAGGTTCTTTCACTCTCGAGCGTTTCTTCAAATGCGTGTGCCAGACATTCTTTATCTCGTTGTCAGTTCTTCCAGGCAGATGAGAGGCTATTTTGGACCATCTGCTAATTACATTAGAAAAAATGCTTAATTAGTGAGATATATGAGGTATATGGGTGGAAGACAAGGAATAACAACCCACTTAGTGCTGGGATGTTAATATTTAAAAGGTACATATAGAGCAACAAGTATTGCTAATTTGAGCTTAAAGGTTTTGGACGATGGTAGTCCATTTCTCTTGGTTTCTAAGCCAGCAAGCGATGTGTCGTAACACAATGTTACGTCATGATTTAGTTTGGGAGCTCTCATTGGATTAGAGCGTCATATGCGCATGTTGTGTGTGTACTACTGAATGTTTTTTTCCCCCGAAAAGAAGATTCGAAAGAAAGAAGGAAATGGCTATATAATAGCATATATATATATAGTTTGTTCAAGTATGACGGTATATTTATATGCAGCTTGAGATTCATACTTGTTGCCAAGCAAATCATGCAGCTTGATGATGGCTTCTTCTTCCTCTGGGGTGAAGTTTCCTCTCTTAACATCTGGGCTTAGGTAGTTTATCCATCTTAAACGACAGCTCTTCCCACATCTCAACAAACCTGAGTTTCAAATTATGACATGCACAACCCATCAAGCTATTGACATAAACTCTTTGAGAGAGAGAGAGAGAGAGAGAGAGAGAGAGAGAGAGAGAGACCAGCTTGTTTTGGAAGAGCGCGCCAATTCCCATGTCCATGCCTCCGAACATATGAAACAAGCTTCATATCCTCAACTGCAGTCCACGGACCGCTCTTCACCACGGCCTTGTCGCAACACGGGGCACGCCCTTTTCCCATCCTTGCCTTTCCAGAGACAACTATTGTTCACCAATTTTGAGATACGTAATAAATATTGTCTTCTCCATCAATATTTAGACAATTACGGTAGCTAGCATGCACAAGTTTAAGTGTGCATGCAAGTTCTAAGATTCTCTACCTGTCCAGTTATATACTCCGTCAAGGTTGGCAATAATAATAAAAAAGTCATGTATATGTAGAAATAATTGAAATTTGGTAGGTCCAAACAACTCTTGATTACAAGAGCAATGACGGAAGTTGAATGCAAAATGACGTCAAGGTTTCTCCATGTACTATAACACTAACAGGCGACAAACACGATGCATGGTTAATTAGGATACAGTGCAATGCTAGAGTAGTTATGTTTAGGTATTGAAGCCAGGGCCAGCTTTGCCTTTAGGTAGGCAAAGCATGAGCTTTAGGCTCCCATTTTGGGTAGGCCTCATTTTTTCATTTTATAGCTATAGTACATTCTACAATCAAGAAACTGGGCCTGAGAGAGAGAGAGAGAGAGAGAGAGAGAGAGAGAGAGAGAGAGAGAGAGAGAGAACCATAGCTAATGCAAAAAGACGTTTTTCGAAATTGGGAATAATATTATCTACTTAAAATCAACAATGTCCCAAGAAAAATTAGTGAATTAGTCATAATATGAGCAGGATATATTTGTTTGTAAAACTTTGCTACAGAGATCAAATTCGTGATTTTGTATCTCAAAAAGCTAGAAGAATAAACTTCGAAGAAATCATTTATCTCTTAAACTATTAACTACCGTTTAACTACCGTGAGAAGGTTCATTTTAAATTGTCGCTTTAGGGCCCCCCAATTGTCTTGAGCCAGTCCTGATTGAGGCGGGTACTGAAGGGGTTAGATTTTTGGTGGCTTAATCCGACCGAGCTTGAGGTCCAAAATTTGGAGACACCGTGATTGGTGTCTTTAAAGACCCTGCAAAAGCAAATCGCCCGGAGTGGGGAAGTAAGCCAACCTATAACAGGGATCAACAGAAGTGAGGCAACCCAAAACAGGAGCAACAGAAGTGAGCCAACCCAAAACAGGAAGCAATAGAAGGCCAAGCGGAGGGGGGAGAGAGAGGGGAGGAGGGCTCTTTGCAGAAGGGAACCAAATGAAGTAGTATGGGAAGAAACATATAGTTGTTAGGCTGGATTTGGGAGGGGTAGGGGCATCTAAATCTCAGAATTTACCAGATTTAGTCATCATGGTAGATCAGCTGCCAATTGTGGTGCTCGTGAAGAGTCAGAGGAAGAACCATCAGAATCAGTTTCTTTTGACGTATAACAAGTAGGGTTTCTTTCTATGAAACAATATCAAGTAAAAAAACAGGTCCTAATGCAATCTCCTTGGTCTCAAATTCAATATATTGGCAGTTGATGGTGACCAAGGAAGCCAATTTAGTTCAAAAACATACGAGATAACCTATTATTGCAAGAAACGAAAACAAAACCCCAGGAAGGTATTTGCGAGTTAGTCATGGTAACCATCAAACCTGTAGCTTTGGCACGTGGTGGGCCATTGAAGACTGTTGGCAGACAAGATCCACTGCTCCAACAACTACATCAATTTTTAAGACATTTGGCGGAGTTTGCATAACGAAAGATCAGAAGGCTCATTCATAGTGTACATTTAGAGACTAGTGAAGGAAAGCAACAACAGACAGAGAAGAAACATTGGACTGTGATGGTTAGACCTACTTACTAGGTGTTCTTTGTGTTCTTTTGTTAATGACTAGTTTGTTGAGGGCAGAACATTTCCCTCAATTGCATTAGTTTCCATGTGTTCTTATCTGACAATTATATGTATTTCCTTAAGAGAATGGCTTATTTTGGAGGAAAGAACACATTTTATTTGTTAAGAAGTCTACTTGCCTAAGTGCAATGCACGTGCTTACCACCAGTGGTGTTAAAAGACTCAGCCGTCCTCACTGCAAGGCAGCATCCACAATGGCGTCTTAAGCCATTGTTACTGGATAATACCCTTGCTAGGGTTTGATTTGCTACTACGGATAGTACCCAACTCAAAACAGAAACAACCAACAAGGGCTTTACGAGCCCATTATCAAACAACTACTGCAACTCTACTCTAAGCCATCACCTCAAATTTCAACCTTCGATGACTCAAATCAAAACTTGAAATGAGCCCATTTCAATGTAATCTCCCGACCTTATCATGATGTATATTAAATACTTTGAGCAACTACATCACCCAGTTAAGAATGTTAAACTACAGAGCCATCTGATCCGCCTCAAAGTAGAGTACCTGCAAGAGATGTGGACATATTACCTAAAGTCTTTTTATTTGACTTAAGTGGATATCACATTTCACAAAGAAAGAGCATTATAAAGTTGTGCTAACCTTTCTACCGTGCCTTGGTGAAACATGTTCTGTCACTGCCAGGCGCAATAAAATAACTGCCCTTGGCAATCTGCTCTTGAGCAGTCTTCAGATGGACAAGAAAAACATCCATGTGGGAGGTTTGGATGAGCCAAACCTAAACTTTCAGTGTCATCATAAGTTAGGTTTCGGTGATAGATTTTTTGCCTAGCTATTTCATTCGATGTGTCATGATTAGGTATATGGTGCATTAAGTCTATGTAGGTATTACGTTTACTGCTGTAGTGTGATGTTAAAACATCATCCACAACCGCCAAACCTCTGCAGTGTTTAATAAAAAAGTAAGGCTCCAAGAGGTCTAACTTGTTGGCTTCTACGTCGTAGGAGAGGAGACGCAAATCTATATGGAGCAGAATGCGGCCGTTGGGGAGGGGATGGGCATCATTCACTGTAGGGGGCACATTCAGCTCATCACCATCTGGAAATATAAACGGGTCTGCTGGCGGTGGGGACAGGGTTATCCACTTTCCAAGGGTTTGATCAAAAACCTCGGTATACGGCAGTTTTTCCCAATCGGATCCAAGGAGAAGGCCTCCGGAGACGTAGATTTTGCCGTTCATAGCCACTGCAGAGGCGAAGTGACGACCAATGTTCAAGGCGGGGCCTCTCTTCCAGCCCTCTTCGGGGTGAGCAACATCACAAGAGAATACATCAGTTTGGGGGCTGTAGGCAGGACATAGATTCGGGAGCCTAGGGCCACGGAAAAGGTTCCCATTAGAAGAACATCAGAGGGCATCTTCTTTAGAGCCGGAGAGATTCCCCTCTTCCCAATCAACCTCTTCTGATGATGATGATGTCGTCATGCTGTCTTTGTCCACAAACCATTGGAAATAAAAAGTTTTTAGTTCATTCCCCTTCTGATCCTCTGTTATAGTAGAAGACAATTTCTTAAAGCGAACGTAGACCGTTTTCTGATTCCCTTCTTCTTCTTCTTCTTGTTCGTGTTCACCCAGAGTTATCCATGAACAAGGTTGTTGTTTCGCTTCTGCACTGGTAGTATCCATGTCTCCTACGACCCTCCCTCGTTCCTTTTCATAGGCATTTGATCGAACAGTTGGTGTACCTTTGCAATTCTCCTTTTCGGAGGCAATTTGTAGGTTAAATGAACTCTGTTGCGGAAGAAGGAGGAGAGGGAGAAACCTTGTCTGCAAGTTGATCGACTTTAAGAGTTAGGGCGGACGGAAACCAGTTCCTTGATTTCAGCTATCGCCTCTGCTTGCTTCTCTGAAATCTCTCTCAAGCTTTGTAAGGCTTCTTCGATTGGATTACTGTCTTGAGATCTGATTTGTCAGCCATACTGAAGAAAATAAAACCAGTTCCTTGATTTCAGCTTGGCACAGACGCATATTTATAGGGTTGGGTGGTGGGCTGATCTGGAAGACCTGAGAAATTTTCCGGTACCTGCTGGGTGTATCCCACGTGGTACTCGCTCGACACATCCAGGGCGTCCAATATACTTTTAGATGGTTCAGATTGAAACTCTCTCTCTTCTCACCCCAACGCTTCCTCTCTTCTTCTTTTTTCTCCAAATCCGAGCCGTCCAAAAACATAATGTACGGCTTGGATGCGTGACCGGACACCAGGTGCTACCCGCTCGGCACTGAAATTTTTTCCGTGAAACCTAAGGCGAGATGCTGACATTTCAATCAGCATCTCCCCCAATCCGGTCACTCGACAATCGATGGCTCGGATCTTAACCAAGCAATAGACGGCTCATTTTTGTATGCACTTCAATTTAATCCAAACCATCTGTGTCGAGATAAACGGCCGGATTATTCGCTCTGCACCCGCGCAGCAGAGAACTGCCGAACAGCATCCCTGGTTTCAGGCCGATGTCTGGTTCGAGTACGGCCTTGTACTTTTTGCTCTCTCTTTGCACATGAATTATTCGTTAAATCAGCACCCAAAAAATTTAAAAAAAATTACTGTGTTAAAAGAATCATTGGATCCCCCTGATACCACTTGAGAATTTGTCCATCTCATTCTTTACCTGAGAGAGATAAACTTTCTAATTTCAGTTTTCATTTTGAAAACTTAAAAATTGAAAACCAAAATTTGTTTTGATGCTATAAGTTTTCCCCTGCCTCAGGAAAAAAAGTTTTTGAAAGACCAAAAAATGTGAAACAGACATTTTATTTTTTGGGATTGTATTTTTCAATCTAAAAGACGGTAAGTGCTTCTACGTTAATATCATGCAGGAATTTGAGTTGCAAAAATTAAACTATCCACAAAACGTTGAGACACCCCTTTAAGACCTCACTACAAATGAATCTTTTGTGCATTGATGGTAGTTAAAATTCGTTCACTAGGTTATCGAGGTGTCGACACAATATTTTGCAAGGCTATAGTACGCGATGAGATCTTTCAAGTGAACGTTTCAGATTTAGTTTTCGGGCTTGGGATATTGTTTTGCCCCGGGACAACAGCCTACCAGCCGCTTAGTCGAGGGGTGTGAAAAACATACCAGTGTGTTTCCGACCATGTGCATGCGGTAATTAACGTGACAACAATGAACAAACAATGATATTTGTAGTGATAATAGTACGTGATATCAAACAGACAACAGCAGCGCCAACTGCCACACATTTGCATTAGTATTCATAAACCAAAAAATAGTCCACAAAAGTACCAACAGTGTCCCACAATTTTGCCCTGAGAAATCTCCACCATGTCATTAGAGAGAGAGAGAGAGAGAGAGAGAGAGATTTACAAAACTCCCTGTACAGAATGTTAAACTCCTTCCCATTGCATCAATAAATGCTTCTATACTGAGGCATGAGCAGAACTATTCTTGTTAGCACCGTTCAAAAATCTTGTAAAGTTTCTCCAGCGAAGCGACCTGTAGCAGTAGAATCAACAACGATTCCATTAACACAAGCAGAAATGAATTACAAAACTTTTGAGGTAAAAAGAAACAATTTGCACATGTGCCAGAGCAAGTTCCGAGGGTTTACTTCAACAATTACAAGCTTTGAAAAATCTAGAGCACTATTATAGCAACCTGATAAACTTTTGGTTTAGAAAAATGGCATAATAACAAGGGTCCTTTTCGCAGTTCAAAAAAAAAAACAAGGGTCCTTTTCTTTTTGATCCGTAAATCTAAGGGTGTGTTTGGAACTTTTGGAAATAAAGAGATTACAAGGAGGGAAATTCTAGAGAAAGTTGGATATTTCCCTTTGGCTCTTTTTAAAGAAAAGAAAAGGGAATCAAAAGGAAAATACATATCCTAATTTGGTTCAAAAATGAAGATGAAAGATAGCAAAAGAGTCAACTCATAAAGGAGAGGAAGAGCACGAGTATTTCGAAAGTATGCACAAAATTATCTTCTAGTCAAATTTTGTATTTCTTCTCCTTTCCTCTCAAGGTGGGAACCAAACATGGGGAGAGAAAAACATCAGTTTGCCTTACTTTTTCTCTTTCTTTCTCTAAGTTCCAAACTTATTGTAAATTTAATTGGTACCGAATCTAAATGAAAATTGGTTGGACTAGATATAGAATTTAACCATAACCAAGCTATGAGGCCTAGATCCATTTGGTTTCCAAAGAGAGCTCGTTACAATACCTGGACAAATGTTCCATTCGTAGCCATTGAAGTTGGTGGCTTAAAGAAAAGTCTCATGGATGGAAACAAGACATGCTGGATTGACCATTCACGCTGGGCCCATGCAGTCTCTGCCTCGGAAATTAGTTCCTGGTCAATATCGCCCTCCATTGCATGATCCACTGATCCAAAATAACCAACAGAAGAGAAACAAAGTGATTGAACAATCATAGCAGCAATTAAACAAGGAAATAATCCATACATAGTCACGGAGTCTTCTCCATTGTCCAGGAACGAAGGAGGAGACAAAACCACTCAAGTAACTAAGCATATAGTTATAAAATGCGTAAGTTAGAAATGGTACAAGGAAACCGCCCATACCAGTACTCTTACTGGGGATTTCTTCTACTTCGGTACTCCTGAACGGTTTTCTCCTTTTGTAAAATTGCAAACCATCACCTGATGGATTAGGCAACAACGGTGGATGCATGGCATAGAAGTTCCCAAGAGCAGCAGCAATTGTTTGGAAACAACTTTTCTCCTCATCCCAGTCAACCTATAAGTACAAGAAAAACTCACAAAACAGACCAAATAGAAGTCCAAACCTCAGAAAGGAATAAGAATGAGAGCTTGAATGAACAGATGCTATAGGCACTGTTGATAATTGAGATTTTACTTCCACAATTACAATAACCAAAATTGCATTTGCAGCTGTCTTAATGAAGTAACAAGAACAAAAGAAGGTTAAATTAAGAGGATCAAAATGAGCAGACATACATCCAACAGAAGGATTACAAGTAATTCTCATTTCAGTCTCAGACATGCCGAATAGCTTGCTCGAACATAAACACATAGTTTTCCATGTTTCTCTTTCCCTCAAGGAACAGTCAAGAAGTTCTTTGGGAATCAAAGCACGTAAATGAAGACTGTAAAACAACTTCAAAGTACAAGAGGTCCACCCAAGAAAACTGGGTTGATTCTAAAGCTTTAAATCTCACTAAAGAAGGAGCCATTTTCATGGTTACTGCACCAGCTGTTAAACTTAGGTCTACTTGTCTAGGACTCGACCTTGGTAACAGATTTCCACTGACAAGTTTTCTCGTTAAGAGCATGAATTCCCCTTTCCTTTTTTGAAAGCTATTGAGTTTTCCAAAATAGAAGAAGCAAAAAAGATCACAATTAGAACACGACAAAGGGCTATGAGTTGGTTAAACTGAATTATGTAACCTAAGGAAGGAGGCAAACCAAACCCGGAAAAAGCAGCCCAAAAGTTCACTAGCAGCAATCTCAACCTGAAAGTAGAAATTTTGATAATGCCATGTCTTACTCCTTTCTAAATATACAAGATTCAAGGATGAGATAATCCACCAAGAACCTCTAATATGCATTAATCTCGCAATAGAATTGTCCACCTAAAAAAAATTACAAAGGCAGTTCTGGGAATCTGACATCTCCTACCAAATTTCAAAAGATTCTGAAGTCTGAACCGCCCACATTACCAACAGCGAAGCCTTCTCGCATAAATACACTGGCGATTGAAAACAAATCTCTAATCGTCTCCTAGATTAAACATCCGTGCTATATTTTTGGGGAAGGAAAACTCAGAAACCAATTCTATTTCTGCCAATTTTCCGTCTCGTTCGACTTTTCATTGTTTTGGGACCAATAGGATTGTGCTGAAAGATGAACTTTCATACGTAGTCAATTAAGTTTCCAGACAACATCACATCTGCAAGTGCTACTAAATATACATTAAGATAGACAAACATGCAAAGGAAAGGAATGATAAAAAGAAATAGATATCAGAACTCACATCATTGCCCAAACAAAGTACAAATTCTGGGACCCTGTCCATATCAGGAGTGTACTGGTCAAGTATGACGGGAAGCCTAGACAATTTACCCTGCAAATCAACATAAATACCAAAATATTCCTCTAGCATTTCAGCTTTTTGCTTGAGCATCTCTGTATTCATCTGGAGAAGATGAAGAAGAAAAACAAGACCTATAAGTACATAAAAATCCATAGAAACGTAATTTAAAAATCTTAAATCCCACTAGGATGTTGTAAATACCACTATTCATAAAGATTTTATTCTACAATAATGAGTCTGACTAAAAAAAACAATTAGTTTATGATTATTTTGATATGAGGAGCTGCAGCTTGCAATCCACATTCTTTCCAAATTTTGACTTGGAGGCTTTACCTTTTCATTTAGAATGTCCATCTGTAAATTTTGGCTCTCATTTAGGAGGATGACCATTAACTGCTGGATAAAGCAAATTGGCAAGGGATTGACACAATGTACGCATATGACCACAGACAATGAGGCAAGAATTATGTTTCGCTGAGTTGAGCTGAATAAATCTCAATATGTCACAGAACAGTGCAAGGCAATAGAATTTTTTTTGGAACTACTTAGGCTACTAGTTTCTATTGTTACTAAGATATAGAGGCCAGAAAGCATAAAAAAGGTTCTTTGCATTCTATCTTGTCGTATGCGATAATTATGTAAGAACCAAAAATGCTATTTGTTCTATGAATGCATAAACAATCAAGTAAAAATTGTTTGATCTTGCCTCAGCATCCTTAAGTGTTCTGCAGCCTCGTGTTTATTATTATAACTAATCCATCACTATATCAGTACACTTTTACACCGAATGCATGTTACTTGTTTTTCCTTTTTTCTCATGAATCAGACAAATTTCATGTACATGAAGCATGTCTATTGATGGATAAGAGTGATAAATAACCTACTGCCAACAGAATAAATGATATTGAAGTATCTTAAACTAATGAGCGAGCCCCAGACAATAGGTCAGCACGAATTTGACCAATAAGAACCGTGTGATCTAAGTTGATCTGCATTTATCAATCCAACCAGATTTTACTCTAACCTGTCGAAACAGAGAGGGAAAGAGAGAGGAGGAGGTGAGAGGACGAGCACTTAAGCAATCCATAAATAGTCAATTGTCAATGAGAGACAAAAGCAAAATGTACTACGCGCTCGATGGCAAAGGAAAAACAGGATAGAAGCAAAATAACGTGCAAAGTGAAGAAAACAATCTGCTTGGTTGAGATTTAGTTACTTCTGCAATCTTTTCATTCAGTTGATCCTTTTCACTGCATTCTGGGTCTAAATCCTCCTCTTTCAGTGCTAGCAAAATAAGCTCAGACAGAGGAGCCGGTTCACTAAGTTGAATTGCGTTGAAGTGAGCAAACCGACGAAGGACTTGCTGATACATGAGTTCTTTGCTGTCAAAAGCATATGACCAAAACAAAAGAATGAATTAGGAACTGATGCAACAAAAAAGGGAAGAAAACATAGAAGTGCAACGTCTAGTCATCAGTATTCCCTAGATCAATTTGAACCTGACAAACGAGTAAGATAAACTCAAATAGTTTACTTTTCAGAATCTTCAGTTAAGTGCGGATCAAAAAAAAAAAAAAAGAATCTTCAGTTTAGTGGGTAGTCTTACAAAGGATTACATGACCAAAATTTCTGGAACATTTTTTTTTCTAGGAACATAGATAAGAAAATAAAAATCTAAATCCGTCATTCTTTTTCGTTCTAAGAAACATGAAGCAGCAGCAGTGCAGCATTATTACCTCAAATTCACTACATTAGCAAGATATAAGTGAGTGTTATACTGAAGCAGAGCAAACACATCATCTGCCATCCCAATATATGTGCAGTGTCTTAAAATGTCCAGCAGAGCTACAGAGAGAGAAGTACATCAGGAGAAGATTTTTATTGTTGAAGATGATGAATCTGGTAAAACCTTACCAGAATGACTACTGTTATCAATGTCATCAATAAGCTGCTGAATACTAGTGAGATCAGCAGTTTCCTTCGGGTTCCTCCTTTGTCTGATAGAAGACCTGCAGTAGAGCTCTCTTATACGACTTACACATAACAAAATAAGCATCCACAACTTAATCCCAGTCGTGGCCAGAACATAAAAATATCCGAAGAAACAGACTTCTCATCCTACAAATATAACTTGTGTGTGTGCGTGCCTAACAGTAAGCTAAGCCGTTCACTACAGTATTCTTTATCAGTTTAATCCTGCAACGCAGGGCTTTAAAAATGTTTATTCGGTGCTCTGCTGAACAATATTTCCAGTACAGTCATTCACGAGCTTTACTTGCTATTGCATACTCTATTTACAATATTGGTAGGATACAACACCACGAAATCTTCTCGAAATTAAGATTATGAATCAATACAGTACCAACTTTGGGTTTACTATAGATCGTTTAGAATATAATTTTCTAGCTACCAGCCTTTAGCTGCCAAAACTAAAAGTCTACAATACATTTAAAGATAACAATAAGAAACCAATAAGGGCAACAAGAAAAGAGGATTAGGGTACCTGACAAGACCGACTATGTTTTCCCTCACAGAGGTATAATCAATACCCAAAGTGAAATGTAAAATCAATGTCCAGTCAATAGAGGCAGCCAACGTTTAATTGATAGATGTCAACAAGAATAACCATTACGTGTCCACTGACCACAGATTCATCCTCCACATAACTACCAAAATTCTAAAGGATTCCCCCTTATTCAACTTCCTTCTTAAAGTTAAACACCAAGGATATGAGACACATTTCAGATTATACTAACTACTAGATACCTCTGTCCTCCGCCGTAGGACAATAACTAAAATGTTCCCAACACAAGAGTAGATCAAGCCAGAAATGAACTCTCTCACTTTCAAATTATGGTTCTGCAGAAAGACAAACAAATAAGATGGCACATGGAAATATCCTCACCTTTGACAGGGAGATATTACTTCTCCTACTATGCAAGATCCAAGCAAGTGCTGTATTGTCTGCGACTAACATACATACGCATATTATGTTTTATGAAAGCTCGGATATTACGCTAGGATTTGAAAACCAACCACGTCAACCCAAAACCTAACTGATTTTATACTTCTCATGCATGTCAAATTTGTGGACACACACCAAACAATGGAGTACTTAGAACTAAGGGCACTCAGTAGATCGTTTGGTTTAGTTTTGAAGTCCAACCAATGTAAGTTATAACCCACATTGGATTATTTGGCTAAGAGTTGGCACCTGCATACCTAAAAGTTCAAGTAATCTTTTATCATAAGAATCCAAGTGTTGTCATGTCATTCCACAAAAAGAGTCATCTCATGTTGAGATTTTTCTGCTTTCGAAAAACTTACCCTAATTTTCTACTCCTATCTAGGTCCTATTGTACCGCAAATCTTAACAGCTGTCTCCTTGATTTGGATTGGGCGAGGGTCAGATAAAGATATTTAACATTGTTCTTATGGATGTTACTGTATACACTCCCAAGTCATATTCCTTGTTACCATTGTCCCTATTTAACCTTGTTCCTGTTTTTGTTTTGCCTTTTTTCGGAGCACAATTTTCAAATATTGGTTGGTGTATTTTAATTATGTTTTGTTTTTCCTTTTCCCCACAAATACAATGTGATGTTTGTTTCTTCCATGTGTTCACTCACGAAGAGCAATGATAAAAATCAATATTGACCAATGATAAGGAGGAGAGGGTGGTAAGTTGCAGGGAAGATTTGATCTGTCAAACAGATGGTGATCTCTTGAGTGGGAACAAATGAAAGATGAGTCAAGTACGTCAATGACAAAGTAATTGATGCGCTTGGACTGTATATGACTCCTACCTAACAGATGTCAAACTAGCACTCTTTTCCTGAAGGCTAGAAGGATTAACTTGCAAGTAAGCATGCAGCCTTCCTGCAGGATCCTGTGAATCTGTTCGTACCATTTTGTGGATTGGAACTTTTTGTGATTTCGTCCCTAAAAGACAAGGCCAATAAAATTGGTGAATTTGATAGCCAAAACCCACAATGACCTATTTATCTTTGATAGATCTGCTAAAGGATGAGGCACTGCCAAGTAAGAGAGAAACATCTATTCATACCAGAAGCTGAGGGCTTCGTTTGCGAATCTTTGATGATAACCATAGGACTACATGGAGAGGGATCTAACACCTGTCCCATAAATGAAACAAAAGAGAACACATGTAGGCATATAAGTTTAGAGGGTTATGTCGCTAAAAGACTAAGGAAAATAGTAAAATGGCGTAGATATATTTGAAATGCAGAGAGCATAAAGAAAAAGCGAAGCACTAACAGCACAGCCATAGATAGCAGGAACATAAAAGATAATTGCATGCCCCTAGGACTAAGTGCTAAGTATATATTTACTAACATACTGTCAACAAAGCTCATGCTGAATAATATTAATGACTTAATTGTAATCCCAATTCCATCTCTACAAACATGAAATAAAAGTTACACTAATTATTGCGGAAAAAAATAGGACATACAATTGTAGCACAGGTAGCAAGTGTTCCAATATCTATACAGAGTCAACATTTCCCAGCAGCCTTGCTCAACCTAACGACTTAAAAGGGCCTTAAGGCCCTTACACTATGTTTAAAACTCTAATTACAGCAGGACTACATGACGATCTTGGTAATTTCACTTAGACCGCAAATTTCTCATATCAAAAGCTAACATCTCTTAAATGGATGAAAAATACGAGGAGTGAGTTGTGATGGATAAGTAGCTGGCAGAAATCAGTATTTGCTTTAGATTACAGTTTGGGAGCGTGAGCCCTATTGATTCTAAAAAATATCATTCCGGGGATGAAAGCCATAGTAAATGCTCCATACAGAAACTCTGCACTATGAAACTAGAGAAATTATCTCAAATCCAAGTAAAAGTAAACAAGAAAACCCGGGAAGAGGGAAACAGGGACAATGCTTGAAGCCAGTCCTCAAGCTCAAGGAGATGTTAGAACCAATATATCATTGTAGTGGAGACTAAATAACCATTGTTCAGTTTGTTTGGATCAATCAGTAAACTATAAGCTACCAATCTGGCAGAAACAAATTACCTGTTCTTGAAATGTCCTCGATTCATTGGAGTTTCTCAATTTCGACTCCACTACGGACTGTACCTTTTCAATGATAATTTCCTGATTCAAAAGGCTTACCTGCACATGGATGATTCCCTAATGAGGTTACCAAGTTTACAGCAATATTTTACTACGAGCTTAACCCTAATGAAGAAAGAACAGCTCAGAGGGTTTTCACCTTTCCTACCAGAGGAAGAACTCAACTACACCAGCTTCCATCAACCAACAAATCTCTTTAATAATTCATTGGACATAAATTGAAAATGAGGAGGGACAAAGGAACACCTCCAAGCGCACGAAATGGAAGGACCACCATAACAAGTTTCATTGAGTTTGGAATTTCAAGCTCAGTAAAAACGAAGTGTAGGGCTTGAATTTCAAAAGATGATAGGAATCAACTATCAGGTTTTCATAGATCAATTTCATTGAGTGATGGAGGCTGTGAGAGGCTCAAGGAAAATTAAAATTAAGAAGAATAGTATCAGCTTTCAAGCAATTTGTCAAGAGACAGTCATACCTCTCGCTTTGTCGGGTGTACATTCACATCAACATGCTCAGGTGGCAATACAACCGACATATAAATGAAGGGCTTTGATGCTTTGGGTAAGGTTGCCGTATAAACAATTTCAATTGCTCTTTTTAAAGCACTGCACTCAACTAATCGACCTGGAAGTAAAACAAAGGAAAAGCAAAAGAAAAAGATGAATGCTATTTCAATTGCTAGGTTAAGGGGTGGCAAAAGAGATTAGTGTGATTGTTACAGTCAAAACAATAACTAGAACAGTATAACAGGCAATTCCATAAATTAAAATTTTAAATGTATGTAGGGAAATGAGTTAACCAAGGCAAAAATATAGACAGTAATTTTGCCCAAAGCAACCGCCAAACCCTCACTTCTGCCGCGGCCCATCCCTCCCCTCCACCTTCCCCCACTTGCTGATATGGATCTCCATTTTGAGATAACTGGAGGGCTTGTAGGCTAGAGTTGAAAGATCATCAAGGTTGCTCGGCTTGTCCCATTTGGTTGGCTCTACCTTCCCTTCACTAAAGAAGGTGGAAATTGAGGAAAACATATGACACCCAGAACACCATATCACGTGAAGTTCCTTCCTTGTTGTAGTTTGTTTATTAATTTAAAATCTTTCGCAGTTTGAAAATTTGATGGCTACTAAACTTGGTTATGGAAATCTTGGTCCCAAGGGAACAAATAAAACTTGAATGCATTAACGTTGCAAAACCAGCATCATCGACAGCTGGTTGCTCAATCTAATAATACATAAGTAGAAATGACCAGGCTAATGTCATTGATTTTGAAGGAGACACTGAACCAAAAGAATTTAAGATTCCTACCGCAAATCTTTGGCCTTAAAAAATCACGTGACCTCAGCTACATCCGTTATGTAACATCAATTACAGAAGCTATTCTAGTTCAGTATTCAATCATTTTTTTTCTGACTTGAACAGTCTACGACTTGATTTTATGTACAATCTACCTGTTTTGCTAACCAGTTGATAGGTACAAAAAGAATCAGCTGAGGAACTATGAAATGTTACGATCAACTTTGACTTAGGCTTTATTCTCGGATAATTATGTATTTTCGGGATGGATTTCTCTGTCATACTAAAGCTTCATTAAAAGCCTTGCCTAAAAAAAAAAAAGAGCTTCATTAAAAGACTTAATATACATGGCTTATTGTCATTGATAGACACTTTCTACATTCAGAACAGTGATTTGAGACTTGGAGAAGAGAAATTTCGGCAATTGATCTTTCCTTTTCTTTTGGGTATTTATGGTTTCATTTCATTATTTGTTTCCTGTCAATTGCTTTGTCCCAATCTCGTCACTCTTCCAGCAAAACCTGTCCTATACTACATTCCCTGTCAGTGACATGACGTGGACTCTTCTATACGACCTAACCTAAGGTACCTGAATATGTCAAGGGCACTCCTACATTCCAACCCAATTTAGGATTTAGAGAGACTTAACGCTTGGACATCAACACGTGCTCCTAAGTCCTAACCTATATTTTTGCCCAACTACTTGTATCATAGCCCGTAATAGTTGCATACAAATAATGGCACAACTGTAACCACAAAGATAAGATTCAACAGATAACGATCAACATATGGTTACCTGTCAATTCCACTACATCAATAGAATATGCACACATACCATTTATAAAAAGAACCATTGTTATCTTCTTAGCAATGTAATTAGAGTTGGAGATAAAACCATCCATCTTGAAAACTGAACTAGAAGGATCATCATCCGAAGCTTCTATCGTCATCAGATTGCGAGCAACTGAAACCCCATAAACAGACCTAATTGCATCGAGCCTTGAGGCTGTGGCAACTGAATGAACGTCTGCCCTAGCAGCTCCGTGCTACATACACGAAAAATTGACGTGGCCACCTATTAATCATCACGTAAAAGGAACAGGGAAGGAAGACAAATATGTTTCCCCAAGTGGATAAATTGAGCATCAAGGGAAAATAGACTAACCTTTCTGCAAGAGAAGCTCACATTTGTGTGATGAATGGCAAACCGACTTAGTAGGTCTACAATTTTTGGATAATCATCAGCAGAGTTCTGAAGTGTTTTCCTCCGAGCAGTCATGTTATAAAATAAGTTCTCTATCTGAGCACAAATCAAACACAGGAAAAACAGAAAATAGACTTATCGATCACTGGAATACTTGGGGATGCATAAGAACATTTTCACAGAACAACCAAGTTAAAACTCCTTTATAACATGCCTTTTTCATCTCCTGAAACCCATGGCATTTTATAGGATTCAAATTACCCAACAAACCCTTAAGCACACCAAACCCAGCCACACCACCCCCCCCCCCCCCCCCCCCCCCCCCCCCCCCCAAATCCATGCAAATAATTCCCATATTCACTCAGAATCTAGTGAATTGATTCTAAGTAATTACGGAATGATGACGGCCTTTACTCTTTATTTTGTTCTCCCCTATGTTTGCCTTTCCTTAATCTCCACTTTTGCGTTGAACTATACCTTTTTTCTTGTTTCTCAACTAACCACTGAATTATTCTAATGCCACTCTCAAATCACGAAGTTGTCAATTTGTCATTAATAAGATAGCATATGACAAGGCAAAAGTTCCAAAACATACCATTATCTGTGTCCCCTTTACAGCTGCACATGCTTTGGGCTCATGCTCCATTACACCATCTCTATATGACACCCTGAACAACAAAAGCATAAAAATCAACAACCACCAGCAAAAAAAACATAATTCAAAACATGGTCCGGATTCTTAGAGCAGGGGCAAATAACAGACGAAAAAACACATTTGGTGGCTGGGTATCATAAATTTCAAAACAAAAGAAATAAGAGCCAAAATGAAGTGAAATAGCAAGAAGAAGCAATGAATATATACCTATAACCATGCAATTGGCCTTTGGTAATGGTGGTGACGGTTACATGACCCACATAGGTCATGCTGGCTAATGCCTCTCCTCTAAACCCCATCGACTGAATTGACTGCAAATCTTCAAACTTAGACAACTTGGATGTCGTGTGCCTCTCGCATAGTATTGGCAAATCCTCAAACTACACCCCACCAAACAACAACAACAAATGGCTATTTAACCTATCCAAGTTTGAGAATAAAGTACACAGCTCAGTAGGGCTGCAGAGCCGAGCTTTGAACTATTCGAGTTCGGCTCCATCAAAACTATCCTCACTCGAGCTGAAGTCAATCCCAAATAATCAATCTCGAGCTTGGCTTGTTTAGTATCAATGTGCTCGAACTCTGCTCATTTACTAAGGGAGCCTCTATTAAGACCCCCTTTGGACTAGGTTTCCGAGTTTTTTGGCCTATTTTTTTGTTGTTTTCCCTCAATTTACTATAATGAGGTCAAATTTTTTGGATTAATCCTTAGTCAAGATGAAAAAGTTCGAAAAAGACCACACACAAACAAAACAAAAATATTTATATTTTAGTGTCTTTAGCATCTTCTTATGAACAATTTTTCAATTTCGATTTATATTTTCGTAAAAATTAGGCGAAAAGCTAAAAAAAAGCAACTAAAATTAAATAATACATACCGTATTACTATTACTTAACAAAAGTTAATTTAGTCCAAACTCAGACTTCTGCCTAACAAGCCGAGCCTCTACAAACAAGCCGAACTTCCAAACTTCCATAAAAGAGTCAAGTTTCAAATCCAGTACCACTAGGATTCTTAAATTCACCAGATTGTAAATATCCTATGGATTTCAAAAACACTATGGAAATCCTCAAAGTTTAACAGGATTTATAATTTTCCATTAACAAAATCCTCTCAATAAATATTGCCCCAGAAGAGATTGTCCTGAAACTAACTCTAGCTCGGCTCATTTACCAAAACAAGCTTAAAACTCGAGCTCGACACGTTTGGCTAACGAGCCGAGCCTCTACCAGTTCGGTTCTTTTTCAGCCCTAGGCAGCTCAATCGGGGGAAGAAGGGTTAACGACTAACATACACGAATGCCGTGGCCGTCGTCGGAGACTTGGATGAGTTTGAGGCCGCCGTCCTTAACGACGACGTTGACGGAGGTGGAGCCGGCGTCGAGGCTGTTCTCGACCAGCTCCTTCACGGCGGAGACCGGCCGCTGGATCACTTCTCCGGCGGCGATTCGGTTCACCACGGACTCGTCCAGGCGGTGGATCTTCGGTGGCTCTTGTACTAATGGAGTGGGCACCGCTTCTTCTTCTTCTACTACTTCTACTTCTTCGTCTATTTCCATTAGGAGAGATTGTTCGGTGTTTTCGCTTTCCATTGCTAAGAGAATTGGGAGTAGTGCAGTACAATGAACTGAAAGTGGAACAGGCGTCACTCGTTGCGGAAAATTAAATGGGCGGGCGGGCGGGGCGGGGCGGGCCAAAGTTCGCGCCAAATCTAACGCGCGCAGCTCGCGGTTTCTGCTGGGCCTTTCAATGGGACTGTTACTATGTAATCCCCGTCCCGTCTATTTAGTACGGAATATTTGATTCCTATTTTAATTGAAGAGTTTTTTTTGAAAACATCCCTCCAATTATCCACCAGATTTTTACTTAGTCCTCAAACTATCAAAATGTTTTATTTAGTCCTTCAACTATTGGCTTGCATTCTATTTAGTCCTTCTGTTAAGTTTCAAACGGCCGGGCAACGTTTTGTTTAAAAAAAAAAGTTTTCAACCACCGATTTACAATCCTATGGAGTAGAAACGTGATTATGAGAGCCTTAGAGACAAAATTTGATTATGTGTCTTTATAATAATATGATCAGAATAATAAGATCTTCACACCCATTCAAACGGATTAAAATTTGAGCACTTTATTTTTTAACTTTATTTTTTAATATATAAACCGTCTCAAAAAATTAAGTGCTCAAATTTTAATCCATTTGAATGGGTGTGAAGATCTTATTATTCTAATCATATTATTCTAAAGAGACATAATCAAATTTTGTCTCTAAGGGTCTCATAATCACGTTTCTATTCCATAGGATTGCAAATTGGTGGTTGGAAACTTTTTTTTTAACAAAACGTTGCCGTCCGAAAAAATTAAGTGCTCAAATTTTAATCCGTTTGAATGGGTGTGAAGATCTTATTATTCTGATCATATTATTCTAAAGAGACATAATCAAATTTTGTCTCTAAGGCTCTCATAATCAAGTTTCTACTCCATAGGATTGCAAATTGGTGGTTGGAAACTTTTTTTTTTAAACAAAACGTTGCCGTCTGAAAAAATTAAGTGCTCAAATTTTAATCCGTTTGAATGGGTGTGAAGATCTTATTATTCTGATCATATTATTCTAAAGAGACATAATCAAATTTTGTCTCTAAGGCTCTCATAATCACGTTTCTACTCCATAGGATTGCAAATTGGTGGTTGGAAACTTTTTTTTTAACAAAACGTTGCCGTCTACTGTGACTAAATAAAACATTTTGATAGTTTGAGGACTAAATAAAAATCTAATGGATAGTTGGAGGGATGTTTTCAACAAAACTTTTAATTGAATTATGGAGAAATGACGGCCATGTGTTTTGATAATTAATTCTCATTAAAGATATTTTCAATATTAACAAATTTTCTCAATATGTTCTTAACGGGTATTAATTATCAAAACACGTTTTAGGCCATTATTTTCATGTATTCAGGGTTGAATTGCATGTATTAGAACTTGCGAGAACTTTGTGTGTGATTTGTGGGGCCATGCAGTGCGGGACGTGACAGTCTACGTTGGAGGTTTTTTGTTTTCAAAGACTAGGTTACTAAACAATTGGGGTTAGCTAAGCTGGTTTGAAATTATGGTTCAAGTGGATCAACTGGTATTCGGAGGCGTGTGAGTGGTATTTTCTTGGTACTTATTGAAATTATTTCTCTTCTTCATCGTGGGGCTATTAATTTAGTTGAGTATATAACGATTGTGGACTTGTTTCCAATTTGATGTAACTCTGATACTTGTATTCTCATACCGCTTGCAATAAATAGTAAAATGAAAAAACATTAGGTTGGCACTTAAGATCAGCTAACTTTAACCCTGTTTATGGGTAATACTTTTTGGCCAGTTAGTCATTCAAAAGAGTTACAAAGTTGATTTTTTTTTTGTTTTGTTACAATCCGACGCACAGCAATCGTGCAGACCATGGTGTGCGGCTCACTCTGGATTTGAATTGATCAGTGAAATGGAAAAAAAAAAAAAAAAGGAAAATGGTTCGGTGCTTTTTGTGGTCTTGGCATGGCGTTATATCGGATCCTTATGTGAATTTTTGCTAATTCAGGGAAGTAAATATTGCCAAATCAGTTAAGGCTCTGAATCGATCATGAATTTGTCCATAGCTTATTGGGGCAGGGGATGGAAAAA
Organism: Rhododendron mucronatum var. ripense; assembly: GCA_019656295.1. NCBI lineage: Eukaryota > Viridiplantae > Streptophyta > Magnoliopsida > Ericales > Ericaceae > Rhododendron > Rhododendron mucronatum. Next base: position 2,576,919 of record BPLT01000039.1, on the reverse strand, counting down.
GTAAGGGGAAAAAAAAAAAAGATGATATTAAAGTGAAGTATTTGAGTTTATTTTTCTTGGTTTCCTTTATCGTTCTTCTTTCTGTTCGTCAATTGCTTCACAAATTCAAGATCCAATGTATTGAGCAAATGGCGGCATAAGAAGCTGCACTCGGGAGGGAGACAACATCAGAAACGGCGGTCAATACCCAGCAGATTGAGAAGCAAAAGGTCAAATTCAACTGAGGAGCTCACGTTCGATTAGCTAGTTGACGAGGCAATAAATCATCACAGCGAATAAGCACTATCGATTAGTATTCCAATAATTAATCAAATTATAAACACTGAAACAACAAGACTCGCTCTTCGTAGATAAAAAGAAGACAACCCGGTTTCTAAGTAAGCATTCAAGAGGTCATATTTTGTAAACTATACACACTACAACTACAATATTAATAAATTACGCAACAGTGGCCAGCAGTCTCACAACCTCACTAGCAATGTCACACATTCACTCTAATACATTACAGTCGAAACCAAATCAAAGTGAAATGAAACATATTCGCATGAATTACAGACTCTTCCATTTTGAAATGCCGAGGAAATTTAAAGCTAAAAAATCATAAATAAAAAACTTCCTATTGACATGCTTTATTGATCCACTACCTCATCAACTTCATAAAGCTGGAAAAACATAATTATTTCGTCAGCCATAGGTGGAAGATGTGTACATATTTCATTCCTTCCCTATTCCTCTTCCATCTTTCACATCTTCAACTTTCTAGCCTTCTGGGTATCGGTCTTTTTGGCAACTCAAGTCAGTTCAAGAACCTCCGTGGCGGAAAACAAGTACAGACCGATAAAGGGTGGCAATGTGGAGGAAGCAGATGAGTGCTATAAGCACATCATCCAGGAGACCTATGACTCCCACTATTCCTGCACACAGCATCAGAAAATATGTAACTAAACTAGTCCGCAACAGAACAGTATACATTTTCTCTACACTATCAAAACCAAATATACCTTCGGGAATAATGTCGACAGGACTGAGAATGTAGATCGCACTTAGAAACATCTGGAAGAAAACACAAAAAAAATATGAGAATAAAACACAAGAAAATTATGAGAATCACAGTAGAGGTGCTATGGCTTGAAAAGTTGGATATAACAAACAACTGCAAATTGGTGACTATATACCATCGAAGCATATTCGGAAGTGCAGAAACAATGAAACACAAATCCCAGAACAAAGGTCGAACACTACAGATATGATTTCTCTAGTATTTAGACCTTTAGGGGAAATCACAAGGAAAAACATAAAAACTTTGGAACAAGTAAAGACCAACAATGATCTGCTTATAAATGCTCCATTTACCAAAAAAAAAAAAAAACAATGCTAATCAGCACATAAGCACTACTGCAGACCATGCATAGCTCAAATTGTTAGTCAAAAATAAATTAGAGATGATGGATGACAAAAATAAATTATTGCCTTCCCCTCACTACAAAGAAAGGAGAGAGTATACAGAGACAGAAAGAAAGAATTAAAAAACCAATCTACGCGAAAGCCACATGCAAATTATCCAGTTGGGGAACAAAACTTAGCTTACATATTCTGTACATTTTACGAGGTTAACAGAGGCATGGGAAAGGGCGAGAGTGGGCCTGGTTGGAACCTGTTTGAAAAGAAAGTGGCGATGGTGGTTGGTTGGCTTGTGTATGAATATATATGATGGTGGCTGCTGTATCTATAGTATGAGGTAGGAGGTGGATAAACTGACAAAATTATCACTTGTTCGTTATTCTCTGAAAACATAGATGGATTGGTGGTTGGTTTAAATTAATAGCAAAAGCCCAGGGTTTAAGTTGATAGATTTAAAATCAAGGTTTAGTTTGGTTCCAAGGCAAAAGCATAATTTACTGTCAAGGAAACAATTCCCCATGGCAGTCTAATCTATAACTGCACAATTTGGAGGCATTTGGATTCATGGAAATGCAGAACCATTATCTACAATAATGGCCACCAGAGTGAACCACAGCAGCAGGAAAAAAGAAAAGACGAAGAAAAAGAAAAAAGAAGGAAGAAAGGAATAAGCACGCATGGTAACAAGGATTTTCATGTTTGTGCAGCAAATCTCTCAGGACTTCTTTTCCACAAGTGGAATCAACTCATTATGACATACAGAAAATATACAAATGCTTGATGTACGTATGAAATTCTAAAACTGCAATGCCAGATGCTAGTATGCTACTGCACTTGCTCGCATATTGCGACATCAACTTACTGACAAATAGACACGAGTTCTGATAACGAATGGAAGTGATCTCTGAGGCTCCAGTATATCTCGTGACAACCTCCTGAGGAGGAAAGGAAGGTCTCGGAATCTCTGTAAAAAAAAAATTCATGCGTCAACTTACTGATTTGCTGCATTCTAAGCTTATAGAAATCACTGTTGTACAGTTTCATAGGATTGCAGATAAATAAATTCCAGGACAATAAAAGGGCTTGGACAGCAATATGCAGGATTCCAAAACTAGCATCAGAATTATAGTCCTGGAGCAGAAGAACTGAATAATCTAATAGATCGACAATACTGTTAAGAATGTCCATTACTCCATAAAGATGGACTAAAATAAGAACAAATCAGAAACGTCCCTACCTTGGAAGGTTCAACATTATCACAAAACAAAACATACGAACTAACAACCACAGTAGAATCCACATTGGAAAAGAGAATGTCATTCAACTCATTTGCATACCAATATACTTGAATAAAAATTGCAACACCAAGAAAATATTAGAGCTTAGAGAAATGAGGAGCCGCACAAAGCTATGAAATTGAAATACTTCATGCTTAGGGTTGTCATCATCTCCACACTTCAACTCTCATTTCATGCTTAGGGTTGCAATCATCTCCACACTCCCAACTCTCATTCTTAACACCAATGTAACTATCTCAAAAATCCAACCTTTCACAAATCGCATCATCAATAGGGCTTGAAACAATCCACGACAAACATTCAAATAGGGAAAAAAAATAGCCCTCCAAACTCCAGGTAAATTGTTCCATAACATGCGAATCTTACTCCACACTTCTAGCCAACGTTATTCCATAACATGCAAATCATACTGCAGTTCTCCTTTTGCGTTCATTCTCATTCCCTGTTTATTGGCGGCCATCTACCATACTGTGGAAATACTTGAGATAAACTAGCAGTAAAGGTACACACTACTTGACACATTCAGAAATGATTAAAGGTGCAAACTGTCATCGCCTGGCCCAAGGAATGCATGCACTCAAAATGTACCTGAATGAGACCATTAGAGCGAGCACCAAAATGACGGTTGTATCTTTCAATCTTTCCAAGAACTTCAGCAACTTCAGAATTATTACGCTGCTGTGACGCAGCATCAGTAGGAATCAGCAAATTAATTTGACGGCGGCATAAAGGGCATCTACATGGCTGAAAGGCTGATCCATAATTCCAAACTTGAAGGATGCAATTACCTGAATAAGGAGATGCACCAAAACAACCTAAATATACATTGCTAGAGGCTGAACGAGGAATTTGCCATTTACCAGGGCAATTATATTTTATCTCATTCTCAAAAGGGAAGCTTTCTTTTTTTGTAAACAGACGGCATTTACTTCATTATTTATTTCGAATGAAGTTACAACATAGTACAGAAGGAAAAAATAATCCGCTGTGTGCACACAATTAACAAAAGGAAGCCAAAGAGAAGAGACGTATAGCAATATGCAAACTGATTTTTCTCCTCGGGTCTCATGTAATTAAAGTATATTTGGTGTGTTTGTCTTGACTAATTAAAAGTTACAGTTCAAGAATCCTGAATTCAATCATTACCAACACATTCTCAGCAATTCAAAGGAGCATAAAATGCAAGGCTAGAGACCAAAAACAGCTAATTCAAATCTTCTCATCCCCATTGTTAAGTTGAACTCAGCAACTTGGCCACTTCCCCTCTCTTCCATCTCTCTCTTTCTCCACTTCAATTATACCTCACCAATTCCCTCCGAGTTGAAGTACAGTTGTGGATTGCAGCACTATCAAATTTCTTTTTTTTATCGCAGCACAATCATTGCATTGCACAAATTCTGTATACCAAGAAGCAAATATCTACTACAGTATCTGTTATTACTATTATAAAGGGGACACCATTTTATGGTGTGAACGTGAGTATGAAGCTGGCTCACATCATCTTCTTCTTTTCCAAAACTATCCCTTTAACTGCCTACAAAAAACTACCACGAAGGACAAAAAAAAATGCATCCACACATTAGATATCATTGGATATTAATCAAAATTGAAGATTTTCCTCTTTTACACCAACTTGCACACGCGTCGTGTGCCCGGACAATTAGTCTATTATAATGGGAACAATTTTTTGTCGATGTGAACGTCTTTTTTAAGGCTGGCTCACATTTTAATCGCCCAAACTGCCCTTTCCTTTAACTACCTAAAGAAACTGCCAAGAAGGGAAAGAAAAAAATGCCACCCTCTTTTTTCGTCCCCTCATTTCTACTTTCACATCCCAGAATGCATTACAAATTAATCTCAATCCAAGACTTTCCTGTTTCCATCCTTTGCATAACACCATTTGCATACGCACAGTGAGTGCCCGGGCGTCTAGTACATACAGATAGATAGAATCATAGAAAGAGACCAATTGCAGTTGAGGATAGGTTATGTATGCCCTAGATCAATTCGTTGAATTGGGTAAAATCTGAATAGACATGGTATGTAGTACAACACAATATAATAAAACACAAATGGTTAGGGCGTAAAATTGGACGAACCGCAAAACCAGTGAGAGCAATTGGCTTGGCAGGGGACATGAAAATTGCCGTGGCATATCGAACAGCAGTCGTTCGTCGGAACCTCCATTTTCACTCACTCAAACTCCCTCACTCTCTTCACCGTCAAAGCGCTCTCTCTCACTCTCTCTCTAGGCGTACCGAGATTGGAAGTCGCGGGATCTCTTACGTAATAGCGAAGCAAAAGTCTTCTCTCTCTTGTTGGTCTCCTGTATGTTTACAGGCTGAGATTATTAGTACTAGTATTTATGTAGTAACATTCATTTAAGAAGTTGTTTTTCCGGTTAAAAAGCGTGTCAAAAGCGTGTTTGCCGTAAGCTTATGTTTAAAATACTGTAATTGACAGAATCAGATTTACGCTAAATTAAGTTTATATGAGTAGGTGGAAACCGTGTAGGCCAAACACGTAGCAAAAGTAATTTGATTTTTTAATGGCACAATCTAGTTAATTAATTATTTTAAAAAGTAAAAATGTACATTGGTCGATATTATTGATAAGCCTTACCAATGGGCTTGTAGCCCGTTGGTAACTCCTGACTCTCCTTTATGAGAGACCAGGGTTCGAGCCCATTTGTTGGTGATTTATGGATTTGAATTCTTGTGGATTATCACTAACTTCCCGTACTAACTCCGTCAATATGTACAGTATTGGAAAAATATATAAATATATATATGATAAGCCCTATATTTTCCTCCCATCAAAAGCCCCAGGCCAATGGATTTTTAGTAGAGGTGGGTAATAGGTAATTTCGTGTCAATTTCGTGTTATATATCAAAATCTTATTTATAAAATCCCACAATATTTTTCAACTTATCAAATCTTTCGTGTCATGTTCGGGTCGTGTCGTGTTCGGGTTGTGTTGTCATGTCAAAAAGTCCTACTTTTCGCTAAATTTTTATTTTTTTTAGTTGACAGTTCATCAAACTAATGTCCAATGTATAGAATTACCCATAAAAATGTTTATTTTTAACTCAATTATATGAATTTATTTTGTTTTTCGTATCAAGCATGCCCACCCCTAATTTTTCGAAAATGATATGAGTACCGAAAATGGGGGAGAGAAAATGTACCGACGGCCGCCGGCCGGCCGTCTCCGGCCACCGGACGGCCGATCCGAGCCGTCCAAAAATTCTAAAAAAAAAAACCGATGGGGCCCACGCGAGAATAAATGGCATCCGAGGTGTGTAAGGTACTTGATCTGAGCACCCCTTTTTTGTGTATATATGTATATACGTGTATATATACAAAAAAAGAGTGCTCAGATCAAGCACCCTACACACCTCGGATGACGTTTATTCTCGCGTAGGCCCCATCGGTTTTTTTTTTTAGAATTTTTGGACGGCTCGGATCGGCCGTCCGGTGGCCGGAGACGGCCGGCCGGCGGCCGTCGGTACGTTTTCTCTCCCCCTTTGGTCGGTACATATAGCACAACTCTAATTTTTAGCATATGGGGCTCCACCTTATCAAAGAAAATCCCAGCTGTCTATAATCGAAATGTTTGACTGGAAAATGGGTTATTACGAGCAACTTAAGGCTCAACTCGTATGAGTCGACTCGGCTCGGCGAGCTCAGGCTTTCGGGCTCAAGTTTTGACTTTAAACTCATTTAGTAGCTAAATAGATCGGTACTAAAACGAACCGAGCTTGAGCTAGGCTAGTATAGAAAGAGCCAAACTTGAACATTTGAAAGCTCACATAAGCTCTTTTGCAGGCCAGTCTATCCAAGTGAACTCAATCCATGGCTATACTGCCGAAGATGAAAACAATTTTGTCCAAGAATTTGCATATATTTTGTTACTCCTAAAATACTAGAAAAAGAATAGCCGAGAAATACGAAATTTCCCAACAATTTCCCACTTGGACACCACCTGCAAAGAGAACCAACAATTTCCCTACAATTTCCCCACAGTGGGAAAATTTCCCAACAATTTCCCTACAGTTGCTCAATTAGAACATGCACCACCTGCAAAGAGAATATTTACCCACAAGCAGCCACTAAAAAAAGAGACTTTCAAGGCATTAGAAGACTTCTCTTCTAATGGAAGTCGAAAGGAGCAAAGATTCAACTCTGCAGATAAGACTGCAATTTCCTGCTTGATTAAATCTTCTTCAGAAACTGAACTCATATCTAGCCCAATGCTACAACAAAAGCAGCCTTTATTTATAATTTTCTCATTAGAGTTAACAAGGCAAAAGCCTATTTGGTTCATAGAAAACTTCCAGTACATAACTGGGTTAAATGTTAACCCCATCTAGAAGAATATTGGCCAACAACAACAGCCAAATTAAAGGAAATAACAACACCCAACAAGAATTTATGAAAAATCTCGATCAGAACCGCAAAAAAATTGAGGCTACTTAATTTAACTTAATTTAAGTAGTCTCAATTTTTTTGCAGTTGTGATCGAGATTTTTCAAAAAAATAACTTCCTCATCTTAGTCCTCTCCATTCTGCAAAGGAAGAAAGAAAAAAAATATATCATCAGTCGGTGAAATGTACCTGTGCTTCCATATATAACAATATGGTAGTAAAACCAGCAAAACCAAAGGTATGTACATATCAAGTTATCAAAATGCCAGGCATCACACCTGAATCTTAGTGTTGGATCGGGTGCTAACCAACTCACCTAAAAGCAATTGCTGTCAGGAGAAGGCGCAACTTAATCTTTTAAAGGGCAGCGCAAAGCTTTGCACTTAGCATCAGGCAAACACGAGGCGCTTCGCAATGTTGCCCATACAACACCGACGATGGAGGTGGATAGTCCTCCCTACACTTGCCCCGCCCCAGCAGGGGCGCCTCGAGTATGAGATGGATGTTGGCCCCATTAAGCCAACACTGAGATCAGGCCCCAAAACCAAATCGAAAATCGAAAATGACAGGAGAAGCAACTACTGAAAACCATGACTGACAAGAATGCAGATAAAAGCCTCAGCAAAATGACTGTTCGGGCACAACTTAAATGTTAAACTGTTAAGAACCTAATTCCTAAATGAGCAGATAATAATGTCTCGGAAGCATTAAAATGAACAACAGAATATCAGGAAATCTTGTGATGTACTTGACAAAATTCATATAGAATATATATGGTTCTAGTTGGAAATTAGTTCGACACAAGCTCTGGAGAACAAATACTCTCCTGTTTCTTTGCTATTTACATCTACATGAGTGTCAATGCTATGGAAACTTGGAGGAACATTTTTTTGACGTTTCAATGAGAAGATAGGAGATGCCTTTGAGCAGTTTCTGTGATAAGGGAGAACTGAATAGGACTTAAGAGGGCACTCATAAAGTTTTTCCAAAACTGTTGAACGTAGATTACATTGGAAACAGACTTTCCCAGACCAGAAATATCTTATAGTGACTGCAATTTTGGGGAAAAAAAATAGAAACAAAAAAAAAATCAAGAAGAAATCGATAACGATTACTTGCCTGCACTTCATTAATGTTAATATCATATATTTAGCTATTCACAGGCTAATCAACTCTCTCATGGAACAGCAAGAATTCCAGCATGGTGTGGGCCAGATAAATGCCAAGCCATGACTTCTATTCTTACATGGTGGAAAAACGACTGCAACATGACATTGTTGGTCTAACAGCGTAGGATGCAGAATATCGATATACGATAAATAGGCCAGCGGGTAAAACGTTAATTTTGCAACCATATAACATGGATTTCTTTTTGAGAAGTGCTTTAAGGATCTTGAAAAGCATTTAAGGACCTTCGTAACTTCAAAATATGAATCCCACTTGGCAAAACATTTGACACTTTTTGTTCATTTGGGAAACATAGTCCCAAACGGTCTCTAAGGATCACAATTCATGACTTGTTTCCAATCCATTACAAGAAAGCATCAGTTTATCTGACGTTTGTTTTTCTGGTAACTAATTATCCCCAGATAGCTAAACCGAAAAATTGATAAAAACTACAATCACAGACCAACCTATCAATTCACGATAAACTGAAACCATGGTATTTGTGAAACAATCATTTTTTTGATCTGGCATTTGTGAAACAATCTTGCAGAAAGAAACGTCAAGTCCACAGATTGGCATGACGATAATCAGATATGGAAGCATAATTTTCTTGGTCAACTTGTAGACAAACCATACCACAACAGAATATGTAAATCTTTGTGCCTTTAGAAACAAGACTAATAGATCAGCACATAACAATAGTTGGTAACGTAAGACTTACTGGAGAAGCAGGAATATCTGAACTCTTAGGGTTAGCAAATTTTGCTAAGGATCCATAGCATTCTTTGTATGCAGATCCAACACCCACTCCAGCACCAAAAGCAAATGAAGCCCAGCGTCCCGCAGGACTCTCTGACACGATAAGATCAACCATAAGGATATCAAGGCATAACTTTAAGGGGCAAAAAATTCATTTCTCGCTAATGCAGATAGCATGAAACTGGAAAGTAAGAACAAATAAATAACCTACAAAACAACAAAGTAATACCTGTTTTGTCGCTTAAAACTCTTTATTTTCCTGTCAACTAGATAATTTAAAGCTAATTCCCAAGATATGTCTCCAGCCAAAGATGAGATTGGATGACATGATCATCTTTTTGATGTCACCATTGACAGAAAACCAGCAGAATTCCTGAATCTAATTTCTAGTTTTGCACGTGTTTGTCAAAGAAAGGCAAAAATTATGGATCTACGGAACTGCGAATTTTCTTTTTCCTTAGAAACCCAGAATAGGAAGCCTGAGGAAGGTACATCCACAAAATAGGGTCTGCTTTCACTGCAGAACATAAGACCTTACTGTAGTGGGCCGAATGTGACAGTTTGGTCACGGTCACTACGCTCGGTAGAAGGCCGGGTTTAGCCCCTAAGTACTATCTGATATGATCGAACCTCCAGCTGGGCTTACAGGTTGGGCAACGACGATGCTCGCGTTAGCGGCAGAAGGCACTAACCGAATACAAATTATTTGCGAGCCATACACACAACTTTTGCTCCCTTGACACCGAACGATTACCTCACGACCAAGACATAAATTTTGACGACCACCACTTGTTGTGATCTCTATATCTTGAGAGGTTGAGAGGTAAGTTGAGATTTTGCTAATAGGAGCACTAGGAGAGTTTTATCTTCTATCTGAAGCTCTCTCACGCAGTTCTTTTCCTACCGAACCAATTTCAGTTCTTGATCTTCTCTGATTAGCGAAAATTTCTTTGGCGATAAAAAAAAAAAAAAAAAAAGAAACTAAATTTGCCAAGTTTCAAGTATCTGGTTTCCCATATCTGGGTCCTGTCTTGAATACAGAATCCGGTTTTGGGACGATCATCTAGATGGGTTCCTAACTGCCAAAATCCTGCCTTTAAGTCAAATTTTAAAAAATTCTGGTCTAGGAGTAGTCTAGAACCATATTTCCAGAACACGAATCCTTCAACGCGATTGATCGAATGCTGATAACCCAGAAATAAGACGTTTGATTGGGAAAATGAAATGTAGATAAAGGACATAAAATTTTAAAAAAAATTTTGGACGGACGCAATTGGATCAACCTTAAATGGCAGTTTTCTCGGAAATAAACAAGAGAGGGAGTGGAAAAGGGAGCTTACTAAAGAAAAGGCTACCGCAGGCACCGGCCACGGAGGGATAAACGAACCGGCGGCAAGCCAAAGCGATACGGGCGTCCCATTCTGCGTTGGTATCTTGCGGCGGAACAGGGGATTTCTTCTTTTCGGCCATTGTGCCTTTCACTCACTTCAAATATTGTGAGCGTTATGTATCTCCCTCCATTTTTATAAGGCTCTGGTTTAGGTTTCTTGGGGCGCGGGTCTTTGCCACCTTTGCTACAGCTAGGACTTGTGGACCCGTGGTTTTAATGCCCCTTCCGGAAAATTTTTCAGTGCCAACGGGAACTACGTGGTGCCCACTTGTGCATTCAAGCTATCCATTACGTGTTTGAACGGCTCAGATTTAGAGAAAAAAAAAAAAAAAGAAAGCGTTGGGGTGAGAGGAGAGAGAGTTTCAATCCAAAATTTCACACCATCCAAAAATGTATTGAACGACTCAAATACACCGAACGAGTACCACGTAAAATATACTGCTAGGCACTGAAAAATCACTCGTCCCTTCCTTCTTCGGTTTGGTATCGGCAGATGTTATTTATGGGCTTCGTATTGGGCCTCATTCTTGTTTCCATGCTTTTGTGTTGAGTTTCTTTCGCTTACAAGCCGGCCCTCTTTATCATCCCATTAACTATTTATGCTTTGTTTGGATTGCAATTTGAAAAATTTTTTGGAAAATTTTAGAGGTAATGAGTGAAAAGAGATAGAGAGAGAAATATTAAAGGTAGAGGAAATCTAGGAGGAATCTAGGGGGTATTTTTTGAAAAATTCTTTTTAAGTTTCAAAAGGAACAAGGCATTAAGTTCCGCAAGTGCCTGAACCAGGGACCCTGTTGAGCTTAAAACTCAGCATGGGTGCTGACCCGCACGACGCCGTTCCTGCGCAGATATGCGCACTCCAATTTTGCTGTGCGTAGGCCACGTTTGGGGAGAAAACGAAAGCATTTGTTTTGCTATATAATAAATAAATAAATAAATAAATAAAAGAATAATTGTGCATGATGATTTTGTCGGACCCATTTTGGATTCCAAATAAAATAATTTAAATCGCAAGTTATTCTTATATTATTTTTTTTGACTTTTTGTAAAAAATCAGCTTAATTTAATATGTATAAGGGCCTTTTCGGTATTCGTAGGGGTCCTATGAATTCTAGAAAAGCCTCAAGCGATATCGAATTGAGCTAATTTTTTATCAAAAAACCAATGAAAAATATTTTAAAACTAATGAACGATTTGAATTATCTTTGTAATACCTGAAAATAGGTCCCACATAATCAATCATCATGCCCAACTATTCTCTATTTTATATTGTGTGTCCAAAAGGACCAAAACATATGCTTTCGTTTTCTCCCCAAACGTGCCCTACGCACAGCAAAATTGGAATGCCTGCACAGAAACCATGTCGTGTGAAGGATCAGCACCAATGACGAGTTTTAAGCTTTAATAACAAGGTTCGCGCGCGTTAAGCTCATCCTACGAGTCCTTTTTCCCTACACACATAGGCCTTTTCAGCTTACGATAGGAAAATTATCCCATGCCTATGGAACATTACATTGTAATGTCTCAACTCGTTTATTATCTCTATTATTATAAAATAAAATGGTGTTGGGACAAATTGTTAGAATAACTAGGATTCATTTGATCCAAGAAAAAAACCCAGCAGTCACCGCCCCATCTCTCTCTCATCAAAGCTTCTCCTCTTATTATCCAGCCACAAACAGTTATCGCCCTTGCTAGTGAGTCACTCGGAACCCCGAATCCACTATCCTCAATAACTTACGCTCTCGCTCTTTCTCTAATATGTAGTACTTTTTTGGTTTTGGTTATCCTTTTCTCTATTTTCCATTATCTTTTCTATAATTTTTATAGCTACTTAAAAATTGAAATAATGTTTTGAGCCACTACCAAGATTCAAATGGTAATTTCAATTCCAATCGGGGTGAGTAGTGTCGTAGGCACGGACTAGGGTGGATAGTGCCGTAGGCACAGGTAAACATTAGTTAGTTAATATTGCGGAATCCATTACTTTTTCTTAGTGATTTGATAAATCAATTGACATTTGGCATTTGATAAGTGGTAGAGTCAGCTCCACTAGGGTTTGCGGGGGTTCAAAATATGGAAATTTTGAACCCCTCAAAAAGTGTACTAAAATTTTGTATATTTTTGCGTATAATTTGATATTTCTTTTCTATTGTTGCCACTGAATCAGTCATGCAAAGTAGAGTAAATGAAAATTAACTGAAAATAAATTAGGCTTGATAAATCTTCAAGCAAAATAAATATAGTTATCTTATATAGTGTTTTGTATGAATTGTTTTTGTATACATTTTTGTCACCATTGAGTTAAAATTCTGCAGCCACTGACGAGGGGTGGAACATTGTTTGAAAACCAACAAATAATATTTATAGGAGAGTAAATCATATACATCGTCGGTGTAAACATTTATTTCCTCCAAATTAATTACATAGTGCCACATCATCAAAACAGTGGTCCCAATCAATAGAACATGGTGACGTGGCGCAATGTAATTGATTTGGAAGAAACAAATATTTACACGTGTAAACAATTTAATCTCTATTATTAATCATAACTTTTTCTTTCTCCCTCTAAATTTGCCACATGTTTACACGTACGTATCCATGTCCATTCATTTAAACCCCATTCTACTAAGCACTAAAAGTACTTTTAGAACCTTTTTTTAGTTGTTGTTATTTTTGTCCTTATTTGATTTTTTTTTGTTTATTAGTTTTGCGCCAAATTTTCTTTGACTTTTTGATTCGTCTTGACAAAACAAATCGGAAAAGTAATAAAATTTTACTTTTACCTAAATATTTTGAAAAATAACCACTTTAAAATTAAAAAAAATAAACCAATTGTTTTTTTAACGTAGAAGTAAAAAAGTTAAGAGGGATGGGGTCGTATCTTTTTACATACTACATTTGTTATTGCCCACAAATACTCAATAGTTAAAAACATTAAAAATCCTTCCATCAGATCAAAACGAATTCTTAGTCATACAATTAATTCAAATAAATAACCTAAAACCTATGCATAAAACAAGTTGCTTGGTACAGGGCTCTATCTTCTCCCTAAATGGGAGGTTTAGCCGGATATGGGAGCGGAAACTATCAAAATCGAATGGAAAAACGCCATGGATTTTCCCCGTCTCGCAGCAGCTTCTGTTCTTTCCTCCTTTCTGTTTGCTCTGATGAGTTGTCCTCTTCTAAAAACTGTTCTATCCACTTTTATGCATCAAAAATTGATACTCACACAACAATTCAAATACAACCTCTTACACAATCTCTCACATACATGTGGGACCCACACACTATTATACGTGGGACCCACATATATGTGAGAGGTTGTGTTTGAATTGTAATGTGTGTAGCATTGTTGTTTATGCACTGCCGTGCAAGGAGGTTGTCTTATTCACGGAGGAGCCGTGCCGTGAATAAAACAATCATGGAGGCGTGTGATCTTGGCATCCATTTTGACTTTGGACGGTTCGAATTTTAATGAAACTTTTCCGGAAAAGATAACACACCTCCGTGATTGTCTGAAATTTTTTTATTAAAATCCGGACCGTTCAATACACTTTAAACGTGCGCGATGGTGCTCCGCAAAACCCTTCTCGAAAACATACGTAGAAAAGATTTTCTCCCATGCAAGACCATTCTAAAGGAAATGATTCTATGTTCGGTCTTGCTATAGTCAACTCACTGGATTGACTTTAAACACACTAAAAGATAAGAAAAACACGTATTTCTGTGCATTTTTTACACCCTTTAATATACATTTACATACTTACTATTGTCAGTCCATTAGATTGAGTTTAGAATTTTTCTTCTACGTTCACCAAAACTCTCCTATTTCTTACTGCTTGGGCCCACTTATGAGTAGGGCTGTAAGTGAGCCGAGCTACTCGCGAGCTCGGCTCGGCTCGTTAAAGCTCGTTTACTAAACGAGCCGAGCTCGAGCTCAAGTATTCGGCTCGTTTACTAAACGAGCCGAGTAGAGCTCGGCTCGTTAGACAAAAGCTCGGCTCGTTAAGGGAGGCTCGGCTCGATTAAGAGAGGCTCGTTTAGTAAATGGCTAACCTCGGCTCGATAAGGGCTCGGCTCATTAAGGCTCGAGCCGAGCTCGAGCTCGAGTTTTGGGCTCGTTAAGGAAACGAGCCGAGCTCGAGCTCGCCAAAGCTCGGCTCGGCTCGGCTCGTATACACCCCTACTTATGAGTGCCTCCAATGCCACACGAATGAGGCCCGGCCCAATAGGAAGGCTATAAAAAAAAACATCTACGGAAAACAAACCCAAAAAAGAAGAGACATTAACCACGGGTCCACAAGTCCTAGCTGTAGCAAAGGTAGGGGTGTAAACGAGTCGAGCTTCGGCGAGCTCGAGCTCGGCTCGTTTCCTTAACGAGCCCAAAACTCGAGCTCGAGCTCGGCTCGAGCCTTAACGAGCCGAGCTCTTATCGAGCCGAGCTTAGCCATTTACTAAACGAGCCTCTCTTAATCGAGCCGAACCTCCCTTAACGAGCCGAGCTTTTGTCGAACGAGCCGAGCTCTACTCGGCTCGTTTAGTAAACGAGCCGAATACTCGAGCTTGAGCTCGGCTCACTTACTGCCCTAAGCAAAGGTGGTAACGACCCGCGCCCCAAGAAACCCAAACCAGAGCCTTATAAAATGGAGGGAGGTACAGAACGCTCACAATATTTGAAGTGAAGGAAAGACAGAATGGTGGAAAAGAACTCCCCTGCTCCGCCGCAAGATACAAAGGCAGAATGTGAGTTCTTCTTTTCAGCCATTTTGTCTTTCTTTCTTCCTCCTATGACGCCCATATCTCTTCGCTCTCGTATTGTGAGCATTGGGTGGTTGCCCGGCGCCAGCTGATTGGTTTGCTGCTCCTTGGCCGGTGCATTGGGTGGTTGTGCTCTCTTGTGAGTTCCCCTTTTCACAAGCCCGGCCTTGAGATTTTCAAGGCACTAGGCAAGTTTTAAAAATGGGATTTCTTGTTTCTTTCTATATATAACATAATTTTTCAATATCAGAAGAAAGACATCCATGTAGCTCACTGGCAAGCACTTTGAAATGTTTGTTTCCAAGGTCGTGCAGAATCCGGAGTGGGCCTCACATGACATCGATACCCCATCGATATCATCTTCGTCGGTCTCTTTAGCTTTTTCATTTATTTTTAGGGTACAAGAGTAACAAATTAAAATGGAAAGTGCTATGGGTACACGGGATTGTGTACACCATATGTACACTGCCTACGTGGCATGTGTACGGCTAAGCCAAATCCTGGCCCCCTCTATCCTCTACTCTCTGGCCCCCCTCCCTGTCCTCTAAAAGAAAATTGGCGCACTAATCTCCGAAAATTTTCAAAACTTTTGACACATGTGAGGCTCCTTTGTCAGGGCATCTCCCATCCAACTCTATTTCTTCAAAATAGAAGATGGAAGTGACACATTGAGGGAAGATTTTGTAATTTATTCTATTTTTTCTTCACTTTTTATACTTTTTGAGAGAATCTTGGAGGGATCCATCGTCCTTTTTAGAGTTTGGTCCTCCAAAAGTAAATTTGGTTCTCTAAAAATGGAGGACCAAAAGCAAATTTGGAGTATGAAATTTCTCCATAACTCTAAAAAGGACGATGGGTCCCTCAAATATTCTCCCAAAAAATACAAAAAGTGAAGAAAAAAAGAAATATATTACAAAATCTCCCCTCAATGTGTCACTTCCATCCTCCATTTTGGAGAAATAAAGATGGATCGGAGATGCTCTCAACAGACTCAAAACCTATCCCCTCTCTCTCTCTCTCTCTGTTCTGCATATTTCTCTCTCCAATTGAATCTGCATCCTCTCTCCTTCCCACGAACATCGACGCCCTCCCCCACCTTTATGACGCCAGTCCGATGCAACCTCCGCCGCTGTCCCACCGTCGTCGTCGTCCCTCTGGTTCTGAAAGCCCGAACCATCAAAGAGTGGAACCACCCAATTTCTACCAAAAATAAGAAAAGTCTGCTTTGTTTCTACTAGAATACTACTCTCAAACTGTAGCATCACAGATCCGAGTTCTACTTGACCCAAATCGAGGTGCCGAAAGTGCAGTGACATCCAAGTGTAGATACAAATGGTCATGGTGAAGTTTGAAGCTTAGTTGTATTTCAAATGCAGTCTTAGTCGGGAGAACCGCCTTGACTCAATTGCAAAAGGCAAGAACAAAGTTTCAACATTAGTTTGCGTTATTTTTTTTTTTTGGGTAAATATTAGTTTGCGTTATTGTTTGTGAAACTTTACAGATTTCATGGATGTAATACAATCATTTGTATTTTAAACATTTGTAACACAATCATGAATGTAATAACTTAATCCATTTTGCGATGGGTATATAATGGTTTCTTATTGTTTCAGAGCAAACATTAATTGTTGTTACTAGTTTTGTTCCATTTTGCTTGCTTACCCTTGTTCTTCATTTCAAACAAAAAAGCTGCAATTAGAGAAATAGAATGGAGAACACCAAATTTGTTCCTGCTTTCATTTGATGCAAGATCTCGCGTTTCAGGCTTCCCGTTTATTTTTTGTATGCGATTCAATTTGGGCCATTGTGGTGGTTGTTTACACAGGCAATCTCTCTTTATAAATGAACTCTGTTTTATTTTCCAATGACATCTACTCTGTTTTTTTCATTCGGTTCTTTGTTTCTTTCAAGACCAAGTTTGCATTCAAAGGCAGCTAGAAGAAAATGAAATAAATAGGCGAGTGAGATGTATAAATGTTAAAGAAATAGACACTTCTGGAGCAATACTCTAGAAGGAAACATAGGTAGAAGAAACAGAGGTGTGGGAGAGTAACAGAGCTCAATAGCGATGAAAACTGGAGTCTAATACAGTTGCAGGGTGTATTCTCTTTCCTTCAAAATTGGTTGTGGATTTCATTCGCGGCGGTAAAAGTCGGAGAAACCGTGGAGCTTGATGGCGCCGTCGCCGTCCTTATCGATCTTCAACACGGCATCGGTTAGATCCGTCGAGGACATGCCAGCGACGGCGTCGAAGATGAGGGCTTTGAAGACGGACTGGAGCTCGGAGACGGAGATCTTGCCGGCGTTGAACAAGCTTGTTGAATACAATCAGAGAGAGGCTTTAGGAGAGAGAAAGAGAGGGCGATAGGTTTTGAATCTGTTGATAGCCTTAACACGTTTTGAAAATTTTCGGAGATTAGTGCGCCAATTTTCTTTTAGAGGAGAGAGAGGGGGCCACAGAGAGAGAGTGGAGGACAGAGGGGCCCGGATATGACTCAGCCGTACACACGCCACGTAGGCAGTGTACATATGGTGTACACAACCCCGTGTACCCATAGCACTTTTGGCAGAGTGTACCATTTACCAAGATAAATATAGAGGAGCTATGACGATAAAGTGATTAGAGATGTTGGATGGTTCACATCGGCCGTCCGATGGCCGGAGACAGCTCGGCGCGATCGGTCGGTACGTTTTTCCTACACGGTCAGTACATATATCATTTTCGTTATATGTTTTTAGACGTTGCTAGGAGAATTTTTGCTTTTTTTCTCTTCTTACTTACTTTCCCTTGGGAATGTGGGTGGCAACAAAATTGAGTTTGTCAGAGGAAATCATTCAACCATTACTGCTTGGAGACAAAACTACATGGCATTTAAAGGACTACATTGAAAATTTATTGGAGGTAAAATAAATAACGTGATATTTTTCCATTTTTTCCAAGAAACCCATTTTCCACACACCTATGTTCAAATAGCAAGCAATAAGTTTCCAGTACTACAGGTATTTATTTCACAAAACTTAGTACTCCGTACAAATTATCTATAATTTTATATCCTTTTAAATCAATTCTCATGAGATCTAGTAAAATTATATACAGAATCTTATATTCCCAAATGTCACAATTACTATATGCAATCTCACGTTTAAAAGAACAAAATGAATGGCGGTCAAGAGAATTCGAAATTCAAGATTTATACAAAACCCCATATCTCCTCAACTTCCATAATTATCAAATTGTAAAATAACACCACCAGAACAAAAAGGACTCTTTTCTCCTCTCAAAAAATTTATCTTCGAAATTTTTGACTGTTTCGTCATCATTTTTTTCCATCTTTATTGGTTTTGTATTTATTTTAAATTTTGACATACATATGTATATATATAGCGTACTTCCACGCAAAAAACTAAATATTTTGTTAAGATGTTATAAAAATTTAATAAAGACAAGAAAAGATGCAAACTTATACAGCATTGTTTTATCTCAAAAATGATAGCCAGTATTCTGCAAATTTCAAATGGTTTTGCTAACTAGAATCGACTAGCTAGATGCTGAATAATACATACAAAAGTTAGAATTTCAGTGAATTTTTCACGAATATCAATATGCTTTTACAAATATCTAGACATCTTTCACAGATATTAATATACTTTTTGCATATTAACTATTGTCCATTGATTTGAGGATAGAAAAATTATTCTATCCAAATGAAATATTACATTGTAATGTCCCAACTCATGTATCATTAATTAATATTACGGGACTCATTACTTTTTTTGTGATTTGACAAATAAATTGACATCTGGCATTTGATGAGTGGTGGGGCCAACTTGGAATTTTCTGAAGAAATTTTCAATTGTGGCATGTGCTTGAACTTTGGATTACTCTCGTCCAAAGTTGTCAAATCCGTTCCGTACTGGCCGGTATGTACCGTACCTATGCTTAAACGGAACGCAAAGAGTCAAGATCCGTTCCTGTTGAAATACCGGCCTATTCTGGCCAATACCGGTCTGTTCTAGACATTTTCCGGTGTTCCGGCCGGTATAAAATTACCTTCTCTCTCTCTCTCTCTCTCTCTCTCTCTCTCTCTCTCTCTCTCTCTCTCTCTCTCTCTCTCTCTCTTTACATTTTGTTTATGTTTATACTTAAAATTTTGCAACATGGTAGATATATATTAAATATATATATAATATTAATTGCGGTAAATCCAGAACGGTACCGGAATACAGCCCGGTACCGATACGTACCATTCCAATAGTGAAAACGGTACGCTGACCGACAACTTTGCTCTCGTCTCATTGAGATCAGGGCTAAAGGAACATAAGGTTCCACATAACCTTGCGTAGTGGGCCGGACAGAAGAAATTGTTGGGCCTTGAGAACAGACAGCCCACAGCGAAGATAGCATTGGACTTAATCGAGTCACTATACGGCCGGCACAATGGTATGTATAAGGCCTGGAATTCGTGAGTCCAAACATCTGGAGTGGAGGGTGTAAGGCCTGGTGATCGAACCGGATCGGGGTAAATCCAACGCGAATGGTGACAACAGGTAGGGCTCCACGTGAGTAAAGAGTGGCACGGCTCGGCTACATGCACGGTGCGTCATGCATGATGTCATTCCTAGAGGGGTAGGGCTAACATCGTGGTTATGTTCCTAGCATAAGATTATACGAAGCCAAAGTATGATCTCTCTCTATATAAGGAATAGAATCTCCAGCAATGTACGTTGTTACTATCGTACTATAGCTCTCTACATTTCCTTCCTTGAGTTAGGACTGACTTATGGTTGCATACGGCCGATCAGGCAATAGTTGGTGGTTCATCTAGCTAACAAAGGTGTTCAAAGAAGAATCAGATCACACCCCCGCACCTTGTTATTTGTGGAGCTGTTAGTTTGATTGGATACGATCGTGGTTTTGAACTATACATATTCAAGGTGAATACAATTCCGGTTTGGGTACACAATTTTGGTTGCAACTAAACATCCAACAAATATATAATCTCTACCATGGACTCACGGTCTCCTTACATACGTCTCCATCTGCAATCCGTCTATTCTTTTTGACGATTCCCAGAAGTTAATTCCAAAATGAAACATGCCCACCGTGCGAATCTTGTAACACGATGGATCTGTTTAGGAATATTGCAAGAAGTGAATTCTCAATTTCTCAATATATGCTCTCCTCAGATGGAATGTTTCGTTCATTCACTTGGCTGGTTCTCCCCCAACACACTTGTTACTGCTGATTGCTGTTGGTTTATCCTCCACCTGCGGGGGGACCACATCTGTGGGTTGGTTTGGTCAGAAACAATATTTTGGGGTAAAAAATTGAGTTGTAGCTGTGGCCTGGTCAAAAAAGAGTCGTTGAGAGTGAGTGGGAGGGTGGGGGTCCATCAAATTACCTGAACCAGAGCGGCTGGGCTGCATTTCATACAAAACATTACTATGTGCTCTGTTTTCTGTGTTTCTGTTTCAGTTGTGTTGTGTAACAGGAGCGACAAAGATGCGGTCAAGCCCCAACCCATGCCCCATGTCTGTTTTATGTTCCCACTAATAGTACTCCACCATATAGTATACACTGCTACCACATGAACCCAATTACATTTTGATGGGATCAGGAGATCTAGTGGCGGCGGCCAACACGATAAGAATTTTAAAAAATGCAATTATTATAACTCCACACTTTAACTGAAAAACAACTTAACCTAACAAAGTAAAGTTAGTCTTTTTTTCGTACTCCTGCAAATGACAAACGTCATTTATTATAGTTTTTATTATGTTATTTTAATTTTTTCTAGAGTCGATGACTATTAAAATTGTAATGCATCTTTTTAAATTTTTTTAGTATACATTTCACCACTGCTAGGGTAAAATTCTGGTTCCGTCCTTGAATTTACAAACACAGAGAGAGGCCTTTCCAATTCCATTCTCTTGCTCTTGAATACAGTCAACCCTTTTTTTTACTCATTTGGCCATTTTTTTTGTCGAGACTTATTCACTGCGCAGCAGTGAACAAGTTGTTTACAATAACAACCAATCGCGACCGTCCAAAAGTGTTTTGAACAATTTGGATTTTAATAAAACTTTTTCGGAAAAAAGTTAAACTCTTCCCCAGAAAAGTTTCATTAACATCCAAACTGTCCAAAACACTTTTGGATGGTTGCGATTGGCTCCGTAAACAATTATTTTTTACTCCGCCGTTATAAGGATTTTCTCTTTTTTGTCATTATTATCAGAATATAGCCAAAGAACAAAAGTACGACTTTAATTAGTAGTTGAACATACATACTTGTCGAAATTCTTCAAAATCAATTTGACACGAAGAAATATCTTCGACAAAATTGTCTCATGGCAGGCAGCTGGTGCGCTTGATCTTAATGGCTTTATAGAAAATGATGCATGAAATTGTTTTTCTGGCAAGCTGGCTTTTAGCGAAGACTTTGCGAATATAAATCCCAATGAATGGTTTACACAACTCGTTGGACCTAAATCAGTTTCCTTCATGTTAAATCAGTTTCCTCCGTATGGTTAGGAGAAGAGAATCTTGGGTGATCAGGCAGGTGTACCCAAACCCCTATTATCTCTGTACTTTGTGTTATAAGCTAATGAAATCTTTTTTTTGCTGATCAAAAAAAATAAAAAAATTGGTTTACACAACTCATGGTTTTGATATGTCTTTTAAACTAACGAAATATTGGATATTTAGCTGAAATTTATGTCACTTGACATCATTCGATCGACATTTTGCTTAGCCTGTTTTTGAAAGGTTGGCCGAGGAGACCACCCATGTAAACTTGCATATTTATCGGAAATAATTAACTAGGCGCGCAATTGAACACAGTTGTCATAATAAAACTACATTCTAGACCAAGTTGTTTTTCATTTTTTTTTATAACTGGTTGTCCGGACCAATTTACGCGCACTTTGACTAATGCCAAAGTCTTGAAGTTAACGACCAAGTATAACCCCCAATGACCCCAATATTTAACTTTCGTGAAAATAGAACCTATGAGCTCATAAAGAAACAATTATTGCTTTTCAATCAATTTGAGACCTTTTCAAGATGAAAGGCATGAATGCTTGAATTGAATGATACAAGTAGGACCACAATACGCTCACGGTGGAAAACTGTGCAGTGAAGCTGAGGAGAAGCAGCGACAAATTTTTGGGTGTCAGGTGGGTATCACATGGTCATGCTCACGTGGAACTCGAGTAGTTCATTCAGGCCATCCAAAAGTGTGTTGGATGACCCAGATTGAAACTCTATTTTTCTCCTCTCACTCCACCACTCTCTCCCCTCTTTTTCTCTCTAAATTTAAGCCGTCCAAAAATGGAATGGACTACTCGGATGGCACCCAAACATTTCTCAAAGCTGAGATACCAATCTGAAGAGAAGCCAAATTCAAAGTATATGGCCATGTTATTTAAGGACTTCGGGTTGGTGCTATGCAATGAAGATCCGAGCCGTCGGATCGTGTATTTAACGGTTTGGATCTCATCTCAGAAACCAACAATCGAGAGTCGTTTATTGCTGAAATAAGATCAGATATGCAACACGGTACTGTGCATATCACTGCACGGCACATCTCCAATTTGTTATTCAATGAGTTAGAGTGCAAATAAATTGGGACAAAAGGACCCTTATCTTATCTCATCTCTCACATCACATATGCTAACAGGAGAGTACCGTGTGTGGTGTGTTCAAGCCTTTTGTTCTCATCCCAATACCATGTGTATCTATCTAGTTATGTCCATTTCAGCCCAAAAGGTGGGCTGTCTATTGTGTGATAGCAACGGGGCTCCTTGAGATAAAGACCTAGAACCCTCTTTAGAAAAAATGGTCATTGGAGGTTGTAATTAATTTGCCCATTGGAACCGCTCCGGACAGTAGACCCCGTTCATTTTGAGATTTTGAATTTACATTTGAAAGTAATAAGTATAAAGATAAATAGAGTAATGATTGAAAATATAAGTAATAATTAAAAAAAAATAGAGAGCAACTGAGAATAATGATTGAAGAAAATAAGATAATAATTAGAATTCAAAACCCTTAAAATAAGATAATGATTACTGGGTGTGATTTGCTTGTGGGGGTTCCTGCCTTGTGATAAAAAAAAAATTAAAAATCAAACGCCGTGCCGTGTCATACTGGGTTTTTTCTGTGACACATCACAGTGTTCACCCTCTTATGATTCAGCAAAGTTCTTGGGGTGCGACATCAGACCAGCTTCCCTGCATCGGGAGAGTAAGTGAGAGTTTACAACACCTGTGAAACACCAACACCTCTTTAGTTAGCAATTGTCTGAATGAGTTTTTCTCGTGAGTCTCATGTCTGAAAAAAAAAAAGAGGAGGTTCTTTTTTTTTTTTTGGTTGTTGAGCCCAAAGGTAGAAACGAAACACAGTGACATATACCATAACCTAAAATTATCTCCTCAAAACTACTGTAGTTCACACTCTAACAATCATACAGGCACAACATCAACCATGTAAAGACAATACGTAATCAAAATTAGAGAAATTTATTAATGATGTCAATTGAGCCCATAGATTTTGGCCACTGGTTAAATTATGGAAAGCTGTTAGAAATCTTCTTGGATCTTTCTTTGATCATAATATACCACCTCCGAGACTCCAATCTTTTTATCCCATCTTGGTATTCTGAATTTGTCTGATGTGGCTAGCTAGCTAACTCTAACTTTTGAACTAGGAGTAGTTTTTATAGACAACGTAGGAGTTTGCTCCCCCAACTTTTTGACTTTTAACTTCAATTTGTGCAAGGATCAATGCCACATTTTATTATTATTATGTTTTTTGTGGTAGAAAGATCATCAATGCCACATTGGTAATGGTAGTCATATCATAATAAAGCAAACTCCCTCATTGGACGAGCACAGCCCTTAGTCAAATAGAGCCGGGTTTTGCAGCTTGATGCTCCGAACGGAAAGAAAATTAGGGGGGCCAAGTACGACAAAATATGCATATACTATTAGAATGGTCCATCCCTTAAGTATCGTATTTTAGCTCCGAATGAATCAAAACTACAGTAGACAATTAAATTTTGCCAATTACATTTTTGAACCTCTTTTATATTCATATTCTGGCGGAAAAAAGATAAGTTTGCGAGTCTTAAATAAAGCTGAGTGTGAATCTCAATTAATTCATTTCTATCTAATTCGGCTCCGTTTCAAGTCTACCGCATTCATGTTCTTGAGTTAGAGGCATAATAAGAGCATTCGCAAAGGGGTTTGGTATATTTATGTGTTAAAACGTGTAATAGGATAAAAATGGGTCCCACAAGTGTGTGTTAAACATTATTAACATAGAATAAGCCTTATCATTTAGCCCGACGGCCCACGGCCCGCCCTTAGCCCGCTCGGCCCATCGGGCTTTTACCCGGCCCGAGCCCGAGAAACGGGCGGGCTAGCCCGGCTCGTAGTTTGTAATGGGCGGGCTCGGGCCTATGAATTTTTACTCGGCCCACCCGTAGGCCCGGCCCGTGAGCCCGCCCGGCGGCCTGCCCGGCATACCCGTCCAAAAGCCCGCCAACGGGACCGCCCATTAGCCCAAAATCCCAAAAAAATTCTTTCTTTTTTCCCTTGGTTTAGTTTTGCCCAAGGAAATTTAAGCCCACCCATTGGCCCGCCCGGCTTTTGGCCCTCCGGACCGCCAATTGGGCTAGCCCGTGGGCCGGGCTTGGGCTTCAATTTATGGTTGGTGGCCTGGCCCGCCAAAAAGAAAAAGCCCGGTCAGCCCGGCCCGTGGGCGGGCTTGGGCCGCGACTTGGCGGGCTGGGCCGGCCCGGCCCGGCCCGATGATGACCCTTAACATAGAAGTGTGTTAAAACATTCACAATGAGTTTGATAAATTTGTGTGTTAAAATATGTGTTAAGATAAAAAATAAAAGGGTCCCACAAGTATATATTATGAGTAATAGACATTTATATTTTATGGTTGGAGTTTGAATTATAGAGGTGAGATCCACTTATTGTTTTTGTTAGCATAGTTGTCAAACTTGACACACATGCTAGCACACTAGAAGATTTAACACACTCTAACACACAAACTCATGAAAGCATGGTGGCACAAAAAATATATTTTGTTGGCACCCACATTGTGACCCAATCATCAAAATAATTCTCAACTATGAATTATTTCTTTTGAACACTTTCGGGGTAAGTTTTCTATGCATAAATAGGAATAGTGATGATGATAAAGTGATTGTTTTTAGACGTTGCTAGGAGGATTTTTGCTTTTCTTTTCTTTTTACTTTTCCTTCGGCATGTGGGTGCCAACAAAATTGAGTTTGTCAGAGGAAATCATTCTTATTTTTTTCTTTTTTTTTTTTGGTTAAACATGGAATTAGAAAAACTACGAAATCGAATACAAGGTATGGGGATAAATAACACTTCTTATGTCCTCACAGAATTGAGACTTAATACAAAACGGAATTGAAAGATACGATAAATAAGGAAAAAGATGTAATCTTGCATCTTGCTCTAGAAGATCTGCACACTTGTTTCCTTCCCTCATGACATGTCTCAACGGTAGATCACCCAGCTGGTGCAAAAGGAACCTGCAATCGACAATCAAATTGTAGAGATGATGGGTGCTTGTAGCACTGTTGATAGGGTGGATGGCATTAGAGACATCCGTTTCAATCTCCACCAATGTAATGTTACATTGTAAGAGAATCTTGAGACCATGTAAAGTGCCCAAATTTCAGCCTCAAGAGCACATATGAAACCCAATTAGCATGAAAAGCTAGTAATCCATTTCCCATTTGCATCCCTAATCAGACCACCTGCACAAACCTCTGAAAAAGTAGAACATCCACCTCTATCTACATTGAGTTTAAAAGTGTTGCCAGGAGGTGGCGACCACCCTAGCTTGGATGTTCTAGGTTGGGTTCTTGCTAAGGGGAGTGTTGGTTGGACAATAAAGACCCACTCAGTGGCTTTAGAAAAAATGGAGGAAATGGTTACATTAGGAGGACGGGTATAAGCTGAGTGTCACGGTGGATAGTTGCATTCCGAGGGAACCAAATGTGCCAAAATGGATAAGAGGAAGATTACATTCCGATGTATGCCAGACTCCATTACTGCTTTTGGAGACAAAAAAAAAAAAAAACTACTCCACATGGCATTTACAGACTACCTTGAAAATTTCTTTGAGGTAAAATAAATAAATAACGTGATATATATTTTTCCATTTTCCCAAGAAACCCATTTTCACGCACCTATGTACAAATAGCAATAAGTTTCCAGTACAAATTATTTATAATTTTATATCCATTTATATAATTCGATTCTCAGGAGATCTATTAAAATCATATACAGAATCTTATATTCCCCAAATGATATACAATTATTATATGCAATCTCAAGTTTCAGGGAACAAAATGAATGGCGGTCAAGAGAATTTGAAATTCAAAATTTATACAAAACCCAATAATTACTCAACTTCCATAATAATCGAATTGTCACCGCAACAAAAGGTCAACTTACTCTTTTCTCAATGATTTTGTATTTTTTGCATATATATAGCATACTTTTATGCAAAAAGTGAATTTTTTTGTTAAAATGTTATAAAAATTGACTAAAGAGATATAAAAAAATACGCAAACCTCTACAACATTTTTTTTTAATCTCAAAATTGATAACCCGTATTTTGCAAATTTCAAACGATTTTGCTAACTACAAATGACTAGACAGTGAATAATACATACAAAAGCTTGCATTTCACTGTATTTTTCACGAATATCAATATACTTTTACTGATATCTAGACATCTTTCACAGAATTATTAATTTACTTTTTGCATGTTAATTATTGTCCACTGAAGTATTGAACTGCTGTTAGCATTTTCCTATATCAAAAACAAATTTGTCACATGAAACAAACACAATGAAACAAAGCCAGCGATGAGATGAGAATTTAGAAGACATGATTAGTATTTAGTGGGGTCTCTCTCTGGTAGAAATTTAAAAACAAAGACAGCAGTTTGACACCCACAAATGATGAAGAGCCAAAGCACAATCATCAACTTTCCAATTTATTAACCAAGGTGGTGGGGGTGGAGAGAATGATTAGGAACCAGCCTTTGTGTTGGAATCTTTGATTTTGTTAAGGAAAAAAAAAGAAATAAAATAAGTCAAACATTATTTTTAATTGGGTAAGAAACCAACAAAAAGAACAATTGAGTATCCTTGCTTAGCTGATGGAGCTTTTACTTTCACTGCAGACCTTTCTTTTTCTTTTATCACTTCAGGTGCTGTGAAAGTTTAAGCGTACCTTCATTAATTCTCGTGAATTCTTATGAATTTTAAATTTTTTTTAAAATCTTAAACTTTAACCACCGGACCAATCTTGAAAATTACTGCTGTTGAATTTGGCAAGGCTCGATAGTCTTTTGACATGATACAGGAGAGCGCTATAATTTCGGAGACGGACTATCATAATTTTGTAATGATCTTGTATATTTTAGTTTTATATTTTAATACTAGGAGGAAAATGGAAAAATAAGAAATCCCAACTTGTAGCTTTAAGATTTGATTCCAACACTGATTTTAATAGGAATTTTTGGACGGTGAGATTGATTTTTCAAGATTAATGAAGTTGAGGGCATAAGCTATTCTGAAAGTCAGAAAAAGACAAAGCCAAGAAGAACATGAAATTGATACAAATTTCCAAAAGTCACAGAAGTTCTCTTGATTTTTGTACAGCTTTCCACTAAACTATCTTTGCTTTGCTTTCTCTTTTCTCCACATTGCTTGACAGCTGTGTGTGTCGTTGGGTTTTTATTTATTTATTTATTATTGTTTAAAGGGAAAGTGAGTTTATAAACTGTCTTTTAAACCTTTAATTTTGTGAAAAGAACAAAAAGTAGAGTAAAGAAAGAACAGGAGAAAAAGAATTAAATCTCGTACTCTTTCTTTTAATATAACCTATCCATCCAACAAATTCAGCTTTCAAGCCGTAAAGGAAGAAAAAAAAATGAGATTCACACCCCCCTTGAAGGTGTGTTTGGAACGTAATTTGAGCAAAAATCTACGGAGAATTTACAAAATAAGAGGCGGTTCATTGGATAAGTGCTTGAAAGTTCTCATTTATTGCATGGTATTGGTGGAAATAGAAACAGATGCACCCAATGTACTCAGCCCCCTCACTTCGGTTGATAACGACACCATTTCTACAATTTGATATTTGCTTCAGCTTCCTTTCTACAGAAGCAAGCTTTTTAAGTTAGGCACATCATGCGGGAAAGAAACAAGTGTGCTGATCTTCTATCACAATAAACGAAATTGCAATGTTTTCCTTAGATAATTTATCCTTCAAGTCCTAATTGTATTGAGATCCAATTCCTAATTGAATAAATAAAATTTCATATTCGGTTTTTTTTTTGTGTGTATATATAATATAAAAAGGAACAAGCAAACAAAGAGCTAAAAAGGGGAAAATGATGTTCACAAATATCTCTTATTATACGCTCCGTAAATCCATTTACAAATTGAAGAACCAAAACACATTGTAAAACAATACTCCCTCCGTCCCGGTTTGTTTGTCCACTTTTTGACTTTTTGAGAGCGTTTGACCTCTCAAAAAATTGGCTATAATTTTCAATTCGTAATGTTTTTAATATGCAATATGGATCGTGTTTGATAGATCTCAATTAGTTTTATTATACAAAATCTTCAAAATAAAAAAAAAATATTATAAAATATAAGATATAAGTATATTTTGAAAGACACGTATTTCGAAAATTAGACAAACAAACTGAGACGGAGGGAGTATCATTTAAGACAATAAGACTATAGCTTTCACAAATTCATTGTCTAGGGTAAAGAGCAAGAAAAATCGACAAAATGCATTCAAGGTTTCTTGACTCATCACCATTAAACAAGGAAAGGGACAAAATCGAGGAATATCATTGACATCAACATCCGAGAGAGAGAGAGAGAGAGAGAGAGAGAAAGATCATCAAAATTACCCAAATAAATTTTACAGGCGGAGTATAAACAATGGTAACATATTTTTCCTGTCCACATGCCCCACACATTTCCAACCCCCTTCTGTATATCTAAAAATGTCTTCTTCTCTCATCCAGCATACCCAATTCACCAGCTTTTTTCACAAAACAAACCAAAAAACCCAACAAAAAAATCCCAACAAATATATAAATAACACCCCAGTACTTCTAAGATTTCATAATTGAAAAAAAATTTCCACCAAAAAAGAAAAAAATAATAATAAACTGTGTTGAAGTAACAAAAGAACCCTTCTTATTCTGCATCTCCAATGGCTTCCTTCTAATGAATGATTTGACTTTGAAATCCCATTTAAGCCAGAAATGCAAATTCAAGCTCACTCACAGGGCTTAATCTTGGACCTGAATAGGAGCTTCTTCTTCTTAGAAGTTTGGTTATCAAATGTGAGCACCACTTTGCCCGGTTCACCGACCTTGAAGCTATCGGAGATCACTGTTTCCTCGGATGCTGAAATCTTCCTAGACTTCTGTATGATCACAGTGTATCCAGTTTCGGGCGTAAATTCAGCTCCATAGCACACCTCCCATCCAACGGCTCTCACCTCCCAAACCAAAGTGCATGCCTGGAAAATCCAACTCCCACATGACAATTGCTACACATAATTTAAACCATGGAAAAGATAAAACTGAAACACACCATTGTGGCTCATGGTTTTTTGAGCGCCTTTTGGAAATAGAAATTTTCTTTATAGCTTATAGATCATTTTTCTAATCAAGGAAGGCGATGCACTATCTACAAAAATAGCGATCCTAATTATCAGACCAAATGATGTGGCCTGATGCAGTCCTTTCAATGAAACCAAAAATAACCACAACCCTAGTGACCGTCATTTAGAACATCATCCGCAATCTTTACAGTAGTTTCAAGATCAAATTCTAAGTGAAATCAAGAAGGTATGCCCACCTCAGAAACTGGGAATTCGACAGTGTGCTTGGTAGCCGGCTTGATAATCTCCTCCGTGGCAGCATCAGTGGTTGTGAATTCACCCTCCCGGCTAAGGCCACCATACTGTACCGGTACTTGTTCAGGTGCAATATATCTGTTCACCAATCAAACAGTCCAAAATCAAACCCAAAACATCAAGATGTTTGACCCATTAGGCAAAGAAGCAAAAGAAAACAGAACATGATTTTACTAACTTGAAGAGGGTTTCCGCAGATTTTGAAGGGCCAGCAAAAACAAACTTGCTCTTGGTCCTTTGGGTGAAGAAAGGACTGATCATCCTATAGAAGGCCAAGTACCACCATGGAACATTGATAAACACCTTTGACAACATCCAAACAAAATTCAAATTAGTACCCAAACAAACCAACAATGGCAAAAAAGGTACAACCCGTATTATAAATGGAGCATTCTTTTAATAACACCTCTACACCAGAAAAGAAAGAATCTATATAAATTATCGGTCTTGTTATTGTCAGCACACTGGGCTAACGATAAACACTAGAAGATATGGAAAACACATATTCCTATGCACTTTTTACACCCTTTAATAGACATGCACACACTTACTTTTGTAAGCCAGATGGGCTAATGATAGAATTTTCCTTATTCGAACTCGCATAATTGATACACTAGACAGCCAAAACACAAACACACCACGTACAAGCAACCAACAATGATTCTCTGTACAGTGTACAACCAGGACCTATGTCCAGCTAATACCAAAACAACCAATAGTGACATGAACATGTTTATATGATATACCTAATATACCAAAACAACCATGGAAGGTACAGAACCTATAATAGTAGCACCACAATAAAATTACCCAAAACAATCCAACAAATGGCACACTAAGCACCATTGATTGGACATTGTTTAACAGCAAAGCAAGCATCTGTAAATTAATAGAGACAACCAAAACACATACATACAAAGTACCAGCATGAAATTCCCTGTACTACCGCCAAACAAAAGCTTAAACAAATAAAATACCAAAGGAACAAAATTACATGAAACAACGCATATGTCTTATGTATCAAAACAACAATTCATAAAACAAGGGTATCCGGAGGCTTTCCCCCACCTAATTCTTGATACATATAATCTGAGTCCAAACCTTTGTACCCAAAGTCTTTTGTAACAGTGTCATGACACATTTTCGGTTATTGGAAACGGGATCCAACAGCTGAAAATGCACCCGAACACCAATACAGGAACATACGGTCATAAAGGACTCGAAGGGGTATAATCTTCATTCCACATTTATACCAGGCAAGCAGCGAAAAAGTAAAAATGGATACAAAGTACCACTGATAATAGCCGACAATGCACCGGAACACAAATACAGGAACATACGGTCATAAAGGACTCGAGGGGGCATTATCATCATTCCACATGCATACCAGGCAAGTAGCGAAAAAGTAAAAATGGATACAAAGTCCCACTGATGAAACATTCTTTTAAAGGTAAAGCAAGAATCTGAGAAAATTGACAACAAGACTAACCAAAAATCAGACACACACACACACACACACAAAATTAAGTGCATACAAAGTACAAACAAATAACTATCAATTGTGGGAATTCCAAATTCATACCTGTTTGGCCAAAAACTCAGGGTAATTATCCTGAAGCAAAAGCAGTGCCTGATTAGTAGCCGTCCTCAGCTCCCTCTTAAATGGCCCAGGAGAATTCTTCAAATCATTGATCTGAACAAAGCTGCAAATCCCATCTGGGCTGAAATCAAGCTTCCTAATACTCTTCTCCAAGAACTGAATCCTCCACCTCAGAAACCTCTGCCTCTTCTCCTCATCAGAGAAAGTGTTCAGATACAACTCCTTGCTGTTGAACTCCCCGTACACGTTGTAACAAACTGGGTGCCCCTCTTTGTCAAACCCGTCCATGAAAACCACTTTCTCAAGCTCTGTTCCTAGGTCTTCTTCCAGAAGGGTTTCGATTCCGAATTCCTTTCGCCACTTGACGGTGTTCTTGAGCATGGTGAAGGCTTCTTTCACTTTGAAGTCTCTGGCCCTGAGGAATTTGAGGAGGATTACGTCGGTTCGCTCGTCCGCGAGGAGGGGGATTCCCCATATGGACACTTCCTCCGGCGGCGGAGGAGGAACGGCCTCGACCGTGGCGGAGGGCTCTTCTTCTGCCGGCGGAGGAGGAGCCGGGACGGCAGCGACGGCAACGATTGTTTCCTCGATTGCTTCGACTGTCTTGGCACCGTCGTCGTCCACTGTGACGGCAGCGGTGACAGTTTCCACTACCTCAGCCACAACCACCTGCTCGGGAGCAGGTGGTGCCTCAGGCTCCGATTTCAGAGGCTCTCCCTCCGAAACCGGAGCCCGAGGAACAGGTGTTGATTCCTCCTCTTCTGAAACCGGAGCCCGAGGAACAGCCGCCTCAGGCTCGGGTTTTGGAGGCTCTTCCTCCACAACCCCACCCTGAGGACCACCAAGGACTTCGGTCTTTGCCTCGGGTTTTTGTTCTTCTTCCGTAGCTTTCTCTTTCTCTTTCACCTCCTCCTCCTCCTTCTCAACCGGTGGGGCCGGCTTCTCCTCCTCTTTTTCCGGCGGAGGGGGCGGCGGGGCGGTGAACTCGTGCTTCTTAAGCGCTTCTTGAACGAGCAGTTTCAGCTCGTCAAGGGCTTTCTTTTCTGGGTCTGGGAGCTCACCGGCCACGTTGGTCTCCTCCTTAAACGACGCCGATTCGGTGATCTTCTCCTCGTCCCCCTTGGCCTCCACCACTTCCTCCACCACCGCAGCTAGTTTCTCCGATGCGGCTTCCGGCTCCGGCTCGGGAGCCGGCGGCGGCGCCTCTTTCTCTACTACGGAAGGTTCCTCCGCCTCTGGCACATCGGAAACCACCACGACTTCGTCGGTTGCTGCCTCTGAGGCGGCCGCCGTTTTGTGGGTTTCTTCAGCCATGTGGTGAATCGAGTAACGATTAAACCGATCAAATCAAGATACTGACTAGGAAAACCAAAAAGACAAGGGGAGAGAGAGAGGGAGAGAGAGTAGGGGTGGGGAGAAAAGGAATTGAGGGAGTTGCCTTTAAAATGAGAAGAAGGGGGAGATTGGAAGAGATTATTCAATATTCTTGAGACACCATTTTGCAGTGCTCCAAATCAGTTGTCCACCACTCCAATTAGTGGGGCCTATGCACTTTCAGTGCCTATTAAGCACCGTAACATAGGGAAGCAAACGAACAAGCTTGACCGAGCTTTCTAGCGTTCGAGCCAAACATGTCTAACACTCTACGTAGGGGTGCTCGGCTAGCTTGCAATCATACTACCACGGTTGTGTCCAAGATCTCTTTCCAATTCACGGGATCTACACATTTTCTTGGATTCCACATTATACTCCTTTTGCCCTAATTTATTTGTTTGTTCATTATGGAAAATTCAACTTAATAAGGAGCACAATCGTTGTACTCAAATTTTGAACTACAAAAAATGCCCGTTCCCCAAATTAAACTTTTCTTTCAACTATTGAATAAAGGGTAAAAGGAGAATAATCACAAATATTTATAGTTCAATTTTTTAAAATAGACAAACAATTTGTAATATGAAAAAGTAAATAATGGACAAACAAATAATGAGCATGAGGTTAAAAAAAAAGGGACACTGACCATGTTTGTTTTGGAACTCAAGTCTTAACTTTTTTCACTATACACCATTTTCAATAAATTTTCTCTCAATTATTATTCTAACTTTTTTATCTATCTCTTTTTATTCACTATCCAAAATTTAAAATACCAAAACAAATATGATCCACGTGACAGTGACCCGGACACAGGATAATTAGGGGGCACCGGATAATTTTTGGAGAGGGACTTGACGGTATTGGATGTAGGGAGAGAGAGAGAGGAACCAGACTGTCAGAGTCGGAGTGCCAGCTCGTTACCACTACTCTCGTCAAGGGGCCCCACCCACGCCCTATGGCCCCAGTCCCAAAGTCCAAACCGTTACTTTGGTGGAAAATTTTATTCAAAATTGCAAATCTGTAACAACGGCACATTTATTCGAATTCCAAATGTTTCTTAAAGAGAAATAACCTTCTCCTCCCACAGATTTTACTCCTTCTCCTTCCTCATCGACGGAATATCACGTGTGTGGTACCCGTTCGGCACCCAAAAAATTTCGCAATTATTAGCTTTTCTACCTAATGTAGTTTCCCTTGTTCTTTATCTTGGGATGAGCTTAAAATCGGGAAATCTCTGTATATGGTAGAAATAAATCAAATAAGGAGTAAATACTAGTGTGCAATGTGCAGCGAGCTTTGTCTTGTTTTTCATTTTTCATAACTTCATTTCTTTAATTCTTGAGTTTTTGGAAAAAAAAACAAACTACAGTATGAAATAGAATCTGAAAATTTTTCTCATTCTAATCTTATTTTCTTTTCAAAGCAATCATTTTTTTATGTTTTTCGGAATACAAATGGTTTTAACTTTTGACAAAGAACCAACAATACTTGTTTAAAGTTTAAGGAAGATTTTCCCCAACATATCAGTTTTTTTCTTTTTGCAAAAAGAAAGTAGAAAACACATATGACATCTAAATAAATTTCTGTTATTCAATTTTTTTTTTAACTTAGAGTAATTCAAAATTTTATAATCCCTCCAAAGTTCTATCTTGCATTTATTAATAACATTTTACAAACTTCGAGTTGATATTGTGCACCTCCGAGCCGTCAGATCGTACATCCGACGGCTCGGATCTCATCTCGATAACCAACGATCGAGAGCTGTTCATTACTGAGATGAGATTCAAGCCGTCGAATGCACGATCCGATAATTCAGAGATGAGCAGCACAGTGCTGCGCACACCACTGCACAACATCATCCCCAATTCACATTTTACATGGTCAAGAACTTCACTTCTAGGTTCTCTGGATTTCGAACAGCCGGCACCATACTATTTAATAAAAAAGCTCTTTCTATCCTGCAAAAAATATTGAACAAGGAAAGAGAAATAGAATAATCCAATGTTCTTAGAACATTCGTTTTTTATTCCCGTATTAAAATATAAGAAATCTATTAAAGAAAATATTTACAAAATCGGCTGCATCCCTCATTTAGATGCTTTTCGTGGCAACTTTTTATGTCATTTCACTTGTCAATGGGATTGAGAAAGTTCTTCTATATCTTCTGCAATCCTATCTTTCAAAATTGAGAAAGGCTTAATTGCAAGAACACCCCCTAAACTATCACTTTTTGGCAACTTTACCCCCTTAAGTTTAAATTCGAGCAACTTCACCCCCCAAACTACCAAATTCGAGCAACTTCACCCCTCCCCCATTTTCCGTCCAATTCTGTTATGAATTTGGATGGAAAATTTCAAAATTGGATGGAAAAGTAAATCAATGTACAAAAATGCTCTTACAAAAATGTCCGGTTGACAAAGTGGTCTACCGGGTGGTCGACCGGCTGGTTGTCCTGTCTCTTAGCCGGTTGGTTCTGGTTGACATTGCTCTCTGTTTAGACAGCCGGCTTGTCAAAACTTCACCTCAATAAATTCGTTAAAGCATGTATTGAGTTCACTAAGTCTTTGTAAATATTAATCATTGAATTCAAGAGACTTTATGCAATACGTCAAGGCAAAGAAAAATTAGTCCGAAAAAGGATTTTGCGATAAAAGATTTTCTTTTGCCAAATAATAAAAACTTCATCAATATAATCATCAAAATAATAAATAGTAATGCATATAATTTTTCATCAACAAATTATCATGCATATTTTTCCAACAATCCCTAACTTCATCGGGAGGGTGAGACCATGCCGGACTTGGAAATGTGACAACTTCGGCGGGTGGGCGTTGGTACTCGTCTAGATCAGTGGCTATTGTAACAGGGTTCACAACTATTGTTTTTGAACCAATAGTAGATGTAATGTGCCTTGTTTCCCTATTGACCTCCATATTTGAGTAAAAATTTCGAACTACACCATCACGAAAGCCAGTTATCGAAAAGTCCTTTCGCGGACTAAATATTTTCTCGACCTTGAAAAATAGCATAAAGTCTCTTAGATTCAATGATTAATATTAACAAAGACTTATTGAGCTCAATACATGCTTTAACGGATTTATTTAGATGAATTTTTGAGTTGCAGGTTGACGAACCGGCTGACAAACCGGACGACCACCCGGACGACCGCCTGGTCGACCACACGGACAACCTCCTGGTCGACCACGCGGACGACCGCCGGTCGACATAATTTTTTTTAAAAAGGGTACCAACGTAATTTTGTTGGCCTCCATCCATTTTTTTAACGGAAAATAGGGGAGGGGGTGGAGTTGCTCGAATTTGGTAGTTTGGGGGGTGAAGTTGCTCGAATTTAAACTTAAGGGGGTAAAGTTGCCAAAAAGTGATAGTTTAGGGGGTGTTCTTGCAATTAAGCCATTGAGAAATACTATGCAAAGAAAATGGACAACGAAATTTTTTTAAAGTGTACATAAACGACTTAGATTCATATGCAATGAAGAGAAATGCTAGCGATTTTCCGCTTGACCCAAAAAAAGAAGAGAAATGCTAGCACAGCCTTTCAAAAGAATCTGAGTCGTTTATGTACACTTTAAGGGTATTTTCTTTATGCAGTCCAGAAAATAATTCCCCCCCCCCCCCCTCTCTCTCTCTCTCTAACCCTAAAGAAACCGCCGCCCCCATCTCTCTTCTTCCCCTCCCCCCAGGGTTTTATGCTCTAATGGGTGACGGGAGGGGAGGGATTTCTCCCTCTCGTGGGATTTTTCAATCTCTCGATTATAGATCTCAAAGGTTTTCTCTCTTTTCCTCTTCACCCCCATCCTCCTTCTCTCCAAACCACCATCCGTCGGCCCTCCTCCGTCTCTTTCGTCGTGCAGTCCAACGACTTTTGGATGTAGGGGCTTGCAAATCATGGTTGCCGGAGGCATCCTCCTCCCGCCGGAGTAGGAGATCTAGGTGAGTGGATGAAGTCTAGTCTGGTACGGCGGACTCTGTCCGGATCCGTTACCGATTTTTTTTCTTTTTTCTGGTTCTTTTCTTTGGTGTCCCCTGTGTGGGATTTCTCCCAGTTTGTGGGGCTTCTATCACCCCTATGTGGGTGTTTTTGATTGTTTTCTGCAGTACTCCGTCTGTTTGGAGCGATTGGTTTAGTTGGAGTTGGGTATAGTCTTTGAACTGAGTCCCCTCCTATTTGGTTTCTTGATCCCTTGTTTAGGGATAGAGTTTCCTCTTGATGTACTGTTTCTTGGATCTATAATATCACCTGTTATCGTTGTGGCCAAAAAAAAAAAAAGGTATTTTCTTTGTCTCTAGCAGAGCCTTTCAAAATTTATTGTTTAACAGCTTGCTATTACAGGATTTCAAAGTTTTCTCATGCTTACCTTAAATTGGTGCTTGATTTTGTTTCTACTTCATGTCATGCCTTTTTTCATGTCATTCTAAGAAATGACTCACAAACGAAAAGTCCAAATATGGATGGATAGAGGGAGTGGGGGGATGTATCGTAGAATTTGAACACGCAGCATCACATTTACTAAACAGATGGCTCAACCACGAAATTAATGACTAATCTATAATCAATAGAAGTCAATAGAGGATAATGTTTTTTGAATAGAAACAAGAGAAGAGAAATTGTGCAAGTTAACCAAGTGGACACTACCCTCATCACCAAACCATGGGGGGCTAATGATAAAAGTCTCAACTGATGTGTATCTTAGAAAGAGAGATATTCCAGAAATGACTTCATCCCAATAAAGGTCAAAATAATCAATATTTGAAAGGTCAATAATATCTCTCTCTAAATATAAAACAAAATTTAAGGCCTTAACATCTCATCAACAGAGGATAAATTATCTTCCTTAAAGGGACATGGGTAACTTAGCTGTCAAAACTTAAGGAAACAACAAGGAGAATATTGGTAATGGCGTTTACACGCGTCGAACGTAGGGTGGGCTTGTTATTTAACATCCTGTCAAATGATCCCAGATTCTTTCAGAAATTCTAATTCTAATTCTAATAATTCGGTCCCCACCTGGCATTTTCGTCGTGACAAGTTGGCAGGTTATGCATATCCAAGCGATATCTATATCTCTCTTTTCTTTAATTTTGATGAAAGGCTATCTATATCTCGAGTGATTATTCAGTTCTTCTAGAGCACTGCAGGTGTTACTCAGTTCTTCTGGAGCACCGGAGGTACACCGGAGGTATCCAAAACCACATGGAGTCCACACGGTTTGTACTAGGCTTTCCACAAGGACGGATTAAGAAATTTGCTTCAGTGGAGACAAACAAACTTGTAAACTTAAATTGTACTTTTATAATTCAATAGTTAATACATTTTTGCCGGAAAAACAACAATTTGGTGACTAAATAAGTAATTTTATCTTGTAAGTCAAAAAAAGAAGTGTGTTTGCACAGAAAAGATAGTTTCAAAAAGTTAGCACTCCAATAAATAGATTAAGCTATAATCCTCAGAAATAAAATGTAGAGTAATTTTATTGGAATGTTATACTAATAAATTTATTGGGTATAAGTAAAATATTTAAGAAGTAATAATGCAATTTACAAAAATCAAGTGGATCCCGGTAGGTTCATCCCTTAGTCTTTTCCCCGCATGAATGTTTGGTGGTGGAAATCATTGGAGCATGCAAGAGCAATTAATAATTTCTCCTAAATCTCTGGCATCGCTACGAGGTGTTATAAGTCCACTTTTTACTATCTCCATCACATATTTACCCAAGCACGTGGATAAATGTGACTTCTAACCCATCTGATTGTACCCCTCGACTCTCAAAGGGGAGGTCTGGGGTTCGAGACTATGGAGAGAAGTCGAACGCCCGTTAGTAGTTTAGTTGTAAACCTACTAATTTTCGATTAACTCTCAGTAATAATGTAACAATATTGGAAAAAAAAAAAAGGAAAAAAAAAAAAAAGAAAAAAAAAAAAAAAAGAAGTACGTGGGCGTGTGGTGCCCAGCAGCCCAGGGCATAGAATGATTTTCCTCTATGTGGTTTTTTCTCTTCGTCAGGTAGGTGGGGCCAGTAAAGGGGGACCCACTTCTCTCCGCATCTATCCCTCTCCGTCTTTCATGCGCTAAAGCAAATCCAAAGGCCAAAGCTGTTGGCTTTTGTTTTCTTTCCCCTAATTTTCTTTTATCTTTTTTAAAATTTCAATTGTTTAATTGAAATTAAAAAAATTTCTTATTAGTTTTTCTTTGAAAACATAAAAGAAAACTTTCTTGTTAGTTTTTTGTTTTTTTAGTTAGGACAGCGATAACTGATACTAGTATTAGAAATTTTGTCTGGTACTTTAGTAGTATTAGAGAATTGTACAAAGCTTTCCCACCATTTCGCTAACGACAAAAATAATTAAAAAAACAAATTCTGAGTCTTATGTTTATTCTTATTTCTTTCAACTTTGATCTAGTTTTTATACTTACTTGATTTCTTTCGACAAGACGAGAATTAAATTACAAGTATTTTAAAAAGCTAAAATAAAGTTTACTAACCACTACGAATACTATCTCTCTCAAAACTGTCTCCCCAATCAGAGCTGGAATACTTTCCTAATTTTTACGTAACTCAGTTGATTTTCGTTGATCATGAAATGCAAACAAAATCTAAAAAAGTACTACAATAATATGTCATCTTTATTTCGCCATTAGTAATTTTTTTATACTTTTTTAATTGCTTTCGTCTGGATGAACATTGCGACGTAAATATTGAATATATATAACTTTAAGAAATTAATTAATTCAGTGCAAGCTCAACCTAAGTACTACCACTACCACATCATAGATTCTCATAACTGATTGTACTTAAAACTATTTATTAAAGGCAATTTGTGGAGAAGTACTAATATTTTTCTAGACTGCTGAGAAATAAATTGTTGAAAAATGATTGATTAAAAGGAGTGGACGGCTAATGGTCACTTGAATGTGTAAATAATAGTGTTTTTTATTGGCCAAAAATATTTTATTAAGGAAAAAAAAGAGAAAGGGGACTTCAACCAAGAGTTAGAAGTACATCCAGTTGAGAACAAAGCCCAAAACACTTATACGGACAAAGCTCAATATACCTGTGGGCCTATAAACCCAGATAATACAATGAAACACATAAACAAAAGGCCTGAAATCCCCTAATCAAAACAATAATATTGTAGAGTACTTCCAGAACACCTTCTTAAAAAATACGTACTTATTTCACATTTTCAAACTCAAAATTAATGTAAATGAAAAATGATTTTTTTATTTTTTTTGCACCGTATTAAAGATCTCATCGAGATCTTTCAAACAAGATCCATATTGCATATTTTTAAATTTCATTCAGCCCATTATTTTTGAGCTTAAAATTGCCTTCTTAAAAAATAAGTACTTATAACCCATTCTGGAACGAAGCCTTGTATTTTTGACGCCACGATTTTTTTACTCTGCAAATCATTTTTATTTTTTTAAATCGGGCTCTTATTTTTTTTCCACCATATTTTATGACATCACTTTGATTTGATCAAAAGTCAATAGACAACCTGAAGTTCCAAATTAATCTAGGGCTGATCAAAAGAAAAACTAGCTAGCAAAATGCAATTATTATAATATTACCAACATTGAAAAATATCCAGAGAAGTGACTTTGGAACAAGATTTAACATGGAGGGGTCCAAATTTGTCGGGAACGGATTTGACGACATTTTTTTTTTTTCTGGTGGTTCTGTTTCTTTGTGTGGGTAACCCAAGCGTGCACACAAGCATAGGTTCGGGCACGGGTGTGTTTTGATGCCCGTGGAAACTCACGTGCATCGAACAGTTCACGATATGTCTGTATTCGGACTTGTTTACGAGAATCTGTGCATATATGTATGTAGTAGTAATGCTTTTTCTGCTCTGGATTTTTTGCCTGCACAAGAGAATTTAAATTTGTTTCAGGAATGACGTTGGATAAAATGCAAGATCAATTGAGGATTGGCATTTATAGCTGGTATCTAGCTAAGCTTGATTGGGACTTGAAAATGGACTCTTTCTGGCCTTGCAATTTGCATGCCTTCTGCCGTTTTTCTTCATTCGCCATGTGCAGGGCATATGGAATATAGTATTATTTCAACTTTGGATAGGCAGGAACACATGACTTCTCTCCAACCAAACATTTTTCTTTCTTTTTTATTTTTTATTTTTTATACGAAGCGGTAATTTTCATTCATAACGAAGGAGACCATTAAAAAGGGGACGCATAAAAAGTCACAATCAAACCCCCGTAAAATAAGAGACCAAATTAGGAAATGATCTACATGCATGCCATTCTTACGTACAAACATAGTCTCGCAAAGCTAGGTAAAGGACTTACTTACATCCCTTTTCCTATTCCTATGCACAAAGATGATGATCTCGATCACAGCAATAGCTCGACCATGAGTTCCGATCGACGGCTCACGCAAGGTCCGAGTCCCACCCGGATTAAAAGCCTCAAAGTGCACAAGCAAGCCGATGTTTACCCCATGGTGGATCCGTTGAGAATCGCTGAATATATAACTACTGCTAGACAAACATAGTAAAAAAGAAAAACACAAAAAAGTACAAAACCTCCGCAAAAAGAGACTCAAAACAGATAAAAGATCGCCCTTATTAAATAGCTCGAAGGTGTTGATGTTGTCTTCTTGTTACATCTGAGGAGGGCTTATAACCTTGGAGGGATCTTAGCTAATATCACCTCCCACCTTATGATAAGCTAATTTGGATGGAGAGAATGACCAAATTGCCCCTTGTACTCTCGATGTAACAATTTAATGAGGGCAACCAAGTAGTTTCTCACATCATCCGTTATTATGTATCTATCCATATCAACTACTACTACTCAAACCAAAAATAAACTAATCCCCCTCCTTAACTAATTCTTATTATAATATAATCACCTCTTATATACCCACCTTTTTCATTATGCACTTAAATTCTTATCCGTCCGACAAACGAGCCGTTAAAGAGCTCTACATGATGAGCCTATTTGTTCATGTATTGGAGTATAATTAGATTCATTTTGTTTAATTACAAGGCTCACTAATTAATATTCTATTTCACTCTGGCAAGTAAAGAATTTATTTCATTGTGGGTCCTTCCATTTTTTTTTCCCGGGGATCGGTTGGGTCCTTTCATTAACTTAATGAAAAGATATGCATTTTTTATTTATTTATTAAAAGGAGAGATATATACGACAAATTTCACCAAGACAGTTCTATTGCATATCACATCAAATCAAACTTGGTATTCGGTTTGAAGAAGTAACACTTGAAAAGATGGTACGGTTAGAT
This sequence comes from Rhododendron mucronatum var. ripense, assembly GCA_019656295.1. Taxonomy (NCBI): domain Eukaryota; kingdom Viridiplantae; phylum Streptophyta; class Magnoliopsida; order Ericales; family Ericaceae; genus Rhododendron; species Rhododendron mucronatum. The sequence continues at coordinate 2,534,451 of BPLT01000039.1, read as the reverse complement.
AAAACCCTATTCATATTGCTGACCGACAACCTCAGTACTATACCTAAGTACAACCACACAACTATTGAGCCCAATGCCTCGGTTGGATCCATGCTTAACTAGCCGGCCGGCTTGTATGTGGAATCATGGTAATTAAATAAGATAAAAAGGATAAAGACAGTAGGTGACATGAGACGTAACATGGTAGAGAGAAAGAGGGAGAGTGTGTTTGTATTTAGTTGAGTTAGCTGCCAATTCTTATAGGCTTACATTGTGGAATAACCGATCACTTTATAGAAGAGATATAAGATTAGAATCTCTCTTCTAATAAAGTTTAAGTTTTGGGTTGAATTCAAGCTATCTATATAGAATATTAGAGTGACTGGTTTCATCCCACATTAATAATCAAATTTACGCTCCAGGATAGTATATCCAACAAAGGTTGCGCGATGATAGGTCTATTAAGAGTTTACATGTGAAAAATTTTAAAAGAGGTTGCACGTGAGGTAATGTTACATAATACAAGTCACCCGGTAGAAATGGACAATCCACATGATATAATGTCAAAATCTAACTTAAGCTTTTGGGTTGAACTCAAAATTTCTATAATTTACTCCAGTACTAAATATGCTTATAGATATCAAAATATAGTACTATAGCGTAAGTTATTAATCTTTTTTCTTAAAAAGGTGTAAAAATATTCTTGTAAATTATTCATGTTAAATATGAAATTGAGACTATACAAAGAAAAATTCGCATGACCTCTGTGCAAGAATGTCACACACAAATCAAGAGAAAAAAAAAAAAAGAATTGTCGTCGCCCTGATTCAGGGATCTGTACAATATTCCACTAGAACTACTATACTAGTACTACTACGTTTATGTCATTATCAATGGTTGCAGGCTGCCTATTCACACAACCGAAACATTTTTTTGTTTTTTGGCAACAAAATTTAGAAACGTAACTATCGAAAAGGCATTTCTTGGTTGAATTACGTTGAATGCTGCAATATTCCAATATGCATGTTCATTTTACTCCCCCCTTTGGGCGCCTAGCTCGTTTTTATCTGTTTTTATCGTATGTGTTAGAGACAAAGAAACATTTTTCCTATATTTTGCCTTAATTTCTGTATCTTTTACTTGACGGTTGTGCTTAGAATGTTTTCTCTATTTTTTCGGATGAAAATTCCTTCGTAAGTGCTGATCGATGAATGGAAACCTTTTTGTGACCAAAAAAAAAAAAAAACCTTTAGACGTTATTGTTGTCTATTTTCGAATATTGATTTTGGTTTTGGTTTCACTTTTCATGTTTTGAAAATCCTAAAAGAAAAACATTGAAATACCCAATATTTAAAATGGCAGAAAATTCCCCTATATATTCTTCGTTTTTAAAGAAAAGTGATCAGTTAAATTATGAGGAAAAATTCATTGAATGTAGGAGTAATTGATAGGAATAAGTCGAAACACACATAAACTGATCTGAACATTCTGACTTATAATTTAAAAACCCGATGTAAATCTCCTTTAAATTTTGGTGGGGTTAAGCCTCTAAGAGTTGATGAATATATGACAAAGAATCTTAAGAATGATGATAATGGTCTTGAGATTTTTCTTGGGCCGACAACTATCACCAATAGGAATTCAGCTTTACTTCTAAATTTCATTTGGAAAATTAAATTTATAGTACTGCGCTTTTAAGTTCTCACATTCATTTTTTTTTTCTTTCCATTCGTTATCTCTCAGATATTGGATTGTTAATATCATTTTTCTCGCTATACAATCATTTGCATTTTTATGTGTAAACAAACATTATAATTTATACAAATAGATGGAAAGAATCTCAATTATGTCAGATTAAATAATCATTCCATATAGGTTGATTTTGCTCAACTTCCAAAGTTTTTTATTTTATTTTATTGGGACTATAACACTCCCGCCTGTGAAATATGATGAGAAACAGTAGGGGTTGGAACTGAATATTCATCATTTTTGTCTTCTCCTTTATGATAATGACAACTCAAAAAACCATTTCCATTAGGATAACAAAATATGGGCATTCATATATCTATATATTATTCTTGGCCCTCAACAATGAAATTAGAGCACATTTGACTCTCTGGCACAACCCTGATAAAAAGTTAGAAATTTATTTAAAATTTTGAAGATTTTAGTTCATTGATTTGTGATAACAAATATCTCAAATCTTATCTCAGTACCGTTTCGAACTTAAAAAAAAGGTTAGCAACATACATCTCAAGACTCAAATGAAGATTCATTTAGAGAGGTCACTTACAATGTAGATTTAAATTAAAATTCAGCAAGTTGTTACAATAAAAATATCAATTAGTAATAAAACATAATGAGACATCATCATGGATTATTGTGATGTGATATAAATAACATTCCCATGTACTCATTATTATGTAGTTAAATGACATTAATTCCATTACACACCGGTCCTTTTAAGCATTAATAAGATTTGAAAGGGGGAAATGATTAAGGAGTTGCCCAAATAATAAGTAATGTGGTGTCATTTGTGACACTTAAGACCCTACTCCTAGTTGTCATCCTTGAATCATTGTATTCCACCACCAACTATATTTTATTCTCTTCATATGGTATTAATTAATTTTATACTTATATATATATATATATATATATATATATATATATTATTCCATCAATATCTTCTCAAATCTTAATTTCTTGAACGAATCTGCAGTTTATGCTAAACAAATAGAACATTTTTTAAAATCCATTACTTGGGATTTTGAACAGGTGTCCTCGAACTTAATTTACTCGAATGACTTTAATTAACAATAGATGAAAGCTTCAAATTAACTTATTTCGTGTCAACGTCAATCGCTCTAGCTTGCTGATGTTAGCAATACGTAGCTAGTGTTACTGAAAATGGGTTTAATATATTTTCGCCTGGTCAACTTTGCAGCGGTTAAGTCTTGATTAGGCGAAAAATTAATTAGTTACATCATCAAGTACTCCGGCCAGCAAAATTAAAGAAGGGGAATCTTGAGAGCGTACATGCCCGTGTGTATAGACGATACAATCATTCTACCTTCACATCCAAACACACACCCTCACTCACAATAGAGGTGGAGCCCGCACACACTACACACCCAGTGTGTGTGGGCCCCACCTCTATTGTGTGTGTGGGGGTGTGTAATTGAGTGTGTGAGTGGGTGTGGAGTTACAATTTTTGTAGACGATATACATACAGATGTGAAATGTATTAAATTCATGCATATAGCTAGTTGTACCATATTGTAGCTAGTTTTGGAATAAAGTTTACATCTTCTTGTAGTTTTTTCTTTCTGGAAAATTTCTTGGCCAGGAAACAAACATGAAAGGATCCAACTGGAAGCTGAATGGTTTTCCCCTATTACTGGTATACTCAACTTCAATCTTAGGTTTCTGATTGCGCCAGATATGCCTCTCATTATTTGCCAACAATAAGAAGGTAGTATTTATTTTATATAGTGTGTCAACATAATAAGAGAGGTAACCCCAAAGGGTTTGCCAAATCGTCAAGACCTGGAACTTAGAAATTTGTTTTCTCCTAAAGTTTCAGGTTCAAAACCTCTTAGGCCCCTATCACCTTCTTTGAGCTAGTCTATACAAAGTTTTGTTCTGATTTTAATTGGGAATCCTGCTAGTGGGCGGAGGAATCGGTCCCCCAAAATTAATTGACGTGCGAGTAAACTGACCCAAACACCTCCTGAGTTATTAGAAATAACGTAGTAAGAGAGGAATTTTGATCAGCCTATAACTAATGAACGCCGGTCGTTAGTATTTGTTTTAGATACAATAGTAATATTGAATCAAAGAGATTAATTAATCATGGAGTACCATGATTGAATCATTTTATTAATTTAATGTTTCTTGTTGGTGCAGCAGCAACTCAGATATCCACTAATTTCTCCTATTAACAGTTGAAGGATTAGTATAATATTAACTAATCTTTTCGGAATAATATGATCCTCCAATGGTTTAGGCGCTTTCTTCTCCATTTCTTTTAAGGGGAAAAAAAACTCAACGTTTCAATACTAATTTGTGAACAGTTCTATAATTTTTGGGAGACTAATACTATCGTCCAGTAATATTGAAATCAGGAAAAATTCCTATATGAACTGACCCACAAGATCGAGGTTATGAAATAGTATAAGAGCTTTCGAATATGAGATCTGAGAGCCAGGGAGTACTAAATCTTTAAACAATTCCTGGGGATTGGTTTAAGTGCTTTCTTGTTATGGGCGATTCCGAGCTACAGCTTCCATTTCTCCGGCCCCTTCTCAATCCAACGAAACTAGCTAGCACTTATGCATAGCTATCTTCTTCTTTTTTAGTATATCAAAATACTTTCGAAGAATTTATTCTCTCTCAAACACTACCCAACCCATCAATTAGGTATCAATTTTTTCTAGGGCATGCACGTGGGAAATAACAGTAAAAAAAAAAAAATCAAAGAGAAGTAATGAGACGACAGATCCACATGAACGAACCAAGTATAAGCCCCACGTACAAACTCAGTGTACCTAAGTGCAGCTATATAGTCGTTGGGTCAAGTGCCCCGGTGATGTGCATGTATATATGGTTATGTGCATATATGACTATCTAGTAGGAGGAGATTTGTTTGGTCCCCTATTTTTCAATATTCTGTGTGTGTTTTTTCAGTATTTTATTATGGTGAAATTACATGGAGACCCCCTCATCTATACGTTTTGGACACGAACATCCCCTAATCTTTAAAAACGCCCACAGACACCCCTCATGTATTACCGTTACCCAAGTTAACCCCTTCCGTTGGATTGCCGTTGGTTTCAATGGCATGTGCCAGTGCTTTTGGCCTTTTGAGACAAAAATATCCTTAAAACCCCATCCTTCTCTAGAATCCTCAACAAAACTTCCTAAGACTGACCCTTCTCTCCGGCCTGCATTCGCTGCGTTATCAACTCCCTTCAGCACCATGATTGCCGAAGAGATGACGTTACCCATGGCGCCAGCGGTAGGAGGGATCAACACAGATGGGTAATTTGGACGTCGGTATTTTTGTCTCTCCGAATCGGATAACAGGCCACTGCCGTGGCGAGGTCAGCGTCTCCGAGGGAGTGGACGGCAGCGAGGACGTCAGGGTGGTGGAACACCAACGAAGAAGATCCCAACCGTTCCCTTGACCACTGGATCTGTATCAAAAGGAATCAAACCCTCAGCCAAATCCTCAATCAAATAAACCACATCATGAACCACTTCCAATCCGTCAAGTACAAGTGTAGCATTAACATACGATGAACCCCTAGCCCTAATCTCCCTGCCATCCGACGTCACAAACCCCAACTCTCGGCCGTTGTAGCTGATGGACGAGTATCAGGGGGAGAAAAAGTCACGGTTGAAGACTCATAGGGTTAGAGAGAGGCGAGGGGAAGGGAGGACTGGATGAAATTGACTTGGCAACCCTCCCAAATCATCAACGAGGTACCTCTTCCCCGAATTATCAGTCTCCTCCTCGTTTGCTATGCACTGTAGCACTCGCCTTTTTCTCCCTCTCAGATTTATGGGTTTTGCGATTTCCTGTGAGAATGTGCGAAGGTATAGGTTGAATTGGCTGTTTTTGTATGTGATTGTTTGGATGTCAATTTGTGATTGTTTGTCAATTTGTAAGGGTTTACCGAGATTAAAAACAATTGTAAGGGTTTACCGAGATTAAAAACAATTGTAAGGGTTTGATGTGCTTGCCTTGCACCAGTGGTTTTGATGGGTTCAATTTGTGGGTTTGGTTTTTCAAATTGATTCCGGTTTGCAATATTTTTATCTGTGAGTGTTATTATAACAAGGATATATTTGTGTGAGTGTTATTATGACAAGGGTATCTTTGTCATTTCAGCCATTCTGTTAACAGAATTGTGATTTTTTAGTTTCAAGTAGATGAGGGGGTGTCTGTGGGCGTTTTTAAAGGTTAGGGGGTGTTTGTGTCCAAGACGTATAGATGATGGGGTCTTTGTGTAATTTCACCTATTATTACAGCATATGTATGTTAGTTTAGTAAAAGGAATTAATTAAGGAACACTGAATATGGAAATTAAGAAAAGTTTAACATGAGTTCCTAGGGGGATTTGACAATCAGAATTAATCTGGATCGATCATTCTCTCTGGGGAAAAGGGTATGAACGAGTGGAATTACTTGAATTGGCCGGCTAACCACTTCCACATTTTTATAAGGCTTAAAAACCATTGTGTATGATATGAATAGAACTACTCAAGACATGTTCCAGCAAGAACCAGCACATAGAGGGCCTCTCTCTCTCTCTCTCTCTCTCTCTCTCTCTCTCTCTCTCTCTCTCTCTCTCTCTCTCTCTCTCTCTCAGAATGTGTGCCAATGTAATTGTTGAGATTTACTAGTACGTACAATACAAGATTATAAGATATGTCCGGAATCGTTCAATGCGCGTAAAGCCTTATTATTTTGTAGGATTCACGTGCATCAAACAATTTTAAACACGTATGGATCCGGTACTATTGTGCACACAAATTAACTTTCTGGTCTTATAATTACTAACGTCCCTTAGCCTTTGGGATGCATATGGCAGTTAGGATGTTCGTGTTTCTTCAAAGTCAAAATAATAGATCTTTTTCGTTTTCTTGTAAGACTAAGCCCCGTTCCGCTTTCTCCAAAAATCTTATTTTTCAAAAAGAAGGTAATTTTGAACTCAAATATAACGAAAATGAAAAATAAATTTTCAATTTTTTTTGCACCGTTTAAAAGATCTCGATTAGATCTATCAAACAAGATCCATATTGGTAGAAAAATTATTTACGAAAACACATAATTTTTAATCTTAAAATTTACCTTCTTTTTCAAAAAGTATCTTTTTAAAAAAGTGGAACAACCACTAAACAAATTAATTACTAGTAAATACTTCTAGCTAGAAAACTTGCTAATGACATTGACACCTTAATTTGCTATATATTGTGGGTTTGGAACTTGCATGGAAGAGGAAAATGTGCTGGCAAAACCCCACAAACAAATCGTCCATGCACCAGCTAAATCATGCATATATATATACTTGTCTCCCCCAAATCTCATATATATGCGGATACGAAGAATTCTTCAGCGTTGGGTGGGTGTATCCAACGTGGTGCCTGCTCGGCACATTTAGACTGTCCATTGCGATTTTGGACGGTTCAGATTTGGAGAGAGAAAATGGTGGGGCGAGAGGAGAGAGAGAGTTTTAATCCGAACCGTCCAAAAGTGCATTGAACGACCCGGATGTGTTTAGCAGACACCACGTGGGATACACCCACCCGACACCAAAAAGTTTCTCTGCGGGTGCACATGTAAATAGTCCCATAAGGTCGAATATTATTTATTTGGAGTTTTGTCAATTCAAAAATTACTCCAAATTGAAGAGCCCAAATGAAAATGGGAGGGTCCCCTTGACAGCAAAAGATGTTCCATTGTGCAACAGCAGTTGGTTTGGCTATGGTCGAATAATGCTAGATGGAAGTATTTGATGGCATTTGGTGCGTCTCAAATGTCTTTGGGTCATATTTCTAATGTCGCATGGCTATATATGATCGATGAGGAGAGATGCCAATGGTGCTTGATAAATATTGAGTCCAACAAGTCTGTCTGATCGAGTAGCAAATTGTGCAAGTTTTGGTACGATGACAACGAGCTCTAAAAATGCGTTTACACAAGCTTTTACTGAGTCAAACATGAACCGGGGATTTGAGTAGCTTTGGTGTTTTTAAAAACTTATTATTGAGTCGAGTAATTTAGTTGAAGATTCATCTCAATACTTAACAAGGAGTGTGACTTGTTTACCCGACGAACTAACAATTTAACGAGTCAAATTGAACACGAGTCGAATCCAAAACAGTTCAGTATTTATTAGCGGTACTATACTTTAATTCAACAAGGATACGAGTCTAAAGTCGAACTGACGCTTGAGAGGAAATTCAGGAAAATGGAGTCCAACTGTTCCCTCATCTTTGATTCTCAACTTGATTCTTATGCCAAAAAATAAAATAAAACCAAACATACTATATCCAACAAAAGTTTCTACTTACAATATTATTTCTCCAACACCCTAAACCTAACATTAGGGCGACCTACTAGCCAATAATAGAGGTTAAAGTCTAAAATAAAGGAGGTTAATTAGTAGCATCCAAAGAGGGGATGTTACTACGTACTAGTATAATACTATTGTATCACTATGCACATGCAGTATAATTTTTATTTACAATTTCATTTACTCAGGTGTCCGGTTCAGGCCACACGCACCTCTACTAATATCTAGAGACCAAGATTGAGTATTTTCATTCCTTTGAACATGGCCCTGTTTTCCTTGTTTCACAAGCCATGCCAAAATTTCTCATTCCAGGTCTAAGAAAGAGCAAGGACAATAAAAGAAAAGAAGAAAAAGGCAAACTTTGCTGAAAACAAGTCCCGTGTATTACAATTTTATTTTTTTATTTACAATAATCGCCATGATTATCTAAACCTCCTCACTAATAAATGTAAGATTTTGCAAACAACGAAAAGGAAACCAGTCCAACAGCACTAAGCCCAGCAAGCAGCCAATAGAAGTAATCAAGATGCGCACGATTCAAATTATCCGAAAACCAACCGCCTCCGTCCTCTCCGCCCGTAGTTTCGTCGATGATAAAGATGAGAAAGCTACTCAAGAAATTCCCTACTCCAAGTATACAGAGGTAAAGAGAGAGACCTGCGCTCCTCAACTCGTTTGGCACCTGATCATAGAAAAACTCTTGCAAACCAATTAAAGTGAACACATCGGCCATCCCAAGCAACACATACTGAGGAACCAACCACCAGAAACTCATTGGAATGGTTTCATCTGGGTTATCAACAAGCCCGTACTCCACAGCAGTTGCAAGCCTTTTTATCTCAACTAAAGCAGCAGTAATCATACAAAGTATGGATACAACCATTCCTATTCCAATTCTCCAAAGCATTGTTATTCCGGAGGGTTTTCCGGTTAGAGCTCTTGTGAGGGGAACAAAAACCCGGTCATAGATGGGAACGAATACCATGACGGAAAAGGTCATAAACAACTTGAGGGAAGCAGACGGTATCTCCAAGCCTGTCCAAATTGTTCTGTCCAGAGTACTTCCTTGCTCGGTAAAGAAAGTGGATGACTGAGCAAATATAATAGCATAGAATAAACACGAAAACCATATTGGAACCAGCCTTAGAACTTTCTTTGCATCCTCAACATCACTGATCCTACACGCACCCCCGTCGTCCTCTGAACCAACTGGTGTAAGCAAGGATTTGTAGAGAAACCTATCCGAAAGATAAAAAAAGTATATTACTAAAGGAGGTTTGACCAAGTGAGGCAAGCATACAGATGTTTCAGCAGCTAGCAATGAAATAACTCTTTAATCTGTTTGCCTATTTCTTCCATCACTAACATGAAGACAATTCTAGAGAAAAGAACATCATCCTGGGCGAAGCCATCAAATGACAACCATACAAAAAAAGCTATCTACGGATTCCAGCAAACTAAACCAAAGAGAGACATCTAAGGTAAGCAATAAAACTCATTTATGGATTCCCAGTTCCCACAATGCCTGTAAGTTCAAGGTTTTATTCATTTTTTTTGCCATGCACTCAAGCTTTTAGAATAATTGATGATCAAAGACTAACATAATATAAGACCTCAAGTTGGGAGAGCTCAGAGCTCTCCCTCCTTACGTTAAGACAGACATGCACGTCTGTTGTAACTTCAAAATCATACAAGAACAAAGATTTGAGTTCAAGAAGACATCTCCTATTCCAAATCTCTTGTGGTGAGGAAAGTTAGTTTCTTACCTGAAGTGCTGAGAATTTTTGCCGGGCAGGGTTCCTTGCGCTTCCATTTCAACAAGTATCGAAGAAGAACTAGCTCGCCAATTTCTAGCGGTTCTAGAAAAAACCTTACCAATTCTAAAGAACGGGTTGTTTTCGCGGCAAATGATGGTGTACCTATATGTTCTAGTTCCCATCAAGAACAACACCAGCGCAATCATCATGGAAATGCATGGGATTCCAAACCCAAGACCCCAGCTAAGGTTGTCCTGAATGTAGTTCAAGAATAACAATGCTGCTGTCGGACCTGTAACCAAACCAAGATACCACCAATTGAAGAATGAGCTTTTCGCTTTGCTCTCTTTTGGATCTTGTCCATCGAACTGGTCAGCTCCAAAAGCTTGAAGACACGGCTTGTGGCCTCCTAGGGCAATTGCTACTAAATAGAGTGAGATGAAGAAGAATATTACTTGGAACTGAGAAGGGGAAGATGACATGATTTCTGCACCATTTTTACTTTCAGAAGAGCTGAGAGAAAGAAGCACAGCAGAAAGAGTCATCAACCCAAGTCCCTGCGCTTGAATACGATCCAAATATAACTACAATTCAGTGAATTCACACTCTACTATGAAAGAATATGTAAACTATACAAGGACACTTCAAAACATGATCTGGAGGCCATCCCCAAAATTCTAAGAAATACATTAAAAAACCAAATTGTTGTCTAAGGCTGTAAACTCCTTGGTACTATAAATAAGGCCTGTCAATTTGAACAATCAACAGTGAAACATGTTCCAGAATGGAATGTTTCTTCAAACAGCTCGAGTGATGCTGTAAACTGAATAAAATAACAACAAATGAATGAAAAAGTATAAATGAAAACCACATCAACCGTCCTGAACTTAATGTGCAACATACAAGTTTCCCTTCTCCTCACATCTTGAATGATTAAAAGACGCTAGACGAATTTAGTAGACTCAAATCTCAATATAAACAAGCAAGAAATATCAGGCAATCACAAGCCAGGACACTCCGGACTCCATTTTTACTCTCACCATCAAAAGTGTCTACTAATGATATGAGGCCTAGTACTAAATAGGCTACCACAATGTTCATAAAATGGAACACCACAATCTTTATTCTGAATTTAAGCCTTCACCTTAAAATCCAAGTTTTCAACTTTTAATTAGGTCTCTCTCTCCTCCTCTCCCTCCCTCCCTCATACACACACAAAAACAAGGTGCCATTCAATCCCAGATCTCTAGTACCTCCACTAGCAAACTTCACTAAGAAGCGTTGGGACAACATAGTCGCAAGATATAGTGAATAGGTCGGAAGCGTTGGCCAGGGACAGGATCACACCAGGGTGTGCCGGATTAAAGAGGCCTCAACAGTTAGCAAGTCCATCTCGGAATAACAACAACAACAACATAACGGAACCCATCTAGTCCCCAATCATTGGGGGTATGGGCGAGGGATGATTGGAGACAGACCTAACATTTGGCAATATATACACAAAGTGGCAGCTCTCAGAATACCACTGAAACAGAGGCTCCCTAAACCTCCAAGAACCGAGGAGCTACAGGGACGTTTTGTTGTAGAACCATGCCCCAAATCAAAACCAAATGGCATCAAAGAGGGCCGGCCTGGAGACCCAAATCAATTTATGTGCACATTACCAAGCTTCCTTCATTGATAGTCCAGAGCATCGGTATGCACAAAGAAGTCCATCTCGGAATAAGTGGTGCATAAATTAAGTCCAACTCAAACCTAAGTTTACTTAAATTAAGAGATTCATATAAAACTCACTCCACTCTGACTCAACCAAAATGAAAAAAAGTTTTACTCAAATTTTCCCTCAAACAAAGAGAGGCTCAATTGCGGATCCAGAAAAAGAAAAGAAAAAAAAAAGAGAGGCTCAATTTTCTGATAAAAAAAAGAGGCTCAATTTTTTATTCAAATTTCAGAAAGCTATTTTCTCTCCATCAAAGATATGCTATTAATGAAGCTTTTACTAGAAGTTCTGCTTAGATTTAGATTTGTCCATTGAAGTGTTGAAGTGTTCCACATCAAACGAAGTTTTACTTAGATTTTTACTCAAAAACGGAGTAAAAGTACAAGTAAAGGCTGGTGGTCCTGTACAAGTATCTCCAGCCCTTAATCTCTCTTTTTTTAACTTGAAACCAAAGTTCAAGGAAAAACTCCTTAGAACTCACTCCAATGCTTGAATCAAATTTAGAGTTTTCTCAACTTTCTATCAAATCTCAAAATGTTTATTTTCTCCCTCTCAAATCTATAATTGTGCCACTATTGAAGCTTACATTTGAGTTTATTCAACAGAATAGTTTATATTATAAATGAAGTTTTTACTCACCACTCAGTGAAACGAAAACGTAAGGATTCCATTTGACTCTCTAGAAAATGTATTTGTTTAGGGTGTGTAATATGACAACAGATGATAAGAATGGGACCCAACATTGTGCGTCAAAAAGGTCCGTGCTAGTTAGAGAATGCAAAAATGGTGCATTCAAAATTTTAAGGTTCTTTTTGTGGTGTTAGTTGAAGTATGCCTTGCATTAGTACATCATTTCTTCTGTCTCCTACTAGATCCTGGCACAGAACAAGTAAAGGATAAACCACCCTTCCCCAATTCGGCTCTCTCTCTACAAATGGATATTGACAGATAGCTGTGGTCCTAATATATCAAGGGAGTGTATAAAGGCTTTTATTAACTCCTCAAAATCTGACACTAAAAATGAGTAAGAAGTGTCAAAATTGAGATGCTGCCCTTAAAAAGTATTGAGCTTCATACATGTTTAAATTCTAATTGTCTACTAAACTAACCAATATCTATCACGTACACGAAGTTATGAACACAAGGACCGAGTAAACTAACCAGGACGTAGAGCAGAGAAGAAATCAAAATCGTTCGATATCGACCCAGATACGAATCGGCTATGAATGCTCCCAACAGCGGCAACATTGTGGCCACACCGCCCCAAGTATTCACATTCTCTGCCGCCGCGGCCTTCGACAGACCCATTGACCCCGTTAGGTATGTGATAAGGTTGGAACTTATCCCCATATGCGTAAACCTCTCCGCCAATTCCACACCTACACAAAAATTCCAAATAACTTGTACTACTAACCATACCAAACCAAACAAAAACAAACCGAAACCCATTTACAATCAATTGTGATCGACTATACGAAGGTAGATTTAGATTCAGAAAACTTAATATACGTTATCGAAAAACTGATCTTGGATTAAAAAAAAAAATCTTTTCACATACAATTATTTGATAATTATTAGTTCCGGTCTTTGTATTTTATCAGAATTGAAATCATTATTCCTTGAGCCAAGCCTCAAGATTCCCTTTTTCACGTTTATTTTTTGAACAGACAAATTCAAAAATGCCCAAGTCGCGACGTTGGCCGTTTCACGCTTAATCCTTGAGTTTCCCTTGCTTGGTTCAAGGCAAGGCTTTGTTCAGAACATCAGAAAAAGAAAGAGAAAATCTAAAAAAAAATTGCCATTCTTTAGTTTGGTTCGATAAAATACTAGTAAAATAGAGTTTTCACTATGAAAGAGAACAGTGATAGTTCTTTTCGATAAAATACTAGTAAAATAGAGTTTTCATATGAAAGAGAACAGTAATAGTTTTTTTCCCCGCTAATTTTCTTGTTTAACTATTTTCTCTTCTCTTCCCTCTATTTTCTATAAAATCCAACACAAATTCCAAACAGAGGGTTAATTTCGTGTTTGTACTTGTTGTGTTTCTTGAAATTCCAAATACAGGGAGGATTCTTTTCAATACGCTTTACTGCTCTGTCCCTCTTTATAGTATGTGCTCTATGAAATTGTATAGATAGTACATACCTATGAGGAAAAGTGCGGAGGTCCAGCCGCCGGAGTTGCAGCGGTTGGCAGGGCGGCCTTTGTAGTCGACTACGCCGCCGCCCACGACGTCGGCCGAGTTGTCCAACAGCGGCGACGACTCGGTCTCCGGAACATCGATCGCCGTAGAGGTGGTCATATCGAGTCGAGTGCGTCGGTCACCGATCCTTCCTTACAGTTCAGTGAGAGTTTAAGATCGGAAGGAAGTAATCAAAACGGTTAGTGAGAGTTTTGAGGTGGAAGAGTATTTGTACTGACAGTGACAGTTCGCCGTCTTTTCTTGTTTTCTGTTCCCTTTTTGCCCAAAAAATTCGCGTATTCGTCTCGAAAAAATAATAAATTTTATCCAAATATTTTTAAAAATATCCATCATAAAGTCCAAAAAGCTCATATTCCGTTTTTCGAAATGAATCAGTAATTCAAAAATTTATGCTCAAAATTAACAAAACGTGAGAAAAAATTGAATAGTAAAACCAAACATTTCAGGTCTCGTTATCTATTTTTAGAGCCCCAATAGCCGTGCGGTGACCGATTACCACACCACATATGCTGTAGTCTGGCTCGAAAAATTGAATACTGATACCAAAAACAAATCCCAAAAATCTTAGGATAAATCCACGTTTTATCCACGATGTGATGATAAATGAATAAGAAACACAAGATGTGAAATTATATCTCCTCCTTGTAAAAAGTTTTCATCAGCCAACTAGTTGATTGTTTCATGCGGAGGAGAGGACTTATCTTTAACAACACGTCACTCTTATCCCTAAACTATTTGTATTTATTGGAGTACATCTTTCTGACCAACCCCCTCTTCAATTGGAAAAATTTTTCAGTGCCGGGCGGGCACCACGTGTCCCGTGCCCGGCACCATCTCGGCCGTCCAATGAAGTTTTGGACGGCCCAGATCTGTTCGGCTGTTTTAAAGTGTGAAATGACTTAAATACCCCTCGGCAGCCGAACAGATCTGGGCCGTCCAAAACTTCATTGGACGGCCGAGATGGTGCCCGGGCACGGGACACGTGGTGCCCGCCCGGCACTGAAAAGTTTCTCCTTCAATTGACCTTTTTATCTTTAGGGAATTTTTTTAGAATACTTCTTGATCTCAATGTCTGATGACTGTGTTCAGTTTGGGTCTCGAGAACCAATCCCTCTTTCTATATATGGTTTCCGATAAATCTTCTTTTTGATTATCAGTCTTAAGGCGGTATCCTTAAGACGAGCCGTATTGTTAACATCGCGTCAATTTCCTAAACTATTTGAATTTAAGTAGTATAATATATGTCAATCTTTCTAACCTTTTAGTTAGGGAATACCATAGCATTATTCGATGCACAATTATGATTTTTGTGAGTATGAGATATTTTCTAGTAGCGGATGAAAAAGAAAGAAAGATATTTTCAAGTAGAAAAATTGACGACAAGATAATCATGATGTTACTACGTGTTAAAGCAATTTTACGTTGTATTTTTGGCAGTTTCCAAAACTCTTAGAGCATCTCCAACGGAAGATGTCAAATCTGACTTGGACCTTGCAACGGTAATATTTGACATTAATTGACAATCCAATCCAGATGCCTTCTGTTAGGCCAAATCCTATGTGGCTTCTGACATGGATGAAGGGGGGAGAAAGCATGCCAACTTTGACAACCTCCCTCCTCCATGCCAAATTTCAAAAAATGACCATTTGTATTTTGATATAAGGGTTGGAGAGGAATAATTTGATGTCAAATAAATAGAATTTGACATCAAGGGTTGGAAATGAAGACTTTGATGTCAAATTGGAGATGCCAAATTGCCACGTCAGCCTTCAAAAAAAATTTGACATCCCCAATTTGATATCAAGGATTGGAGATGCTCTTAGAGCATCTCTAATGGGAGATGTCAAATCCTACTTGGACATGTTAACGGTAACATTTGACACCAAAATTCAATTCAACCCAACAGTCTTCCTTGTTGCCAATTCCTACGTGGATTTGAAGGGAACGACAAAGTTGTCAAAGTTGACAACCACCCTCCTTCATGCCAAATTTCAAAAAATGACCATTTGTATTTTGACATAAGGGTTGGAGAGGGTTAATTTGATGTCAAATAAATAGAATTTGATATCAATGGTTGGAAATGAAAGCTTTGATGTCAAATTGGAGATGCCAAAATGTCACGTCAGCCTTCAAAAAATGTTTGATATCTCCAATATGAAGCCATGGGTTGGAGATGCTCTTAGGCCCCGTTCCGTTTTCTCCAAAAAATTTCTTGTTCAAAAACAATATAATTTTAAACTCAAATATAACGAAAATAAAAATTAATTTTTTAATTTTTTTTGCACCGTTTAAAAGATCTCGATGAAATCTATTAAACAAGATCCATATAAGTAGAAAAATTATTTGCGTAAATATTTAATTTTTTGACTTTAAAATTTATCTTCTTTTTTAAAAAGTTAAGTAACTTTTTAAAAAAGTGGAACAACCTCTTAAAGTCAAACACAAATAATTGAGAATCTTTTGCCAGAAAATACATGAGGTGACACTTCATGGAGGTGGGTATGCCGTTCCGTTTTCTTTTTAAACTTTCTTTTTCAAAAAAATGTAATTTCAAACTCAAATATAATGAAAATATTTTAATAAATTTTTTTTTAAAATTTTTTGTACCGTTTAGAAGATCTCAATGAGACCTATCAAACAAGATATATATTGATAGAAAAATTATTTAGATAAACACATAATTTTTAAGTTTGAAATTATCTTTCCTTGCTAAAAATTCTTTTTCGGAGAAATCGAAACACCCTCCCTTGTAAATGAAACTACCAATAATGCCAAGCTGTCAAATACTAACACCCACTTTTCAAAACTAATAGGAGTAGTAATTTCTACTGCACCACGCAACATTCACCCTCATCGCTCTCCCAACCGCTCTCAATTTCACAGTCCAAAAGTATTTTATATAGTTCGGATTTTAAAAAACTCTTCCAGGAAAAAGTTAAACTCTTCTTTGAATTTTTTTTTCTCAAAATCCGGACCATTAATTACTGAGACGGACGTTAAAATGTTGAACGATGAAGGTTGAGCGATAAGGATAGCCTTGCTGGTTCTATTTATACCTATATACTAGTGACTTGTACAAATGCGCAATTGGGGATGGTACTGTGCAGTAGTGTGCGCAACATCGTGCAACGCACTTTCGAGCCGTCGGATCGTGCATCCAACGGCTCGGATCTCATATTGACAATAAACAGCTCTCGATCGTTGGTTGTCGAGATGAGATCCGAACTATCGGATGCACAATCCGACGACTCGGAGGTGCACAGCACCAATCCGAAGTCAAATGCGAAAGATGACAATAGAAAAAATTGTAGTAAAATTTGGGATAACAAAAAATTTGCCATTTTGAGATAAAAATCTATAATGAATCCGTTTTCACCTCTTTTCAGTTTTTTATTACTTGCAATTGTGTCATTTTGACCATAGGGAAAGTATCGAAAACACTAATTTTTGGATTAAAATGGAATATAGAGTAGAATAAATAGAGTTTTTGACGCAATTTTTTACCGAATTTTGCGGGAAAAAAGGGTCGGGGAGGGCTGGAGACCCTCTAACATCACGTCCGTCCCGGGAAATTTCTAGGTAGCGGATGAGTACAACGTGATCGTGTCCATGTGGTGCCCTAGTAATCCATCTGGACTATCTAAAAGTGTGTTAAACGGTACAAATTGAAACTCTCTCTCTACTCTCACCCCACCACTCTCTCTTCCATTTCTTTCTCCAAATTGAAACCGTCCAAAACCAAAATAGACAATTCGAATCCACCGAACGAACACCACGTATTACCCACCCAGCCTGTCCATTCCCAAACCTATTTGAATTTTATTCCCAAACCACGTATTTGCATTTCTCTCTTCTCAACCTCCAGTCAACCTTCTTTGTCTTTATATATATACAGTTAACATCATGTCTATTCACTATTTGCATTTATATCTCATCGTCTACATTAAATTATTTACATCTTTCCAACGTCTTCAATCAAACTTTTTTTTTTTTTGTCTTTATCTTTACCCTGGAAAAGTCTTGTTAACATCACGTCTATTCCATGGACTATATTTGTGTTTATATCTCTCCACTTGTCATGACCCTTTGGACTAAATTAAATTTTGTTAATGTTAAATATTTTTAGTTTTTCGTCATAATTTTTACATTTTATGGTTCATTTCGACGAGCGAAATAAGAAGAGCATATAAATATATAACAAAGTTGAAAAAAAGTTCATATTAGACGACGTTAAAGACACAAAATGACTGTTATTTTTTTGTCTTCAGTGAAGTTTTCTAAATTTCGTCTTTTTTTTTACCCAAACTTCGGTCTATGTTGTTATACTTTTTTAATTCTTTTAATTGAGACAAATGATTCATCCAAAAATATTTTGTTCTGAATTTTTAATGTAAGTTAACGTTGAATTTTTAGAGGTGTTAAACCCTAAACTCTTTAACGTTGCCCTTTTCAAAAAAAAAAACTCTTTAACGTTGAATTTACATTTTTAAATTAAGTTTACCTTTGAATCTTTAAAATATAATCCAAGGGTAGGGAATCAATTAGGGGATTGTGCATCCGACGACTCGGATCTCATCTCGGCAATAAACGACTCTAGATTGTTGGTTGTCAAGATGAGATCTGAGTTGTCGAACGCACAATCCGACAACTCGGAGGTGTGTAGCACGGAACCTCACCATGATCAAGGCAGCACATGACTATTTGGACTACCCTCTGTTCCGCTCCCCTCTCTCTCTCTCTCTCTCTCTCTCTCATTAATTTGGACAACCCTCTGTTCTCCTCTCTCTCTCTCTCTCTCTCTCTCTCTCTCTCTGCACTGCGGGCGCTATGCGTGTGTGGTGGTGTGTCGTGTGCATGTGTGCTGGTACATGTCTGCGTGTGCTATGCGCGAGTCTGTCTGTACGTATATAATGTTACCTTGGTCATTGATGAAGGTTTAGTTAGTTTAATGGTTTAAGTATTTTTATTTGAATTAATACTCCTACTATAGTTACCCCACCCCCCCCCCCCCCCCGGCCGCTCCGAGATATAGGAGTATTTTAGTTCACAGATACCGAAGAACTTCAAGAATTATTATACAGTACTCCAAGTCACCCCCCCCCCCCCCCCCCCCGCTCCGAGATATAGGAGTATTTTAGTTCACAGATACCGAAGAACTTCAAGAATTATTATACAGTACTCCAAGTCTCCATCTTAAATAATTGAAACAATAATTGATAATGTGTACTCCAAAAACACAGAATTAGTATCATTTTAACCACCTCTCAAACCATTTTTAAACCCCAATCGGCCATTTCCATTTTTTTTAATACTTCCTACAGGTAACATCGAATAGAGCAAGACTTAGATGTTGCACTTACTGGCAATGTGAACTAAAAATGGTACTTGAGAGATCCTCTTTATTTTCACGATCTCGCGACTGCAATTCACTTAGCACGTGGATACACCAAGAATCGGGACAGAGAACATTGAGCCGGTGTATAGCCCAACTATTATTGCAGATTTAAAAGGAACAAACTTACTATTTCCTGTACGTTTTATGTAACGTAACCTTATGTAATAAACTTGTACTGCAATATATCTTCCAGGCTTTGACAACATTTTCATGTAATCCTTAAGGCTTCCATCGTGTTGAATTTTTGCGGTTTCACCATCTTTAGACTGGAGCTACAGAGGTCTCGGATGGGATTAGAACTCATCCGCCGGTCACAACAATCCGGCTACTAAACTCATCCGTCGGTCACATTAATCCGACCAACGGCCAAGTACTGACCGGTCGTGACAACCAGTAAATTTACACCTGAGATTGGGCATTCCCATTCCTCCGAACTTGCCTGTGTTTCCTTCTTACGTGAACATGCCAAAATTGCTCAATCCAAGTCTTCTAAAATCTCATTCACCTAACTTCCATCACTCATGAAAGGATTTACACACGAAAAACGCAAATTCAAAGATTTCAACAATGCAAAATTTATCGTGTCAATAGAACACGGTCAAAAGAAGAGCACGGAGAATAGAAGAAAAGATGAAAGTCCAACTGTTGTGAACACGTATCGGGAACGAAGTCTCAATATCTGTACAAGTTATCTGCAATTATACATGTAAACTTTGCTCGAACAAGTCCCCCATTTTACACTTGGTTTTAATTGCCATAATTGCGACGAATGTTTACACTCCTCGCCTGTAAATGTACGTTTTCGTAAAGTATAGATATGATACCAGTGCCACAGTACTAAGTCCAGCAAGCAGCCAATAGAAGTAATCAAGATGCGCACGATTCAGGTTATTCGAAAACCAACTGCCTCCGTCTTCTCCGCCCGTAGTTTCATCAATGATAAAGATGAGAAAGCTACTCAAGAAACTCCCTACTCCAATTATGCTGAGGTAGAGAGAGATACCTGCGCTCCTCAACTCATTTGGCACCTGATCATAGAAAAGTTCTTGCAAACCAGTTAAAGTGAACACATCCGCAATTCCCAGCAATATATATTGAGGAACCAACCACCAAAAACTCATTGGAACTGTTTCCTCCGGCTTATCAACAAGCCCGAATCCCAAAGCAGTTTCACGCCTTTTTGTCTCGACTAAAGCGGCAATAATCATAACAACAATAGACATAAGCAATCCGATTCCAATTCTTTGAAGCGTTGTTATTCCGGACGGTTTTCCAGTTAGAGCTCTTGTAAAGGGCACAAACAACCGGTCGTAGATGGGAATGAAGAAAATGATCGAAAAGGTGATAAACAACAGGAGGGAAGCAGGCGGTATATCAAAGCCTGGCCAAATTGATCTGTCCATAGTAGCTCCTTGCTCAGTAAAGAAAGTCGAGCACTGCGCGTATATAATAGCATATACCAAACATGAAACCCAAATTGGAACCAGACTCAGAATTGCCTTTGCATCCTCAACATCACCGACCCTACACCCACCCCCTTCTTCTTTGGAACCAACTGGCGTAAGCAAGGCTTTGTAAAGAAACCTGTCCAAAGAACAAAAATAGCAGTACATTGAAGGAGGATTGACCTAATGTCTATGCTTCAGCAGCAATGAAATATGGCTTCAATCAGTTTGCCTAATTCTTCCATCACTAATACGGAGAGAATTCTAGAGAAAATACAATTGTCCAGGGTGAAAGCATAAAACAGCAACTATACAGAAAGCTATTTACGGATTACCACAAAGAACCATCAAACAAAACCAATGAAACCCACTAATGGATTCCAATATAGGATCTACCACAGCAAGGCCCAATAATAAAGGATACTCGGGAGCATTTAATGATAGTTATGTTGTCTATCGTGCAAGGAAGGAGTATGTTCAATGTTGGATAGCTTAGTACATTCAATTTGCCATCTTCTATCAACTTCAGCTCTTGGAACAATTGGTGATCTAACATGATATCAGAGCGCTAAGTTGGGGAGCTCGTGGGTTCAAATCGTTCTGTTCAATTATGCTTCTCTCTATGTCCTAATATTAAGATGTTGGCCTTTGGCCCTTTGGGTGTCCTGTTGGCTCCTTGCTAACAGGGTTTTCTGGTTTTTTTTTTAAAAAATTGTGTGGTGAGCTATAGTGATAGGTTGAGCCTGTTCTCATTGTATGACGCTCCCATTTGGTTGAGCTTGTCCTCTATGCGTAACGCTCCCTGGTGTATTACTACAGTGGTTCTTTTTGTATCATTATTATTAATGATACATGATCCTTCTTTTGCTGATAAAAACAAAAAAGAGGGGATGGACGTGAAGCATGGTATTGGATAGTTTGACAGCTCATTTTCTAACAGCTTAAACTTTTGGGACAACATCCAAAAAAAAAACTAGTCATAAGCCCATCGTACACATGGTACTTGATTGTAAGTCAGACTCCTTCGAGTAAAACACTAAGAGTTAATTCAAATTCATTGACTTATCTTGATGACTCCATAATGTTTTCAAGGCAGAACATAATAACTTCATATCATACAAGGAAAAAGATTGATCGCAAGTAGACATTTTATATTCCAAATCTCTTGTTGTGCAAAAAGTTACTTTCTTACCTGAATTGCTGAGAATTTTCGTCAGGCAACCTTCCTTGAGCTTCCATTTCAACAAGTATCACAGAAGAACTAGCTTGCCAATTTCTGGCTGCTTTAGCGAAAACCTTACCAATTCTAAAGAAAGGGTTCTTTTCCTGGCTTTTGATGGTGTACCTATATGTTCTAGCTCCAATCAAGAATACTACCAGCGCAATCACCATGGAAATGCATGGGATTCCAAACCCAAGACCCCAGCTAAGGTTGTCCTGAATGTAGTTCAAGAATAACAATGCTACTGTCGGACCTGAAATCACACCAAGGGCCCACCAATTGAAGAATGAGCTCTTCGATTTGCTCTCTCCAGAATCTTGCCCATCGAACTGATCAGCTCCGAAAGCTAGAACACAGGGCTTGTGGCCTCCTAGGGCAACTGCTACTAAATATAGTGAGAAGAAGAAGAGTATTTCTTGGAACCAAAGAGGGGGACATGATATGATTTCTGCACCATTTTGACAGTCAAGAGAGCTGATAGAAGGAAGCATACCAGAAAGAGTCAGCAAGCCGAGTCCCTGCGGGTGAATACGATCCAAGTGTAAAATATAGTTCTCACTCTACTATCGAAGAAACAAGGACACTTTCGAACATGTTCTGGAGGTTATTTCCAAAAGGCTTAAAACTACCTTTTCAATGACAAAAAACAAATTGTGGTCTCAAGTGCCAAAAGCTGCAAACTCATTGGTACTACAATACAAAGCCCTTCAAACAGCTCAACTAGGATTATAAACTAGAATAAAATAACAAGAAATGAAGGAAAGTGAAATTGAAAACCACAAAAGGACTGTCATGGACATACAAAAGCATTTAGGAGTTTGTATGGTAAATGCCAACTGTCTAAAATTCCATGATCTTCACCTGATCTGGTACATTAATTCATGATTTTGATAATCACTCATTAAGGAGGTGGTCTTACACTTCACCTGCAAACTCAACAAGTAGGGAGAAAGAGTTTGTACAACATAATCACAGCAATCTGTATAGAGGTCCGTCGGGTTGCAGTCAGTCAGGTACAGGATCACATCAGGTTGAGGTCGGATTGAAGAGGCCTTGACAGTAATTGGGTCACATCGGTCAGCAAAGGTGGGTGCAGAAATATGGCTGGAGGAAATATGCTTGTTGATAACTAAGTGGCCGCACCAGTTTGGCAACGATGGGAGCAGAATTGTGACCGGAGGATAGAGGTCCTTGATAGCAAAATGAGAGGAGGTGGCAAAAGGCTCTACTTGAATCAACTCGGCAAGGAAAGGGAAAAAAAGGAGAGCAGTGGAGGGAAAATACATATCAACTCAGCTCAACTAAACAACAATTATACTCCAACACTAAAGGGTGGCGGGTGGTAAAAAGACACCTTAACGATATGCGAAACAGAATAGAGAAGACCATCGAGGGCAAAAGCACATCAATACAAAGTTACAAAGTGGAATTTTAACGTTGCAAAAGATGGACCAACATGAAGAGCAACCTATTTGATCACAAAAAGAAAAAAGGAAAAAAAAAGCAACCTATTTGATCAAAGTCACATACTTCATACCAAGGACAGACCACACACAAACACAAAAACCACCACGTCCAACTTCTTCACCATCCTAAAGGATCTAATGCCCAACATCTTCTAGTATAAATACACACTTAAATTATATCTGCGGGAAGAAGCTAATTGACGCCCATAGAGAGAAATGGCCTCAGACAAAGTGAGATGGGCTGTTTGAAATATACTAATGTAGTGGAATAAGGAAAAGATTATCATAGAACAACTTGGAAAAACCAAACATGGAGATAAAAAGAAGAAAAAGAATGGACGTCTTGTTTTTCTTTTTCTCAGAGAGGGAGTCAAAACTCCACATGGAAGCTAGAGGAGCCATCAGCAGCTGAAAATGGTTGGTGGATAAGCAAAACCAGGGAAAGACCCTGGAAAATAGGAAACACTTCAACCCTTGACCAGTTGAAGGGCCACATTTCATGCATCAGGGGGATTCAACTTGCAACCATCGTATAAAGTTATTTTGAGTCTTCAAAAATAGAAGGAAGTGGTTTGGGGACATGGGTCACGTGTAAATAGTCCAATGCCCGGCAGAGCTGGATTCCAAGGGAAAACTGTCATAGGAGTATTTCATTAATAAGAGGGATTTCAGGGCAGGCCAAAGGGTCTGAGGCTCAAGACTCAACGTCAACCTTAAATTTCAACCTCCCAACCTTTCCTATTCAATTTCTAATATCAACAACTCTTTCATCCACGTTTTAGCTTCTAGTTTCCATCACTGGTCAGGTTATTTCTTTGTAGCCTAGCCAACGCTTTTCTTCCCACTTTAAACACTGTCTTACTTTTACTAGCAATTTCGTTAACTTGTGTTTCTTTACACTAGTGCTCAGATCACTTTTCAATTTCCTTAGATTGTTCTTCTGAAAGTGCAATTTAGGCCCTGCCAGTCATCATTAGGTTGCTCACTAAATTTAAATCCTTAGCAAGCAAGGCAAACAACGAATCAGCACCACAATCTTCCCGATATGTTGTAGCACAACGCTCAAGTTCACATTCGGTTCCTGGCATACCCGCAAATGCACACTACCGTTCACCCACCCTCCCTTTCTGAGTAGGTGAGCTGCCCTGGACGCTTTAAGTAGGGAAATATTTCTGAACCTTTAGATCTTAACAATAATGTGAAGGATTAACTAACCAGAATGTACAGCTGTGAAGGATTAGCTAACCAGAATGTACAGCAAAGAAGCAATCACAACGGTCCGGTAACGACCCAGATACGAATCGGCAATGAATGCTCCTAACAGCGGCGAAATCGCAGACACACCATTCCAAGTATTCACGTTCTCTGCCGCCCTGGCCTTCAACTGGCCCAACGACCCTGTTAGGTATGTGATAAGGTTGGAGCTTATCCCTGTAAACGCAAACCTCTCCGCCACTTCCACACCTGCACAGAATTCCAACACTCATTTCATCAAACCTCAGTATTCATCAAATCTCTCACTATTACTGAAACAGTGAAACTTGATGAGAAACCATAATTAACCCTATCTTTTCTCTCACTTTCCTCACTTCCAAAGGGCCGGTAAAATCCATTTCAGCTACAGATATACACACGTATGTAGTGATTGGCTGGGGGATACGGCTGCAAACAAAGAGAACTGCTCTTGCGCAGCTCAACGCTTGGCTAGTTATGGGCTCGGCTTGGTCTGTTAGTAAATTAGTCGCACTCAGAGTTTTAAGCTCAAAAAAAAAAAGTAAACTAACCGAGCTCGAGTTAGTTGTAACTCAGCTCTAGCTCGTGTAATAAACCAACCGACCACAAATACCTTGAGGCTTGAGCTCGATTATTTGGGCTCGACTCAAGGAGCTGAGCTCGAACACATCAAAACTCGACTCATATTCCAGCCCTAGTCTACTGCCTGGTTATAATAAATAGGGGTTGGCCCCATCGTCTTGGCCTTAGGTTCAATTTTCACTGCCAGCACTTCTTGAGACCGAGTTGAGTTTTGTTCACCGTCAGGGTGAACATTATCCTCATCACTATCTCATTCTTATTGGTTGAAATGACATAAATCCCACCACAAATTGATATAATTCTTATTAAAAAGTGTATTGCCTTGTTAGTTGAAATTTGAAATGGTGTGAATTTTATCGCCAAGTGATGTCATGTTTATCAAAAAAAAAAATGTATTGCACGAGTGACCATTTCTACCGATAAAAAGGAAGGTAATGTTCACCTCTTTTTATATGGAGGGTGCACAAAATTGCACTCGACTGAGACCACCCCACCTCAAAAGGAATGTATGACGGGTTGTAGGGCTTAATCCGACCTATGCTCGGGTCCGGGAAACCCAGCATTACAAAAACAACAAAAGTACGTACCTATGATGAAAAACGCGGAGCGCCAGCCGCCGGACTTGGATCGGTCGGCCGGGCAGCCTTCGTGGTCGACTACAACGGCAACGGGGTTGCGCAACAGCGGAGACGATTCTGGTTCCGAAGTGCCGACCGCCGTAGAGATGGTCATGACTCACGCATGTAGATTGTTGGTCAATCTGAATGTCTGAAATCCAGTCGAGTAGTATTGAAAGCAACCCGTTTTGTTTTCCCTTATATATTAATAAAATTATCGTGTGGATGCGGTCGTTTGTTTGGGGGAAAAAAAAAAACTACCTTAATTTATGAGAAACAACCTTATAAATATATTTTGGTGGTGTTTTGGAGGGAACATTATCCATTGACATTTCACAGATCAAAACTGATGTCGGAAAAAGAATGCTATACGGGCGATACAAGGACAACGACAAATCGGATCAACCTGGTCGACCGCCCTACTTAAGATTCAGCTTTGATTTGATATGAAATGTTTTTTCTATAATGGTCTATGATTTTATAATATTCCGATTCAATCCACACAACCCACGTGTAAATATAATCACCACAAACAAACCGAGCTCCTCTTTAGCAGCTCAATACTCGGCTAGTTATGGGCGCGGCTCATTCGTAAATGAGTTGCACTCAAAGTTTTAAGCTCAAAAAAAAAAAAAAAGTGAATGAACTGAGCTCGTGTAATAACTAACCGACCACAAGCACATTGAGCTCGATTATTTGGGCTTGACTCGAGGAGCCGAGCTCGAACACATCAAAATTCAGCTCGATTCGAGCTCTAGTCTACTGCCTGGGTTATACACCTATGATAACCCAAGGGATTGGCCCCAAAAAGTAAATACTAATTTTTTATTTTTATCCAAATATTTTTATGAAAATATTCATGATAAAATTCAAAAAGCTGGCACAATATGCTAAACTAAACTGAAATGTAAAATTTGCTCAAATAATTCGGAAATATACAATTCCTCTCATTTACCATAATCACAAATGTAAACGCTTCCTCACTTATAAACGTAAGATTTTGCGACGTACAAGTACAATACAAATCCCATCGTACTAAGTCCAGCGAGCAGCCAATAGAAGTAATCAAGATGCGCACGATTCAGATTATCCGAGAACCAACTGTCTTTGCCCTCTCCGCCCGTAGTTTTCTCCAGGACAGAGATGAGAAAGCTACTGAGTAAATTGCCAACTCCAACTATACTGAGGAAGAGAGAGAGACCTGCACTCTTCAACTCATTCGGCGCCTGATCGTAGAAAAACTCCTGCAAACCAATCGTAGCGAACACATCAGCGACTCCAAGCAACATATATTGAGGAACCAGCCACCAAAAGCTCATTGGAATGGTTTCCTTTGGCTTGTCAACGAGGCCCGATTCCATGGCAGTTCCGAGCCTTTTCATCTCAACCATAGCAGCTACAATCATACAGGTAATAGATACAAACATTCCGATTCCAATTCTTTGAAGCATTGTTATGCCTGAGGGTCTTCCAGTTATGGCTCTTGTGAGAGGAACAAATAAGCGATCGTAGATGGGAATGAGGAGAATGAGGGAAAAGCCTACAAACAACTGCAGCGTAGCAGGAGGTATCTGGAAGCCTGGCCAAATTGTTCTGTCCATAGTGATTCCTTGCTCCGTAAAGAGAGTGGATTGTTGTGCGCATGCGATAGCATACGCCAAACCGGACAACCATATTGGAAGAACACTTAGAACGGCTTTCGCATCCTCAATGTCACTGACCCTACAAACTCCCCCTTCTCCATGTGAACCAACTGGTGCAAGCAAGGCCTTGTCAAGAAACCTGTCACAGCAAACCATGTTACATTGATAGAGGTTCGACTCGGTTGAATTTTACAATGTACTTGGTGAGCAACAAAACAAAGAATCAAATCATTTACCTAATTTTTCCATTATCTCAAGTGAAGTTATCAATTGACAATCACATAAAATTGAAAGAAAACCATTCTTTGGATTCCCACATTGCCTTCATATCAAACGTTTGGATAGCTTAGCATATATTGTTGCCCATTTCGGAATGACTCAAAGATGGTGTTTCATAGATCCAATTGGTGAGCTAACATGGTATCAAAGCTCGCCTTAGTGATGTAAAACATTAGGAGGCCCAATTTCATGATCAGTTGAACCGAGCCAAGACCCGGAAGTTTAAACGGTGTTTAATTTCAAATTATCCAATTTGACAAAATTCGGACAAGCTCGGAATATGCCCAAATTTGGTGGGCTGACTTTCCGGCCTAATTCCTTCGTTTAGGCATTCAATTGCGTTATTTTTCCATTTTAGGAAAGATTTATTTTGTTAATAACTCTTAGACCGTAATTCCTTTTAAGTTGATTCTTTTTGGAGAAGTCTTGTTTTGCTTTCCCGTTTTCAATTTTAGGAAAAGCCCCAAATTCTGAAACTTTTTATTTTCCAAGTTTATTTTTAAAGTTTTTAGGGTTTCAGCCTTATACAAGGGTTTATAACCTAGAGTTTATGCAGCTTTTATCAATAATAATATTACAGAGTTTCTCTCTTTCTTTCTTGTATGCAAGGTTGCTCGTTGCGATGAATTATTTATCTCGTTTGGACTAGTACACTAACTAGTCTATCGTGAATTCCGCCGCTTCACTTAGGTTCAAGTCTCTGTGTTTGTGTTGCCCCTAGTTTCTCCCTATTTACAAATGTTAAAGAGGATGTTGGATAACTTCATATCAATTGTTTGGCTCATTTTCTAACAATATAAGTTTGTGGGACATCAACGATGAATAATTTGATGAGCGCCAATGCCCCATAACCCCACAATGTACTAGATTTATTGCAAGTCCAGACTAAAAACCTATAGCTAATTCCTTTTCAGCAAAGTCGATCTTTAAATCAGTCCATATTCTGCGGCAGTGCAAAACATTGCAGCTTCAGATTTAGCACAAGAAGAAGTTTTATAACACAAAGCTCTTGATGAATAGAAAGTTACTTTCTTACTTGTACTGCCGTGAACTTTCGGGACCCAGGGTCTCTTGAGCTTCCATTTCACCGAGTCTCACTGCGTTAGTAGTTCGTAAATTGCAACCTGCGTTAGCAAACACCTTACCGATTCTAAAGAATGGATTCTTATCGCGGGCTTTGGTGTCATCGTACCTATAAGTTCTAGTCCCCATTAAAAATACAACCAGCGCAATCGCCATGGAAATACACGGGATTCCAAATCCAAGACCCCAGTTAAGGTTGTCCTGAATGTAATTCAAGACTAATGATGCTGCTGCTGACCCTCCAACTAAACAAAGAAACGACCAATTGAAGAATGAGCTTCTGGCTTTGCTCTCTTTTGAATCATGTCCATCGAACTGGCCAGCTCCGAAAGCCTGAACACAGGGCTTGTGGCCACCTTGCGCGACTGCTACTAAATACAACGATGAGAAGAAGAGCGTAACTTGGAACTTAGAAGGGGAACATTTCGCGATATTTGTACCACTTTTACAGTCAAGAGAGCTGAGAGAAGGAAGGACAGCAGAAAGAGTCAACAAGCTGAGTCCCTGTGATTCAATCGGCATAACCTATCACCACAAAACTATGGAAGACACATATACTGCAAGAAAATAGCAAACTAACTAACCAGGATGTAAAGAAGAGAAGCGATGGCAATGGTCCGATAACAACCCAGGTACGAATCGGCTACGAATGCTCCTAACAGCGGCATAAGCGTGGTCACACCGAACCAAGTGTTCACGTTCTCCGCTGCCGTGGCCTTCGACTGGCCCAGCGGCCCTGTTAAGTAACTGATGAGGTTGGACATTATCCCGAAATATGCAAATCTCTCCGCCAGCTCCGCACCTGTACCGAATTTCTAAAACTCATTTTACTCATCTTTTTATTTACGCAAATAGAATTCAACTCACCTATAGATATACCCACGTATGTCCAGATAAATTGGTATTAGATCGAGCATTTCGAGCCTTCATTCAATTTTTTGACTCAGAATCACAAGTAATTTGGGGAAAATACCCCAAAACCCACTCCACTCAAATGTATATCATCAATTTTTATTTTTTCCAAATGATGTAATTTACAAAGGTCAAAAAAATTTCCTCTCAAATGTATGGTTAGTTCATGTGCCATTAAAAAAGAAACTGCTCACGTTTGAATAAGAATTTAGGTAATGGATGAAAATGATCTTCCAAGTTACAACTAATGGAGTACCTAGGATGAAGAAAGCGGAGCGCCAGCCGCCGGACTTGGATCGGTCGGCTGAGCAGCCAATGTGGTCCACCACCATGCTGCCGCCGGAGTCGTGCAACAGTGGAGACCATTCGGATTCCGACACGTCCGCCGCGTTTGAGATGGTCATGTCGAGAGAGTCGGACAATAATATAACTCAATTAATCGATCAATCCAGTACAAACTTGAAAGCTCTTGAATCAGGAAGAAGAGTGTTAGTAACGACTGGTCTGCTTTGTTAACATAGTACTGGGAGTTGAGTTAATTACTCCTATATTATTGCCATGGCCCATGCGCATGTGATTCAAGAAGTGGGTTGCGGTGGTTGTGAAAACCACGTTAAGTTGCAATCATGACGCTAAGAAAACGAACAAATACTTTAGCATCAACAAAACAAAACAGATGGTAGCAGACAAACAATAACGCCAAGGATCAAAGATTTGAGATTTTCTCTTTCATTTCTATCGATCAAAGATTTGAGATTCACACACTCACGGGGTTCAGGCTGATGCTTATGCTTTGGGAGTATTTCTCAACAGGGGGGACTGACATTGAGGCAAGGGGGGTCCATTGACCCCACTTAGGAGGTGTTCGGACAAAAAATCCCCATGGCTTACTGGCTTTTCCGGCAAAAATAAGCCTCCTGACACACTGTGGCTTTTTTGGCTCATTTTTTCCGGGAAAGCCGGCTCATTTTTATTCTCAAACAGCCCCTTAGTATAAAATTTCTGTAGGAAGTAATATAGTAGAATATTTCCCCCCAACATTTTGCCCCTATACTGCAACCAATTTACAATGTTGCCCTTTTCGCTTTCCAGTCACTTATTCCTCCTCCTCCTCCTCCTCGTCCCCCCTCTCTCTCTCTCTCTACACTTTACAATCACGTTTTCCTCCTCTCTCTCTCTCTCGGTCCCCCCCCCCCCCCCCCCCAAAAAAAAAAAAAAAATTGGAGAATGGAGGAGAACTCACCCTGTGAAGGAAAAATTTAGAAACCCTCGAATATCGATCACCACCGCCGACGAGCTCAGCTGGAATTGGACCGAGAATAGACCCGTTTTACAGGCGAGTGGTTTAGATCACATTTTTCTTTTTTTACAGAGTGAATTTCAGCCATAAATATATTTCTCTAAATACTTTTTCTCTCTACATGGATAATGAATATAGGAATGGAAATCAGAGTTTGTGACTGTTTTTTGGAACTCATTGCGGCCACAAGGCCTAAGGGAAAGGAAATCAACATTTTATAAATAGATATCTCATTTTGGTTATTGTTCTATTATTTTTGTTATTTTCCAAGTCATTTTGTACAAGTGCGAAATTATATGTTGTAGATGCTTGACGGCTTGACCCCGATAAAATTCTAGGTCCGCCATTGCTCTTCAAGGTTTGGGATTCGAATTTTCATCGAGTGAGTACCCTGAAGTAAAGTGGGGGGCCGTGACTGGTGTGGCCGCGCTAGTTCCCCTGAAGGTTTAGGTTGCGCAGTCGGGTCCAATTAGTGGTGGTTGTTTCTCCATTACCCAAAAAAATAATAATAACGCCAAGGATCAACAAACCAAAATGTAGAGCAAAGAAGCAATCACAACAGTCCGGCTGGCAACGACCCAGATACGAAAACGGCAACGAATGCTCTGAACAACGGCAAAATCGCAGACGCACCAATTCAAGTATTCCCTGCCAACGTGGCCTTCGACGACTGATACGGCTTGGGACTTAGAGTTTGCTCCCCAACTCCTAAGGTGTCGGGTTGGATACCTCTCAAGTGCTATCAATTCTTTTGTGGCTAGTCTATACATAGCTTTCTTCGGCTTTGATTGGGATGCTTGAAACCGAGTAGAATTAATTGAGATGTGCGTAAGTTGTTCCTTTGTGATGGAATCTACATAATTTCAACCAATATGTAGGATGGTAATGTTCACCCTATTAAGTAGAGGATGAACAAAACTCAATTCGCTTGACACACCCGGTAAACGCAAACCTCTCCGCCACTTCCAGCCCTGCACAAAATTCCAACACTCATTTCATCAAAAGTTGATGAGTGTCTCCATTTTAAAAGGTTAATGGATAAAAATTTGTTAATTATGGTTTTGTCCTTCTGAAAAATCTTCAAATTAATGGGTAGAGAGTTGGTTAATGGGTAAAAGTGGAGATTTAGGGGCAAATTTTTGTAGTAGTCCCTGTAGTTTTACGGTTGTCTCACTTTCGTCCCTCTAGTTTCAAAGTGCTCGAATTTCGTCCCTGTAGTTTGTTTTACGTTCCAAATTGGTAAAATCGTTAACACCGTTAACGAAACTAACGGAAAAAAAAATAAGTGTTCCAATTTTCAATCCGTTTGAATCGGTACGAAGATCTTATTTTTTTGATCATTTTATCCTAAATGGTCGTAATGAATTTTTGGCTCTAAGGCCTTTCAACGAGCACCCGAAGACTCCTTATTTAGTTTCAGGGCTCTCTTAGGGTGCTTATTGAAAGGCCTTAGAGTCAAAAATTCATTACGACCATTTAGGATAAAATGATCAAAAAAATAAAATCTTCGCACCGGTTCAAACGGATTGAAAATTGGAACACTTATTTTTTTTCCGTTAGTTTCGTTAACGGTGTTAACGATTTTACCAATTTGGAACATAAAACAAACTACAGGGACGAAATTTGAGCACTTTGAAACTAGAGGGACGAAAGTGAGACAACCGTAAAATTACAGGGACTACTACGAAAATTTGCCCTAATTTTAGAAAATAAAAGTTAATGTGAATGGTGTAACAATAATGTCTCTTTAATAAATTAAAATAACAAAATCGACACTTAAACAGGTATACAGAGAGAGTACTACATTAAAAAGGGCAATACAGAGTTGCCATCATTGTCCACGTTAGAACATATCAAAAGAAAAGGAAGGAAAAAGCCAAATTCTTGTGCACATAATAGAGCAAATACTCTACCACATACCTTCACAGCTTACTTAACGGAAATGTAAAATTTGCTCAAAAAGATCACACATTATATAATTTCGGAGCTCAACTGAAATGTAAAATTTCCCCAAACAACTCCCACATTATACAATTTCTTTTCCCTACCATCATCGCAACGACGATTTAAACATCATCACCTATAAATGTACGATTTTGCGAAGTACAAGTACGATACAAGTGCCATAGTACTAAGTCCAGCAAACAGAAAATAGAGGTAATCAAGATGCGCGCGATTCAGGTTATCCGAGAACCAACCGTCTTGGCCATCTCCGCCCGTAGTTTTCTCTAGGACGGAGATGAGAAAGCAACTGAGTAAATTCCCAACTCCAATTACACTGAGGTAGAGGGAGAGACCTGCACTCTTCAACTCATTTGGCACCTGATCATAGAAGAACTCTTGCAAGCCAATTGTGGTGAACACATCGGCCATTCCAACTAACAAATATTGAGGAACCAACCACCAAAAGCTCATTGGAATAGTTGCGTCCGGCTTATCTACGAGCCCCAATTCCCTAGCAGTTTCGAGCCTTTTCATCTCAACTATAGCAGCTACAGTCATTGAAACAATAGATACAAACATTCCGATTCCAATTCTTTGAAGCATTGTTATGCCGGAGGGTTTTCCAGTTATAGCTCTTGTGAAAGGAACGAAAAAGCAGTCGTAGATGGGAATGAGGAAGATGAGGGAAAAACTTATAAACAACTGAAGCGAAGCAGGAGGTATATCAAAGCCTGGCCAAATTGTTCTGTCCATGGTAATTGCCTGCTCGGTAAAGAAAGTGAAGGGCTGCGCGAATGTCATGGCATACACCAAACATGATATCCATATCGGAAGAACACTTAGAACGGCTTTTGCATCCTCAACATCACTGATGCTACACATTCCCCCTTCTCCATTTGAACCAACTGGTGCAAGCAAGGCTTTGTCAAGAAACCTGTCACAACAAACAAAATTACATTGAAGGAGGTTTGAAATACCATCACAGGAACCAAAACGGAAAACAGAGACACCGAGAGTCAGGACCAAACGACTTAGCAACTCTAGCCCTTTTGCTTCTCTTAAGTCCGTCTTGTTCCATAGGTTCCGCCTCTGTGTCAGACTCCAAAGAGTCTGGCTCATTCTCTCGACTCGGTTGAAATTCCGCAATCTGTTTCGTGAGGAACTAAACAAGAATCTAGTAATCTGCATAGCTTTTTCATCAGCAATATGAAGAGAATCCCAGGTAAAAGAAAATCATCTCAAGTGGAGTCATCAACTGTCAACCATTTTCGGATTCCCACAATGGCCTCATATCAAACATTTGGATAGCTTAGCATACGCTGTTCGCCTGTTTTTTAACGGCTTAAACTTTTGGAACTATCGGTGAGCAAACGTGGTATCAAAGTACAAGTTGAAGAAGGCCTTAGGTTCAAGTCCCTCTGCTTGTATTTTCTCCTAGTTTGAATTCAATAGCTTTGTATCGATTGTTTAGCTCATTTCCTGACAGTATATATAAGTTTGCACACGACTCATATTCTGTGGCAATGTAGAACATTACAACTTTCAAGAAACAAGATTTAGCATAAGAAGAAGTTTTATAACCGAAATCACTTGAATGAGTAGAAAGTTACTCAATCTCTTGAACGCGTAGAAAGTTACTCTCTTACTTGTGATGCTGAGAACTTTCGGGACGTTGGGCTCCTTGAGCTTCCATTT
Source organism: Rhododendron mucronatum var. ripense (assembly GCA_019656295.1). NCBI lineage: Eukaryota > Viridiplantae > Streptophyta > Magnoliopsida > Ericales > Ericaceae > Rhododendron > Rhododendron mucronatum. The sequence continues at coordinate 2,499,892 of BPLT01000039.1, read as the reverse complement.
CACTAAGTCTCATTGAATCAGTAGCTCGCCAATTCCAAGCTGCGTTAGCAAACACCTTACCGATTCTTAAAAACGGGTTCTTATCATGGCCTTTGATGGGATACCTATAAGTTCTAGTCCCCATTAAGAATACAAGCAGCGCAATCGCCATGGAAATGCAGGGGATTCCAAACCCAAGAGCCCAGTTAAGGTTGTCCTGAATGTAGTTCAACAATAATACTGCTGTTGCCGACCCTCCAACCAAACCGAGATACCACCAATTGAAGAATGAGCTCTTGGCTTTGGTCTCTTTCGAATCTTGTCCGTCGAACTGGTCAGCTCCGAAAGCCTGAACACAGGGCTTGTGGCCGCCTTGGGCGACTGCTACTGTATACAACGAGAAGAAGAAGAGCATAACTTGGAACCGGGATGGGGAGCATGTCGCGATGTTCGCACCCTTTTTACAGTCGGGAGAGCTGGGAGAAGGAAGGATAGCAGAAAGAGTCAACAAGCTGAGTCCCTGTGATTCAATCCGCACAACTCATTTGTAAATACAATCACCACAAAACTATGGCAGACTGGGTATTGTAATTAACATTCTAAAAACATGATCCAGCAGCAATTTCCGAACGCAAAAAAAGGTACCTCTTCCATGCATCGAGTTAAGAAAATTGTGGTTTCAAGTGCAGAAGATTGCAAAATTGATGTTTCATAATGTATATCTCCATTTCAAGATTAATAAATTTCTTTTGTCGAGCAACAAAAAAGAAAAGTTTCATATATAATGGATTGCTTCTGCTAATAAATCAAGTCTGGTAATCATTAATTGGATCGAATAATGAGAATGGAATGCATTCGGTGTAGTCGCGCATTACCATGGTTATGTTAAAATTATCACGAGCAAAATGGTAATTATTAATTGGATCGAATAAGGAGAATGGAATGCATTCAGTGTAGTTGCGCATTACCATGGTTACGTTAAAATTATCACGAGCAAAATCGAACATCCATGATATATAACCGTAGAAAGTTTGAGTCGTAGATCTATGCAATACTATGGGGGTATATCTCTGTCTAAACTTCTTACGAAAAATGGATGGTATTTTGTCAATTTTCATTACCAAAAATATCCTTATTCAATAAAAATAAAAATAAAAAACTAATTTGGAAAGTTGTGACTTCTCATATGATTTCTAATTTTTAATAGAAGTTTGAACTTTTCAAAAGAATTGACTAATCTTCATAACAATAAAATAAAACTACTTATTTGAAAAATAGCGACTTTTTTTTTTAGTAGGAATTGTACCTTTGCATAGTTGTACCTTTCCATGAGACCTGACTTGGGGGACATTTGACCGAGTTGCAACTTCTTCTTTAAAAAGTATTACTATGACTCTTTCCAAGTACCCAGACATTGTCTGTAAATATAGAATTCGCCCACAATAATTTGCTCTCTCATTCCTCTAGCTGCCTCTTACTTTCATAGTACTAGTTTATATTTTCTATGGAGAAAATTAACTAGGACATTTCTTCATAGTTTAACACATGTATCTTTTATTCGAGCTGATTTGCACGCAGTACCAACCCTGACATTTGGTGCAAACTTTAAAAAATGGGGTCCTTTATATATTTCACTAGCAAATGATAAGAAGGACAAAATTCCAACCTCGCAAGTCAAAATTTGTAACAATTCCAAGATTTGAATGAGTTTTTAATTTTTTGAACCTATTAGTAAAGGTATATACTACGTAAATTTTGGGGGCCATCTTTTTAAGAATTTTTCGAGGGCCTGCTTTGCTCAGAGCCACAACACTACACTGGTGAAGTATTATTATTAATCTCATCACTATTAATCCAATTGAATTATATATATATATATATATATCACATAAATTATAGTATATGCTTTCACTATTAGTCTCATCAAACAAATGAGCCCGTAGTGTAATCATTCTACCATATAATTTTACCGAAGATACCATCCCACTGTAATATTTCTACCACGTACATGAGTTCACCCAATAAATATACCATCCCACAATATTAATAGTTTTCAAGACTAATAATACCAAAACCTCATGGTATTATATCCCATATTTTACAAAATTGTAATATTCGAGATATGTTTAATTTGAGTCCTAATTTTTCTTTTCTTTTTCGTTCTTATCAGTTTCACAGTTCCAGGCAGCGAGAGAGAGAGGGAGAGAGAGAGAGAGCTGAAGAAGAAGACGAAGAGGCAGAGAAGAAGACTAAGAAGAACTATGACACTCCCTTCCTCCGATCCCGGCTGAATGTCACAGGTTTGATCTCCAATCTGCTGGTGTTCCTCTTGTTCTTCTTTTTCTTCCTGTTTCGCTACTGTTGTAGCAGACGAAAACCCAGGAGGATTGGGGGTTGTGGGAGGGGATTAGGAGGGGTAAAATCGTCCAAGAAGGAGGGGGATTGGGGGGATAATTTATGGACACCTCAAACCCTATCCGAAAATAATACCCCTCATTGCCCTCTTCTCCGGTCTTTCGCAAGAAAGGGGATAAACGAAGACCCTGAGTTTTGGCTTCCCAAACCAGGTCTTAGAGATGGGCCCAGGTCTAAGGGAGGGGTTATAACTTATCCCCCTTCCTTCTCCGGCATCCAAACGACCCTATGTGCTAACTCTAACACCCCCACTAACCCGCTGATGTATGACGATTGTAAAAAAAAAAAAAAACACTAAATACTTATCCGGTCAGACAAACGGACCCGAAGGTGAGACGGAAGGAGTATAAACTAACCAGGATGTAGAGCAGAGAAGCGATCACAGTGGTCCAATAACGACCCAGATACGAATCGGCTACGAATGCTCCTAACAACGGCAAAAGCGACGCCACACCATACCAAGTATTCACATTCTCCGCCGCGGCGGCCTTCGACTGGCCCAGCGGCCCTGTTAAGTAAGTGATGAGGTTGGAACTTATCCCATAAAACGCAAACCTCTCTGCCAATTCCACTCCTGCTCCAGAATTCCAAACACCAATATTGGTACGGTCAATGACGGAAAGTGTACAAATGCAGACACAGATTATTTGAACCCCATGCACATGGGTTCCACATGATAAATATAGGGTTCATACACAGCGGACAGTTCTAGACACATTTGTGTTCGGTACGTCCTTAATTGTCTTTGTTGAATTCCAAAACTCATTTACTCTTCTTTTTATTTACACTCCATAAAATTCACCTGTAAATATACCCATGAATGTATGTAAAGAGAAGAGAGGGTATCTATCTTTAATAATGAGGCCTCATTCTCCCTAAATTTTTTGGTATTTTTGTTCTTCCCTTTCTTAAATTTTTTGTTAAATTCACGTTAGTTTAGGTTAAAAAAATTTGATATATTATGACCTAAAGCAAAAAAAAAAAAAAAAAATTTACTGAAGATAAAAAAATATATATCAAACCACTGATATGTTTGATATTTTCGTGGTTCATGAATTTCCTTTTCAATTTAGGTCCACATTTTTATAGTATTCTTATTTCTTTAGTTGAGTCTAGTGATTAAGATTACAATGAAAAGCTAAACATAAATTACACCCAAAAAAAAAATACCAAACAAAAAGCAAAAAATTTAGGAAGAATGAGGCCTAATTAAATACCCATGATAAAAAACGCTGATCGCCAACCGCCAGACTTGGTTCGATCGACTGGGCGGCCTATGTGGTCCATGCTACCACTGCCGCCGCGGCCGCCGTTGTTTAACAGTGGAGACAACTTGGGTTCCGGAATGTCGGCCGCCATTGAGAGGGTCATATGGATTGTCGGTCAATAATAAACTCAAAGGCTCAAAGCTCTTGAGTTACTAGGAAGAAGAGCGATACTTTACTAGTAATAATCTGCTTTGTTTAGTAGTGGGAGAGTTTAATTAATTATTGTCTTGCTTGTCAAGTGGGTTCGGTAGTTGTCAAAACCACGTAATTTTTCAATCATGACGGGAAATTTTTGGGTGCCGAGCGGGTACTATTTGACGGTATTCTGTGCGCATTTCATCTGTCAAAATATGTTTTGGACGGTCCAGATTTCTACATTCTCTCTCCTCATCCGACCACTTTCTCTCTCTAAAATCCGAACCATCCAAATTACGTTCGGACAGCTCGGATCGCAGACGGGATACCAGCTCGGCACACAAAAATTTCTCGGACCAGAGTCACAAACTAATATTTTAGCATAAACAAAAAAATATCCCCAACAACAAAGGAGCAAAAACACAGAGACAAATAGTTGCTTCCACTCTTTTTCCCTTCCACTTCACCCACTTTTTTTTGGTTTTGTTTGTTTCCTTTGATGGGATTCCACGTACTCCCTCCTTCTCTTGAAGATACAACTCCTCTCCATAATCTTCTAAACTCTCCTTTGCAGTGGCCAGTGGGCATAGAATATGCATCATTAACCAAAAAAAAAAAAAAAAACCTCCGGTGACAACCAACCTACGGCATCCCACCGACTCACGACTTGATGATTATTGATAATGCGACGGTGGTTTGTCAGCAGGAGCGGAGCTAGAAATTCTTGGCAGTGGGGTCAATTTTCTATAGCACAAAAAAAATTTGTTTCATACTACTTGATAGTAAAAAAAAAAAAAAAAGTTGAAATGGCATGGTAAACAAAAAGGAGTTAAAGTATATATTTTTGGGGTTTTTTTTTTGGGAGAAGTGAGGATATTTTACTTTGCCCCCTTTTTTTCCCTCAAGTTCCAAACTTTTAAACGGATTAGGGCAAATTGTAATTTAAAAATGGGGTCAAGTAAGCATTTTTGGGGTGAAAACTATAACTATCTCCATTGTAATTTGGAAGGCAGCGGGGTCGGATGCCACCCCTTGTCTCAAGGTGGCTCCACCCCCGTTTGTGTGTTCCATCACGAGAAACGAAGGTTTTCAGGTTTTGAAATACTGTTTTGTGCATCCAACTAAAACAGTGGGTACGTGAACATTGCTAACTGCCCATACCGGATGAACATTACTCACTTTTTTGTAAAATTCACGACAAATTTTTACCTCGATGATCGTAAACATTCATTTTGTGGGGCTTGTTTTGTAACCATTCAAGCATATACAAAACAAAACCCCAAAAAAATAAAAAATAAAAAAACCAACCAACCACAAAGACTGACAGTTGCTTCCACCCTTTTCCTTCCACTTACCCATAATTTTTATTTGTTTCTTTTGATCGGATTCCACTTACCCACCTTGGGCATCGTTCATTAGGCCAGCTCTTGAAGATGCAGCTCCTCTTCATAATCCTCTAAACTGGAGTATCATTTGTGAGCTTATTTCGAAATAACAAGGAATAATCCCAACAGTTCACTTTGTAGAATCTTTAGAAAAGATGGCTACAGAAAATCAAATTTATTGGATATCGGTAAGCACGTGACTTGAACAAGTTTCATTTTGTTTTTTATTGCTTTTTTTTTTTAAATTTATAACCAAGTGTCCGGGTCAGCTTATGCGCACCTCAACTAATTTTGAGAGATCAATCCCACCGGCCATTAACGGGAGCCCCATTTAAAGCTCTATACGAACTGGCCATAAAAGAAGTTGACAATACACTAGAGGTTTCGAAACAAGCTTCGTTTTGTTTGTAGTTTGGATGAGAGATATATATGCCAAATTAATGCAACTTATTCACATTGCTATTGATATCAGATCAAACTAATTTTTCAAAATATATTCTTAAGATTCTGCGAGAGGAAATAGTTTCCGATCATAGTTATGTGGCCCAAGTCGGCTCACAAAATGATTTGAAGGAATATAGAACAACCCCACTACAAGTACAGACCCGTAAGGTACTGAGGCCCGAAGGATACCGACGGCGTGCGGAGCCCACTTTTTGGTTCCACATGGATAATCTAAACTGTTTATCATTAATTTTAAAATAATTTTTTGAGAAGTCCTGCAAAAAAAAAACAGCTCAAATGGATGTATATAAATGGTTGATCCAAACTTTTAATTTTTCGTTCAGAATTTAGAATCTTGAATTCTAGATTGAAATCTAGAAATTGGATCAACCCCTCAAATTGAGTTGATTTTTTCGGTACTACTCGAAAAATTATTTTAAAATTAATAAATAATATGAATTATCCGTGTGAAACCTAAAAATGAACCCCACTGTCCCATTGGTACTATTCTCGTCGGTAACATTAGCATTTTCGAATTCTTATCAAATCATTACAAACAGAGTAGGGCCCATTGTGCGATCAACCCCTTTAGCTCCATACCTTATTCCAATAAAATCCACTAACGAATAGTAATAATTAAACTCACAAATACTTGTACAACTTATAATTCAACTGAGATGTAAAATTTGCTCAAACAATTCCCTTCATTATACACTCTTTTTTTTCTAATTGCCATAGTTGCAACGACAATTTAAACACCCTCATCTATAAATGTAAGACTTTGAAAAGTATAAAAAACAACGAGCAATGTTACATATTCATATAACTTATCCCGAAAAGGAGAATCAATTGTCCAGTTTCACTTCAAAGTGAATTTGGACCCCTTTTTGAAGTGGATCTGGACCATTAATTCCTCTTTTTCGGTGTAATTTCAGAGTAAGTTGGATGGGCATATAGAATTATTGAAAAATGACACAAATCCCACAGTACTAAGTCCAGCAAGCAACCAATAGAAATAATCGAGATGCGCATGATTTAAGTTATCAGAAAACCAACTATCCGGGCCCGTTATGCCTATAGTTTTCTCGATGACGGAGATGATCGAGAAAGCTACTGATCAGTAAACTCCCTAATGCAATTATACTGAGGTAGAGGGAGCTACCTGTACTCTTCAACTCGTTTGGTGCCTGATCATAGGCTGACTCTCGCAAACCAACTATAGTGAACACAACAGCCATTCCCATTAACAAATACTGACTGGGGAACCAATTAACCACCAAAAGCTCATCGGAATGGTTTCCTTTGGCTTATCAACGAGCCCCGATTCCATAGGAGTTTCGAGCATGTTCGTCCCAACCATGGCAGCTACAACCATATATAGAAATAATAGATACAAACATTCCGATTCCTGTTCTTTGAACTGCTTTTGCATCCTCGACTCGACATCACTGATCCTACATACTTCCCCTTCACCCCAACTGGTGCAAGCAAGGCTTTGCAAAGAAACCTTTCACAACAAACAAATATTGCATTGAAGGAGGTTTGACTCAGGTTCAAATTTCACAATAAATTTTATGAGCAATGAAACAAGAATCTACTCATCTACCTAATTTTTCCATTAGCAATATAAAGAGTATCCCAGGTAAAAGAAGAACATCTCAAGTGAAGTCATCAACCGACAACCACAAAAAAAATAGGAAGGAGGCCATTTTTGGTAAGTCGACCAATTTCAGACAGTGCTTCCTCGGTTATAAATGTAGGATTTTGCAACGTACAAATAGGCCACCATTGCCACTGCACTAAGTCCAGCAAGTAGCCAGTAGAAGTAATCAAGATGCGCCCGATTAAGGTTATCGGAAAACCAACTGTCTTCACCGTCTCCGCCCGTAACACTCTCCACAACTGAGATGAGAAAGCTGCTCAGGATGCTCCCCACACCAAAAATACTAAGGTAGAGGGAGAGACCGACGCTCTTCAATTCACTCGGCATCTGATCATAGAAAAACTCTTGCAAACCAACCATAGTGAAAACATCAGTAATTCCAAACAATAGGTATTGAGGTAGCAACCACCAGACACTCATTGGAACTGTCGCCTCTGGATTATCTATTAGACCATATTCTTTAGCAGTTTCAAGTCGCTTCCTCTCTACTAGAGCCGCAATTACCATGGACAGCATTGATAATAATAATCCAAATCCAATTCTTTGGAGCATTGTTATGCCCGAGGGTTTGCGGGTTATACCTCTAGCAATTGGAACGAAAATGCAGTCGTAGATGGGAATGAAGATAACAATGGAAAGGCCTATGAAACATTGAAGTGAAGCAGCTGGTATATTAAAGCCTGGTACTACAGATCTGTCCATTGTAGCTCCTTGCTTTGTGAAAAGAGTAGAGGATTGTGCAAATACCATAGCATATGCCAAACACGTAAACCAAACAGGAAACAACCTCAGAACTGCCTTTGCCTCTTCTATCTCATTTATATTACAAACTTGTCCATCTTCCTTTGAAGCCTCCGGAGCAAGCAAGGCCTTGTTAAGAAACCTGAAATGAACCGAAAAACAAAAAAAAACAGTTTCAGCAAGTATGGCCCAATCCCGTAGAAATACAACACAAAAGCACGAGTTTCTCAATAAAACTATAATACCATTAGTTTTCTTTGGAACAAAATCACAACACAAGGGAAGTTCAGTTGGTTAGTTTTACAGTGTGATCCCTTTAATGTGATAGAAGACAACACTTGTGTCCAAGGATTCCCCAATTCAGACAAGCAACTCAAATGATACAAGTGATCGCAAAGAAGTTTTCATCATGTATCCACAATGCCAATATATTAAACCGTGATATCAGGAAAGAATTCACTCAGAAGCCTTCACCATACACAAAATTCTAACCATACGCAAGACAGAATGATTTTTTTAAGAATGAATTTTAAGAATGGAAAAAAAAAAAAAAAACAAAAGAAGAAGAAGAAGAAGAAGAAGACAGTAGCTTTCAACAATGAAATTACCTGAATTGGTCTGAACCCTCATGAGGAAGAATTCCGAGAGATTCCTCTTCAATAGCCATTGCTGAAGGGGAAGTTCGCCAATTCCTAGCCGCTCTAACAAATACCCTACCGATTCTAACAAATACACTTTGCTCATCACTTTTAATGCTAAACCGATATGTCGTAGTTCCAAGCATGAATACAATCAGTGCAAAGGCCATGATAATACAGGGGATACCAAACCCAAGACCCCAACTAAGGTTGTCCTGGATGTAGCTCAAAATCAAGATAGTCAAACTACTACCAAAACTTAAACCAAAATACCACCAGTTGAAGAACGAGCTTTTGGCTTTGCACTCTTGCGGATCTTGTGCATCAAACTGGTCAGCTCCGAAAGCCTGAACACAAGGCTTGTGCCCTCCTTGTGCAACTGCCACAAGATAAAGGGAGAAGAAGAAGAAGACGACTTGAAGCTGAGAAGGCGAACATTGACTGACACTAGTGGCACTTTCACAATCAGAAGAGCTGAAGGAAGGAAGTACAGCAGATAGGGTCAACAGCCCAAGTCCCTAGTTCAGTTCAATGCAAGATAAACACAATTAGCACCCGAGAATAGAAGACATTCTGCATCACTATGCTGAAAAGCCCTGTATATAAGCTATTCATATCACTCAAGGGCAAACTGACCACTAATTAAACAAGCTAAGTTCACAAGTATCCTAGACCCTAGTAGTATGGTCATTGGGGAATTTGCACTTACACCCCCTTATTTAACGAATTTGCAGAGACACCCCCTGTACTCCATTTTTAAGCATGTACACCCCTCGTACTTTCGAGTAAAGTGCAACCATAACCCCTTGGAATATTTGTGACACCCCCCCCCCCCCCCCCCCCCCCCCCCCCCCCCCCTCGCTCTCTCTCTCTGTCTAAACTTAGACAAACCTCTCTCCCGATCTTGATAACGGTTAGTGGGTTTGATCGATCAGTCGATGGAAGTGAAGAAGTTATTCATCTACTGAAGAAGTTAGTGGGTTTCAAGATGCAAAATCAAAGGGATCTAGGGTTTCTATAGGTATTTCATTGAACCCAATACATGATTGTTGGGATTGTATATGTGTGTACACGTATAAAATCGATGGGCTTCTTGATGTTTGAGAAGATGCCATTTTTGTGATGGAAAAGTAGGCTGAGGGTAGGGGTTTGCATGCTCTGTCTTTGACAAAGGGAGGTTCATAAGCCTTATAAATGGCTTCCTATTTTAGAAACTATAGAAGAAGTTTTATAGGGAAAACTCCCGCCATTCACTTACCGTCCAATGTCCATCTTAACCGAATTGTTAACAGTTGCACTTTACTCGAAATTACAGAGGTTGTAAGTACTTAAAAATGGAATGCGTGGGTGTCTCTGCAAATCCGTTGAAGTACAGGCAGTGTGAGTACAAATTTCTCATTCTCAATGGAATGATTTGACCATGATAAAAGTTAATTACTCAGCTGCAATTTATAAGTTCAATGACGCAACCAAATGGTCTTGGCCCCTCCAAAAACTTTTCACTAGTGCCTTATGAAAGAAATCAATAGGTCTAAGTTCATCCGTCAAAAAACTCCATCATTGCTCAAGTTTAGACGTAGAGTTTGTACTTTGTTTAACGACCTGAATCACAGGCTATCTAAGCTCGAAATTTCAGCTAAGATTGTGTTTCCCCATATATTCCACATGACAAAATTCATTCCACCAAACCAGGCACAGCAGATATATCCCCGTTGAACCCTAAGTCTCATTTACCTTTCTTCCATCCACCAAACGGCTAAATTTTTTGTTTCTACAAGTTATAGGAACAATCCCAACTATGACAAGTACTCAAAGCAGCCTTGAATTTACTTTGGGAACCACAAGCGCTTTAAGCAAACCAAACCTAGCTCAAGGCCCACTCATTTAAGGTTGGCTAAATGAATCTACTTTCTCCAATTTTCCTTCAATAGGATCCTCCGCACCCGCTCTCAATTCTCGTTGTGCGCTTCCGCTTTTCTACGCCTAGTGAAACACAAGTGCTGTATGGAAAGGGTGGAAAAACAAGAAAATGAGGCGTTAAAAAAGTTAAAAGCAGAAACTAACCACGACGTAGAGCACAGAAGCAATGATAATGGTTCGGTATCGACCGAGGAATGAATCGGCAACGAATGCTCCCAAAAGCGGCAAAAGCGACGCCGCACCGGACCAAGCATTGATTTCCTCGGCCGCCGTTGCCGTCGACTGGCCGAGTTGGCCCGTCAGGTAACTGATGAGGTTGGAGCTTATCCCATAGTACGCAGATCTCTCCGCCACTTCCACTCCTGCCACGTCACACCTCAATTACACGTGTGTGTTTATGTAGCTGTTATCAACTTGAAGTAGTGCAATTAAAAAATTTTCCAAAAAAGGCAAATGATTTTGGCACTCTAATTTTTTATGATGACACTCCAAAGTTTGTCTTATAGTGTTCAAATTATACATAACAAGGTACACTAAATGACAAATTTTGGAGTGCCATCATAAAAAATTAGAGTGCCAAAATCATTTTCCATTAAAACTTATGGGCAATAGTGCGAGAGTGCCGCTCCGGACTAAGGGGGTGTGCTGTGCCCTCCAAGTGACAGCACGGTGCCGTCCCGGCCTTGCGGAGCCGGCTCATGTCTCGCGTCGATGATCAGAAACATTCACTTTGTAGAGCTCGTGGAGTAGAACATTTCTGACAAAAATCAGCTTGATTGGATATCATTAAGTGCCTAATTGAAATATTTTTATTTTGAAAAGAATAGATCCGAAACCCTGAATAAAATCCACTAGATTCCATTATTGGCAAGTTGTATGTGTTCCAATCAGGTACTTAATAATATTCGATAGAGCTGATTTTTTGGAATGGTTATTCTACTCGACGAGCTCTACGAAGTGAAGGATCATTGGAGAAAGACTGGAGCGGGCCCCGCAAGGCCGAGACAACACCGTGCTTTCCCTTGAAGGGCACAGCACGGCCCCTTAGTCCATACCGCTTCACACCAATTTACAACCACACATTTATGTGAAATTTATCACTAAGTGTATGGACCTCACGTGAACGTGTGGTTGTAAAGTGATTCAGAGTATCACGTGGCGGTACTTCCGGACTATTGAATAATTACTCCCGGCTTCTAGTCCAATGGCATTTTTCAGCTCTTAAACATAGAAGATAAAGTGTTTGATTTTCACAAGGAACGCGAGCGTTTTGGTGTTGTGGTTGATATCTTTTGGGATTGCTACATCTATATGCCGCTTAACGTATCTCTTCCTCATTTTCTTTATAATTTCTTTATAAGGGTAGACTAGACAATTATTGAGGGAAAAAAAGTGCATTCACTTTGGTTTTAATTAGCCCCACTAGCAGAAAGTGGATTGGTGTCGGGATTAGTCGATTAATCCTAATGTGCTTAAACTCGTCCAGTCAACTAAAACATAGTAAAAAAAAACCTGTAGATGTTTATGAGATTACCTATGATGAAAACAGCGGATCGCCAAACGCCGGAGTTGGATCGGGTGACGGGGCGGTTTTTGTAGTCGACAACGCCGTTGACAGCAGCGTCGAGGAGGGGAGTTGCGGCCTCAGAAGCGTAGACGGCCATTTCTGTCCCAGCTCAACCGTCTCACCTTACTCACAGAGAAGAGAGAGAGAGAGAGAGAGAGAGAGAGAGAGAGAGAGAGGTTTTTTTCCCTCTGCATTTGGCATTTTGCTACTCCATTTCACGCAACTGTTGACATTCGGCTTGTTTTTTATTAGTTCAACGTGTTCTATCAAGTTATTAGGACAAAAATTATTACTTGCTCCACCATCACGTGGTGCTCGGAATGGGGGATGCTGACAACGTGGTGCTCGGAATGGGGGATGTTGTCACCCTCCCCCCTGTCTTGTTTCTCAATCAGTATGTACTTCACTTTGGCACTACTAGTGTGTGGCATCAACACAGCTTGGGGGTCCCTGTTGTTCCCAGGGGAGGGGACGGTTCAGATTGTATCTCAGCCAAACAAATCTCAACCATACGTTATTGTTCGGTTGAAATGCAATTTGAGCCGTCCATTACCAAGTATAGACAATTCAGATTGGCCCAACATGCATGTTGTCCCTAAGAACACCGCTCACTTTAGAAGAGTGCAATTTTGTTCACCACTCCTTAAAAGATGGTGAACATTATCCTCATTCATATCGGGTTTTTTTTTTTTTTTTTTTTTCAATCGTCATACATCAGTGGGGGTTAGTAGGGGGTGTTAGAGTTAGCACAGAAAGTCCAGAAGCTATCCATAGCTTGGGACCCCAGGGTATTGCTCCTGCAGGAGTCGAACCCAAGACCTCTCCCTTAGGGGAGAGATGACAAACCAACTGCACTAGGCAGTTAAAAATGGTGTGGATACCACAAGTTATGTCATGTTTATCAAAAAGTGTATTACATGATAAGCATAACATTATTTCGTGTTAGAATCCACACCATTTAAATCGATATGAAAGAAAATAATGTTCACCCTCTTAATGGGAAGATGAACAAAACTCAACTCGCTTTAGGAACACTTAACAATCAATCTTAAATTAGACTAATATTTTGTTAAATTTTTTTCCAGAGTAGTACTTCCTCTTTCCCTTCTTTTTTTCCATATTTTTTTCAAAGGACAAACAATGATTGTATCAAATTCTAATTGTGAGGCATAATTTTACTACATTGCCCTTGCTTTTATCTTTTCAACACAACAATGACGACTCCTACTTATTATTAGTTATTAGGGACAATTTTGAAAAACTATAAGCTTTTTCAGTTTGACTTTTGAAAAGAAGTAACATTTTGTTGGGATATCTAAAAAATAGAAAGAAAGACCAGCGATTTAAGACAAATAGAGTAATAAAGATTGTCAACTGTGTGTGCCTTTGTCTCATTGCATAACTCTTCAAAAAATGCATAAATAGGCTTAGAAAACCATTTAACGACGTAGTTTTACGAAAAATATGAACAGCAAAAAAATTGCCACACACATTTTACGTATATTTGATTTCACAATTTTCTCAAGCAAACATGTAAGAGCAATGGATGAAGCTTGAAAGAGTATTTCCAACGAACGGAACAGCTCATATACAATTTTTTTCCCTAACAGTTTCCCAAATAATTACACAAATTCCTAATCCTCAATACAACCACAACATTATATACGTATAAATTCTGCAGCAACAACAATCGATGGCCGGTGCACTAAGATTGCCTGTCAGAGACAATTGAAAGTCGACCAATTTCAGATAGTGTTTGCTCGGTTATAGATGTAAGATTTCGCAAAGTACAAATAGGCGACCATTGCCACCGCACTAAGTCCAGCAAGTAGCCCATAGAAGTAATCAAGATGCGCCCGATTCAAGTTATCGGCAATCCAGCTGTCCTGACCGTCTCCGCCTGTAGTACTCTCCACAACCGAGATGAGAAAGCTGCTCAGGAAGCTCCCCACACCGAAAATACTAAGGTAGAGTGCGAGACCAACACTCTTTAGTTCACTCGGCATCTGATCATAAAAGAACTCTTGCAAACCAACCATAGTGAAGACATCAGCAATTCCAAACAATATGTATTGAGGTGCCAACCACCAGAAACTCATTGGAACTGTCGCCTTTGGATTATCTATTAGCCCATATTCTAGAGCGGTTTCAAGTCGCTTCCTCTCTACCAGAGCAGCAATTACTATGGAAATAACTGATAAGAACATTCCAAATCCAATTCTTTGGAGCATTGTTATGCCTGAGGGTTTCTGGGTTATAGCTCTAGCAATTGGAACGAAAATACGGTCGTAGATGGGAAGGAAGATAACAATGGAAAGGCTTATGAGAGTTTGAAGTGAAGCAGCTGGTATACTAAAGCCTGGTCCTAGAGATCTGTCCATTGTAACTCCTTGCTTTGTGAAAAGAGTAGAGGATTGCGCGAATACAATAGCATAAGCCAAACAGGTAATCCAAATAGGGAACAACCTCAGAACTGCCTTTGCCTCTTCTATCTCATTTATACTACAAACTTTTCCATCTTCCTTCGAACCATCTGGAGCAAGCAAGGCCTTGTTAAGAAACCTATAATGAACCGAAAAACAAAAATGGTTTCAGCAAGTACAGCCCAATCCCATACAAAAAAAACAACACAAAAACATGAATTTAGCACCAAGACTGTAGTTCTATGTATGTTCTTTAAACAAAATCACAAGACAACGGAAGTTCAGTTGCTTAGTTTTACAACGTGATCCCTTTAATGAGATAGAAGACAACACTTTTGGGATGGAATAATTCCCCTATTTGGACCATCAACCAAAAAAATAGAAGCGATTGGAAAGAAGTTTTTCCTTAGCATCCACAATGCCCATATATTAAATCGTGATATCAGGAAAGAATATAACTCTGAAACCTTTCACCATACAACGAAATACTTCAAATTGTACGCAAAACAAAATGATACTTTATAAGAATGACAATTGACAGTAGTTTTCAACGATGAAATTCTTACATGAATTGGTCTGAACCCTGATGAGGAAGGATTCCACGAGATTCCTCTTCAATAGCCATTGCTGAAGGGGCAGTTCGCCAATTCCTAGTCGCTCTAACAAACACCCTACCAATTCTAGCAAATGCACTTTGCTCATCACTTTTAATGCTAAACCGGTATGTCGTGGTTCCAAGCAGGAATATGATCAGTGCAAAGGCCATTATCATACAAGGGATCCCAAACCCAAAACCCCAACTAAGGTTGTCTTGGATGTAGTTCAAAATCCAGAGAGATAAACAAGTACCAGAACACATACCAAAATACCACCAGTTGAAGAATGAGCTTTTGGCCTTGCACTCTTGCGGATCTTGTGTATCAAACTGGTCAGCTCCGAAAGCCTGAACACAAGGCTTGTGCCCTCCTTGTGCAATTGCCACTAGATACAGGGAGAAGAAGAAGAAGACAACTTGAAGGTGAGGAGGCGAACAGTGACTGACACTGGTGGCACTTTGACAATCAGAAGAGCTGAAAGAGGGAAGCACAGCTGATAGGGTCAACAGCAAAAGTCCCTAGTTCAGTTCATTATAAGAGAAACAAAATTAGCACCAGATAGTAAAAGACATTCTCCATCACTATGCCGAAAAGCTCAGTATTTATGTAAGCTATTCAAATCACTCGAGTGCAAACTGACTAATCATCAAACAAGCTGACTTCACAAATATCCATTATATCTTAGTAGTACTCTTAAGAGCTTTAGAAAAACAATGATAAAAGTTCATTACCAGCTGCAGTTTATAACTTCAACAACATAACCAAATGGTCTTGATCCCTTCCAAAACTATTACCTAATCCCTAAAGAACCTAGAGAAACCAGTAGGTTCAAATAAATTGTCAAAAAACTCCATGAATGCTGAAGTTTAGAAGGAGACTTTGTACTTTCTATGGCGACCTGAAATACAGACTATCTAAGCTAAAAATTTAAGTTAAGAGTGTTTCCAATATTATTCCACGCAATAAAATTCACGCTATCATAAGGGTCACAGCAAATATGACCCTTGCTGAATCCCAGTCCCATTTCCCTTTCTTCCATCCACCAAACAGCTAAGATCTTTAATGCTACAAATTCTACTAACAAACCCAACTAAGACAAGTACCTTGAAGCAGCCTTGAATTTAGTTTTGGAAACACAAGCACTTTACCAAACCAAACTGAGCCTAAGTGACAATCTATTGGGATCGGCTACATAAATTTGTTATCTTTATTGGGCTAAATCAAGGGAATTGTCTTCTGTGATATCGAATGACCTAAATCCTTCAAACCAAGCCACGGAAGTCAATTTTAGACTCCCATTAGTGCTACCATCTATTGTGATCAAATTAAACCTCCTAGCTTCCGCATCTACTGAAACATAGCCGTTTTCTCTATCAAGCCCTGTCGAGGGCATCGTGAACATAATATCCATGAAAACTAAACACTCTTAAACAACCACTCGAAAGTCAATTTTAGATTCCTATTTGTGGTACCAACCCTCTACCACCATATTAATCCTCTAACTAACTACCTCATCTACCGAAACAAAAGCGTTTTACTGAAAGAGGCAAAAAAAGAAAAGTCAAAGAAGAAACTAACCACGATGTAGAGCGCAGAAGCAATGATAATCATTCGATATCGGCCGAGGAACGAATCTGCAATGAATGCTCCCAAAAGCGGCAAAAGTGACGCCGCGCCGGACCAAGCGTTGATGTTCTCTGCTGCCGTCGCCGTTGACTGGCCAAGTGGCCCCGTCAGATAACTGATGAGGTTGGAGCTTATCCCATAGTACGCAAATCTCTCTGCCATTTCCACTCCTGCGACGCCCACATCTCAATCAGGTGTGCTACAACCACAGATGCTTGTACCGACAAATGGTACAAACTCTCTCACATGGAGTGTGGGTGGGTCCCAATATATGGATCCCACATACGAGTGCGGTGAGAGACTCTGTACGGGCATCTTCAGCCCTTGCCCTTGTAACTGACTCATAACCAATTCTGAGTAAACTGTAAAAGACCTTTAAACTCACCAAGTGCTTCACTCAAACTCAAACCAGCTTGAGTTTTACTCAAATTTTTAACCAAATCACGGACAATTCAAACTTTTACTCAAAATTATCAAGCCTTGTTTAGCTCTTCACAATTTACAATCATGCCACGAATCTTTCACTCAATATTTTGCTTAGATTAGAGTTATACCTTCAGTTGAGCCTTCCAGCTATTCGCGTTCTTGAAGATGGTAATGCTTCTCTTTAGCAACATCCTCTAGTCGACTTCTCCACTGTGATGGTGCTTTCGTTCCATCAAGTAGTCATGTTCTAGCTTGAGATTCTGTTGGTTTGCTTATGGTTTATATATTACTGTAGTATATCAGTGTGGATTCGGCCCTAGCAGCTGCGACGGACTTGGAGATTGTGGAGTAGTGCTTATTGGGTTGTTAATTTATACGTTTATAGTGATCCCCCCCTTCCCCCTCCTTGTAAGTGTGTTTACGTATTCTCTTTCAGTTGGGTCACAACTTTTGCAATGATATAAATCCATTCTTAAATAAGAAAAAAGGAGTTTGTCCATTGGAGTGATTCATAGCAAATGAAGCAAGAGCTGGAAATTCTCTTAGTGCAAGTGTATGTGACTTTCTTTTCTCCATCTCAATGTTAGGTCAACGTATACAACGACAAGGAAATATATGTATGGTCATGAGTTTACCTATGATGAAAACAGCCGATCGCCAGCCGCCGGACTTGGATCTAGTGACGGGGCGGTGTTTGTAGTCGACGACGCCGTCGACGGCGTCCCCGTCGAGAAGGGGAGTTGCGGCCTCAGAAGTGTCGACGGCCATTTCTCTCCAACGACACCCGGTTCCCTAATTCACAGAAGAGAGAGAGAGAGAGAGATGACGTTTTGGCATTTTGCTACTCCATTTTACGTGACTGGAGGTTTTTTTTTACAATTTTGTCGTACAGTCAATTTAGTATTTAATTTTTGTTTGATTATTCCCTGTAAATAAGTTGTTTACAGTATCGTCGAATTTTGCTCGTCCAAAAATACTTTTTGACGATTTGAATTTTTAAAAAACTTTTTGTGAGAAGTCTCACGGGATTACCTCCATAAAAACTTATTTTCAACTCCTCCGTAAATAAAATTTTCTCTTTTCGGTAATAAATGTTGTAGATTGTTTGTATCAATAAATTAGGTCTCATTCCTCTAAGTGGAAAAAAAAAATTGTAGATAAATACTTATTTTTTAAATTAAAGGTGATATATTGTGAGATAATTAATTATCTCGTAAAACGGAAAACAAGTATTTAACAAATAAAAATCTTAGCGGAACAGAACCTTAGTCTAGTTGCATAACTCCTAAACAACAAACAAAAAAAATTAAATAAGTATGTAGCCCGCAAATCTAGTCTCTTTAAAAAGTACTTCTAGCCCTATGGTATTTCCTGACCTCCCTGCGGGAGGCCATAATTCGAGTCCGGTCGCAATCATTTGAGAACTTAGGGTTGTGAACAACCTTTAAATTCCTGTGAATTAACTAACTACTCCTCCTTGACCCCTGTAACAAGTGGGGAAAAAACAATCAACACATATGAGGGGAGTAATTGTTATTAATCCAAAAACAGATGGGATAAGGAAAATAGTGCCTTATTTGGGGAAAATTCCAACAAGGCCTTAACTAAGGTCCAGTAGATCACGTTTGGAAAGGTGGTCTTGGGCTTAGCTTTCCCGTTTGATCATGTGTTTGGACAAATAGCAACCAACCACTGGACCCTGTAATTTACTGGGCCCTGTTATTTATTTTTCACAACTTTGATACACTACCAGAACCGGCCCAAAATTAACTCTTTCTACAATAGGCAAACTTCAAATTTTTCGAATGATTCCTCTTCAAAAACAAAAACAAAAAGTTCATGAAAAAAATGGTTACATATTTCGTGTTGTAAGTTCTTCACAATATTTTCACACTGCAAGAACCAAGATCATGTTATAATTTTGACATCTCAAACATTATATCAACCCAAAAACAATTCAACGACTAAAGTGTCGTACCAATGTTATACTGCCATTTTATATTTACCGTACATCAAGTTTTATCCAAATATTAAATATCAACTAACTTTACACGGGGAAAAAAACTGTGTTAATCTTAATAAGCATTCGTCTAGTGCTATGAAATTCGGCGTCCTTTCCTTAGGTCAAAATTCACGTTAGATGTGGTTTACATTAGGTATCAAAGCATAGGTTCCGGCGATATCATGCCAAAAGATGACGTTAGAGGTTGGATTTGACAACCAATTTTGGAGATGCTGCTCTAAATGATTTCTTACACATTTTTGTTGACAAAAAAGAAAAGGACTTGTTCATTTTCAGACGTTTCATCCATCAAAAAATATACTAATACATTTGGAGACGTGCATCTAATGGGTATTGAGCTGGCGGGTCAAAACAACAAACCGGTAATCCAGCCGGGTTACCAAGCACTGTTTATCTTAGTACAAAAACGAGCCAACATAAAAGGAGATTAGAAAGCAGCCACGACCACGACTGCCTCCCCACGTTCTTTATGAGTAAAAAAGAGAAAACCAAAAAGTCACGTTAACTGAAAAAAAATTATTCAATACCCCGGGACATGACAGGTGGATGTCCAAGGGCACCGAATAATCACTCTGTTAAATGGTATCGAGATGGATGGTCAAAAAACAAATCGGGTCATCCAGTCCAATTATACCCTTCCACTTGAGAGATTAATTATTCCTTAGTCGCGGAACCACCATGTGTTTCCTCGCTAATGTTTTAGGTGGGATTTATCCACTTTATTTTGGACTTCATACCAATGTGTAGTGGAAAAAATATTTAGGCACCATGTGGCGGTGTCTTGATGGCACTGAATAATTTTTTCTAAGGCATCGAATGACTTGTTCACCACATGTGGGATTTACTCACTTTTATCTTGAACCTCAAACTAATATATTCATGTCTCATTCTTCGTAAACTTTTTTGTTTAGTACTCCGTACTACTTTTTCAGAATGTTTTTATTTTTCATAAATATTTGTATAATTTTTCATCATAATTTTCAAAATTGATCATTCGTCTCGACGAAAATAATCGGATAACTATAAAAATGTATGCCGAACAAGATGTCCTAACTCAGCTAGTTACCAAAGCTAAAAAGTAGTCACGATCTGAGCCAAAGAAGATGCTTTGTGACACTTAGACTTAAGGTGAACAAAATTCATTTAAGGGACACTTTTAAAAAAGAATACCGATTTTTCGTCTTTTTTATTTTGGTAATAATGTTTTACTTTTCAAAATTATCTAGTCAAATCGAATGATTAATTTAAAATATATAATGTGAATCTATTAAAAAATCAAAAAGGACGAGCCAAAATACCAAAACTAGAAAGACAAAAAAGTTAGAGAAAATGGAGCATGTAGAAAGAAATAACTAAAATAAGTACTTATTTTTTGAATAAAAAATACTAAGTGCACAACCATTCGAACACAATACCAAACACATGTGTGAGAGATGTGTTTGGTCACTTTGGTGTTGTGTTCGAATGGTTGTCCGCCTAGCATTGAATTAAAGGTAATGTATAATAAGAGAATGACTTGTCTCGTAGAGTAAAAAATTGGTTTTTAAAAATTACTCCCCCGTCTTATTTTCGTTGTCCATTATTTTGTTTATCTATTTTATGTCTTTTGTCTATATCTTTTAATTTAGATCTTAAAAAATATGCAATATGGATCTTATTTGATAGTTCTATAATATAAAATTTCCAAAATTATGAAAAAATATTATAAATTAAAAGATATAAATAATTAAAAAATAATACGCAATTTAAAAATGAACAATAAAAATGAGACGATGGAGTATGAACTTAGAGGAACGGGCCTTCGGCAACACGTGGCTTTGAATAATTTGTCCCATCCTACAGAGTGGAGGTTGGGGGGCTGCTGTCCCCAAGGGGACAGCAAAGTACTGCTGTGCCCCATTTTGGGGCCCACCCTAGTTTCGCTCAAATGATCGAAATCGTTCACTTTATAGAGCTCATCGAGTAGAGTAACTATGCAAAAAATCAGCTTAATTGAATATTATTAAGTGCCTGATTGGAACCTTTTTATCTTGAAAAGAATGGATTCGAAACACTAGATCAAATCCACTATAACTCATGGACCGAGAGTTATATGGGCTCCGATCAGGCACTTAATGATATTCAATTAACCTGATTTTTTGCATAGTTGTTCTACTCGACAAGCTCTACAAAGTGAACGATTCCGATTATCAGAGCGAGACCGGGGTGGGCCCCAAAATCGGGACAGCAGCCCCCAGTGTCCCTATAGAGTAATACCTAATCAGTGTTTTTTCATTAGAAATGAGCACACAAAAAAAGGGAGAGGTTAGGAGAAATTTTTCAGTGCCAGATGAGTATCACGTGTTGTTCGTTCGGCACATCCAAACCATCCGATGCAATTTTGGATGGCTAGAATTTGGAGAGAAAAAAAAAAAGAGAAAAAGAGGAGGGACAAGAGAAGAGAGAAAATTTCAAAATAAATCGACCAAAAGTACATCTAATGACTCAAAAATGCTGAGCGGACACCATATGAAATATACCGCCTGGCACTGAAAAATTTCCCAGAGAGTAGGTTCGAAAGCAGCTGAAAGTCAGACACTAGGGCCAGGACTGGCTCCCACACGTCCCCGTTCCGTTCTTTTATGAGTAATAAAAAATAAACGAAAGCACCAAGCCATGTGGGAACACCGGTGGTGGTGGGGACACGACAAGCACAAGACCCAACCCCACCACCAGTACCACCGCCTCTTGATCCTCCACAACGACGTCGATGAGGAATCTTCCCTCGACTTCAACCACGATCCGACCGCCACGGTCGCGTCGGCCGCAATGGTCCTCACCACTTGGCTCCGCCGCCGCCGCAGACGAAACCTCCTCCTCCTCGCCCTCTTCTCCCCCCTCCTCCTCCCCTTCCTCTGCGCCGCCTTCCCCCTCCTCTGCGCCCTCGAGCTCTGCCTCCGCCTCCTCCGCCGCTGCCGCCGCCGCCGTCGTCGGATAAGGAAACCGGTCTCCGATCGGCCGGGCCGGTGCGAGGAGGAACGGCGAGAGTTTACGGAGAGCGAAGTTGGCGGTGAAGTGAGGGTGTTGTTGCAGAGGTACTTGGAAGATCAGCTGGTGCTCGTTGTTGGATCCGTGTACGATTGCGGTGACGACGACGATGATTTTTGTTCCGGTGATGACTTGCTGGAAAATTGTGAATGTTTTGATAGCTTGAATCCGGTTTGACGATGATCGGATCTGTATGTTCGTGTTCTTGATTTCCAATCTGTACAGTAGTTGACAATTGGACATTGGAATTTGAAGTTTTTTTTTTTATTTACTATTTTAATCTGCGCGACTGTGAAAATTGAATTTTGATGTTGATGTCTTCATTGTTAACTTCTAATTTGTTTCTATCTATGGTATATACATTTTCTGTCAGAATTTTTTGATGTTTCAATTCTTATTTTTTAATTGGAGGTGTCTAAATTGGTAATTTGGTAGTATAACTAGGGCTGCGAAATGAACAAACTGAGTTTTAAAGTGTTTGAACTCAGCTCATTTGAAACTACTCTCGCTCAAGCTCGCCTCGTTTGTTATCGAGATGTTCGAGATCAGTTGGTTTATTAAATGAGTCTTTCTAAACGAGCCAAATTTTTATAAACGAGCTGAGTTACAAAGTTTGACTCGTTACTAAACAAGCTTAAGACTCAATTTCGGGCTTATTTACTAATGAACCGAGCCGAGCCGAGCCGAGCCTTGACTTGCTTAGAAATACTAGTTTGGTTCCTTTCCTGGCCAAAGACGATGGCAGCGATGGGCTGCACCAATGCAAGGAAGGAAAGGGAGAAAAACGGAACGCGGCGGTGGGTGAATTGAAGCTGCTGTTACAGTATTTGGAAGATCAATGGGTGCTTGTTATTGGATCCTTGTACGATTGATTGTTGTGACGACGACAATGATTGATCTGATGACTTGTTGGAAGCTTGTGACGGCGTTAAATTTTGTTTGATGCTTTGAATCTGATTGATGGTGAGATTTGTTTGGTTGTTCTTGGTTCAATCTTGACAATTGGACATTGAAATTTGAAGGGGGTTTTACACTCTCTTACATTTAGGATTAATCGCATCTTGCCCCACTCAATTATTACACTTTCCCTTTCAAGCTACCCCTCAACTATAAAATCTACCACATACTCACCTTAAACTATCTAAACCTTTCAACTTGGACTTTTTGCTAGCCTTCTGTTCTGTTGTATAATAGCCATCTCAGAGCCCAAAATAGAATTCAAATGTTGTTGTTTGCCAAGGTATGCCCAAAATGCCAGAAATATTATGCTTTTCTAATGAAATCAAAAACCATATTTTTTTCATGGATTGAGTTCTTTCATTCACCTTATCCATCGATTTCCCTCGATTTTATCTTCATTAACACCTCTCTTTAACCTTGCATTATTGATACCCTCAATGCTAAATAGCGTTTCATGTAAATAAATAGTAGATAAAAGGTCGATTTTACAATACGATAAAATGATACGCTCTACACACAAAAATTGGCATAATGAACTACATATCAGAAATAATCATACAAGAGCTGAGATGCACCCGATCCTAGAAGAAGCCTAATTAGAATATCTATATATTACCATAGAAAGATCTCAATGAAAACCTAAATACTTGCCTTATGTAAAATGTTGAACCTAGAATGTACCCAAGATAATATCTTGTAGAAAATATTAACTAGAACAATCCATAAGATAGTTTAAATAGAGGATAGGTTTAGCCGTTATGAATTAACACACAAATAAAGTAAGTTACACTCCCTTCTTTCATACTATAAATCCTTCATGTTCGCATATCCAATCATCTTCCTTCACATCAATTACTCTCATTAATTTTCAACTATCTCCGTGCACCCTACCAACGAGTGCTCTTATTCATTGGCACTCTAACATCCTTCGAGATATCATAATTGTCCAAATCACAAGGCAAAAGTCTCAATCACTTAGAATGATCACCTATTGGCATTCTTGGGATGCTTGGAAAATTTTGGAGTATTTTAAAGACATGTGGATTTCATGTATATTGCACGGGGACACACATGGGGGCTGTTTGGTTGTGAGGAAAATGGAAAATATCTTAAAGAGACAAGTTACTTAATTTCTTGTAGAACTGTTCTTCAACTATTTTTGTGAATGTCGTGTTCTTTTCAATTGATTTTATTCTTTTTTGCACTGAGCTGCGTCATGGTCTCAATGATCGACTGCTTAAGCGCAACGATTGTATTGCAGTATGGTGGCGATCTTCAGCGCCTAGCTTCTTAGGAGCTCATAAGGTACAGATTTTGGTTGAACTAAACTCATTCAAAAGATCCAACAACCTAGTAGGGGAGTCTCTTATCAACAAAATAACCAACTATACAATCCTTCCAATGAGCCATCCTGATCTCCACCCATGTGGCCCCCCAAATAAAATAGTTCAAGTCAAGATCCGAAAAAACTCAGAGCCGACCCTTAAGATATCCCTCAAAGAAGTTACAGTCATTGATTGCCCCGGGAAACTCATACTTTTCTTATTCCTCTCTTCGAGAGGACGAATGATTAATTCCAAAAGTTACTACGAAAAATTAAACAAAAATTACAAAAATTTTAAAGAGTATTTCTTGTATTAATAAATTAGGGTCAGTCAGTGAAATTCTTTAAGCTTTTTTGCTTGACCTTTTAAAATAATAAATATTTTGGAACCTTTCAAAATAAAATAGAGGACTAACATTAAGTTTAGTGTCATATGAAATTTTTTTGTAGGATTAATTATGAATCATTATCGTGTTGTTACAAACCATTGTGGCGAGACGTATGACATACACCTTTGTGCCTTTGTGGCGGGACCGTATGCAGGAGGGGAAGATGGCGGTGAAGTGAGGGTGTTGTTGCAGAGGTACTTGGAAGATCAGCTGGTGCTCGTTGTTGGATCCGTGTACGATTGCGGTGACGACGACGATGATTTTTGTTCCGGTGATGACTTGCTGGAAAATTGTGAATGTTTTGGTAGCTTGAATCCGGTTTGACGATGATCGGATCTGTATGTTCGTGTTCTTGATTTCCAATCTGTACAATAGTTGACAATTGTACATTCGAATTTGAAGTTTTTTTTTATTTACTATTTTAATCTGCGCGACTGTGAAAATTGAATTTTGATGTTGATGTCTTCATTGTTAACTTCTAATTTGTTTCTATCTACGGTATATACATTTGCTGTCAGAATTTTTTTAATGTTTCAATTCTTATTTTCTCTTAACAAAATCCTTGTCTCTTTTCGTAAAAAAAAAAAAAAAAAATTCTTATTTTTTAATTGGAGGTGTCTAAATTGGTAATTTGGTAGTATAAGAAGGGCTGCAGAAGGAACAAACCGAGTTTTAAAGTGTTTGAACTCAGCTCATTTGAAACTACTCTCGCTCGACTCGAGCACGCCTCGTTTGTTATCGAGATGTTCAAGAACAGTTGGTTTATTAAATGAGTCTTTCTAAACAAGCCAAATTTTTATAAACGAGTTGAGTTGCAACAAATTCTAGTTCGACTCGTTACTAAACAAGCTTAAAACTCAAACTCGGACTTGTTTACTAATGAACCAAGCCGAGCCTAGCCTTGACTTGTTTAGAAATACTAGTTTGGTTCCTTTCCCGGCCAACGACGATGGCAGCGATGGGCTGCACCAATGCAAGGAAGAAAAGGGAGAAAAACGGAACGCGGCGGTGGCTGAATTGAAGCTGCTGTTACAGTATTTGGAAGATCAATGGGAGCTTGCTATTGGATCCTTGTACGATTGATTGTTTGTTGTGACGACGACGATGATTGAGCTGATGACTTGTTGGAAGCTTGTGACGGCGTTAAATTTTGTTTGATGCTTTGAATCTGATTGATGGTGAGATTTGTTTGGTTGTTCTTGGTTCAATCTTGACAATTGGACATTGAAATTTGAAGGGGGTTTTACACTCTCTTACATTTAGGATTAATCGCATCTTGCCCCACTCAATTATTACACTTTCCCTTTCAAGCTCCCCCTCAACTATAAAATCTAACACATACTCACTTTAAACTATCTAAACCTTTCAACTTGGACTTTTTGCTAGCCTTCTGTTCTGTTGTATAATAGCCATCTCAGAGCCCAAAATAGAATTCAAATGTTGTTGTTTGCCAAGGTATGCCCAAAATGCCAGAAATACTATGCTTTTCTAATGAAATCAAAAACCATATTTTTTTCATGGATTGAGTTCTTTCATTCACCTTATCCATCGATTTCCCTCGATTTTATCTTCATTAACACCTCTCTTTAACCTTGCATTATTGATACCCTCAATGCTAAATAGCGTTTCATGTAAATAAATAGTAGATAAAAGGTCGATTTTACAATACGATAAAATGATACGCTCTACACACAAAAATTGGCATAATGAACTACATATCAGAAATAATCATACAAGAGCTGAGATGCACCCGATCCTAGAAGAAGCCTAATTAGAATATCTATATATTACCATAGAAAGATCTCAATGAAAACCTAAATACTTGCCTTATGTAAAATGTTGAACCTAGAATGTACCCAAGATAATATCTTGTAGAAAATATTAACTAGAACAATCCATAAGATAGTTTAAATAGAGGATAGGTTTAGCTGTTATGAATTAACACACAAATAAAGTAAGTTACACTCCCTTCTTTCATACTATAAATCCTTCATGTTCGCATATCCAATCATCTTCCTTCACATCAATTACTCTCATTAATTTTCAACTATCTCCGTGCACCCTACCAACGAGTGCTCTTATTCATTGACACTCTAACATCCTTCGAGATATCATAATTGTCCAAATCACAAGGCAAAAGTCTCAATCACTTAGAATGATCACCTATTGGCATTCTTGGGATGCTTGGAAAATTTTGGAGTATTTTAAAGACATGTGGATTTCATGTATATTGCACGGGGACACACATGGGGGCTGTTTGGTTGTGAGGAAAATGGAAAATATCTTAAAGAGACAAGTTACTTAATTTCTTGTAGAACTGTTCTTCAACTATTTTTGTGAATGTCGTGTTCTTTTCAACTGATTTTATTCTTTTTTGCACTGAGCTGCGTCATGGTCTCAATGATCGACTGCTTAAGCGCAACGATTGTATTGCAGTATGGTGGCGATCTTCAGCGCCTAGCTGCTTAGGAGCTCATAAGGTATAGATTTTGGTTGAACTAAACTCATTCAAAAGATCCAACAACCTAGTAGGGGAGTCTCTTATCAACAAAATAACCAACTATACAATCCTTCCAATGAGCCGTCCTGATCTCCACCCATGTGGCCCCCCAAATAAAATAGTTCAAGTCAAGATCCGAAAAAACTCAGAGCTGACCCTTAAGATATCCCTCAAAGAAGTTACAGTCATTGATTGCCCCGGGAAACTCATACTTTTCTTATTCCTCTCTTCGAGAGGACGAATGATTAATTCCAAAAGTTACTACGAAAAATTAAACAAAAATTTTAAAGAGTATTTCTTGTATTAATAAATTAGGGTCAGTCAGTGAAATTCTTTAAGCTTTTTTGCTTGACCTTTTAAAATAATAAATATTTTGGAACCTTTCAAAATAAAATAGAGGACTAACATTAAGTTTAGTGTCATATGAAATTTTTTTGTAGGATTAATTATGAATCATTATCGTGTTGTTACAAACCATTGTGGCGAGACGTATGACATACACCTTTGTGCCTTTGTGGCGGGACCGTATGCAGGAGGGGCAAAAAAATTATTTTCATAAGAAATGAAAAGAGAGGTCCCTAAAACTTGAACTTTATATCAATTAGATAACAAAATTAAGATTTTTCACTGGACTAGATAGCTCGGGGGCTTAAATTGGCGATATCGTCTGGCTTAGCTCAAAGCCGGCCCTGACCGCATGGGTGCCTCTTTATTTGGAAGAAGCCTTGGCTAGTGGCTCAAAAATTTCTTGGCTATCTGTCAAAATTGTATATTGTCTCATTATTCCGTTTACTCTACCCAGGGCAAATATAAATTTTACAATCCCCTAATAAAATCCGGTACAAATAAAAACATATATGGGATTCGACTAGATATCCGGGCAAATTTATGCCCAACTCGATTAATATTGGGGGTCAATTCTTATAGTCTACTTGCAGGAAGCTCAATTAAATCGGAACAAATCTCCATATGAACTGACTTAAAAAAAAATGATGAGATTAACTTTTTCGCAGTATTTTCCCTTCAACTTCTATTTCCAATTTCAGTCTTAACCCCAGAGTCAATCCCCTGAATATTAAATATTTAACAGGCATGGAACAAGGGTTCGAGTCTGTTTACATTAACTCAGATGAAACATAATTAAAAGAACAACGTTAGGAATACAACTTTAAAATATAATTCTGGACATAACCATATTCGGATCATTCGAGTAAACTTTGAACTCCACGGAGACGTCATAGTCACGTCATCCCATGAGTTTTTCCCATAAATGATTCTTCATTACTTTCCGTTGCTTTTGTTAACCATTATTTCACCACGAAGTGCGGTCCACCCAACCACTTTTGATCCTCCGTTGTATTAAGAAAAATAAGTATTTATTTTTTAAGAAGAAAATTTCAAGTTTAAAAATTATGCGTTTATACAAATAAGTATTCATTAGATGTAAAATATTTTTTCAAGGGTCTGCGTAAAAAATCAGCTCAATCTAATATCTATAGATGCTCGATCCAATGATTTAAATATTCATTCAAATTTTCGGGTGATAAAAAGTTAGATGATTAGATTAAGCCCTTATAGCTATTGGAGTGAGCTGGTTTTTTTTGGAGACCATTGAAAAAATATTTTACATTTAATGAACGGCTTGGATCACTTATGTGAGACCTGTAGTAGGCCTCATAACAAAATCTGTGCAAATTATCTGTGTGTACAGATTTACGCTTTCTTTTTAAGCCTACCATTTTGTAGGGTCAACAATTTGTGGACAGGGGACACTCCCAATGTTTATCTCCTTAAATTTGCCATAAAAGGGGAAACATTTTGAAAGCAACGTGTAACAATCCCTCCTCCACGCCCTTGTCATCACGCGATACTCCTCAAAACTCCCATTATTAAGGAACAATTTAACGACACACCCTTTTACCTACCACACATTTTGGATAGGAAATTGATATTCGCTCTTAACTTTTTATTAATGGCGCTCCACTTTGTTCAAAAAGTTACTAGTAACTTTACGTTAAAATTGGAGTGCCATCAATAAAAAATGAAACGCAAAAATCAATTTTCCAAACTCTTTTGTGATTTAAAATTGAAAATCAGCTCATCTTTATAGTCCATGAAAATGGACTTGGCCAGTTTACTTGTTTTGGGTCCTTCTCGAGTCCATTCCAATGATTCTAATCGCCTGTATTTAGAGCTTATTGAGAACATTAGTTACATGAAACAACAACAGAATCCATATAGTCACAAATAATTGGAGGTATTGGCAAAAAAAGACTGGAGACAAAATTAACCTTTCTCAATATGCATAAAGTGACTGTTCTCATGATACCACTGAAACAATGGCCCTTTTATCTGTTTTGCTGCGAAATCATACCCCCAAATCAAAGTCCAATGACATTAAAGAGGGCAGACTTAGACCCCCAAATGATATTAGTTGCATGAAAAACGAAGAGAACTCACAAATGAGATAATTGGAAGGTGTAGTCCATTTTATTAAAAGAATTCACAAATGGGCTAAGGCCTCGTTCCTGAACAAAAAAAAAAAATACTTATTTTTTAAAGAATGCAATTTCAAGCTCAAAAATAATATGTTTATGCAAATAATTTTTCTAACAATATGGATTTTGCTTGGTAGATTTTATCGAGATCTTTTTATACGGTGCAAAAAAAAATCATTTTTTATTTACATTATTTTTGAATTTGAAAATGTAAAATAAGTAATTATTTTTTAAGAAGGTGTTCTGGAATCATTTTTTATTTACATTATTTTTGAATTTAAAAATGTAAAATAAGTACTTATTTTTTAAGAAGGTGTTCTGGAACGGGGCCTAATTGGGGTGTCATTTTCATACATGTGATTGTTTTCATTTTGGATCCTTTTTATTTTTCACTTTTTCCCAAATTCGATTGGAATGTGAGCAGCGCGTGGGATTCATGCAAGTGGAGTTCACATTTCTCGTCAAAAAACAGCAGGGGAAAGTTCTGTTAAACGGTGACGTCGCACGTTGGTTGCCGCACACGTGGCTTACCACTTACGGTGTAATCCTCTGTTGCCGTACAAATTCTGTCTTCGCCTGTGACCGTCGGATGACACCATAAGCAAAATATATATTACTACTATGATCTGTTTTTATCTCATAAAATTTTTTTGGTCAACTTTTGTATGGATGAAATGGATTTGTTTCCTTTTTTACATACTATAATCTTTGAATCTTATCCTTTCAACCTACCTCAATTGATGATGGAAGAACAAAATCATAGTAAATAAACGAATTTTCAACACTTACTGTTGGTGAAAATGGAGAGATCAAACAAATAATTCTGTTGTATCAAATTAATTCACGACATAGTTCTTATGACATATGAAGATTTTCTTTTTAGCAAGTCAATATATAATAATTAGAAGAATTAGAACAAGTTAGAGTTCAACTGAAATTTGGTTTATTAGTTCAAGCCCATGGATATCTTATCTTTTCAGTATCCTATGTATTTTAGATTTTTTACTCTACCAAACGGTCCCTAATTTTTTCCCCCATCAACGGTGGAGAATGATGAATATCAAGATCACTCGATGCACATCAACGCTTGCGAACGAGAGTGTAGAAGCGTCTTTCACAAAATTTCCAACTGAACATGGAACGGTAATTGAAGACGACAGCAGAGGATCTTACTTAAGAATTATACAACGTTGCTAACCACACAAATATTTGTGTACAAATTTTATTGTGAGATCTATCACGAGTCTCCCACAAACGATCCGAACCGTTCATTAAATGTAAAACATTTTTTCACATATTCTCTTGAAAAATCTATTCAATCTAATAACTATAGGTGCTCAATTCAATCATCTAAATTTTCATTCAGATTTTCGGATAATGAAAAGTTAGATGATTAGATCGAGCACATATAAATATTGGATTGAGTTAATTTTTCGCAGAGACCCTTGAAAAAATATTTTATATTTAATGAACGGTTCGAATCATTTGTGTGGGATTCATAATAAGTCCTACAACAAAATCTATGCACAAATTATCTGTGTAGACAGACTTATCCAGAATTATATAATTAAGATTGTGAATCATTATGTATAAATTGAAGAAAACGATAAACATACATTTTACCGACAATAAAATATATATGCAATATTCTACTAAAATATGAAACCCTAGAATTAGATCCACATGTGGATCCCACCCCATTGGAGGGCGTTGTGGTTAAATACTGCGTATGTAGCATTGTTGTTCTCTGTATTATCAACATCATTTTATTTCATACCTTATAGAATTATTATATATTAGATCATTGTTTTTTTTTAACTAACAAAAATGAGACTTTATAATTGGACTTGATAAGAGAAATTAGGACTGTCCAGTCTTACCCCCGAAGAAAGAGAGAGAGAGAGAGAGAGGCTCTCTCCTGACACAACACCAAACCACCTGATCCTGTAGCAAACGATGCAACACAGCACCACCAGCAGCGGCGGCGGCGGAGGTGGGAACAGAGGCGGTGAAGCTCACAGGGGACTCGCTCGATTCCGCTCAGCCCCAGCCAGCTGGCTCGAAGCTCTGCTCGAATCAGAAGAAGACGAAGACGATCCGCTCCTCAACCCGACAACTCAGTTCCAAACCCAGCTAAAGCCGTCAACGGCTCAGTTCCCTCCGACCAGCTACGCCGATCCGGCGTCATTCGACGCCGGAGGCGGGCCCGCCTTTCTCCGGCACAACAGCACCCCGGCGGATTTCCTCGCGCAGATCAGTGCGGGGCCCGATGGGTACTTCTCGAGCTTCGGAATTCCTGCCGGTTACGATTACACGGCGTCGTCCGTGAATGTTTCTCCGTCCAGTAAGCGGCACAAGGAAGCAGACACGTCGGCGAAATTTTTGCCGCAATTGGTCAGTTAATGTGGGCTTTTAATCAGTTGCAAGCATTTTAATTCACTTCCCTTTGTTTTTACTGGAGGAATTTGTTACATAGGGAAAAGGAAGAGATAAGAAGAGAAAGTTCAAGACTTTTTGCCCATTAAAAAAATGTTTTAAATTTTTTCCACGGTTTGGTTTGATAGAAAATGGCAAAATAGAGTAACACGCCACAGTACAATTTCCTCTCAATTTCCCTGTTAATTATTGTCTCTTCTCTTCCCTCATTTTCCCAAGTTCCAAACAGAGCCGAGGTCTAAGTCACATATAATGACTGTGCGTGTGCACGAGCGCGATCATGAAAGCGCTTTTAGAAAATATCTCAAAGTAATAAAATTTGCTACAGCGTGGATTGAGATCGCGAGCGCTGAGCGAGGACTGAAGCAGGGGCGGAGGCCGGAGGGCAATACTGAAGGATTATGTGACTGAGCCCTAGGCACCACCTTTCAATTTCTTGGCGAACGTTACGAAACATTGTCGTGGTGTTTACTGTTTACAAATTACGATTGGGGTGTACTGTAAATCCGCATGGAAAATCTTAGCTTACTACTTGTTTTGTTTGTTTTTTACTTCTCTTATGAACATTGGGAATCTCTATTACTAAGAAAAAAAAAAAAATCGTTGAGGAAAGTTGTGAAGTTAGGAACCGTTATTATGTTATTACGATTCATGGTGGTGGGACGGAGTGTATGCACCTTTTCCGGATGTGTATTGTATCTGAACGGGTACTTATGTGTGCATCATATTCTTGTCTTTTATTTGGAAGAACTAAGAAGCCTTGGGCCAGTGGCTCCTTTATGTTTTATATTGTGCATTTGGACGAATTTACAACTTTTCATGGCTTTGATATGTTGGGTTTTGCCCCAAATGTGAAAAAGAAAAGAAAGAAAAGAAAAAGAAAAGAAATTCGGTGGAAACTAGAAAGTCTTGGACCATTGGTCATTGCATGCCATGGTTGGAAAAGTGTGCTGGCATGGAGCATTAAATGTGGTGATGAGCTCTAGAATATTCTCGGCAGATCTAGAGGCTTTTGCTGCCATATGTATTTAAGGGATTTGTGCCGTCTGTGTTAAGTGTGGGCTGAGAGACAGCAGAGAAGGCAGAAAGATTGGGAGCCCCTTTGGGGGTCTCACCCAACGTGAGAGGTTGTGTGAGAGAGAGAATAGTTGAGAGGAAAAATAGAGCTGTGGGGGTGAGTGTAAAATATTGTATAGAGCCATGTGTTAGGAGCTCGGGGAGGGTTTTACATCTCACATTTGTAATCTCTATTTTTCATATAGTGGAAGATTTCTCTCTCTCCCGTGGACGTACTCGAGTTTGAGAAACCATGTATTTTGGTTGTGTTGTTCCACGTATTTTGGTTGTGTTATTCCCTTGTGTGATTTCGTTTTTGTTTGTTGCGCTTCCGTTGCGGGTGGGATTTACCGGGCTTAATCCCAACAACATGATCGTGGAAAAGCCAATGTTTAGGATGAGTTGTGGCTTTTTCCCTTTTTTTTGGGGTCAGTATAGGAGGAGGGAACACGTCTACGGATGTAGTTCTGCATTTGGAGTTTTCTTTTTTGTGAATTTGGAACCTTTTCTGGTTTTGTATTCTGTATGGTTATAACAATACAATCATCCTCTGCCCATTGTGCATTTCCCTTCTTGGCAGTGATGACAAGAATTCAGTTTATTGCTATAGAAAATCCCTACAGAATTATGATATCACAGTTACCTTTATGAAATGGCGTTTGTTTTGATTAGAAAATCCGCAATGGCATTTGTTTTGATTTGAAATGAAAGGACTGCAGATGTCCAAATAGTTATATGCATAAATTTTGTTGGTCCCGTACTGGATGAATTTTGGCTTATATTCACTATTGTTTGAAAGGTATAGAAAGCAGAGCCAAGTGGGATGAGTGGTTTGTTGGACGTTGAGATGGAGAAGCTTTTGGAGGACTCAGTTCCTTGTAGGGTTCGGGCAAAGCGTGGATGTGCTACCCATCCTCGCAGCATAGCCGAAAGGGTAAGAGTTACCCTTGTTGTTTCTTCTAGAACTATTAGGCTTCTTCTAGAACTATTAGGCTTCTTCTAGAACTATTTTTTAGTTCTTTTATTCCTTTGTTGTTTCTAATTCTATCGGTAGGTAGTGTTCTTTATGGATTACAGTTTTTTGTTGTTTGTTTTGTTTTGCTCTTACTGTGGGCTAAAGTTTATTTTTTGGGGGTTAGGTTCGGAGGACTCGAATTAGTGACCGAATAAGAAAGCTTCAGGAACTTGTGCCCAATATGGATAAAGTAAGTCATTTATTGCTCTCTCTCTCTCTGTTTTTTTTTTTTTGCAATTTGTGGTGAGAAGTTTGCTGCTGCTGCTATAGAATAGTATTTTCGAGGATAAAAGACCTGTGTTAGCTATTGACAACAAGGTATATTACATCGCTGAGAAGGCAACAAGGTATTTGATTAGATGAAGTCCATTACATTAGAAGCCCTGAGAGATTACTAAACATTGGATTTTATGCCATAGAATATAACTAAATGGTGTTTTGTAATGCTATTACTCGAGTTGGCTTTTGG
The DNA here is from genome assembly GCA_019656295.1 of Rhododendron mucronatum var. ripense. Taxonomy (NCBI): domain Eukaryota; kingdom Viridiplantae; phylum Streptophyta; class Magnoliopsida; order Ericales; family Ericaceae; genus Rhododendron; species Rhododendron mucronatum. Next base: position 2,464,969 of record BPLT01000039.1, on the reverse strand, counting down.
GCCATGAATTGAACACTGCTATTTTGTTTTCTTGTTTCGTTAGCCATTATGGTTGTAGTTGGATGTTATTGAATTCAAAACCTTGGGAATGATGATGTATTTTGTTAGGTTTTTGTGTTGCAACTTGCCACGAGAACCCTTCATAGCATGGAAAACATAGATCCTTTTGCATTGTTGTTTAAGGTCTTTAAATATTCTTTTTGCAACCGATTAGGGAGGCTTTGAACTATCTAAAATATTGGATTAGCTATTGAGGAGGTTTTAGCGTCCACATCTGCGTCTGCCAGCTTGAGGATTTAGCTATTAAGGAGGCTTTCAACTATGTAAAAATTGGGGGTTTCATCTGATGGTGATTGACAGCTATGATTCAGGCATTCAACAGGAAAGGTTGGTTTAAATGAAATTTAAGGGTTATAATCGAGACATAAAGGTTTTGCAAGGCTTTTGAATGGCTTTAAGGTGGTGTTAAGGGTTTGTTTGGGTTTTGAAATGTTGAGATTGTTTCTTTTTCAATGTGAGCTTTTCTTTCCTGAAGTTGAAGAGGGATTATTCTTCTTCCGCCCTAGGATGTCCAGAAGTTGTGCTTAGTTTTCCTTTCAAGGCTGCAACTGCAAGTATATGGTAACTTCTTCCACTGTCTGGATGGAAAATGTTTTTATTTGGCCGATTACATTTAGGTTTAGTATCTAACTGATATAGTACTGTAGTTAATTGGGATCTCAGAGTCAATCTGGTCCAGTGCCCTTCTTTTTCTTATCGTTGTTTTTTAATTAAGAGTTGATATTGTATTGAAGTGTAAGGTCTACCTGGTTAGATTCTTATATTCTAGTTTCTTCGTGCTTAAATTCACAATATTTGATGCATATGCTTACTGGTCTTTCATGATCTTGACATGGAAATTGGTCTTTCATGATCTTGACATGGTAATTCTGCTGTCAATACATGCAGCAAACTAATACTGCTGATATGTTAGAAGAGGCGGTTGAGTATGTCAAGCTTCTGCAGAAAAAGATTCAGGTACTTTCTGCTTTAAACTCTCTTACTTGTCAGTGGTGGAGAATATAATCTCACATTGCTCGAGTTTGGAATGACTGATCACTTAATATGCATGAGGTACCTTTTCAACTAATAGCCTAAGTTTTTGTGTTGATAATTCCATGGCGTGGCCCATGGGTGTGCTATGGTTTCTACCTACCAGCTTAAGCTTTTGGGATTGATTTAAAGTTGATACACGAAGATGTAACAATCACTAGCAATTTAGCATGCTTCGCTCATTAATCAGCTGCCAATAATCCTTAGTTGGCCTACCCTTTGAGCATGTATAGATGGTAAGGTATTGGTTCGTAAGATGGTGGGCTTTAGGAGGGAACTCACCATGTTGTAACTGGCTGTTGTAACCAAATCTTGGCCTAAATTGCCTTAAGTCCATCATCAATTGCTTGATTTTGATGCAGCAATGGAGGTTTTAGATGCAATCCTACAAATAACTAGGTTAAGATTTGTGATATTGGACTTACTTTCATTTGGTCTTTTGGCCTAAATTCCGGGACTCCTCGATTCTCAATCAAATCCTCTTTCTTAACAATTTAATGCACTTCTAGAGTCCTATAGTTAATAGAACTAATTCCCAAACTCTTTCTTCTGTACTGAGGATCATTGAAATAAGCAAGAATATTATTTCTATGGAAAGTACCATTTATGGGTAAGGCAATTGAAATACCTGGAGAGGGCATTAGTTCTTTCGCTCGTTCTTGAACCGATTGGAGTGGAATAATGAATCTATTTCTTCGTCTCTTTGCCAATAAATCTAATTAGGTGTGAGAGTTGGATACCTTCATATTTTATTTTCCCAGTTGAAGGAAGTTCTTATGAAGTGAAAACCCAAAATGTGGCAGGATCTCAAGGAGCTTCAGAAGAACTGCACATGCGCAGATACCGAGTAATGCGAGAACATATGGAGTTTGTATGCTAGTGTGTTCTACAGTGGGTTTTGTAGGCCTGAATGGCTCCTCTGCCATATTTTCCCTTCACATATGGTATTGTCCATCTTCCATGCTGAATTGTTCTGGATCTGTAGATAGTGGTGGCCGAAGGGCACATCCGCACAGTACTGGAGCATCCATGGTCAAGGGTATCAGCTTCAAAAATATCTATCTGGAGTTCTATTGTTATGGCTGTAGTTGTAGTTGTAAAATGTTGTACACAACAGTATCTCTTTAACATATTGCTAACTAGAATCTTTAGGGATTGTAGTATTTATGTTCCATATCCACATGCAGTTCTGTATTTGGAAATTTAGATGCCATAAAGCTTGCTGTTCTCGACGAGCTATTCAGTAATAAAATCATTTTCTGTTCCAAGTCCTACACTCTAGTAGCTCTATTCTTATCAATTACCATTAAGGGCACAATTCTTGACCTAGATTTTCATTTGTGATGCTTATTTGTTCAATATGTAGTTGTTTGATTTGTGTCGGTGACACAAAGTGCACCTCATGTGTTCATATCTGTGCAAATTTGAAATGTGGTATTATGAACCTCAGGAAATCGGTAAGAACCTCTCTCTGGTGCTTCTGTTTAGAGCACTCATCTTCTTTGATTGCCAGGGAAAAGACTGCATTTAGTAGGTGTTTACACCCGTTTTTGACACCAAATCTTGGGCTAGCGCTGGAGGGCCATTTAATTGAAATTCGATTAAATTGGGCCGATATTTATGAGTTGCTCGGGCTAAAAATTAATGGGCCGCATTAATTTTGTGATTGGAGTAAGGCCCAATTAATTTTAGTCTAGAAGCTTGACCCATGTTTTATTTTGTGAGAATTGGCCCATGATTTATGGATAAATGGTTGTGGATTGACTCCAATTATCGGGAACAAAAAATATTGTAGGCCGTGATGCATGGAATAATTATTCCAAAGCCATGTGGTCAAACGACCCCCACGTCCCTTAATTCTCACGCACAAAGGAAACAGTTGAGTTTTGTTTTCCAAAAATTAAAAGCAATGAGGGACGCATGGCAAGCTGTGGACACTTGGGAAGTTAGAGAATAGGCCCACGATTTCCATTTTGGCATGTTCAGGAGGTGGGCAAGCAATTATTTATTTTTTAAAGACCATTTGACTTGTCAAATGACCCATTTTCTTTTATTCCCACGTGAGCAGTGAGTGGAAGAAGCCCACTACCATTTTGATAACTACCCATGATTGGAAAAAACATGTGGATTAGGAAGCTAACTTCTCATTATTGCCATTCTGGAGGAAAAAATGGTAACATGGGACACTTGGCATCACCGAGAGAAGGCAAAGAATTCATCTGCATGCAAAAAACCGTGAAGCCTGGCCTATAAATAGAAGAACTCAAGAAGAAAAAAAGGTCCACATACCAATCAAGCTCAACGCTTATAACCAAAGCCTTTCCAGCGAAGCAACTATCTCATTTCTCCCTCATTTCTATCTCTCTTGTACTCCCAACTTTATTATTACGACATAATAAAGTTATTCATATCTCTCTTGAATCCCCAATTTTATTATTACGATATAATAAAATTATTCCACGATGTTCTCTACTTTTTCTCATACGGTTGGGAAATTTTAAGTCCACTCTCGTTGTGGCAAAACCATGAACCTCATTATGGCCTCATCCTTTAGGTCACACGCAGTCGCATTACATACGAAGTTAGATCGAGGCGCACTCACGCCTTCTATACGTTGGACGACAATAAGTCCTAGCACGCTCGCGCTCATACAACACACGTGCCATTGAATTTTCCGCTCACGCCTACCCAGCGGAAAAGTGGGGAACAGTAGGATTGGTGTTTCCAGTCTTGGACTTCTTTATGTTGTAGTAATCAGTTAGCAAGAATGACTGGGGCGCGGCCTTTTGATGCTAACAATCTTTTTAGCTAGCGCACTGCTTGTCCCTCCATTGATGATTTCAGTCGCATCGTTAGGTAGCAAAAAGTAGAGAACTCCGTGAAGTGCAGTATCTTTGTTAACTGCAGCTAGCCTCCCGCCTAACCAAGTTAACCCGTGGTTCTATAGTTGTACTTTGGGCTTGTTTGGTCACTTCAATCTATAGCAACAAGTAAATAAGCTTGTAGCAAGGAAATAGTCCTATTTTGAACTTCTGTTCTCAACCCCCTCCCTTACTTCTGTTTGTTTATTTGCTTATTTTTGTCCGCAAACGTCCCCTTCTCTCCTTTTCTTTTTTGTACTTGTATATATGTTACGTTAACCCACATTTAATGAGATTCTCATTGGGGGAGTTGGAATTTAAAATTAGAGATAGCACCTACAACCATCATTCCATCAATATAGGCAGAAACGGATCTAGGAATATAGTCTAATGGGGCACCTGTTAATTATAATGGCGAAAGTTTATTTTTTTTAGTCAACCATAATAAAATCGTACAAAATTAAAGTATGCATTACTAACTACAAAATTTTATAACACGTACGTTACGTTAAATTAGGTAAAAATGAGAACAAAATTTCAAACAAAAATTTTAAAATATGTTTTACATAAACATCGACAAGTTTTAGAATGATCAAGCTAGTTTTGTTAATTACTTTATTTTAAAATATTTCTCCCAGACGGTTTAAAATAAAGAGAATTAAGAAATAATAGCTCTAAATAGACAAACAGCTCATAAAGAAACAAATATAAATGCATATTATGATGAAGTTCAGGCATAAGATTAATTCTATATGTGTATTTTCGAAATATATTCAAGTGTGTGTTTTTATATGTTAACACAATTTCATAATTATGCTAATTTATACAAAATATATATAAAAATACTATTTTAATCTCAAGTTGAAGCATGTGTTCGAGTGGGGGCACGTGCCCCCACATGCCCCCCTTTAGATCCGTCCCTGAATATAGGAAGGGAAGACCTGCTAGCCCATTGGAACAACATGGGGTGTTGTCCGTCCAAAACTACGTCGTGTTGGATCAAGAAACGACTCCCCCCTTCTCTTGTTAGATGAGAAGGGGCAGAACTATCAAGAACTATCAATAAATAGTAGAGCACCGCTATTTACAATCACAAATTTTCTGAACGTAACATGTTTATCATATACATATGAGATGTGTATAAACATGTTACGTTCAGAAAATTTGTGATTGCAAATAGCAGTGCCCTAAATAGTAATACTCTTAAGTACTTGGATCAAAGAGCCCTCTCTAAACCCATTTGAACTATGAGATGAGAACAATTCAAAACTCCTGCAACTTCCTCTCTGAAGACTCAGATCTTTAGTGTCGAAAATTTTTGTGCCTCTTGTTTTGAGGAGTTTTTCAATCACGAATGACCGGATCGAAAACCTCTTAGTACAATTGCACAAAAAGGCAAATAATATTCGGAACAGATGAGATCAAACCCTCTCTTCGAGTACATGTCTTTTTGTTTTTTTTTTAACCGATAGAGCATTCTTGGGAAAATAACTTCCTCTTTCCCCCACAACACACAACCCCCCCCCCCCCCCCCCCAAAAGAAACGGCACTACGGGGCATTTCCTCAACAGTGCCACGTAGAACCTTGGCCAAGCCAAGCATCCGCCACGTGTTACTCTTTTTCAACCGCAGCATACCACGTGTCCACTACTTTCTTCCCTTTTTATTCTCTTTCCCAAACATTCCTCCGTAACCGGAAAATCCAAACCTCCATTGACGACCAATTTCTAAACACAGAGAGAGAGAGAGACATAAAAAGATGATGATAAACGTCGTCGCACTGAGCCTGGTTCTGAGTTCACTCGTAACATCCTGCTTTCTCTCTTCCACTCCAAAACAAGACGACGTCGTAATAGTGAAAGAAGGCCATAGGGCAGTAATAGTCGAGTACGAGAAAGAAGGAACAGACGGGAACACCAAAGTCTCAATCTCGCCCAAACCCATTTCAGGAGAAGAGGAGTTGTCCACTGCGGCGGCGGCGACCACCGCCAAAGATGCAGCGGAGGAGGCCAAAGAGGAGGTGAAAGAAAGAGGCCGCGGTCCGCGAGAGCTCGCTTGCGATGCGTTTGGTAAGTGCGAGCACAGGATTGCGAGTGTGATAGGGAAGGCCAAAGAGAAGGTTACCGAGAAAGTGTATGCGGTGGAGGAAGGAGCGAAGGAGGCTGTTGGTGAGGTGGTTGGGAAAGCGAAGGAGACTCTCTCTCATGCTACTGGCGACGTCTCCGGTAAAGCCTAATGGGATGAATAAATTAAATTGTTTGCATTTTTTATGGTTTTAATGAATTGAAAATGGTGTGTTATGTTGTCATCTAATTGATTTGTGATGGGATCCGGGACCTGTAGTGGGCAAAGTCTTTTGTTTTAAATCCAGACCGTTAATTGTTTAAATAGACGGCTGGGATGCTCACTACATATCTTGAGTAGTTTTGTGTGGTTATATACTGTGGTTTAAGGAAAAATTGATTTCATCAAGAGGAATGCAGTTACGATTAGATAAAGATGGTTTGTTATAGCAAGTATATGCTTAAAATGGTTTTGTCCTGGCTTTGAACGAGCCTCTCGCTGGTGGACAGTGGGATTTGTTCCCGGTATAAATTGTTACTTGTAAGTTGGCTTGGTTGCTGAGGCAATGAGTTATAAAAGGAGAAATTATAACCATGTGCCGCAAAAGTCGAACCAGGATTTTTGGATAGTGAACTGAAAAAGGTAGAACCACTCAGTTTGGATGGTGAGTAAGTGTGGGGGAAACTTCTTTTTTACTTGTTAGGATTGCTAGAGATGAAGAAGAAGATGATTGCATTATTTATTTTGTTACTGAGAATTAAGTATTAAATATGCAAGAACAAGAAAGGCCTATTTATAGGCAAAGCAATACATCAAGGAACACAGATACAAAGTGGGAAATTAAGGAAAAAGATGAATCTTTATTGGTTCATTTTGTTTCTTATTATGATGAAAAATTTGGTAGGAAACTACGACCTTTTCTTTTCTCTTTCCTTTTTGCGTATTTAATATGATGCTTTAGTGGGTTCTATGATGACTTGATCTTTGTATAATGATACATTGTTCACGATACTAACGCAAAAACATGCCAAACAGAAATCGCGAAAGACACCGCAGAAAAAGCCAAGACAATGGGCAAGGATGTGCAAAGAAATGTATCGGCGACGATCGAGTCTGCAAAGGAAAAGGCCAAGGAGAATGCAGAAAAGGGGAAAGAAATGGCGGAGCAAGCGGCAGAGAGAGCAAGGACTGGAGGGAATCGCGTGAAGGAGGGAGGAGAAAAGGTGTTCAAAGAAATTCTACGTTCGGGTCGAGACGTGGCGGCGGCAATGGATTGGGTGGTGGGCGTGGTTCATTTGTTGGGGTTCTCAACAGCTTATGGGATATGTTTGTGGGTTACCTTTGTTTCAGGCTATGTATTGGCAGGGACCTTGCCGAGGCAGCAATTTGCGATGGTGCAAAGCAGGATCTATCCTGTTTATTTCAGAGTCATGGCAATTAGTGTTTGCGTTGCTTTGGTTGGGCATTTGTTGGGCCGGAGGGGGAAATTGTTTACAAGCAATGGTGAGATGCTTCAAGGGTTTCATCTTTTGGCCTCACTTTTGATGATTCTGATCAATTCCTTCTACTTGGAACCCCGAGCGACGAAGGTAATTATTGATCCCATTGAATAGATGATGTGAAATCCTACAATAATGATTACGAGACCCACATGCATCAAACGTTTTAGACATATCTGTACATGAATATTCATGTATCCGGATGTCTATGTCCCTATAACTGCTAAAAGTTTTCATATCCAGGCAATTATCAAGCATTTTTCTTGAAATAGCTATCCTAGTAAAAATTGCTCGGGCGGCCAGTGCATTGAAGGTTTTTATCCTTGATTCTTCTTCGGTTAACATTATGGTAGGTGGTGTTCGAGAGGATGAAGTTCGAGAAGGAAGAAGGGAGAGTAAGAGTGGACCCGGTTTCCGTCATTCCAGCCACTTCGGCAAGAGGTACTACTACTACTACTGCAGAACCCATCTTAACACCACCTGCTTCTATTCCAGCAAGGAAGGATCAAGATAAAGTGAAGTCTCGAATCGTCAAGTTGAACGAGAGGCTGAAGAAACTGAACACGGTTTCGTCTATGTTGAACATCTTCACGCTTGTGGCTCTTACTTGGCATCTTGTCTACCTCGGCCAACGCCTTCACTTGTCTTGTTAATTCCGGTGCAATTTCTGAGTTGAGGCCTTGAGGAAATGCCCTAATCTTCTTTGGAAGACGTAGATATATGTAAATGTAGCCCTTTTTTACGACACTTGAGTAGTTTGGTTAGACGTTGTAGTTAGAATTGTTTGCAAAATCCTTAGGACTGAGAGGAGTGCTTTGTCAAAAACGAAATATATTGCATATTCTCCTTTGCTGCATCCTGCTAAAGGAAAGAGCTGCCGCTTGGGTAAACGTGCAACCGACGAATACATACAAGTTATTTCCAAATCATGCCTTGCGTACAAATATCATTCAAACCGGAAAAATACCACAAAAGGTACATCATTGGTATTGCTACAAGTTTTCTCCAAACCAAGCCTTGTGTACAAATGATATCGAAACACAGTTTCCAAATAAAAGGTACATCGTTGCTACTTTGGATCAAAGCGAAAATTACACCAGAGCTATCCCCTAACACTAGTTGGAACTTGATAAACAATCCCTCCAAGAATCTCACCCATGAATGAATTCAAGCACAAGCAGTCTCACATCAAAATATATAGTCCCAAAAATCAGCTTTTGTAACATTTTATGATTCCAAAAGCAGCCAGCAGTGGCACAGCTTTTTAAGTGCCGAGTTATATCACGTCACAAAAGCTACCGCCAGCACGCCCATAATAGTAGAACTATAATGGTCAACAGGCTCAGAATAGCACCGCCCAGAAGGGCCCTGTCGACAAGGGCCCAGTCTCGCGTCCTCCCACCATCCAGTTCTTGATTTTCCTTGGGTTCCGAGATGATACCATTTTCCATCCTCTTCTGGTTTCTCCGCTTCCTTAGCAACCATCTAATAACGTTTCGGTTGGTTCGCTCGTCCGTCAACATAATTTCGTTCTTTGGAAGGGAAACAATAGCTTCTTCCCGACTACTTGGCATTTCACAAGCACAAGATTGAGGTTCTTTTGAACATGCGCAAGTTTCATCAGGATCAGAGCAAGGTTTACATTTGTTGCCACTGGACTCTCTCTCTCTTGAGCCAGGGTAACCTTTTGTTTGTGTGAGAATTTCGATCACTTCCCCAAACACTGACCACCTTCCGACTGATGTTATCTTCACGATAGCTGAAGTCCCCAACATGGTTTCCGGACCAACTACCAGTACCTGCACATACCCTTTAGTGTGGCCCACCTGGAGAAAGGAACACAAAACCACATACAAAAGCATGAGTAGACAAGAAAATTTAAATGCAAATTGAACTGGGGCATGCATTGTAATGGTGCTTCAACAGGCCTTTTATGAATTCAAAACAACTCCCATTTCATAGTCTTCGAGCCTGTTTGATTCAAGAACAAAAGCATGGAATTCAATCACAATTCCAGCGAGGACAACATATGTGGCGGTTGGATGCACTATAGCTGGTTGCGGGATTAAGAATTTCATTGGACAACCAAACCCACAAAATGGAGATGATGAATATTGGGGTGCGTGGTAATGGTAATCCAGCCATAGGGGTCAGTCTGTACAAGTTTGCTTTCAAGTATATAGATACCACTGTTACAGTTGTGCTTGATGTCGAAGGCAAGTTACAAAATTGCCATCCAAAGATCACCTCAACTGCTATGCAAAATGGAAAGGTTTAGATAATCATCCTACCACAAAGTCCAACACGCCTTACCAAGTGGTTTCCATCAGTGGCAATTTCAGTGATCCATATTCTCTCTACTTTGCCTTCCATGCCATTGTAAGGTGTGAACGATTCGAAAACAGAAGTCAATTCCCGACTCCGTTTCTTCACTACAGTGCTTGGGACCTTCTTCATCCTTGCAGCAGGGGTTCCTGTATTCAGAAATGAGCTTAAGAACCACATTTTGATGGATAACGCAGTGGTCAGTATTTCCTCTCCGCACACTAACACCCAACACACACATTGACAAGAAGAACCTCTTTTTGGAACCCTTTAAGATCAAGGGTGAAGGTTTTCAAACATTAAGTGCGTGCTCAGTAGTCAAAAAGGTGTCTGCTTCCTCTCTGATGGCTAACCTCTGATTATTGCAATAGATGATTATGGGAATGGATGACATCAATAATCATACTAGTTAGAGTGAACAAGTTTCCTGGCAGGTATTTAGGAATGCTTGAGGACTCAACAGCAGCATACCAGGACGAGGATAGAATTGTGATATATGAACTTGAGAAAACTTGTAATCGTCAATCAGGCTCACAGTCTCAGCGAAATCTTCATCAGCTTCACCTGAGACACAGAAAATTAAATCATATACAATTAACTATCAACTCACAAGTCACAACTAAGGACCATTTGGAAAAAAATTGATTGTTTTCAATTTTCTGTAAACAGCTTCACAAAACTTCTTTGTAAGTACTTTTTTTCCCCTTCTACTGTGAGCATTTGCAAAATTTTCAAAAATTCGTGTTTAAAAAACATCTAACGAAGGTCTACAGTAACTCCAGCACAGCCAGACGGTATTCTACACTCAGAAGAAGAGAAAAAATGATGCACCCAGCATTCAATGGTCTCTATCTGTGGGTGTGTGTTTTTGTGCGCGTGTGCGCGCGCGCTTGCGCACCACTGTTCTCGTAGCTAATGGTCTTTCTATAGTCCCATTTTCCAATCTTCATTCATCCCCTCAGTCCACAATGCCACAATCCCCTGAGCCAGCTACTCCCTCCGTCCCATAATATTTGTCCGGTCCGCGAAACGGAAACTACAAAATAATACATTTCTTTCAAGAAAAAATTCAAATTTTTTTCACAAGTTAAAAGAACTCGTCGAGATCTAGTAAGTTGGTGAATTTTTTCCCAACTTTTCTTACAAAAATAGTATTATTTTTACGTCTCCGTTTTGCGGTCCGGACAAATATTATGGGACGGAGGGAGTATAATTTTGGGGAAATGACGGCTAAGGACGTATTTTGATAATTAATACCCGCCAAGGACATTTTCAGCATTAACAAATGTTCTTAGCTTGTCCTTGGAGGGTATTAATTATCAAAACACGTCCTGGGCCGTCATTTTCCCTATAATTTTTCCCGAATAAGGTTCTTGCAGAAAACAAAAAACTTGGGACGGCACCAAACATACGCTAATCGATTAACTGCACAAATTTTCAGATGGTGAACCAATCAATAGGATAAAATTGTAACCAAGTATTGTGGAACAAAATTCCTACATGACCGAGAATTTTCAAATGGGAAATAGGAAAATTTACATTCAGGACTGCCAAAACTTAAATATCCACTTGCAAGATGAATGCGGTGATATTATATTGAATCCCCAGAAGCAATAATACAATAAAAGATGACCATAAAATGGTGGCAAATATTCCAACTAACCAGGGAATCCGCAGATTATATCAGTTGCAATTTGCATCCCAGGGACAAGTTCATTCAATGTATCTACTACCTTCCTGAACTCACTTACAGTGTACTCCCGTTTCATTGCCTGCACACCACTCATCATATGAAAAGAGAAAAAGAGAGAGAGATGTCACCAACAAACTAAAAGCTGGCTCAAAACAGCTTACACTTAAAACTCTGTCACTCCCAGATTGGACAGGCACATGAAGAAATGAGTAAACGCAAGGGTGACAAAGAACATCTGCAATCTCCTTTAAGTGCTCAAGAATGTAAGGAGGATTAGTCATCCCAACACGAAGCATGGTGCTTCCATCAGAGGGAAGCTCTGCAACAATAGCCTTCAACAACATTGGAAGATTAGCACCAATGTCACGGCCTGCAAGTTTTCCAATCTTAAGCTAACTTGAAAATGCTATTGTTTTCATCTATGCAAAAAAAGGCCTCAATTCAAAAGATGTGGAAAACAGAAATCTGGAGCTTTTGTCCTCTCAACTACGTTGAGAACTACCGTATGCTCCAGTGTCTTCACTACTCAACCAAATCTCCTTCACTCCATCAGCTACGACAGTTTTGAAACGGGCTACCTGAAAGGTTAAATTTCTTAAAAAATGGCCACCAAATTGAAATTAATATAACGAATCCATGCAATGGCAGTATAGTGCTTACAAGGCTGTCAATGGTATAGCTTCCTAAATGACCACGGGCATGCTTGGTCTTGCAATAAGTGCAAGCACCTAAACAACCAACATTTATAGGAAGAATCTCAACATATTTGTTCTTTCTAACCTGTGGGAGTAATAAGTTAAACAAATATTGAGAAAAGAATAGATAACAATTACTCCTCCAAATCAGTTGCCAACTCAAGAAAACAAACACAAGAACAAAAGTACTATTCTCTCTGTCCCATTTTATTCGTCCATTCGGACATCTCAAAAGGTCATTTACGTTTTCTACTTTATCATTTCTAGAATGCAAGGACACAATGCACCGCATCCTAAAATGGATGGAAAAAAGGGATGGAGAGAGTATTTACTTCAAATGGGCGGAGATATGGCGAAAGAGATATAAGCTTTGCACCTTTGGTAGATCAAGGGCTGGTAATGTCTTCCGGTTCAAAAGCCGCACCTCATGACCTTTCAGAGTTTCTTCTACAACTTCAACCACACGGTCAATTTGCTGGACACCAACTACGCTAACCCCTTCGAGCTCTTTCAAATCACGACTTCCTTGAGGCACACATCCTGCCACCACCAAGGGTTTTTTTGCACTTCTGCATTTCGATATCAGAGTATCCATAGCAGACTGACTCGGGGACTTCACTGTGCATCTACATCATCAGATGGGAATCATTATATAGGCATGTCTTCATCATCTAATATGGAAGATCATTGCTCTAGAACCATCTCGGGTTAGCTCATTTGGCCACCCTTGTACACTTCTATAGGGGAGGTCAAGGAGTCAACCCTTGCCAAAAGCAAAGATTGATGGGCATCATTTGTTCAGTTGGTTGTTCTCTTAATGGGCTATAAGTTATGCTTAGTATGATTGTGGGCTTATGTCCCGCTTGATGTAATTCAGGTGATTATATTCTCCGACCGCTTATAATAATATTAAAAAAAATCATTGCTCTAGAGCCCAAGCAAATTTAGATCATCTGAACCCAGTGAGCATGCAAGATAAGAAGGTAACACCAGGCTTTGATTTCCCTGGTGGTTGCACCCTTGTGATGTTATATCTCACTTTCGGGGTTCGAGCCCTTGGTATCCCAACTCTCCATCTCTCTCAAAAAAAGATAAGAAGAGTGACCATCTCAGTTTGTAAAAAGTCACTTTCAGTGCATGATTACAATGCTGAAGCCATAAATGATCGGGAAAGATACATGACACTTGCATCCATGTCAGCTCATGTGATAAACAATACATCAAATGCAGCATCTGAGAAACAGATGATGTATCACCAACGAAATAGAGAATGAGATGTCTACCACTGGGAAGATGTAACACGTATGAACAGGTATGTATTCACGTAATTAGTGCAGGAACGTATGCACATATAAATGGATTCACTATCTATCTGGTACATCAGTCAACCAATCTTCAAGATGCAAATCCGGTAAGCAAAAGATTTAGGAGAAGAAATGCTAAACTAAGGAACAAAAAAATTGTTAAAGCCTAGAAAAACGAATGGACATAACCAATCCTCCAAAAAAAAAAAAACCACACACGCACACTCTATAGCAAAGTGAGCATAACAGAATATACTCCAGTAAGCTGCCCTGCACCAACAACAAGGGGTAAAGAAAGGTTATTGATATTGGTTGGTACATATCACAGAACCAAGGAGAAAGGGTGGTTATCGATAGCCCTCCCTGTGGTGAATCATTGTCGCAATTGACCACAATACCTGCACATCACTGGGAACTACCAAAAATTTGAAGACTGAACCCCTGGGCCATCGTAACTTCGGTTTTACCAGTTGCTTCTAAGTCCTGACTCGTGACCCCAATAACGTGTCACTCACAGAAGGAAACTAAGCTAGCTTCTCCAATACAAGATATTAATCACTATAAGTGAAACATAACCAGACACTTTTAGGAAAACAGAAAATGAAAAAGAAAACTTCAAAACAGATCCTCACGTATTTATCAGCCACAGGTCTGCCTCCTCAGGATTGTCGCTCAGTCCATAACCAAATGCTGAAAGCTGACCCGCCATATATTCGCTGTCACTCTGACACAACAAAACATGAGAAAACAAAAATTCTTCAACGGCGCAACGACTGTACTCTCAGAAGGAACCTATTATGATCATTCCAAAATCATAACCCTGGTGCTCAAGCAAGAGTACAGATAGCAGCAAAACAGACAATTGAGGATCTTCATATTTTTCACTCTTTAACACTTCTATTCAGTTATTTATAGAATGATATCCTATTGCACATAGTAGGGGTGATAAAGGAGCCAAACGAGCTGGGCAGGTATCACTGGTTGATCAAGCTTAGTTTGAAACTCTAAAATCCATTCAAGCTTTTAACTTCAAGCTTAGCTAGTTTAGGAGATGAGTTGTTCTCAAACGAGTTTCAATCACGAGCAGGTTTCAAATAGCTCGAATTTTTTATACATCAAAACTGAACGAGCCCAGTAGCAGCATGTTAGCTTGGTTTGAAACTTTGACGAGCTTAAAAACAAAATGCTCAAGCTTTTTGTTCATGTAACAAGCCGATCTTGAACGAGCGTAAAAACAGAAAGCTCGATATTAACCAACACGAGCTCGAATTCAAGTAGTTTGGTTCTTTAGCATCCCTAACTTAAAGAGGATAAATTAAACAGATACACTCACTTGGTTATGCGAGCACCCAAACGTCTTCATGTATATGATCTGCACCAATTTACAAACCCGAAAGAATGAAAATTCATCCGCTACGAGATTACCGAGAGAGAGAGAGAGAGAGAGAGAGAGGTGGGACCTCAGTGCCGGGGATTTTTGGAGAGAGAACGCCAGACAGTGAGCTTTGGATTGCATGGTTCTTGCGGAGGTTAGGCCGCTGCTTGTTGTTTTTCTTCTTCGGATTGACGCCGACGGACGCCGGTACCGGCAACCGGAACCCCGGGGGAGCTCCGCCGCTCCCCACCAGCAGATCCTCTATGTCTTCCATGAGAGAGAGAGAGAGAGACGGGGTTGAGCCTTCGGGCGAGGAGAAACGAGTGGGCTACGAGAGGACGGGTCTAGTTTGTGGGCTAGACTGGAGTTGTGGGAGAAGTAGTGTATATGGATATGGGCTACTTTAATTGGGCTTGTGGTGGGCTACGATAATGGGCTTCATTTCTTATTGGGCTTATAGTTTTTGAACTACTTTTATTGATGAACGGTCCAAATAAAAAAGAATACTTAATCAGTCTATGAAAACCAAACTTTGTTTAATTTTAAAGCAATCACATATGAATATCCCTCATTTTGGTGGACACAAATTCCAAAAATCCTATCTTAATGCATGTTTTATATGTTCATACTTATCTATACACATTCTTGAGATATCTTTTGGTACGTTCTGCACCCTTATGTGTTTGAAAATTAAACAAAATTGTAAAAAATAATTGAAGGTTGTGTGAGATTCTCCCTACACCCACCAACATTATGGAGGCTAATAGTAATTTTTTCGTATTATACATTCCATGTATGTATATAGAAGTCTCTAGTTTTGAATTTGCTTCAAACCCAAAATTTCAAGGCCGGCTCTGTCGCGTGAAAGAATCACTTCTACTATTACAATCTAAGAATTGAAAACAAAAATCCTCCAATTGAGTACAAATATCTACTACTATGATCAGAAAAGAGTGTTTGTTTTTTGTTTTTTTCTGATAATAATAATTAGGAGTATATTTTCCTACTTTGGCGGGAAAGTTGGCGCCAAAAGCTTAGTGAGTGGGCCACGATGTATGAACAGGAAGCCCAGGCGACGGCACCGTTTCCCTACAAGTCTACAACCCGGTTAGAGACCCCGGAGCTCTATAAAGCCTCCGACTTTGCTCTCCCTCTCTCTCTCTCTCTCTCTCTCTCTCTCCCTCTCCCTCTCTCTCTCCGCTTCAAGCCGCTAAATAACCGGTAAACTTCCCTCAATCACTCTTGTGAAAAAGATTGTGTGATTATTATTTTTTTTTTTTGCATTTACGGGAGTCTCTGATCATCGTTTATCGTTTCTTTTTCAACTATATATGTATATCTTTCATACGACATATATGCATATGCATATGAGTGTATATACGTGAAGATATGAACGTATTCGCTGCTCTTTTGCTTTACTTTCGACGCTTCATTCGATCGCATGACGGAGCAACCTTTGTCGAAAGACGTTATTGATGATCCATAATGCTTAGTTGTATTAAACGGAGAACTCGCTAGGTAAATAATAGAGCCCGCTTTGATTTACAAGTCTAGCACTTGAACCAGATACATCGACCAATTATTAGCAAGAATGGAAGTGTACAACAACAACATAACATAACCCATCTAGTCCCAGTCATTGAGGGTATGGGCGGGGATGAATGCCTTTGGCAATATATGCACAAAATGGCACTCTAAGCATAGTACTAAAACAGTGGTCCCCTTAAACCTCCAAAAATCGAGGAGCTACAGGGATGTTTCGCTGCAGAACCATGCCCCCAAATCAAAGCCAAATGACATCAAAGAGGACAGGTCTAGAGATCCAAATCAATTTATGTTTCGTTTGAAATTAGTTACCAACTCCATTTTTAAGTTTCGTCTGAAATTAGTTACTAACTCCAGTCCAAAATGTTTGTTTAATGCGCAAAACAAGGCATTAAGAGTAACACATTTTTTCCAGAATAAAATTCAGAACTTTTTTCCTAAAATTGAAAGAACTTATTATCTAGTAGTAAATTGTTGAATTTTTCTTGAGAAAATTGAATTATTTTTAAGTATTCATTTTTCGGACTATATAAACATTTTTGGGACGGAGGAGTAGGTCCCGTTATTAGGTAGTTTAGGGTTTTGGGGCTCATAAAAGTAGCAAGTTTAATGGTCCCCTATCAAGGGACGGTGAGATTGATCTTTCAAGAATTAGTCAAAATATGCGTAAGTTGATTTGGGGATTAATGTTATCCGAAAGAAAAGAACATGTAGCGAGGTTGACTTAATTGCCAGCAATATCAGGTTAGTGCCTTTTCATGTGCTCATAACAAGTCGTAAAAGGTCGTAGGCAGGGCCGGCCCTAACGGTTCGGGTACTAAATAATAGGGGGCCTTAGCCCAAGCCCGGCTCTGGTTGGAGGAGAAGTTGAGTCAACAGATTACAAGATCATTGGAACTTTTTTCATTCCATTGTCTATACTCTGTAGATTTTATAAAAAGATTGTTTCCATATAGTATTGTCCTACTTGTTTGCCTTTTATTTCATTCATGTACTCATGTAGCTTGGAGGTGTGCGGGAATCATTGTTGAACATTCATTGATCACTTTATCATTCTTAGGTATCTTGGCTTGGCCCAACGGGTGTTACTGGGTTGGTTTCTTGCTAACATAGGGTTTGGGTTTTGGGTGGACAGAAGATAGTTCTTAGCTTTGCTTAGAATTTGATGGTATCATCCCTTGTCCTTTTATGCCTTGTTTGGAATACTTTTTGAAAAGTATTTTTCAAAAGATTCTCTTTACTTCCAATCATTTCTTTCTCTATCTCTCTCCACTTATTATCCCTACTACTCTCATAAATTTTTTTTTCAAAAACTAAACCAAACAAAGCATTAATATTTGTAACAATTTCAAGGATTAATAAAAGAAAATTGCCTTTCAAAAAAAAAATTCTTAGGTGGTGGGACTTGGTCTTTAGCTTTATGATAAGTGTGTTCCATGGGAATCTAATTCAAGCAAACAACTTCCATCAGCTACAAACTAGAAATGTAGATTTGCTATCTAAAAATGAACACGAGTTCCTTCCATTAGAGAAGATATGTATGAATATGAATTCTAAATCATGTGCTAGTTTCAACTGGCGACAGGGACACTTGGATGGACAAAAGTTGGATGCAGCTTACGAACACAACGGACCCCGAATATCAAAGGGGTGTCCAAGAGTTCCTCCAATTTGCTTTTGATCGCTCAAGACCAGTGATAAAGATTCGGTGCCCATGTATGAAATGCTATAACTGCTACTTTAGAACTCGAGAAGAAGCCGAGGATCATTTGCTGAAACATGGGATTGTCAAAAGTTATGTCAAGTGGAGAAATCACGGTGAATATGAGAAACAAGGACCTGACGATGATTATGATCCTGACGACGAGGATAGCGATTTTGAACCAACATTGGACGAAGAAGTTGAAGCTGACTTGAAAGTAATGATAATTGACCTTGCCACTAGTATCTTTGCAGAATCTTCGACAAGCCAAGGTCCAAATGCGGCTGGAGGGGAAGTAGATACATTTTCGAAACTACTGACAGATGCACAGAAAAGACTCTACCCTGGTTGTGAGAAGTTTTCTAATGTCTCTTTCCTCGTGCGGTTGCTTCACATTAAGTTTGTCCATCGATGGACAATCGAAGCCTCTGAAATGTTCCTTGAACTGGCGAAGGATATGTTTCCGGAGGGTAATACGATTCCGGGGTCCTATGATGAGGCTAAAATGATGGTTCAGGATTTCCATTTGCAGGTGGCGAAGGAGAGACTGCGTAACACCGGGAACATGCCTGCCTCTCCTTCGTGGTAAGTAACAGGAGGCAATTGCTGCAATTACAATTTCATATTTGACATGTATTGACTTACGCACTATTTTCATGCATTGATGGATATGTTTCCGTGAGTAAGATTGTCTATTCAATTTTTTAGTATTTGTCTTAAGGAAAACATGGAGCTTTTTTCTTCTGAACAAATGCTGTGTTTTTTTGTAACACTACTACAAACAGAAAAGGGATACAGAAGCGTTACACTGAATGACTTGTCTAAGTAGTTAGCATATCACTCGAAAGCAAAGAACCA
Organism: Rhododendron mucronatum var. ripense; assembly: GCA_019656295.1. Classification (NCBI taxonomy): domain Eukaryota; kingdom Viridiplantae; phylum Streptophyta; class Magnoliopsida; order Ericales; family Ericaceae; genus Rhododendron; species Rhododendron mucronatum. The sequence continues at coordinate 2,445,956 of BPLT01000039.1, read as the reverse complement.
TTCAAGATGCCTTACAAGTACCAAAATAGCACCTTCATATCATTCTGGTGGATGATTATGAGTGGAAAATTGTGAAGAATAGCATTTTTTCTGTGTTGAATTAAACCAACGTTGGTTACAAGGGCTGCATTTGGCATTCCATTAAAAACGTTTCCCTTCCAAGTCTCATTTCAAAACTGTAACACTAGACAAATTTTCCAATGCATCCTTTGTCTTCAAATGCATTTGGTGTGCTTGAACCGCATGATCCTAAGGGGAGCTTGGATTGTGACTTGAATAATAGTAGTTCTTATGAGTTGGTTGAACTTTCTAGCGCCGTGGTTCAAGATAGAGGATTTTCTATCCCGGGTACCGGGGACTATGTGCAACAAGGAGATCCCTTTTTTAAAGGAGGGGTGGCGGAAAACTCTCCTTCAAAGGCAGAAAAAGTGAGCGGGGAGAAGCAAACCTCATCTGAGTTTAGTTCAGAAGTTAGTGACGGTCGATCTTCACGTCTCAGAGGGCCTCCCAAGACCCTCTTAGATGGAGACTCCAAAGGTCCATGGAATACTCAACCTTCGAGAAGTGAGCATAAGAAGAAGCTGCATGAGAAAATTGATATCCTCAGGCTTGCTAGAAATAGAAGGTGATGTGTTCTTTAGTTCTCCTTTTTTGGGTTCACCGTAGCTTGTTTTTTGGCCGAGTCTCTCGGGTTGTGAGAGATTTCTAGTAGGCTTTGGCGAAATTCTCATCTTGGATGGCATGCTGAACCTTTTCCTGGTTGCCAATTTAGGATGTGTATAGATCTGCTCTTTATTATATCTTAAGTTCATTTGGATGAGAATTTGGTTATCTTGGTTTGGCGGTTGATCTTAATGCTTCAAATTTTTGGAGTTGTATTCTTATGTTTCTGTTTGATGGTTTTGAATGACTGGATCTTTAGAAACGATTTATAAATGATGTTTTAGTAGCTCAAAGACAGTTGGGGATGTAGTGCGCTGAAGGCAAGACAACAAATCATGAGTTTTTTTTTTTGAACAAAATTTCATTAACAAATCATGAGTTGAGAAAGTAAAGTAATTGCTTGCTCTTGTTCTTTTTTTCCTGTCGGATGGACAAGCAGAGGAGACAGCTAAACTTTACTCAGGTCGTGTGTTCACGAAAACGGATGGAGATTAATCCAAGGGTGTTGGCTTCTCCTGTAGCCCTCTTCTTTATTGTCATAGTATGCTGGGAAAACACTTGGTTTGGTTTGCTTCGTTGAAACTTGCTATTTGGGCTATTGTTATTATTATTTGCTGTTGCGCACCATGTTATCGGGTTCATGTGTTGGTCGGCATTGCCTGAGTACCCTCCGGCTCTGTTTGTGCACTTCGCCTTCATTGATGGGTGGTGAGGACCCATATTCACTAGACTATGATAAGATTCTTCCACGAATTGCTGAAAGTGGAAAGAGGTTTATCAAAATTTAAGGGAACTAATTAAGCAAGAAGTTTCAAAAGCGATGCTCTAGTTTTGTGCTATTTGACCAGCTATATTTCGTTAAGAATGACAGTTTGCATTAAACCCCCCAAACAATCAGCTCATGGTTTTCTTTATCATGGGTAACCATAATGTTTGATTTCCTCTCTATTAAACCAGCTGATTCTTAAACTTTCCAGCGTCTGTTTAACCCACCGAAGAAACATGTCACTGTGATCAAACGGGTTCCCAAAGGGATGCAGGCCAACCTGTGCACAAGACTCTGGATACTATCTCCCAGTATTGACATATAATGTTGAGTATCAGGCCCTGATTCTAGCATAAAACACAGTAGTAGCAATAAGCTCAAACCCAATTGAGAAATCAAAATTTTTTCCCCGAATTAAGATATTTTCATTCGATGAAGCAAAGAACATATAGTCCATCTGAAACAAGATCAACTAGAAACAATATGGCAATAACCGGTACACAATCAACTAGAAAGGAGCTAAATCACTCGAGATAGTCAGCGGACATAATTTGAGATTATTCTTTACAACGTCTCAAGTTCAAATCTCAAAGGGAGCAGACAATAGTTGGTCCTCCTTCAATCCCCTTCGAACTTGCTACCCCTAGGACTGGGGTCTCGTATACATGAGACCAGAGACTACATGTACCTGAATATTAGTCGGTTGAAACTCCAGACACCCCAGTAATACAAAAAAAATTGAATAATCCTAGAAAGGTGTAAGCAAAACAAAGATACAACTGGAGAAGTCCTTTGGGAACTGGATATAACATCCTAAGAGCTTGCTTTGCCAAATTGTACGTGGCAATGGGAATGCCATCTTCGGATATGACCCGGTGCAGCAGTTGACTGGACATCTATCGCATGTCATCGAAGGGAGCGGTTACCAAATTGATGCAAACTCTGAATACTAGATAGCACATCAAAATTGCTTCATTCGTCGCTTGGAGTCATCTTCCCAGCTTGGTGAGAAGCTGCTTGAAATATTACAGACACTGGGAGTCACTCTGGGAAGCCACTTCAATGCCTGCAATTTGAAGACCAGACACTAAAGTTGTAGAGTGTATAAAAGCTGGAAGGGAGATCCCACCGTAATAGCCAGTAAAATCCCTGTAAGCGCAGATTGCAGACTGCGGCAAGACATTCAAAGCCTCTGGATGACACACCTTTAAATCTGTAGCAATAAGACCATTTCAACTCCAGACACGGTCCTGCTTCCAAGCTCCATCAGTTGAATGTCTACAAAAAAAATTAAAGAGGTATGTAGCGAAGTCAGGTAAGCTTTTGGCACAGGTACCGACCTAGGACACCGAGACGAGTCACAGTTATTTTTGACAAATTAGGACACAAACAGGTCAGGGATTCATAAAAGGTATCTAGATTTATCTTTACACATGCCATATATGCGTTAATATCACATTCATAAAATTAGAATGCAACGTATAGTTGATGTTTCTTGTAATACAACTATACAATTAATTTACAATCAACACAACTTAAAATTCTCCTTTGGTCTTATGTGTATCATCCACGGGCCTATTTGGCAGTGGGGTCAGTAAAACCGTCTTCGCAATAAAGGTTTCTTTCTATATTTGCAGCTAGGATTGCTGCTCCAACAAACATGGATGGATTTACAATCAAGGTTCAAAGTTAATAATTCTTGGAGTGAGACTTTCTTTTTGCAAATTCCAGTTCTGTCACAATTCTCCCCGACATGTCAGTTTTGGAAATATAAATAAAAAGATAAGAATCGCCAAGTGGCATGTCTAACACATGTTGGGGCTAGGGATGCAAAACAGCCAAGCCAAGCTTTGCTGTGTTTGAGCTTGGCTTGTTCACTAAACGAGCATAAAACTCAAGCTGGAGCCCCATTCATTAACTAAACGAGCATCTATAAATGAGCCGAACCTACACAAACGAGCCGAGCTAAGCTATAGAGGTGTTGAGCTCGGCTTGTTTACTACACGAGCCTAAAACCGGAGCCCAATTACTAAACGAGTCGAGCCTAGCCGAACCCTTAATTAGATGATCCTGGAGCTGCTTGCTTTGTTTGCAGTCCAGGTTGGGGCTGTCCAAGGTGTCTGTGTCTGATACACCTTGAATACAGATAAGACAAATCCTCATAGCATTTAGTATAGCAGACGTTCCCCTTCCAATGGCGTTAATTTATGTTTTGGATTCACACTTCAGATGAAAGTATACAGCTCTGTGTACATATATATCTTTTTGGAACTTACCAGACTGTTATGCGACTCTCTTTCTTTCTTTTAATCAAACTGTTATGCAACTCCTCACAGCGAATTTTTATCCTAATAGCATATCCCAGAGGATTTTTTTGTGTGTGCAGTGCAATACAAATGGTTGAAATAAAATTAATCTACCTACTCCACAGGACCACATGAAATAGTTGAGTTACTCAACAAAGGCTGACTTCAAAGTTCAGGAAAAGGAAAATACTTTAAATTATACAAAAGAATCACCCATAAATCACAAATTAAACAGCACTTGCTATAATTTTTCCTAATTGGACCAATTTTAATAGCGTTTCCTTTTAAGATGGTAAGGTGTTGATAATATTTTTGAAGTTGTTATGAGAGTTTCTACGAACTTTCTCACTGAATCAAAAAAAGGAGAAAAGAAATGAGATTATTTGATATTGTATGTGCTAGTCAGACAACTGGAGATGATAGTGCTAAATTGTGTGCTTAAACCAAGGGGGTTTGAACCAGAATGTACTGTGTAATGTGGATGAAAACATTCTCACACCAATGGAAAACCAGTTTCTAAACTCGTAATCTGTCTAGTAAAGATGCATGCAAACTATCCAAGAACGATATTCAACATTATTTATACGACTTCATGTTCAGATTGTATGATACTTTAACTTGGTATGGGGGCTTTTTTGTTGGCATACCGTTGACTAAAAATGCCATTACTAAGCTGTAATCTCTTCAAAATGGGTGCATTAAAAGTTGTCGGCATTCCCTTGAACAAAAATACAATTACGTAGATGTTATCTCTTCAACATGGTGCATTAAAAAGCAAGATCGAATTGAAAAGGACCTTCAAAGTAAAGGACTACAAGCCCAATACTGGTAACCATAATTAATTTAGTGTTTATCATGACAGTACAGCTGGACAACTCTATTCCAACATGACATCATAAATGAGAGTAATACTAACCCAGATTTTTAAGCTACAACAATTACAGTAATCCCAATACTGCCCCCTGTTAAATTTAACTTTGTGGCTTTAGGCTAAGATTTGGATTTGAAAATAGTTGCTGCTAATTAATTGGCTTTAAAGTGGAAACCAGTTGCCCAAAAACTATCATGTCAAAAATGGACAAAATTTATGTAGGTTAATTGTATCTTAGTTGCCGTTTGAAAACAAAATTGTATCTTAGTTGTCAGACTGTAATAATAAGGCTATACAGATTGGACAAATCCCAACATTTAATATTTCTTACCATTGTAACTGGTTGAGGCGGATGAGACGCGTTGCAACTACCCTTTACTCTCTTACTCATCCCATTCGCTCTCTCCCTCTCTTTCATATACCAACCCTAAAATAGTTTCTTCTTCTCTCCCCTGCCTCTCCAGCAAAGAACAGATGAGTTCTCCAAGCGACAAGGTAAATTCTTGAATAATCATTCCCAAATACAAGTCTGATTTACCTGTGGTTTTATAGGCCTTACAATGGAATGCATTCACATACTTTAGGTTCTGCATATCTCACTGTCTCCTTTTTCTTATTAAGTTTTTTTTTTTTTACCTTCATAAGCTCCCTAGTTGTTGTATCTATTTGTCTGCCTTTCCCCCTATTTTTCTTAAAAAAGGACATATGCCCTTAGACAATACTTCTTTTGATTGTGTTTTCATAAACTAAATTGCTGGATGAGTTTTGCATCCCATACGGAACATCTTTTGTGTGTTGCATGTACTACTTGCTGACATCTATAAGGAAACTAGGTAGATTTGGTCATTCATAGGTGAAGGTAAAAATTTGCTGTATAATCTAGTAAATACCGTGATCGATAATAGATTGCCGTGCTTAATTTGTGAGCAACCAAGTTCCTCTCTTGTACCAAAAAGGGACTAGATCGCCCTGGTGGGCCCATTGTAGGCCCTTTCTGGGTTCACTTTGATGATCAAACCGTTAACTTTTTCGTGCTCGTGGAGGGCATTAGCTATGCCAAAAACCATATTGATTGAATAGCATTTGATATGTTTTCAAACGCACCCATGTCAATAAGAATGGATCTTTTTCCCTCAGCATAGATGTGCACTCCAAACATATCAAACAAATATCAGACCAACATGATTTTTGGAGTGGTTGGTGTTTTTGACGAGCTCTAAAAAGTGAACGTCGGATCCTTTAGGTGGGCTGGAAAAGAGCCCAGAATGAGCAGAACAAGACTGTACAGTCCCCATGATCCTGTTCCAAACAAAAAAAACTTGTGTACGAGTCTACAAGGGGACATGAATTTAGTTTTCATGACTTAATGTTTCTGGAGTTGACTCTCCTCCATTGAGATGACATTGAAAAAATAAGACAAATAAAAGGGTAAGCTTACGAAATTAGTTGATATGACTTTTTTTAAATTCACACAACCAACGTTGAAAAGGTAAGTAACAAGTTGTTTTTTAATACCATCACTATTTCTTTGCCATATAACCTCACAGCCTGGCGTATGTTAGTATTAAGATTATTCTTTCCTACCAATGTAAGCTTACCTACTACCAAAGATGAAACAATGAGTTGAGTATGCTTACTAACCTCAGGCAATCGCAATGCAAACGAGACAATTAAATTGCTAAAATAGGTTCAGATTGCCAAATACTTTTCTTGTCGAGACATAAATGACAATATGGCAACCAACATTCTTTTCTTCTGGGATTTTTTTTGGCATTTGGCGACTTATTTTTTATATTCTAAATGTTTTTTTTCCTCAAAAGAACGAACCAAGATACTTCAAAACTACTATTTTTGGAATCGCATATTGCATCTACCAAGAGATATGTTTCCTCTTAAAACATCCAACTCAAAACCAAATAGCAATGAGAGAAGAGGTTGTTCAAGCTCATATACTAGTTTTGGAGGTGATAACAAATCAATATGGACAATAGGGATCATGACTCGCACCTGGGACCCTGACCCCGCACATGGAGAGGTAAATAAAGTATCCATGACATAGGGATCATAACGAAACAAGGTGCACTTAAGGCACAAACAATGGGAAAATCAATCAAAAGAGTATTGTCCAAAAGCCTCTAAAAGCCTAGCTCTATATCAAGCTAAAGCATCCAAGTATCAACCTCAAAACCAATAGGTAATGAGTGAAAAGACTACCCAAACTCATATACTAGTTTTGGAGGTGATAATTAACTAAAACGGAACAAGCTCTAACAAGTACTATTCTTTGGCCACGTAATCACATCAATGTTTCCCCAAAAATGAACTAGAGAAGCAAAAGGAGAAAAAAGCAACGAGCTAAAAGACAGAAATCAGAATTTATGTCCCAACAATTTACATTTCGGTAGAGTGAAATCTAATAGACTTTTATCTAAGCACTATCTGTATCCTTGAACTATTTACAAAAAAAATTAGCCTTTAAGTTAGTCAATCTCGCAAATAACCCACCAAATTATTTTCATGACGAGGATGAGGATAGTAATCATGGACGAAAATTGTTTGTTGTTGACAACTTTATAGAAAGTATGCACTTAAACTAGACAGAAAATGATAGTTAAGAATTTCCAAGTTGCTTATCATAAATACAGAAATACTGTTGATGAATAGTCGAATCAATTATTTGATGAGGTTATGAAGTTCAACTAGTCACCACCTTTAATAAATGTTAGATTCTACTTAGTTTAATATCATATACAACCGAATTTGGTAATGGTAAATTGTGTCACTCATTGTTATGATCGATGAAATCTATATTAATTACCTACAAACCAAACCAAGCCATTTGATTCTATTAAATTGGAGTCGGCTATATGAATCTTTTGTCTCCATTGAGTTTTGTTATGAGCATCATGTTCCATGATCTCCAAGAAACTTAGGTCTTTTCAAACTACCGCTCCTCTTAGCATAGTTCTACCATCTGCTATAACCATATCGTTCCTCTTAACTACCACATCGACTGATATGCAATAGACATGTCCAAACCCAATCGAGCCTTGTGTCCCAATAACTTGCATATTGTTTCTTAGTATCCATTAAATACCTACTTACACCTTTTTCCAACTAGAATGTGCCTTGCCAATTGAGATCACTATCGACGAACACGTGAAGGAAACCCTAATGGTGCCAAAACTGAAGTTATTCCCCTACAATAACTTGTTCACCAAACACTAACATTTCATCACAACATATGCTACTAAAAGTGGCTCCATTTTCTCATAGGGTCAGCCATGTGGGGCCATCATCGGTACCACCAGTGTGATAGAATTGCAAAACAAAAAGAGATTACTTGTGTGACAACAACCGAAGTATATCACCATTAAACTTACTTTTGCAACAAATTTTAACACATTGTTGCCAATGGTTACCTTTTGCATTAACCTTTAGAGGGAAAATATACCTCCAGAAAACAGTAAATCAATTACGGCAACCATTACGTAGAAGCTTGAGGCAGTAGTTTGACACTTTAGGAAAGGGAAAGGCCTACTTTTGTGGGGGGAAAAACCCCTCCATGGTATATGAACTGCATACAATTATATGTTATCTAGCATATTGACTATTCTTAGTGTTGAGAGCAATGAAAAAAAAAACAAAACCACGGACCAATTCAGTATATCAAAAAGCTTATAATGTGTTCATATGGTGTTGCAAATTTTATTTAGGTCCTATGTTGTAGATAAAATCACTCTGTGATGCTTAAATAGTTTGTACAAAGGATAAGCCAATCATAACACAACAAAGGAAATGATGACAACTACACAATCACCTTGTTTATCTTTGACCTACATAACGTGATATTTGTTCTTAAAGGCTACTATTCAATTCTCATGATTTTTTTTTTTATAGAAATAATTAAACCAATACAAAAACAAAGGACATGAAAGGATGGCATGAGATAAGTAGGAACCAAGTTAAAAGCCTAACGAATCCAGTATGAGTCAAGTTATCTATGCAAAGGTAAAGTCAAAACTTTAGTCAAACCAACAGTATTTTTCGTGGTTGTATCGCAAGACCAATTCTGACAAAGAAGCATAATTTCAACTAAGTTTTCATTCGACAAAAGAAAGGGTATACACATGACAGGATAGAACTACTAGCGTCACTAAACCTCAACTCTGTTTACATCAATGTTTTGAAAACCGAAAATAGGAGTGAACCACAAAAGGGACCACGCATATGGTTCACCAATTCAACCGTGGTTCAACTGGAAATGTACCAAGATGTCATAACCATCACAGAAGTTTATTAATCTAAATTAAGCTAAAAGGTACAGGAATTAAAGAGATGGAAAATTTTCACTTTTATGTACCTAAATTTCTAACTTAAATGGTCTTTTTCTATATAGGTACTCAATAGATTAATAGATTGACATGTGCAATTTTTTTTTGGCTTGATGAATGGCAAGATGAGTAATAAGGAAGCTGATGAGTGGTATGGTCATATTGATTATACTAATCTGGTTTTATCTTAGTAGTTAAAGCTATGCATAGCTGAGCATAATAAGCCATGCTGTCTCTATTAGCCAATAGAAGTGCAGTGAAGGCCTTGGATATGAAGGCTGGTGACTTTGTCCAAAGCAAAAGTCAGGGAGTGCGCAAACTTTTATAAAGGATCGCCCAATCTCCTACAAAACAAGGGTGCCAAGAGTTAAAAAGTACCAGCCCATTGGAGTAAGCCGTGACTGGTTTTGGCGGTTCTTGCGGCTTTGGATGGTTTTAACACCTTAAGTCAATTTTTTGACCTAAGAGGTTTTCGGATATAGCCTAGACCAGAATGACAGCCAGTTGACAGTTATACCAGTCCGGCCAGCCGGTCTGGTCCGATTTCAAAACTTTGCGTTTTGCTAAGTAAACATTTTGTAGTGAATATATTGCCTTCTATTTATCCCATTAATCATCCTTTCTCGAACTTAACATTCAATAATTGAAATATTATAGGTTTTTAGCGCCGTTTTAGGCTACTTCATGCCCTACATGGACAATAATATTTTTGGAATCCCTTGATGATTTGTCTCGGATGAGATGTCTCACTCACAACCCGCAATGGAATGTAATTGTCCATCTCATAACCCTCGATGAAATGTAATTGTCAACATTTATTGAAGTATAAACCCAAGTATTTTGCTGGACAAGGAAACAAATGATTTATTGCATAACTCCAATAACATTTACAAAAATAACTTTGAGACTAATGTATATTACACATTAGTTCAAGTTTAGTGTAACCAATTGCCACTCGATCCATAGCCACTTGTTGCCCTGGACACTCTACTTGTGAGAAGTTTAAAATGCCATTAATCATAACTCATGTGAGTTGGATCTTGTTAGAGCTTGTCCCACATTGGTTAAATTTAACCTCCAAACCTAGTCTATTAGCCTGGGTGGCATCTCCACTCAATGCCAATTAGTTTTGAGTTGAATGCTTTAACATGGTATCAGAGCTAGATTTTGGGAGGCTTTTGGACAAGACTCTTTGTTGTTGATAAACTGGTCCCCCATTTGTTTGTCGTTGATTGTTGATTGTTGTCGTAGGTGTTGAATCGTTTGTTTACCTCACCCCACGCGAGTCATGGGTCGCATGTGCGAGGGAGTGTTAGAGCTTGTCCTAAATTGGTTAAATATAACCTCCAAATCTAGTATATGAGCGGTCTCTCCACTCATTGCAAATTGGTTTTGAGTTGGATGTTTTAACAGATCTATTGTCTTTTAAGCCTAAAATACTACTAGGAGATTTATTGAAACCGAGGAAGCCCCAAATCACATCCGACAAATCATCTCCAGAGGTTATGTAGAGCAATCAATCTTTTGACACATGAATCCCTAAATCCCTTTCTCATAATATATGGCGAAAGACGGAAACATACAAGGAAACTTTTATGAATACCCACAAAGAAATATTTTATTGATGAAATACAAAGTACAAAAAACGAAAGAGGGTGGAATGGGCGTGACTTGCATCACCGTGATATCAAAAAAGCTCCACATCAAAAACACATTTGAACCTAAACAAAAAAACTAAGCAATAGTTGGCAAGGAATCAATTACAATGCACCTAGACTTGAAAAGAATGATTGAAAGAGACAATGATGCCTTAGAGCATCTCCAAGGGAGGTAGTATAATTTTATACCAAATATAATTTTGGTGACACATGTGGCAAGTTGAAGAAGCAATTGCACCAAGTGCACTCCAACAGAGTCTTCAAACTTGAAGTTTTTTATTACCTTTTATAATCTAAGGGATTACTTTCTAAAAGAAGTTGATTAGTTGACAAATCAAAAAGAAAAAAATAGATGACGTTTGAAGAGTCATTTCTCATTCTTCAAATTTAAAGAGAGAGAGAGAGAGAGAGAGAGAGAGAGAGAGAGAGAGAGAGAGAGAGAGAGAGAGAGAGCGTTACACCAAAATGGTGCAGCAAGTATGCTACTTCCCTTGGAGTAGATTTTGCGGACATGGCTCTTCAAATATAGATTAATTTTGGTTTTGCTATCTCCCTTGGAGATGCTCTTAGCAATTCCAAAGAAAAAGAACATAACATTTTTAGGCTTCATTACAGATTATGTTAAGAGAAAATTTTCCATTGGTCACTTGCGAGAAAGTGTGTAAATATACTAATTAAGGAATCTTGAACTAAATTAAGCATGCATCAAGGAAGTCAATATGATGAATCAGAAATCCAGGAATAAACAAACAACAGTAAAGTTGTGAAGGTCTCGCACAAATGTCATGTGTACTTTACTTGTTATTGCATTTCTCCTAATGAAAGCAAATTATATGGACTTCATTTAATCAGAACCCAAGAAAGCCTACCTTCAAGAAATCCTGCAGACAAAAAGGTTCTGGGGAAGATGTTATTGCAGCAGTTCCGCTGCGGTATAAATTTCCAGACAGTGATACCATACACCGAATGGAGAATCCAGAGGTGAGGCTTTCCATCCTCTTGCAAGATTTATGAAGCTCTTCCTTTTATTCCTTTTCTGCTGCTTTTTAGAATTTTCCCCCCTGAAACCATAAACATGTAGCATTAACTCATGCACTGGTGAGCAAAGACTCGATAAAAACCTTAATACACATCAAACGTTACTAAATGCAGACAAATGGACAAAAATGTAACGATAGTGACTCTAAAGAAGATGAGCTTGAGTAGTAGTTTGATCAGCAGCCCATGATGAGTTGCTAAAGATGCTTCAACATTTATTTAAGTATTTTTTTATTGCCAAAGGAAAACTACATTATTGTAGAGATTAAAAAAAAAAATCATTACAATAGGAATTAGGAAAAGAAATGCATTGAGAGAGCTTCAAAGAGACCAAAACTCTACTCGCAAGATCCAGACCTACACCTCAGCCTCCCCATTTTTTTAAATAAGAAGTAAAAACAACACAGTAAAATAAGCCCAACAGTAAAAAATAAAGTTGTCAAGATGCCAACTCTAAACCCCGAAATACAGCAGCTGTTCCCAAAGCCAATTGCACTCCCCCATGTTCATCCCACACCACTTCCCAACACCTGGACTAACTAGGTATCAAGCCACGAACACCCAACGCGTGAAACCATGCATCAACGCCTACCTCCAAGCTGCCGGAAAACCACCCACCATATCCTGAAAAACACCATCAGAAGAACACTCAATGCCTCTGTTGCTGCCAAAGTCGCTGGAGACCTCGTCACCTCGCCCAAACTGCTGCCCTACTTCACCGGAAAACCAAATCCTCACCCTACACTGCTGCCACCCTTCGAAAACCAAACCTCCCGCTATTACTGCCCTTCAAAATGCTTGTAATAGCCTATGATAGCAGGATGACATCCATTGAACGACACCAAATCATTGTACTCGCCTAACAAATACACACAGTGCTGGTACCACCCAAACACCTACTACCTTTCTTCCTCCAGTGGTGGACCCGTCATCATACAGTAAGTTATCGAGAATGCAAATTGACATGCGACTAAAGAACTGCTAAAAAATAAGACATGGGCATGGTAAGTAATCACAACAAATCCAACTTTGAATAATGCATAAGATTAGGCATAAGATGTACTATTTTTCCAACTTTGAATAATGCATATAACATTGATAAGTTAAACTCTGATATCTTTGATAATCTCATGTTAGCAAGTGTCCAAGAAGAGCCAATCACATTTATTTCTTAGTCATAGACACCAAAGAAGTTTCGGACACGCTGCAGATGGTGTGTCAGACACATTAAGATTTTTAGTTTCTAATATCGGACACGAAAAAATTATTATCGGACATGTGTCCACTGTCCAAGGAGTGTCAGTGTCTGACACAGACATGCCACCTTCTTTTAAGTGTCCGTGCTTCTTACGAGACAAAAGGGTTTTGATGTTCAGCTATCTCAATTTACTTTAGTTTTAACTTCAATGGTTACAAAATGAAAACTAGAAAATAGCTCTTGGTTTATAGTAATGATGTTGCATAGGAAGATCTTTATGCTTTTCTTCAATACCATTATGATCTCATATACTTTGCTAAAGCAGTTGACAATTGAAGACCGCAAAACGGGGTGGATTCAAGAGGAAAGGCAACGTCAAAATGGTCACAGGGACAAGGTACTTGAATCTAATCCCTGTTGGAACTGGTTGACATTGTATGCAAGATAATCATCGTGAATGACTTATTAAATCAGTTATTGAGTCCAAAATATCTACCAACTTTTTTGCTAATGTAATCGCACTGCTCATTTTAGAAACATAATGCAACAAAAAATGATATGGTTATGGTTGAGGGTAACACAAAGGGGAGGGGGCCGAGGGGCAACCCAAATTGGACATTGGAGGCAGTCAGGCGGTAGTTCAAAAGGATGTAGGAATTTTTGAATATTGTGGAACAGAATGCCATCGACAGAGCTCAATTGGAAAAAACAGATTCATGTAGCCAACCCAATTGATTGGGACTAAAGGCTCTATTTGGCTTGGTAATGCAACAAAAAATAATTCCTTAGTTATACTTCCCCCTTTTGGTCCTCGAGGTCATAATTTTCATGTATGATGAGAAGGTAACTACAGTTCGGAATAAGCTTCTTTTGTGCTAGCAATTTGGCTCCCTCCTGCTTATTTTCTTGATAACGTTCCAAACAACAAAAATGTCACTTCAAAAATATATATACAAAAACCTCCTGCAGAATCAACAACCGTGTTTGTTGAGACACAATGATGGGTGGTTTCACATTTGACAGGATTGCAAGCCATATCATTCTCTGCTGGAAGTTTGAACAAACTCTAGCATTTAATCTAACACAACGAAACATCCTACATTTATAATTTTCAAATCATGTCACATAATGGTACTTGTACACCATAAATCCTTCATGAATTCGAATGACTTACCGCATTCTATTATATATCTTATCACGTTCTCTCACAAACATTGACAGTGTGCTTATTGAATTCATTGCAGTATTATTATCATCTAAAATCTGAGGAGGAGTGTAGATCACTTTTGGAGGTATATGATTTCATCAAGCTTGGAGTTCCAAAAAGATTGCGAAAGAAACTTAATATAAACGAAGGAAAGGCTTCCCCGGTAAGCTTGAGTAATATAATTGACCTTGACAAGGTAAGTTTTACTTTTTACTGGTGTGCACAATTATTTTATGTTATTGAATTTTTGTTTTTGTAGTCTAAGGAGAAAAGATCAGGAGCCTCACTATTAAGCAAAAAGATTGTTGGCTCATACAACAATGAAACTAAAATGGTTTCCTTGCAAGCGGATGTCGAGTGCCAACCAGAACAAGTTCATAATGTTGCCAGCGCTCACAACGAGGCAGAGGCATCACGGGGTACTTATTCATCTGCATTTAAACTTGGCCAAGTCAAAGATGTTTTACAACTTCTTCTATATAACATTATATTGAGCTCTTATCGGTTTATTTTTCAACTCCTCCAGGTGATCAACATGTCTTCCCATACATTACCTTCGAGTTTCTTTGAATGCGTAAGGAGATTTGCAGGATAAATTTCAACTTGATTTGGTTGTTTATTTGGTGATAATTAAGCCCTCAATAATATCAAATGTCAGATAACTATGTTACTTAATTTTTCTTGCTTTTTGCCTAGTTGTGCCTAAGACATCCTATCTTCTATTTTGACTAGTTTCAATCGATAATTACCAGGCGTAAGTAAATCCTAAAGAAATCCAGGGAAAATGAGATGCAAAATATCGGTTCAAAGACCACAAATTTCATAATTAGAAAGTGCTTGGCAGCCTTAGCACGCTAGAGAAACATTCAGAATTGAACTAGGTTAAGTCAAATGTAACTAGGTAAGTCAAGGTGTTGCCCTCCGGAGATAAACACAATCTCCAGTTCAGATTCATCCAGTAACAAACCTTCAAGGCTTTAACTACTGATCTAAGGAAAGGGTTAGCAAAAGCCATCATAGATGTCAAAACTGCAGAGTTGTGGTTCAAAACATCGAATCGATAACATCCCTACTGACTATAGACAATGGCGGAAAACAAAATCGAAGAACGTAGTCGAGAGGTAATACACTGTGTCTTCATAGTTGAGACATATTGTCGAACAGTTAGTGAGCAACATAGGAAGAATTGCAGTCTAAAACAACGTCATAGTTCGGGTTAGCTTATGCACATCTCAACTGATCCCTAGGAACCCAATTCCACTGTCGATTGGCGGGGAGCCCGATGAAAGTGGGACATAGTCTCGTATGGATTGAACCCATAAAAGTTGATAACCCGTGAGGGGTTTCAAAACCATCACCTTTATGATTGGAATCAACCCAACTATGTTTCTCATTATTCATGTAACTACTTGCTTCAATAAATAAGAAATGATCACATTACTTACACTTCTTACAGATTACTTTTATGAATTGAAGCATGAAAAAACAACAGAACATACCGAATCACGCAATACACGTACCAGATAGGGGAAGGAAATGATGAAAATGGACGGAAAGCTTTTTTGTTGTTTTCTCTGAATTTTGACAGTTTAAGAAATAATTCAAAAGTGTAATCAGGATGAAAGCGGTTTTCACTCCTGTTTTTTTTTTTTTTGTTGGCATTGGGGAGCGAGTTCGATTACTTCTTGTTTCTGTGGAACTCGGGACGCATATTCAGGGATGTATTTACATGGGAGGAAGTTTTCGGTGCCTGTGGATATATCTAACTTGTTATTCGCTTGGAATATCCGGATCATCCAATATACTGTTGGACGGCTCGAATTGAAACTATCTCCCTCTTTTCATCCCAACACTTTCTTTCTTCTTTTTCTGTTTTTAAATTCGAGCCGTTCAAAAATGCAATAAATAACTTAGATGTGCCAAACGGACACCACGTAATATCCATCCGTCATTAAAATTTTTTTCCATTACATGATGTAGTGTGTTGTACTAATTGAGGGGCCGTTCCGGATTTGAGAAAAAGAAAGTTTTAGGAAAGGAAGGTAATTTCAAGTTCTAAAATCATGCATTTACGCAAATAATTTTCTGGCCAATATGAATCTTGTTTGATAGATCTCATTGAGATCTTTTAAACGGTGCAAAAAAAATTAAAAAATTATTTTTCATTTTCTTTATATTTGAGTTTGAAATTACCCTCTTTTTGAAAAAGAAGGTTTTTTTTAGAAAGTGGAACGGGGCCTGAGAGCGTTTTGTACAACTTCGGTACAAATGTGTAGTACGCATAGCAAAATTGATATTTTTGTGGGGGAACTTGAGCTGTTTGTAGATCCATCATGAGTTACAATTAGATGATGAGAACCATTTGATACCAAAATCTCCCATTGAAATACATATTCTTCTCTTCAAGGAAAAACAGACGGTTAAAATTTCCAAAGCTCAATTTGTACTTTGACAAATGTGGTAATAAGACCCTGAACACCGTGGTTCCATAAAAATGAATTTTCGCTTACATGATTTTTTGTAGGTCTCTACAAAATAAATAGTTTGAATTCGTAAAACGAAGATGATTCTATCTTATCATCGAGAATGACTAGACCGTTCAGTCGGAACATTTTTGTGGGCCTTTGTTGAGCTTGGTTTGATGATCAAAATTATTCGAGTTTTCAAAACTTGCCGAGAATATAAATCATGTCAAAAATTATTGGCCTGAACTTGTTCGCATAGTCGAGGTTGACATTTACATGGGCTGGACTAGACGAGATTGACATTTATATTTGGTTTTGTTTGTCCAACAACATGTTAACAGACTTATTGGGCTCCAAAGCTCTTTTGTACCTGACAAATGAGGTAATAAGACCCTGGACGTCGTCGTTCCATAAAAATGAATTTTTGCTTACATGGTTTTTTTGTAGGGTTTTACAAAATAAATGGTTTAAATTAGTAAAACAAAAATCATTCTATCTGATCATTGAGAATGACTGGATCATTCGGTTGGAACATTTTTGTGGGCCTTTGTTGAGCTCATTTTGATCGAAATTATTCGAGTTTTCAAAACTCGCTGAGAATATAAATCATTTCAAAAATTATTGGCCTGAACATGTTCACATAGTCGAGGTTGACATTTACATGGGCTGGACTAGACGAGATTGACATTTATGTTTGGTTTCGTTTGTCCAACAACATGTTAATGGACTTATTGGGCTCCATCTGGGCCAAATAGTAGAGATTGACATTTACATGGGCTGGACCAGCTAAATTTGCCCATGGGCCTTCTACACCTGAGAGAATTTCTTTTACGGGTTTTGGGCCATGTCCCATTTGAATTAATTGATTTATTTAAGCTGGTAGGCCTTTTAGGTGTTAGGCCGGTCTCTTAGGGTGTCTCCCAGGTTGAAATCTTGCCAATCTAGGAATTTGGTCTCAAATTGGGCATCTCGATGCCTCTCTCCTTGTACCTGTTAATCTTTGTAACACTTTCGAAGATTAATAAAAAAAATCCGCCGTTCCAAAAAAATGCTTTTTTTATTTTATTTTATTTTAGTTTTTGTCATATGCTATCTGTAACTCACAACTTTTCTCCTCTCCTTTCTCTCGAATTCTTTTTTTCTTTCCACTGGAAACTCAAGATCAAAATAGCATGCACGAGTTTTAAATGGAGTTCTCATTTCTCAGTATCCTAAAGGGAAATGCTCATGAGAAATAAAGTCCAAAAAGTGCAATAAAATAGGTCTCTTCTGTCTACAAATATTTCATAACATGTATAAAATCTGTTAAAAAGCCTTTAACTCCAACCAGGGAGGACCCGTAGTGCACAATTCAAGCCGTTAAACTCTATAATTAATCGTTGAAATATCAAAAAGTATTTTATATGTAAGATATGTCACATGTATCATACTTGTAGGATACTTTCAACAAATCTATGAGCCATTAAAAATACTTTTAAACGGCTCAGATCGTGCAAAACACCCACCCTATAGCGCATCTTGCAGCGTGCACTTCAAAGTCCCGGTTCCTCCAACTCCCAACCCCACTCAAAAGGTTGTATTTTGCAGCCGTTGTAGTGAAAAGCAATCGGACTAATACCAAATTCAGGTTGAATCCCCCACTACATACTTTCCTTCACCATTTTTCTTCTCTTGGATTTGGTAGCTAGGAGCTGTCATAAGTTAGGTCCCCCATGAAAGGACTTCGAAGAAGACTTCAGCCCATGATGTGATCTCAATCAAACAAATTGTCATTTCAGAGAAAAAGCTACTAGCTTGGCCACATCTATATGTGGCTCTATAATAGTGTTTGAGTCAATTTATACGTAGCTCGATTAATTCTAAAATTCCACAGTCAACAGTCGTAAAAAGTTTTGATGACATCAAGGAGTTTTTGCTATTAGTGAGAGAGTTAAACTTACGAGCTCGAAAAGTTGGCTGTGATCACTTGCTTACCATGCTCCTACAATTACAGAGTTAAGAGACTTTTGGATTTTGGGAAATATGTTTCTTCTTATTATGAAAAACGTATAATGCATATGTAACGTGTGTCCAATCTTACTTACTAAGAGATTTTTCAAGATTTTTTTTTAATTTTTTTTATTAAGAGACCTTAATCTGTGACGCTTTTAATGTGAGACTATTTTTAATGAATTACTATGAAAAAGAAAAGGCAAAAATCCATATATATGGTGCATGCAAACATAGATCGACTTTCCCTTAATTCTTTGCTCCCTCAAATGCACACAAACATATTAAATGAAAAAAAACAAGCAAAATGAATACTAATAAAATCATGAAATCTCCCCATCAAGAGCACCCACCCACAATCCAAAGGAAAAAAAAAGCACAAAAAAGAGAGGTGATTTTGACATCATCCTAGCTAATTCTCCTTAGCCAAGGCAAACCTCACCCATTTTGAGCCATATCATTGGTAAGTTACAGCAACAAACAAAACTTAGGTTGCATGGATGTACCGTAAATGAAAGCCCCGCCAAACAAACTTTCGCTTGTGAGGAGGGTGACCTACATAAGAAACGTTGCTATTTGTGAGACTTGAACTAGGAGACTTGTGCTTGTTTGATCTGCTCTTCTCATTCCATACAACGATTTTGTTATAACCGGGAGGCCAGGTCATCTTGCATGTTACAATTAATCATGTGGCCTTGAAGTACCGTTTGGATTGAGTCGTTCCTTTCCGCGCACGATTGTTACACGAGCTAGGATCGATCCCCTCTCACTCTTTTGGCCAGGTAATATAACCTAATAAAAGGAGTTGGCAATAGATGTTGACTTATTTGTCCACCTCAAAGACTTTCTGGCATTCATTGATTACGATATTGAACTTTCATTCTCATCATATCAACAAGCTATATAGTCTTGTAAATCATATTGCGTGTTGGACGAAATTATGAACATGATAGGTTGGTTATTAATTCAAGTCTATTTTTTTCTAGAAAAAGTGATCCCATTATCAAGCTAGCCTAAGCTAAGATTAGTTTATTCTCATTCAAAACTACCCCTAAAAGGTTGCTCGCATTTTCTAGCACAAAGGTCTCATATGCTTCTATAGAGAATGAGAATCAAACTATAAATGTTGTCACCACAAATCGTTACAATGGCAACAACTCTCTCTCGATCGATCGATTTTTTTTTATTTTTTATGATAACTCAGGTATCCGAGTTAGCTTGCGCACACATCGACTAATTTTAAAAGCTTAACCTCACCGCCCACTTTTCGGTTCATGATTGCAGTAGCGAATCAAGCAGCTACCCTTTGAAATGTGCCTATATAAAGCATGGTCTTGAGTGCATTTTGACTTAGTAATAAGCTTGAAATATTTGAGCAGAAAACCAGGAACTAGTCAACTAGATCGTCCAAAAAATTTGATGTTGATGGATTAATAAATGTGGTCGATAAATAATTGAGGTTGACGAAATTGTTACATGTTCATATACTTTCTCTCTCATGTTTTCTTGAAAGCATTAATTCTAGCCACATTGGTGGAGTTGGAGTAGATGAAATAAAATAAAATCATGACTTTAGAAAACGGATTACACTTGGAAAAAATTAAAGCTCCTCGTGGAATGCTTGTAAGTTTGGTTAGATTCCTTGTCTACTTACTTTAGTGGTTAGCTAGGGTCAGTCAAAAAGCTTCTGAGGACTGAGAGAGTTAGCTTCTACATGCAATCAATGAACAATTGTGAAACTATGCTCTAATTGAAACTTATGATAGATGACCGGTAAACGAATCAAGCTATTTGATCGAATTCAACTCACTTGTTGAATCAATTAGCCCGAAAATTGATGGCGCTTAAGTGAGGGACCTGTACCTAGAGGTTCTAGCTGCCGGGCAAGTGTCAGACCTCGATATGTAGGAGGGCGCAACAATCGCTGCAAAACCTTAAGCGTGAGCTTGGGCGGAGCGGCTTTTGGTGCGGATCTTGGTGTAGCTAGTAGCAAGTGTTAAAAAAAATTGTATTTTTTCATCAAAAGACCATACATACATACATAAACAAACCCAGTTGATAATTTTTGTTTTGCTGCATGCTTCAAGAGTTTGCGTTTGCTACATAAGCAAACGAAATTGAAAATGTTGTGCCAATCGCAAAACTTTCAAACTAAGTTTAAACAAGTTACGATTTGCTCGTCATCATGTAATGTGTACAAAATCAAAGCTAACCACGCAAGAACAGTCCGAATATTGAAACTCCTTTTGGGATTAATTGGCTCATTAGATAAATAAATCAAGATTTCGAATATTTTTTGAAAGATCCTTAAATTTGTAAATCAAACTTATTAAAATAATTCATTGTTTGGTTCATTCGGCTTGTTTATCGACCCCTACCTATGATAGGCTAGTGTACCTAAAATGGAAAAGTTGCTAACGGAATGAGTTTTTTTTGGTAAGTATAAAAAAAAATATGAAAACAATATCCTAATATAGGGTTGTTACGAACCGTTGTCGTGTTGCTTACGAAAGGGTACGTGTGGTATATGTATGCAACGTGGGCCCCGACTTGATAATTACGAGGATTATGAACCATTCTGTTTTTTTTTTTTTTTAATTACTACTTATGTCAGTTATGTGTGTGACTTTAATTTGTCGTATTTACCATGGATGATTTTTCAACACTGGTCCCGGAGAGTACGAGCGTCGGTAAACCCAGTACACGAGACTCCCGTCATTGCGGGATTAGGAGAATGGTTGATATACGCAGCCTTGTCCCTGCAAGCAGAGTCGCGGAAACAGCAGAGAGAAATAGCCTCTCTTCTTGCAGAGGTAAGACTGCGTACATCAATTATTCTCCAAACGCAGTGATGGGAGCCTCGTGCACTAAGTTTGTTCCTTTTTTTTTTATTTGTTTATGGAGTACATAGTTCACACGGACGTGGTGCTCCCAACAAATTACGTAGCGATATATTTGAAAGGAAAGACAAGACATTAGAGCATTCACAGTGGAATAATCAGAAGTGTATAATCAAAAATTGTTATATCATCTTTTGGTTATCCATTTAAGAGGTTGTTAAGGTTAGTAATGTAGAGGTTCACAATGGTACAATCAAAATTGAATAACCAAACTTGCCACATCACCTTTTTAACTTATAAAATCTAGAAATTATGACATAGAAAATAATTTTTTTAAATAGTTTTCAAACTAATAAAAATAGGTTATTAGAAAAAGAGAAAATAGTTTTTTGAAAACTTTGATGAAAAAAAAAGTTTTCGAGAAAAAGTTAAAAAAAAAAAAACTGTTTTTTTTCTTTCAAAAGAACAGTTTTTGAAAAAAAAAAAATTAATAAAAAAACTGTTTCGAAATAAAACTGTTTTAAAAAAATTGGGAAAAACAGTTTTAATAAAAAAAACTGTAAAAAAACTGTTTTTGCGAAAAAATAAAAACTGTTTTTAAAAGTATTTTTGTTATAAACATGTTGAAAATATAAGAAAGAAGGTTTTTGCGTAATGATGATGTATTTGATTGAAGAAATATAAAGACAATTAAATTTGACTATTGGCAAAAGGTTGGTAATTTTGATTATCTAAGGGCCAAAATTTGATGAGTTACTAAGATGCATGTTTGTAAATTTGATTATTCCAATGTGAGTTCTTTTTGAGAAAATGTTGCTAACCTTATAAACCTTTTTGTTTTGATTATACCACTGTGGATGTTTTTAGGTGAGTGATTTAGGGAAGATCATGAATATTGATCTGATCAGAATAGCAGGCTGCAGCGATTCTGCATGGTACCTAGGGAATACCTATTAATTTAATTTCCTTCTGTCATAGCACGTTTCGATCGGTTTTTCATCTGCCCGGACCCCGGAACGCTATGTGGCATTACGATGTTCCGGGAGTTACGAGTGTGAATTGTCGTTAGGCTTAGCAACCGTATGTACCTTCTTCTTTTTTTGAAGCATTTACTATGGCCAGGTATACCCGGAGTACTATATGTGTATGTGGCATTACGATGTCCTCTTAATGTGGGTCACTCCTTATCTCTCAACCTCTAACAAAAGTGAATAATAATAATATTCCTATTGGATAATTTTTCGGTGCGTAAATGGTTGAGTACGTAGTACTCTGGGAGTTACGAGTGTGAATTGTGGTTAGCGACCATATGTACCTTCTTCTTTTTTCTTTTTTTTTTAAGCATTTACTTTAGTCGTTCCCTTGACTAGCCTTGACACAATTGATTTTCTGCAGTAGGAACATGATGCAAGTTGAACATTCTTATTTAATTGGGTTGGTTTTAATTCATGAAATTAATTAATGGTGTTCGGTTTGGAAAAAATGAACCTATACGTCTATTTTTTTTGCTTATTTACTTCAATATGTGTTGGGCTGGTGAATGAATATCATTTTAAAAGTCTATTTTTAAGTTGACACCGTATGAAAATTATTTAAATATTGACTTTTTTACAGGGATAAATAATATTTAAATATTGTTGAGTTAGGCAAATTTAATTAGTAGCTATGTCCGAGGCTGACGTACGTGTTATTATTCGTTAGCTTTGTGCTGATTGTTTTAAATTTATGTAAATTAATTGCACTTCTGTCGAGCATAACCAAACGATGAAGGACAAAAAAAAATCATAGATGAAGAATTAAACAATACATGCAATTAGTTCAGCATGATATTGCCTGAATAATCATTATACTCCACGCGGGAGAACCGCCGCGTGGTGCTCTGGGTTACTCTACAATCACACATTCTTGTGAGATCCACGACTAAGTGTACAGATCCCACATAAATACGTGATTCTGAAATGGTTCGTAGCACCACGTGACAGTGCCCTCGGACTCAATAGATATTTTTACATTTTCCCCTTAGGCTTCATTCATTTTTCAAGAATGCGGCAAAAAAAAAAATTCAGTGAAGTGCAGTAATAAGGAAGAATATGAAATACTGTGTATGATTCTGCACGTGTTCACAATACCTCGTGAGCATTTTCTACAAATTAAGGGTATAAATTTTTCCTACCTATTGCAAAAGAAGAAGAAGCATATATCATGAGTAGATCGGGACACTATATTTCAGTGCATCCGCACTGAGATCGGGTCACCATTTACCAATACATCCGCACATTGACTTACTACTTGAACCGAATGTGTCTGTTTTAGTCACCGGCCGCTGGAAATGATGACTACATACCCTAGCTAACTTTAGGCAAAAAATATGTATTCCCTTACAGAAAGTGGTTACATGCATGGTACAATCCGCAATTACATTAGAGGTAAATAAAGAATAAAATAATTTCAAAGATTGGAATTAAGATAACATCCCACCAAAAAGCTTGTTGCCAAACAAGGTATCAAGACTGCAATGTCTTTTCAGAAGCAGAATATATATAGGCTTAGTGCATTTGTACCAAACTACCTATAACTGCTTTTACACTACTGTGATCTGGCAACTCTTATGTGTATTAGTAGTATTTTCGATACTTGTTGGCTATCTATAGTTTGATATATCTTCTCAATTTACTGCACAAAAGTATGCTCAAGGATCCAAGGTCAAAATGAACTCCAAGTAGAGATGTGAAATCAAGGACATATAACCGAAGCGCTGATGAGTCCGGCCGAACAATCGCCCAACCCATGTTTGAAATTTTGTACAAATATTATAGTAGCTTTTATCTCTCGAGAAAAACTTCAAAATCATACATGCTCCACCGCATATGTACGGTGGAGAAGACTTTTGGAACACTGGCCACATGCATACAGTGGCGGAGACCATGTGGGACTAGTGGGAGCATGACAAATTATAAAGATCAGTTTTACTCTCAAATTATAAAGATCATGACAATTTGTATCCAAAAAATATTATATACATATATATGTATATATATGTTCTCTCTTATGACACTAGTTAACATCCTTTATTATCTTTGTCAGTTCCAAAAAATGTTTTCTCTCATGCACTTGTATTTCATGAACACCCATTATTATTATTATTATTATTATTATTATTATTATTATTATCTATCTGTATGCTTTAACAAATTTTATGTTTGAAGTTCATTCATTTTATGTTACGATTTGTTTACTATGAAAATTAGAAAATTTTAAAATCGTGTTAATTAATGTGCTCCCACTGAACTAACTAAATTCCTGGCTACGCCACCGACCACGTATCGGTGCGAGCTGATCTCATTTTTTTCAGCTACAAAACCCATATCTGAGATTGGATATCTGTGCAAGTAGAATCATCCCGTACCACCTGAAGGGCCCAAAAAAGGAGATATATATAGAAAAGGTCAACAATTTCATGCTCTAGTGTCAGTCCAAGCATACGTATATGTGAAGGAAAACAAAATGCAAGGGGGAAAAAAACAGTTCAAACTTTTTAGTCCAAATTAAAGCTGTGCCATGTGAGTGATTCCTCTCTCTCTCTCTCTCTCTCTCTCTCTCCATCTCAAATCTCTCAATTCTCAACCATGCGCGATGTGGGGTTGTCAATGGCATGCTCATCATATCCCCCACTCCGTTTCAAAACAAAAATGAGAGATGGCTTCTGCTGCGGTGCGGCGCCCATGCATGTATCTAGTTTTGTGTACTCTTAGATCTTACATGCATGTGGGCCTCAAACGTGATAATTAATTGGACAGTCTATTCGTACCAAGTACAAACATGTATCATGCTAACCCCCTTTTTAAGGCTTGGTGGAGTAGGATCGAGTTTGCTTCCTCCAAAGATTTCTCGAAATTTTTCAGGTGCTATCAACTCCTTTGGGGTCAGTCCGTACAGAGATTTGCTCGAGCTTTAATCAGGATCCTCGCTAGTGGATGGTGAGATTGGTCCTCCAAAATTAGTCGATGTGCGTTGTAGACGAGCGTAAACTGGTCCGGACACCTGAACTTATATCGTGCTCCGCAAACAATATCTCAATGTAATAAGTGCCACATCGTGTGACTACTTTTAGCATCTAAATTGTCTGTGTCTAAACTCTAAAGGCAATTCGATCAAGTTCATTTTTGAAGTCTTTTTTTCATAGAGAAGTAGTACTGTTTGCTCATTAAAGGGCTGGCTTCTTTCCATGTGGGCCGGTGGATTCTTCATTAATAGCGAAGAGGAAAATAGGAGTGAACAGGATATTGATTTATCATATGAGATTCTCGGAAAAATAGAAGTATAGTATACAAAAAGATCGACAAGAATTGTATGTACAGCCTCAAGTTATTTCACCAAAGATTAATTTAAGTTTCAATTATAATTTTTTATTTTTTTTATCCCTCTCGTTGAGACGAACCAATAATTCATAAAAACTTGACGTGAAGTTAATAAGTGCAAATAAAATTTAAATAAAGACGAAAAGAAAAAATAAGCCAAGTTACTCCAAAACAACCCTTAGGTATAACAATGCAATACTAGGGACCATACTGAAAATTTGGGGAACGTGTAGGAATTGAATCAAACTAGCTACTAGTTGTAGAATTCCCTTCCAGTTTCGAGTACTACGAGGATTTCCGCGTATGATTTGGGGTTTTTTTTTTTCATTCATTAATCTTAACCTACTCTATTCACATTAGAATCTTCAAATTAACCAATTTCGAATCATCAACATTATACTCGCAATAAATTCTATTCTATTGTCATCAAATAATATATACCTGAATAGAGAATTCTCGCCAACTAAAAAACGAATTAAAATTTTTAATTTCTTGGATGCCAAATAACTCCATCATTAATATTTTTTTTCCCTTTTTGAATATACTATACCATGTTGTAATTTTATTTTAGGTTTTGTTTCAACACTTAGTCCTATACTAGGATCCCATAATCTGAATGAAAAATGAGTAGATTGGATCAAACGCTTACATATGCCGGATATATTGAGCTGATTTTTCACGAAGCCACTCGATTTTTATTTTAAAGTATTGAACGGCTCGAATATACCGTGCGGGATCCGCAGTGGGCCTCACGCGACCGTCAGTGCAAGGTCGGTGAAGTCACCGTCGGTGGAGCATTTTCTTTAGATTTTTTCCTTGAATGACAAATAAGTATGTGTACTATAGTTTTTGGGATTGGATGCACTGTGTGGACACATTATTGTTGGAAAGACTAATAGCAAAAACAAAGTTTGACCAAACTTGTTTGAAGCAAAAGAAGTCACAATAAAATTGGTGTGGTGGTCCGTATACGGCCATGCAACACGCCTAAAATACCCCCCACGTGCCAAAGAGCCCTTGTCGTTTTAAGGAGTCAAATGACGGTGCCCAATTCCTATAACACGTGTTAACCCCAATTGGCATCTCAAGGTCCTTCTCATGTGGGAGGCTCGAGCCCGTCGTGGACGCGTTTGAGATTTAGGGCTATGAATAACTTTTAAAACCTTCTATGAACTGACCTATTAACTCTCCGCTGATGTATAAAATAATGGGGAGAAAAAAAAACGCACCCCCGGAAACGAAACTATGTTCCTATGCCCTTATGCATTTCATCTTCTTTTCTTTTAACGCATTCTCATTAGGTATTTTTCCAAAGAACAAAAAAATTTTAACATGTTAAACTTGTCTCACATCGCTCATTTAAACCACCTAAGCTTGGTTAATATATTCTAGAGGTTACTTCATCTATAGCCAATTGATTTTAGGTTGAAACCCTCCAAAAAATCTAACATTACAATTCAAGCGTTTGGACAAAATTACACGCCTTTCATTTAATCTTTGAGAACAACTAATTCAACCATCACTAGCGCGGGGACCCAATTAAAGGTGGAGCAGACAAAATACAAGATTTGATGTGCACTATAATTAGATTGTGGTTATGATTAGGTAACGTTGAGTTTCGAATTCATATTAGAATAAATTTTTAACCACTGAATCGTCTAAAAATTAAGTTGTTATTTGTAATCTCTGACATGTTCTAACATAATTCTTTTTATTTGAAAGCAGGCATGTATGATGGGAACAAGTCACACGAGAAAAAAAATGATTTCCATGGTTATTGTCTGTCTTCGCCGCATACAACACAAAGATTTTTCAATGGCAAGTGCGTATATTCCACGTGGTATTTGCTCGGCGCATCTGAGCCGTCGGATACATTTTTAGACAGCTCAGATTGAAATCATCTCTCTCCTCTCATTTCAACACACTCTCTCTCTCTAAATCTGAGTTGTTCGAAAATGAAATGGACGGCTCGAATTCGCGAGCGAACACCATGTGGTACCCGCTTGACAATGATTTTTTTTTTTTTCTCGTGATTCTTGTAGATTTCATTAAACAATTTACTTATGATAGAAGAAATGACAGGTATCCCGTTGTGACAGTGACTAATTCACAGTAACAAAAAAATAATTTTGAAATAGTGGTTCAGTCTTAAAAACGACTAACTTGTATATACAAGCAAAGTATGAGACATGTTATAAAAATGAAAATACACAAAAAATAAAAAAAAAATTATGAAAAGCCCTAGATGGCCTAGCTAGCTATAGCTAGAGATTTGTTATGTTTAATCGCAATCACCAATCAATATTTCAATCACTCACTCACGCATACGAAAAGCAACCAAACAAAGAACACAATGATATATCTCGTTTGACATTTCGCCTGAAGGTCGCTAGCTGGACCATAATTTGCAGCTTCAGAAACCTCTTCAACACCCTCGGAAAAGAATATAGACTAATGTCTACCGTGCGCGCTCGCACTCCTTACATATCAAATAGAAGCTCTAGAAAGAGAGAGGTAAAATAAAATAGAAGTTGATAAAGCGCATGGTTCCAAATGGAAGTGTACGTATGTTTTGTCAATAAAATCACCAACACAAGAACTCGGCTTTTAGAAGCTTACAAATTAGAATATGGGTTGTTTAATCGTGGCTGTTTATATATTTTGAGGCAAAGTACCAATCAAGATGATTTTAAATACAAAAATGAATTTCGATCACCCTTTTGTAATTGAAGCGATGATTGATGATGACTAGCTAGCCCATATTATAAGATCGATCTGATGAAAGCATATTAGTAATAGAGAGATACCTCCTCTGTTTAGATTTGTTTGTTCAATCTCAAGTTTTTAACTTATTAAGGAAACCAAATTTAATGCGTTGATTTAAAAAATTTATATAATCTGAGTCATTGATTTTGAAATTGGACAGTCAATTTGGGACATGTACGAGTCAAAAGGGAGAAAATTAACAAATCGGAACACAGGGAGTATCATTCCTCATTATGTCACACTTATGTCATCGTGGTAAGTAATTTTCTTGTTGTACGTGTAGTATAATAAAATTTATCTCACTTTTTAAATCATCCTATGCTGACTCACTGCTAGCTTCATCTTCTCTCCAAAACCAATTATCCATCCCATCTCCACCACAAGCGCTCTCTCTCTCTCTCTCTCGCTCTCTCTCTCTCATATTCATTTATTTATTTTGACTTTTTTTTTGAAATTTTATAAATTTTTTGTAAAAATTTTAAATTATTTATTCAACTGAGAAAATTTTAAATAGTAAATATCAGGATAAAAAACTTGAAATTAGTTATACTACTTAAAAGAAAAACCTTCAAAACGGAAAGATTTTAATTTATTATTTTCTCTGAATTTTTTTTTTCAAGTTTGATAGATATTTATTAGTTTTCTAATTTCTCTTGTCAAAATAAAAAAAAGTATTCTAAAATTTTTGATGCTAAATATGTTTACAAAAGGAAAAAAATAAGCCAAAAGAAGAGTTTGTGCCAACCCCACAAGGAACCTTGAGCAAAAGCTCCGCCTCTCTCTCTCTTCTGTCTCTCTCTCTCTCTCTCTCTCTCTCTCTCTCTTTCAAGTCTAAACAAAGTAAGAAAAGAAAAGCATATACTCCCAAAAGGCGAAAACTAAGCTATCTTCTTTCTCATCAATCCCAAAGCAGAGAGAACCTAAGAAAACCCTGACTCATCTATCTCTCGCTCACTCTCTCCACAAATTCTTCTTCTTCTTCTTCTTCTGCTTCATGTCTGATGAAAATAGAGATCTTCCATCCCACTATAACCCTTTCTACCATGACCAAACAGGAACCACCACTGGAAGCACTTTTCCCTACTTCCTCCACAATTATCACTCCACCTATAACAATCAACAAGTGGGATTTGATTTCCCTTCGAATTACATCAACTTAACTCATGATCATAATTCTTCTTCACATGCCACTTTAGATCACTACAACTTGTCTTGTTCATCGTCCGAAGTGATTTGCCCGATCGATGGTCGTTCAAAGAAGAGTACTGGCGGTGGTGTGGCAGAATCAAGCGATCAAAATCCGTTAACGCCGCCACACTCTTCACTATCTAACTCCTCTTCCAGTGAAGGAGCAGCTGAAGTAAAAGATTCTGGAAAGAGCAAGAAAGATGATCGTTGTGAAGAAGGAGATGGCGATGACGGCGAAAAGAATAACAAAGCGTAGGTTAATTTTTTTTGGGGGTTTTTTATTTTGATGATTTTATATATTTCATGGTATTAGAATTTCATCATTTGTATTTAGTTAGAGAGAAAACTTCCTTTGGTTTTGATTTATAGAAATTAATACGAATTACTATGTTAATCAAAAAAATATTCAAATACTAGGGTTGAGTCTTCTGTTCAGTCTTTTCTCAAAGGTAGACTTTTCAGTCCTTCCAACAGCTAATGCAATAATAATCTTTTCAAAATACTACTACTATTTTTCTTTGACAAAATTTGCACTTCATTTTTTTATTTAGAAAATTTAGGGTTTTCCTTTTACCCCTTAATTTCATACTAGATTTTGCTTACTATTACTATAATTCAACCCTTTTTCTTTGAGTAGAATACCATTATATGGTGGTGGATCCTAATTAAAGAAATATTACAAAAAAAAAAAACCTAATTAATTTGCGTTAAATTAATAAAAAAAAATCCACTATACTGATGAAGGAAATTAATTTCTTGAAAACATATTTATGATCCATTCAGATTGTTTGTAAGTAGGTTTTGTTGTACATAAACTGATTAATTTTGTGTCCAAATTCCCATTTAGTCTTTGTATATGATTCGTTCAAAGATCAATAAAATTCTTCTTTGCTGTTAAAAAAATGATTAAAATTTTGTGGGTTAACGTATATGACTTAATTATCAGGAACAAACCAAAGAAGAAAGGAGAGAAGAGGCAAAGGCAGCCAAGATACGCATTCATGACCAAGAGCGAGATAGATAATCTTGAAGATGGTTACAGATGGAGAAAATATGGACAGAAGGCAGTCAAGAATAGCCCTTTCCCAAGGTATTTATATACCTTTATATGTGTTTATTGTGGTTAATCAATCTATAAATGATGCTAAAAAAAATTAAGCTACTTGAGATCGGCTCGTGTAAATAAATAACTGTCAAAGTTTTCAGCAAGCTGTTCAGAAAAAAGTTTTCAAAGCGAGGTTGAACAATTAATCATTAATCAACTCGTCTAATTGTACTAACTAGTAATAATTAAGATTATCTTCAATCTTCTTCTTCTCTTGTTTAAGTAAGTTTTCTGAAGTACTGATCTCAGTTATCATGCATGCAACCCATGATTTTCTTGATAGAACTGTGATTTGTTTGTAACGTCCTAATGTTGCTTTCAGCGATTATCAAAAGCCATGAATGCATTCAGTTTGTGGCATAGGTAAAAAAACTTTTTAAATTAAATTTCGTCTTGATCTATAAATATATACGATAAAATATTCTACTGATTCAATTTTTCAGGTAATGGGTGACAGTTGTACGTTAATTTGCATGAGGTTATTTCATTAATTTTCAAGATTAATAAAAAAAATTGTCATTAAAAAAAAATTGTACATTAATTTGCGAAATTCTTATTCATGGTTCTCTCATTCCAAGTTAAGACACCCACAACCTTTTTTCTTTATATTTAAATGCCAAGATTAGCTAAGAGCATCGATCCTTTACGTTAATCTCTAAGAGCATCTCCAATCCAACACCCTCCAAATCTCTATTTGAGAGGATCAAATTAATCTATTCTATTTGAAAAGTAGATTTAGAGGATTGTACTATTTATCTCAACTCTAACCCAATACTCTATTTCTCAACTCCAACACATATTTGGAGGAGATCCTCTATTTTTTCATTCATCCTCTATATTTGGAAGATCAAAGTTCATCCTCCCAAATGGAGGAGAGTTTTAGAGGATGGGTTGGAGAATGTTTTTCCTCCAAAATGAAGAAATGGAGTATGGGTTGGAGATGCTTTAAAGGAAGAAGCAAAATTTGACTCATTTGGTGAGTTGAAGAGTTAATGCACTCCAAGGACTCTTCAAAATTTTTAAAAAGTTTATCACTTTTTTTACTCTAAAGAACTCACTTTGCCAAGAGATCAATAATAAGCATTAAATTTGATAAAGTGGACAATTTGAAAGTACGTACTTTCTCCTCCCTCAACTTTGAAGTGAGAGAGAGCTACACTAAAATAATGTAGCAAGTTTGTTATCTTCTTTAGAGAGTCTTTTGCTTATGTTGCTCTTCAAATGTAGTTTGGCATTGGTTTTGCTATCTCCCTTGGAGATGCTCTTACATACACCTCAACGATTATTATTACTACAATGAACAATAATCATACAACATAATCTAAGCCATTGATTTTGAAATTGGATAGTCAATTTGAAACATGTATAAGTCTAAAAAGGGGACAAACAAATCGGAACGGATGGAGTATTTACAATGAACAATAATCATATATATATATATATATACATATACATACACACACATACAATTCGGATCCTATAAGGGATCCCGCATGAGCTTACCGTGCAGAACTCCCTTTCCCAATCGAATTGCAACGATCCGAGCTGCTCAAAGTGATCAGAACGTGATTTTAAAAGTACCCGCGAGAAATTAACAAAAAAAAATGATCGGGAAGGGCTTGATCCGAATAATTTTTTATTGAACGGTTCAGTAAAAAACTGATCGGATCAAGCTCTTCCCGATTATTTTTTTTGCTGATTTCTCGCGGATACCTTTAAAATCACATTCTGAACCCATTGAGCTGCTCAAATCGTCGCAATTCGGTCGGAAAATGGGAGTCCCGCACGGTAAGGGATCCCTCATTGGATATAAAGTGTGTGTGTATATATATACACACACTAAATTTTGCAGCTAGATGCAAAATTTTAAATGTTCAAATTAAGAAAGTCAGAACTATGATATTTCTTTGGTAATATTACTATGTGTGGCCAGCTTGCATATATCTCGATTACTTTCGTTTCATTTTGAACGAGATTTTCTATAGCACATTTATTTATTTTCACTATATTTGATACATTGCAGGAGCTATTATAGATGTACCAGCCAGAAATGCACAGTGAAGAAAAGGGTAGAAAGATCATATGAAGACCCAACAACTGTGATCACCACATATGAAGGGCAGCACAACCACCACAGTCCGGCGACCCTCCGGGGAAACGCTGCCGGAATGTTTTTCCCACCTTCCTCTTCCTTCCTCCAGGGATCGTCAGTGGGGCCTAGCTTTCCTCAAAACCTCCTGTCTCAGATGCTTCCTATTAACCTAAATACTAACCAGCAGGGTGACGATCACAGCCACCCTAGCTCCATGTACTATCATCAGCAACAGCAGCAGCAGCAGCTTCTTCAATTTCCAGACTATGGCTTATTGCAGGACGTTTTCCCTTCATTCGCCCGGAAACAGGAGCCTTGATGATACCTGTCTCTCTCTCTCTCTCTCTCTCTCTCTCTCAAAGAATCTAGTTTTGGATATATGTATGTCCTATTTCTTTTTTCGGTCAAACGGAAATTATATGTCTTATTTCAAGTGATAGTCTTCTTCAATTGTCCTGTGTTTCGGATTTCCGTAATTCTCATGCCAGGAACATCGGGAGGTTGTAGAATATGCATAATTTTAGTATGTAGTACTATCTCTTTTGTTTTCTAAGTTGATGAATTTGTGTTTGCAATCCATGCATGCATGAAGCAAGTGTTTAATCCTAGGTTTTAAATCCTTGTGTCGGAGCATGTAATATAATGTTAATGTTAATGTTCGCATTTGCAATATTATCTTGTCAAAAGCATTGAACGATAAGTACAGCCTTCACAACAGCTTAATGATCTTTTTAGTGATCGAGTACAGGGCCTCATGAGCAGCATTTCGTATACGCATGTGATTTTCACTCTCACGCAGTACTATGCCAAAGCGTATCAGTTATATCAAAGATCAGCAAGCATATATAATATATATACGTCGACCTTGATTATATTCACAGTTTTCTACTACACGCGAACACACATTTTATTTAATTTCTTGGTAAATATACAATGCAAAATTATTGGTCTCATGCATGTTGCCTTATCAAAGCAAGGATTGCATTCTTTATCAAGGCCATGCAAGTTCTATAACTTGAGAAATTATTCAGAGCTGACACTTCATTAGAAGTACTATTGATGCTATTAGATTGGCTTAAGGCAAAGGAAGGATAGGAAAAGTCGACGGTTGTTTGGCACTTCATCGTCATCTTCTTCTTCTTCTTCTTCTTCTTCTTCTTCTTCTTTTTTAAATTTCTGTTGCCACAAATAATCTCATCTTGATTTGAGGTCATGCATGACGAATTGTCACGCTGTCAGGCAGCATGCACGTAACTGAGTCCTGTGGCCGAACCTACCATGAGTGGTGCCACGTGGTCGGACCGAAAAAGTCGGCACTCATGTCATCGACCCAGCTATGTATACGTGATCCTCAAGATCCGACCCGATGCCTCGGCCCTCCCAGGAAGCTCTGGGCCAGGCGACCCGTTTGGTAGCCAATGGGCAACCCGGCCGCTATCCGGCTGGCTACACTTCTTTCATAGGAGATTTTAAAAAACAAAAATAAAGAAAAAAAAAACATAGGATTGATATTATCCACAAACAGAGCTTCAAATCCAGGGTGTCTCTGTCTGTTTGAGGCCGTTAATGTATCTATTTAAATATTGGTTCACTACGTACTCCCTTTGATAATTGAATGCATATCTCTGACTTATGGGAGTGATGAGTTTATTCTTCTTGATGTCACCAAACATGCTCCAATGCCATTCTCGCAAAAAGAGGTGAATTAAAGTCTTTCACTTTGATGAAATGGAACCATGCTTAATTAAACTTGTCGAGGATCCTGCGGGGCGGGCTACTGTGTAAGGTTGTAGTACAGTCGATTTGATCATTCATGTCGGCAGTAGACGGTCCAGATTGATAGGAGTTCAGATTTAAATACATGCCGAAATGGACGGTTGGATCGGCCTAACTACAACCTTATCCTTTTCGCTCTATTTTGTTGGTTCATTTTATTGTTATCAAATATATAGTGATAAAGATTGCAGATGTTTGACTCAAAGGATCAAAATTTGATGACATTACACTTTTGTCCTTTTTCTTTTGAATCAATGTGGCAACTCCAGTAAACTCTTTTTGCTTTCATTTATGCTTCGAAAAAGTGCAAAGTCTCGACTATTGTATACTCTTAACTTATGTGAGAGATTGGATGATCAAATCTTGTTGAAGGCAGTATCGAACGCAAATTCGATTATCCCTCCTTCAGAGCCATTTTTCTATCTTTCATTTCCGCCGTTTTCTATCGTTCATTTCCTGATTTATGGGGCTATTTCTTTGGTGGTTATCGCGCTTGACAAAGTTTAAATATTGCCGAACACGATTGCTATCTCTCTATAATGTAAATATCATAAGATACATGAGTAAAAAATTCTGTTACCGTGAAAAAGGAAAAAAAAACTGTACAACTCCTATTTGTCATTTTTAGGAAATAATTAAACTCTCCAAACAATTGTGAACTTGTATGTAGGCCCGTGATGTATGTATGTGTCATGTGGACCTTCACTACAACCCAGCCCATGTCTCTCCTTTTTTCCCGGTTAGCATTTACTTTTCCTAGTGAGAGAGAGATGAAATGAAGAGGACAAGGACCCGGAGATGCTGCCAAGCAAGGGTGCTTGGCAGTGGTGTCAAGCGATTAATTTGGCTTTTTATCTTGACAATCAACGGTTAGATCGGATTAGATTTAAGCTGTCCGTGCAAAGATGACCAGCTGGATTGGCCACTCAACACAGCTACCAAGTACTCTGCTTGGCAGCATTTCCCAATTCAAAAAGGACTACTAAATAGTGATAAAAAAAGAAAAAGGAAAAAAGAGGACTACTCTTATTAAATATAACTAAACGTCAGATCCAATCCAATAGGAACCGAGACCCTATAGTGCATTTTTGCAGTGGATATGTGTCATGTGCGATCTGAGTTATTCAAAGGTTTTGTTAACAGTCATTTCAGAAAGTATTTTACATGGATACACTCCGAGACACACCCTATAGTGATTGTAGAGATAGAAGGCTCGAATCTTACACAACAATCCTAAAGTACACCCGTACGCTACAGAGTCCTCGAATCCATCAAATCTTGATACTAAAATATACTACTACCGACCGGTTTTTACATGCACGAATTATCAAATATGCATGACATCATTTAGATGCCAAATGATATCTTAGTTCTGAAATATTAAAATTCAAAATAAACAAATGAGGGATTTAGATTCCACTGGTTGGCGGATGCCCAGGCTTTCGGAGTACACCTCAAAATTTGGGGTTCGATTCTCCACCGGATGAGTACCATGACGCAAGTAAAAGACCGTGACTGGTGTGATTGCGCTAGTTCTCCAGAGGTTTGGATTGTGCAGTCAGGTCAATATCTAGTGGCATGGCTGCAAGACCGTTCCTCCGTTATCAAAAATAAATAAAAATAAAAGTTGCATGTTTGAAGTTACGAAACACAAAATATGTTTTCCTTGTGTCAGTTGTAGATAAGCCCCTCCTCTTTTTAAGCAAAATGATCGAATCCTATGGTAATACAAAATCAAACGTCACCTAGGAAAACTCTCCTAAATTAACCTAAACGGAGGATTCAATTCATCACTTCGAAAGTCGGGTACACCTTCTTTATTGAAGGAGATACGGGTTTTCTGTGGAAAAAAATCCGAATCGTTCATTTGTCGTTCATATATTTTTTCTGGACATCCTGATCATCAAGCCACAAAAATGAAAAGGATAGATCACGTTACTATTCCCCAAGAACCTACAAGAATATGGAAAGCCCAAATAGGGTTACAATGCTCTCCCATGGTCAATTCATAAGACCGGGATTAGACCGATAGAGGGTCCGATTAATAAATTTAATGGAAAAAGTAAAAAAAAAAAATGGTTGTTCATTTTTTTACGGAAGTGCACGCATGAATAATATATAATTACATAAGTAAATCTTAAACAATGTAATCCAACCACACACTTGCAAGTAGGGGTGATATCGGTCCGGTTCAGTCCGGCTTAGACGTTTGTTTGGGACCGAACTTGACAATTCGGTTTGGAGAAGTAGAAATCGGAACCAGTCGAAACAAGTCCGGTCCGGTTTCATGCGGTTTATCCGGGGGAGCTGGATCTCTTACCAGTCCTTATCCAGTCCATTGGAGCTTCCTATTGTTTAATAATGAGATTACTGCATTAAAGAAAAAAAAATACTACAGTAATACACAAAGAAAGATTTTTGTGATTCCCAACAAACAAGTGGCCTACCACCTGATTCCTCTATTGAGACTCCACCAATCACAACATTCCACAAAGACAAAATCAAAAAATATGGCCGTTAGTTCTAATCTGGGCCAAAAAAGTCAAAAGCTGGAACTCCTGTGAGTTTCAAACATGGGTGCCCACTTTGCCCCTCCACCTCCCACGGTGGTCCCTGTCAGAGAAGAAGCAAAAGAGTGCCCACATTAACATGTCTCACAAGCAGAAAACTGGCCCCCACAACATGTGAAATCTAGTATAAACAATCAGATCAGATCAGACCAGTGAGCTATACTTCCAATTCCAATTATTAGCTGGAATGAGATTTTGAACAAGCCTATTGGACTTCATTTATGTGTGCATTGAATAATACACGAGGCATGCGAACACAGATGTGTCACAAACCATCCGATGTCTTGTGGAACTCAAGTGCATCGTGTAAAACTCGCGTGTTTTAAAACAGTTATTGTCTGGATATGTGTCCGGACGTCTCTGTGTTGGACATGAATGTTTCTGACACGATGTGTCCAGAGTCGTCCGGGTTGAGTGAATCCTACGTGCATCGTGTCGGGCTGTTTTGATTGCATCTTGTAAAACTCACGTGTATTAAAACAGTTCCGAACACGTTATTGTCTGGATATGTGTCTGGACGTCTCGGTGTCAGACATGATTGTTCGGACACGATGTGACCAAAGTCATCCGGTTTGAGTGAATCCTGCATGCATCGTGTGAGACTCGCGTATATCAAAACAGTTTCGGGCGCAATAGTGTTTGGGTCTGTGTCAGACATCTGGGTGGATAGCAATTGTATGAAATGATTGAGATGAATATGAGAGATCAAAAGAAAAGGCAACATAGTAGATGTGTTAAGCATCATCACTTTCACCTGTGCAGTGGAGCATGCAAGCAAAAGGAGAGAGAGAAAGGACATGAGAAATGATTCACCACTTTGGTGATTGCTACAAAAGGGGGAAATAATCATAAAAGGACAACCTAAGAAAACAGACAGGAAATCAGACAAAAGAAAGAAATGAAACCAAGGATCCGTTTGTTTTGATGTAAAATGTTTTACAATGTAAAATATTTTTCATGTAAAATATTTTTTCAGAAAATAAATTTCAAACTTTTATTTTTCGGTGTTTGGTTGGCACTTAAAAATATTTTAAGAAATCAACAAAATAGTATAGAGAGAGAGAGAGGGCTTAAATAGTGGCGAGATCAGAGAATATTGGAATTGAACGCGGGTAAAGATTGACAATCAAGAAAACTGAACAGTAAGAATTACAGTAGAAGGCAGCGGGTTTATTTCGGAAAATAACTTACGGAAGATTTAAGGAGAATCATTTTCATTCAATTGATGGAAAATGTTTTCCTAATTTTTTCCACAATCAAACACCGGAAAATAGGTAAAATATTTTACCGGAAAACATTTTATGCCCAAACAAACGGAGCCCAAATGAAAGCTGAACTAACCACCAAACTGCAGTGATGGAGTAACAGATAGACAACAATAAAAACAAAAGGGAATTATAATAATAAAATCATAAATAGAAGAAAGACCATCCTCTCCAAAAACACCTATACATCATCTACTTTGTTGTGCTTGTCCATCATTTTGTTCACATATGCTGGAGAAGTTAGTAAAAAACAGAAAAACAACCTCTAATGGTTCAAGAATTTCCAATGGGCTAATCCACATCCAATTGCTCTACGACCTGCATAAATTTCTCCAAAAAGTAACATGAAAATGTAGTTTGATCTACTCGAGGATTACCGATTTTTTTTTTTCCAAAAGTCAAGGGGTGATGAGGCATAATCTCCACCAGGGTCATACCTATGCCCGAGCCATCTGATCAGATGAATGGCTCCCAGATTGTTCTACCCTGCTTTGATCAGTAATAGGTGAATCGCAACTCTCCTTTATGGCCGATTCAATTTCCATGCTTGCAGTGCGGCTTCTCCTGTTCCTCCGGTCCTGCAGACAGACAGTTTAAGCCTGAGACAGACCTTCTAAACAGGCGAACAACAGAGTAACAAGCATTGTATTAATATCCTGAAAAGAAATTAAGCAATTGTCGCACTCCATGAATATGGAACACTAAACTCAACGAAAGAAAGCAACAGGACTCTATTCAGCTCGTCATCCATTTCACACAGTTATCCTTTCCAATCAAATTACGCCACCCGCGAAAAGGGGCGAGAAAAGGGATTAACATTTGATGGTTACTACTTGCTAATCAAAAGACTAGCTACAAAACTCACCAACCTACCTAAATGGCGTGACACAGGATGGCAAGCCTGTCGGAGAGCCGAAATGTGCGAGAGGCTAGCTAAAGTGCTTTAAAGGAGGCATTTAGCTAGTATGTTGGATGTACTGAGCTTGCGCCCTCACGGGTCATGATAAGCAAAGTATTGTCCAAAGTTCCCAAATTTGTACACGGTCATATGTCTAATACTAATACACGTCAGTCATGTATATAAGTGGTTTTACTAATGTTCAAGAACTCTAGAATTGAATTGCCAACACAGAACTAACTCCAAAAAGCAGCAGCGAAATGAGCGAAGAGCTTAACAAATTCTCTATTGAATGTCTATTAGCTATTACTGAACCATGGAAATAGATTAAAAAAAAAAAAAAAAAAAGGCCACATTTCAGAGACATCTTCTGATGGAACTCTCTAATACCAAATGGTAGCAGATCCATTTGCCAATTTATGTGAATGTAGTCTTGTCGGTATTCGAAACGTCCTTAGTTCCTCGATCCATTCCGTGGCACGAAATCCATCATTGGCCACACATCATTTTGGTTATGCCAGGGTAGGATTACATTTTTCTGATTCCCATTCAAGCATTCTCATTCAACACTCCATCAATGCTGCCTTATTTTGTTCCAAGTCCCTTTCTTTCCATTAGTCCTTACGTAACCAACTTGAAGCAAGTCAACGAAGTCTTTCCTTCCGAAATCCAACATACAACACAGACACATGGCCTACCATATGCACCAAACTTCATAACTGTGATGACCATTGGTGTTTATTCCACACAACAAGGTATTGCACAGTAACCAGGCAATTTCTCACACCTCCGCTGGTATAAAGGTGGACAAGATTTGAGTGGCACTACAGTGATGGACTAACTGTCAGTAGGTGCCGCCTATTTCCACTCATATCGATAACGACGATAAGTAAATAGGTGTGCCTTAGCAACCGTTGAAATCCGTGCTAGGAAGGAATTGTAACTATCATATTATGGAAATTTCAACACTATTAGAGAACAACAAATTCAATTCTGCAATTTCTTTATTTTTTATTTTTGTTTTAATCGTGGGGGCCATTACATGGTGGAATTTTGTTAAAATTCTGAAATTTATCAAAATGCAGATAAGTATAACATTCATTACGAGAGTGTATCCGCACCTCGCGATAAGGGAATTCATCGGCTTCAAGCATTTGAACAACCTGACTCATTTTGGGCCGTTTCTCTGAGTCAGGATCAACACACCTTAAAGCAACCAGAAGGGCACGCTTTAGGGCACGTGTTGCAGGTTTAACATCAAAGTTTTCATCCACAACTTCATCAGCTCTTCTGTTTCCTACCATAATTTTAAGCCACTCAACAAGATTGACCTGTCATGAAAACAGGAAGAGTGATCACTGATGGAAAATACTAGCAAAACAGCGTCTTGATTATTTAAACATAGAGAGAGAAACACAACTAAAGACAACAAGAGTTCTAACAAATTTGGTACCTCATTAGCAGGCCGATTATAATCAACAGGATCCCTTCCTGTTACTGCCTCAAGCAAGAGAACGCCATAACTATAAACATCACTCTTTTCATTTAACATCCCAGTATTAGCATATTCTGGTGCCACATAACTGTAAATAACATGGAGGGACAGACTTTTTAGTTTTAAGAAGTGAAGCTTTAATCAGAAAATGCTTTACAATTTTCAAAAAAGGAGCTTTCAGTATATGATTGCACAGATTACCCAAATGTTCCCATAACTCTGGTGGTTATATGACTTTCTCCTGAATCCAAGAGCTTGGCCAATCCAAAATCAGAAACCTTGGCATTGAACTCATCATCAATCAAGATATTGCTAGATTTTATGTCACGGTGCACAACTTTTGGTTCTATTGCTTCGTGCAAATATGCAAGCCTGAACATCATATGGGAACACATACTTTTCTTTCAGCTCAACCAGATTCCCGGAAACATAGTTAGTACAGGAAAAAGTAGTACATGAAAGAGTCCAAGCACTGAAAATAAAAAGACAAGAAAAGGGACTTACGCCTTAGCAGTACCAAGCAGAACCTTCATTCGGGCTTCCCATGTAAAGTTACCATATTGGCGCATAGCACCATGAAGCCACTGCTCCAAGTTGCCATTATTAACATATTCATAGACCAGCATTCTGCTTGAAACAAAAGTCAAAACTTATGCAGTGAAGACTAATATGAAACCATAACACAAGGAATCTGCTAATGTAGACATACATAAAGTGAATAGCAAAGAAGACAAAAATACAGAAATCAACAGAAATGTATGCACTTACCTGTGAACTCCTTCTATACAGTAGCCAAGGAGCCGCACAAGATTCTTGTGTCGAACGTGACCTATAGCCTCCACTTCAACCCTAAATTCTCTCTCTGCCTGCCCCCTGCAACACCAAATTTTCACACAATCAAAAAATGTTGAATTTATAAAGACCAAGATTTATTTCCCAAACATTGAGAGTCTTCGACTCATTCTTACAGATTGTTGAGAAGCTTCTTGACTGCCACCTCAGTCCCATTGACGAGCTTCCCCTTGTAAACAACTCCATAGCCACCTTCGCCAAGAATGTTCTCCGATGAGAAACGATTTGTCGCAAGATCAAGGTCTCTAAGAGTAAACCAGTGACCCCACCCAAGATGCGAGACTTCCGGCAGTCCAATCAAAGGAGATGCCATTGGTAGTCCATATGGAAGTGAAGACTGTTTCCGGATTGTTCCGGAACTTTCCCCTGATTGTGAACTACACCCCCTCTCTTGATGATAAACTGAGCTACATTGGCTTATATTATCGGCGTCGCCTGACATGCTTGTACCCAAATGAACTAACATCTTTTCAGAATTCTTATCGCTTGATTTATCATTAACCGCAAGGAATAAGCTCTCCGGATCATCAAGGGAGTTTTGACGCCCAACTCTATCGACCTTGATATCTTTCGAGACATTGGGTATTAGGGTAAGTGGATACTTGTCTAGGGTCCTTTTAGATTTTCTCCGAAGGGTGACCCATAAAGCTAAGATACATAGAATGAGAATTATGAATGCACCAACACAAATACCAATCACAACCCATAGTTTTAGACCCAAAAATGAAGTTTTTGTCGACAACTCTGCATTCAAACTCCCCGATGACATTTCTGGGTGACCCTGGTTCTCCAATACGACGAAACAATTTCCACCTGGATTCCAGAACAGGTTAGGTTCCTAATAAAATGCAAAACACCTAAAACAAACAGAGATTTCCAATAAGCTTCAAACGCATTTTCCAAGCTTCAAACGCATTTTCCAGTGATTTACAAAGTTTGCAGAACAAAATTACTATCTCCTCCCTCATTTAACACTCAAAAGCCGTAAAAGAAGGCTACCTTCGCAAGAAATAATGATTCTTTGCTTAATCTGGTCAAATTAGCAAGCCATTAATAGGGAAATTAAAAGGTTGAAACTAATCAGGCATGGGAGTTCAACACACTCAAACTACATTTTGAAGTCGACATTTCAATTAGAAATAGTGATCCTTAACAAACTACTATTCCCTATTATTTCAGGCATTTGATAAGCCAGGGAAATCCCTATTCCATTCAGCAAACAAACACCCACAAATCCCATTTTCAAATCCCAACTCCAAATCTACAAAATAGGTAGAAAATCCAGCATAGCATGACTTATGATCCAAGGGGGAAAATAAAGAGAAATGTACATACTATATAAATTAATTTATTCAAAGGAGAAAGAACTTACCCAAGCAGTTATCCAAATTCTAAACCTAACCCTTGATCTTTCTTCTTTGAGAACCCTAAGAACCAAACAAAGGGCCTATCTTTGAACTAACAGAGACCATAGAGTGACCAATGTAAAGAGTTGGAATGAAATATAACAAAACCCCACCAGAAAAAAACACAAGAAACCCAGGAGAAAGTTAGCAGTCGAAGAGGAGTGGTTTAGAAGCAGAAGGGTATGGCCAACAGTGGGCCTAAAAGAAAAAAAGAAAGAATTGAGAAAGCAATAGAATAAGTGAAGAAATAAG
Organism: Rhododendron mucronatum var. ripense; assembly: GCA_019656295.1. NCBI lineage: Eukaryota > Viridiplantae > Streptophyta > Magnoliopsida > Ericales > Ericaceae > Rhododendron > Rhododendron mucronatum. The sequence continues at coordinate 2,402,598 of BPLT01000039.1, read as the reverse complement.
GCCAGACAAAAGGCTAATCTATGAAGGGCAAATGAAGGAAGAAAGTTTAATCAGAGAGAGAATGTGAAGGGGGAGAGAGAGATGAGTTTTTTAATGTTGGAGATGAGAGAAAAGAAGAGGTGGGTGAAATGGGTTGGTGGGGTTGTGTGAATGTGGAGTAGAGCTGGAAAGAAAGCTTGGTTTGCAATGGAGGAAACGAGAGAGAGAGAGAGAGAGAGAGAGAGAACCGTACAGGGAAAGCAAAAAATGAGGTGAATAGAAGATGGGGGTTTATAGATGGGCTGGGTGAGAATAATTAATGGAAAAGTGAAAACCCCAACAAAAGGAAAGAGAGAGAGAACTGTGAACATGACTCATGGGATGGTGGGAGAGGGAGAGAGAGTCAACCAAAGAGAGAGGGCCATATCTAGTTCACTATGCATCATAATTACCTGATTATCCTCTTCTTTAAAGGCCATAAAAATACGTAATTTCCCTTTCCTTTGTGATTTGTTTATATTAACGCTTTTATTCTTATTTGCATTTTTTTCTGCCTCTTCAATCAAATCAAACCAAACGAAACAAACCTTAAGTAATTGGGTTTGTTATATGAATCTGTTATTCCCAATGAGTTATGTCGATGGCATTGTTTAGTGTACTATGGACAACACTTGAATCTTCGAACGGCGGTTTCAAAAGTCAATTTTAGTTTTATCGTTCTATTTGTATTGCTACCGTCTACAATCTCTTTACTTGATAAATTGAAAAATTAAATTAAAATCGACTACTAGAAAACAAAAACCAACCTAACAACAAGCTAGAAAAATTAATCAATTAAATTAAAGACACCCTAAACATAAATTAGGACATCCTAACTGATTATGTACCACTAGTATTTAAGGTCAATCTCAAAGCAAGTAGCCTTTTCCTTTTTCTTATCTCTTGCTTCTTCTTGTTCTTTTTTCTTTTGTTTTTTGTGTGTGTCTGATGGGAGTGAAATGCATCCGCTCCTCAGAGCTATCAAGACAGTGAAACCAATCACATTCCCGTCCATGTTCAATGTGAATCACTAATTTTGAAATTACGAAAGTACGTTTGGATCATTTTCCAAAAAAATAAATACTTGAATTTCCCTGAAGTCAAAGAAGCAACTTAAAGGATATGATCCTTTGTCAAGAAGCATCTCTTCATTTTCACATTGGTGGGTTTTTCTTAAAATGTTTGTTTAAAGGACTTTAGATAGTTGTTTCTTCCACTAATTGAACTTTTAGTTAATAGATGTGAGGAGAATAACATGTCTTGAAATTCGTATCTTCGTTGGCTTTTTTATCTGTTTAGCCAACAGAAAAAAACCCAGCCTGAGTTTAGCCAAAATACAACTAGAAAATCCTGTGCCTTAACTAAAAATCGTGCACGTTAAATTTCGATTACTCGAATCTCCAGTCAAATCTGCTATGAATATCGTTTACTTGAGTCTAACTTTGGAGATGATAAAGGTGATTTTTTACCATAAAATACGGTATCTCCAATTAAAAGCCTATGAATGAAAGAAAATTTTAATTCCAACCAATATAAAAACTAGAAAATCCTATGCCTTGACTAAAAATCATGCACGTTAAATTTCGATTACTTGAATCTCTAGTCAAATCCGCCGTGAATATCGTTTACTTGAGTCTAATAACTTTGGAGATGATAAAAGTGAAATTTTACCATAAATTATGGTATCTCCAATTAAAAGCTTATGAATGAAAGAAAATTTTATTTCCAACCAAAATAAAACTAAAAAAAATTTATGTCTTAACTAAAAATCATGCATGTTAAATTTCGATTACTCGAATCTCTAGTCAAATCCGCTGTAAATATCATTTGCTTGAGTCTAATAACTTTGGAGATGATAAAAGTGGATTTTTACCATAAAATATGGTATCTCCAATTAAAAGCTTATGAATGATGGAAAATTTCAATTCTTGTTAAACTTTCTACCTTTTCCTTTTATTTTCTTTGTTATATTTGTCCTTGAGCCTATTACAAGGAAGTACAAAAAGACTTAAACGTGAAATGTGAACATTATAAGGTCCTTCAATAAAATGATGGACCGTATTAAAAGTCAGATTATTTGATTTCACAACTTTTGTTTTACAAGTAATTTATTTGAATGTTAATGTTCTCTTATATTTCTACCATCAATATCTCTCTCGAGTTAAACATATAGACCACTCGATTGGTTCGTTGAAAATATAGGATAGACTGACTATTTTACTGTCGGTGACTGTAGAAGGGTTCTTAATTTACAACATTGGCAGACAAATATGTCTTATTTGAAAATTGTGTCTCGTTATTGTTGTAATCCCAAAGTACTCGAAAATTTTCTACTACTTCATAAGACAACAAAGCAAGGGCTAAAATGTAATTGACCAATCACTTTGTTTGTTGTAACCAGATGAATCTGCAACTGCAAGGAGTGATTACGGCCGGTAATCCTTTATTAGCTCAAAGAGTGGCATAACCTTTTCTGCTTCTTTCTTCTTTTTTTTATTTATTATTGCATGCAGTAGAAAAATACAATTATCTAAATTACACCAAACGTACCGAAATATAAGCCCACAATCACACTAAGTTCATTTGATAGCTGTCCCATGAAAGGGACTAATTATTGAAAACATAATCTTTTCGAAAGGAAGAAATAATCAATCCTCACCATAATCTCAAATAATGTATAATTATAGAGGAGTGATTATCGCACTCTCCAAATTGTTAACCGCATTCCTAAGGGGAGTGCAAAAACCAATATATGATTGATTTTTGCACTCCCCAAATTATTAACTGATGGTCGGAAAGTGCGGTTAACACTTTGGAGAGTACAAAAATCACTTCCCTAATTCTAATGCGGGTGAATAACAAACATGGCTTACCAATTGGGTGTTCGTGAAAAATAAACAAAGATGGTCAATCCACATCAGGAACATATATTGTACGGTTTTTCAAGATCAGTCATTTAAAGGTGTAGCATATATTTATGCTACTTCCAGTTCCAAGAAATCCAGACTGACAATTTGAATCCCCAAATTTATGAAAGCAAGTATTTATTGGATGGTATCGAAATAAGTACTACTCCTACTTTATTTTGAGTTGGTTTTGGTCATGCTTGTTTAGATTCAATTCACGAATGTGACTGATGAGTCCGACTCCAGGATATAGACCATACTGTTTTTATACTTTGAACTGAATTGTCAAATTTCCGAGGTACGAAAAAAAAACTACAAACATGGATGATGTTACTATATTCATTAAATTCGATGGTTGGCAATACTTGAAAATGAGATTAATTAAAGCGTTTCTTAGAGAATATGTCACTTTCCCTTAGATTGGTTAAATTGTCTGTCATAACGAAAAATTTAATGATTGCATTTTAGTTGAAAGTTTAATAGATGTATTTGTCTGGTGATGAAGTAAAAAATGATCAAAGTACAAAGGGTGCAAGTGAAAATCCACCATATAATAATTGCCTTCCTGTTATTTTCCATTGGTATGACAAATGGAGTTTGACTACGCCAACAAAAGTTAAATTTTGCGCAACGGTCCCAAAGGATAATTTATGTCAATTCCTTTTTGGAAAGGATAATTATGTCAATTCAAGTTAATCACAGAGAGGGAGAGAGAGAGAGAGAGAGAGATAATGGTGCCTTTCACGCATGAGAGAGAAGTTAATCAGAGAGAGAGAGAGTAATTAATAATGGTGGCTTTCTCGCATATCATTATGGATCTTTAGGGAAATAAAAAGCCACAATTGGAGGACAAAGGCTTTGATGTGAAGCAAACCCTTAGAATAAAGTTATGTCTTCAAATCTTTCAAGGGTCCATCTGTTTAATTACTACCTAAAAAAAAAGATTAGTTTCTTAAGTGGGATGTGTAATATAGATTACTATTAAAAAAAAGTTAAACCTGCAGGCCCACTTCATGGGCTTTTAATCTCTAGTCTTCTAAGGTAGTAGTAATATAACTATTGCTAGCATCTTAAAAAAAACACTAGTTATATCCATTACTATTGTTTTTATGATAGTAACGTGTTTGAGTAGGCATGTGCACGCATACATGAACTAGTCCGGGAGTCTTTAAGTTAAGAACCGAACAAACTCTTATGACCCTATATTTATTTTCACTCGCTCTAAGAATCAAACCTATGAGCACAAGGGTAAGTTCCTCATCTGCTTTTATTTGTGGCCATTCAGCCAATTCGTTGGAATATATATTAAGGCTGGTTACATCTATTGCTTGTATTATTACCAAAACTATACTTTAATTTGGATTTTTTTTTTCCCGTAGAAAGTGTTGAGGTGAGAGGAGAGAGAGAGTTTCAATCCAAGCAGTCTAAAAATGTATTGAACAGCCCGAATATGTCGAGCGGACACCACGTGGGATATATCCACCCGGCACTGAAAATTTTCTAATGTTTTGCACTTTTGGGTACTAAATTGGCAGAACTGAAACACGATGAACATAGTACTTCAAAGTGCTCTCTGAAGAAACCATTAACCTTCAACCTTGCACGTGCACCACGTGGATGACTCATTTCTTCCTCTCACATTTGGTCCCTAGATAGATAATTGACCCCAACTCTTTATCAGATGCTTATTTTTCAGACAAAGTACAGTGTTTCTGTGGAGCATGTTGGAAAAGGAATTGGATGTTCTTTCCGGTAAAGTCTCTCAACAAATTCGAATAATTATAATTGTAGTAATGGATGATCCAGATTAAGAGTTGTCGTGTCCAATCCAAGTGACTCTTTCTATTGGATCCTCTCTAGTACTTACCGGGACAGATAACTCTTTCTATTATCTATTGCACGTCCTCATTCTCTTCGGTCGCACCAATTTAAGTTGCTTTAATTTTAAGCTTTGTTATAACCTTTTTTCGTAAAAAAAAAAAAGCCTAGAATTAACAAGGTGCGCAAAAGTTGGCCCCGGCCCCTGCCCGGCCACCAGCTTTAGTATAATTACTATAACAAGGAAGGTCATTCATGGCCTACAAGGTCGTTGGCCTCAAGTTTATGCAGCTAATAATTACTCTGGTTGAATCTGCATGTTCTTAGTATTGCGTTACAGGCGATTTTCCGCTTGATCAAAAAAAGTATCCTGATACAGGAGACTAACATTTTTTTATTTTTTATTTGTAAAAGTTACAAGACTAACATTAATAGTTTCATATCAAAATTTGGCATATATAGTTCTCATGATCTCATCGAGGTCATCAAAGTTCTTTATTTTTGCTTGGCGAAAGTCAGTATTGTTGGTTGAAATTTTCTTTTGTCAAACGATAACAAGTCCATTGATAGCCCCAGTTGCATGCACGAGAGTACATGCACGTTGCCTATCATTGAGCTACCACTCCACTCGCGAGGTTATCAAAGTTTTACATTGGACTAAACTGTGTGATTTAACATCTATAGAAGCAATTAAAATGTCAGGAAAAATAAAATTAAGGGCAAAGTACGAAAAACCTCCCTAAGGTTTGGACGTTTGGCAGATAACCTCCCTGACGTTAACTAATGAGCACATCACCCCCCTATGGTTTTGGAGTAAACTGCAACCGTAACTCTGTTAACGGCAAAGAGCGAAAAGACCTTGTTACCCTTGTGAAAAATAAAGCAATTTCACTTCTTTGCATGCCCAAATCAAATCAAGGGTGGCAATCCTAACCCATATTTTTTAAATTTTTAATCCGCCCAAATCCGTCCACTTTTAACTCAATTCAACCCGCCCATATTATATAATGGGTTGAGATTAATTGAACCCATATCAACCCATATTTACATGAATTTAAATGGATTTGGAATGAGCATAATATGGGTTAGGATTAAAAAACTCTATCTTTGCACAAGTCTCTCTCGCCTCCTGTACGCATCGCATCATGTATTAAATGAAACAAAAGCAAAAAGAAGCTCGGTTCTTTGCTAGAAAATGGGTTCAGTGTCTCTCCCCATTTCTAAGACCTACTGACCAACCCCTCGAGCTATAAGACCGTACAAATACAAAAAGAAAATGCATTACTTGCTTCATTTTTTTAAGCAATCCCTTGGCTCCTCTCCCTTTTTTGGATTTTTTTACGTTTTGTCCTTATTCAATTTTTTTTGCGTTTGTTGTTTTATAACAAGTATTTTACAATTTTTGATTCACTCCAATCAGAAAAGTAAAAAATTATATAACTTTTATCCAAATATTTTTGAAAACATCCAACTTAAAGCCCAAAAAGCCGGTTATTGGGATTTATCTTGAATATTATAAAAAAATATTAGAGAAAAAGTAAAAAAAATTACTTTTTCGATTCTCTCGTCGAAACGAATTAATAGGGATAAAAAGTTTGTCACAAAACAAACAAATACAAAAAAATTTAAAAGAGACAAAAAAAAAGTCACTTGACTTTTTAATCCAAACCTAAACGGTAGCTTCAGCGAACGCAACGAAGACCGAATCTGTACAATCGCTGCAATCATCGCCTTCCAGGAAATTCTCTGATACTGCCTCTGAATCCTCGTCAAAATTACGTTATTGTTTGGAAATGAAAAAAAAAAAGAGTAAAAACCTGATTTTTAAAGTTTTTTTAGCCACTAATTACTTCATTTTTATTCAAAAAAAATTGAGTTTTAATCATAAAATTTTACATTTTTGAATCTCCTTATTGAGACAAATCAAAACGGCGGCGTGGGGGCAAAGAAAAAAAAAATAAAGGGGGGGAAAAAAGAAGAAATTATAAAAATTATAAATGAATTTACATAGAAGAAATAAAATATTTTACCTTAGAAGTTGGCAAGAAAGTTGGAAACCTGGTATGAAATATGAGGAGTAAAGGGTTGGTCTTTTATAGAGATGGGCAAAGGGCATTAAGGGAAGAACAAACATCATTTTTGGAGGGAAACACGTTTTTTAGGTCAATACTCGCAATCCAGGCGCGTGCAACGCACATACCGTCAAATGGGATGGAAAACCAAACGGTTGCAGTTTACTCCAAAACCATAGGGGGGTGATGTGCTCATTAATTAACGTCAGGGAGGTTATCTGCCAAACGTCCAAACCTCAGGGAGGTTTTCCGTACTTTGCCCTAAAATTAATGTGTGATGTCAACCCTGCAAATGCATGCCCCTAGCTAATTAATGGTCAAAGTTTACTTGGTATGGTGTCCACATAATTAATTAAGTAAACTGTGAGGGGAATCCCTATGGAGTCCACAGCAGATTGATCACATGCAGCAGTTCTATTTTAATTCCAAAAGTGTGACATAGATAGATATCTCGTAGTCATCATAGTACTATGAACATGCCAAAGAATTTCTAGGGTTTTTGTTGGCTTCTCTATGTTTCGTTATCAGATCCAATCAGATGCTAGCTCCTACCTTTTGGATGCTTGCATGAGGTCTTTTTGGGCATTTTATTTTCTCACCAAATCCCATTATCTACACTTGTCATCATTCTTCAACATTTTAAAGAAAGTTTTGTAGCATCAACACTCCATATATACCCCCATTTAGTTAGAAAGAGTGTGCTCTAATTCATCCTCTCAAAGCATAATCTCTATTCTAGGGCTGCAAAATGTGAGCTTTTACGTACACGAGGATAGAGGAATCTCTTTATAATGTTCGCTTTCTTCAATTACCAATTTTGCCCTTTTATGAACCGTTTGTTTGTCGGGATTAATAGCGAAGATCGTACAACTTCGGAGTGATGTAAATTGTATATCTCAAACTTTTGTGGGATACAATATATGATGGGTATTTAGTTCCGGTCACAAAACTTTAACCAAATACCCAATATGTGGTAATATGAAAATTCATTTAATACATAGCTAGCCACGTGGTGCCCCATATATCTTTTCCACCACACATTTAACGTGGGGTCCAAGACAATTGCGTAGACCCCACCCCAATGTACGGAGGATGACCACGTGGAGATGTTTTAAGGACACTCATCTCTCTGGGAAACATAGTCCAATCGATGCTCATTTGTGGTCAAACAAAAAGGTATGTACTGAATCAATTACCTACCATTGTAAGACATTTACCTCCTCCGTCATTTTGTATAAAGTTTGTATATATTAGATTTTATTTTTCAGAAACATTTTACTATTAGGATATTGTTGAAAAATACTGGGTCATTGGTGTCTAATTGGTCCTTGTAAGTAAACAGCCATGTCAAAGGCCAACTTTTTGGTTCGTGTGAGGCAGCCCAGTTAGGGCTTGGCCCATGTCGCAAAGTTTGGCCCAGTAGTTTAGGAGCTTAGGGTTTTAGGTTAATATTAAGAAAGGCCTATTTGATGTCCAGAACTACCAAAAAAAAATAAAGGATGCTTATTTTGGCGCTCCACTTTTGTACGCAGACACTCCATTTTTAACATAAAATTACTAGTAATTTCATGTACAAAGTAGAGCGCTTGCATATGAAAGTGAAACGCGAAAATCAATTTCCAAAATAAAACAAAGAAAGTAGTGTGTTTTTCTTCTCTCCTTTGTGGGCGTAACTATTCAGAAGTACTTAATAATTGGTCTATTTCTCTTCGTTCGTTGTTGGGAATGTAGTATGAAAAATTATTTCTCAGAAAAGTGAAGTAAATAAAAATAAAAATCTTGCATGAAAACTGTTTTTTTCCCCTTTGAACTAGACTTATTTTGTAAGAAAATATTTTTTAGTGGAAAAAAACTAGAAATTATGGGCCCTACAATATTCTTAATAAGTACTAAGTAGATACATAAAAAGTTACAATTTTTTTTTTTTTTTTTGATTTTTTCATCATTTCCTTACAACTAAACGGGATGTTTTGGTGGGGGTGTGGCGTTCTTGCAAAAACAATTCTACTACTATTTTCAACGTGGGGTTCTATGGGCGGATGAGATTTGGACTCGTAAAATTTATTTTATACAACAAAGTTTATGAAAGTTGAAAAAAAATCAGAAAATAGCCAAACAAACATGACAAATCAAACGGACATGTGTTTTCTTCTTCTTATTTTTTGTTACTTAATCTTTGCCCAGTTTTTTTTTTTTTATGGAATTGTTTTAAATAGTATGCTAATTCCTTACTCTACTACGGTTTTTGACACTGAAAATAGTACTATTACAGTTTAAGTCAATAGAAAAAAACAGAAGATTTAATTTTTAAAAGTCAAAGAAAAAAGAGAGTGTAGAGGTCAATTTTCTAAAAATAACACTCCATTTTCTAAAAAATTTATCCCATTACAAAAAGATGTATAATTTATGAATAAAATATATAGTAGTTTGATGCCTAATTTATTCTACATTAATTTAAAGAATTAATTAAGTTATTTAATTTAATGTAAAAAATAAAAGAGAAGTTCTAATTTCTAAAATTCGTAGGTAAAAATAATAGTATCTATTGTTTTTAAGTTTTAGTCCATTTCAAAAAAAAGTTTAAATATTTTAACAAAAACTGCATAAGTAAAAAGTTAATCAAGATAATTTGATGTTAAAAATCCGGAAAACCACACACAAAAGTACTCTAATTATCATTAAAAAATGAACATTTTGTCTATGAGTGGGTAAAATCTTGGAAAGCACTGTATTGTAATTTGCTTTTTTAGTTAAATTTCTTTTTTTACAAAAACCCAGTCCACCGCCCTTCTCTTACTCTCTCTCTATATATTCTCTCTCTCACACTGTCAAGCCAAGAATTCTGAAAACTCCTTTTTCTTCCAAAAACCCTAACCCACAAGCTCAACCCAAATCTCTCTCTCTCTCTCTCTCTCTCTCTCTCATAAGCCATGGCTATACTGTCAGAAGTCGAAGAAGATCAAACCCCCACAAACCCATCGCCATCATCAGAGACTGTGAAGCCAGAGAACAAGGAGGAGGCGGCGCCGGCTGCTGCTGCGGATGAGAAGAAGACAGACGGAAAACGAGGTACATTTATTTTATCTTTTTTTGTGTGTGGCTCTATCAACATGTATTTTATCTATTGCTTTTTTTGTGTATTTCTTGTTTATATGCTCATGAGGCTTTAGGGTTTGTTCCTTTGCTATTTCTTGAAGGTTTCTTGGTTTAGTCTATTAAGTCTTTTAAAGGTATGGGAAAAGAGAAAAAAGAATTAGTCTGGCATATTGTACGTAGGAGATTTCAGTTGTGTTGTTTGGTTGTGAAGACAAGGTGGGTGCTATGGTAAATTAAATTTTTCTTTAAAATTATCTGAAGCAACAAATTGTCATATTGTATAGTATTCTTTTGGTTCTGTCCATATGTATTGTTATCTTTTTATTGCTTATTGGTATGTGTGATGTTGATATTGAATTGGTTCTTGGGTTTGTTGATATGAACTTCTTTAAGGTATCTTGATTTAATTTGTTTTTTCCTTGAGAGTGTGAGAAAAGGAAAAGAACTCGATTTGTTGGGTTTGGCCTAACATATTATTGGAGTTTAAAATTCTTTTTGTCTTTTATGAACTTTTGTTTGTTTCCGTCATGTTTTTATGGATTATATAAAGTAAAATAGTATGACAAAACTTGAAAAAATTCACTAAATATGAAGTTAACCCAAAATAGACGGACTGTTTTGAATTATTTTTGTCTTTAGTGATTTTTAAAAAAGTTTCTTGTTATAATTTTTAACTTTTTAGGTTCCTCTCATCGGGATGAATCAATAATCTCTAGATATTTGACGCAAGCAAAACTAACAAAAAAAATTTAGAAGATTAAAATTTTAGGAAAAATAATCCAATAATAAAGTTAGGCCGACCCCCACTTTAGTCTGGCATATTCTAGTACGAGATTTTAGTTCCGGTGTTTGATTGTGAAGATAAGGTGGTATTAGAGTAAATTCAAATGTGGCCTAATATTATCTGAACCACAATGTGTCATCTTATTTGTTTGTTTCGTTCTTATGCGTGAAGTAACTAAAGAAGGTAGAACTTCAGAGAATAGATTCCAGAACTTACATCCTCAAGAATCACAAGAATTATTTTCTATTTTTAGTTTATTAGTGTAATAATAGATATTCTTTTCCCTCATTGAATAAGAAGGGATGACCTATATATGTTTACCATGTTCGTTGTTGTCAACCAACTCATCTACAAGATGGTGCTTTAGCTTGTTGGAGAGAACTTAACTCAATATCCTATACAACAACCTAATGAAGAGAGATTGACACCTTGAAATAAAGTGGGTTTTTTGGTTGCTAACTGAAGGCAGGGATTTGTTTCTTTTCTTTGTGTTTTCTCCTCCACCCACGGGTCAAAATCTTCCAACCATTAGTCGCTACTTATTATGTCTCTTCTGGCTTTGTTGGTTGCAATGTTATTTGGCCTTTCTAGATTTTAGCCACTCTTCAATAGTGAGGGATCCATATGATTCTTGTGTTGTTAACAGTGTATTCTATTCTTTGATTTTAATATCTTACCAGCTCCCAACAAAGGCAATGGCCTCGATATGGATACATATTCTTGGGGTCAAAGCTTGCAAGAAGTTACCATCAATGTTACAGTCCCTGCTGGCACTAAATCAAGGTTTGTTGTGTACGAACTAAAGAAGAATCATCTGAAGGTTGGACTTAAGGGCCAGCCTCCGATAATTGATGTAAGTTCTTTCATTTCCGATTCATTCCTAGATATTTCTGTGAGGCCTTGTTATATCTTGAAGTTCATGAATTCTAAGTTTGGCTCTAGCAGATTCTGGTCACCTCTAATCAAATTGTTTACCTGCAGGGTGAGCTGTTTCAGTCTGTGAAGGTTGAAGATTGCTTTTGGAGCCTAGGTATGTTTTTGTATTCAGACAAGCCCCAAGTCATTGAATTTGCATGTCTGACATATGGATGGGATAGTCAAACGGGCTAAAGAGTGCCTCTGTGTGTGTGGGTGTGTGATATCAATATTTGTCAGACCATTTGATTGGTTTACTGGGGAATGCCATGAACTTACTAGCAGTGTTTGGTCAACTGGAAAGAAGCAAAAATGGACCATTCTATTGTAATGCTCGTTCCAACTCTTTATTTGCTACATAAGTGACAGAATGTACTGTAAAACTGGAATCATCAATCACCAATTTGGGTAAATGGTCGGCCTTTGGGAGGCCGAAGAACGGCTGTTCCATTTCTTTTAAGTAACTTTCATTCATGTGGACCAAAGACTACGTACTTCTTTAAACTTTTTCCCACTTTGTGTCGATTCCTTGTCACGATAGTTGATGATATTGTACCATTTTATGTATTTGTGAGAAAACCGATATTTTGTGCAGAGGATCAGAAATCCATTTCTATACTTCTGACAAAACAGAACCAGATGGATTGGTGGAAGTGTTTGGTGAAAGGTGATCCTGAAATTGATACTCAGAAGGTAGAACCTGAAACCAGCAAACTATCTGACCTTGACCTGGAAACACGATCCACTGTGGAAAAGATGATGGTAGGTCACTAATGCTTTTCACATGAACTTTGCTGCTTGAAACCATGCAGTGCATGAAATTGCTCTCTCTTGAGAATGTTGTTCGTCTCATATCAACTTCAATGTATTGTGAAGATGAATTTTCTTTTTCCTCACTCTACGATTCTTACTAGTATTGCTGGTACTCTTTTATTTATTTTGTTTGAATTTTCCATGTAACTAATCAGCTTTGTAGTTGGTTGATTCCTTCATTTCTGATTTTGTTGCTTTTTATCCCTTCCCCTGCAGTTTGACCAGCGGCAGAAGTCCATGGGCCTTCCAACAAGTGAGGAGATGCAGAAGCAAGATCTTCTTAAGCAATTCATGGCGCAGGTAAGCACTTTAAGAATCTCTCTCTCTCTCTCTCTCTCTCTCTCTCTCTCTCTCTCTCTCTCTCTCTCTCTCTCTCTCTCTCTCAACACAAGCACATAGAAGATTGGTTACTGAATTCATGTTTGGGTTTCGTGCAGCATCCGGAGATGGACTTTTCGGGGGCAAAGCTAGCTTAAAAGTCTGAGTCATCGCCTGAAGTAACTGCTGCTGCTCTAGACATATATACATCTCCGTAGACTGAAGTGTCTTTTTGTGTGGGGATCCTTTCTTTTCCTTCGGGCTATTTCAATAGTTTACGCTTTCGATAGTATGGTCTGGTTACTTTGCTAGTGACTTGTTAATATCTTGGTTTATGGTTAAGACGGTACAGTTAATCAATACCATCTACAATACCTATCCTTTTGGAAAGCCGTTTGGTTCTTGTTTGTTTTTCATTTTCTATGGATGGGTTCTGATGGGATTCGCATGCTGTGCTGCACCCGGAGACTGTGCTGTTTTGAGCCATAATTCAAAGCCATCTGTTCATATGCTTCGGACCTTATTTGGAGCATCCCTCTCTCTCTCTCTCTCTCAACCGAAGCTCCTCTTCGCCTCTTGTAAATGCTCTGACTGCCTCTCTTTCCTTGACTGTATTACTTCCGTCACTGGGAAGTCCATACCAACTCAGACACATCCCTCTGTCATCAATAGCTAGAAAATCATCAAGTTCTACGCTGTGTCACCATGTTCGACTGGAACAAGGTCGGTCAGATTCAAATAATTGGAGACGTCCAAATTCGACTTGACAAACACAATTTGGGAAGTGAAGGGTGGAGTTGTCCAAACCCAGTAAATTACGCACGATAAACATTAAATCTGTCCAATTTCGATTTTTGAAAGTGGAGAGGTAGAATTACCCATAAAAATAAAAATAAAAAGATTTCGGAACAATAGATCTCGTTAATTGCGCACATGAAAACTGGTTGTTGGATAAAAAGTTTCTTTTGCAAATTTTACAATTCCTTCCTTCAACCCACTGCTAAGAAACAACTGAAAATAACACAGATCAATGAATATGAATGACAAATAAGAACATCACAAAGATGAATTGCCTAAATTTTAAGTCCCCATACATCTCAAATTTAGTAACTAAACCAATTTTGGATCTGTGATTGAAGTCCAAACTCAGAGACATACGAACTTCAAGAACCATATCTCCAGTGACTAGGCAATGATGAGTTGAATATCCGAAGAACTAAGTTCCTCTCTCTCCTACCCAGAATGTTAACACCATAGGCACGATAAACACCAAGCCTTTTCGCCCATCTTCCGCTGCGCTTTTTCTCCGATGCGACAATAAACCTGTTCCTTGGGGATTATTCTTCAGTTTCCTTTCTGTTTTCTTGGGAATCTTTACCTCCCTTCTGTCTACTCAAATCCTCATTACTGTCCGAACTGCTGCTTCCCCCACCATTTATATGAGACAACTGCTAAGCCATTCGTTGGGAATCCATACTTGAATTCATCTAAGCTGACGTGAGTTCCTTTAGCTCACTGTTGCATTGTGGGCCTTTTAAATTGGAGATTTCCTGATCAAAGAGGGAAGATTTGTATCAGTACAAGGACAACGCACTGTGAGCCACTGGCATTCAAACATAAGATATAAACAATAACCTAACCGATGTCAAGAAGAAGAAGATTGATGATGAAGAAGACTGATGATGATGACGATGCCATGGCAGTTCACACAGTTCAGATGGATGATCTGACAGTTAAGACAGCCCTGTATTTGGTATCAGATATAATCTCTTACTGGTCAAGACTAAACAGAAAGAAAACGGAAATCAGAGGGGGAAAGTATTAGACATAGAATTGTTGCTATGCAAACATTGCAAAGGTTGATGGGAAGAAGATTCATATTCCTGGCACAGCTATATCAAGAAAGAGGAGGTTGGGTGCGTTTTAAAGTGAAGCATGGGATTAGCTAACACGGATGTCTGCTTCTTGAAAGGGAAGCTCTGTAATGACAAAGAATAGAAAGATTATGAAGATTAAATCTTGAACGAACTGCAGTCCATAACGTTGCATGCCTTTTTAACATAGAAAGATGTCATTCCATAGGAATTTTATAATTAGCTCGAATAAACTGACAAGTGTTTGTTTCAACTTTCATGCTTCTTTAATTAAACGATTGCTGATAACACCATAGGAATAACTAAGAGAAAGGATTCGACGTAACTTGAAGCTCGCATATAAAAATGTAAAGTTAGCAGAAACAAGAATATGCAATACGTTAATACCTTAATTCACCAACTTTTGGACCTTCAAAAGTTAGTCATCTCAATGTCTAAGTTATCTCTTTTGATACGTAACGTATAAGTTATCTTAAATTCATTATGCGTCCAATTACAACTTCAAATTCAAGCCACCTTAGTAATCATCATTGTTCCATATAGCAGGGGTGGAACTATCAAGGGGGGCGGTGTGGCACTTGCCACCCGGTTCAAAAAATACCAAACCAAGCCTTATGTCTCAATCACTTGGGATCAGCTACATGAATCATTTTCCTCCATTGAGCTCTGTCAAAGGCCGCTTATTCACACAAACTCATTATATTCATATATTTGCGCACCACAACATCTAATACTAATTTAGGTCTACCACTCCCCGTAGCATTGCTACCCAAAACTATCCTATCCGTTCTCTTAACTACTGCATCTCCTGGTCTACGGTAAACATGCCCAAACCACCTTAGCCTATTTTCTCTCAACTTCTCCTCTATAGCTACTACATCTACCATCTCACGAACTGTTTTATTTCTAATCATGTCTCGTCTAATCTTACCACACATCCACCTCAACATTCTCATTTCTGCTACACTTATCTTGCTCATCTGTTGTTTCTTAATAGGCCAACATTCTGTCCCGTAAAACATCGTTGGTCTGATGACAATTCCATAGAATTTTTCCTTCAATTTTGTGGGTACCCTCTTGTCACATAATACACCAGTAGTGCTCCTCTACTTGAGCCACCCAACTTGGATCCTATGGGTCACATTATCGGTAATCTCTCCATCTCTTCTAAGAATTGAGCCTAAGTACCTAAAATGACCATTCTTTGGTATCTCTTGATCTTGAATCATCACTTTTTCTTCATGCGCACTACTGGTACCACTAAACTTGCACACCATATACTCAGTTTTACTCCTACTTATCCGAAAATCCTTTGACTCTAATACTTCCCTCCAAATTTCTAATTTTGTATTAATACCTCTAGCAGTTCATCAACGGGGACTATGTCATCTATAATTGTAAACATCATACACCATGAGATATCCTTCTGAAATTGTTGCACACCATATACTCAGTTTTACTCCTACTTATCCAAAAATCATTTGACTTTAATGCTTCCCTCCAAATTTCTAGTTTTGTATTAACACCTCTAGCGGTTCATCTACGGGGACAATGTCATCTGTAATTGTAAACATCATACACCATGGGATATCCTCCTGAAATTGTTTAGTCAATTCATCCATAACTAAGGCAAAGAGGTACGGGCTCAAGGCTGTGATTGGAAATTCACTTGTTCCCCCTACTGGTGATCTAATGGTAGTGACGGCACTTTCATACATGTCTCTAATCATCTCGATATACCCTTTGGTCACTCATTTTCTCCCCAGAACCCACCAGATGATGTCTCTAGGCATCCTATCATAAGCCTTTTCTAAGTCTATGAAAACCATATAGAGATCCTTCTTCTTTGCTCTGTATTTTTCTACCAATCTCCTTAATAGGTAGATAGCTTCCATAGTTGATCTTTTAGGCATGAACCCAAACTGTTTCTCTGACACCATAGTCACCATCCTCAAACGATGTTCAATAATTCTTTCTCACAACTTCATTGTATGACTCATCAATTTAATACCTCTATAGTTTTTACAGCTTTGAATATCCCCTTTATTCTTATAGATAGGTACTAAGGTGCTCATTCTCCATTCGTCGGGCATCTTCCGAGTTATAATAATCTTGTTGAACAATTTCGTCAACCAAGTCACCCCCAAGTCACTTAGACTTTTCCACACTTCAATAGGGATACCATCTGGTCCTAAGGCCTCACCCGGTTTCATCATTTTCAAAACTTTAACCACTTCGAACTTTTGTATTCTCCGATAAAACTAATATTCTATGTTCTAGCCAGATACATACACTTCCTCCCCACCAAAGCCTCTTCATGTTTCTCGTTTAACAAATATGAAGAGTTTGCACAAAGAGTACATTGGTTTCCGCCCCTACCATATACAAACTTTCAGATTCCACCTTTGTAGTCTCATCTTAAGCTCTCTCATATTTGCTTTCACATAAGTAATGTAAACAAATATAAAGTGGCAGTTGCTTTGACCAACGATTGGTCTTTCATTCGGGCACCATAAGATTGACTGTAATGCAAACTCAGCTAGACTAAACCACCAAAGAAGAGGAACAAATGCACTGCAATGATGATGCTTGGAGTTGAAAACCAGCAAGGATGGAATAACTTAAACCAGACAATAATTTGATTTCCAAACACAATCACTGAACAACTTAAAACCTTGAAAAGAGTATTACTTTCTGCGATATAGAATGCACGTGGAATGATATGGTAATGATGGCAAGCATTCTCTTTTCTGAAATACAACTCAATTAATTAGGGACTGTAAGATAGAGTAAAAACTTTCTAATGGAGACAGAAACCATATTAAGACACAATTGGACATATATTGATACAAAACTTCTTGGTCAAGTACTTGAATCAAGATTCAAGTGAAATCTAAATTCCAAAATGTGTGATGTTTTGACATGAAACAATTTGTATCCGATCAAAGCAACTGTGTTTTGAGAAATAGTAACTAAAATTACAATCCTCAGGCAACTCACTAACTATTTGACAAATTAAGTTAAAGGTCAATCTATTTGGACACTCTGATACATGGAGGAAAGAAAAGGAATGGGCTCTCTCGTTCAAAACCACCTATTTAGATAGCTTTAGAGGAGAGAAATGGGAACAACCATAATCCTATCTCACTTTTTGAATCTCTCCGAAAGATGAAAGATTTAGAGAGGAAGAAGGGCGGAGCAAGTAGTCAATTTCTTCCTTGATGTTTACGACCAATTATTTCCCTTTTCTTCGCTTTTAAGCACAAAATAAACTTATCTTCTTGTCTGTCATTTCGCCTTTATCCTTTACAAACAAGGGGAGAGAATAACGCAAGTTTTCTTCATCTTTTCCTCATGAATACTTCAAACAAGATGGAAAGATGCCATTATCCTTTCCGTTCTCTATTCTTTACTTTCATCCCAAACTTAACCATTTGTTGTGTTTTCCTTTCCCTCCTAGCCTCTTTTCCTTTCACACTAAATTTCCCATTTGGACAGTAATGACGACAGGGATAAACCCTAAAGTACATCCGAATCAAGATTTCTAGGTTGTGGTAGTCAAGTTGTTAATGCAAATTTTAGATGCTAATTATATTATGAATCAATACAGAATCCCCTAGCCCCCTTAGATTAGGCTAGTGTAGGTTTCTTGCATGCAAGTTGAAAAACAGAAGAAGAAGCAGAATTGTGGCAACTAAAACTATAATGCAAATGTTTGTTGAATTTCGAAGTGAAAATTGTAAAGCAATAGTTAAAAAAACAAGCAATAGAAACTGTTGGGAATGTTTTGAATATTTTGTCTCGCATTGGTTAATTATGTTGTTACCGTTTTTGTACCTTATTATCTATTTAAAAATAAGGGGTTTGGGGCTACTAGTATTATGGTCTTTTGTTCAAAGGTTTAGATATTAGGATTTTGTTCATCTCTGAGGATTCCACGAAGGGTTTGTGTCTCCCTTTTAGGTTCCACCGGAGGCTTGTCCCTAGATATCTGCCGACTCTTTGTGTTCTCTCCCTGATTATAGTGAATCCTCTTGTTCTTCTCTCCGTGGAGTACGTTCTTGCTTTGTGCTTAAGCGGAACCTCGTAAATTCTTGTGTTTCGTTTATCGCTTGTTGATTTATTATATTCTCAGTTTCGTGTTCGGCACAACAGACACAGTTGCAGAAATTATGAAAAAAGTCCAATTAAGCTCAAACACTTTAATTACACGAATAGATATGTTCGCAAAGAAGCATATACCCAAAAAGGGGAGGCAGAGAGAGAGAGAGAGAGAGATAGAGAGGCAAACCTGTTGAGGAGAGAGAATGGATTCGATTTTGAGGAAGGCACCAATTTGAGCTATTCGTATTTGTTCTTCTCTGCCTTCTCTGGGAAATGGAAGCAGAGAAGAGGTGTTTCCAAGAAAATAATTTTACTGATTTTAAAAAAAATCAAAAATAATTTTAGACACTCCTCGTATTTCAACCTGCAACCTGCGAAGTCATTCAAAACCACGTCGTTTTCGATGGCACCATTTTGTTAGATGTTGTTATGTGTGCCGTAGACTTTTTGATATTGTTATGATCATATACTAATGAAAATTCAAATTCATCGGTTATAGATTAGTACCCTGACTATAAACCCATCACTCCTAGTTTTGTAAAAGTCAAAAGCATTCTGATAAGATACTAACAATTTGTATCCTATTCTGATGCCTCGCTCCTGGAAGTTCGAGGCAATGGTCGACCGGTCTGAGGGCGGTTGGGGCTTAACGGAGGCTGTTTGATCGGTGACCAAAGGGGTCAACCGGGGTTGATCCTATATCGCTTGGTGAAATGTAAGTTATGTGCTTTAAATAATAGATCGCTATCCTTCATTTTACAAAGCCTTTTAAAACCGTGAGGGCATCAAAGCCCATTAGAATTTCACCGTTGAGCGGGCTCACCTTGGAATAATCCAAGGATGGATGTACTCACTGAGAAATCTAATGGGGTTTTACTAGGCGAGAGCGGATCGTTACATATGGTAATATTTGATTGTTGGTATACTTGATTAGACCTGGGTAATAAGTCGTGTCGGGTTGTGTTCATGTCGAATCAGCCAAGTTCGTGTCACAAACCACCCAACCCGAACGTGACCCATTTAGAATTCGTGTTCTCCAGTCGTGTCATTTTCGTATTTCGTGTTAGAAATGGTCAACCCTAACTTCATGTTCGGTTCGTGTCGTGTTATCATGTCCATTACTCATGTCTACTATATATTTTATACTAATTTTTCAAATCCATAGCACAAGTTAATTTGTGGAATAATGATTTGTTTGTGTAGGAATACTAGAAAAGAACCCAGGGACCTGGGTTCAATTCCTGGCCCAGCCGAACACCTTTTTTTATTTATTTTTCCTTATTTCTACATGTATATAAAATAATCTGTTACGGAGTGTGTGTGTGTTTGTGTTCGTGTTCAGGTCATTTTTCGAGTCGTGTCATGTATGACACAGATAAGTAATCGTATTAGTCAATTTAGTTGTGTCAGTTTTGTGTCTCACGTGTTCAACCCGAACCCGACCCATTTAAAATTTGTGTGTCTCGAGTCTTGTCATTTTCGTGTTTCGTGTCAGAAATGGTCAACCCTAACCCGCTAACTTCATATCCGGTTTATATCGCATTATCGTGTCCGTTATCGTATGCTTGATACCTCTGACAAGCTTTACAAAATAATTTCGATAATCAAAGTGTACAATAGCGCGAGCCTATAAAGAGCAGCCTTCACATTACCCTCCGAGAATCGTTTCCAAAAAAAAATGCGCCAAAAACTGTACGATGTGTGTGAGTCCTTACGAAAGATATAAGCCTCCCATGATCACTCTAAACACACAAATATCTAATTTTGCAATTTCATACGTTCCTCCTTAGCATTCCTCGAATCTAAAAAGGGTAAGGCTAACTTCTTCTTCTTCTTTTTAATCTTCTATGATTAGATATGTCCAGACTGACTTACTCGTATTTTAAAAAATCTCCTTTCATATTTAGTCAAATGCTCAAGATTTAAAAAATTCACAAGAAATTACTTAATTTAATTTCTTGCATCTTGTCTCAAGAATCGAACTTGGTGAATTATGTAGAAACAAACCTAACCAACCAATCGGAATAACCATCGGGCTTGTACGGGGTGGGAGATGCTGAGCACCCCATTCGGCCGTTCATCTCGACAATCAACGGCTCAGATTTTTTTCGGGCAATCGACAGCTCAGATTTATATACGCTCAGATTCAATTCAAGCTGTCCGCGCCGAGATGAACGGCCGGATCGGCGCTGGGCACTGCTTGGCAAGGAAAGCATCCCCGGGTCCGGGCTTGTACAGCTTACTTTTCAATACTCGTATTCGCGGGAAGTTAGAGATGGCGGGCAGCGAAAAGAGCGGTTGCTGCTGTTTTCGTTTCCAAGCTTCCAATAGGTTCCTGTTCCAAACGCGAAGCAACCTGCTCGTACCAGTATCTATCTTCTATGGAATATATAAAAACAAAAAGACGCCCAGATGGAAAGCACCGGTCGGTCAGCTGCCGAACTCGCAAAAAAAGCGACAGCAAAAGCAAAAAAAAAAGAGAGCCACCACTGGGAATTCCGCACTGAAAACAGAGAAAGTGTTTGATAAAATCTCTCTCTCTCTCTCTCTCTCTCTCTCTCTCTCTCATTCTTTACTTGCTCTCGGAGAAACCGAAAAAGCCGCCTCTCCATCACTTACCCCACTACATCAACAAAGTATCTCTCTTTACCTATATATATACATAAATAAAAATGGACGTGATTCCCGAAACAACTAGTGTGGGGGATTTTGACGGAGAGAAGGCAGTAGTGGTGGCTAAAGATGGCGAGTTCGAGCGGGAGCAAGGGCGGGGCGGGCCTGCCCAAGTCGCTGTCGAAGCGGGTGACTAGGGCCCCGACGATGATGGACCCCGGCGAAGCTGAGAACGACATCGACAGCGAGCTGGTTCCGCCGTCGCTTGCTGTTATTGCACCCATCCTCCGTGTTGCCAATGAGATCGAGAAGGAGAACCCTAGGGTCGCTTATCTCTGTCAGAACTCTCTCTCTCTCTCTCTCCCAATTTGCGTTTAAGTGAATTTTACTGAAATTAGTATAATGAATGAGTTCAGTTTCACTTTATCTCTGTTGTGAATGCACACCAATATACATATCGGAGAAAGTTATGGTACACCCAGTGGCCTATCTAAAAATTTAGCTAAGTGGGGCACCATTAAAGTCTTAAAATTTTCTATTTTTTACTTATTGCAAATAACCATAATATAAAAGAAATAAAATTAAAACATAAAATCTCTATTATAAAACAGAAGGGTGTGAGGACAAGTTGTTGGAATGGCTAAGATTGGTTTGATCCAAAGGCTGAGAGTCATTCTCCTCATCTCATTAAAGAGCCCATATTTTAAAGCTAATTACATAACTGTCATCCTCTTCTAATAGAGATGTGTAGTGCCGTAGGCACGGGCTAACACTAGTTTATATATAGATAACAAGTCTTTGTGACAAAAAAAAACGTGATGGATAATTTTTTTGAAAACTTGACGAAGATGCTTAGGATGTAAGTGTTATAAAAGGGAAAATGTGAGACATTTTTGGAAACAATTTGTCATTGCCTTTATCAATTTGTATAAGATTGAAATTATTGAAATTGCAGTTGAGCCCCGTGCCCCAACTGGTCCCACTGTGCATCCGCCACTGGGTACACCCTTTGCCACATAATCGTTCCGTGGGACCTTTGCTTTGAGTTATCCATCATCGCTTTCGCGCATTTTAGTAGGTTGAGATATTTTTGAAAGACGCTTTCAGGCTTGCAGTCTCGCACGTGAACACATTATGTGACTTAGGGTCTACCTGGGTGTACCGTAGAATTGTTAAGCATCTTTTTTATATTTGTTATGTTTTTTTGGGGGGTTTTGTAATATATTTTTCGGTTTAGTTGCACAAGGATGTGCCTTGAAAGTATATGGTTCATGTATATTTGGAGCAATAGCATGATACGTATTTTTGGTATATGGTATGCATATTTTTTGGCTCATTAGTTACGCATTGTTTTGCATGTTTGGTGAAGTTTCGAATACAGGTGTACGGTAAACCCAAATGTTTACGTATTCTTTTGGTTAGTTATTTATTTATTTTTAGTTTAACTTCACATTTTTTTGTTTATGTTAGGTATGCATTTTTTTGGTTACCAATTTATTTTGATGTTGTACCATAGCCTTCTACCGTGTAAGACGAGAGGCCTTTGGCTGTACGGCAACTAGAGTGCAATTAGGGGCTAGGATAAAGGAGGTCAAGAGTTCAACTCTTTGTGCAAATCTAATTATTCTAACAATATTGACCGTTAAAAGAAATAGGCTTCTCCCATGTATTTAATTAGCTATTTTTATTTGTTAGTGAACTTGTTTTAACTCTTGTCAAAACACTTAAAACTTTCATATCTGTCCTAATGAAGGGGAGAAATATGTTTTTGCTTGATTTGCTTTTAGTAATTTTCTCAGTGTATTTTATAAATTTTTAAAAAAAATTGACCCCAAATATAAGTCAATTTAAATAAGTTAGGACAAAGGGATGCTAAATCATGGTTTTTTTTTTTGATCCGGTGATGCTAAATCATGTTGTTTCTATTGTTAATTGGAAAGTCCGCCGACTTCCTGTCGGTCATAGAAAAAACCATAATCCTTACATCTATCACTTTTAGATTATGTAGCTCCATTCTTGGATGAAAGTAACAAATGTAAATGCACTTAAGCAATGTGAGGTTAAAAGTTGTGGGGAGGGCAAGCATTTAATCTATGAGAGAGGAGACGTTTCTCGTCTTCTTTCTAATTTCGTGCTCACGTGGAAGTTACGAACGGTAAGTGTTGATTAGAGACTTTTTTCCACTGGAAGGTTAAATAAGTATTGGGTTTCCAAAAGCCTTGTGGTGTTAAGGGACTCTGTTTTTCATATGTAATTAGATTTGACGGCTTGTTTAATATTTTCTACCACTTCTTGGGTTAAACTAATAGCTCTATGGATGTTTGTTTTCTGACAAAGATGTTGATTTATTTTTGTAGCTTTTGTTTTCGAGAATGTTAAGAGACATTTGTTTTGTTTTCACAACTTGCATTTGCAGCATGTTACATTTGGATAGATTTGGCATGAGAAATGAATAGTACTAGGTCTTTTGTCGATATCAGTGATCATTTGTATCTCTTTTAGTACACCATCTAAATTACTTAATTTATTGAATTAGGCCGCTTCCATGCATTTGAGAAAGCTCATTGGATGGATCCAACATCAAGTGGACGGAGGGTTCGCCAGTTCAAGACCTACATGTTACCCAGACTTGAGATGGTAGATGCTAACAATAACTGTTTTACTGCTTCCTTTTTGGCATTTGCTTCCTTTCTTTTTTTTTCTCAAGGTATTCCCTTTCTTTAATAGGGAGGTTAACTTTATATCACTGGACTTTTCGTATGTGTGAGGTTCCTTGTGATCATGTATGTTTCACAAGTCTATGTACCAGAGGGTGTGTTTGTATGTAAGATACACCAAAGTTAGTTTCTATCTCTTTTCTACCATCAATAATCATCAAGCAACCATGCCAAAGTCATTGAAGTGCAGTGGTTACAGTTTTGGTTGGAAGTCTAGGGTGGTTTGGGTAAGGGGTTATATTCTCATCATCTATCAAAAAAAGGTAGTCCACGAACCATCATTTAGTGATTATGGTTTACAATTCATACTCCAGCTGTCCCACTTTCTTTATAGATAAATTAAAGTTATATTGAGCAAAATCACTTACAGGTGCAAGGGGGCATACCCCAGAACAAAGCCATACAAAGAAGGCAAGCAAGAAAAAGAGAACAGCAACTCACTTAGTAGCAGCAACAACAAGGCTGTCCCAGTTTACAGGAACTAAAGAGATAAACCTGCGTGTGTGTTGCAAGTTTGACAACTTATTACCCTAGGACATAGTTTAGTTTATTGAGGATGTGTCGGGATTCATAACCAGCACCTTTGAGGTAGGAGTTACTAGATAATTTAGAACAGTGCTTGTCTATTGTTTATTTTGTGATGGTAAAGGTTGGGATTAGTGGTCTTAGAGTGTTGGTTAGAGCTTTCGGGGTAAAATTGGAACTGTTTGTGGTTGGTAAATAGTAACTAGCGTACAACAAATCCTAAATTACCTTGAAGTCCAATGAGGCCCTGAAGTTTGGAAAAAATTCAAATTGCATGTTATCAAGTTCTCATAAGCTCTTTGATTGAAAGGTTAGAACATGCTTATATGTTAGTGGACTGTCAGCATTTCTGCTAGGTCCTGCAGTGTAAATTTTTCCGTATGACTCTTGATTCCTCGACCTCTGATTGCAAGCTTCTGACTGTGATCAAAGTGGCTCTTCCTTTAGTAGGCTTATGTTTGGAGATAGGAGTTAACATGAGATTTTGCAAATGCCACATTTTGGAACTTTTGTCCTCCCAAAACAATAATAATGCACTGAGCTTGTGTTTCATGGACGACTATAACTTAAGTGAAGTAAGTGGGACAGGGTTGTTAGGTAAAATGTCTTGAATGGTAGACGTTTTCAAAATCCTGGTAATTGATCCTGCCCATCGTTCCACTGTATGAAAACCGTTGTGGCTTCTACTGGATATCTACCAATATGCTCTGGAGCATGCAGTCCTTTGTTGCTAAAAGTAAAAGTAAGTGAAGATGATTGTAACTGCAGAGCCTTTTAATTTGAATGCAATCACCAAGTTGTGAGAACACTGATTGGCAGCAGAGCCTTTGGATTTCTTGTTGCCGATATGAAAGAGAGTTGAGTGACAATTGATCAAATCTTCTTGGATGAAATTTGAGCTTCCTAAACTCGAACATGTGCTGCTCAAATTGGATTTTTCTTAGAAAAGGTAAGAAGGTTTTTGGTGCAGTCTCTACTATTGCCAGGACAGTGGAACTATTGTTTTTAAGGGCTGTGACTTGTGAGATTCTGCAGCCCTGTCAATAGCCTCTCTTTTGATTAAGTGGTGGTCTGATGTATAATTATTCCGGTGATCGATTGGACTTCATCAGGATGACAGACTTTCATGTATTTAACTAGCTCAATGGTTATGGTATCCGTATCAGGCTATCAGCCGTCTCCTTGTGCATCACTGTGCTGCTCACACTGTAAGGTGTCACATTCATTTGTGTGTAACATTTTCATATAATTGTCTGAAATGGGTTGCTCTGGGGTAGGTGGTGGAATATGGTTGGTAGAACTATTGGCTAAGGTTGGGGAATATCTGGAGAGGACAACCGTTGAGCATCCTGCTGCTCAATTTCTTCTGACATGTGTTGACTTGATCATGCTGTCTGCACATATACTTCCATTTTAAGTGCTACATTCAACATTCCCTTCTATTATCTGATTAAAGTCGCACCTATGCTTTGCTATTTATTAAACGCCGTCTCTTTTGTTAAACATCTCAAATTGTGTTGGTTGCAGGAAGGAGAGAAGACAAGACCTCAGCTTGCAAAGAATGATTCAAAAGAAATCCAAAAATTCTATCAAAATTTTTGTGAAAAGAACATCAAACAGGGCCAATATACAAAAACACCGTGAGGCTTGAGTTTAAGTTGTTGAATCCAAAATTTGGTTGAACATTTTCTATTCCTTTTGTGTTTAACTTGTTGGTTTGCCATTCATATCTGTTGAAGGGATGAGATGGCCAACATATTTCAGATTGCTAAGGTGTTGTATGACGTGCTGACCACAGTTGTACCAAGTGGACAAATTGAAGACGAGGTTAGATTTATATAATTTTTCCTGCCACTTCATCTAGTGCAGACTGAGTTATTTTACTCTAAGACTCTAAGTTGCTTAAGTTGTAATAATAGACGCAAAGATATGCCCGTGAAGTCGAGGAGAAAAGACATCAACACTTCAATATTCTCCCCTTATATACGCTTGGGGTCAAACCAGCAATTATGGAACTTCCCGAGGTTGTATACAAGCTGCATTTGTAAATCTTATTTCTATGAGTTTTTTTTTGAAAACATCCCTCCAATTATTCACCAGATTTTTACTTAGTCCTCCAACTATTGGCTTGCATCCTATGTTGTCCTTCTGTTAAGTTCCAAACGGGTACAGCAGCGGACGGCAACGTTTTGTTTAAAAAAAAAAGTTTCCAACCACCAATTTGCAATCCTATGAAGTAGAAACGTGATTATGAGAGCCTTAGAGACAAAATTTGATTATGTCTCTTTAGAATAATATGATCAGAATAATAAAATCTTCACACCCATTCAAACGGATTAAAATTTGAGCACTTAATTTTTTGAGACGGTTTATATATTAAAAAATATAGTTAAAAAATTAAGTGCTCAAAATTTAATTCGTTTGAATGGGTGTGAAGATTTTATTATTCTGATCATATTATTCTAAAGAGACATAATCAAATTTTGCATCTAAGGCTCTCATAATCACGTTTCTACTGCATAGGATTGCAAATTGGTGGTTGGAAACTTTTTTTTTAAACAAAACGTTGCCGCCGTCCGCTGCTGTGCCCGTTTGGAACTTAACAGAAGGACAACATAGAATGCAAGCCAATAGTTGGAGGACTAAGTAAAGCATTTTGATAGTTTAAGAACTAAGTAAAAATCTGGTGAATAGTTAGAAGTATGTTTAAAAAAAAAACTCTATTTCTATTGGCTTCAATGTCAATTCATCCTTTTTAATACGTTATTGCTACCCTCGTCACCCCCCTCCCCCATTTATTGTTTACACTTTCTTGAAAAAAAATAGATCAAAGCGGCCATTAAAGCTCTGCACAATGTGGCCAATCTTCCTATGCTTGAGGACAAGGACAAGTCTGTCGTTGATATTCTTCATTGGCTTTCCTCAATATTTGGGTTTCAGGTAAATTTATATGCTAAATGTCGTCACTTTTGCAAAACCCCACACCCCCGCCCCCCCCCCCCCCCCCCCCATTCTGCATCATATTGTCGTGTTTCCTCCCTCCTTTCTTTTTGTCCTCTGGTATAGTCTTAGCTGAACCAATAAAAACACTGAACTTGTAGTTGTTTACTCTGTTAGAGAGACTTGAAGACCTTGCCTTATCAGCTTCACTAGAATAAGGCTCTTGATACCACTAATCTTCATGCTAATGTTGCCTTGTCTGAATGAATTGAGTTGTTGATGGGAACTTGTTGAAACAGATGTCCCATGATTTTTGGACGTGACCGTGGATTCGAGGTTTATTTAAACTTCTTGAATTACGCGCATGATTTACTACTATATTGCGGTTATTGGAAAGCAACCTATCTATATATTTGTTTATATTTATGTATCTTGCGTCAATAACGTGAATATAATGTCAAAGGATAGATCGGCACTCAATCACCCCCTCCTCGATCACATCGTTGGGAGTGGAGACTAAACTGGTTTTAGTTCGTTTTATATTTAAACATACAAATGGCCTAGGTGATTGAGAATGATGTAGTCCATGATGTCTGTGTTTGCGGACGTAGGTCATGAAGACCAGACCATAAAAACTGTGTTATTTTTTATTAAAGCATCCAACTCACAGCCCTGCTACTCCTGAAAGAGCTGGGTGAAGAGCGCGCTCATGTTCCACCGGTTGGCAGGCGGGCTAAAGAATCCGCGGAAACTCAAATCAAACTAGTCCCCAGTAATCCAAATGGAGCTTCATATGGTGCGCAAGGACTGTGGCTATACAATGCGGTGATATCAACATCCGCTGTTGCTGGACCTCCCCAGCCTGTGCTGCTTTAATTCTTTGTTGGTTCAATGGATTTGGATCCGTGCTAATTCTAAATTGGCAATGAGTGGAAAGGCTGCCCAGGCTCATATACTAGTTTTGGAGGAGATAATTAACCAATATGGGACAAACTCCAACACTTCCCTGCACGTGCGACCCCTGACTCCCACATGGAGAGTTAAACAAATGATCCATAGCACATGGATCACAACAAACAACGGTGTACTTATGACACAAACAAAGGGAACCAAAGTCTCCTAAACCCTAGCTTTGATACCATGTTAAAGTATCCAACTCAGAATCACTTGGCAATGAGTGGAGAGGCCGCCAAAGTTCGTATATTAGTTTTGGAGGACATAATTAACCAATATGGGACAAACTTCAACAATTTTCTTCTTCCTTCTCTATCTCCAAACTTTCTTTTACAAATTTGATGTGGTATCAGAGCGGGCCGATCTGAATTTGGTTCTGCTCTGTATTCTCTTAGTCTTTTTTTTTTTTTTTTTTCATTTTTATTGTTTAATTCAAAGTCCATGCAATGAGCTCCCATGAGCTGTGATTATAGAGTTGGCACAAAGCACGCCAAGGAATATGGATCAATGACTTAACGAGGATAAATAAGGGGCCTTTGTGTATGCTTTTCAGCAATTATCACTTTTCCAGAGTCATAGATTTATTATGAACATCCTTCCACCGACGCGGATTATTTATTTGGGACGAGAATAATGGGACTATTATTTCATTAGTTTTGATTGCTGTAATTGGTTTTCTTGTTACATTATACGAACAGATGGGAAAAAACTCCCCCCATCTGATTATATTTTTGGTTCTCTTTTGTTCTGGGATTGAAGGAAGGTAATGAGGCAAATCAACGGGAGCACTTAATAATGCTACTTGCAAATATCGATGTGAGAAACAATAATAACACTGAGGGCAATGTCCAGGTAAATCTTCCTACTTCACTTCTGAATGTTTGTAAACTTGTATATGTGTTATTGGTATGCATAATTATATTTTATCTGCTCCTTGTTTCTCCCTAGCAGTGTTGCGTTCCATCTCTCTGTGTTCTAATTGGAAAATTCTTATCAAACTTCATTGCAGTTGAACAGTGCCACTGTAAAAATTCTGAAGGATAAAATTTTCAAAAACTACCGCTCATGGTGTGATTATTTGCATCTCAAACATAACCTTCAGTAAGAAAATTGTTGGTTATTCTTAGACCCTTCGAATTATCTTTCAGTTGCATTTCTTAGGATGCTCTAAGCACATACTTCTAAAGCTTTCTATTGGTTTGCAGTACTCCACAGGGTTCTAATAAACAACAGCTTGAGCTTATCTACACTGGACTATATCTTCTTATCTGGGGTGAAGCCTCAAATGTTCGATTTATGCCGGAGTGCCTTTGCTATATTTTTCACAATGTACGTTTCTTTTCATTTAATGACTAGCAATATAAGTGTCTCTCATTGCTGTTGCAACTTCATTAATGTGTCTCCTATATGGCCTGTCCTTGTGGTTATAGACTACGATTCAATTATAGAATTCCATTGCAACTATGTTTTTTTTTTGGGGTTGTGGGGGGGGGGGGCATGTACACCACAACTATGTTCTCCCGTTATACTAATAATTATTTGGAGTATTTATATGGGGAATTCATCATAAACTCAGACCAGTTACCTTATTCCTTGTTTTCTTAGTTTCATTTATTCTTGCTCCAAATTGATGCATATAGTAGCTCGTTCAGAGGTTTGATACCATCGTAGCTCTCCTTTTTCCCTTTCATTTTGGGCACCCTATTTGTTAAAGTATCCAATTCCAAACCAATTGGCAAAGAGTGGAGAGGCCGCTCAGGCTCATATACTAGTTTTGGTGGAGAAAATTAACCGATGTGGGACAAACTCCAACATTCCCCCACACTTGCAACCCCCGACTCGCACATGGAGAAGTAAACAAAGGATCCATAACACTTGGATCACAACAAATAACGGTGCACTTGTGGTACAAATAAGGGAAACAAATTCTCCGAAACTCTAGCTCTGATACCATGTTAAAACATTCAACTCCAAACCAATTGGCTAAGAGTGGAGAGGCCACCCAGGCTCATATACTAGTTTTGGAGGAGATAATTAACCGATATGGGACAAACTCCAACACTATTCATCTGGTCCATCATTGTGGACATGATAAAATCATTTGTGGGGTAACTACTCATATGTCATATGTTTGGAAACTTCCTTTTGGGGTATAACATAAAATGAATATTGTTCATGTATAATGCCAAAATTGTTACAATTTAGATTCATGAATCTTGCCCATTCTGATAAATGTCATAGCTGGTCCAACTTCTTGTTACTGTCTCCTTTTTGTAAGAGAATAACACTTTTGTTTCTTAATAATTAGATGGCAAAGGAGATTCATGAAATTATATTTAGGAAACACCACCCTGTAGCACGTGACAGAGAGTCATTTCTGCGGGATGTTGTGGTTCCTATTTACGAGGTCATACGGAAGGTAGTTACAATACTACTTGGCTGCTGCTACTTTTATTTTCCTACATATTATATGCACATTTGTGTCTTAATTATCATTGTTCGGTGAAAAAGGAAGCAAGGAAAAACAAAGGTGGTAAAGCAAGTCATTCGGCATGGAGAAACTATGATGATTTAAATGAATATTTCTGGTAAGTTATTTGAATGCATATTTTCACGCTAGAACTATTTTTTGGTCGCTGAGGCATCTGTCCATTTTCCAGGTCTCGCAAATGTTTTAAATTGGGTTGGCCAATGGACCACAAAGCAGATTTTTTCGTAAATTCAGATGAGAAACAACCTCCACGTGCGGTATGTAATACATATTGAAACTGTCTAGAATTCTGATGATGGTCCTCATATATGTGTTTCCTTCAATTAAATTTTTTTTTTTGAACAATTTCCGTTTTATAAAAGGGGCGAGCCCCAAAAGCCAAGGGGATATGTGCAAATATATGTGTTTCCTTCAATGTTCTCAATGCATAATGTTGTTTAGCAGGGCGATATGTGCAAATAAGTTTAGGCTACATTCATGTCTATAATGGGAATATCCAGAAAGAAAGAGAACAAAAAAGCAAATTTGAAGAGTTTTGGTTGTCTTCATGGCAGAAAGAAACATAATTGGCTCTGAAATTGAATAACGATGAACTCACACAGAATCAAAATGATGAAGTTCATGGTCCATACTTACGTGCAGATCAACCATGTTAAAGCTCCTAAATAAACACATTTCTAATATCTACATCAGTTTCAATTGTTTTGGCTTGAAGGAGGGGCGTAGGTCACACTTCTCTATAATGAACTTGATTACGTGTATCCTTAGCTTAAAAATACTGTCATGTCTTCTCTTCTATTATTGCTTTCCCCTTGTTGAAAATAC
Source organism: Rhododendron mucronatum var. ripense (assembly GCA_019656295.1). Taxonomy (NCBI): domain Eukaryota; kingdom Viridiplantae; phylum Streptophyta; class Magnoliopsida; order Ericales; family Ericaceae; genus Rhododendron; species Rhododendron mucronatum. Next base: position 2,370,815 of record BPLT01000039.1, on the reverse strand, counting down.
TTAGAGCTGTTCATTTGGGGCTTCAAACGTCCAATTCAAGTTTGATGGTGGTATCAAACACTGGATCGTTTGTTGACCATGATCAATTACAACCAACGAGATGTTAGTAGCAGCATAACCTAGCCCCTCATTTTCTCATCTTGCTTGTATTACTGTTGTTTCTTCCAAAATTAGCTCATATTTGCTTTATTATTTCTGTTCAAGTTGCATTCTGATTAAATCTAGAGAGGCAAATTCTCTTACTATAGGAAATACTCTACCTTGTTGCCATTACAAGCAGCCCAAAGTCTATATCGATTGCGAAACATGTTTTTTAAAGTTTACAGATTGCTACTAGAATAGTCGTTGAAACATTTTTTTTCCACCGTCTTTTTGGTATTAAATGAGTTATGATTGTTATGCGGTCTTGGGTAGAACTCAACTACTGTTGAAGTGAGGGTGCCCTCACGCTTATATACTTCATATTACTTTGGTACCCAGGCGATCACGCCCTCCCTCTTGTGCAACCTCCTCACTCGGCAGTACCTGCCACACCTAGGCCAGAGACACACACCCTACCATCTCTGGGACATAGCTCTGATACCATGTTACACGTTCTTGTGTAGAACTCAACCCTAAAAGCTAGCTGTTGAAGTGAGGGTGCCCTTACGCTTATATACTTCATATTATTTTGGTACCCAAGCGATGTGGGACTTCGCTTCACAATGATGACGATTGTTGTATCTGCTTAGTGCTTGTTTACGTGCTCTTTAATTTGCCCAATTTTATAGTGCAATATTTGTTCAGCACTTTACAACCAACTTATACGTTTTACTTCTAGTAACTATCTCTGAAGTTCTGGAGGAATGTCTGAGTTTTTATGCTCTCTTTTTTGGTCTACATTAATGTTTTGTTTTCTCTAATTCATTCAGAAAGTATTCTTTACTTGCTTCATTATAAGTTCAATGATCTCCCCTCTTTTTGAGTAGAGATTCTCACATCACATGGAAATGCTTTTTTAGCAGTTGATTCCGCCTCTCTTTTAGTTCCTTTCATAAATATTTGGGTCCATTTGAAACCCGATTTTGAATTTATTTGTGGTTTCCTCGAAGCCTTTGGAGCAAACTTAATATCTACCTCTACAATATATGATCCCTGAAGCAATAACCCAAAGTTGCTGTTTGAGAAGTAACTTGACAAGGCAATACATCCCTGGAATGGTCCATATCAAGAGAATATGTTTTAACCATTAACCATAGTAGGAGTTATATCGATGTCTCGTATTTTAGATGAAATCTTGGAAATGTTTGTATTGATCTTAGCGTATATTCGCAGGGACGAAATCAGGTACGAAAGCAGGTCACTTCAGGGAAAAGGAAGCCTAAGACTAATTTTGTTGAAATCCGTACATTTTGGCACCTTTACAGAAGTTTTGACCGGTTGTGGATATTCTTTATAGCGGCTTTCCAGGTACTCTTTCAGCCTTTTTACTTGGTTCATTGATCTCTGGAAGGAATAATATCAACAGAAAATTTGTTATTTCAGGCTATGGTGATTGTTGCATGGAGTGGATCTCTTGCTAACATTTTCGATGCAGATGTCTCTAAACATGTTTTGAGCATTTTCATTACTTCTGCTTTTCTCAATTTTTTTCAAGGTAACTCCAGTGCCTCATTTCTAATGTACTTGTAGTATGTACCTGTCAATAATTTCTGCGCTTTCTGTACCCTGTTCGATTTTGCACGCTGTTCCGGTATTTTATCAAAATCTTTCTTCTGTTACGCAGCAACACTTGATATAATCCTTAGTTGGCATGCCTGGGGAAGCTTGAGATTTTCTCAGATCCTTCGCTACCTTCTGAAACTTGCGGTTGCAGCTTTTTGGCTTGTAGTCCTGCCAATAGCTTATTCCAAATCTGTGCTGAATCCAACAGGACTGGTGAAATTTTTCAGTCAATGGACTGGAAATTGGCAGAACAAGTCATTTTATAGCTATTGTGTTGCTATTTATTTGATGCCAAATATATTGGCGTCCTTACTATTTTTCGTTCCACATTTGCGGAGATGTTTGGAGCGTTCAAACTGGCGGATAGTTGTTCTCATGATGTGGTGGGCACAGGCAAGCACAAATGGCTTTTGTCACCTCTGTAAAACTATTGTTCTCTTGTATAATCTTATCTTTTGTCAATTTTACTGCAGCCAAAGCTGTATGTTGGTAGGGGAATGCATGAAGGAATGTTTGCACTTCTGAAGTAAGAAAACAATGTTTCCCTTTATCATAGTTCTTTTCTTTTAGGCCTCTCTCTCTGTGTTTGTGTGTTTTCAAAAGAGGGGGACCGGGGATGCTGCATTAGATTCTAGATTGCCAATTTGGTCCATGCTTTTTCTTGTTGCCCTTGGTCTTATCCTCAGTTGCAGGATCCTTCAACAAGGAGTGACGTGTCCGCTCCAGTTTCCATAGCCCCAAGTAAGGATCTGCTAAGAACATCAGGATGGTCTAGAAACAATCGTGCTTCCAAGTAGGATAGAACCTTTCAAGCAAATGAATCTCAAAAATACAGAAAAAGGACCAACAACCAAGAGGAAATCTGCAGCAACCATAAGATCCTAAGAATAATTAACTCAAATTTACTCTAGTAGATACTACTGAGTAATATTCTTCTAGTTTCGAAAGTCATATTTGAAACCAATCATATTATTAATTCTTATTTTAACATACTACTGTTTGGCACGTGTGAAATACCAATGATTGTTATTAATCCTCGATGACTTCTATCATAGATAACTGGATTCTTTTGACACAATCATGTTAAGAATTGAATGGTATCATTATTCACGGGTACCAACTGTCGATATCCTTTACCATCTCCACTGTTCACCTCGATCATTGAGAATTAAGAAAAAGAGATGAAGATAGTTTTTGTAGCTATCCTCCGACCTCACTCCCCTCACCACAAACATTGTCGGTAACACCATAGTCAACATTTTTGCTATAATTGCATGATTTCTACATCAACACTGTCGTTGTGCATCATCTATGCATATCAAAATCGTCAATCTTCTCAATCGTCATTTGTTGCCACTATAAACATTTTAAAATTTTAATTTGTCAAATTAATCTCTCATGTATGTTATAGACTCTACAAACTTTATAGTTGCACAATTTTTTTTGATTGGGCCTGTCAATTTCCTCCATCAGCATTGGTGGTCTCCATCATATTTGTCATGTTTCTTTTGTTCCAAAACCTGCCAAATCTTTAGTTGCTTCATTCTTCTCCATCATCAATGTTGTCACCTCCATCAGCTGTGATTGAAATTACTATCTACTCCAAGCTGTTCCCAATGCCAGATATAACATTTTTTATGGCATCTTAAGTTTTATGCTGTGGGGCCCACAAGGTCTGGCTCGTTAAATAACACTTAAATTCTCAATACATTAGAAAACTTAATAGCACATTTTATGCTTACGGTTATGGTTCCTAGACACGCTTCATTTGTAATGCTGCAGTAGTTAACAGAGTAGACTGACAATTGAAATGTGGAAGTACCCCTAAAGAAACTTAGTAGCTCGCAAGTGGGATCCTGCTCCTTTCTCTACAGAATAACTCAGTTGCAACTAAGGCCAGTGCATTAGGAGACAAACAGAAGCAGGTGGGTAGGAGGAAAAAGTTAGATGCAAGTGCTGCTTTTTACATATAAAATGGATATGGTGGGACTGACGTATAGGCTCCCAATCTCAGAATTTTCTATATCCTGCACTTGCTCCCCTATCCCCACTTGTACACCCTCTCCATGAATCGAAGGACTTTTAACGGTGAATTTCGGCATTTGTGCATGAAAACTTTGTCTTGTTTTACTCTTCTTTCTTTCTCCTTCCACTTTTTGTTATTCATTTTGGCCCTTGTAACAGTTAATTTCATGTGCTCAGGTATACACTGTTTTGGATCATGCTGCTAATAAGCAAGCTTGCATTCAGCTATTTTGTGGAGGTAAGTTCTGTCACACCCCAAAATGAGAAGTGACCGGCCATGAACCACAAGACCAAAGCTCATAGAACATGCAGCCTAAAATAAAATAAGTCGTCGATCAATAAATATATTTTTTGTTATTAAATAAATCTCAATCATAAGCATGGGGTACAAACATCCCATGAACCAAACAATCTCAAAAAGATCCAAACATCTGACAAAATGTTTCAATTGCGGAAGCGGTAAATAAAATACTAAATTATGATGAGACACCCTAAGGAGGTCAAACAACAGAACATCCCGAGATACCGCCAGAGTCCTCCTAACTGCCCAACTTTCCTGAAAAAGAAGTTGGAATAAATCCGTCAGTTGACGAGCTCAGTGAGTAGCAAAGCATGTATATTAGAATAAAGTTCTGAAACAGGGATCAAAATAATTTACCATGTCAATATAAATTTGGCATATGCAGTGAACAACAAAATAATCCATTAATCCAATTAACGATTTGTCCGATAAATCTTAATGGTATTCTCAATCCAATCTCCAACAACAAATGGGGAACCACAACCAAAATCAATAGTACCAAATGCCAGTGAATAAATATCTCAAAATTGGATCCAATATCGGAACTTAGAGTCACCACGAGTAGGCAGCCCGTGGAACTTTTCCCTAAGATCGATCCGGTCAATAACAACCGTTGAGCATTAGGGTCACCGGCCTAATCCGGTCTCTTTCCTAATGGCCAGAGTCACCCGCACACAGAGGATTAATTTCCCTGGACTTCCAAATAAATGTTCCCATCAATATCTACAAAGTTCTCACCAAAAGATTGTTCGATCAGCAAATGGTTTCACCAATCCGCATGCCAATTTCAAGAACCAAATAAAACAAATATATGTTCCCAATTTCAATCATTAATTTTCTAAAACAATAATGTAAGGGATACGGGGAAGTTCGCAAATACGTAACATGCTTAACCACTCACCTGGGTCCAAAAGTAATGCAAGTCGACCCACGCAAAACAAGCCTAACCTGAACAAGGAATCATATAATAATATTATCACCAACTGTATGTACATTGGTAATGAACCTAGCTAGGGAACAATATATCAATAGACTACCCAAACCCCAATCTAGGTAACTAATACTCAGTGGTCAGTACCAACCCGAAACTACAAAGGCCAATATGATTTTTAATTCCAACAATATTTCTCCCATGTAGCCACCTGTTTCCCTTCCAAAATTCACTTGTCCACACATAACCTTTGTAAACAACACATGTACGTACAAGTTACAATATAAAATCAACAATATAAAATCAAGACCCATTGTCATGATTCCTTTCACCACTGTCAGCAAAGTCACGGCCCCAAGCCATGGCCAATAATATTCACGCCACAACCGCCATGCACACAACTCGATCGACACACGGAGCCACTCATTATACACAACCCACGACAACACCTGCACACCCTCATCTCCCGCTTTCTCTCTCTCTCTCTCTCTCTCCAAAATACAACTAAATAATTAAATTAACTCAATATCAGTATCTAATCCATACACCCCATCGCTATGTGAAAAGGTAGATGAACATAACGAGAGAGATGGAGTGTACTATTACCTCAAGAGAACTCCAAGAAAACCCTCCGTCCAAGTTCGGCTGTTGCTCTTTCTCAAAAGTCAGATCAAGTTCTCTCAACTTCTTTTCCCAAATAAAACCCTACACCGTGAAATATCTCCTAACTTTATAAAACTGCCCACTACTCCCTATATTATAACTAATTAGTTAATTAGAATTAGATAGAAGGTAACACTATTTATAAAATTACAATCTGGTACCACTATTTTACTTAAAATCAATCTCATATTCCAAAAATTATAATCACGACAACAATATCCATAGAACGCACAAAATAACTAATTGGGACCCACACCATAACACTTTCAATTAATAATGATCCAAAATAACTAATAAGATAAATAAAAATTCTAGGCCGTAACAAGTTCATTCTGTTTTACCAATTTTGTGAATTGGGTGATTTGATGGACTCAAAGTTGTGATAATTCCAATCAATATGCTGTACGTGTGTTCAAATACATGTCCTGTGGGCAGAAGTGTATATGCATACTTCTGAAAACAGTTCCATACTTGCATAATTAAATAAAGAAAATACTTCATTGTATGTGTTTCAAATTTATAGGCACCAACCACGGTTGGAGCCACCTTGAGACAAGGGGTGGCATCCGACCCCACTGCCTTCCAAATTACAATGGAGGTAGTTATAGTTTTCACACTAAAATTGCTTACTTGACCCCACTTTTACATTACAATTTGCCCCAGTCCGTTTAAAAATTTGGAACTTGAGGGGAAAAAGGGGGCAAAGTAAAATATCCTCACCGCCCGCCCGCCCCCCCCCCCACCAAAAAAAACCCCCAAAAATATCTACTTAACTCCTTTTTGTTTACCATTTCAACGTTTTTTTTTTACTATCAAGTAGTATGAAACAAAAAAATTGTGCTATAAGAAATTGACGCCACTGCCAAGAATTTCTGGCTCTGCCCCTGGTCCAACACGTGCTATGAGTAGTATTAAGGACATAAACCTAGAGGCTTTAGGATTAGGTCTGTTGGTGTCACTGCAGAAAATAAAGAGGCTTTAGGATTAGGTCTGTTGGTGTCAAGGATTAGGTCTGTTGGTGTCATTGCAGAAAATAAAGAGGCTTTAGGATTAGGTCTGTCGGTGTCACTGTAGAAAATTGTTGTTTAGTGGGGACACCTTGTTAATCATAGCGGCGAAAATTTAATTTTCTAGTTAACCACAATAAGATTGTATACAATTAAGGCATCCATTACAAACTACAAAAATATATAACACATACTTTCGCTTAAATTATGTAAAAATGAGTACAAAAGCTCAGACAAAATTTGACAGTATGTTTTTCATGAACATTGACAAGTTTTAGAATGATCGATATAGTTTTATTAATGATATTATTTTAAAATATTGCTCTTAGATGGTTAAAAATACGTACAATTAAGAAAGAACGATCTAAATAGACAAATAATTCGGAAACCAACAAGTATAAATGCCCCATATGACGAAATTGAAACATAAAACTAATTATATATGTATATTTTCGAGATATATGCAAGTGTGTATGTGTAGTAGCATACTTAATTTCATAATTATGCTAAATATAAGAAAATATAACAAAATTATTTTAGTTTCCAGTGGGGGCACGTGCCCCCCTTTCCCCCGTCCCTGCATACATGTATGTATTTGTTTACCCTATTGATAAGGTGCAAATAGATGCAGGAAGATTAAGCAGATATGGCTATATTACTATGAAGGAAGGGAATTTTGTACATGTGCGTGAGTCGGCTCTCGCGTTTATGATTGAATACTTTCACAGACGTAGTGTAGCATGACTACAGAACATCTTATCTTGCTAATATGACCTGATCACTCATGAGTTTATTTTATTAGAATCCTCTAAGGAACAAGATGCATCCACCTCAAGAGTCAACCACTGAATTGGCTCATCATTGACTAACTTGTATTCCTGATGAAGTTCAAAGCTTCGAGGCATTTTCTATCTTTCTATGTCCTAAGATCTTCGTTATAAAGTGTGTTTCAGGACTAGTCCAAAGAAAATTCAATTTTGGTTTTCTCACCATTCACCCTTGGCAGGAGAATCAAATGGCCTTTTGTGCAGTTCGAGTTTCTGTCATTGGTTTCTTTGATATTTCTGCTCTAGTTTTCTAAGCTGTAATTCTCTTTCTTTTGCAAACAGATATCGCCGTTAGTTAAACCAACAAAAGCAATCATGAGGATCACTGTCAGTAACTATGAATGGCACGAGTTTTTCCCAAATGGTAACATTTCATTTGCTTGCTTATTATCACATTTTTTTCATAAGACTAAAACCTGAACTAATTAGCCCTCTAAAACTGGTGCAGTGACTCATAATATTGGTGTCGTTATTGCGGTATGGGCTCCAATTGTCCTGGTGAGAGTGAATGGAAAGCACACATGTAAATGACTTTTGTATTTCTCTTGCTACATAATGAAGAGTACTAAATATGTTGGTGTTTAGGTCTATTTCATGGATACACAAATATGGTATGCTATATTTTCAACCATTTTTGGTGGAATTTATGGAGCTTTCAGCCACCTGGGTGAGGTTAGTGGCAATTTCGCTGTCAAATCATTGGTTGAGACTACTATAAGATTGATACCTCTTGGCTTTTACGGTAGACATATTTCCTTTTTTGTTAGATACGGACACTTGGGATGCTGCGGTCCAGATTTGATTCTGTTCATGAAGCTTTCAGCGAGTGTCTTGTTCCATCATCAAAAAAGGAAAGGGAGACGGAGAGGGAAAGGGAAAGACATAACACGGTAGGGTTTTCGTTTGTTTGCTTGAATGTGTAGAACTAAGTAGATATTTGTCCAAGTATACATGCAAGGGATTCAAACATGTCTCAGAGGCTTTCAGTTTGTTACCTAGTACAACTTTTGCTTCTTCTTTTCCTAAAGCGGGCACTTATTGTAGCAGGGTGGTTTATCAGAAAAAAAGGGTGGTTTATCAGAAATAAAGGATATTGCGAAATTTTCGCATATGTGGAACGAATTCATACTTTCTATGCGGACAGAAGACTTGATCAGCAATAGGTTGAGAATACTGCTTAAACCTGTATGCTACATATTTTAGGTTATGAAATTGATTCATATGTTGTTTTGTCTTGGATCTTATTTTCCAGAGAAAGGGATCTGCTACTTGTACCGGATTCATCAAGTCATATCACTGTTGTCCAGTGGCCTCCTTTCTTGCTTTCTAGCAAGGTATAGTCTTTGCAAGTTTCCTACTGGTTATTATTTTTATTATCTTCCTGGATTGACTTCTTTATTTTGTTGCTTATTCTTGTAAGATTCCGATTGCATTAGACATGGCAAAAGACTTCAAGGGAAATTCAGACACTGAGTTGTTGAAGAAGATCGAGAATGATGAATACATGCGTTCAGCAGTGATTGAATGTTACGAGACACTAAGGGATTTATTATACAATCTTCTGGAAGATGATGGGGATAGGAAGTAAGACAGATCCAACTTTTGTTATTTTTTTTCTTTGAGTTCTTCTTATACTTCTGTTATCTCTTGCTTGGACACCATTCTAGTTTGGTATCTGTTTCATCTTATGCAGGTTCATTACTCTGATATGCGATGAAGTAGAAGCTAGTATCAAACAGAGAAAATTTCTCAGTAACTTTCGAATGAGTGCAATGCCACCCCTCAGTGATAGATTGGAGAAGTTTCTAAATAATTTGGTAACTGATTTCTTTGTTTCTTTTATTTCGGACTGCTTCGTCGTGAGTTCAGGACTCTGAAGTCATATTTTGGTATTTTGATAGCTAAAGGAAGATGAGTCAGATGCCGATAATGGGTTACACGAATCCCAGATCATCAATGTCCTGCAGGATATAATGGAGAGTATCTATAAAGATATTATGGTTAATGGGCGTGAGTAAGTTCTGAAAAGGAAATACATCCCAATTGGAAAATCCTTGCAGTATTCAACCACAGCATGTATGATTGCTAATTGATTGGGTTGTTTTTCCTTGTAGTATCCTGGAGAGAGCTCACCCACACCGTCTGGATAATCAGAATGAGAGAAAAGAGCAGAAGTTCGAAAAGATAGATATTGGCCTCACAAAACAAACAGTTTGGAAGGACAAGGTTCTGTCCTCACTTTTTGTCTGGAACAAATTTGGAGTAGTTATTCCAAGTAATGATCACATGTTCTTTATCCTTTCTCTTTTTTAATTTGTGCCACAGATTCGTAGACTTCAGTTACTTTTGACTGAAAAGGAATCTGCCATGAATGTGCCAATGAATCTGGAAGCTCGTCGCCGTATGACTTTCTTTACGAACTCCTTATTTATGAATATGCCAAAAGCTCCAAAAGTTCGTGACATGCTCTCATTCAGGTCAGTTCCTTTCAAACTAAACCCTTTTCTATCTAGTTCAGAAAGATAAGTTTTCATCAAAGCTATTGCTAGACTCTTGTCAAATTTAGAAGTTTACTTTATGTTGCTTCACATGTTTTGGTCCATGGTGAAGTTATGATTAGTGATGATGTCACTTTGTGCACAAATTGAACTATTGAATGGAATCTTTGCATGGTACGAAAATTTGAATCACTGCCGATGCCAAGCATAGTCAAAATTGAGGACAAGATTACACATTCGTTTGCTGTTTGATATGAAGCATTTTGTACTGTACAAGATTTATGTACAATTTGGCCACATATGATGAGCAACACGTTATATTTTCTTCTTAGTAGAACTATTTTCATTGAGGACGGGCATAACAGTTCTAATTGCCATTAAAGATGACCTAATCAGTGGAGCTTAACACACGTTGACATTATGAAAACTGATGTAACAACTAGGAGAGCGATGATCAAAAAAAAAAAACTATCAGGGCCGGTAAACTTCTTATATTGAACGAACACAGAATTATGTGCAACTCTTAGAACTGGTTCAAATGGCTATTGAGTATGTATTCTACAAAGGTCTAGGAAAATAGAAAATTTCATTTTAAGAGGACTGATGAAGGGCTGATGCAGTAGTAGGGGCATTGAGAGGTCCAATAGTGTTAAAGCATCCAACTAAAAACCAATTGGCAATGAGTGGAGAGGCCACCCAAGCTCAGATGCTAGTTTTGGAGGAGATAATTAACCGGTGTGGAACAAACTCCAACTGGTTATATGAAGTGAAAATCCTTGCTGCGATGTGTAGGATAGACCATAGTTGTCAGTTTTCACTCATGACACATCCAAAACACTTAAGGACTTATATGCTTTCCAGTTTATATGAGGTTAAACAATCTTTGACTGGTACTTCTTTTTCCTTTGCCTTTTCCCCCCCTTGAATGATAATTCCTATAACCTAACTGTTTAAGCATTATATCAATATTGATATCACTCATTCGATTTGTTATTATCTTGGTGTTCTAGCATATACTTAGAAATCTTTTCAAAGCACTAAGGTGCATTTTCAAAGTCAACCACCGTATAACTTTATAGTTACACCACACTCATCATTCTTGAGTTAAACACCACACAGAATTTCTTGCGCTGCACATGATCAGCTTGATTTTGTTACAAAAGATAGTACTGTGGTTATCTTCCTCTGATTATGATTGTGGAAAGCACCCTGTCCCCCAGTCAACAGCCTTTACTGTGGGGCTAACACTGGGAGCAAAATTGGCCGAGGAGAACATTAGAACAACTGAGTTTAGCTGGTGTCCTATATGCGAATCTTGGATTGGGAGAAGTCTTTGGCAAATTGTAGGATACCAGATTGTGGTGTGGATTGGCAAATAGTTATGGAGGAATTAAATTTCTTGAATTGAAGAATACAAAACCTAAATTCAACGATTCGTCGGATTCATCAAGTTTGAATTTGTTGAGGCAAAACAAACCTATTCTTCTAATCTGATCAAGTTTAAAATAGGGGAATTTAATACCTTCTATTCTTTATTTGTTAAAACAAATTGTTGACAGGTTTGTCGTTCCATGACTCAAAATGCATACTTTTATTTATGTGGTCAAACCTTTGCCGGGCTTAATGAGAATATAAAACTAAAATATACATTTTTTGGTATGATTTTTATAGGATAGCTGAATGGGCATGTAAAGGGAATACTAAGACTGCTCAAGAGACTGATGATAGTGTTGTTTGTAGAACAGTCTTGTAATAGAATACTTAGTCTGCCTAAGAGACTGATAATGATACTCTTCATATTCGTACTAGTTCTTTGGTTTTCCTAGTGTCTGTATAATATGTTTCATCTTCATTATCCGTGGTTCCTTTTGATTTGACCATATCATTGGCTCATCTGTGTTCTGTTCATATGGTTGGATGCATCCCCTTGTCTAAGACCTGATTAGTGTCTGTCAATCTATGAGTTTGTTTTTCCCGTCTTCCTTATATTCCATTTTGTGTCATTGCTTCTTCATGATTTAGCGTCCTAACTCCATATTACAAGGAAGAGGTTCTTTATTCTGCAAAAGAACTTGATGAAGAAAATGAGGATGGGATTTCCATTTTGTTTTACCTAAAGAAGATATATCCCGGTGAGTTTTGAATTTTTGGCTCCATTGTGACATTCCAGTTGAAATAGGCATGCAATTATCAAATGATACCTTTTTTTCTAATGCAATCTAGAGGAGTGGGAAAACTTTGAAAAGCGCATAGAGGATCCAAAACATGGGTTTCTAAAAGATGACAGGGTGGAATTAATTCGTCATTGGGTATCGTATAGAGGGCAGACACTTTCTAGAACAGGTACGGATCATGAGGAACATGTAGCCTCTCTTAATTCTTCAGTGTTCATGGAGTTTTACTTTCTTTTTTAATATCTTTGTATCAGTCAGAGGAATGATGTACTACAGGCAAGCTCTTGAACTTCAATCCTTCCTGGACTATGGTGAAGATAGTGGTAAGTGGTTTCTGTCAATATTACGTTTTCTGTATTGTGAGTTTATTTAATCACTTTCTAATTGATATTTCTGACATACTCGTCGTTGGCCAGTAAGCTGTAGCCATAGTAATGACTAATATCTGTTTCCTTTGCAGCTATTTTGAGCGGATACCGGACCATTGACAAAAATAGTACGCTTCATAAGGATGTCAGGGAATATGGACGTGCTTTGGCAGATCTGAAGTTCACCTATGTTGTGTCTTGTCAGATATATGGTGCTCAGAAAGCATCCAGTGTTCCCAAAGATAGAAGTAGTTACTTGAACATTCTGAATCTCATGATTACGTAAGTATCTAGTTGTATAACAATACTTAATAGTTGCTGATTCCGAACTAAATTGCCCTCTCTCTCTCTCTCTCTCTCTCTCTCTCTCTCTCTCTCTTCCTTTTTTGAATTCTCCAGGAATCCATCTTTACGCGTTGCTTATATAGATGAGGGAGAGAAAACTGTGAATGGAAAATCTGAGAAGGTTTATTACTCTGTTCTTATCAAGGGTATCAAGAGTGCGGATACTAATTTAGACCAGGTATGGAGTATTAACTTTTCTGAACGTTGTTGGTCTTGAAGTTTTTTATAACAATAACAGATTAACCATGGTTCTGCTCCTGTTTTTGGTCACTTCTAATATTATAGATAATATATTGAGTGTCCTTCAACCTTACAATCGTAGGAAATATACCGCATCAAGCTTCCAGGTCCTCCAACAGAGATCGGGGAAGGGAAACCTGAAAATCAAAACCATGCCATTATTTTCACCCGTGGAGAAGCTCTACAGACCATAGACATGAATCAGGTAAGTTCAATTTTTCAGGTTCATATGAAGATGCACTTCGAACTGACACCTTGTTAATCTTTAGGATAACTACCTTGAAGAAGCTTTCAAAATGAGAAATGTGTTGGCAGAGTTTTGGAAAACTCATCACGGGCAGCGACAACCGACAATATTGGGCCTAAGGGAGAATATTTTTACTGGAAGGTTGGGCTATTTTGTATCTTCATAAACAGACTATCTTGATGATTGATTGCTAGGCTTAAATAAATCAGCATGTAGAGAAACAATGTGAATAGTATTGTCCATGTATATGCATATTCTAATTCGGTTGTTCTCATGACAGTGTTTCATCACTCGCCTGGTTCATGTCAAATCAGGAGACAAGTTTTGTGACCATTGGCCAACGAGTTCTGGCAAACCCTCTAAGGTAAGCCCTCTTCATTCTCCTCCCTTCCTGCACACGTAACGTTATCATGTGGATTTGCATTTGATGCGATAGTTAAAATTTCATCAGCTTGAGTTTGATTTTCACGTTAGTTTCTATTTCTCTATGTTTTGGGTCCTTTTGTTTGTTGTTTCCTTCTTTTGAAGAGGGTATGGAGATTTTAGGTAGAAAATGCTTGATAACGTCTATGTAACGACCAAACTTGATAAGAAACATGAACAGCTCGAAGAAAATGGGATCAACGTGTCAGAACATGTCCAACACCACTCTAGTTGAACAATTCCCGGCACGTGTTGGCCACTTGTCTCATTGTGTCCTATTATTTATATTCATCTTTTAGAGTTGGATACACGAGTCCATCACTCGCTTCAGATACTAAGAGACAAACAACTCAAGCCTTAAGTCCCAATCAAACCAAGAATATAACACAACTTGCGAACGTCTCCATCCATTTAGTACGAAACTGTATTCCCTGGTGATTGCATTCTCTGAATGAAAGCTGATATTTTAGTTGTTTTCGGAAGTCTATTTTTACCATTTGCTGTAGGCATGGTGTTGGTTCTTTCAAATGTTTGTCAATTAGCACAGTTTTGGGACTGGGGTAAAAAAAAGTATGTCATAACACTGCTAATGACCTTGACAAACTTTTTTCTTTTTTTTTAGAAAGTTAAGTTTTATAACCAACCAAAAAGGCAAACAAAGGCAAGGGCAAACCCTTGGACCTAGAACAGAAACAAACAAAGCCTGCCAATACTAGACAGTGCAATCAACAAGAAAGAACATGGAAAGAGAGGAATTGCTGCATCCTCAGACTACCCAGGCTTGACTGAGCTGGGCACTCCACAGAGCTGCGACAGCCTAACATTTTCCCAGGTTTTTACCACATAATTGCAACTGCACAAACTAGCACAAACATTATCAACGATATTTCCAAGGACCACTCTCCACTCTACTCCTTTAAGCTTGAAAATCCTGTTGTTCCGTTCACCCCAGATGTGGTAAGTAGCAGCAGAAAAAGGCAGCTTAAAAATAGTGCACTCCACAGAATTACCACGACGATGGGTAGACCCCCAAAGCATTTCCTCCTGCAGAGAAGGGGGAGATCTGGAGATGAAACATTTCAGCAGAATCTGAGCCCACACAGCAGCAGAATAAGGGCAAGAAAAAAAGATGTGACCCTGAGACTCCTCACTAGCTCCACAAAGAACACAGCTATTCTCAACAATAATTCCCCAAGACATGAGCCTATCTCTAGTAGCCAGCTTACCTGGACAAACTTATCTAGCCAAACAAGAATACAACAGTAACAAACCTCAAATATTTCTCCATTCCTCAAGAAAGGAAAGATTATCTTAGTAAGCAGATTACCTGCATTCTTCTTCAGATGGTAATTTATACTGCCATTGACGATCCTTCATCTGTTTTTCTCATCTCAACCTGTCCAAAGTAATCATAATTTGCTCATCCGGAAAAGTTGTGGCTTAGACTGGATTGGTTGACCTATGTCTATGCTATTCTTGCATGAGTTCTAACTGAAAATTTTATCCGCCATTTACAGGGTACGATTCCATTATGGTCACCCAGATATATTTGACAGAATCTTTCACATAACACGGGGTGGCATAAGCAAAGCTTCCAGGACTATTAACTTGAGCGAGGACATATTTTCAGGTAAAGTTTTAGTTCATCTGAAGATGGGGAACTCATAATGTAGTTTCATGGTTAAGTGTGTTGTTAAAGCATCCAACTCAAAACCAATTGGCAATGAGTGGAGAGGCCGCCCAGGCTCATATACTATGTTTGGAGGTTATATTCAACCAATGAGGGACAATCTCTAACACTCCCCCGCACATGCGACCCTTGACTCACACGTGGTGAAGGAAAAAAACGATTCAACACATACGACAACAATCAACTATCAACGACAAACAAAGGGGGAACCAATAATTAACTAGCTCCGATACCATGTAAAAGTATGCAACTCAAAAGTCAAAACCAATTGACAATGAGTGGTGAGGCCACCCAGGCTCATATACTATGTTTGGCGGTTATATTTAACCAATGTGGGACTAGCTCTGACATGGGTAAATCTTTTCAGGTTACAATTCAACTCTACGTGGAGGATATGTAACCCATCATGAATATATCCAAGTAGGCAAGGGGCGTGATGTGGGAATGAATCAGATATCACTTTTTGAGGCTAAGGTTGCAAATGGAAATGGAGAGCAGACACTTAGCCGTGATGTCTATCGGCTTGGACGCCGGTTTGATTTCTATAGAATGTTGTCATTCTACTTCACAACAGTTGGTTTCTACTTTAGTAGCATGGTGAATAATCCAATTAATCTTCTCGTGTTAATTCACGTTCTATTGCATAGTTTCGTACTTGTGGAAATTTTCATATGATAATTGATGACCGCATTATGTCGCCATTGCAGGACTATCTGCCAGGTTGCACTAACTATTATTAGCACATTCCTTTTTTGGGGACTGGGTAGTGATAGAAGGGAATTTAAATCCTCAGCTGGCAAGTGATTGATGAGTTGATCAATAGCACAAAAAAATATGATCGATAGCCCAAAAAATTAGAAACAAGAAAAAAGTTGAAAATGTGTGTGCGCTCGCGCATGGGTTAATCGTTGGGAGAGCTTGTATCAATCCCATAGCAGTTTTAGGCCTACAAAATGACTTTCACTGACCAAATGGATCTTTGATTTTCTTACATTTGTTTTTTGTTTAGAAAATGCTACCCTGCACTCATGAACATTATGAATTTATGATAGTCAAGTATGTATCATTTGAAAGCTGATTGCAAGTGTTATTTCGTTCTCTTGTCAACCCACCTATCACCTCCTCTCCCCACCCCAACTCGATGAGCTTTGTGTGTGTATGTGAGAGAGAGAGACTGAGAGAGAAGTGGCCGAAAAGTTTTTCCAACCTAGCACCTACAGAACTAGGGAGTTTAAATCTTGTATCACCTCATAAGCTATGCTGCTGTCACCCCTTGAAGATGGTTGCATGTCTTAAAGTCCAAACCCTTTGGTTTCCCCCTTCAGGAGGTGGATGTGTAAACTAGGAAAGCCTGTTTTCTGTTATTTTACCTTCAATTTCATTATTATGTTTTCATTCAGTGCATGAGCGACTGGGCTTGAAGAAAAAATCATGTTTTTGCAGGTTACGGTGCTTACAGTATATGTATTCTTATATGGACGTTTATACTTGGTATTGAGTGGGTTGGAAAGGCGAATCATGGAGGATGCAACCATTAATGAAAACAGGGTCCTTGAAGAGGCTTTGGCTACCCAATCTGTATTTCAGCTGGGATTGCTCTTGGTGCTGCCTATGGTGATGGAAATTGGTCTCGAGAGAGGGTTTCGCACTGCCCTTGGTGATTTCATCATTATGCAACTGCAGTTGGCCTCTGTCTTCTTTACATTTCAGCTTGGAACAAAAGCCCATTACTATGGCAGAACAATATTGCATGGAGGTTCCAAATACAGAGCTACTGGCCGGGGATTCGTTGTTTTCCATGCAAAGTACGCCGACAACTACAGGATGTACTCACGAAGTCACTTTGTGAAAGGGTTAGAAATGGCTATACTGTTGGTTATTTACGAAGTCTATGGTCGAGCCTATCGTAGTTCAAGTTTGTACTTGTTCATCACTTTCTCTATGTGGTTCTTGGTTGCTTCCTGGCTGTTTGCACCTTTTATATTCAATCCATCTGGATTCGACTGGCAGAAAACAGTTGATGACTGGACAGACTGGAGGAGGTGGATGGGAAACCGTGGTGGTATTGGTATCGCACAGGATAAAAGTTGGGAATCCTGGTGGGATGGAGAACAGGACCACCTAAAAAGCACAAATATAAGGGGAAGGGTGCTTGAGATAGTCCTTGCATTGCGCTTCTTGATTTACCAATATGGAATTGTCTATCACCTTGATATAGCTCATGGCAGTAGAAATATTCTGGTATGGCTTTCTCGGGAAAGAAATATTTGTCCGCTTTATTTTTATTTTTTTTTATGAATCAGTTCTCATCTAACAACCCACTTTGTATTATTTGTTGCCAGGTTTATGGACTTTCTTGGGTTGTAATGCTAATTGTTCTTGCAGTCTTAAAGGTATGCTTGTGGAATCCTTGACTATTAGAATGGAAACCGATATGTTTTCCTCCACACTTTTAATTTCTCATTAGTTTGCTGGTGCTCCTGTTCACACTGTACTTAGTTGTTTTTGATACCTTCAGAAAATATGTTGCGTCTAAGTACTGCCTCTATTCAAATGGCCTGAACCCTTTCCTTCTCACAAGAAAAGCCAACATGAAAAATTTAACAGAACTCAAAATTCTGGTTCTCCAGCAAAATTGTGCATTTATCCTCGAAAGATTGTACAAATCGTAAGTTGTGTGGACCAGTCCATACTAGGAAGTGTTGAAACATACTTGGAAGTATTCACACCTGACGGCTTTGGCCCATCACTTCAAGATCCAAGGCTTGATGGTGGCCTGGGAGATATTGAATTGGAGAGTGGAACAAAGTGTTAGTATTTTCCCTCTCTCAGAAAATATTATTCTCTGGATTCCATATGTATTGATCATTATTTTACAGATAAGAGCACTAGCAACTGATATCTGTTATTCAAGTACAAAATCTTATCATATAACCCTTGTGGAAACTCCATATCATGGATCAGATCAAAACTGACCCACTTGCCTACAAAAACTTTATCACGATTCATTGAAGGCTTGACTAAAGTTGGCAGTTGGCACTTATCTTGATTTTCTCATGAATGATATTTTCAAGAAATGAAAAGATAGTTCTGCGGAACTACCTAATTCTTAGTATCAACTTGTGTGATTGCTTTAGTGATTAGCTAAACCACAATTTGGGATCCTACTCACTTCCAGATTCAAACATATTCCTCGGATAGCATTGATGTAATTGCATTATATATAGACTTTTGGTAATGTTTCCTTTGTGCATTGGAAATATTTCCATTAATGTGCATTAAGCAATACGGCAACCGGAAAATTTGATCGTTGGACCAATATACCCTGATCAACATAATTTTGGCTAATATTGCTTGTATAACACTGTAAGTAATGTGTGGCTTCCAGATGGTTTCGATGGGAAGACGGAGGTTTGGCACGGATTTTCAGCTCATGTTCAGGATTCTCAAAGCACTTCTGTTCCTTGGTTTCCTGTCCGTCATGACAGTTCTATTTGTAGTCTGTGGTCTCACTATAAGCGACATATTTGCTTCTTTCCTTGCCTTCATGCCCACGGGCTGGGCCATTCTTCTGGTATGTTGATAGCTATGCGGTTTGTAATAGTTTCGGTACAAACTGTATGAGATTTCATCATTTGACATAAGACGAAAAAGAAAGCCGATGATATTAGAGTCAACTTTCCTTAATGAAAAGTAAATTCAGAATTTAGGCAAAATGTCCATTCAAGTACGTAAAGATGATCATTCTATTGTGTATCGTCGGAACTAACAACATAAACCACCATGTCTCGTCATAATGTGCATATTTTCTTATGTGTTTGAGAACAAGAAGATACTTAGATACAGAAATGAAGGAACAAAATAAGTGTGGGATATCTAATGGAGAGATTCCTCCATGTTTAGTAATCCAACCCGGGGCTCATCTTAAACCATCCTCTGTGGTGCAAGTAGGTGTACTTGATTATCTGTGGAGTTTGTGTTTTCATTTTGCTAATGTTAGATGGTGACCTGCGGAGATATGAAAAACCCTTTGTGGTTCCCAACTCACAATATTTTCCTTTCTCGAGCCTTGAGTTTTCTTGAACATAATTCTCCCAAACGTATCATAGTCCCCTTGAGAAGTTCAAATATTGTCTAAGGTAAATTTTGCACCAAGTTCCATTTGGTTTAAGCGACCAAAACCTATGCTACGCCCCAGTACCATTCTTGTGCTTATTAACATAGAGGACTTTTGAAATGCAGTAGCCTGGAATGCGTGATTTTCGTTAAAATTTCTAAGGTGTCTTAAATTAACTTTGTTGCATTTCGTTTAAGTTCTCGTTTTGCACTATAATATCAGCTGACATGATTTCGTTTTTTCCTTCCAAGATTGGACAAGTATGTAGGCCATGTTTGAAAGGCATGAAATTTGGACTATGGGACTCGGTATTGGAGCTAGGAAGAGGTTATGACTACATAATGGGAGTGCTGCTTTTCATGCCCATAGTCATACTATCTTGGTTTCCATTTGTATCTGAATTCCAAACGCGCCTCCTCTTCAATCAAGCTTTCAGCAGAGGTCTCCAGATATCGATGATTCTCGCAGGGAAGAAAGACAAGGAAGACGAACTGCGCGCTGCAGAGAAGAACAAAACGGGCGCTGCAGAGAAGAAAGACAAGACGGGCATTTACCGGTGAAACTTCAAACACCACACTTTTATCATTTTTTTGGTTAACCATAGTTAGCATCTAGCTATTTAAGCACTCCTTCAATGTTCCATAAGCTTTGGAAATCTTTTCTTTTCTTTTTTGTGATTCCTGTAGAAACAAAAAGAAAATAGTGATTGAATTTAACAAGAATAACTAATTCCATATATGATAGCCATGGTTATTTATTTATTTTTTCAGATGGGGATGGCCATGGTTATAATCTTTACTCATTTTTTTAAATTGGTGCTCTATTTTAGCTTAAATTCTACTCTCTCTTTTTTTCTCATCATTTTTCTTGTGATAGTACCAAAGGTGCGTCGAATTGGAGGCCTTAGCACTCGTAGTATATTTATACAAGATGACAAAAGTTACTACTTTTGTCCCCGAAAAAGTAAAAAGTTTGTCTCATTTGCAAAACAAAAACCTAAAAAATGCATTTTTGTCGCAAAAAATTTAATCTTTTTGCCTCTAGATATTAAGTATCAATGCGTTCTTTTAATTAATCAATAAAATTTTGATTTTTACTTGATAAAGATGGATTGCCTCTGTTCCAAATTTTTTGCTCATAGTTACCTCTTTTTGGTGTCCAAAATGATTGTCCCAGTTGAAAAATAATTGACAAAAAATACTGAGTTTACTCTTTTATCCTTACTTTTTGAAATTAAGTACATGCAATGATGATGTTTTAAATGATACTAAAAGGAGGAAGAAAGAAATATGACAAGTGGAATAATGATGTTCTCGTTCTCTAATAAGTTTAGAATTCCTAAAATGGATTAATAAATTGCGACGAAGGAAATAACTGTTTTGAAGTTTATACTTTACCGATCAAACCATCTTTTTGGGGAGTTTGATCTCCTCTATCTCAAAAACTTTGGAACTTTTATGCCAAGAGATTTTTTGGCCTTTAAATTGTGCAATTTTTTCATATTTTAAATTTAACGGTCGAAAATATTTCTCGAAACACGGAAATCTGGGCTTGCCTTTAGACAGGCAGTACTACTATGTACAGTAATTCCCGGTGCAACATGAGCTTCAGCCGGCAAATCCCCGCAATATGGACCCCACAACACGCCAACAAAGCAAAAATATTTCGGCCGTTGTAGTTTAGTCTTTAGATCTCTCAACTGCTATAAAAGCTGTCTGAGAAAGAACAGCCGTAACCAAACAGAGAGAATCTTCTAGACAGAGAGACAGTCTACAGAGAGAGAGAGGAGAGAGAGATGGTAAAGTTGTGGGGTGACCGCGTCGTTCCGTGTCAAAAATAAATTTATAAAAATCAAGAATTAACTACTACTCAGTAGAATAATGGTTAAGACCGAGTATCGTTCCAACGGAGACAGTATGGCTGAGTTACGACCAATTCGTTTAATTTTTAGATTAATTCGGAAAAGTAAAGATTGATTGTTGATTTGTTTTGAAGAGCTAATTAAACTAAAGAACAATTTAATTAAAAGATTTAGAAACGATGGAGGAAAATATCTAGGGTTTGGAATCCACTCCGACCACGTAACAACAATATGCATAGGGTCAGTTTATTTATTCGAATCAAAAGGGATTATCGCTAGGACTTGCAAATCCTAACAATAATCATCAAGAAAATAATCAGGTTATTAAAAGGTATAGACTATCCCATAGCACAGACCGTCTCTCAGTAGCACGGTTTGGCCACCTAACGGCACGATCCGTCTTACGAGCATAATCTATCTCAGAACTCTAACCATAATCGATGAAAACCATTGCAAGACTAGGTATTTGAAATCCGGAATACAAATACTCAATAGATAAGAAAAAGTAAAATCAATCCGTTCAATTGAAACGGTTAGGGTTCTTAGTCTCACAATCGATTCGAATAATAAAACCAAAACCCTACACAAAAAATATAGTTACTTGATACGGAGTATCATCCTCCCCTAGACAAGGGGTTTAGCTGGCCATGGAGAGAAAGAACGCTCTTGAGATTGAAGAAGTCATGGAAGCCATGGAAGATTTCCCTATTACGCCTCTTTCGGTCACGCTGCTGGGAATCAAAGGTGTATTCTTCCGCTCCCCATAGCTGCTGGGAAAAGACTTAACCTAAAATAATAAACTAAGGCCTTCCTTTCTATTCCCGGCCCAAAGAAAAATAAGACTTCCAAACATAATAAATTAATTTCTCGTGCTGCCCGATCGTCCGGACCACGGATAGGCGCCTGGTCCGGGCCAATTTTCCAGCACGTTCAAAATTCACTCCGGCCTTCGTCGTCTGGACCAACATCGCCTTGGTCCGGACCAGATTTCCAGCTTTCATCTTTTCGCTCCTCTTCTCACCACGGATCCCTCCGGAACATCCTTAACTCATGATTATTACTCCAAAACATGTCTGAATGCCCCATAAGCCCTGAAACACTACAAACCAATTAAATCTTGTTAAATAACATTTGATAGGACCGACAAAACCTAAGTTAATGGGAATAAACGGGTGCTTTTCAGCACCTATCACGCCCCCCAACTTACACTTTGTTAGCCCCTAGCAAAGAAAAGAACTAAACAACTAATGAAAGCAATGAAAGGTAGGACATTTGAACCCCCGGGTGCTCCGGTAGGACGAGTTTAGTCTCGTAAAAGTGCGAGGGTTATCAGCAGTGAACACCCACAAACACAGGGAACCTTTGAACACAAAACTACAATTTATCGTGCCACTCATCAGTGTATTATGCAGAGGACACAAAGCTACCACAAAGATATAACAAGGCAAACGTAATTCCAAGCGCTAACAATTCAAGAAGAAACTATGGCACTTAAGCTTAGCGTGTGTGAATACGGGCCTCAATCACATATGAACAATAACCAACCGCTCTCTCCGGACCGAGCTTCAACTTCAATTCTCACCGTGTCATGCACTCACAAATGAAATCACTCAACACAAGGTGCATTATGAACTCTCAAGTGTGCGGTTTGGAGGTTACGTAAATAGAAAGCAAAGTACATCGCACACAAGACACGAAAAGAACGCTTTATACAGTGGACACAATCTCATGAACAAAAATTTCAAGCATTGGAACTCTCTACCAATCAAACCTCAACCCAATAGCCCTAGGATCAAACAGGACTTTATTCAAGGTTATAGCATTAGGGATGAGATAATGTATCAAGGTTAGGGTAAAAATTGATTCAAGTGCGAGAGAATAGGCGAGTATTTAACTAAACGGGGTAAATATGCAATGTGAACCCCGCTAACATTAATTCAAATTCCACCTTATCTCCCCTTCTAATCCTTTAACATCTTTCAATCATGAAGCAGCCATTCCTCATTTTTTTTTTCAACTTATCGGTGCCCTTTTTTCTCTTTCTTTTATATTGTTGTGTTTCTCTTTTATTTTTTAAGGGACACCACCAATTCAAGCGCAAAATTCATCAATCTACCCAAAAATTAATCTTTACATTCTCGCCTTTCTCCAAACACAATATGGAAGGTGGAGCTAACCAAGAAAAGGCTAAATCTGTAAGGCTCAATGTGGCTCACATGGAATAAATGTAAACACAAAGGAACGAACTAGCTCAAATATCAAAAAAAATGCCTGTAATCCTCTCCCAGGGGTGGGTGTAACATCCATATGACAAACCAAAATCAAGAGATTGTTATGCATTCAAGTTCCAATAGCCAGCGACCAAAGATGATGAGATTGACAACAATTGTGTTTCTTCCCATGACAAACAAAGAGTTTATTCGACACCACTCCAATAAAAAGCTCAAGGCACGAAAGCTCACTCGGGCATAAGTCTCCACTAATCATAGCCTTTAAGAACAATCAAATCATAGCTCACAAGCAATCAAGGCCCGACGTGCAATGTGCAAAATTGCTAAAACAAAAGTGCCAGCAGTCTAGCAAACTGAAAATACTCTGCCAAAGAGATATCGAAATGGTAGTAGCATGCCTACACTCAAGTAATCAACAAGCGAGTACAACAAACAACAATCTTATGCAGAAAGGCTCCCGTGTTGTAATTTTCAGTTGTCTCAATTTTTTTTTTTAAAGACTCTAAACAAAGTACTAAAGAAAGCATCTGAAGTATGCCCCACCCCCCAACTTAAACTAGTCACTGCCCTCAGTGATTGCAAAGGCACTAAAAGAAATAAGGCAATGGAAAGAAAGAGGGAGGAAGGATATCACCTCGAGCGGAGAACTAAGCAGAAAAGAGTATGGTGGCCGAGAGGCCCCCAAATTGAACGAAACAACCTGCAATACGTTAGTCTCCACCAAAACAAGATACAAAAATAAAGAACAAAACTAACTAACAAAACAAAAACTAAGCAAAAAGAAAAGAAAAACTCATAAGATTGCCTAAAAACATAAACAACAATTAAAATCCACCACTTTCTTCACGCGAAAGACACGAGTACTACTTTTCTCCCTTGTCAAAGACTGTGGTTCCCTACTTGTTGGAAGAGCAATATGCATAGGATTCAACGATATCTTGAGAAGTGGTGCCATCATCTAATAGGTTGTCACTCCCTCTGGGGCTGCCAGATTCCTTACCCACCACTCGGCTTATGAAGCAATCTCCGCCAAGCTGGACACTAAAGTCGGATGGTTCAGACAGATTTCTCGCTGCTAACTACGCGCCTGCCGCCAGACCCAACCTCCTAAGTACTACATACATAGCTTTGACAAGGTGGCTATACCAGACCGTTGGAAGCCGTTCGAGCACGGCAAACACTGGAGGTATCCCATCCTCCATGGATTTAAAGTCTTCTAGACTTGTCACGATCCACCTCACACTCAACAGTCTAAGAACAGTTTTATCCTCCTCTTAAAATTTAATCGAGATGGATCATTCCAAAAGATATCATCCAACCCGACTATAAAAATGAAAGACGGTGGGTCACATAACTGAGTCAAAATTGTCCCTCTAGTCACCATACGAATAAAATCATCATACCAAGGAAAAATATGTTTAAATGGCAAAATTTCAAAACTCACCCTAAAAATCAAGATCGGACAAGACACATTACTCTCCATCTCGCCCTCTGAACCATGAATATTTGTGCAAGAACCACCTACCCCCCAACTCTGAATACACTCCGCATGTCCGTAATCTATTGTGGTAGCCTCCACCAAATCAGCACATGGAGCCATAGATTCAGGTGTCACAGACTGTAACCCAAGCTCTAATGGAAACCCTTCAAAAGGAGTGGGTTGTGCACCCACAAGAGTGGGTGCAGGCTCAATTTCGAGTTCTTGAGGAGGGATGACCATTAAGTGTGTAGAGCCAAGTAAAGTGTTAACCTCCTCAATAGACTGATCAATATCAAAATTCTCAAAGTCAAAATGAGCCAAACAAGCGACCAATGGGTCATCGGTCAAAGTATGAGGCAACGCCTCCTCCACTAAGTCCTCTATGACATCGACTACGAAGCAGTCTTCCTCCATTGGAGGAGGTCTCGCGGCCTTGTAAATATTAAGCTTAAGGGTCATGTTCCCAAAAGTCACTTCCATCTCCCCACTCCTCACATGAATGTTTGCATTAGCGGTCGCCAAGAAGGGACGACCAAGAATAACTGGAGTTTGCTTTTTAAGAGTTTGCACCGGTTCTGTGTCAAGGACTATAAAATCAGCTGGAAAGTAAAAATCATTAACCTTAACAAGAACATCCTCAACTACTCCACGTGGCACCTTAATGGATCTATCAGCTAATTGCAAGGTAACCGACGTGGGCTTCAACTCCCCAAGCCCCAATTGTTCGTACACTGAGTAAGGTATCAAATTGACACTAGCCCCCAAGTCTAGCAATGCTCGCTCAATGACATGGTTCCCTATTCCTATGGAAATAGTAGGGGTGCCTGGATCTTGTAACTTAGGAGGAGCAATTGATTGGAACACTGAGCTCACTTGCTCGATGAGAAGGACCTTCTTTGATACATTGGTTTTGCATTTCCTTTTTTGAGTACAGAGGTCCTTCAAAAACTTAGCATAAGTGGGGACTTGCTTGATCGCATCTAGGAGAGGAATATTAACTTTCACTTGCTTGAATACCTCAAGGGTATCCTCCATAGATGCTCCTCTCTTAGGAAAGGGAGATGGTGCATTGAGACATTGTGGGAATGGGGCTTTGGGCACATAGGGTGGTACCTTAGAGCCCTCTGACATGGAAGTGGATGGTGTAGGTGTGACTGGAGGGGTTCCCTCCTTACTCTGTGAACTCTCCTCCCCAAAGTTATTGGGGTCGGAGGGAGCCAAATGCTCCTTCGGCTTTGCTTTCTCTGGTCGGGTTTCGACCTCTCTCTTATTGCGCAATGTCATGACTACCTTAGCGTCAGCAGGGGTGGTTTCATGAACCATAAACTGTCCTTTAGGGGGTTGGACAGGCTGACTGGGCAACCTACCTTCTTCCCTACGACTTAGTGCATTGGCTATTTGACCCACTTGGGTCTCGAGCCTCGCGATGGACTGTGTGTTGGTGCGCACTTGCTGTTGGGTGTCATTTAGTCTGTCAAGTGCTTGTAGCACCTTTTCCTCAAAGGATGGATCTCTCAAGGGCTGGGGAGGTGCTTGCTGATGATTCTGTGAGCGATAGGCCGTAGGGTTAAACTGAGTGTTAAATGGCTGAGACTGTTGGGCAAAAGAGCTGCCCTGCTCCTGTGATTTCCATGAGAAGTTGGGGTGTTTGCTCCATCCCGGGTTGTAAGTACTAGAATAAGGATCATTACCCGGTTGGGAGAAACCCCGTGCATTAGAGTACCCCTGTGTAGCATTAACTTGCTCCTCCACAAAAATGGGAAATTGTGGGGCCGCAGGACAATCAGCAATGAAATGGGACGGACTAGCACATAAAGAACATGCCCCCCGAAAAGGTGGAGGCTGTGGGGTGGCCTGTCCCATACAAAGAAGCTTGTCAACCTTTGCGGTCAATATTTCTACTTTAGAATGGAGGTCATGAGATGGTTTAATCTCATTCATACCTCGTGGCTTATCAGAACTAGTAGTGATTGACTTACCTCTCCTCTCAAAAGAAACATTTTGTAGGGAGCCTTCGCTCATAGTTTCAAACAATTGCCAGGCTTCCTCTTCACTTTTAACCATCACAGAGCCTCCACATGAGGCATCAACCATCACACGATGCGGCAGAAGTAGCCCAGAATAAAAACTTTGTACTAATTGCCACTTAGGTATGTCATGGTGCGGACACTTACGAATGAGATCCCCATATCTCTCCCAAGCCTCATAGAATTGTTCATTCTCAGCTTGTTGGAAAGTGGTAATCTCCTGCCGAAGCCTGAGTGTTTTTCCTATAGGGAAGAATTTCTTAAGGAATGCCGCACTCATTTGCGCCCAAGATGTTATTGAGTTGGCTGGCAAAGTACTAAGCCAATGTCTGGCATTTCCTACCAGAGAGAATTGAAACAGAATCAATCTCAAAGCATCCATCGGAAAATTATTAATTAAAAGCGTGGAACTGATAGCTTCAAATTCAGTGATGTGCTGATATGGATCCTCTTGAGATTGCCCTTGAAACTTAGGAAGCATTTGAAGTGTACCGGACTTAATCTCATACTGGTTAGCCGTGATCGTGGGTAGTCGCACACAAGATGGTGTAGTGTACGCTGTGGGGGCAAAGTGTGAGTTGAGAGGGAGGGGGTCAGGTATTACAACCCTCCTCTCTCCATTAGGATCATCATCTGCCATTGTGACTAAGTCGGTCTTTTTGTTACCCCTACGTCTCTTTTCCAAGTCAAAATTGAGTGGAATAAGTTTGGGTTCCAAAGACCGAAGACCAAGCATGCAAGTTCAATACCCCTCTATTGTAAAAATGGGGTACTCCAGACAAAGACACTAATTTGCCAAAAAGAAAAGCAAAACTCACAGTGGGTTAACGAAATCGCCTTATATCACGACACTGCTGCTCCACAATATTTTTTTGCTCGTTTTGTCACCTCGTAACCTGTCACTAAGAGTACCAAAACTAAAAAGAAAAATTAAATAAATAACAATGAACTAAAATGAAAACTAATCGAATTAATACAACCGTGCAAACTGTCCCCGGCAACGGCGCCAAAATTTGACCGCGTCGTTCCGTGTCAAAAATAAATTTATAAAAATCAAGAATTAACTACTACTCAGTAGAATAATGGTTAAGACCGAGTATCGTTCCAACGGAGACAGTATGGCTGAGTTACGACCAATTCGTTTAATTTTTAGATTAATTCGGAAAAGTAAAGATTGATTGTTGATTTGTTTTGAAGAGCTAATTAAACTAAAGAACAATTTAATTAAAAGATTTAGAAACGATGGAGGAAAATATCTAGGGTTTGGAATCCACTCCGACCACGTAACAACAATATGCATAGGGTCAGTTTATTTATTCGAATCAAAAGGGATTATCGCTAGGACTTGCAAATCCTAACAATAATCATCAAGAAAATAATCAGGTTATTAAAAGGTATAGACTATCCCATAGCACAGACCGTCTCTCAGTAGCACGGTTTGGCCACCTAACGGCACGATCCGTCTTACGAGCATAATCTATCTCAGAACTCTAACCATAATCGATGAAAACCATTGCAAGACTAGGTATTTGAAATCCGGAATACAAATACTCAATAGATAAGAAAAAGTAAAATCAATCCGTTCAATTGAAACGGTTAGGGTTCTTAGTCTCACAATCGATTCGAATAATAAAACCAAAACCCTACACAAAAAATATAGTTACTTGATACGGAGTATCATCCTCCCCTAGACAAGGGGTTTAGCTGGCCATGGAGAGAAAGAACGCTCTTGAGATTGAAGAAGTCATGGAAGCCATGGAAGATTTCCCTATTACGCCTCTTTCGGTCACGCTGCTGGGAATCAAAGGTGTATTCTTCCGCTCCCCATAGCTGCTGGGAAAAGACTTAACCTAAAATAATAAACTAAGGCCTTCCTTTCTATTCCCGGCCCAAAGAAAAATAAGACTTCCAAACATAATAAATTAATTTCTCGTGCTGCCCGATCGTCCGGACCACGGATAGGCGCCTGGTCCGGGCCAATTTTCCAGCACGTTCAAAATTCACTCCGGCCTTCGTCGTCTGGACCAACATCGCCTTGGTCCGGACCAGATTTCCAGCTTTCATCTTTTCGCTCCTCTTCTCACCACGGATCCCTCCGGAACATCCTTAACTCATGATTATTACTCCAAAACATGTCTGAATGCCCCATAAGCCCTGAAACACTACAAACCAATTAAATCTTGTTAAATAACATTTGATAGGACCGACAAAACCTAAGTTAATGGGAATAAACGGGTGCTTTTCAGCACCTATCATGGGGGCTGAAGAAGAAGAAGGATTCGAGGAAGGAGCTATGGGGGGGTTGGAGACTGGGCGATGTTTTCAAGTGGAAGAAGGGACCGCCGGGGGGGATCAACTTCAAGATCTCGATAAGGGACGGCGTCGTTTTCAGGATCCTCTACGTGTTGGAAGCCGTTGTCCTCGTCTCCACCCTCTGCTTCTTCTTCCTCTGCTGTGGCTGCCATATTTGATCCATCATCCATTCATTGATCCATCCCCCTTTTTCTTTTTCAGAACCTGGGTAATTAATTCGCAACCCTTTTCTGCCTTTTTCCCTCACGTAATCTCTCTCAAGAACTGCTCGCAAAGAGAATTGAACATAAAACCTTAGCATGAAAGCAACTCCTAAATCTCAGGCCAAAACAGCCAGGCCAATCCTTGGAATTCTCTCTCCCCTCTCTCTCTCTCTCTCTCTCTCTCGGTTTTAAGTTTTAGTCTGGATGGTGTTTGAGGAAGCTCATGTACACCCTCTTTTCTTTTCTGTTTTCGCTTTATGAACCGAAGAAACTTCGCTCATGCACACCCATAAGGTTAGTAGTACTATTATGTGTGTGGGGGAGAAAAGGAATTGATTGTAATTTGTATTTGATGAATCAGATTTTTGTTGATTTCTTTTTCTAGTCATTGATTTATTTGTGCTCTCTAAATTATATGGAGAACTTGATTTAATTCAGTGCGTATGAAATTTTTATTTATTAGCACTTAGCAGTATGTGTTGATAGATAGAGCATGAGGCTCGCGTCTAGGTTGGAAGGCATTGTTGATTTTCTGTGCTGAAATTCTCCAGGGTTATACATTGTGGTGGTTTAGATTGGATGTCTAGGCTTTTTCCATTGTATTTTGTTGGAATCTTGTAGAGTGTGGAATGACTTTGATATGAAGGGAAAGGTGTTACAAGAACCTAATATCCGGGGTGCATGTCCCTAAGGTTGACAGCATGCGTGTTGGGTCAATTCGGGCAGTTTATGCTTTGTAATGACCGGTTCAGAATGCATTTCAACTGAATAATAATGGATGGCCGAGATACAAACTAAGCCATTCATTGCCGAATATGGACGGTCCGAATTGGCCCAACACAGACTACAGGCACCCCAAATATTTGCACTTTGTGTATTGTGTATTGGGAAAAGTGGAATTGCTTGTTAGGTACCATATTTTATTGAATCAGATGTGTACTTAGATGGTTTAAGTGGTTTAGATTTGTCTACCGCAGTACATCACTAGTTTGGGTCCATCAATTATTATCTCCAGTGAACATCTCAATATGCAATTTAATCACCTCAATGGGTGGCTCAATGGTTAAGATCCGAGACATACGAGATTTGATTTGTTTTCTCACATAAGATCTCACATTCAAAAAATTTAAAGTTCTATCAACACCTTTGAAATTAGTCCATGCATACAGGCGTTTACTCTGATTTTAATTGGAATCATCGCAAGTGTGAGGTGGGATCCATCTCTAAAAATTAATCGAAATGCGCATAAATTCGCTAGAAAGTTATCAAGAAAATATGCAATTCGTCATTCAAAACGTGGGATGGAAGATAGAGTTTCTTCGACGATAAAATATGTGAAAAGTCAATAGTGATTCGCCGAAGGAAAACCTAATCATTGGATGATTCTTTTGCCACATACGTTGAAAATGATGTGTTCAAAACTATTGTCAATTACACTACACTGTAATGCAGGGCAGAATCCTCTGTGCAGAGGGGTTTTTCAGTCATTGAATTTAAAATAAAAATAAAAATCACACAATCTAACAGTTGAAAAATCCCTCAGCATAAATACACAGAAATTTTGGAGATAGAGGAAAGCGGACGCCTTATAAAAACATAATGCGTTTTCATGTGTACTTGCATAAATTTTTGTGAAATCACTAGCTAGCATTAATAAATAGTTTTCGCTGGGGCTTAGGTTACAGGCTTCCGAAGCCGAAACATGCTACATCGGTGAAGGGTCCTTATGTATCGGTTCCACAGGACTATCAATAACGATAGCTCGGTGACAGCTTCTGTAGATTCCAGCCGTTAGTGTGTTTTGCTCCGGTGCTCCCGAAGCCGCCTAAAGAATGCAATAATGCCAGATGGGTCCCAAGAGGATTGTGTTGTGAGTGTAATCATTGGGATCAGATTTGATCATGTGCTCCGTAACCGCTTTATCCCATTTCGTCATATATGACGTCACGTGAGGCAGTTACCTGAGCATATCCTCCACGCGCTAGCTTGGAGACCAAGTAAACTTAGGTCTATAAATATAAAGGGATACTCATCTTGAGAGGTAAGCCATTCAACCATAACCTTAGAGCATCCGCAATGTAATAACCAAAACTAAAAGTTTGCTAAAGTTAGCAATATTTGTTCAAAAAAGTGCTGACATTGTAATAACCAAACTTAGCAATCTCTCAACTCATCAAATTTTGGTATTTGAATAATCAAAACTAACAACTTTTTGCCAATAATCAAATCTAATGATTTTCACATTTTCTCAATCAAATACACTCATCATTCAACAAAACATTCTCTCTCTCAACAATGTTTTCAAAAAATAACTTTTAAAACCTATTTTTTAAAGAAATTTTTTAAAAAAAAACTGTTAGTTTGAAAAACTGTTTTTTTTTAAAAAAACTTTTTTTCAAAAACCCTTTTTACACAAAAAAAAATTTGTTTTCTTTTTGAAAAAACTAGTAATATTTTTCACTAAATTCTTTTTTTCAAAAAAATTATTCAAATTATTATCACAATTGTGATTCTGATTCCATAGTTTTTTTTGATATTATTCTGATTCCATAGTTTGAGATGATTGAGAATGATAATTTTCCATTGAAGAAAGAAAGAAGAATAAATAAGCGAGAATGACAGTAAGCATGAAAGAATTGGAGGGGACAGGAAATAATTGGAGGAACAAACCAGCAGGAATTTTTTTTCGGATGAAATGAAGGGTAAAATTTTGGAGGGAAGGAATAGTTGGCGGTGGACCATTGATTTTGATTATGGGTACAAAATGAACAATGTGAGACTTCACATTGGTAACTTTAGCAACCATCTAAATAAATAATCAAAAACTGATGTGACAAGTTTTGATTATTCATTTTTGAGTATTACATTGCGGATGCTCTTAGACCTAAATTCCTCTCCTGAGATCTAACTTGATGGTCGGTCGTCGAAGGGTCACTAGGAGTTTGTTTATAGATCTAAAAGATCTAATGCAAGGAATAGCTTAGTTTTGTTTAGGTGCTAGGAATTTCAGGAGTTAAATAAAAACAAAATGCAATGTTTTATTCTCATTTACAATTGTAGCAAACTGACGCGACTCTATATAATAAATTTGGTTCGGAATCACATTCTCATAACACTTTGATTCCATACCTCCCCATTTCAGATCTTTATTTATTTTTATTGATTTTACAAAAATTCATAAAGTATATTTACTGATTAAGTAACCAAAAATAGGATAGCTTAGAGGATTAAAAGTAACAAAAATATTCTAAAATCCTATCCAAGAAAGAAACAAGATTTTAATTTTTTCTGTTTACAAATTTATAGAGTAATCAATTTCTTCAAATTGCCAACTTCAAGAAACATGGTACTTCCCAAAACTAGTCAAAAGAATAATTTTTCAGCAAATCAAGTTATTAAAATAATCAGAACATCACATTAAAATTTAAAGAATTCCATACAATCCAAGGTGAACCAACATTCAAGGAAAGCAGCAAGAAGCAGCTAGGAGGGGATTAATGGACGTGCCAATGAAACTACTCACATGGATTTTTAACTTCTAACGAGGGGGACTAATGAACGTGCCAATGACTCACATGGACTTTTAACTTCTAACTGGTTGTGGTCTGCCACCCAAGAATCGAACTCAAGCCTCCAAGTTAGGACCAAATCCCTAGTCGCGGAGACAATTAGATGAAATCAAGCATACGTATAATCAAAATGATTTTGATTTTTGCCCTCTAAAAATTACTATCGGCACTCTAACAAGTGGAGTGCTGGTAGTAATTTTTAGAGCGCACTAATCTTATTCTAATTGGTGCGAAATATTACACTTTTGGTACCAAAATTTGGTTCGTTCGAGTTGCAGTACCAAATTTTTCATTTGGAGAGAGAGAGTGAGAGAGAGGGCGAGAGAGAGCTCAAACAATGGCTTCTCCAGTGATCCAGAGATCTCCAACTCCTTCTTCCCCACTCCACCACCTCTCCTCCTTCAAACACAACCCCACCACCACCACAACCCCACCGTCTTCCACCACCAATCCATTCTCCCAACAACAACAACAACAACAGTCTCCACTCGACTCCTTCTCCATCGACCCCCTTTTCTCCCCCTTCCTCTCCCCCACCTTCTCCCCGGCCCAATTCTCCTCCCTCGCCCTCTCCTCCAACTCCTCCGCCTCCACCGCCGAAAAACTCCACCACTCCCTCACCCTCCTCGACTCCCACCTCCGCCACCTCATCCTCCTCAACCACCCCTCCCTCCTCTCCACCCTCTCCTCCCTCCGCCACGCCGACTCCTCCCTCTCCTCCCTCCGCTCCGCCCTCTCTTCCCTCACCTCCTCCCTCGCCCGCCTCCGCTCCGACATCTCCCTCCCCCACCGCCAGATCCAGCTCAAAACCCTAACCCTAGACAACCTCCACCGTACCGCCGCCCTTCTCGGTTCCACCACCCGCCTCCTCCGCCTATCCGGCAAGCTCCGTGAGGTTATGGATGCTGACAAGACTCTGGATCTCGCGAAGGCCGCCCAGTTGCATTACGAGATCTCGACTCTGTGCAGCGAGAACGAGCTGTCGGGGATTACCGTGGTTGACGAGGAGTTACTGTGGGTGAATGAATGTGGACAGAAGTTGAGGGATGAAGGGATTAGGGTTTTGGAGAGAGGATTGGAAGGGTTGAATCAGGCAGAGGTCGGAGCAGGTTTACAGGTCGTTAACTTAATACTATTACTACAATATATTGAGTTTGTTACCGTGTTTTCTAGGTTTTATTATTATGTTTTCTGTTCAGACCAGGTTATTATTAATGTTTAGTCCAGGTGTTCTTGTGAACTTATGCATGTTTCCTTAGTTCGTTTTGGTTTCTTGGACGCCCAATTGCATTACGAAATCTCAACCCAGTGCCCAGAAAATTAGCTAATGGGTATTTCCGTGATAGGAATTGAAGTGGCATATTGTATTACCATGTTTTCTTATTATGTCTTGTGTTTGGACTGGGTTATTATTCATGTCTAGTTTTCTTGTTCTCTTTTGCAAGTTTCCTTAGTTCTTAGTTCATGTAGGTTTCTTGGTTACCAAGTTTGTATACCATCTAAAGGCATATTAGAGCTTTGTTTTGATGATGAATGAGAAATAGGTTCTTGGTAACTAGATACTTATTAAAAACAAGGTTCTTGGTACCTTTATTTTCTAACATGGTATTAGCATTTCTAACACAGGTGTTTTACAATCTCGGGGAATTGAGAGTTGCTGTGGATGGGATGGTGAACAAGTATAAGAGTCAGGGTGTGAAGGCTGTGAGTGCTGCATTGGATATGAAGGCTGTGAGTGCTTCGTCTGGAGGTGGGTTTGGACCAGGAGGAATACAGAGGAGTGGAACCCCTCAGATTGGTGGAGGGGGAAAGGCGAAGGAGGCACTTTGGCAGAGGATGGGGAGTTGTATGGATCAGTTGCATTTGATTGTGGTTGCGGTTTGGCATTTGCAGAGGGTGCTTTCGAAGAAGAGGGACCCGTTTACGCACGTTTTGCTGCTTGATGAGGTCATGAAGGTGAGAGAAAAAGACAGATTTCTGCTACGTTTTTGTTTACTTCGTGTGTTTTGTGTTGCCTATTTGCTATTTGTAGTTTTTATTTTCCGCAGTTAGTGATTCCAATGCATATATAGTGAAATTAATCTGTTGATGAACAGGGATTCCATTGTTGAGGGTAGACATTGGAATGATAACTTCCCTTTCTGGGTTGTTGATAAGGTAATAAGGGTGGGAGTAGAAGTCAGTGTAGAGAATTTCCTCGTTTCTCGTAGAACGTTATGTTGGTACATGGAGCTGCTTTGATGATGCTAAGTGCATTAGCGAAGATGCAATTTTAAGAAGTTTGGCTGTTGTTAAGAGTCACAGAGTTGGTACTGAACCGGAAAGAGTTATTGAAACCAGCAGGCAATGTTGGATTTGAAGTTGTAATTGATTGTTACTTCCCACAACTAGATTCCTGTCATTCTTGGCTTTATGAATCATGATATCAGCTTCAGTGTAGTTCTTTCGAGTTGGTGAGTCCCACTTTTCATAGTTGCAAGTATGCACGTAAACTTATCAGGAGAGAGTTTTGTTAATTTGCTGAACTGCTTCACAATTTTAGTTCTGATTGCAAAGCTGCTTCTTCTGAAAACGGGTCTTGGCAATGGAAAGATAGGAAGAGAGATAGAGTCCGGGCATGCTTTAGCGAATGTGCCATTTTGGATAGTAGATGTTTATCCTTTGATACATGCCAATGATGTTGATAATATTTGGTGTCTAATTTCTCAGTCTCTGTACTTTATCGTCTGTGAATGATTTTCGAGTTTTGTTTTGCTCATGCGAGATCTTGTTTTCGTAGGAAGGTGATCCAATGTTGACAGATCGTGTTTGGGAGGCACTTGTGAAATCTTTTGCAAGCCAAATGAAGTCCGCTTTCACTGCATCAAGCTTTGTGAGAGAAATATTTACTGGTGGGTATCCAAAGCTATACTCCATGATAGAGAATCTTCTCGAGAGAATTTCACGTGACACAGATGTCAAAGGAGTTATACCTGCTATCAGCTCAGAGGGAAAAATTCAAATGGTTGCTGCTATTGAAATGTTTCAAACAGCTTTTTTGACCCTCTGCTGGAGCCGCCTGTCAGAACTTGTTGATACAGTATTTCCCGTTGGTGGCCGAAGTATTCCTTCCAAAGAACATTTCTCGAGAATTATATCTCGCATCCAGGAAGAGATAGAAGCTGTTCAGCCAAATGGGCGCTTAACTCTTCTTGTTTTGCGTGAAATCAGCAAAGGTCTGCGTTTGCTTGCACAGAGAGCTGAATTCCAGGTACTTTTCTTTTATGTAGGTCAAAGCAGTTTTAGTAGTTCATATAAGTATTATCGTTTGCATTGTTTTTTAAGGCTGTTGTGCTGGACTAAACTTTTTCTTTGGATAAGTAAAGTGAAAATATAGAAAAGATTGTGCTAGGGGTTAGCAATTAAGCATCCTCATACAAGCAAGATAAAGAGAGATGAATAAGAAAAACAGAGAAGGAAAAGAAAGGTATAAGAAAATACTTAACTACCAGACAATACAGCAAGAACCTACCCCTTGCACTCAATACAAATCATTTGCTTCAATCAAACTTACGTCGTAGTTAATGGAGCATTGTAGCCCTTAAGCTCCCTCTCCATTTTAGTTGCAGAGCTACCCTCACCTTTACCCTTCCTGATTTCCTCTTGATGCAACCCATTGTCAATTATAAGTTGGGATCCCTTCCTAAACCAAACATGCTACCAGTAACACTTGATTTATGATGTATCAAGTAGGTAGTCTACAGTTTTAAAGGGTGCCTGATCCTACGCAAAATATAATCTACACTCTGAGCTCTTGAGTAGCATGCACAACACAAAGTTGCATTAGGGTGTAGAATCGAAATGTCTAATAGGAAAGTGGGGGTAAAAATGCAATCAATGGATGATTAAGTAACATCCCCTCCTTTGATAAATTGAAAATATTGAAATTGACAGTCTATCATTTCATTCCTATTGCTATGTTGCGAATTCTACCGAACATATAATGTCTGGATGATAATAGGTAGGAAATCTAGAAGGGAATAGATTCTGTCGGTAGATCATGCTTTTGTGCTTTCTTGATCAACTAATAGCACTATGACATGGACGTGTTTTTCTTAGTCACCGAGCAAGATTGCTGGAACTCCTCCAGCAACCGTATGTGGATTAGGCAGATGAACAAATTCTGTCGAGACACAACTATCTGTTGGGATTTGTCCCACATCGTTTAATTATCTCCTCCAAAATTAGTATATGAGCTCGGGCGGCCTCTCCACTCTTTGCCAATTGATTTGGAGTTGGATGCTTTAACATGGTATCAGAGCTAGGGTTTCGGAGGCTTTTCCCCTTTGTGCCATAGTTGCACTTTCTTTCATTGTGATCCGTGTGTTCCGGATCCTTTGTTTACCTCTCCACGTGCGAGTCGGGGGTCGCACGTGCAGGGGAGTGTTGGGATTTGTCCCACATCGTTTAATTATCTCCTTCAAAACTAGTATATGAGCTTGGGCGGCCTCTCCACTCTTTGCCAATTGGTTTGGAGATGTATGCTTTAACACTATCCTATTTAAATTTCTGCTTGTGATGTCAATTTGTACCTTTTTTATATCATGATCTCAATTTATACGTCTACTTGTGTGGTAAACGACATGCAATTCTTTTCCATGGCAGATATCCACTGGCCCTGAAGCACGTCAGATAACAGGTCCAGCTACTCCATCTCAACTCAAGAACTTCGCGCTTTGTCAGCACTTGCAAGAAGTTCACACACGAATCTCATCTATGATGACTGGGCTCCCCGCTATTGCCTCTGACGTATTGTCTCCATCTCTAAATAACATATATACAGTTGCTTGCGATTCGGTCACATCCTTGTTCCAAGCCATGGTCGAACGGCTGGAGTCTTGCATCCTTCAAATTCACCTACACAACTTTGGCGCGAATGGAATGGACGCCACTATGGACAATAATAACGCATCGCCTTACATGGAAGAGTTGCAAAAGTGTATTCTCCACTTTCGCAGTGAATTCCTATCAAGGCTTTTGCCTTCATCAAATAATGCAGGGTCCGTGGGGACAAAAGAAAGCATTTGCAGTAGGCTTGCGAGGAGTATGGCTTCACGGGTTCTAATATGCTTCATTAGGCACGCTTCTCTGGTTAGACCCCTCTCAGAATCGGGGAAATTAAGAATGGCGAGGGACATGGCTGAACTGGAACTGGCCGTGGGCCAGAACTTGTTCCCCGTAGAACAGCTGGGCCCACCGTACCGAGCCTTACGGGCATTTCGGCCGGTCATCTTCTTGGAAACGTCTCAACTGGGTGCATCTCCTCTCCTTCAAGATTTGCCACCTAGCGTCGTGCTTCACCACCTTTACTCCCGCGGCCCTGAAGAATTGCAATCACCGATGCAAAGGAACAAACTTACTCCTATGCAGTATTCCCTGTGGATGGATTCTCAGGGGGAGGATCAGATCTGGAAGGGAATCAAAGCGACTCTTGATGATTACGCTGGTAAGGTGAGGGCAAGAGGGGACAAGGAGTTTAGCCCTGTGTATCCTCTTATGCTGCGACTGGGGTTGTCTTTATCAGAAACGACCATGTCGCAATGACCTTGATGAAGGCCTTACATCACTCCTTATCCCTCGGGTATAATTCATTGCCTGCCGAGTCTTCTCTTATTTTGAATTGTCATTTCTTTCATTGGTTCCCCTGTTCATTTCCCAAATTTTGTATTGTTCATTTTCCCGACTACATATGTAACAATTGGGATCTATACATCTTTGTTATACTAAAAGGAATTGGAGATTTGCTTTTCACATAAATTTATCATTAGACTTCTTTGTTACTGTATATTGAATTCCAGAAACAATTGAGCTCGAAGGTATGAAAATGATGTCTTTGCAATAAGTTGAAAGATTTGGCGCTGCATAGTAATAATACATTGATAGATGAAGTTGCAATTTTCTTTTCCGCTGTTTCTATGTTTAGTGTCGATTCTATTTGAATCTTGGATGTATCAAGGGAAAGAAAATGGAAATTGAAATGGCATTCATTTTGTTCGCACACACGAGAAAACCTAAAGGCATTGGATCCTTGGACAGTTTTGTTCAATCTTATGTGGGCTCTTTCCGGCCACTCTGATGATGGGAGCCATTCACTTTGTATTTTGAATGTGAAGGAAGTTGTAGAACTGTGGTGGAAAGAAGCAAGAATTTTTCGAAAAGATGAGGGATCATACTGCGTATGAATTTCTGGTTTGTATGGCTAGCAAAACGAGCCAAATGTTGGCCTGTTCAAATTAGTTCGTTGAGTTTTAACGACAAAAATTTGACGAGTCGAGCTCGGGGCCAAGCTTGCCTAGAGT
Source organism: Rhododendron mucronatum var. ripense (assembly GCA_019656295.1). NCBI lineage: Eukaryota > Viridiplantae > Streptophyta > Magnoliopsida > Ericales > Ericaceae > Rhododendron > Rhododendron mucronatum. Next base: position 2,331,233 of record BPLT01000039.1, on the reverse strand, counting down.
TGAGTCAAACTCGAACTTGTTTATGAGCGTTAACGGACCAAGGATGCCAGGTATTCATGTGCACTCATAAACGTACTTTCGACAAAATACAAATTTTCAGGCTTTTGTGTTGGCCCTATAAACAAGCTATACAGAAGTATTAGTCCATTGTGGTAGTTTTTCTGAATTTGGATGAGCCAGGCCCAGTTCTATTATCTATAAAAACAAGCCTTGTAGGGTGGTTCACGTTGACCTTTGGGTAAGAACCCACCGCTTTTCGGCAGTTAAATGGTCAAAATGTCTATAGGCTTACACTCAGTGCATATCCATATAAGAGTTCCTTACGGTATTGGACAAGAAATAGGGTATGGGAGAAGAAATTCAACCTAGTATATAGAAGCCCTCCATGGACGAAGGAAAAGTCTATGTGTGTAGATTTTCTTATTCTGATTCGTACATATATATGTTTGAAACCTTTCGATGTACGGACTCGTTCGTGTGTGTCAAAACGAACAAGTGACAAAATAGACAAAACATTCAAATCGCATAAGTGAAAGAAGAGACAGAATACTACGAAGAATGTTGAAGGAAGCTTTTAGGAAAGGTTTGCACAAACAAATGAGCAATGCAACCAAGTAGTAACACCGCATTATGACATTGCACTTTTTTAAGTTTGCTTAGTTTTCCAACTTTACTTAGATAACCATACTATTTATCGATCTTATATACTACTTAAACAATCAAGCTACTCGAGCGAGTTTGGATGATGATCTTCTCAATTAATTTTTGTTTTTAAGTCTATTAGTAACAAACTAAGCTTACTTAAACCCAAAAAAAGAGAAAGAACAAACTAAGCTCAAATTCGTTTTTGAAACGTGCTAAAAAGCTTTCAAATAAAACTTGGAGAACTACTACCATAACCAACTCAACGCGTTTTCTTTCCTGATCTCGGATCAAATATTTCCCAATCAAGTATACTAATATGACCCTGTCCCATCATTACTAGTATTTCTCTTTTTCTTCTTATGAAAATATTTTCCCATATTTAGAACTTTAGGAAATTTCCAAGAATTCCTACCCTGTCATGAGTATGTTCTAAAATAGGTAATCATAAATGACACCTTTCATTTTCTTTAATTACGAAGGCTTTAAGAAAAGGAAAAAAAATAAATGAAATAAAGATTCCAAAATGCTATGGGTACTGTCCACTGTTCACCGATGATGCACGTATGGGTTTGCGAGACCAACTTTTGAGCCAATTTGAGCCATTTACAAATTTTAAAATAATTTTCCAAGCAACCATCTAACTATCTAAGTTTTTTTTTTTTTTCCAAAATCTAGGATCTCAAATTTTGAATGAAAAAAGATTGGATGAACTACTTACAATTATCCAATCAAGCTGAATTTTATACATAGCTGCTCGATTTTTATTTTTTTTTAAACTTAGGATCAACAGATTGAATCACTTATGTAGGACCCGAAAGTGAGCTCCACAAAACCCAACTATGCACCATGGGTGCACTCAATTTTTTCGATAAAGATTTGCCCTAACAGTCCTTTTAGATGGTGAGAAACGATGAGATAAGAAAGGAGAGTCATTTCTCACAAAATCTCATCATTTTTTGTGAGATTCGGTGAGAAAGTCTAGAAGCTAATTTTATTTTTGTACTTTTCTCTCCATTCTCACCAAAATAGTCAATCGAAATGAGTGATTTAGTTAGAAATCAAAATCTTTTCTTTTCTTTTCTCTTGAAATCCCTTCATCCAGAGAGGTTGTTGCATGAGGATTCCCCGTCACCGTTTCCCGCCAAATATGGGCCGCCGTTATAACGTCGTTACCTTCCCGCGTTGTCCTTGTTTGTTCTAATTCCGGCAAACAAACAAGGAAACAACTCTCTCTCTCTCTCTCTCTCTCTCTCTCTCTCTCTCTCTCTCTCTCTCTCTATAATACACGCATAGGCAGTGTTCTGTCTCTAAGGCAGAATCACTTACTTGTGGACAACAGAAGGAAGATATTCGTTCACTGTTTAGTTACCGTGTGAGAGATATATATGGAAACGATGAAGAAGGGTACTGGTGACATCGAGGCCGGAGTAGGAGACAACGTCCATCTCCGGTGGGCCTTCATCCGAAAGGTCTACGTCATACTCGCGCTGCAGGTACTCCTCACCGTTGCTGTCGCCACCGTCGTCGTCCTCGTCGCCGCCATCCCCAAGTTCATCGTAACTACAACTCCGGGCTTACTCGTCTTCATCGTCACTCTAATCGCCCCCTTCATCGGTTAGACTCGAGATTTCGTCACTGATTCTGCAAATTTTTTAAGTGTTTTGATTTTGCTTGTGTTACTGTGATTTTTTTTTTTTTTGCAGTGCTGTTCCCGTTGCATCGCTACAGCAACCAACATCCGGTGAACTTGGTATTTCTGACGCTGTTCACTGTTCTGATTGCATTCGCTGTGGGGTTGTCGTGCTCGTTTTCCCCGGGTAAGAGTCGTAAGACACATACTAAAAAAAGGCCCAGCCCTATCGAACAAATAAAATTTTTTTGTTTGTAGTTAATTTAATGATTGCCATTCTTCTAAACTTTTTTTTTTTTTTCAGTGTATGATTTGTTCGTCTTTTTTAAATTTTTGTTAGGTTCATGTCATATTTTTTTGGATTAATTATCCATTTTGATGAGAGGAGTTTATAAAAAATTATGCCTAAAAGCAAAAACAACTTTACTAAAGACGAAAAAATACCAACATATGTACCCAAAGAACTGTTTCTTTCCCATGATATTTTAAAATTGTTTCATTCCTTATTCGCTCTCTGTACCCAAAGAACTGTTTCTGTTGCTATTGTTTGGAGAAATTTTTGAAAGGTTAGTAATCATCTCGCTGAAGTTTGAGCTAATTAGGACCTATAACCAATTCTCTGGCCGGTCAAGTTTGGAAGATTTTTTGTTCTCGATGATGATGTTTTATTTGTGAGCAATGAGGTGTGAAAACAGTGGTTTTGGGTGAGATTACAGAGATTTTCTTAACCCATCTATCAAGTTGCGAAAAATTACAACCTTAGTGTTGCTAGCGAATTTCCTGAAGAAACACCAATGTGTGTATGATCATTTCAATGAGCTTTGAACTTCTCATATGCATTATTCTTTAGTTGCAAATGCTTAGCCGATTTTAAGATGAGAGCGATATTGTTCGGCAAACAATTTGTGGTTACGGGAAAATGCTGGTATAAGATTGAGAAGATTACTAGTTTATCTACACTTCAGGAGGTCTAGGATCTTTTTATCCAAGCATGACCAAATATAGGTTTACTACTAGTTTATGGACATGGGTGCAATGGATGTTTGTTACACTGCAATTAAGTCTGGTACACAAGATCTCTCTCCATATATATGTTTGTAAAAGACTTATGGATGTTTATCTAACCATTTCCCATTTAGTGTTAGTTGTCATCAGATTTGGAAAAGCTGTCTGAGCTTTTTGAACTCTTTTAAAGCCACCTTCTAGCAGTGTATGTGCTTCAAATTAGACTGGTGGTTGTCACCATATCATAGAGCATATTCTGAAAATCGATGGACGAAACTTACTTTAAAATTAAGGTACAAGTTAAAAAACTTGCTTGATGTTTCTTATACAAACTTCCGAGGAAAAGAATCATGTTTATAGTCTTTTATAAAGGGCACAATTTAATTATGCTTTTGTGGTTTTCATCTCAGGTTGTGATATGCTTGTTTTCTTGGCATAGCCTTCATTTGTAGGTTGGTTTTGTCGTGTATTTTCTTTCAAGGCTTTTGTGCATCCTTACGCATTGAGTTCTAGGTCTGACGCTGTTCTCAGAATGGGAAAAGCTTGTGTGAGCTTTTAGACCTCTTGAAGGCAATCTTCTTTTGGTTTTTTCTGATGTTGGTAATTGCTGTCCTAATTTGCTTTCTGAAGGGGAGGTGGCAACTTAGGTTTGGTCATTCTTTAGTGTTGTTGGTGTCATCAGTCTAATTTCTTCCTCAGCTGAGATTGACTAATTGCTGGCTGTATGATAAACAATCAGAAGCTATTAAATACCTGAGACAAACTTGTTCCTGGTAGAATTTGTTGGGGTATCTTGAAAGGAAATAGATAGTTTAAAGATGAGAAGGAATTTGTTGATGGACTTATTCATCCTGAGAAATATTGCTTCAGACTTAAGGTTTAAGGATGCGCAGTGCCTTAATGCTCTTGGGCCCTTGGCCTTACTTTGGTCAAACCTAAAATGTTTAATGCTTGGTTGGTTCGGTGGTTATAGTCTTTGACATCAAATTGTGATGGCTGCACGAGAGGAAATCCATAATCCAGGTGTGGCAGCTGGAGTTGGGGTGATTAGAGATACATTGGTTTTTGCTTGTCATTATTATGTTTATCATGGTTCTAACATGTTGGCAGATGTGTATTGACCGAGGTTATACTTGAGCTTGATATGATTTATGGACGCCTTTTTCTTCGTTGGTTTATCGTTTCATCCACTGCCCTCATTCGGAAGTTGATCAATGGTCGTTATTCTGGTCTGGTAGTTATTTTGTCACCTCCCGTTACTTTGATGAAGCAAATAGTGTGGCGGATGCTCTCGCTAATTGGGTTGCTGTCTTGAGAAATTCAATTCTGCCTGCATCTATTTATGTCTTATTCAGCTAATTTTTTTTTGAAGTTTCTAACAATCAAATTAGATGAAATGTTTTGCATCATTGGATTATCGTATTATCTAAATTTTTTTAAGATTTTTTTTTTCAAAAATACCAAAGCTACCTTCTTGCAATGGATGTGGCCTAGAAAAAGACTGGCAGTAGTATTATAGATGAATTAGGGTTTCTAGAGAAGAACTCAAATTACAAATGAAGCTCTAGTTAAAGAATTTGTTCACTGTTGATTTTATGCTAATTGTTGTTCATATCTAACAGGGAAAGTTGTATTGTTGACTGGTATTCTAACAAGTGTGGTGGTTGTTACCCTCACACTCTACACATTCTGGGCTGCGGCTAGGGGCCACGACTTCAGCTTCCTGGGGCCTTTTCTAATGGTTTCCCTATTGGTGCTGATTGTTTTTTCTTTGATCCAGGTTTGATTCTCTTCATCACCTCTGTGTTTTTGCTTTCTCTCTCTCTCTCTCTCTTTGAATAGTGGTTTGCGTCCACAGATATTCATCCCTTTTGGCAGATTGGGCTCAACCATATTCGGACTGCTGATAACGATCGTATTCTCTGGATTCATCATCCATGATACTGATAATCTGATCAAGCGGTACAAGTACGAAGAGTATATCTGGGCTTCAGTCACCCTTTACCTCGACATTGCAAATCTCTTCCTCGGTATGCTTGGCTTCAGTCGCTGTTAGTAGAGCCTCTTCTCATATATTCCTATCTCCCTCCCGCTTACTTCGTAAACATTCCCCCAATCAAAAGAGTATATACTCTAGCATGTTCATAGTGACTTAACAGGATACTACTTGGTTAAGCATGTTCAGGGTATTGAGATACAGGAGAATTTTAATTTATATCGATATTACGCTTCATTGGCTCTCATTAATTATATAAGCCTCTTCATTTTCTCTTTCTTGATAATGCTTTTCATTTTATTTTCAGCGTGAAAAAGAGGGTTAAGCTAGTTCATGAAATTGCTCTTCTTTTGGTTGTTCTGCCTTAGTCTGGGCTTGTGGAATATGCAAATGGAGATGCATAAACTGGGCATGTACATGTCAATATGGTCTACACAAGCTTTTATATAAGGCAATCAAAATCATGATGGGTCATAAAAAAAGAACTACATTGTCCTTAAAGGTTGATTTGCACCCCTTTGATCAAGCCAATGACTCCGCGTGTCAAAGCTTTTGTGTATGCAACTTCCCGTCTTGTCTCTCAAGCTGGGGAAGGAATGACAACACCAGTCTATAGGTGCTTTATGAAAGCACAAATGTAGGGTTGGGATGCCAGGGCAATGCAACAAAAGAAGAGAGCTGTAGAGTTAAAATCATTAGATAAATGATTTTAGAAAGCAAAATTAGACACTCGTGCATGCACAGAGCTGTAGAGTTGGTTTATAGCATGTCACCTATTATAAAAATAGGTACAAATAATTTTTTTTTATCCGACTTTGTTACTACGTGAATGCAAAGATATATACTAATATCTAAACCCATGCTCTCTCTCTCTCTCTCTCTCTCTCTCTCTCTCTCTCTCTCATCATGAAATACACATTTCTCTCTTTCGTAGGAGAGCAGGAGCGGAGCTATGTTGAATTTTTTATATACCTGATTTTGAATATCATCAATGATTATTTATGTATAGATACTTATAATCTTAATAATTTTGGTTTGATTTAATAAAAAATTAGTTATTTTACATGCTCATTTCTCAATTTCTTTAATAAATAAAAAAAATAAACGCATGACTGTTGAAGTATCCAGAAGCGTTAGGTTAGAATCATTTCAATATACAAATTTAATGTATTGGAAAACAAAAACTTTATAATATAATAAGTAAATGTTTCGATGACAAATATATATCTAATAAGTCGGGCCCTCTCGAATCAAAATTCTGGCTCCACCACCGTAAGAGAGCTAATTAACCCAACAAACTTCGGTTGAGTCTCCCTACAGGGCTAAACCCACTTATTTCCCTTTGTATTTTGTAAAGAAAAATAAACCCGTTTAGCTAGCAGGGAAACTCGGCAGAAGAGCTAATCAACCCACGAAACCGACAAGTAGAAGTACTTAATTTTTAGTCAGACTCTCCGTCAAAGACTCTGTGGCCCAATGGATAAGGCGCTGGTCTACGGAACCAGAGATTCTGGGTTCGATCCCCAGCAGAGTCGTTTTTATTTTTTTCCCCTTGTTTTCTGACCCTACACTCACACATTAGGAAAAATTATCCATGATTTCTTACAAAAACGAGAGAACCTATTCCTTTCGATTCCAGAACACTAACTATCCCAAACATTAATGGGATTAGGTCGTTAAAAATTGGTTTTAAAATTTAATGAGCTTTAGAAACATGTTCAAGCTTTCCGTCTTTACGACGCGAATCAATCATAAACGGTATGTTTAAGCAACGAGCCGAGTAGAAATTTTTTTGAACTCGGTACGTTTTGAAATGAGTTTTGGAAAAAAAATTCAAACTTGGGTATGTTTACGTAACAAATCAATTTTAAAAGAGTTTTTTTTTTAAAGAGCGAACAGAGGCTTGAATTCGAGTAGCTTGATACGTTTACTTGCTCAATACTAAACAGAGGTTTGTATTTCAAAATTATAAACAAACATGGTCCATGTAGTCGCCAAGTAGCCTGAAAATTAGGTAATATTGATTATGAGAAGCAATATTTCGAGGAAAAATATCGTACGTAGTGAAATGTTACCGACACTACCACTGAGGTGGTAGCCCAGTTGGTGGGAGTCACCACCTCTCTTTAACAACTGCGTAGGTTCGAGCCCCGGGAGGCACATGTGTGCATGTACCCGGTGGTGCCATAATAGACTTTGATTCGAACCCGTAGTTGGACCGAAGAGGGAGATTTCTCGCCGCTGTGCACTAGGTGATGTCGTGGTGATGGCCCGTCCTTCCGGAAGGTAGCTATGGCTGGAACCGAACATTCCACGGCTGGTCGGGAGCCCCTATGGTCACGTCCAGGACGGAGTTGCTACGCTGGTCGCCCCCTCCCACCCTTTTTGTTTATCAAAAAATATGTTACCGACACCCGCACCCATGCTCACACTCACACCCACATCACAGAGTCAATTTTTTTTTTTTGTTGCGTGCAAGTAAGAAAGTAATCTTTGCTGATGGCCGGGGAAATAATACAACAGTACGTCATATGGTTAACTCTTTGTATATTAGTAAGCGGTTAGCAGAACGACGTCAAATTAATTAGTGAAGCTAGCTGGCAAATTAAAGGACTTATTTTAAGCTGGTAGTTAATTAAGATATATTTTTAGAAAGGCTGAGCTACATTATTGGCTCGTTCAACAAAATCTTAATTAAATTAGTTAGAAGTTAAGATATACTCGATTTCCACGTTCCATTTGTTAGATCCTTTTATTTTTTAATTAATAAAGAAGTCCGATTTATAAAGAAACATCAATTAATCATCATTGCACCTGTCATGTCATGTGCGCGCGCAATGTGTTTCATTTAATTAACCCTTCAAGTCTATTAGGAACAGGATCATGAATAGTATTAACCTTCTTTTCTTGCTGCCAGTAAATACTCCCTCCGTCCGGATTTAATAGTCTTTTTTTGGAATTCGTGTCATTTTTCAATCGATTATATTTTTCAATTTATAATGTTTTGCGTGATTTTGAAAACATTATATTATAGAACTAATTGAGATCTATCAAACAAAATCCATATTCGATATGAAATTCATTACGAATTCAAAATATATAACTCATTTTTTAGCCGGTTAGAATAGAATTAGGGACAATTAAATCCGGACGGAGGGAGTACTACTCAGTTGAAAATTTCGAAAGGAAATCGTAAACTGAAGATTTAGGGTCGGAGTTGGATTTGTTTCCATTAAAGCCTCGTGCTCTTGAACTTAACTTAAACTTATAACTTAAATCTAGGAATTTTGTTCTTATTTGAATTTTTTTTGCATTTGTTAGTTTTGCGTTAAACTTTTGTGGGCTATTAATTAGTCTCAACTGTCTTTTTTTTGCTAAAAAAGGTTATTTCTCAAAATACTTGGATTTTCGATTCCTTTTGTCGAGACGAATCAATAATCCACAAAAATTTAACGCAAAACTAACAAATGAAAAAAAAAATTCAAATAAGAACAAAACTTCTAAATTTAAGTTAAGTTTAAATTAGTTTAAGAATGTGGTGTCTATGAAGAATTGGGTGGAGGGTCTCTCTGTAGAATTTGGGGATAACTTCTCTGATATTCTAGAACTCAACCTAAGACTTGTCGTGCGATGACATCATGGCAAATTGGCAAATGTGTCATGCTGCTGATGCATCGATGACCTACACCAAGAGGTGAGCCGGCAAAATTTCCAAACAATCATTCCACATACACACCAAATCACACGCCCTCGTTCACAATAGAAGTAGAGTCTGCACATACTACATATTCAATGTGTATGAGACTCATTCCTATTATGAGTGAGGTGTGTGTATTTGGGTATGGAATTAGAATTTTCGATTTTCAAAAGGTGGTGAATGGTGATCCAAGCTCCACTTTATTACACTACAAGTCCCTTAACATTTTGTATATTGCAGAATTAGTCTTCGAAACTTGTCCTTTCCCAATTCGTACAATATTCATCGATTCCAAAAGAAATAGGTTAACTATTGTAACAACTAACAATAATTCTAATACTACACCCACTTACACACCCGATCACCATTTCAGAAAAAAAAGAAAAAAGATGAGTGGAGTGGAGAGAGAAGAGTTTGGTGGGAGAAAGGTTAAAGATGTAGTGGAGGAGAAAACTGGATGTTTGGATATCTGTATTGGAGATTAGCACAAATGTGTGGATATCCAATGTGACATTTCTACCCGACTCATACATACTTTGTGGTGAAAATCATACAAAATTTGTGGTGGAAAAAGAGTATGGGATATTATGTAACGGTGCCCCAAAGGCATTGAATAATTTTTCGTGAGTGCAGGTGTGGGTGTCACATTGGATCCGAACTCCTCTGTATGGATTGAAATTTCGTTTCTAGCCGAAAATTAACACCAGCTATGATTGAAATTTCTACTAATACACATACTAATCTATAAGTAAGGAACATTATCATTACTTCAACTCACATGATCCAAATAAGAATGTGCAATTCAACAACAAAGATTTGCCCGTTGGCCCCATTGATATTGATTATACAATTGCAATTAATTACTATTTTTTTGAACGGCATACGTACCATTGCCCCCATTCTAACCCTCAAAGAGTTGACATTGTTTATTATTTAATAATAATTTATTTTCCTTGTTGTGATCAGCAATTAATGAACATTCTAAAATAATTAATTAACCAGCAAGAAATTTGACCGATGGACCGACTTTGATAGATTCCTCGACAACTTTTCCACAACATGTGTATAAATCATACGGTATGCAGATTGCAGTTGAAAAAAATATCCAAAGAAAACTTTCGTGCACGTTATCTATGCCATTAAAAAAATTAAAGGAAATTGTAATCCAAGTTCGCATAAGGTTTTCATTGGTTGGTTACTTAACAAGTAAGATTGGTTTTTTAGTGTGATTATTTGGGTATAAATACTTCCCCTGTTGCCGGCCATTTCTTAAACCCTTTTTTTTATTTTGAACAGTGAAGAAGAAAAAATTTTATTAAGAAGGAAAGAGAAGGTCAGCAGGCCAACGATACATCCCAACGAAATTGGATCTATTCCAGCGACAGTCAAAAGCCAAGAAAAAGCAGGTTGGATTTAGGAATTTGTTCTCAAGATTTGCTCATTTCGATTTGTGAATACAAAGTTTTGTGAATTCCGTCCCCTTCAACTTTTTAGGAAATAAAAATTTTACCGTTGAAAAAGTATTTTTCATTGTACTTTTCAAACTAGTTTTTCTCATCTCTTTGATTGATTGGATTTTGAATTGGAACCGCAAGTTACCTGTACAAAGCACTGATTTGAATTATAGTTGTTGAAATATGCCTTGAATTTGGGATGGTTAAGAAAGATATTTGACTTCCTTAATGATTTGTTTCCTTATTGGTTTAGACTTTGGATACAAGGAATTTTGTTTGGCAAAAATTGGTTTTAGGAAGGATTCTGTGGCTAACCACGTAAATCTTGTGTTCTTGATTTTTGCTTGTTGTTTTGTTTATATTCTCAATTTCGTTTTCGGCACAACAATAGTAGTCTATAGATCATGTTCAGGAAATTAATTAATGAACCGGCCGGTCGACTGCAATGATTTTGAAATTCTTCTAAATTTTCTCTTGTCAATTTTTCTGATGACCCTTATCTGAAACAGTGATTTTGCTTCTGTCAATTTGTTTTGATGATTCATTGTGTAAATCTATTAATCTGGTAAACACATTATTAATCTCCGATTTTCGAGCTCCACAACTGACTATTAATTCTTTCTTCCAATGTACAGAAACGTTTGTCAATGGCGAAAGGCCTAGTCGTTGCTCCAAAAACGTTTGTTCTCGATCTGATTGACCAATATTGCAAATGCCAAGGTTGCGCGAGAAAGCTGAAGAAAATCAATAAATTGCTAGAAAAAATCCATGGGATCCATTCGACATCCGTAGATTCAAATGCAGGGCGGGTGACCATTTCGGGCTTTGTGGATTCACAAGAGGTCATAAGGGTACTTAAAAAAAACAACATAAAAGCAGATGTCTTGTTGGAGGAAATCATCCCAAGCATGGATAACCACAAAGTACAAATTGCGACTCCGTCACGGCGAGTTGATCAAGAATCCCACAAACAAAATTTGGGAGCACAAGTGCAGCAATTTGTGGATAATTCAGGGTTGAAAGAATTGGAATTGACCTTCAAGGCGACATTCAATGGGAAGAACAAAGATAAGATGATCACGACGAGCTTTGAAAGTGATCATACCCACAAAAAGACTGTCATGGATGAGGGTCATGACCATTGTCCAAAATCGCAGGGGCACTGTTGTGGCAGACATGGTGGCGGTGCTCACGTGTGTCATGGTGGAGTACCTAACTGCAGCCCTTGTGGTCAAGTGCACAATCCTTACAATTCTTATGGTGGGAATTACGGCCCTCCTCTGGAATCGAACTCCTGGTCGCCAGCACCATGTGGCGGTCCTCCTATAGACCCAGCTGAGACCCCGTGGCAGAGGGACTATTTCCCGCCGCCACCAGCACCGGTGGCCGGTTATGAGCCATCGGCTCCTCCATGGTATGGTAATCACGATGAAAGTCCAAACAGCTGCATCACGAGCCCCATGGTCGTTTTCCTTTTGGTAGTTGTTATTTACTTACTTCTCTTTCGTTAAGTACTGCACTTGTTTTTAAGTGTTTTTGTCTGTACTTTTGTTTGAGAAAGATTACAAATGTTGTATGTACTATACATGTAAATAGTAGTTTGTAAAGAACGCAATAATGCTCTGGTAATCAAGTCTGAGTACCACATCCTGGATAACATGCGATGCTGACACCTCACATGATTCTCAGATGGCATTGCTCTTATAAAGATCTTTTTGTGATAATAATGATAATAGCACACTTACCCCTTTTTTTGTACTCCTACACTATATAACCTAGCTGTAAGAGATCGATCGATATGGGAGTGGGGATAGTAGGAGTTGAACTCACCACCTAAAAGATTGAGGAGCTCTCTCTAAGGAGAGCAATCTCAACCATTGAGTTATGCCGTGACATCTAGCCCTTCCCTCACATATGGAATTATGGCAATGAAGTTCTTTACAAAGATGACCAACGAGACTAGTCAGTCAGTCAAACAGTAGACAATTAATTGCCAGTGCCTTCACTGACCTTCTAGAAAATACATTTGTAAACAGCTGTTTGTAGACACCCGGAAATGAGTGCCTATTTATTTTCTATCGGCATTTATAGATTGATCATCACAAGTCGAGCCCTTATATCTCTAATCTCTTGTTATCTCTTACTAAAATTTTACTAACAGCTCAGAATTTGGTGAAAATATGCTAAATTCTATATAGTATATGTAGCGTGGAGGCCAAGCATCCATCACCACCAAAATATACAGCTAGCTAGCATTCCTACCTCTCTAATTTTTTTCATTTCTTCCTAATTTAGTACTACTAATTTACTAGTAATTAATTTTCCTTTACGTGTATTATAGCTTGGAGGCCAAGCAACTTCAGGGGTGGAAATGACATCATGTACGTACGTTGCGATTGATTAAAAAATTAAATCTTCAAAGAAATATTACACATTGTTTGACTAAATAAATTCTAGAGTTAATATTTTCAATTGCCCGACCCACGTCCTCCGATCTAGTTGGCTGCAACGTGTCATCCGATGTCAGCACATGAATTAATCACGTTTATTTAAAAACTGAAAAAAGAGTAATAAATTAAATAGAGTTCTACAAGGAAACGAAATGGAATTCAATGAAAAAAATAACGAAATCTTCTTGCAAATAAACAGAAATCCACAAATGTTTTCAGACGATTTTATTTGGACAACGTAACTTTCAATGAGTTTTTTTTTTTTTTTTTGATTGGCAAAAAAAAAATTTATTCAGAAATCTTGACAAAGGAACATTAAGATTGGGAAAGGGGATGCTCATGATCGTGAGTGATTTAAGTAGGAAAAAAAAATAGCTAGGAAAAAAAAAATTCATGTGTTATACATCCACTTGCAGCAGTTTGGCAGATTATACAGAACTCCGCACAGGAAAAAACGCAACCCAATGAATGAATACATACCAAGGAGTCAAGGACCAAACAATTCACACAAACAACATTTTGCGGTGTCGAAGACAGATTGAAAATGAGTTATTTAGCACGCAGTTTCACCCCTTCCCTTTTTTTATTTTACGACAATCAGTAGGCTAGTATGTAGCAAGCAAAAAGCCACCGATAAGCATCGGCCAAAATGTCATTGAGGTTTTCCTTGTGTTTGTTGCGAAGAAGGCGGGAGGCTGTACAAGGACTTGAGCTGCTTGCTTATGAGCTTGCTGCTCTGCAGAGCCAGTTGGAGTTCCAAATCATCTGACCACCACTGCTCCAACCCGTGCGCCTCCAGAAACTTCTGCTTTCCCTTGGACATCACAAATAGCTTCGCTAATGCGCCTTGCCCATTTTTAGGGCCTGCATTCTCTTTATCCGCAGCCTTATCTTCCCCTCCCGTTGGATCGTTGTAATAGCAACATATGTAATCACTGTTGTTCACGTACAAATGAGGCACCCATTTATTCAATCCGATGAGATTAGTGGTATTGTCCACCACCTCATTACCGTTGGCCAGAGATTCACTGCTCGAAGGGAGCATCGACTTAAACCTCTTCCAAGCAAAAGTTGCCTTTTCTCCTATATTTCTGACACTCATTGCTACTGAAACCGAAGGTGGATTAAACAAATGAGCTTCCACGAATACTCCTTGTTTGGCTAATGCTTTTCCCACTTGGAGAGCGAAACCAGCCCCTAAGGAATGACCCGCGATACATACATTATTGCTTCCATATCCATCTGAAATCGATTTTAATGCTTCCAAAGCAGCGTTAAATCTGACTGAACCCTTTAGGCTTTCCCAAGCTAGAAACCGGAGATCATCCTCTATGTCCCTTCTGATTGTGGGGCCTTTGAGTAGCGTTCCTCTTAGTGCTAAAACGGCCTTTGGTGCACCACTGGGTCTCATGAGGATGAATTCTGCAAGAGCTGCAGCTCTATCCCACTCAAGGATGGCACCAAATATTGAGCCGTCTCTTTCGTCGATTAGAGTTCGGGTTAGCTTGTACTTAAAGGGTATCCACCATTTTGGAGCTAGAGCATTGTGTTCTGTCCTGTTCTCTTGTCTGTCAAGTTCTAGTAGGTAAACTGCTTGTATGAAGCAGGCAATCACTGTTCTTTTGTAATTCCCATCCTTCCTGCAAAACAGCAACAATAAAATCTACATCACTGAATTAATCAAACAGTGAGGTAGTGTTTGGTTCACTAGAATGGTATTGAAAAGACAGGACATGGTCATGAATTGGCCTCATAATCGAATAGATCATTTACACAAATAGTCTAGTTTCTGTCACACATTGCAGGGGAGATGATCATTCCAAACAACCAAACACTGCCTAAAAGAATTCAACAGAAGGAATCATATTCATAAGGCGTAAAGTAAAAAGGACTCAATAATGCAATCACTTAGGAACGAAGTGCCTTTGCACAAGATCAGGAAAGTCACTATATGTATGCAACATGTGACTCAATACAATACAGAGCTTTATATTTCAAATCGATAAACAAACATGGTCCATGTCGTTGCCAACAAGGAGGGAAATACAAATTAGGATATGCCACTACAACCATCCAAAGCTGAAGGTTTGGGAGATTCAGAATTTTCTCAATTTCCTTGGAACCAAACAGAATAACAGATGCATAAACTGAGCATTAATTTGTCAAGATGAGCTAAAAACACTGTTCAGATATGCAAGCAGAATAGTTCTCAATCTAAAATTGAGCAAACATAGAAAATGAAAGAACTACTCAGAGCAGAAGATTTTAGAGCTCGGGTTAACATCTAAAAAGATTAAAGAGATGCATAAACTGGGCATGTACATGTCAATATGGTCTAAACAAGCTTTTAGCTAAGGCAATCAAAATCATGCTAGATCTTAAAAAAGAAATACATTGTCCTTATAGGTTGATTTGCGAAGCCAATGACTCCGTGTGTCAAGGCTTTTGTGTATGCAACCTCCCGTATTGTCTCTCAAGCTGGAGAAGGAATGACAACCCTTGTCTATAGGACTTTATGAAAGCACAAATATAGTGTTGGGATACTAGGGGCAATGCAACAAAAGAAGAGAGATTTTGCTGTTGGTCGGAAGGAGAGTGAAGTGTACTTATAGCGGAAGATGAGTTCGCCAAATGCAGCGAAATGGTTAACCCCAACGGTCACTAACCCAATGGCGAGTTTGCATAAAGAAGTTATTGCTTTTGAACCATTACCCTTCTACAGTTGTCAAAACTAGCCATTGGATTAGTGACCGTTGGGCCAATCCATCCCAGGTTATATGAATCGGTCAACCTCTTTCTCCAGTAAATGCATTTCAGAACATGTTACTCTTCTTCCAACCATTACAGAACAATACAACAGCACATGGTAATGTATGAATATTTTCTTAATTCATCACTCCCTTTAGATTATTAATAAAATTTCTCTTCCTTATTTGGAAAATTATACGTTTTACGTCTATCGTGCTCATTTTATAGCCTGGGTTTGCATTTGTTCGTAATTGTATTCCTCATTTTGTGCGTATGTCCATTTCTCCTGTTGCAATGGAAAGCAGATGATATGGGTTGCAACTAGTTGTTGGATTGTATTTCTTGACATTTGTGATTTGAATGCTATGGTTGCACCCAACAGGGAAAAAAATTCAGGCACTGTATAATTGTGGAAACAAAGGAAGATTGAGGTAGGGTATTTTTTCCCCTCAATGAGAGGGAGGAGGAAGGGGCAACCAGCTACAACAGTCTTTGAGCGTGAGAATAGGGACTCTAGATCTGCAGCTGACCTCGTAAGACGCAAATCACCAAGAGGTAGGGTGTTTTTTTCCCCTCAATGAGAGGGTGGAGGAGGGGGCAACCAGCTATAACAATCTCTTAGCGTGAGAATAGGGACTCGAGATCCGCAGCTGACCTCGTAAGATGCAAATCACCAATAGGTCTCTACCGCCCCACCGAGGATCACAACCAGACCTATACGGTTACAAGGCACAAGAGGCAGTTGTTGACACGCCTCAAACCGACAACTTGTTGGAATTCCAACTCTATGGAAAAAGTTTCCTGTGTAACAGGCATATATCCCCTTCTCTCGTAATACAGTTGGGACCCCAGACCACAGTGTGAGAGGAGGGGAAATATACCCCTTCTATGGAAATACCGCTTGATGGTATTGAGGTAGGAATTAATGTTCAGTTTCTTGTACTCTATGGGACCCATAGGCTTGGTCGTTTTAGGGTCAAAAATCCCTGGGCGGCCTCGTTCATTTTTGGGTCTCAAAATCCCTGAGCTCTCTCCCCTCATTACTCTCAAAACACAAACTGAACAGGGAAACTTCCTTAAACAAATTTGGGATTTGAGATTCACCGATTTACTTTAACGGAGAGCATCTGAGAGAATATTCAAGGGATAACCACGGTAATCTTACAGCAAAGGCCCCCAGGTAGAGTATGCACCTCTGCTCCTGGTGGTAACCCACCACACCTACTAAATTTTGAAGAAACAATTCAACTTATCGAAGGATCTGAAACCCAGAAAAGTCTCAGATTTTTTAATCAGATCAAGTTTAAAAAGACAAATTTTCTTAACATTATTCAAACAGCCCTCAATCAATCGGTCCGCAAACGGAGATAATGCAATCAAATTCACACTAAATAGCAAAAACTGCGAAAACCCAACTTACCAAGGAGCTGAAAATCATATATATGTTTATATATAGGGCAGAGAAAAGCACTGACCAGCTAGAGATGATGATCTCTTTCCAGTTAGGAGAAGCAACATTACGAGGTCCAGAGACGTGGAACGCATAGGGATGTGAGCTCTCTCTCTCCTCTTTCACTACATCTGCCCCCTCTGTCTTCACCATCTCCTGTGCACTCGTCTTGCTCATCATTCCCAAACCCACCCTCTTTATCTTCTCTCCACCCCCAATCTAGAGAGAGAGAAAAGTTGAAGAGAGAGAAAGAGTTGAGCGGCCTGTAATCTTTGTCAATGCTTTTTACAAATGGTATCACATTCGCAAGCATTTATATTTCCACTTGTTGGATTTGAACCGGAAAAGGATTAGATTCGGAAAACGCCTGGGATTTGTAAAGGAGTCCAACGGTCGAATTTGTTTTCAGATTGTCTGTTGTGCGCTTTTACAGTTTTAGCCCTGGAGCTTAACCAAATCCAAGAGGACGAACCTTGGTATAGAGTAAGAACAGGAAGGTTAAATTAGTCAATTGAATTGCACTTCTTTTTTTTGGATGACAGATGGGAATCATCTGCTTTGGGTCCAGCAAGTGGGGGGGAGGGACTTCCTTAACTCTCAATTTTAAATGATAAGTTTTGAAACAAAAAATTTGCATTTGCGTGTTCCTTATCGGGAACGAAACGGTAAACAGATGAGCCCAAATGATCGTTCTACCTACTTTTTGAAATTATTTTAAGTTATAGTAATTATTTATTTGCAAAGACGTCAAAATTACGGAAGTTTGTCCTCCCAACTTTTTTTAAAATAATTCTACCATCGTCCTTCTAAGACCGTATGCATCTAAAAATTAATAACATAGGTTCAATAGTTTACTTGTTGAAATGGATATGAATGCACAAGACGTATGCATCTACAATTCTATATGACTTTTATTTATGTATATGCAATGATTAATTGAACGAATTTACGATAATTTTCCTATACTTTTTATTGTTATTATGTATTGATAGAAATTGGCACACCTTTCATATGTGGAAAAGATTAAAAAGGAATGTTAAAATTCTGCGTCTCTCTTTGTTCCGATTGATTAATCTGGATAAAGTACGAGATAGACTTTAAGCCTAATTTTGCATTTTGTATTTTGGCACACCTTTCCGGTCGAATGTTTTGCATTTTGCATTCAATCTCTAATGTTCAAAGTAGATAATAGTAATGTCTATTTAATTTTGCATTTTGTAATATAACATTCATAGTTAGTTTAATTGAAAGAAGAAATATTTAATATTTTTTTACCATTGTACTTGTTCAATTATATTTCATGCACTTCGTGTTGAAGTCATGCTCATTGTGTCAAAGTCATGCAATAAAAACACTTCATTCAATTGATGTAGTAAAAAACCCTACATTCGAAGATATAATTTTTAAAAGGCTACATTCAAAGATTTAGTATCCGTTCCGCTTAACTTTTTTCTAAAAGTTAACATTTTGTCTTTATTTAATTTTTTTTCGCTCTTGTTCGTTTTTCACCATTTTTTTTTTTTTGACTTTCGGAAAAGTAAATTTTTTTTATTTTTACCCGAATGTTTTGATCAAGGACCACTTTTAAGCTCAAAAGGTGGAAGCTTAAAAGTGGTCCTTATTCAAAATATTTGGGTAAAAGTAAAAAAATTTACTTTTCCGATTTGTCTCAACGAGACGAGACGAATCAAAAAGTCAAAAAAAAAAAAATTGACGCAAAACTAAAAATTTAGAAAAAAATTCAAACACAAACAAAACAAGAAATGCTCAAAAAGCCCTGTGAAACTCAGCCTAAGACCTGATCAAAAAAAAAAAAAAACCTCAGCCTAAGACTATAGTTTACTCCTACAAAAGAAAGTTCCAAAAAACAAATTGGATTAAATAAGGCAGTTTATAGTTTTAAATAGGGGCAATAATGAGTTCCAATGCCTTCGAGTAACATGTTCTCGGTGGTGTAGCAGTTAGGTTCTTTGGATGCTTTAGAAGTTGGATTCGAATCTCCACTCCTTAAGTTTTTCTCGACTTTTTGCAAAATTCAAACAAAGATGTGTATTCGGAAATAGATGGGCCAATATTAAGACTTCCGTTTCGAGCTCTAAATATCTTTGAGCCGGCATTGTCCATTTAAACTAATGGCATAGCCAATCCTCCGCCTAATCCTTCTAGAATCCTTCTTGTCAAGTTGTTAGAGAGAAGAAAAAGGTGCGTTTCCACCTTCCAAGGGCAATTTCATATTGTCAAACGTCCCACATTAGTCCACCACTGGAGTTGGATCAATGCTTTGAACGCAAAGATTTTCCACGACCAACCACAAATACTGTTGACTTAGTGCGTGCACGCACACACATTCACTCTCTTTTTTCTCTCACTGTATGCTCCTCTAGTGCATGAGCTCCTATTGATTTTGTGTGTGCTGATTGTCAAGCTGTGCCTTCAGGCATGAGAACGAAAATGCGCTAGTATACTATAACGACGGTCGGCTAAGTAAATAATATCTTATAATTTAACAATTGAGGGGTTGCATTTTATACAGATGCATACCTGTGATTGTAAGAAATTATATTTCCCTCCTTTAACTTATAGTCACATTACAAATTACTACCTCCCATGTCACTATGTCAGTCTGCCTTTAGCTGATCTAACCATTTTTTTTTATGACGCCACTAATTAGAAAAATACAAGATGCCCTTTTTTTTCCTCTCCTTTTATCGCTTGTTTCTTCTCCTTTGTAGTCTTTTTCTATATATCGATTTCTAATAATTGGGCAACTTCCTTTTCATTTCTCACCATCGGTCATTTCTCTTTTTACTGTACACCAATAGTTGTAGACAGACTTAAAAGTTGAAAGAGATAGCTCTCCGGTCAAGTGTCAGAACAAAGTAGTCCCCACAAGAACTTTGCATTCAAAACTTTATCTATGAAATAAAACTCAAAATGCCCATCCGAACTCGGTGAGTATCTAAGGCAACCACTTTTTATTTCAACTTCATACTCATCACCGGTTGTGCATTTGATTGCTCTACATAATTACACTCATACCAAACCATTTCTCTCTCTAAAAATATTGAGTCATTGACAAATGTATATACACTTTTTTTCTTTACGAACTTGTGACGAAGGAAAAGGAAAAGGTTTAGGATGTCGCAATTGGCAAAATAGGTTGGTGGAGTGCCTGTAAATGGTTGTTGATGGTGTTATAGGAAATCGATTGGCTAGTCGGGTGGATGCAAATGACGAATGGTAATGGTGTGACAAGTGGCTTAGAATATATAGTATATTTTACTTGGTCGGAGGTGGTCCTAAGTTTAAATTATGTGGAGGGTTTTGTAGGGTGAGATAGAGATTTTGGTTCAAGGGATGAGGAAGGAGCACATATATATGATCGAGGATGATAATTGTCTCTTCTTTGTTACCAAAATTAGGAGACGAAATTTGACAAGAGATGTTAGTGTAACTTCCTAAACCTAATTGAGGTATCCCATATATATACAGATCGATAAAAATCAAAGGGAAAACCTGTGCAATTTATTCCTGTATCATTAATTTCAGTGAAGATGACATAGCCTAGCCTATTGTTTGAAGATTTCTTCGTATTGGACAAACATTATTTTACTATAATAAGAGAGAGAGAGAGAGAGAGAGAGAGAGAGAGAGAGAGAGAGAGAACCTTAGATTGGAGTATGTTAATGGTCCTATGATCAGGCACTTTCTTTGCCCCATTTATTGAGCTATGAGTGGGGTTAAGTTTCTTTCATCACCTGCCAAGCGTTGACCAGCCTTATAGCCCTCTTTCTCTTTCTTTCTCTCTCTCTCTCTCTCTCTAGAAATGAGTTCTGCAAAAGAGGACTGCCTTGGATATGCAGCAAGAGATCCATCTGGGTTTTTATCACCTTACAAATTCAGCCGCAGGTACTTATGACTGCGTAGCCATTTTTTTTCCCCTTCTGTCGTTTTTTGCAAATGTTACTACAGTATCTTATCTTACTATTGGTAAAGAGACACATGAATTATACTCAAAAGTGATCGAGTACTGTAATTTTAGAGCTTCTCCACCACATACTTCAAAAACTAGCATGAAAAAGATAAGATACCGAGTTGGGAACAGAAACAGATGTGCAAAAATAAAATGGGCAATTTAAGTTTCAAATTATTTTGTCATATCATTTTCCTTGTATAAATCGATCTGTTTTGATCATGTATCTATTGATATTCGATCATGTTGCTTTTTTAGATGGATTATGTGATCGACGAGTTTTATGAAATGAATGATTTTGATCCTAAACTAGACTGAGCTGTACCATAATAAAACTAGACAGTCCCAAACAAAAACCATATATATGGCAATAGAATCTATACATAGGACACAAAAGTCTACAAAATACTTATTACCCAACCTACAAGGGGTAGTAGGACACAAGCACAATTGGGAGACAGTGCTCTACAGTGGTGTGTGTAGCACACAGCCATCAGATTATGTATCCGACGGCTTGAATCTCATTTCGGCAATGAACGGCTCTCGATCATTGTTTGCCGAGATGAGATCCAAGCCGTTGGATGCACGATTCGACGGTTCAGCAGTACGCAGCACGGTGCTATGCAGTGAGGTGCCTAACACCAACTCGAAGTACTATGCTACCTATATGTCAAATTTCAAGGGAGAGAGAAAAAAGAATTTGAAGGGTGCTTTCGTACATGTAGCAAACTTTATAGAGTCTACTTGAGGACCTAAAAAAAACCTGGTAAAATGTTCGCATTTCTTAAAATTTGGCATTTGAAGGACCTAAGCCATTGAGTTTGTAGATCCTTACATCTATATCAAGCCACACGAAGAAAAATGATTTAATTCACCCCGGTTATCTTTTAGAACATGCGTATGATTTTGAACATAAACGTCCCGACATTCAGGGGCACATAAGTTAAAAACATGCGGTTATGTAATCATACGATGGTTTTATATTTATTACGAATGATTTATAGAAAGTTGCAAACAAAAAGAAACTACTCGAATCATCGGCTTTGAACTTGAGCTCACAGGCCCTAACTGGACTGGTCTTGGTCTTGTCCACTTATTAAGGATTGGTGAAGCTGCTCTCAAATACTACAACAGGCAAAATTGGTTATGAAACCTCACAACGAAGGGATAATTTGGTCAATGATCCTTAGGTTTCTCAATCAAGGATTTGCGGGGCAAAGTTCCAAATATTCTCTTTTCCTTTTTTTTTTTCCGCCCGATGGTCAAGGGTGTCCGGGTCAGCTTACGTGCACTTCGACTAATTCTCGAAACTTATAGACACAACATACGTATTGGAACTTGCATCACTCTTCATTGACTATGGACCTAATTAATACTCTGAAAATTACAGGGCTGTTGGAAATGATGATGTTTCAATTAGTATAACACATTGTGGAGTGTGTTACGCCGAAGTTTTGTGGACAAGGAACAAATTTGGAGATGCAAAGTATCCAATAGTGCCTGGGTAAGTACATGCACTGGCTCCAATATTGTGCAAATCCATATTTTTCGCAGTTAATCATTTCTTAGACTCGATCCATTCTTGTAAACTTATTTTTCTTCTTTGTTTTGTGTGTTTTATTCGTATTTTTTTGAATGTTTGATAGATTCGCGTCATATTTTTTGAATTAACCATCTGTCTTGACGAGAAAAGTATGAAAAGTACAAAATTGTGATGGAAAGGGAAAAAGAAAGTTCACTAAAGACGAAAAAATATCAAATAGCTGTCTTATTTGTCTAAAGTGCCGTCTTATCTAAATTTTTCCAACATTGGTTCATATTTTTATATTTTTCCAAATTCGTCTTGTCGAGTCGAACGATTAACCCCAAAAATTACGAAAAGCTAAACAAAAAGTAAAAAAATATCTAGATAAGTTTCAAACTTAAAAGTTTATAAGAACGCAGCCTTATATATACTAATAATAAGTAAATCTCCTTTGAATATATAATTTCACTCTATTTATTGTTTTTTCTAAATGTTTTTTGATTATTTGATCAGACATGAGTTGGTTGGAGTGGTGAAAGAGGTGGGGTCGAATGTGAAGGGCTTCAAAGTTGGGGACCATGTTGGAGTGGGAACTTATGTGAACTCGTGCAGAGAGTGCGAGTACTGTGGAGATGGGTTAGAAGTTTATTGCTCAAAGGGTCCTATCTTCACTTACAACCATGTTGATGTGGATGGTACCATCACTAAAGGAGGGTTTTCCACTTACATTGTTGTTCATCAAAGGTCAGCTAGCTAGGTGTGGGCACACGCCCCGAAAATCGCCCGATTTCGGTGTTTAAAATTGGGGGTGCGGCCCTCTTTGGAAAAGCGCGGCGAAACGCTTCGATTCAAAGTCGCCACTCGGGTTTTAGCGGAAGAATACCCAAGGAACCGTACTCGAAAACGTTTGCTACGTTTTGCTTTGATTTGAAAAAAGTTCGACTTGATTTGAAAAGGCGTAGACTGGTCCGTCGTCACCTTCGATATCTGAGGTTCGGGAGCCAGGTTACGAGAGGGGAAGGGTTTTATGGCACCCCTCTCGCCCAATCCGGGGATCGGTCTCTACTCGGGCATTTTATTAAAACATTTGCATTTTTCTCTCATTTGGTCATTTTTGGCCAGTTAGGGCGGGGGAACAGTTAATAGGGATTAAAACTGTAACACGTTGCAGCTTATATGACAAAAATGTTTATGGATGCTAGTTTGCTTGCTTGAATTGAATTAAATGTAAGAACATAGATTGAGAACAAGCACTGCCAGAAGTTCAACGGGGTGATGTACGCTGCCCGTCGGGTGTGTGAGCAGGCGACATGCTGGCACGCCATGGCCAAGCCACTGCGCGCCAGCAAACCCTGCGCACGCCACCTTCAGACTGGCGTACACTACCACACCGATTTCTTACAGCTCCTACTCTCAATCCTTTGGGCTCTGGAAGGGATCAGTGCACACCCAGGGCAAACCACGCAGTTTATAATATGGATTATACATACGTACAGACATAAGGAATGGCTAGTAGCCAGGAAAATAGCAAGACAGACCCCATAAACAGAGTTGGGAGGAACAAGAGGCCAGGATTAAACTAAGATGTAAGGACCAGGCAATGGTCTTTAACAAACATGCCGTATGCCACCCT
The DNA here is from genome assembly GCA_019656295.1 of Rhododendron mucronatum var. ripense. Lineage (NCBI taxonomy): Eukaryota > Viridiplantae > Streptophyta > Magnoliopsida > Ericales > Ericaceae > Rhododendron > Rhododendron mucronatum. The sequence goes on along the minus strand of BPLT01000039.1, from coordinate 2,307,027 downwards.
GTGGTAGTCGTACGCCAGGTATGCATGTGAACCAGTGTTTGGCTTTACATCATCTGGGTTCTGGAACATGACCAGACATACCCTAGTGGCCTTGAGAATAAAAATGGGTACAAGTATTGAAAACTACATTTGAACAGTTCTAAGATACAGAAAGCAATAGACTGGTTATTAGCATGCTAGAAGGTGATGACATAAAGGAAATGAGCAATAAATGAGCCCTTCATGATCCCCACGCCAGCTGTGCACGTACAGCCAAAGGTGGCGTACGGCTAAGAGGAGCTGGCGTGAGCCATGGCTTGGCTCCTACGACTGATTTATTTTACCAGAAAGGGGCCCGGACTAGTATCAGTTACTAGCCAGAACCCTTCTGGTTCCCCTCAGGGGTTGAAAACAGAACGCAGCACGAAGGTGGTATACCTTTGGTGCAAGAGAGAGGAAGGATGGTGGTGAGCTTTGGTTGAAGATGGGGGATGTATAACAACTGATCAGTAGGGAGAGGGGGTGTGGAGCTTCTCTATCTCTCACTCTTTACAATGAGAGAGCAAGAACAAAGAGAGAAGAGGGAGAGTAGACTTGGAGAGTTAATGTTGTTAACCCCTTGCAAATGAATGCAAGGGGGGGTATTTATGGTGGAGAGAGGGGTTGAAACCAGGGCTAATCAGCTGGGGTTAGGGCTGGTTTGGGTTGGTTGGGGTTGAGTAAGGAGCTTCCCATGCATTAAATGCATGGGACTAGGTGGTGGGTAGTGTAGGAGAGAGAGAGGGACGAGCCAGACGAATATAATCATCAGGGGCACTGTTCCCTGTACTTTGGAGCCGCAAAAGTCTCGGTCGCGTGTTATAAGAACAGTGATTTGACTGGTCTTGACCCTCCGTACGCCACCTACGACCTGCCGTGCGCCAGGTCAAACTCAGTCAACGGTCGATGTCCGACACGTGGCAAATCCCTGGCGCACGCCAAGTGAGGGATGGCGTAAGCAAGGTAAGGTTCTGCTGAGGTTTATCTGGCTCTGGGTTTGAAGGGATTTGAAATGGGTTTGAAAGGGGAAAGTCCAACGCTCAAAGCTCAAGACCCTCCATCGACTTTTCGGAGTGTTTTCAATCTTTTATCATCATTGGGGCAACAAAGATAACAAATGAGCTAGTCCGGACAGTCCAGAATGGGGTGTCTACACTAGGTTTATTCACTCAATCTATTACTACGGAGTAATTAGTATCCCGCATGGATGCTGTCCGCATGGGTGTTGGCCCCATTCGGACCGTCCATGCAAAAAAACATAGACGGCTCTGTTGGTTGTCGCTCTTAGATTTACCTTAGCAAAGTTTATTTTTAGATTAAGAGCATGAAAAGCTAGTTCTTTTTTCCATGTTTTCCAAAAATGGGTCTAAAGAAAAAACTATGAAACAAAATACCAATAAATTAGGTTCTGTTTGGTAAAATTGTCAGTTTTTTGTTTTTCATTTATGAAAAACAAGAAATGAGCTTTTGTTTATTTATTAAAAAACAAAAACAAAAAGCATGTCTGGTGACCATAATAGTTTTTGTTTATTTATTTTTTGGGCTGCCGAAAGTGTTTTCAAAACAAATGAAAACGCAATTTTTGTTTTTCTAGAATTTCTGTAAATTGGTAGAATTGATTATGTATTTTATAAATGAAAAACAGGAACACAAACATGTTTATGGTGCCTGTTTCAAAAAATATCAAAAACAAAAACAAAAAAACAGAAAATAAAAACTTTTCCAAACAGAGCTTTAACAATCGAGATTTCTTTCTGTTTTTCCACAAAAGGAATCTAAAACATGCAACCAAACCCTATTTTCAGTTTTCCATTTCTTTGTTTTTCATCTAAAGAAGAAAAATAAGACCCCTATGGCCCTATATATTAGTGATGGACATGATCTAGCTAGTGTTGAATATCTCCAGGTACTGTTTCAAAATAGCAGAAGATTACCCATTAGCATCAGCAGCACCATTGCTATGTGCTGGGATTACTGTCTACTCCCCAATGATTCGCCACAAGATGAACCACCCTGGCAAATCACTCGGTGTGATCGGGCTCGGAGGTCTGGGCCACTTGGCCGTGAAATTTGGGAAGGCTTTTGGGCTGAATGTGACTGTTTTCAGCACCAGCATATCCAAGAAAGAGGAGGCTCTGAATCTACTCGGAGCTGACAAATTTGTGATCTCTTCCGACCAACAAGAGATGACGGTAAAATGCATCATATAATCTTGATTAATATCTACATAAATTTTTGGTTACCTGGAATAAATCCCACCTACTGCAACCTTAGGCCGTGTGGCCACACCGTAAACCGGAGCCCACTTCATTGGCGATTATGAGGCAAATTTTATCAGCTTGGACCATTGACGGAGGCACGTAGAGGCAAAGGGAGGCCGTGATACATATCATGGAATACATGCCGAAAACATTTCTATGCCCAAGTGGCCCCTCATGTCTCACACCCGTAATACATACAGATCTTCCGTAAGTGATACAAAAGGGTTTCACAAAAGGATTCTCTTTTTCCGGTATTACGGTGTCATTTCTCTATTAGGACCAAGGAAAATGTAGTTGTTTGCAAGGAACAAACGAAGGAGGTGAAAGACAACTTGCCCTACTTATCGATAATGAAATCCAAGGAAGCGAGACTGAAAAGGAAAATGGAATTCCGAGTTAGAAAGAAAAAGAATGAGGAGGGCTGTGACAGTGTGAGTTATTGCAGTATGGTTATTTCCTATCATTTGGCCCCCTGTTCTATACCCTTTCGGCAGGAGGCCAGACAATAAGAGTAGTCTTGACAGACCTTTTGCTTTAGTAGCCTTATTCTTACCCCATTTACCTCGCAATCCTGGCTTCGTTCCTGGGTTGAACGGTCAGGCGTGAAGAAAATTTCGATAACATGTATCCACAAAAGTACAACCATAGTGTCAACCATCATAATCGCATTTTTTAATAATCATCTCAATGCCATATGGCTCATGTACACCGAGTGTGCATAGGTGACCGCTAAATCTATCCGAGTTAGCCATTTTACCCTTTTTCCGCTAAATTGAATTGCTGAAGTCATTACGAATTGAACCTTGCCTTGCCTATTATACAAGCTGTCCGAGCCAGCTTGAACCATCGTTTGGGAACAAAAGGCTCAATTAATGCTTGCTTGATACCCCTTTTTTGCAGGAAGTTTCAAAGTCATTTGACTTCATAATCGACACAGCATCAGGAACTCACCCTTTTGATCCATACATGTCTCTGTTGAAGACTGGCGGTGTCCTAGTCTTGGTGGGTGCCCCAGGCGAAGTGAAGCTCAGTCCCGTAAGCCTTATTCACGGGATGAAATCGATTTCAGGGAGCGCTGCAGGTGGTACAAAGGATACAAAAGAAATGCTAGACTTCTGTGCTGCCAACAAGATTTACCCAGAGATCGAAATCATTCCAATCCAGTACGTGAATGAAGCCATTGAGAGGCTAATCAAGAGCGATGTCAAGTACCGGTTTGTGATTGACGTCGAGAGCTCCTTAAAGTGAGACAGCATCAAGTAAATTAATTAAACTTCTCCCTTTCGACTACTTTTCTTCTGTCGTGTTGTAACTATAGCCATTAAGCCTAAATAATGCGGTTCAGTCTGCACACAGAAAACAATTTGCATTGTACTTGGCATGTATTACTCCTCTTGAGAGGGTTTCACTGGGAACATGATATTGACGAGTCATAAAGATGAAGGGATGAAAAATTTAACAATACAGAAAAAATGAGATTTTGTACATTATTTGATATACTAGTACAAATGAACGTCGAATCTATATGAACTGGACTTCAGCACATCGGAATCACAAAACTAATCAGTATCACCCCAAACTTCAGCAGAAGAATAACCAGAATAAAGGCACAGGAGATCACAATCTACATATTCCATTCAAATGATCAACGTTTGAATTACAGCAATTCTAACAACACAATATTAAAGCAAGCTGTGTCCAAGAAGTTCAACCCATATAGAACGGTCCCAGATTCAGTTGTGTCCGAAAGTGTGTTACAACATGGGGTTCTAGAGGAACATCGACATTTTGTAACATGTTGACCTCTGAATTCTATCTCAAACCTCACCCCTCATTATCTGAAACAATAGTACACATACATAGGCTAGGGACCGTTCATTATCAACAGTGCCTCGCCTGATATTACCAGAATATCGCTCCTTGAGTTATATGGCGACGCTGCCTCCTAAGGGCTCCTAAGGGAGTTGGCTTTCTTGTTTCATCCCTTTTGGCTCTGGCTGCTTACCATTCACTTCTTCGGCAAAAGAGAGGAAAAAGCAAAGAACAGGGCAGGATAGTGAAACAGTTTAATGTCCACGATCAACTGTAAACCTGGAGGTCTAGACATTGGGATGGGTCCATTGTTGGCCCTGCCCGGGTTACCCAACATAACATACTTCTGTCAACCAATCTTTGCAGGTTTCATAAGGCGAGCAGTTCAACGGGAGAACCACCATCTGTAAGTTTGTAAAGCGTCTACTTATCCTGGATTGCATAACAACAGGAGCCCCATTAGTTGAAGCTCCATCATGTTTATTCTGTTTTGGCTAGAATTTAATCTGCCAAAACTTTGTCTGATCTTCAAATAGGGTTTCTCAGATCTTTAAATAGGATTTGCCTCAATATGAATACGGAGTATATCATAATTTATAGCCCTCATGCACAGGTCGAACTTCAGCTCTTAATCTTCCAAAAATAAGTGCATATACCAACCTGATAGATTGTTTTGCTCGTTAACTTACCCAAAACATGCCTATCAAAAAAAAATAACCCATAACGCAATTAACAACAATGTTAACATCATCATCGTCGTCGTCAAAATGTCTCTACTTTTTGTTTTATTTCTAGCATATGAAAGTAAGAAAGCAGGAATATTCATGTTCAGCACTACTATTCTCAGTGTTTTCTTTTCCAGATAATGGAATGGAACAAAAATTTAAATGATGAAGTTGAGATGTCATTCCGTCAACCTGAAACATTAAACCCCGACTCTGCAACAACTACAAATGAGTCCACTTCAAAAAGTTGACCCATAATCCTGTTCCCATGCCGTTTTTGCAGAGGCAACCTATTTACGTTTTGAACGCTTTCCTTGGCCTTTCTTAGGGGGTCCCTTTCCACGACGCTTCAACATTTCAAGCTTGGATAATCGCCTGCACAAGGTGCATTTGGTCAGATGAAATCATGGCAATGAGTTTTTCTGCCGCACATATAATAACTCTGACAATGCAGTAAGATTTATTTCACAGTATACAGACAATACCAATTTTTCCATGTATGAAAATAAACAAAGTAACCCAAAAGGAAACTACATTTTTAATCTTTTCCAAGAACTAGACTGATGAATAATCAATAGATTTCCACTCTTCCTCTCTTTATGCAAGCAACTCCTCTACAAGAACACAAAACGAATCCAGGATAAAGTAGCCCTCTGTAGCAGTAGAAGACCCTAATTGTGTGTGTTGGTGGTTGAGAGAGAGAGAGAGAGATCGGCAAAGGAATCTCATGAGTCATGACTCATGACCATCATTTTACCCATTTTCCATCAGCAAGGGGGTAAACTCAAATCTTAGTAGCAGGATTCTTCTAAAATGGGTGCACTCCCAAGACGGGAGCGCGAATCGGTGCTCCCAAGATGGGAGCTTGACGGGAGCTCGCTCCCCTTGAGACGGGAGCTCGCTCCCAACTAACATGGGAGCTTATTTGGGTGGTTAAGGCAACTATTCTCTTATTCTTAAGGGAGGAATGCCATTGTGGAAATAAAAATATGAAAATCTTATCACTCAAGAAGTTTGGCAAATTGAAAATATCTAACTTCCTATAAGTACCCTTTAAGATCATGAAAATTCTCATAAGTAATCACTTTTCCTTCAATGGTTAAGTATTTAAAGATACTTTATATACGTATTTGTATGAAATCTATATACGCTTCTTAGGCGCTCCCAACCTTAGGAGCTTCTAGGTGCCTCCGCTCCCCCGCTCCCGCTCCCGCTCCCGCTTCGTGCTACTAAGACTCAAATTATTTAACATCCTCGTCACTCATTAGTAGATTACTGCCCATTAGCTCTCGCTAGAAATTGACAAACTATCTCAAGTTCCCAAACAACTTTCTTTTCCCGAGCGCATTCCAATTCTAATGTAATCCTCGTTTCCTGGATAAAAGAAAGAATGTGCACCAGAGACTACAATCATCTTTTTACCCAAAACTCTTTCATGACAATGAGGATAAATCTTTTTTTCCATATTTTCAAATATCACGAAACATATGAGCTTGTGAATATTTTCTTCTATCCCGAACTACAGATTGTATGTTTCCTCCCTACTTCTACAGATTTGCAGAACCTGCACTGAACGAATTATGATACACAACCTTATGCTATGAGTCCAACTCTATTGCCGGTCGCACAGGGTACCAAACTATAACTACATCCGCAACTTTGACACTAAGCCAAGAATAAATAGTCAACATTCACTATAGATTTGCTCAAAATGGCCACACCACTTTATGTCATGATGTAGCTAGAGCAGGAGGAATACACGATCATCAATCTTTACATATATGGAGCATTTCATTCCACATTTGTTTATTCGGATTAGGGAGACATACATTTTTTTATGCAGTTTCCTTGACTTTCGTGCATATATAATGAGTGATTGTTTTGGTTTCACTTCCTATACTCCATTAGTGCTTCCATTTGTACGGTTTGATTCCAATACGTTGACATCTGCAGCAGCAGCGTGTCTCCGTACCAACCACTGCGACTCAGGAAGAGGAAAGGCATTTGCAGCAAGGGAGAATTTCAAACTGCCTATGTAATCAGACTCGTTATCCTTCTTGAGCCTAGCATACTTAGGAAAGTAACTGGTCATACCTTTTCCTAACTACTTTGACGACCTACTTGGTACCTTAGAAATATTTTTAACCATTCTAAAGAGAAACCTGCTGCTTTAAGTACAAGAAGTTGCCTAAGACAATCTTCCCACTAGCTATGTTAGAGAAGCTATGAATCCCCAAGAATTATATCTTCCCAACAAACACTGTAGTCCTATAAAAGAAACCAATTCATATCTATATCTATATCTATCTATCAATGTTGTTCCCGCGTATATAGTGTGAACAAGCATGTGTCTAGAGAGAGAGAGAGAGAGAGAGAATACTCTTGTTCTTTTCTGGCCATCACAAGGGGATCATCTTTGTTGATGTCATACGGGTACCATTGCGCGACTTTCTCACCAATGAGCTTCTTGCGTAGGATCTTGTGTGGAGATCTCTCTCCTGTTGGGTTAAGCACGTGACCAAATATCCTTGCCCTCGCCTCAGCCACACCTTTAATGGCGGCTTCAGCCACCAAGCTCTTGAGGCTTCCGATGCTCATTCTTTCTCTGTCCAAATTCAAACAACACACACATTTTCTTTCATGCCAGTGAAATAGAGTCACTGTAAAAAAAAAATTGGTCACATTTTAGAGTCACATAACCCCACCCCCAACTCAATCCGTCGACTATACATTACTGTAATTTTTTCTTTTGTCATATCCCAGAAGAAGTTACAATACCCTAACCCCAACTCAATCCTTTCTATAGGACGTTTTCTTTTATCTTCTTCTTTCCTATAGAGTTGAATCCGCAACCTCATTGCACCTAAGTACAACCACGCAACTGTCAGGTCAACTGCCTGGTTTACAGGGACTATGATTTACACGAGATAAGTATAAAAGTAAAAGGATTCTTCTGTGGTAGATAGTAAATCATAATCTCCAGAATTAAAAAACGAAAGGACTCGTAAAGCAAATTTGTAGTACTAATAAAGAAGAATATAGATTTACTTGTTTTGAACAAGGAAGAAAGCTAATCGAAAGTAAGGATTTGGCAGTGTTCTTTTTCCCAGAGCAGGGCCGGCCCAGGATACAATCCTAGAAACAACTGCTTCAGGCTCCCCAAAGAAATGCTAAGAAGGCCTACCCTAAAGAATGTTAGGGCCTGTTTGGATGCCGGCTTACCAAGGGGTGTTAACAATACCCCTGTTTTAAATTTGGTCCCACAGTCGAAGCCCTGGTTTGGGAACCGTTTGACGCCTGGGATTATTTAATCTAACACCGGAGAAGAGGGTATTGGGGGGTGTTGCCCATGGCTAGGGTTTGAGGTGTCCATATCTTATACCCCTAATCCCCTCAAAAATTGACGAGAACACCCCTCCTTATCCCCCTTCTCCCAGCCACCCATCACACCTGCACACTCACAGATCCAGAAATATCTATATATATATATATATATAGAGAGAGAGAGAGAGAGAGAGAGAGAGAAAGAGCGGGGGCGCATACCGCGATGACGGCGAGGAGCCGGCGACGATTCGCCGGTGACAATCGTGAACTGGGTGTTTCTTCTGCTGCTTCTTCTGTCGCTTGCGCGCGCTCTCTCTCTCTCTCTCTCGAGGGGTAAAAACAAGTACAGTATAACAGTAAAGAATAAGGAAATTTATTAGGTGCATGTGTGCCATGTGCCATACTTCCATACAACCCTATCAATTCACACTTAAAAAGAGCGCAAAATTATAAATAAAAAAACCCTTTAAAAAATAATTTTTAATTTTTTATACTTATTAAATTTACTAACCATTCAAAACAATTGGATACTCACCATTCAATAAAGAAAATATGGCATAAAATAAATTAAAAACTTAACTTAACATTTTTACATATCATTGTCAAAAAAAACTTAACAAAAACATAATAAAACACTAATTAGGACGAATTTTTAATATATTCAATAATATAATTAATTATTATATTAGTTAACTAAATTATTATTGATTATTTGTAAACAAAATTAATCAAAGTTGGAGGCCAAGTCATTATATATTTTAATCTAATGAATAATCTAACTTAACACTGCATAAGGACAAAAAGGTCATTTTGCAGCTTTTTACATCATTTACCCTCCCTTATATTCCCAATTTATCTTCCATCCAAACCAAATACTATTTTATACCCCTTTGTAATACCTCATCCAAACCAAGTACAATTTAATACCCCTCCATAAATATCGTATCAATGTGGGTCATACTTTATTAACTAATACCTCATACTATCTTATCCCCCTATTAACTAATACCCTCATTCCTTATCTCGTATCCAAACGGGCCGTTAATAACTTACTACTACTGCATCTGCGTTAAATTGATAGCATACCAAGTTTAAGCATCTAAATTAAGCATAAACGACAGCAAAAGGAGATACGGGAGAGATGGGTACCTGCTCGATTTTGGGCTGGTTAATTGGGTGGAAATTGGGATGTATGTGGCGACAATTACAAGGAACCCCTAGAATTTGATCCTTGTGAGAAATTAGAGCATCTATGTCACACTCATCTCATGACCCTTTAGATTATTTTAACAAGCCAAAAGTTGAAAGTTGCACGACATCAGCCTTGTCATTGGCTCGGCGTATTTAGAGCATCCGCACCAGACTCAGCAAATTTTGGACCAAATTAATCCTCAAAACTTACTTTCTTACTTTAGCTAATGACTTTCACATAATTATACAGAAATCAGACTATTTACTCTCATTCTCTTCTCAATAAAATATTCACAAGAAGAGCTCCACCATCCTATTGGGGTTTATTAGAAAATGAGTGAATAGTAACTCATTTCATCAACCGAGTAACTGTAGCAATTTTATAAATTCTGTAACTTGGTGATGGATTTGTTGAGTCTGATGTTGGGGCTTTTTTGAGTGTTTTGGAGGTTTTCACTAATTAGTTTAGTTTAAAAAGGGAGGAGGCTAGCCTGGTGCACATGCTCTAAAGTTTTTGCTATAGTACCTCGTTAAAGAAAAGCATGGCACTTTTCCCTCGTGATTGAATAAAATATTACTTTCAGCAAAAAATAAAACCCTCCAGCTAAATATATTTTGATTTTTGCAGGGTCTTACAAATATGATTCAAACCATAAATTATTCTTAAAATGTTTTTTTATGGGTTCCTAAAAGAAATTACTCAATTCGATATCGGTAAGAACAATCTCAGAATTCGTAGAGTGTCCTATGAATTCTGAAATAGTCCTTACCGATATCAAATTAAGCTAAATTTTTTTCAGAAATCCATAAAAAAATATTATGACTTGATCACTTGAATCATCTTTATAGGACCTGTAATGGCCCCCCATAAAAATCATCAATTTCTTGCCCATTTGTTGTGCCCCAAACAAGGCCTTGACAAAAATATTTAATTTAAAAGAGAGTGAGAGTAAACAATATTTTTAATAAAATAGCTTTAATATAAAGAGCCTGATGAAGTAGACATTTTAAAAGTGACTAACTAAAGTAATAAAGTAACGTATTAAGGTGTAATTTGGTCCAAACTCTAAAAAATCTGGTGTGGATGCTTACTCCCGTTATTTGCACCTTTTTATTGTAATTCAAAGTCACGTAACTTGTAATTCAATTATTCTAACTTCCGCCTAAAACGTGTATAATAATAAGTAGAAGATGCATTGATCTCAAAAAAATGTATATTAATATTTGTGAAAGTATATTAATAATTTAATATCCGTGACTCTGAAATATACATTGATATCCAAACTTATTTAAAATCATTAACATATCACTAGCGGATGTTAGCAAAATTGCTTATAATTTGACGACAATGTCAACTAGGGGTGTCCAAGAAAAAACGAGAACCGTGAAACCGGTCCGGACCGATCCGATCCGTACTTTTTGGATTTTGTCCGTGGATTAATGGTCCGAACACGGATTTAATATCCGTGATTGTGAGATATACATTGACATCCAAACTTATTTAAAATTATTAGTATATCACTAGGCAGAGGTTAGCAAAACCGCTTAAAATTTGACGGCAATATCAACCTACCATTTGAACTTCTCTAGCGGGACCTAGCGTATTTATCCATTTGAACTTCTACACCATGTCACAATCAATTCATGTTTACCGTTACGATCTGTTTGGATATTTAGTGTGTGGTCTTTTTCGAGAAAAGAAAGGGAAATGATTTTCATATCTCTTTTTTTTTATATTCACACTCCTTTTTTTAATTGTATGTACATCAAATTTAAATTGGATTGTGTGAGGTCTATCTCAAAGTTCCAGACAAATGATCGAAACCGTTCAATTGGTTAAACAACGTTTTAATAAGTCTATGTAATAAAATCAGCTCATTCCAATATCGGTAATAACTTGACGGCTTGTTCGTTTTGGGTTTTGAAGGAGGTTTAAATGGAGAGAGATAGATAAAGAAAATGTATTGGAGACTGTGCGCAGAGGTTTTAAAACCCCATACGAACAAACTCAATTGATTTTTGTCCCCAAATTCACAAGGGAAAAAATAGAACGAATAAGTTTTTTTTGATATTTAAATGAGCTAATTTTTTTGCAGAAACTCATAAAATATTGTTTTAAACAAACTAAATGGATACAATTAAACAAAATTAAACGGCTACAATTCTTAGTGCGGGATTTCGAAATGGGTCTCACCCACTGCGGTGTACATTTGGAGGACATCAAATGGTGTACCCAATTGTGTATTTAGGCTCCGTTCCGCAACGCGATTTAAGTACTTATCTTTTAAGAAGGCAATTTTAAGCTCAAAAATAATGTGTTTACTCAAATAATTTTTCTCCCAATATGGATCTTATTTTATAGATCTCATTAAGATCTTTCATACGGTGCAAAAAAAAATATTTTTTCATTTACATTATTTTTTAGTTTGAAAATGTGAAATAAGCTGTTTATTTTTTAAAAAGATTTCTGGAACGGGGCCTTAATGTCTTGGGAAATTACAGATATATGAAGTCAGTGCCGACGCAACTTTTTGAGAAATTACACATTTATGAAGTCAGTGCCGACGTATGGCCTTGGTACCATAGTCTATTCTTTGTGCTAGCTAGTACTTGTCAATCGACTCAATCCTATTTGTCTTGTGGATCAAGCTCTGTTTTTGCTATAAATTGACGTGAATCAACTCCAATTTCCGCCACAACTTTTACCTCTAATTACCTTCTCCTTTTTGATCCTACAACCATCTCTCTCTCTCTCTCTCTCTCTCTCTCTCTCTCTCTCTCTCCGAAAATGGGTTCTGCAAAAGAGGACTGCCTTGGATACGCGGCAAGAGATCCATCTGGAGTTTTATCACCTTTCCATTTCAGTCGCAGGTATACTTTCACATACGGTTAATGAAAATATTAGTACTGAAATAGTACTCCCTCCGTCTCTTTTAAATATCCTGCTTCGTAATTCCAACTTATTAAAAAGATATCATCATTATATCCATCAACTTTTTTCTCCACTTTTCCTACTTACCCATCATCATTACACTTTTACTCACTAACTTTTCAAAATGGAATCTACTTTTATGGACAAAATAGACAATGCACCAATTTTTACCTACTAACTTTATAAAATGGACACTTATTAAGGGACAGCCCAAAATAGAATACCGGACTATAAAAAAGGGACGGAGGGAGTAGTAATTTATGCTTTGTTTGGATTGGAATTTGAAAATTTTTTTGAAAAATTGTAGAGGTAATGAGTGGAGAGAGATAGAGAGAAATAGTAAAAGTAGAAGGAATCTAGGGGGTATTTTTTGAAAAATTCTTTTTAAGTTCCAAAAGGAACAAGGCATTAATTTCTCTATTATGGTAGAAAGGGAAAAGAGTACCTTAAATTTGTGGAGTATATTAAATTTATCTGTGACAACTTCCTTCGGTTATCCAAACACTTCTCTCATGTACTTATAGTCACATTATCCTTCATCTGCTCTCCTATGTCAATTCTCGCTCTCATGGATTTTTGTAGCTGGGAATGTCTCCTATATCAATTCTAACTCTCATGGATTTTTGCAGCTGGGAATGTGTTTGGAAGACACTTTCACGCTTGAGCTCCCGTTCCTGCTCACGCATGCGAACGCGAATTACGTGACATAGATCATGCAATAGGAAATACGAATAGAAAAAACAGAATTTACAGTCTAAATAGTTATTGAAGCTAACGAATTTTCTTTGATAATATAAATTGTTTTTTTAACCAAGAGGATTAATTAACAATGTGAAACAGGGCCATTGGAGTTGATGACATTTCAATTAGTATTACTCACTGCGGAGTTTGTTACGCCGAAGTCGTGTGGACTAGGAACAAACATGGAGATGCAAAGTATCCTGTTGTGCCTGGGTATGTATGTGTGACTTCTGTTTCATGATAATTGTAAAACAACATTTCATCTGTCTCATTTTGTTCGGCTCTCTTTGCATATTCATGCCTTGCATCGGGTCAATAATTTATTTACTTCCGCGAACAATTTCTAGGAACTCCAGCTCTTCTGATTGGTGAATTAAATATGTTTTAAATAATTATTCAAGAAAGCACATTCCTTATTGATCCAATCAAAGACACGACTATCAAATACAAAAACGAAATGGGACGGAAGAAGTTTCATCAGTTATTACATCACAACATGCTAATTAATATTGCTTTTGACATATCTGAATATACATATTTCTAATATCTCTTGGGTTTGATCAGGCATGAGATTGTTGGATTGGTGAAAGAGGTGGGATCAAATGTGAAGGGCTTTAAAGTTGGGGACCATGTTGGAGTGGGAACTTACGTGAATTCGTGCAGAGATTGTGAGTACTGTAACGATGGATTTGAAGTTTATTGCTCAAAGGGTGCTGTCTTCACTTACAACCATGTTGACGTGGATGGTTCCATCACTAGAGGAGGATTTTCCACTTACGTTGTTGTTCATAAGAGGTCAGAGAGAAAGAATTATGTTTTGTTATTTGTTCGATGACACAATCGGAGGTTAGTTTACGCACACTTTGACTGATTCCGAGTCCAGTGGCGGGGAGGAGCCAACTGATTCAGTCAACTAATTTCATTGACAGAAATATAAATCCTTGGCATATATAGTACTATTTTCTTTCGTGTATATATTATCTATTTTTTTCCCTTTTATCAGTGACTAGAATATATACGTACATCCAATTTAACTTTACTTACAGTTCTAGAGCCAATTTCCTATTCACAAACTATTCAAAGCTACTTAGAAACTTTACGATGTGATATTCAAAATTTGGAGGGGTCATGGGCAGTACAGCTTTGTCCCTGCCTGAGGCCATGAAGTTAGCGACCTGACAAATATGTGGTGGTTCTAAAGATTTCTTGCTTATTGGTGTACATCTGACAGTACAGTATCATTTATGTAAAAAATCAAAATGCATATCGTACAATTTTCGGGCAAACTCGTGTGATCTTGAGATCTTCATAAAAATCTAACTTCGTAGATAATACAGTAACTATGAGAGAATACAAATCGTGTTGCAAGTTAAGTCGATGGTCCCACAACTTTCTTACAGGACAACATATAATAAGGTTTTCATATCATTTCGTTCTTTCATGATGTTACTCTAGCTTTGAACGTGATCTGCATTGTTTGGTACTAAATGTGCAGGTACTGCTTCAAAATACCAAAAGATTATCCATTAGCATCGGCGGCGCCATTGTTGTGTGCTGGGATTACTGTTTACTCCCCAATGGTTCGCCACAAGATGAACCAACCTGGCAAATCACTTGGTGTGATCGGGCTCGGAGGTCTGGGCCACATGGCTGTCAAGTTTGGGAAGGCTTTTGGTCTGAATGTGACTGTTTTCAGCACAAGCATATCCAAGAAAGAGGAGGCCCTGAATCTGCTTGGAGCTGACAAATTTGTGCTCTCAACTAATCAACAAGAGATGCAGGTATAATTGATTAACTCAGTTTCTTAAGTTAAGTTGGCATTCGAAGTTATGATTCATTCTGAACTTGGGAGAAGAAAGACTAACTAAGCGAGTTCGTTATGATTCATCTGTAATCATTTTTGTTTCAAAGAAGGCATACTTAATGGTCAATTGATACCTTGGTTTGCAGGAAGTATCAAAGTCATTGGACTTCATAATTGACACTGCATCAGGGGCTCACCCATTTGATCCATACATGTCTCTGTTGAAGACTGGGGGTGTCCTAGTCTTGGTGGGTGCGAGCGAAGTGAAGCTCAGTCCCATTAGCCTTCTTCTCGGTATGAAATCAATCTCAGGGAGTGCATCAGGTGGTACAAAGGATACAAAAGAAATGCTAGAGTTCTGTGCTGCCAAAAAGATTTACCCAGAGATTGAAATCATTCCAATTCAGTACGTTAATGAAGCTATCGAGAGGTTGATAAAAAGTGACATCAAGTACCGGTTCGTGATCGACATCAAGAACTCCTTGAAGTGAAGACAATCCTCAAGAAACTTATCAACTTCGCTCTTTCCAGAATATCTCATCTTATCGTGTCGTAATAGTAGCTATTTTAGGCTCAAGTAAGTGAATAAGTCATCCCTTTGACATGAATCTGAGGTTCATTGAGTCCCAATACGGTTTTTTTCTTTTGGCTTTCCATGTTTCGGGTTTTTTCGGTTTGCACTTTCATTATCCTTGTTCCTAATAGTTCTAATAGCCTAATAAGCTGTATCATGCATCCTTAGCAGTGGAATTGCAATGTTTCTTTTGTTCCCCTTTTGTTTCCTCTCTATCTTCATTTTGCCTGGGTGAAACAATGGTTTTGTTTTGCTTCAAAATGTGTGGGGATAAGGAGGTTTTTACAAGTAAAGTTACAATTGCTTTCTGTCCAATGTACTTCTGAAAGGCTGCTATTGCTATATCCTATTGCTTCACCATCTCCGAATACGTAAACTGAAGACACAAAAGGACAGGACATTATGGACTCAATCCACACGCTATATTCGGGTCCTAAATCATAGCCACGGCAAAGAAATAATTCTGACTCATTTTTTCACACTATGTCCGGCCTCGTGCGAGGCACGAGAATCATGCCCATTGAAGAGGGTGTTTTTTGCCCATTGTAGAGGATGTTTTGTTTTGTTATTTTGTTTGTTTGATTTGGGAAAGGTGTGGTTGGCAATTATTTTGTATTTTGCATTATTTGGTGTTGTTGGTTGAAAGTTGATTGAATGTGCAAAATATGTGAGAAGAAATACTGACATAGGTGTGTAAAGATTAGAATTGAAGTAAAGGTGGAGAGGAAACATGAATGAAGTGAGTATGGCTGTTATGACTTTCTCTAATATGGATTGCTCTTTGCTCTCGGTGAGCCTGGATGGCATTAAGGGATTAAGAGAACAAGTAGTAACTCTAAGACTGAAATTTCGTGAGGGACAAGAGTAGGGCTGCTCAAAATATTCGGTGAACTGTGAAACCGGTCCAGACCGAACCGATCCGTACCTTTTGGATTTTGTCCGTGGATTAATGGTCCGGACACGGATTGAAATCGTGACTTGTGCTTCGGTCCACAGATTTTCATTACGAAAACCGTGGATTAACCGAACCGGACCGTGAGATATTTATTTTATATAAATAATATATATGTGTGTATTTATATAATAAATTGTTAGTAACGTTAACACTTTTTTTCCACCAATTTAGTATTTTATCTTAATAATGGGATATAGTGTAAATGAACATAAAATATAGGGAGTAAATCGTAGTTTTTTTATAAAAATTACAGGTAACCTTAGTTGAGTTTCAGTAGTTCGTTTCTTTTCCGGTTCTTTTATGTTATGCAATGTACTATAATGATACAATCATACTAGTGTTTTAGATTCTTTTCCGGTTCTTTGAATTCTAGTGGTGTTAAATTTAATTCTGAATGTAACATTCTTCTATTTTCTTGTGGGATATATGTTTGAGCTTTATTTTTGCTACAATCCGTGGACAAAACCGTAACCGATCCGCGAGTCACGGATCGGATTGGAACCGGACCGTAGGACTTTTGGTCCAGACACGGATTTCATTTTGTAAAAACCATGACTAGCGGTTCGGTCCTCGGATTCCTAAAAATCCGAACGGGACCGCGAGTAGCCCTAGACAAGAGTAATTGTACCTTATCATACAAGAACAGCAAAAGCATTACTTGAAAACCAGACAAAGGAAGGATGGCATGTTGTTGAACGATTTGAAATCAGAGCAGAGTGGGAGTAATTGAATAAAACTCAGATGTGGTGGCTATGGAGGTAGGAGGCGGCAATGGGGGTGGGGGTTTAGGGTGGGAGTTACAGTGTAATTTTTGAGGGGGAAGGGTATAATGGGAAGATCAGGTACATTTAATGGGTTACATGGAGAAAATTTTCTTTTTTAAAATATTGGAAATGGGCTATGTGAAGTAACAGGCTACGGGAGAGAATAGGGGGCTGCGAATAGTCGCCTCCTATTTTTAATGGAATAGCTTTACTATAGAGAGCTTGATGAAGTAGACATTTTAAAAGTGACTAGCTAAGGTATAATTTGGTCCAAAATATAAAGAGCTTGGTGCAGATGCTTACTCCCGTTAATTGCACCTTTTTACTGTAATTCAAAGTCACGTAACTTGTAAATCAGTTTTTCTAACTTCTACCTAAAACGTGAATGATAATAGGTAGAAGATGCATTGATATCAGAAAAATGTATATTAATATTTGTGAAAGTATATTAATATTCGTGACTGTGAGATATACATTGAGGCCCCGTTTGATAAGTGTGTTGGATTAGATGGAATAAGTAAGGAGATGAGATTAATAAGGAGATGGGATTAGTAATACCTAGTGTAATCCCAAGTGGGGGTTTGATTGTGTAAGGATTAAATCATGAGATTGTGATTACCAATTCCAATCCTTTGTTTGATTGGAACACCAAGGGATGGGATACAAATTACATTTTCCAATTATGCCCATGGGTAAAAACCTGGTATATAATTGCATGGAAGACAATAAAAATAAATACTTTCCTTCTCTTTATTTTTTCCCCGAAACTAATTTTTTTTACCAATCTCAAACCTGTCCCTCTGTCAATTTTAAATAGGATACAACCTTTTTTTTCTCTCTCAGAACAACACATTTTCTAATCGAAAATGATTAAAAAGAAAAAAAAGAAAGAAGGAAAAAAGTTCATCTCGAATCACAGAAAGAACACAAAAAACGGAGGGAGGAATTGATTATCTTCTATAGAAAGGAGTAACGAACGAACAAGTAAAGCCCAAGTATGGCCAAGTACGGCCAAGTATTCATTGTGAAGTAGAACTCATTTTGATCCTTCGAAGTATGGCCGAGTACAAGACGAAATCAACAAGTAATTAATCATCTCGGCGAAGTTGCCTCCAACGGAGTTTTCTTTTCCAAACCAATGAAGACAGAAGAAGAAATAAATGAGAGAACAACACAGAAAAATGAGGTCGAAGGTTTGTTTTTTACCTGAGCCGTCGACTGTCGCCAAACTTGCGCCACCAACAGCTGGGTCGTTCTCTCCCTCTGGAAGCAGCTATGGAAGTAGAGTATAGGGATTTGGCGGGATAAGTGTATAACTAACAGCGTATTAGGGTTTTGGGTGGGTAGGTGAGGTGTGTAATGGAGGGTATTATTGGTATTGAGTTAAAAAATCATGGGCAAGGTGGTCATTTTACATGATGGAGCTTGGGACAGGATTACTAATACCTAGTACCCCATGGTATTAGTAATCCGGGAATAGGGTGGGATTACAAATCCCATTCTCTTCTTAATCCCATCCTTAATTGTACAACCAAACAAAGAGTTGGAAAACCTAGAGGATTAACAATCCTCTCCTAAACCCTAACACACTTATCAAACATGCCCTGACATCCAAACTTATTTAAAATTATTAATATATCACTATACAGAGGTTAGCAAAACCGCTATAATTTGACGACAATGTCAACCTTCCATTTGAACTTCTCTAGCGGGACCTAGCGTATTTATCCATTTGAACTTGTACACCATGTCACAATCAATTCATGTTTACCGTTACGATCTGTTTGGATCATTATTGTGTGGTTTTTTTTTCAAACTTAGAGAAAAAAAAGGGAAATGATTTTCATATCTCCTTTTTTGATATTTTTTTTTGATAAACAAAAAGGGTAGGAGGGGGCGACCGGTGCAGCAACCCCCCCTTGGGCGTGACCATAGGGGCTCCCAACCCGGTGTGGAATGTTCGGTTCGAGCCATAGCTACTATCCGTCAGGACAGGCCGTCACCACAGCACCACCTAGGCGCACAGCTGGCACAGGGCCCTCCACACGTTCTTTTTTGATATGGACACTCTCTTTTTTAATTGTATGTACACCAAATTTACACTGGATTGTGTGAGGTCTATCCCAAAGTTCCAGAGAAATGATCGAAGCCGGTAATTGGTTAAACAACGTTTTAATAAGTCTGTAAAAAAATCAACCCATTCCAATATCGGTAAGAACTTGAAGGCTTGTTCGTTTCGGATTTTGAAGGGGGTTTGAATGGAAAAAGATAGATAGAGAAAATGTATTTGAGACCGTGCACAGAGGTTTTAAAGCCCCCAAACGAACAAGCTCGATTGATTTTCGTCCCCGAATTCACAAGGGAAAAAATAGAACGAATAAGTTTTTATTGATATTCGTATGAACTTCTTTTTTTTTTTTTTTCAGAAACTCATAAAGTATTGTTTTAAACAAACTAAATTGATACAATTAAACAAATTAAACGGCTACAATTCTTAGCGCGGGATTACGAAATGGATCTCACAGGCACTGTGGTGTACATTTGGAGCACATCAATTGGTGCACCCACTGTATGTATGTAATTTCTTGGGGGAAATAATTACAGATATATATAAAGACTTAACGCGAAATAAGTATTTATTTTTTAAAAAGGCAATTTCAAGTTTAAAAATGATGGGCTTATTAAAATATAAAAATATGCAATATGGATCTTATTTGAAAGATTTTATTGAGATCTTCAATACGGTGCGGAAAAATTTGAAAAATTATTTTTCATTTATATTATTTTTGAATTTAAAAATATGAAATAAGTACTTATTTTTTAAAAAGATATTCTGGAACGGGCTCTAAAGTCAGTGCATTGGGAAATTACACATTTATGAAGGCAGTGCCGACGTACGGCCTTGGTAGTTGGTACCATAGTCTATTCTTTATGGTATTAGTACTTGTCAATCCTATCTGTCATGTGGATCAAGCTCTTTCTTGCATTAAATTGACGTGAATCAACTCAAATTTCCTCCACAGCTTATAGAGAAATGCTACATGCAAAAAAAATATGCAAATAAACAATCTTTAAAGTGTACATGAACGGCTCAGATGAACTGCACAATGAATCTGGACCGTTTATGTATACTTTAAGGGTCGTTTCTTTGCCAATTTTCTTTGTACCTAGCACTCCTCCGGCTTATAACTCCGACCTTCTCCTTTTTCATCCTACAACCATATCTCTCTCTCTCTCTCCGGAAATGGGTTCTGCGAAAGAGGACTGCCTTGGATACGCGGCAAGAGATCCATCTGGAGTTTTATCACCTTTCCATTTCAGCCGCAGGTAAATTTTCACATATGGTTAATCAAAATATTAGTACAAAATAGTAAATAGTAGTAATTTAATTTCTCTATTATCATGGTAAAAAGGGAAATGAGTACCTTAAATTTGTGGAGTACATTAAATTTATTTGTGACAACTTCCTTCGGTGATCCAAACACTTCTCTCATGCACTTATAGTCCGGGCTGTAAATGAACTCAGTTGTTCGTAAACTGTTCGAGGCTCGATTCGGCAAGAGTTTGTTCGAGTTCGATTCGTCTGCTAAACAAATTGAATCTGAATCTCAATTTTAGGCTCGTTATGTAAATGAGCCAAACATGAGCCTAACGGTATTCGGCTTAGTTAGGCTCGCGAATCAATAATTAAATTTAATTAATAATTCAATAGGGGTCTATTTGTGAAATTAAAAAATTTTAAGGTTGTATATATAATTCAATACTTATTTTTCTCCCAAATTTCATACTATCAATGAGAGAGTTTGGGTTATCTTGAGTTTAATGAGCCGAGCCAAACCAAACCCTAGTCTTGACGAGCTCAATTCGAGCTTAGGTTCGGCTCGGCTTGGTTCGTTTGAGTTTAACAAGCCAAACTCGAGTCAAGACATTCAGGTTCGAATCGAATCCGAGTCAAACTCGAGCCAGACTAATACCTTAACGAACCCAACCGAGCCAAACCCGAGCTTTGAAAAATTTTAACGAGCCGAACTCGAGCTAAGTTGTTCAGGCTCGAATTGAACTCGAGCCGAACTCTATACAAACTAGTACCTTAACAAACCCGAGCAAAACTTAACAGGGTTTGACTCGATTCGATTCGTTTACAGCCCTACTTATAGTCACATTTTATCCTTCACCTGCTCACCTGTCTCATTTCTCACTCTCACGGATTTTTGTAGCTAGGAATGTGTTTGGAAAGACACTTTCACGCTTGAACTCCCTTTCCTGCTCACGCATGTGCACGCGAATTACGTGACGTAGATCATGCAACAGGAAATACGTATAGAAAAAACATGCAGAATATTCACAGTATAAATAGTTAATTATTGACGGTCAATTGGTTATAATAAGAGATATATAATGGTGTTTGCCATGAGTTCTACTGTATTGCGAAGCTAACGAAATTTCTGTGAGAATATAAATTGTTTTTTAACCAAGAGGACTTAATTAACAATGTGAAACAGGGCCATTGGAGTTGATGACATTTCAATTAGTATTACTCACTGCGGAGTTTGTTACGCCGAAGTCGTGTGGACTAGGAACAAACATGGAGATGCAAAGTATCCTGTTGTGCCTGGGTAAGTATATATGTATGACTTCTGTTTCATGATAATTGTAAAACAAACATTTCATCCGTCTCATTTTGTTCGGCTCTCTTTGCATATTCATGTCTTGCATCGGGTCAATAATTTATTTACTTCCGCATCCAGCTCTTCTGATTGGTGAATTAAATATGTTTTAAATAATTATTCAAGAAATTAAACACATTACTTACTGATCCGATCAAAGACACGACTACCAAACACAGAAAAACGAAATGGGATGGAAGAAGTTTCATCAGTTATTAACTTATTATGCTAATTAATATTGCTTTTGACATATCTGAATATACATATTTCTAAGATCTCTTGGGTTTGATCAGGCATGAGATTGTTGGATTGGTGAAAGAGGTGGGGTCAAATGTGAAGGGCTTTAAAGTTGCGGACCATGTTGGAGTGGGAACTTATGTGAATTCGTGCAGAGATTGTGAGTTCTGTAACGATGGATTTGAAGTTTATAGCTCAAATGGTGCTGTCTACACTTACAACCATGTTGATGTGGATGGTACCATCACTAGAGGAGGATTTTCCACTTACGTTGTTGTTCATGAGAGGTAAGAGAGAAAGAATTATGTTTTGTTATTTGCTCGATAACACAATCGGAGGTTAGTTTACGCACACTTTGACTGATTCCGAGTCCAACAGCGGGGAGGAGCCAACTGATTCAGTCAACTAATTTCATCGACGGAAATATAAATCCCCGGCATATATAGTATTATTTTCTTTCGTGTATATATTATCTATTTTTTCCCCTTTTATCAGTGACTAGAGTACACACATCCAATTTAACTTTACTTACAATTCTAGAGTCAATTCCCTATTCAGAAACTATTCAAAGCTACTTAGAAATTTTACGATGTGATATTCAAAATTTGGAGGTGTCATGGACAGTACAGCTTTGCCCTTGCCCGAGGCCATGAAATTAGCGACCTGACAAATATGTGGTGGTTCTAAAGATTTCTTGCTTATTGGTGTACATCTGACAATACAGTATCATTTATGTGAGAAATCAAAATGCATATCGTACAATCGTCGGGCAAATTCGTGTGATCTTGAGATCTTCACAAAAATCTAACTTCGTAGATAATAACTATGAGAGAATACAAATCGTATTGCGAGTTAAAGTCGATGGTCCCACAACTTTCTTACAGGTAGGGCTGCAAACGAACCGAGCCGCTCGCGAGCAGCTCGCGACTCGGCTCGTTAGTGGCTCGTTCAAGCTCGACTCGAAAGGAAGACGAACGAGCTCGAGCCGAATTTTTGAGCTCGTTTTACAAACGAGCCGAGCTCGAGCTTAGTAAAACTCGGCTCGAGCTAGCTAGCGAGCCACATATATATATATATATACATATTTATATAATATAATATAATAGAGTATATGTTTCAAATATTTTTACTTTAACTTGGTCTTGGAAAATGTGCTACCATCAATGTGGTAGCTGGGAGTCTTCCACGCATGGGGAGACGAGAGCACGTGAGAGGCAGCCTACCATTAGTTAGCTTTATATAGAAACACAAGAAGGCCCTCTTAAGCTTGTTTTTCCGATGTGGGAGAAGTGAACAACAAAGCCAAAGTGTTTTATCACTTGTTTTCTAGTCCCACATCGGCCATTTAGAAGTGAAGCCATGTAGAGCACATTATAAATAGAGGGAGAATCCCCGCTTGAACTTACGATTCGTTTCTGACTTTATATTTCGAGCCCACTCGAGTCGAGCTCGAGCCAGGAGCAACATTCTCGAGCCGAGCTCGAGCTGAGAAATTTGAGCTCGTTTCGAGCTCGAGCCGAGCTCGAGCCAGTGCATTTAGAGGCGAGCCGAGCCCGAACATGTTGAAACTCGGCTCGGCTCGGCTCGATTGCAGCCCTACTTACAGGACAACATATAATAAGGTTTTCATGTCATTTCATTCTTTCATGATGTTACTCTAGCTTTGAACGTGATCTGCATTGTTTGGTACTGAATGTGCAGGTACTGCTTCAAAATACCAAAAGATTACCCATTAGCATCGGCGGCGCCATTGTTGTGTGCTGGGATTACTGTTTACTCCCCAATGGTTCGCCACAAGATGAACCAACCTGGCAAATCACTTGGTGTGATCGGGCTCGGAGGTCTAGGCCACATGGCTGTCAAGTTTGGGAAGGCTTTTGGTCTGAATGTGACTGTTTTCAGCACCAGCATATCCAAGAAAGAGGAGGCCCTGAATCTGCTTGGAGCTGACAAATTTGTGCTCTCAACTAATCAACAGGAGATGCAGGTAAAATTGATAAGTTTCTTAAGTTGGCGTTCGAAGTTATGATTCATTCTGAACTTGTGAGAAGAAAGACTAACTAAGCGAGTTCGTTAATGAACAACTGGATTCATCTGTAATCATTTGTTTTTCAAAGAAGGCATACTTAATGGTCAATTGATACCTTGGTTTGCAGGAAGTATCAAAGTCATTGGACTTCATAATTGACACTGCATCAGGGGCTCACCCATTTGATCCATACATGTCTCTGTTGAAGACTGGGGGAGTCCTAGTCTTGGTGGGTGCCCCGGGCGAAGTGAACCTCAGCCCTATGAGCCTTCTTCTCGGTATGAAATCAATCTCAGGGAGTGCGTCAGGTGGTACAAAGGATACAAAAGAAATGCTAGAGTTCTGTGCTGCCAAAAAGATTTACCCAGAGATTGAAATCATCCCAATTCAATACGTGAATGAAGCTATCGAGAGGTTGATAAAAAGCGACATCAAGTACCGGTTCGTGATCGACATCGAGAACTCCTTGAAGTGAAAGACAATCCTCAAGAAACTTACCAACTTCGCTATGTCCAGAATATCTCAGTGTCATAATAGTTGCTATTTTAGGCTCCAAGTAAAGTGAATAAGTCATCCCTTTGACATGAATCTGAGGTTCATTGAGTCCCGACACGGTTTTTTTCTTTTGGCTTTCCATGTTTCGGGTTTTTTTGGTTTGCGCTTTCATTTTCCTTATTCCAAATAGTTCTAATAGCCTAATAAGCTGTATCATGCATCCTTAGCAGTGGAATTGCAATGTTTCTTTTGTTCCCCTTTTGTTTCCTCCCTATCTTCATTTTGCTTGGCTAAACAATTGCTTTGTGTTGCTTCAAAATGTGTGGCGATAAGGAGGTTTTTACAAGTAAAGTTACAATTGCTTTCTGTCCAATGTACTTCTGAAAGGCTGCTATTGCTATATCCTATTGCTTCACCATCTCCGAATACGTAAACTGAAGACACAAAAGGACAAGACATTATGGACTCAATCCACATGCTATACTCGGGTCCTAAATCATAGCCACGGGAAAGAAATAATTCTGACTCATTTTTTCACATATGATCTTCTCATATGATGGAAGACGTCAAGCGCCAAATGGACTGTTTTTCAGATGAAATATGGGGCCATTCAATCAGGTTCAGGCACTTTCGAAGACGGTGCATTGGTGATAGGGCTTCACTTGAGTCTTCAAACCTTGCTGAATCTTTCCCCGGAACACCTTTCCAGATTTGGTATACCCAATAAAGTTTTCGGCACTGAAGCCCCAGTGATAGAGTCAAGTCTTCATAGGTGTACTTAACCAAATCACCAGCTAAGTCCATACCTTCAGAGATATTCCGTTATGGTAAAGGTAAGAAAAAGGAACATTCAAGTACAAAACTACAAAATGAATACAATAGAAACAAGATATTGCAAATATAACATAACTGTATTTTTTGGGAGCAACATTATGTATCCATTCCCTCCATAGTCACCCCTCACTTCAAATTTTGAAAAATGTGAGATAAAAACAATGAAAAGTACGTATCTTAGATATGTGCAAGTAACATAGACACATATCAAGCAGAACATGTGATGAGCATACATATCTATCAGTTACTATTATTAAGAGAAAATCATTTGCTGTGTATCAGTAATTGTAGCTAGCTCACGCTTTTTTCCCTCCAAACTTGTCCAATCGGGATAATTTATGTATCTTCTATATACATCTTTGCTTCCAATAGTTGAGGGCCAAATATGACAAATCATACAATCACAACAACTGAAGAACGCTTCTTCCAACCCTCACACGACTCTTATTTCCATACAATTGTTTTAAAATCAAACAAAAGCATCTGCACAATAGGATTTTTTCTTTTTCCTTTCCGCAATTTATTGATGATAATGGAGATAAGGGTCAAGAAAAGGAATCCAGATCCCACTCTGTCGGTGTGCCCAAGGGGAATTAAGATATTTCCAATAACCTCAAGGCTATTTTATCATAGGCACACACATATTTGTTAACATCTCTTTTTCAAAGACGAAAAGAAGATGGAGGAGTATGTTTTTGGTATTTTCACGTATATCCTATGTGCCTTGGTTTATTTGCAACAAAAAATTGCACATGCATCTCATGTGTCACGGCTTCTAGTAGGTAAAAATGCAGCCAAGCACAACAAACAAAAAAATGGAACCGTACTAACAAGTGGCCACAAATTATCAAAATCAACAACCAAAAATTTAAGAGTCAACCAAACCAAATCGTAAAACTACAGTTTGTGTATAAATGTGTGCATATACAGTAATATAGTATCCATGTATGGAAATATGTATTTGTGTGTACCTGTAATATCCTTATCCCTGAATCAACCATAATCCAACCCAAAGATGATATCCTGACCTGACACCGACCAGAGGCGAACTTGGGTGCCCCAACCCTGGCAAACTGAAACCCAAAAATCCAGCCCCGACCCGAACCCCGAAAAAATACTAAAAATAGTTTCCTACTGTTCTGGTAGAAAAATTTCATTGTAATTGAAAAGCTGTATTTTCAACTCTATATCCTCCCGTATTTTAATTATCCCGTGAAATCAAACACTTCTCTGCGGAATAATTCTGAGGAATCGCGCGGGTTCCTTCTCAGACGGATTTGAGGAATCCAAAGCAAATGGAGACACCTCAGAAATTGGGGAAACAACCCAGAATGAAACAACATACATGTCGAAAATTAAAAAATCATAATGCTATAAGCACTTATCTGAAAATGATCACGAAACCTACTAGATTTAAGAAGAAACCCTATAGTAGAAACCCTAAAAAACAGCTTCCCCTCCTGGTCAGATCTAGGGCCTCCCAAATAGTAACTCCAATTGTACGCACTAATCGCTGCGAATTAAATTCAAAAGACTCTGCCTTCTAGATTCTTGACACCAAAAGATCACACTTTTCTAACCAAGTAGACTGAGTTACTGAAGATAAGTGAGAAAAGAAAAAAAAATACTTTTTAGCAGATTCGCCAGAGGGCTTGTTGTTGACGGAGTCTAGGGCCTTCTCGTCCTCCTCTTCGTAGTTGAGAAGTTCTTCCTCGTAAGCTTCATTGTCCCTGACTTCACCTGCCGGTAATTTTCCCTAAAGTCAATGCATGCCGACGCAACTAGTTGACTGGGTCAATCCTATTTGTCTTGTGGATCAAGCTCTTTCTATCTATAAATTGACGTGAATCAACTCCAATTTCCTCCACAGCTTATACCTACCTTCTCCTTTTTCATCCTACAACCATCTCTCTCTCTCTCTAGATCTCTCTCTCTCTCTCTCTCCCTCCGGAAATGGGTTCTGGGAAAGAGGACTGCCTTGGATACGCGGCAAGAGATCCATCTGGAGTTTTATCACCTTTCCATTTCAGCCGCAGGTATATTTTCACATATGGTTAATCAAAATAGTAGTAATTTAATTTCTCTTGGTAAAAAGGGGAATGAGTACCTTAAATTTGTAGAGTACATTAAATTTATTTGTGACAACTTCGTTTCGGTAATCCAAGCACTTCTCTCATGCACTTATAGTTGGGCTGTAAATGAACTGAGCCGTTCGTGAATTGTTCGAGGCTTGGTTCAGCTAGAGCTTGTTCGATTCGTCTGCTAAACGAATTGAACCTGAACCTAAATTTTAGGCTCGTTCCGTAAATGAGCCAAACCTGAGCCTAACGGTATTCGGCTCGGTTAGGGTCGCAAATCAATAATTTAATTTAATTAATAATTCAATATGGGTCTATTTGTAAAATTAAAAAATTTTAAAGTTGTATATATAATTCAATTCTTATTTTTTTTCCCAAATTCTATACTATCAATGAGAGAGTTTGGGTTGTCTTGAGTTTAATAAGCCAAGCCGAACCAAATCCGAGTCTTGACGAGCTCAATTCGAGCTTAGATTCGGCTTGGCTCAGTTCGTTTGAGTTTAACAAGCCAAACTCGAGCCAAGACGTTCAGGTTCAAATGGAACCCGAGTCAAACTCGAGCCAAACTAGTACCCTAACGAACCCAACCGAGCCGAACCCAAGCTTTGAAAAATTTTGACGAGCCGAACTCGAGCTTAGTTGTTCAGGCTCGAATCGAACTCCAGCCGAACTCGAGCCAGACTAGTACCATAACAGACCCGAGCCAAACTTAACAGGGTTCGGCTCAATTCGATTTGTTTACAGCCCTACTTATAGTGACATTTTATCCTTCACCTGCTCACCTGTCTCATTTCTCACTCTCACAGACTTTTGGAGCTGGGAATGTGTTTGGAAAGATACTTTCACGCTTGAGCTCCCGTTCCTGCTCACGCATGTACACACGAATTACGTGACGTAGATCATGCAATAGGAAATACGTATAGAAAAAACATGCAGAATATTCACAGTCTAAATAGTTAATTATTGACGGTGAATTGGTTATAATAAGAGATATATAATGGTGTTTGCAATGAGTTCTACTGTATTTTGAAGCTAACGAATTTTTTTTGAGAATATAAATTGTTTTTTAACCAAGAGGACTAATTAACAACGTGAAACAGGGCCATTGGAGTTGATGACATTTCAATTAGTATTACTCACTGCGGAGTTTGTTACGCCGAAGTCGCGTGGACAAGGAACAAATTTGGAGATGCAAAATATCCTGTTGTTCCTGGGTAAGTATGTGTGACTTCTGTTTCGTGATAATTGTAAAACAACATTTCATCCATCTCATTTTATTCGGCTCTCTTTGCATATTCATGCCTCACATCGGGTCAATAATTTATTTACTTCCGCGAACAATTTCTAGGAAATCCAGCTCTTCTGATTGGTGAATTAAATATGTTTTAAATAATTATTAAAGGAAGCACATTACTTATTGATCCGATCAAAGACACGACTATCAAACACAAAAAAACGAAATGGGACGGAAGAAGTTTCATCAGTTATTACATCACAACATGCTAAATTAACATTGCTTTTGACATATCTGAATATACATATTTCTAAGATCTCTTGGGTTTGATCAGGCATGAGATTGTTGGATTGGTGAAAGAGGTGGGGTCAAATGTGAAGGGCTTTAAAGTTGGGGACCATGTTGGAGTGGGAACTTATGTGAATTCGTGCAGAGATTGTGAGTACTGTAACGATGGATTTGAAGTTCATTGCTCAAAGGGAATTGTCTTCACTTACAACCATGTTGATGTGGATGGTACCATCACTAGAGGAGGATTTTCCACTTACGTTGTTGTTCATGAGAGGTAAGAGAAAGAATTATGTTTTGTTATTTGCTCGATAACACAATCGGCGGTTAGTTTATGCACACTTTGACTGATTCCGAGTCCAGCGGCTCGGAGGAGTCAACTGATTCAATTAACTAATTTCATCGACAGAAATATAAATCCTAGTATTATTTTTTCCCCTTTTATCAGTGACTAGAATACACACATTCAATTTAACCTTACTTACAATTCTAGAGTCAATTTCCTTTTCACAAACTATTTAAAGCTACTTAGAAACTTTACGATGTGATATTCAAAATTTGGAGGTGTCGTGGGCAGCACAGATTTGCCCCTGCCCGAGGCCATGAAGTTAGCGACCTGACAAATATGTGGTGGTTCTAAAGATTTCTTGCTTATTGGTGTAACAAGGTTTTCATGTCATTTCGTTCTTTCATGATGTTACCCTAGCTTTGAACGTGATCTGGATTGTTTGGTACTGAATGTGCAGGTACTGCTTCAAAATACCAAAAGATTACCCATTAGCATCGGCGGCGCCATTGTTGTGTGCGGGGATTACTGTTTACTCCCCAATGGTTCGCCACAAGATGAACCAACCTGGCAAATCACTTGGTGTGATCGGGCTCGGAGGTCTGGGCCACATGGCTGTCAAGTTTGGGAAGGCTTTTGGTCTGAATGTGACTGTTTTCAGCACCAGCATATCCAAGAAAGAGGAGGCCTTGAATTTGCTTAGAGCTGACAAATTTGTGCTCTCAACTAATCAACAAGAGATGCAGGTATAATTGATAAACTCAGTTTCTTAAGTTAAGTTGGCATTCGAAGTTATGATTCATTCTGAACTTGGAAGAAGAAAGAGTAACTAAGCGAGTTCGTTAATGAACAACTAGATTCATCTGTAATCATTTTTGTTTCAAAAAAGGCATACTTAATGGTCAATTGATACCTTGGTTTGCAGGAAGTATCAAAGTCATTGGACTTCATAATTGACACTGCATCAGGGGCTCACCCATTTGATCCATACATGTCTCTGTTGAAGACTGGGGGTGTCCTAGTCCTGGTGGGTGCCCCGGGCGAAGTGAAGCTTAGTACCATGAGCCTTCTTCTCGGTATGAAATCAATCTCAGGGAGTGTGGCAGGTGGTACAAAGGATACAAAAGAAATGCTAGAGTTCTGTGCTGCCAAAAAGATTTATCCACAGATTGAAATCATCCCAATTCAGTACGTGAATGAAGCTATCGAGAGGTTGATAAAAAGCGACATCAAGTACCGGTTCGTGATCGACATCAAGAACTCCTTGAAGTGACAGACAATCCTCAAGAAACTTACCAACTTCGCTCTGTCCAGAACATCTCATCTTATCGTGTCGAAATAGTAGCTATTTTAGGCTCAAGTAAAGTGAATAAGTCATCCCTTTGACATGAATATGAGGTTCATTGAGTCCCGATATGGTTTTTTTCTTTTGGCTTTCCATGTTTCGAGTTTTTTTCGGTTTGCGCTTTCATTATCCTTGTTCCTAATAGTTCTAATAGTCTAATAAGCTGTATCATGCATCCTTAGCAGTGGAATTGCAATGTTTCTTTTGTTCCCCTTTTGTTTCCTCCCTATCTTCATTTTGCCTGGGTGAAACAATTGCTTTGGGTTGCTTCAAAATGTGTGGGGATAAGGAGGTTTTTACAAGTAAAGTTACAATTCCTTTCTGTCCAATGTACTTCTAAAAGGCTGCTTTTGCTATATCCTATTGCTTCACCATCTCTGAATACGTAAACTGAAGACACAAAAGGACAGGACATTATGGACTCAATCCACCCGGGTCCTAAATCATAGCCACAGGAAAGAAATAATTCGACTCATTTTTTCACATATGATCTTCTCATATGATGGAAGACGTCAAGAGCTAGCGAAATGGACTGTTTTTCGGATGAAATATGGGGCCGTTCAATCAGGTTCAGGCGCTTTCGAAGACGGTGCATTGGTGATAGGGCTTCCCTTAGTAAGAAGCTATAAGCTACAGTACAATATAACCTTTGGTACAAGCTCCTCCCTTAAGCTTTCTGAAAAGTTCCTTCCTGCGATTAGAAATTTCCTTGCGCACGCGCAACATTCAGCGCCAGGAAACTGGAAAGTACCATGCCTGCCTAGATTCTTTACCAGTTCAGGAACTGTGTTTCTGTTGAAATCAGACATATAGGCTGTGTCGCTTAAAGAATCGAGATAGTACGACTCACCAATGCCATAAGGATAAGATGCGACGAGAACAAATGTTCTTCAGTTTTCCACTGCCAAACTGTTCATTTTTTTCAGCAAAACAAGTCAAGCTCCCGAATCCAAGTTACAACTACACTGGTATTGAGCAAAAAGCATTTTAGAATACAAAAACCCAACAACATGACGTTTATCCATACTCGATCATCCAAACCAAGTTCTTTAATTGTTATCAAGTTCGACGTTTTGAACCCTATGGATTCCTTATCGCACTTCAAGGCTCCTCGATACAATACTCACTAGTCGCGTGACCAAAGTCCGAGGCGCCTGATAGGTACCGAAAAGCACCCGTTTATTCCCATTAACTTAGGTTTTGTCGGTCCTATCTGATGTTATTTAACGAGATTTAATTGGTTTGTAGTGTTTTAGGGCCTACGGAGCATTCGGAAAGGATTTGAAATAATAATCATGAGTTAAAGATGTTCCGGAGGGATCCGCAGCGAGAAGAGGAGCGAAAAGATGAAAGCTGAAAATCTGGTCCGGATCAAGGCGATGCTGGTCTGGACGACCAAGGCTGGAGCGAAGTCTGAACATGCTGAAAATTTGGCCCGGACCAGCCTATCCGTGGTCCGGACGATCGGGCAGCACAAGGAATTATTTCGTTACGTTTTAAAGACATTAGTTTTGGGCCCAGCTATAAAAAAAGGCCTTAGGTTATTATTTCCAGAGATCTGATGTTTTGGCAACGGGAGAGGGAGGCAAGAATAACGTTATAGAGATTTCTCCATGTTCTCCATGATTCCTTCAATCTCAAGAGCGTTCTTTCTCTCTATGGCCGGCTAAACCCCTTGTCTAGGGGAGGATGAAACTCCGTATCAAGTAACTATATTTTTTTGTAGGGTTTGGTTTTATTATTCGAATCGATTGTGAGACTAAGAACCCTTTCCGTTTCAATTGAACGGATTGATTTTACTTTTTCTTATCTATTGAGTATTTGTATTCCGTATTTCGAATACCTAGTCTTGTAATGGTTTTCATTGATTGTGGTTAGAGTTCTGAGATAGATTATGCTCGTAAGACGAATCGTGCCGTTTGGTAGCCAAACTGTGCTACTGAGAGACGGTCCGTGCTATGGGATAGTCTATGCCTTTTAATAACCCGATTATTTTCTTGATGATTATTGTTAGGATTTGCAAGTCCTAGCGATAATCCCTTTTGATTCGAATAAATAAACCTTATTGTTGTTACGCGGTCGGAGTGGATTCCAAACCCTAGATATTTTCCTCCATCGTCTCCAAACTTTTTGATTCATTGTTTTAATTTAATTAGGTTATTCCAAACAAACCAAATCAATCAACTCTTTTCTTTTCGAACTATTCTGCAAACTAATCGAATTTGTCATAACTTAGCCATTCAGTCCCCGTTGGAACGATACTCGGTCTTAACCATTGTTCTACGGAGTAGTAGTTAATTCTTGACTTTTATAAATTTACTTTTGACACGGAACGATGCGGTCAGCGCCTAACAAGAGAGAGAGAGAGAGAGAGAGAGAGAGAGATGAGAACATAGCAAAATAATTCGATTGAGCAACACCAAACAGAACTCAATGTTCTTTTTTTTTTTTGGAAACACAGTCAAGAACTCAATGTTCTTGTGTTCAACTTATGTTGCAAACGCCCAGACTTATCCGTTACATGTGGCTTTCGTACTGTTGCATGCATGTATCTGGATTTTTTTCCCGTCAAGGCGGGTGGCATCCTGAGAGACCTAGAGTAGAGTTCCTCGGCACAAAAACTTAATAAGAAAACTTGAACAGAACTCTAAGTCCCCACTCCGTTCTCAGTGGCAGCATAATGAAGGAGAAAAGACAAAGGTTTCTTTGTAGTTATGGAAAATGGGAAATGATATAGAATAAAGAATCGTAAATAGTGTTTACGTATAAACTCTATGTGGTGTACATTTGCAGCACATCAAATGGTGTACCCATTGTATATTTTAATTTCTTGGGAAATTACATATATATGAAGTCAGTGCCGACGCAACTTTTTTAGAAATTACAAATTTATGAAGTCATTGCCGACGCATGGCCTTGGTACTATAGTCTATTTAATTAGCTTCTCACTCTTTCATCCTACAACTCTCTCTCTCTCTCTCTCTCTCTCTCTCTCTCTCTCTCTCTCTCCGGAAATGGGTTCTGTAAAAGAGGACTGCCTTGGATACGCGGCAAGAGATTCATCTGGGGTTTTATCACCTTTCCATTTCAGCCGCAGGTATATTTTCACATATGGTTAATCAAAATATTAGTACTAAATAGTAGTAATTTAACTTCTCTATTATTATGGTGAAAAGGGTAATGAGTACCTTAAATTTTTGGAGTACATTAATTTATTTGTGACAATCTCCTTCGGCGATCCCAACACTTCTCTTATGCCCTTATTCACATAATCTTTTCTCATGTCTCAATTCTCATTCTCACAGATTTTCGTAGTTAGGAATGTGTTTGGAAGACACTTTCACGCTTGAGCTTCCGTTCCTGCTCACGCATGCACACGTGAATTACGTGACTTATAAATCATGCAATAGAAAATACGTATAGAAAAAACAGAATATTCAGAGTCTAAGTAGTTACGGACAGTGAATTGGTTATAAGAGATATATAATGGTGTTTTCCATGAGTTCTACTGTATTTTGAAGCTAACGAAATTTCTGTGATAATATAAAAAAAAAAAATTTAACCAAGAGGATCAATTAACAATGTGAAACAGGGCCATTGGAGTTGATGACATTTCAATTAGTATCACTCACTGCGGAGTTTGCTACGCCGAAGTCGTATGGACTAGGAACAAATTTGGAGATGCAAACTATCCTGTTGTGCCTGGGTAAGTATGTGACTTATGTTTCATGATGATAATTGTAAAACTACATTTCATCCATCTTATTTTGTTCGGCCCTCTTCGCATATTCATGCCTTGAATCGGGTCAACAAAATTATTTACTTCCGCGAACAATTTTTTGAAATGGTAAGGCCTCTTCTGATTGGTAAATTAAATCTGTTTCAAAAAATTATTCAAGAAAGCACATTACTTATTGATTCGATCAAAGACACGAGTACTAAACAAAGAAAAGACGAAATGGGAGGGAAGAAGTTTCATCAGTTATTACTTCACAACATGCTAATTAGTATTTCTTTTGACATATCTGAATATACATATTTCTAAGATCTCTTGGGTTTGATCAGGCATGAGATTGTTGGATTAGTGAAAGAGGTGGGGTCAAATGTGAAGGGCTTTAAAGTTGGGGACCATGTTGGAGTGGGAACTTATGTGAACTCGTGCAGAGAGTGTGAGTATTGTAACGATGGGTTTGAAGTTTATTGCTCAAAGGGTGCAGTCTCCACTTACAACCGTGTTGATGTGGATGGTACCATCACCAGAGGAGGATTTTCCACTTACATTGTTGTTCATCAGAGGTAAGGGTTTTATCGGTATATATATATATATATTCAGTCGTTAAGAATCTTGAATGAAAATTTTGTTTTGAGAATAGTGCATGGAAATTAACTGAGAGAGAGAAATATGTTTTGTTATTTGCTCGATAACACAATCGGGGTCAGTTTACGCACACTTCGACTGATTCCGAGTCCAGCGGCGGAGAGGAGCCAACGGACTCTGTCAGTTAGGCAAACTCGTGTTATTATTATCTACGACTGTCTTCCTAACACATCAACAGGAAAACATGGAGGAATAAAAGTTTTCATGTCATTTCGTTCTTTCATTACGTTACTCTAGCATAGCTTTGAACGTGATCTGGATTGTTTGGTACTAAATGTGCAGGTACTGCTTCAAAATACCAAAAGATTACCCATTAGCATCGGCGGCACCATTGTTGTGTGCTGGGATTACTGTTTACTCCCCAATGATTCGCCACAAGATGAACCAACCTGGCAAATCACTTGGTGTGAGAGGTCTGGGCCACATGGCCGTGAAATTTGGGAAGGCTTTCGGGCTGAACGTGACTGTATTCAGCACCAGCATATCCAAGAAAGAGGAGGCCCTGAATCTGCTTGGAGCTGACAAATTTGTGCTCTCAACTAGTCAACAAGAGATGCTGGTAAAATTGACAAACTCAGTTTCTCAAGTTGTTGTCAGGTTTACAAACGAGCTTAGTTGAGTCGAGTAAAACATACTAATGGTTTTTACTAAGCGAGTTCGTTGATGAACAACTGGATTCATTTGTAATCATTTTTTTTGTTTAAAAGAAGGCGTACTTAATGGTCAATTGATACCTTGGTTTGCAGGAAGTATCAAAGTCATTGGACTTCATAATTGACACTGCATCAGGGGCTCACCCATTTGATCCATACATGTCTCTGTTGAAGACTGGGGGTGTCCTAGTCTTGGTGGGTGCCCCGAGCGAAGTGAAGCTCAGTCCCATAAGCCTTATTCGCGGTATATTCATCAACTGAAATAAACTAAATAATCCTATATATGTAAGCATATGTATGTACTCATCATTTTATCTGGTAAATTAACCGTTCGGTACTTGCGGCAGGTATGAAATCAATTTCGGGGAGCGCGTCAGGTGGTACAAAGGATACAAAAGAAATGCTAGAGTTCTGTGCTGCCAACAAGATTTACCCAGAGATTGAAATCATCCCAATTCAGTACGTGAATGAAG
The DNA here is from genome assembly GCA_019656295.1 of Rhododendron mucronatum var. ripense. Taxonomy (NCBI): domain Eukaryota; kingdom Viridiplantae; phylum Streptophyta; class Magnoliopsida; order Ericales; family Ericaceae; genus Rhododendron; species Rhododendron mucronatum. The sequence continues at coordinate 2,270,929 of BPLT01000039.1, read as the reverse complement.
CTATCGAGAGGTTGATAAAAAGCGATATCAAGTACCGGTTCGTGATCGACATCGAGAACTCCCTAAAGTGAGAGACAATCCTCAAGAAACTTTCCAACTTCGCTCTGTCCACAAGATCTCATCTTATTGTGCCGTAAGAGTGGCTATTTTAGGCTCAAGTAAACTGAACAAGTCATCCCGTTGCCATGAATTAGAGGTTCATTGAGTCCCCATACGGTTTTTTCTTTCGACTTCCATGTTTCGTGTTTTTGTCTGGGTGAACAATTGCTTTGTGTTGCTTCAAAATGTGTGTGGATAAGGAGGTTTTTACAAAGTGAAGTTACATCAGATTGAATGGGTGAGACCTTTCACTTCTAAAAGGCTGCTATTGCTACATCTTACTATGAAGCTCACAATTCAGCACTCTAATAATGTAGCAGTAAGCAAGCTTCATCTCTGAGTACTTCAAAAAGGCTGCTATTGAGTAGGGTAGCTTCACGATGGAGCCCATGAGAAACCCTGACGAAAGAAATTGATAGGGCGGCAACAATCCCCTAGCCGTAATCCCCTGGAGGAAGAAAACTAACCAATACGGAACCAAATTCATCATCTCCGAGTGCGTAAACTGAACACACAAAAGGCAGGACATTATGGACTCAATCCACACTTTACTCGGGTCCAGGCACTTTCGAAGACGGTGCATTGGTGATAGGACTTCCCTTAGTAAGAAGCTATAAGCTACAATACACATTTGGTACAAGCTCCTCCTTAAGCTCTCTAATGCTTCTTCCAGAATTCAAACTAACATCCTACCTCCAATGGAAAAGTTCCTTCCTGCGCTTAGATTTCCTTGCGCACGCGCAGCATTCAGCGCCAGTAAAGTACCACGACCTACCTAAATTGTTTACCAGTTCAGGAACTATGTTTCTGTTTAATTCAGACACATAAGATGTGTCGCTTAAAGGATCGGGATACGACTCACCAATGCCGTAAGAATAAGATGTGACAAGAACAATGTTCTTCAGTTTTCTAATGTCAAATTGTTCATATTTCAGCAAAACAAGTCAAGCTCCCAAATCCAAGTTACAACTACACTAGTGTTGAGCAAAAAGCATTTAGAAAATGAAAACCCAACACGACATTTATTCACACTCGATCATCCAAAACAAGTTCTTTGTTATCAAGTTCCACATTTCCCTCGAGATTCCTTATCGCACTTCAAGGCTCCTCGATATAATACTCGCTAGTCGCGTGAATTTTACTTCCTTTGCATTCTCAAAACTGCCAAAGTCCGAGTTGCCTAACAAACAAAAAAGAGAGAAAATGAAAACGTAGCAAAATAATTTGGATGCAAATTATCAATTTATTACCAGGAAAAAGAGAGAATAATCAAGTTTCTCCAAAGAATTGTCAAATAGCCTGAAGGCAGTATGAGATTCTCTCAATCAGTGTCACATGGAACGAAAGAACATGAAGACAACAAATAAAATTTCTTCACAATGTAATAATAATAGCTGCACACAAAAAATATAACAGAAATTCTTCAAAACCTGCACAGAATAACTAAACAGCCTCAGTTAATCATGAGTTCTATTATTTAATAGCTGTGTAAAGTGTAAACATAAAGAAACACATAATACAAATTCTCCAAACAACCTGAACAGGAGGAGTAACAGAGCTCTCATGAGTACGAAAGAGAGGGCTGAAACTTGAACAAGCACATTCGATGAGAGCACAGTAAACCGAGAGAGAATCAGTCAGAAATTGTTATGTTCAAGCCCTCATGATTCTGGAATATCTAGTAAAGTTTATCTATTTTATAAGAAGTTGGATTCTTATGGTAACAAAATACAGCACAGATAACAGGAAGAGATTTGGACCAATGGTGCAAGACTGTTTGTTTGTACCCCTTAGCAGTCCGAATACTGGGGGAGCCTTTAAAGCCTTGATTTTCTGGTTAGAATTGTGACAGTGTGCAGAATTGATGCGAAAATGAAATCCTACCCAATTCCATGATCCGGCTGTGAAGCGAAGCTGCACATTGCCTGGGTACCAAAGTAATATGAAGTACAAAGGCATGAGGGCACCCTCACTTCATGAGCTACCTATTGGGGTTGAGTTTTACCCAAGAGGCAATACCCTACCTGATTCCATGATCGAATCTGTGATCCTACCTAATTCCACGTGTACAACAGATCTTGGAATGATCCAGATCGTCCAAACCAAGAAAAAAGTTGTAGGATTGTGCACCTCTATGATTGCAGTGGCGATCAAAATAACCAATAGGCACTTATGAGATAGAAAGATATGGGTGATCTGCTAATTGAGAACATCATTGATGTCAGAAGGAAAAAATTGGGAGAACATGAGAGCGGAACGGAAATAATGAGGGAACATAAATGGTTAAGGCATTCACCATCTTTCTTTGTTCTTGTAGATATCTTTTTTATTATCGTAGGTATTTCGTCTGTAGGTATTTCGTCTTTTGTCTTCTCCATTCCTCCTTCCAGAAGCCATGAATTCTTATACTTCATTGTACAATGACCAACCTACCTCCCCAATTAACCATTTGATCTTCACTTTATGAGCTTTGAATCTTTGATGCCCATTTACCTTTATTGAAGATCTGTATCCAACAACAAAAGACCTTAATTGCACGAAGAGACCTCCTCACATAGAATAGTCTATCACCTTTTAATTTACTATCACTTTCATGAATTAAAATTATACATTGGATATGGGTATGAACACTACTTGACTTGATCTTGTGCGCAACTGATTTAGCTCCTTAATAAATGCTTTTGCATGATAAGATTGATTTGTTGGATATTAATTCATCGATTCTTGGTGAAACTTCCTTATTATCACCGAGAGATCTCATTTCATTCTCCAACGATTGGAATTTGTTTTGTTTTCTATGGCCGTGCCACAAATGAAGGTGCCTTAAGAATTAAATAGTACGAGAGACAGATCAGCCACTTGTGGACAATGCATGCCTAACCAATTTTGTGGCCTAGAGATCATTCACCAAACTTATTTATTCTTACCTCGAACATCCAATGGCATTTAGCCCTGTCTTTCAGCTTAAAGCCTAGCCAAATATATCTGCAATCTAACCAATGGATTCTTCCAGCAAAGGATCTTTGTGGGAATATCACGAAAGCAACGTCATTTTGAGGTAGAGTATCTCCACTTTGAGTGCTTGCTATCTAACCCAATAAGCCAAACGAAGAACCGGCTACTACCCCAAGTGCAGCCCAATGACATAGCCCTGCCGCAACTTTATTTATGAAGTCAAGGGTATTCCTACGCTACAATTCTCTTGTCTAGATCCACCTTCTTTTTTTGATCCACTTGTCTAGATCCACTTCACTAACCATTTTTGTGTTTTTTCTTTGCTTTTTTGTCTGTTGTTCTAGAACTTTAACTCGCAAACATAGTTCTGTGCTCTTGTGAAGAGAATAACAAGGGCCTTCCCTTGCAACTTCATAGTATTAAACAATTACGTCTCAACAGAACACAACATTATTGCGTACAAGAATTGTATAGATACTTATAGGTAGCTAAACTTCTATTTCAAATTTTATTACGTCTCATAATCAAGACAATTAAAAACTCTAAATAATTGGGATACTTACACCATGGTACTTATCTCAAACAAAAACAGGTCACTCTGCGAGTTGTTTTAGCACAATGTTATATATGGTATAGATGCCCTACATTATGACCCTTGTCAACCCAATAGCCAAGTTCAGCAAATCTAAAAATTACCAGAGTTCCCTTAACAACTGAAACCCAACCACACACAAAAATCATCATGCAGTAGGCAACCTACAAACTAGTTCAAGAATAAAAATAAACCCTCAATACGATGAATATTATAAGTCCAAATCATGCATTTCTCTTTTTTCCATGTTCTTCAGGATTCTCTCACCTTCGAAAAATATCTCGAATAGGAGTATGGTAGTGATGTTCCATGAAGCAACAACCATCTAACTTGCATCTATGTTACATGAACTCGGATGCGGGTGCAAGTCCAAGCGTCGGACCTTCCTAAACTTAAATCTTAGGATACACGGATATGTGTCCTCAACTTGGGTACGGGTACAGGACACGTCTTGAACTCTAGTTTGTATTATATATTGTATAATTTTCTCAGATTATGTACCGTAAACTATGTTCACAAATGTATTTAAACAAGAAAGGGTTAAGAAAATTATGTTGTTGCTATTTCCTTATTTCTTGTCTATGTGAAATACTCAAAATATCGCTTTTCTAGCTAATTTGATATTCCTTTTCTGTAAGTATCTTAACAAATACAGGATTCGAGTGTCCAAAAGGATACAGGTGTCGAACACATCAACACGGGTACTTGAGCCAAAATGAAGGATCCATGCAACATAGGCTTGCATTATTGGTGGCTTGAAATCACAAGTATAATTCAACCTTTTACAAAAATTTTGAAGCAAACAGACGAGTATAAGAGAATAGATGAACCTTGTAAATGTCCACCAAAGTTATGCTATTGTTGCCTGTGCATTTCCATTTACATCATTAGATGAACAGGATCCAACATTTCCAGAAGAAGAGTTTCCAATTGCGACAGCGCTATCTCCTGCATGCATTATCAGGAATTAAGTCATAAATATAAGCTCATTTAACTACGAAGCGACTAGAGGGCAACTCCAATGTTTAATATCTAAACCTACCAATCAAAGTACGCTAAAGAGAAGAAAGATTTAACAACTTACTGGAGATTGCTAAGGAAAACACCACTTTACTAATATTCTGTTTTCACAACAACTGCCGCCCAAGTTGCTTGAGTACATAAAAGGTAAGGGTCTTGGTTCAACATTAAGTAGAAATTAACTTTGATTACAGCCACGGGGCTGGAAGCAATTGTTTTACAGCATGTCGAAGATGCAGTTGGCCTTCCCATTATATGTGAGACCATCAAAAAACTTTACATGGCATTGGATATGGCCTATTCCTGCTAAGAAACTATTTCTTAGGGTATCTTGAGGTAGTTTCATATTATCGTCAGCATTGATTTGACCAGAAGAAATGATTAAATTTCTTCAAAATAGCTGAACAATATAGGAATGCCGTAGTTTCAATGTAAATATTGTATTATTCCGCTTTTATGGGACGTTATACCTTGTGAGCATTATCCTATGATATTATTGCATTGACCCCGTTTATTATATCACTTAAAGAAGATAGATTTGCAAACGCTAGATTTCAGATTATGAACTTTTCTATTATTAACATAAAAGACTTAAAATAAGTCGTGTTGTAAGTATGTTGGGTGCAACTTTATATAAGCTTGAATAAAAATCCAAATTGTTAGGTTTAATATGCTATAGAATTGCATATTATCAAATGGATGTCAAGATTGCCCTTGCTAGTTCCGTAGATGCACTCTTAGAGTTGAGCGTTATTTTGTCGATAGTCATTTTTACAGCTCTAAATAAGTGTGAAAGCTTCACATTGGAGCTTGAAATTATCTCAGTTAGTTTGGTCATATAAGCGGAAAACCGAAATAAAGGATCGTTCACCATTGCTACCGAACACCATTATCAGCTTTTCTTAATAAATAAATTAAATAAGTTAACTTATGAGTTGCAAGTACTAACAACGGGGGCCATTATATTATGACTAATACTCACTTCCATGAAAAGATGAGGAGATATTGCATAACTTGTACAAACTACAAGTCTAACCAAGATTTAGTCACGGATACTTATACAGTGGATGCAATGGAAAAAAGAATTTCCAAATAGAACTTTCCATCGGATAAGAGTAAAATTTTAGGGCTTAGCATTGATTCGTCTAGAGATTGAAACCATTATATAATTTTCTAATTTCAAGAAATTTGATCGATGCAATGAACATTTTGCAAAAAGAAAAACAAAACAAACAAACCAACTAATTAGATTTTCTGAAAAAGTAGGAATGTGAGAACTTGAAACCAAGACTGATTCAGAAAGAAGGTCAAATATAGAAATATTCATTGTATACACAAGATATACAAAATATCCTAAGGTTTTTAAAGGAAATCGAGGTATAGTAGGAAAAAACTATCCACCCTCCAGTACATGTTATACCTGAAGAAATTCCACTGGCTCCCTCAGTATCACCACGAGTTTCTGAACTTCCCATGAGGGTTGATTTTGGCGACCTTTCATTTCCCTGTTTATACTCCTTAATGGCATCCTCGAAGATATTTTCCATCCCTGCTACATCAGCAATCACCTTAGGAACCCTTTCTAGCAACCGAAACTGTTCTGATTCTGTCTCAAGCTGCTGTTTTCTTTCCGAGCACTCAAAGAACGTAGAATGGGAGGCAGGTTAAGGCCACACTAACTTGTTACTTCTCACCTCGTAATGGTAAAAAACTTACATGTGCATGATTTGAGCATCTACATTGTCATGTGTTGATACCCAATTGATGGAAAATTGACAGAGGCAAAGTCTGAGGGACCATGCAAAAATATATGCACACATCTTTTCACATTTTTTTCCAAAGTCATAAATGATCACAAGGTATAAAGCTTCTGCATACTAATTTCATTTATCAAATCAAATTGCTCGGCATAGGTATTTTGGTATGAAAAGTCTGAGATTTTGCAGCAGTAGTTCGCTTAATCTACTGGGATATGCGGCTATACCTTCACAAGCTATTGTGTCCTCTCAGCAAATGCCACAAACACTGACTCTGCATATTACTAACTAAATCACGAAAGGATATTCTCTTCTCCATCCTTTCTCGTTTGCTCGATCAATGCGGTTTTGCAACAAAGCCAGCTCTCTACCAATCCACTGAAAATTTTCATGTAAATAACAGACAAGCAGAGAGATAACAACTAAAAAAAAAAATTTCAGATGTATCTCTTCAAAAATAAATCTTGATTGTTTAGTACAGTTAGCATAATTGATTGGGACGTCAGGTTTCGTTGTAGTTTAATCTCGTGAATTGTCTGCATAATCAACAAAATAGTGAGGAAATAAAAGGGACACCTTGATTTACCACAATCTTATCGAGATCGGTGATACAAAAAATGGCAAGACAGATAGACACTTGTGTGAAATAAATGATTTAGAAATACAAATACCATGCATTAAATATACAAAATTTTACTTTGTGTGACAAAATATGCCCACTGGGCGTTATAATTTGATGAAACTTGTAAATCAGCAAAAGAGATGGTCCGATACATCAGAAAAGAGCAAGAAAGCACAGGACCACTAGTTTATGATGGTACGGTATCTGAAGATTCTGAACATAAAATATAATACATGAACAACCTTGTTGAGACGTTCACCTTCCTACGTTTGTTTCATGAACAGCAGAACCAAATTTTCTCCCTCCCTCCCTCCCACTCTCCCCTTATATCATATACTAACAATTAACCTCAGAAAGAGACAATACATAATAATGAGACAGGCACAGGAATGCATGAAGATGTAGTGATATGAAATTATAGTATACTGAGAAAACTCCAGAATTTCAGGGTTCCTGAGATGCAGATTAGTAACATGAGAAATCCAGACATTGTTATGAGTCTAATGATCAGTCCAAATGATATTATGGGCCTTTTCCACATTTGACTAATCTTTCATTTTAGCTACTAACATGGTTCGTTCTCAAGATTGATGTTAGTTAAAATCTAGATTCAGCCCTTGGATTCTTCCATGGAAAACCAAAAGAATAGAAGACGTAATCTACTTGAGCGACTTAACACTGAAGCAGAAATTCATACATGCTTTGTTATGTCTTTATGCAGATTTCTGGCCTTCTGCTCAACCTCCACCTAACAGACAGAAAATTTTGATCAAACATTTCAAACAACACTTCAGTTAGGAACTTAGAATATGCGACACTGGTAGTCTAGAGAACCTGTCAGAAATTTTTAAACGCAACAGCAAAATAAGTTCTAATGCTTGGACAGAGAAAATGATGCCATTGAGTGTCAAATACAATACATCATACAATTTGAAGTACGTAGTTCAAGAAAAAGATTTCATAAAAAAGTTACTGATAATACTCATAAGTTTTCTTGAATGTAACGGGGCACTACGAGAATATTAATATGTACCAAGGTATCAGGGCAAGATAGGAGGACTGAATCTTAAGATTTCGGCTATTCATAAGTTTAGCATCAAATGCTATTCATTCCCTTTTCTAGGATTATCACGACAAAATGTTTCTTATTAAGGGCAGGTGTTTCTTATGGGACCCTCAGATATTGGTAGTTTCCTTAAATCACGACTGTCTTAATGAAGCAAACCACAAAAGGAAGAATACATTGAAAAGGCAACCAACTGAGTTCTACTATCCATTGATGGGACAACTCCAAAGATCAAAAAGTGGAAAATCACTTTTGGATTATATTTCAATCTCAATGGCACTTCTGAAAAGTTATAAATCATAACTTCAAGAGTGCAATCAATGTCTTCTTGAAAAGTTGGATTTCCCCAAAGGACCTGTAGAAGAATGACTGACACACAAGTTGCAGACTCAGGGCTAGAGGAAGACTATAGTTAACCAGTCTTGTAAATGTTTGTTTAGGATTAGTACATCAAATAGGCATTTCCAAAAAGACTAATCCTACATGCTTAAGGCCATGAACAAATCAAAAAGTAGGTGGTGGTTCAAATTATGTAGAAACAGCATAAATCTGTTAACCTCGCAGATTTACTCACAAGCCTGATGTTTCATTTCACTGATCGTCAGAAAATTTAAGTGCAACTTCCATACTTTCCCAAGGGTTTTTTCAGACGCTTCACAAAATGAAGAAAAATAAGATTTCTTTGGCTTCTTACAACTAATTCTTGATCCAACCAGATTCAAGAACAATAGGCAGTATTCATGACTCAAATCCTTAATTCATATAATAAAAGAAGTTATAACTTTCATGTGCATAGAAGAATAAAACTAAACAAAACAAGAAGTGTATGAGAGAACTTACAATAGTAGGCTTTCTCAGTAGCCCTCCTTTCACTTTTTGTTTTAAATCATTGCATTCTTCCTGCAAAGGTTAAAAAAGACTAAGCTGCGACTATCACAGTTGAAATATTCTACTGCCACTTGTCTGTTGAACTCACTTATTAAAGGTACATTGTTAAAAACGTGGCTGAACTTTGGATAAGTAGTACCAAAAACAATACCCATTTATTTGGAAAGGTATAACAATAGAGTAGGAGTGAAACTTTCAAGAACAAACCCCAACTTAGAGCAAATAATGTTATCATTCGCTTCTATCAAAGTCATCAATATCCACAAATTTTCAGGGAACATGTCCCAAACACCTTTTTAAAGGTGATATAGTTATCTTTTTTCCCCCACATATATGGGGAACATTTGTCACGAAACATCATAGCATGGAATCAACATTTTTATTTTATTAGTTAAATTGGTACAAGGACAGTTCTCATCACAGTAAAACCTCCGAGATTTAGTCTACGCAGCGAATTGTGCAGGAGTATCCATCCAAATGATTACCATAAGGCTGCACATTCAACAACGGAGGCCCTCAGATTTTATCCACTGGGCATCTTGCTCAGTAAACACTATGAGATAAAGAAACATTTACGAAGGAAACAGCACGATAGACCGGCTCAAACATTGCCTTCATGTATTTTCTTAGGGGAACAATGTGGGAAATAACTCGAAGGGGCATTGTACTTGGACGAAACTTGCAGTACATACTAACAAGGTAGGCAATGTCACGTAATCACTAATCAAAAAGCGGGATACCAAAGGGGAATAACCATTTATTATGTCGAACTGTTAGCAACTTAAATCACTTTCTTTAGAGAGAGTTGTCCTAGAATGATAAATGTAAGAATAAACAATTTATGTTAGATGGTTAGAAACTTAACAAATTGGGTGTAGTTGAGATCAAGATGCTTGGATGGATGTGTGGTAAGACCAAGAAACGTAGAACTACAAATGAGACCAATCGTGACCTGGTCGGAGCAGCACCATTTGAAGATAAGATGAGAGAGATCTGACTAAGATGATTTTGTCATGTACAAGGAAGACCGGACAATACAACAGTAAGAAAATAGTGAAATTAGCCGGAAATTCTAGGGGAAGGGGAAAACATAAATTGACAGGATGTTGTAGCAAAAAATAAGACTAGACGAGACAAGACAAGATTAGAAATGAAACAGTTCATGAGATGCTAGGTGTAGCACCTATAGAGGAGAAGTTGAGGGAAAATAGGCTAAGGGAGTTTGAGCATGTCTATCGTAGACCAGAAGATGCAGTAGTTAAGAGAGCGGATAGGATAGCTCTAGGTAAAAATGCTACGGGGAGGGGTAGACCTAAATTGACATTAGATGTTGTTATGCACAAAGATATGAGTATAATGAGTTTGTGTGAACAAGTGGCCCTTGACAGAGCTCAATGGAGGAAACGGATTCATGTAGCTGACCCCAAGCGATTGGGACGTAGAGCTCGGTTTGGTTTGGTTTGGTTTGGTTTGGTTTGGTTTGTAAAAGCTAATAGAGTATGTAGCCCTTCACTGAGCAGAATTTCTTAGCACAAACCTCCAAAAGAAAATGAAAAGTGAAAACATTAAATTACAGTCCATAGACTCCATACCCACACTGCACAAATCTTTTTGCAACATCACATTAGTATTCTTCACATGATTATCTCTCCTTTTTTTGTTTTGGTGCACTCTGGTCGTACATTATTCATGTTAACTAGATGTGAAGCTGAAATCATCATTGTACCACTTTTACTAGATTCTGATACAATTGATTTCAACCACGTATCAGTTTTTTCAATGTCTCACGGTGAACTGGAGAAAGAAGAAGCGTAATAAAACAAATAAGAAAGAAAGAAGAGACACCGAAAAGGCTTCGATATCGTTACCTCAGAAAAGTTATCATCTGAAAGCATGTCAATACGTATGTCTGTTGAGATGTTAGAAACTTCAAGGAGAATCCCAGGACTGTTTTCCCCCGATGATGTCTTCTTCACACCTAAGCGTATATACATGGTATGGGAAAACATCACAAGTTTAGTGACAAAGGAAATGTGTGATGAAAACAAGCTTTCACAGATAATAAAAATCACCCACATTTCCAGGAAGATTTGGTTAGGTTCTGCAAACTCAAGAATGAAACGATGCAAATAAAAGAATTAAAGATTCAATTCAAAAAGAAGATTTGGTTTGGTTAGGTTCAAGTTTCCAATCAAGGACAAGATATTTACTCCTTTTAATATGTAATGCTTTGTTTTTTGTTGGACTCGGAAATCTATCCTCCAGAAGCGCCACGATTGATAAGTAAGGAGTACTTAAAGGAACGTGAGGTAATCTCATCCCATACACAATCAACATTTGCCTCCTGATTATTTTTCCAAGATTAACACAATTGGTTTGCACATGCAAAACATTTCCAAATGAAAGAACCATGTGTTATCAGAACTGAAACTCCATAATGGTCAAATTTGACTCTGCTGTCTACATACATTATCAACATCAAACGAGCATAGATTAATTGAAGCCTTTTAGTGCTTAAATAGAATGTATTGAAACGGTTCACAATAGCACCTACACAGAAAGAAGTAGCAGGACTGGAAAATTTCATACGATTTTAACTCCTCAAACATACTGCAGGTATCACAAGTTTTTGAAAATAAGGTTTAAACCACAAGTGGCCCGCTAATATGTTCCATATGTTCCATCATAGGAATAAATTGATGGAAGTGCTTACAACAAGTCGAACATAACTCGAACATCTGATTACTAAATATCTCGATTTTGAGCACTAAATAAAAATATATAAAAAAATCACAAGTAAAATGAAGGACAAACACCACTGTCAAGACTCGGGGGACATACTAAAAGGAAGAAATAGTTCAATTACATTAATGAATTATTAGTTATCCACCACACAAACCTGTGACTTGCACAAGCAAATGAGAACAACTCTGACTATCATCACTAGATTCTGGCTTGACTCTGACAAAGCTTCCTATTACCTTGCATTCGAAAGTTTCAGGTTGCTTCAATAGCTCCTGCACTAAGCTCCTCCTCAGATAGAGAAGCTTAATGTTTTCAGGAATAATGGCAGCATGATAGCTCATTGGAGCATCAAACACTTCTTTTTTCTCGGGTTTTTTATGCGTACTCGATTTTTTTTGTTTTTTAAAAGCCACAGAGAGATTCCTATCCTCATCTTCCGAACTGTATCCCTGTTCCTCCTCTGACACTTCTAGGTTCTCAATGAAATGAGGTTCCAAGATGTCATATATTTTATGTCTGTTCACTGTTTTCCTGCCCAAAACGGACTTCAGCTTTTCATCACACAAAATCTTCCTTTTACAGTGTGGGTCAAAAAGCCTGTTCTCATTGATGTATCCAGTGATGATAGAAGACACATCATATTGCGATAGTTTTTTGCTTGTGTCTTTGTCGATAGATGAAAGAAAATCAATGAGGGTTTTGGATCCCCAACCAATGAACTCTCTTTTATTTGATTGTGCCTCGCTTTTCCTCTTAAATCGCCGCCCCTTGGATCTCCTCTTTTTCTGCACTGGCTTATCCCCTTCTATGCCATCATCCTCCTCCTCCCCCTCCTCCTCCTCCTCCTCCTCCTCATCATCATCATCATCGGAATCAGATGATAATCGACTTTCTTCGTCCTCATCAGATTTTTGTTTATAGGAGTTATACTTATAGTTTTTACCCTTTTTCATTCGAATATCAGCAGAATGGAGATGTTCTACAGTCAAGCCTTCCTTCTCCTTGATTATATCCCAGTATTCCTTGAATAGGCCCTCGACCGTTTCTCTATCTTTAAAGTCTACCTTCTCCTGGAATGCAATAAGCACACAGTCAGTGAAGATAATGAGCAACAAAACTCCTCCCTTGTTTAAACAAAGCTCATCTTTTGAGCTTAAAATGGATATAAAAAAAAACAGCTGGTAGTTTGACCTCCTTTTGGGTTTCTGTATTATTTCCCTTCAACGAAATTGTTGTTGATAGGATTGAAGAGCTCTGTGCAATATTAATTTTGTTTTCTCTGGTTTGTATTTCGATCTTTTCTTTCTGTGCCCCACTTGTGTTATTGTACTCCCGGTGTTCCTTCTATTTAAACATCCCTTTTTGCTGTTAAAAAAAACTACTAATGTTTGTTTTATACTTTGATCTTCTTACTCATGTAATTTACATCTTTGATCATAGTAGGGCTTTTTACCAGTCATTGTAGGTGTCCTTACACGTGTGATAATTTAAACGTAATTTGCATGTTACTTGAGTAAAAGTTTAGGTCGTGTATGTCGAGCAAAACAAGCACTCCAAAAGAAAGAAGACTATTAAACTATCTTTCGTATATATTACCTGCATGGGAAAAAACGGTACAACCCAAAGACTAGAAGAATTTAGGATTAAAAGTTGATAAGGGATATATAACGAAACTAAAGTCGTATGCTAAGTCTATTGTGAGATGAGTTGAAAGTTCATTGAACACAGAATCAATCACATGGCTTCTTTCTTCACAACAAGGAGATGATCGCAAAACCAGAAAAAGAACGTGCAAATCCTAAAATCTTTCTTTTTCCAACTCATATGATAAAAATAGCAAACTTTAAGGAATAGTTTGCAGGTCTTTTTCGATGACATACCCCATCAGAATCAACATCCATATTCTCTTCTGAAAGTAGTGCAAGCTTTAAGCAGTTATTGCAGAATCCTCTGTTCCCTCTAACACGTGCAAACTCCGCAGCAGCACTGCAGCGTTGACAGACAGCATTTGGGCAGCAAAAACATTGGAATTTCGAACTCTTGTGGCAAACGAGGCAGGAATGCCATTCTGAAATAGAAAATCAAAATCAATTTGCGTGCTGGCTAATAAATAATAATGATTTGTATACAACAAAATAAGCTAGTATCATAAAACCTAGAGTAGCAGAAGGTTTCATTCAGTTTTGAATTAGCGCGCTGTCATATCAATTATGAATTGTCCAACTGGATACAACAAGATAAGCTAGTATCATAAAACATAGAGCAGCAGAAGTTTTCATTCAGTTTTTAGAAGAATAAAAACACATGTCTCAACAACAGCATAGTAGATAGCCTTAGCTCTCATGTCTGCACAAATGTTTGAAAATCGGCAACCACAGCGAACCAGAAACAGGAACGCTCACAGGTCATCGAATTGTCGGGTCAACTAGAACTGAATAGTGACGTGACATGTATTTTTTAAGAAATTAAATACATGTAAAAAGGTATAAAATGGAAACATAATAGCCAAATTATTTATCTAGCAAGAAAGCAGTGCAAATACCATAAATAACAACTTAACAAGATCAGTCACACATTAGTGCTTTCACCGTATGTATTTCGCCTTTGGAGAAAAATATAGTCATAGATCAGTCCAACGATTGTGGGAAACTGAGCATTGAAACCCTTGGCTTTGTAATTTGCAGTTAGAGCATGTTCAGTCTCAAATCAGTAGTTCACTTAGCTGTAGCAGCATTTTACTTGTATTTATAGCCTGGAGTTTTAGCTTTTTTACTTGCATCCCACATGTAACTGTCAAATATATTACCCTGGCCGGTTTTACTGAACCTTCAACCTGTCTAGGTCCTGGCCCGATTTCCAAAACATTGGTCAGCACTCTGCACAGACTTGGAAACTGTAATGAAGTTATTATAGGTATAGCATGTTTAGGATGATGTTAAAACAATTGCAAACCATATGCCCCTTTTTCAATACGAAAGAATCCACAATGTATGTGTTGTTTTTTTTGCAAATAGTAACAACTTCAATGATCTTAACAGAAACACTTCGTCCCAAAAAGTTAAAACATGCTTCCATAAAAGTCAATTCATTTATTTTTTCCAGGACACGCGGAAGGTAGGAAACCTTAAGCTAATACAGAATTTCGAAACCAAATTACTGTGTCATATCGTTACTTCAAAGCAATAAGCTTTTAGACTTCGTAAATGCTGCAGGGGCAGTTGGTGCCATGCCTTTACTCGATGTACACAAGAAAAGGAAAATTCAAGCTGCAGGTAGATACAGGAGGCTTACCACAAGTCCAGCTGTTCTCAGTCTCCAAAGCTGATTCATCCTTCCCCACACACTCGGCATGATATGATTTTAGACACTGCCTGAAGCAGTACAATTACACCGCGTCAAGAATAAAGAACAAATTGAATTTACTATATTTTAGACACAGCCTGAAGCAGTAAAATTACGCAACGTCAAGAATAAAGAACAAATTGAATTTACTAAAAATGATTCCCTGAACTAGTTAGGCCACAAGTTAATGAGGATCAAGAAAATAAGGATGTTAAGTTAAAAGAAATCAAAACTTCAAAAGCCTCAGACTTTGGGTCAGATAAATAAATAGGATAGCATATACATCAAGCGCATTGCCCAACCAGGTAGCCATATAGAAAATAAGCACATAATTACTGATTTTACTAAACATGACAGAAGCTATAAACTTATGTAACAATGCATAAATATTAAGAGCGAGCTTGTTAAGAAAATGCCATGAAGGTGGCTCCATTATACGGCATTTCAGTGATTGCAGACATGCCTGCCACTGCCAGACATTCAAAGTCCTTTTACTATTATTGGGTCCAGTCTTATGCGTTATTGTTAACAAGCACCTTTGAACCTAAAATAAAGAAAAGTCGAATATTTAAGCCATTCCCCCAAAGGGTGAAACGCCTTGCCTGATACTCTCCCCTTTGCTCCGTCAGAGGAACTATGTAATGTACCATATATCTTTTTCCCCAAACAGCAACAAAAGATCATACATCATTTTTCTTACTATTGACAACAATTGGCCATTTATTTCTTTTTAGAAGTTCTATTTTCTGGGTCTATGTTGAAACTTCTAAAGGTCTTTTTTTTCCACTCTAATAGTTTCTCTTATTATGCTTCTTTAAAATTGTATTATACTACATTACTACAATCTATAGTCCCCGTTCAATTATCAAGCAGTATGTAAAAATTAAGCGAATTTATTTTTGTAGACATTGTACTTAACATTGAACAAAATCTGATAGAACCCAGATGGGATGGAGGTTAAAAAACTCCTTAAGCCGAAAAATTGCTAGCCTTCTGGTTTGGCCACCCTCATTTTCCGAAAATAAGAGAGTTCGTAAAGAGGATGATACCCTCCATTCCAAGGAAGAGAGTTTTGACAAATATTATTACTTCTTCCGTCCCAAAATAAATGTCAATAAGCACTTTAATTTGGTATAAGAAAAATATGTTTTTATTGTAAAAATATGTTGTTTTTTTAAAATTGCACGAATTTTCATAAGGAACATTTAAAGTGAAACGAAGGGTAGTATATTTGTATACCGAATAAATACTGCCAATAAAAGACTCGAAAAGGAAAGGTACCAAACCAATGTGAGCCCACACCAAGATGGGTGTGTAAGAGGAAATTGTAAACCAGATAAAGTGCCGACATAGTATTGGCCCGCTCCAAGGGTAACAGTGGGACCCGCTCAAAGGATATGGGCCCGCACCAAGGGTTATGGTGGGGCCCACACCGAGTGTGTATCACTAGCAGTGCTTAGAGTAACAATAAGCATGGAAGGCATATCCTGAACTCACTTGTAGTCGCAAACAATCAGCAGCCCACCATCTTTGCACACAAAGCACCAATCCTCAGCACTTTCATCCTTCTTTTTAATCTTTTTCCCTTTCTTCTTCATCACTTGTGTCTACTTTTGGGCCTCCTTCGATGCAAAGCTCTTGATTTCAAAAACCCCTCAAAACCCCAAAAGCAATCCAAGAAAAACCCAAGATTCTATTTCCAGATGCTGCAAAAACAAGTACAAATTAAATAAGGGAATCAGTGAATGATCAGTAGATAACCCAATGCAGAGGATTATCAAAACCCTCTTGAGAAAAAAGACAAAAACTAGGGTTTTACACAAGAAATCAAACGCAACGATGAAGTTTAGGCGATTAAACAAATACCCGCTTGAGAGAGACACCAACTTCAGAATCTGCCAAGTAAAAAGAACCCAAATCACTGAGCTGTTGGAAGGCCGTGGTTCGGTTACTGCATGGGTCTTAGAGAGAGAAAAAGAGAGAGATAGAGAGAAAGATGAATGAAGATTGCAATGTGGGTGTGATTGATTGTTCTGGAATCTAGTGTTAATGCGAATCGCAAAAATCTTTTTTGGACAGAAATGGTTTAGCAAAATCCTGAGTGGGATTTGTTCTCTCGAGTTTTGTGCAATTAATTTGCTTAGTTTTTTTTTATATATAATATTAATTTGCTTAGTTGTAATAAGATTTTTTTAAGAGAGATTAAATTCTTTCCATATTAGGTGGAAAATTCATGATTTCCGCTACTGATTGTGGGTTCCACCATCGTTTATTGCAATAATCTGAATCGTTTGTCTTAAGAGCATCCGCAATGTAATAAGCAAATAATTGTAGATAAGCAAACTTACCAACAACACTCAAAAAACACCTTATATTGTAATAAGCAAAGTTATAAGTCTTTTAGCAAATAACCAAATTTCACTCATTTCATAATCAAACTTAACAACTTTTACCAATAATCAAAACTCAATAACCAAACTCCATAACTAAATTCAAAACTCAATAATTCAAAAACACCCCACATTAGAATCGTCTCATCGAGATGAATAATTTGGTGTGGTTTGTTGAGTGACTGTAACTCGTTTGCGATTGAACATATGTGTAATGTGTATTATGGGGGTTTGTTTTGTTCGGGATGCAAAAATAACCAATGTGGAGGTAGAAGTTGTTAAGTTTGATTATGAACTAAATGGATAATCAAATGCTGACGTGACACATTTTGATTATTGATTTTGATTATTCCCATTGCGGATGCTCTAAAAAAGCCTCAGCAATGGAATAAGCAAATGTTAATAATCAAAATATGTCACATCAAATTTTGATTATCCATTTAGAGGTTGTTAAAGTTAGTAATGTCAAATCCCACATTGGTTAATTTTTGCCCATATTCAAAACCAATGGGCCCTCCAAAAATTTTCCTTTTCATTTCACGCATATTTTTTGAAAAAAACAATTTTTGAAGGGAAAAAAACAATTTATGTTAGAAACAGTTCAAAAAAAATAGTTTTTTCGAAAAACACGGGCATTGTTCACTTAAAAACTGTAAAGAATTGTATTTATACAAATAGTTTTGAAATTTTAAAAATTATAAATACAGTTTTTTTTAAATAGATTTTGTGTAAAATACTGTTTTCTATAAAAGAGTTTTGAAATTTTAAAAATAGTTTTTTGAAAAACACACATTATTTACTTACAGTTTTTAAAAATTTTGAAAAATTTGTTTTTTTGTAAGAAAAAAAAGTTTTCTGAAAACAAAAATCTGAAAGTTACAGTTTTTTTAAATTATTTTTTGAAAACATTGTTGAAAGAGAAAAAATGGAAGAGAGAGAAGGTTTTTATGTAATATTGATATACTTAATTAAGAGATAAAATTTGGTTATTGACAAAATATTGTTAGCTTTGATTATTGAAGTGCCAACATTTAATGAGGTATTAAAAGGTTGTTAGGTTTGGTTATTCCAATGTGAGCATTTTTTTATCTAACATTACTAATTTTAACAATTTTTTCTTTTGTTTATTTCACTGTAGATGCTCTAAGATCCGTAGAGTAGTACATCCATACAAAAATTTAACTTTATCGGACATTAATAGACATGTACAAAATTAAATTTTGATTTATAGAACAAACGATCAAGAACAAAATCAAATTTCAATTTTTTATATATTTATCCATATACGATGAACTTGGTTTCTTTATGGGTATACTACTTTGTGAATTCTAAAAAAAAGGGTTCATATTACTGCAATAAATGCACAATGAGACCCACAAATAAAGTCATGGAAATTGTGTATTTTTCAAAAAATAATAATAATTTGAAAGGTTAATTAAACCTTATTTTCCTTTATTAGGTCCCCATAAGTTAACTTACATTATGATTATTGTACTAATATATTTGTTCCCACGTCATACCGTTTTTTTCTTCTGTTTATTCCATGGCCGGCTAGACTCAAAGACTTTTTCTAATTTTGGTCTGTATTTTAATACTTTTTGGTTCTTCTTCTCGAGGCAAAAACTGTATTACACGTGAAATATTTGTAAATTTTTGACCTGAATCTTTAAAAAATCAAAAGAAAACTGTAAAAATATTGTAAAAGCCATGTCAAAGAAGCCCTTTTGATCTTATATGCTTGATTAGATTGTTAGTAGTTTTGAAAAATTCTCATAAGATGATTGAAAATGTAGGCGACGTTTACATCACATTATTGTACTTCATGGTGTCGTTAGCTAATAGCAAATTGTTCTATGTGTAGATAGGTACACGTACACCCCAACCAATCGTCTTCCTTCTTACCTAATAAATCCAACATCTACGAAGTTGTTAATTAGGTTTGAATTACAAAAATAATATATGCTATGTTGCATCATGTGGTATTTTTTTCCCTAAAACAAAAAATTCCTTATTTAAGAGAATACATGAGCATTTTTCATTCAATAATTGATGGATTAAGCAATCATAATCTATGTTTTCTATGCTATGTATTGAGTACATGTAGTCAATGTGGTTACCATGCAAAAACTAGTCTCTCATAATTTTTATTTCCTTCGTTCCAATTTATTTGTCTACTTTTAGACTTTAATTTGTCTCAAAATATTTGTTTCTTTTGGAAGACTAATGGATCAAAGGATACACAATTCTTTGTTTAGATTACGTTTCCTTAAAAAATTATATTTTAGTTCCGAATTGGGACGGATGAAAGTAATTGTTTATGAAATTTAAAATAAAAATGCAAAGCTAAAGTATAAACTAATAAAAATGATTTTCACCCTTCTCTTTCATCCTCTCACACTCATTTATCATCTTATTTAAGTGAAATGATAAAAATGCCAGTTCATGTGTAAAGATAAATTGGTAATTTCACGTGGAGGAAAAATAGTGCAGCAGAATAAAAATGAATTGCAACAATTACTTTCCTAAAGAAAAAGAAAAATGTGCTCTTATATTTTTAAGGGAAAAAAAACAGACATGGTCATTATAGTTTAGTATTTGTGTCAACTTGATCATTGTAGTTTGAATTGGTTGGATTTACCCTATGTAGTATTCATTTTGTTCCAACTTGGTCTAATTACTAACTGCCATTAGACTTCGTAAACTCCAGATACGAATGAGCCCCTTTTCTAGGGTTAAAATTGTAATCTGTCATTCTCCTCTTACCCTAATATACATTTGAACCAAAACACAGAGCCTCATTGTTTCCTTTTCCATTTTTTTTATGGCTTCCATTCTCCATTTGTCACGCCCAGCATTTTACCTTCAACCGAAATGTGTCTCGTTCACATTTGGGGAGGAGTGAGAGGGATTAGGGCCTGAATAAGTGATCCGATTCATATGGATTGCGACGTGATTCTTGAAAAGAAAGGAAAAATGAGGAGTTTTGTATTCTAAAAGGGGTTAAGATATTTTTGAAAAATGTTTGAATTTTAGAAAATGAAGTGGGTTTTATTTTAAAAAGGGATTGAGTTTTCATCAAGTTGTCTACATATCTTCGAGTAAAGGAAAATCAGGTCCGGTCACAATTCGGGCCACAAAAGGGGTTTAGAAAAAAATTTAGAGTCTCCACCGAGTATAGAGTTTAGGTGTGCCTGGTCACCTATTGAATATCAAAAGAATAATTGAAGTATTTAAAAAAAAAGAACATGGGTCAGAGAACCAGATTTTTTAAAAAAGTGACTATGTTTTGCTTTTTAGAAAAAGGTTTTAGGTCTGCGAGGCTAGAGAAGAAAGGGTTCGGGAATTCATTAGAAAATAGACTCATTTGTGTCTAGGGTTGACGGATGCTAACGACAGTTAGTAATTGAACCAAGTTGGAAGCAAATGGAAATTACAGAGTGTAAATCGAGCTAATTCAAATTACAGGGACCAAATTGACACAAACATTACACTACAGGTACCATTTCGGTTTTTTTTTCCCTATTTTTAATTAACTTAAAAACAATGCGCCAAAAACCACACACTCGCCTGTACTCCTCTCTCTCTCTCTCTCTCTTCCTCACTCCCTCTCTGTCGTCTCCGGTGGCATTAACACTGCCACCACAATCGGCGCCAACTCTGTCACCCGTAAGTTCTCCTTCTCCTCCTCGTATTATCGGAAAAAATCCGGTCAGTAGATGTTAATGTCAAATTTTTACGTATTGATGAATCAGAATCCCTAAAACGAACCCTAATTTTTAGGATTATATATCTTTTCTGATGTGATTTATCTACTTCACGGTATTCGTGAAACAAGGTTTAGTATTACCACGCGTTTTGCAGAATTCGGGTTATGTTTTCTCTTTTTTGGGAGGAAAATTAGAGATTAATCATGTGTATCAAGTGTTTATTTTTGCTTTCTTGTTTTTGAAGTGATGAAGATACTTGAAATACCATTACCTTTGGTTGTCCCGAGTATATAATGTTGTTTCATATCAAGACTTGAGTCCTCAGTTGCAGTTGCTGGTTAGTGAGGTTTGAACCCCAGTCAAATGCATGGCAGTTTGTGGTGCCTACCACTCCACTTGCCCAGACTTGAGTCACTTGACTGTAATACGTATTCGTAACTCCACTTGGGGTATTCACTGCCTAAGAAAGGGCTTCGGGCTTATAAATAGAATGCAATGGTTGACAGAAACATGAACTACTTTAAGTTTTTGTTTTTTTTTGCACGCTTTGATCAGGATACCCAACATCTGCATTTAGTTTTTTTTAGCATCCTTGCCACCCCATCTAATCTTCAAAGCAATTGGTGCTTGAAAGTTGAAAACTCCAATAGCTGCATTACCTGTTAAGTGGTTAAGCCAGTTAACGTTGTGGGGTTGATGTTTTGAGCAGATCATTGAAGGTTAAGGACATTGTTTGATATGAGAGTAAAAGCTCAAATTACCGTTCAACTGGAGAGGTGCATTTTCTAGCACGCGATTAATAACTAGGAGGTGTACTTGGTGTGGTGGCTCTACTTTTTAGCATGGGTAGTCACATTAATACCCTCAACCCATTTTTCACAAAATTGTAACTATCAATTTATAAGTTAATCTCAGCCATTTAGCCAATTTCACTCCAAAGTTGAATGCACGGCACAATTGTTCCCGAATTTTGAACACTCGACTCAATTATAATTTAGATGCTTGAACTTAACATGAACATATATGAATCCAGAAAACTTGATTATTAACAGGTGATTCATATAGGTTTATCTCAAAAAAGTTCACGTTTCTTTTTTCTTTTTCTTTCGAATGGTAGTTTAACGTAATGAAGTTCTCTTTCATATCACCATTGAGATATACAGTGTTAAATTAGCAAAAACAGATTGATTTTCTAATATAACTTGTACAAGTTAAATTTTTAAATGACTACCCTTGTGGAAATTCTGGAGCCGCCACTGCAGACTTGGTTCAATGGTTAAACCTGAGGGTTCCAAGGGTGAAAACATGGGTGGAGTATGACTGCGGCCCTATTATGCAAATCATGCAAAAAATAGGTATATCGTACCAGGACATTGGGCAATAATCATTTGGAGTTACAACCTTCAACTTATTAAGGAGAATCCATTTGAGTTGATCTCACTTTTTGGGAAAACGAAGTGTATTTATGAAATATATCTTCAGTTTCGGTGATTGATTAAGTAAAATTTAGTCTCTTCTCTAAGATGGTTAGTACTAGTCCTTGACTTCCATGGGTTTTGGATGGGGACTTTGATAGCGTGCTTAGGCATTAGAACTATGCTCAAAGGATATTTTATTGTGATCAAGAGGTGGAGGTCAAGGCAGGGCAAATGTTTTATTGTGCAACATTCAGGTGGGGCACACTGCATGTTGTCAACCTCTAAGTGTTTTTGTAACCTCTTGTTGCCAAGAGAATGTGATAATTCAGAACGAGAAAGTAGTTATGAGCTTCCAATAATTATCTAGAGAATAAGACCTTTTGCAACGGACTAACAACGAACTGAAGCCATATTTACCTATTTTTGATTGCCTTTTTATTGTTTAAGTTGATAGTAACAAGTCAAACTGGGGCTTGTTTTTGAAGAGAAGATTTAGGGTGAAGAGAACAAGAGCGATATTAAGTAATACGGTTTTGGGAATTTAATCAACCTTCTCACCTACTCATATATTTACATTAATCACTGTATATCAGAATTACATATATTACTCTCAATACAGATAAGTAAACACAATTGTAAAAACTAAACCCTCAACAATTTTATTGAGCAATGAAGTTAACTACACTAGCAATATTTTGCTGTAAAGGAGTTGAGCTAAGTTCTTTGTTTTGTGAAGTAGGTTGTACTGATAGTTTGATACACATGTCTCTGACTTGTTCCACAGGAAAGATTTGAAATTGTCACTTTGTCATGGATTCAATGAAAGCGAAAACAGATTATGCTGCATTTGAAGAGAAGGTGAGGCGGACTGTTTACGTTGACAACCTTTCGCCTCATTCAACGAAAGTATTTTGAAATCAGCATTCGATCAGTTTGGGAATGTGTGCAAAGTTGAGTTTATTCCAAACTATGCAGAAGAAAGTAACATGCCACGCTATGCATTGGTGGAGATGGACTCTCCAGAGGTGGCCAACGAACTTGTATAGGCAATGAGTAATCAACCCTTCATGGTTTTTGGGATGCCGAGACCTGTTAGGTTATGTGCTGCTGAAATGGAGATGTTCGAGGATCGCCCACAAAAGCCTGGGACGAAGATCACTTGCCAGTGGTTAGAGCCACAGAAACCTGATTTAACCATTGCGAATAAGCTTAAAGAGTTGACAAGGAGACATGCATCTGAAGCCTCATTATTGCATTAGGTGAATTGAGGTTCCTTCCTTTATCATCCAATGCAGCTGGTTTACGATGGATACTTCTTCAAAGTTCAAGTAGTTGTTTTTACTTCTTATTTCTATTTCCTTTGGAGAATCAACTGGAAGAGGAAGAGAATATTGCAAAGCAACAGGCAGAGACTCTTGAGGCAAATTATAAGAAGTATGAGCTGATAGAAAAAGTCCTCAAGGATGGCACCACAAAAAAGTTGGGTCATCGTTATGGCATCAATGAATTTAATGCTTGAGAGGTATGTCGATACATTTGAATTGGTTTGTTTTCTTCAGAACTTGGAAGTAATTTTGTACATCAAGATAAGTTCATCAGTGCCTCTTTTAATTCCTCTTCTAAAAAATTTTCATCCCTTTCAGCTTCTCTGGTTCCCCATATTTTTGCAAGTCAACTCATTTTTCGTATATTTTGTGCCAGTGTAATGGATCCAGCTCACGAACATTTTGGGTTTTGTTGCTGGGATCATCTGCGGTTTCTCTCATTTCATGGTTTAGTACCCTTGTCCTGGATGTTTCACTGATCTTTGTATAAATCTGCTCTGCTTCCTGATGCATGCAATATCTATTATGAAATGAAGCTCTTGCCTGTTGCCTGAAAACTTGTGTTTTGGATTACGGATTCTTGCATTTGAATTTGATGGGCAATTATTTCATTGAAGGCAGGTGTTCTGTTTTTACCATTTAGCAAGGCCCTTAGCCCAAGTGCTCGGGCATTTCTAGGGTTACCTCATTGGTCCGGTGATCAAACCTCGGTAACTTCTTGCACAAGGTTGCTCCATCTACAGGGACAATAAAATAATCTAAAATGATTTTTTTTGCTCCACCTAAATTGACATTAGATGCTGTAGTGCGCAAAGATATGAGTCTAATAGGTCTATGTGATCAAGTGGCTCTTGACAGAGCTCAATAGAGGAAACGGATTCATGTAGCCGACCCCAAGTGATTGGGACATAGGGCTCGATTTGGTCTTTCTAAGAGAGCATTGCTGCAAGTGGTGGATTTTCCAGCTTGTATCCCAAAGGTAGTAGCTTCCAGTAATAAGCCATTGCTGAAAGATGTAGAGAATCAGTATCGATACTAGAAAATGGCTCAACTTCTGAAGCATTTTTCTTGGTTATGAGCCCGAAATCGGAGAAATTTGATTGATGGGATCCGTAACACAAGCAATGCGCCTAGCCAATGGTCGTTCCATGTTATTTCGCGATTATGCTATCTTACAATCAACTTTAAATGAACCTTTTTTTGGGGTATTTTTTTGTACTTATATATTAAGGCCCCGTTCCAGAACACCTTCTTAAAAAATAAGTACTTATTTCATATTTTTAAACTCAAAAATAATATAAATGAAAAATAATTTTTCAATTTTTTTGGCACCGTATTAAAGATTTCAATGAGATCTATTAAACAAGATTCATATTGATAGAAAAATTATTTGCATAAGCACATAATTTTTGAGTTTAAAATTGCCTTCTTAAAAAATAAGTACTTATTCTCCTTTTTGGAACGGAGCCTAAGTCACTCTTTTCTATATATTGAAGGAGACTACTTTATCTTGATATTTTTTTAAAACCACTCTTAGTTTGCAATTATTTACGAATTGAAGACAACGACGATATGATCAAGAAATACATTATCGTTAACCTTTCATGATATACCCTTAAAAACATTTTATCATGCACATAGAATCCAAAACACTTTCTCATTATTTTCGTGAATTTTTTGAATCACAATTCGACATCCACAATTCACAATCTAGATTTTTTTTTATATAGATTTGCGTATTTTTTTGAACATCTTAGCATTTTTTTTTGAACTTTTTGAATATGTGTATGTTATTTATATCTAAAAAAGAAAAGAAAAATTAAAGAATTTGATGTGAAAACACTAGAAGACGAAGAAACAAAGATAACGAAACGGTAAATTATTTTTGGAAAGAGATGTTTTAGGGGACAACCAAACAAGTTGTTAACTCCCCATTCCCAAACATCACCTAGCTCTTTTTTACAGTAATTATTTCCGTAACCCCATATTAATTCATAATTCCATTTACAACCCTATCTCAATTCTGCGGATTACAACCCCCCTCTCTCCCTCTCTCTCTCTCCCCTAATGGCTTCTTCACCAGAATCACCACTCGACAAGGTTCCCCAACTCCCCTGAAAAAAAAAAAAAAGAACACCCCTCTCCATGGCCGCCGCAGTAGCTCTGCACCACCTCACCCGAATCTCCCGCCACATCACTCTCTCACTACAATTCTTCCCTCCCTCCACTCCTACGATTCTCCAACTTCTTCACAAGCCGTGTCATGTAAGGAGCTTCAGATTCTTCACTTCGACCCCACCTCGCCGTTTCTCCGTCGCGGCTTCAAGCTCTCAAGGTATTATTATCCCTTTCCCCTGTTGTGACACTCTTCTTTTTTACCTCCGCGTTTCTTATTTGTCTGTCGCGGGCACTTTGTCAAGTGGGTTCTTAGCGTTGTGACGAATCGATGGCACTCGATGCCAATTGCTATATAATTTTGTTATTTGGGTTAGATTAAGCAGGGTGGAAACGAATCCAGCTGTCCGAGTAAACGAGCCAACAAGCCGATCCTGGCTAATTTACTTAACAAGCCTCTTTAAATTAGCTGAGCCTATCCAAACGAGCCGAGCTTTTGCTAGCCAAGCCAATCTTTTGAGTGTCGAGCTCAGTAAACGAGCCTAAACTTGAACATGAGCTCAGCTTGATTACTAAACATTTGAACTGAGCGGAGCCACGAGCTGCTCGCGAGCAGCTCGATTCGTTTGCAGCATGTCCAAGGATACTCTTAATGTTATGCGCGTACACAAGATTAGAAATAGTACGAGAGTTTACATACTAGGTTTGCCATTAGAAGTATGAGAATAATGATGATTACGTGTTACCTTTTTGAACCGATTGAATAATTATCAAGCATTTTGTACTTATGTTTTTGAATGCTTATGATATTGCACCGTAAAGTTGATTTTATCTTTTCAAAGATTGTTTTTTTTTTTTTTTTTTTGTGTGTGAATGATATGGGGGGCCCATTTAAATAGTTCGCATCGGGCCCCAAAAAACTCAGAGCCGACCCTGAGATTAAGATGAGAGATTCAAATGAGTGATGGTATATGATGTGGTGATTCAATTGCCAGAATTGAATTGTTCTGCTAACTCAGATCCCTTGAAGTCTACATGGCTCAGATTGAGAATTAGGTAATAAATCGAATAGAAATTTTACCAAAAAAGCCCATATGTGTTTAGGTGGTCTTTCATTCAGTGGTTAGCTTTTCATAGGCAGCTTGCTATAAAAGGACAGATTGTTCTCATGGGGAGTGACTATGGATGGCTCTTGTTTGCTGTGTCAATGTGTCATGTACAGAATCTCCTAATCATTTGTTCTGTGGCTGTCAGTTATATTCTCAGGTTTGTCAGTTTATCCTAAGCAAAAATGGAGTTGTAACAGTCACAGGAGCTGGTTTCTTTACCTAACCTTAGTTTATATTCATACTCAAGCTTCCGAAGAAGTAATTTAACAAGCTGTCAATGGAATAAGTCAAGCTGTTTACGAGTGGCTCTAGCTATAAAGTCATAGTTCCAATTTTGGTCTCTCTCTCTCTAGGAGGTCCATTCTCCGACATGTTTAGTTCCCAGAATGTATCTTTTACTTTAGCGTTTTGTAGGATTTCCTTCTCGCTCCCATTCTGGTTCTGGGATATAGTAAACACCAGAGTTGACTGTTGAGGAGAACAATACTATTATCTTTTACTCTTCTGGGTTGTATACTTACTGGATCAAGTAATAGGATTGTCCTCTTCATTTCTAAGAATTAACCGAATCAGGTAGTTCTGTAGTAACCTGTTTTGGGTAGTGGGTTGGATATGCAATTAAAGAAGTATTCGGCATTCTGTTCTAATATGGCATAAGGGGCTTATTTTGTATGACATTATCAATGCAAATTGTTGTCTGAGTGTCTTAGGTATATCTAGACTTCTCAATAATATCTTATATAACCTAATTTTAGATATAGGTGAAATTACTGCTTTCTTCTTATATAAATCTTCTAGGTAATTGTTATGCATTAGATTCATCAGAGTCTTATTTTGCAGACTGGAACAATCATGCTGAAGCAGCTGATGAAAAATATGATGTCATTGTGGTTGGAGGAGGACATGCAGGCTGTGAAGCTGCCCTTGCATCTGCTCGTCTAGGGGCCAAAACACTTCTTCTCACTCTAAATATTGACCGCATTGCATGGCAGGTAAATTATTGTGGTTATGAATATAGCTTGGTTTAACTTCTAACTTGCCATTTTCGTTTACAGTCAAATATCTTAATCAATCTGCACTTGTGGAAAAGGGTTCAAGGATTATCTTTCTTTTTGTTGTATGCATTGGTTTTCTATCTGGATTTCAATTTGTTTACAGGAGCTGAGTGAGCGGCAGTTCTTTCATCTTTTTTGTGTGTGAGGAGACTAAGTATTCTAAGAATTGGAGGATATTGGTGGTTGATATGTTCGTTAGTGTTGCAATGCAAAGCCAATCGATAATCTAGATAAGTAGGACGTGAAGGAGCAACATTTTGTATTATTTTGGAGTTGAAATCTGTTTAGGACTTTAGTTTGAGTTCAATAATTTTTTTTGTCAGCCTGTAGATGTGGGGCTTTTAATGAACTTCATCCGTTTTGGCATTATCGAACTGATTAAGAATTTAACTCTCTCTTCAACGGACTCTTTCTCTCCCTTAATCTTATTCGTGTGTTTCTCCTACTTCTTGTTTTATTCTTTCCTTCTGTTCTATGTCAGCTTATCAAGTGTGATTTTGCTCTCGGCTTACTACTCTTTAACATATGAACACTTCCTTTATTCCTATCTCGACCTTTTCTGATAGAAGATGCTCATCAAATGTAACATAATGTAGAATCTAGGTAAGACCTTTGTTGATATCTACTCTGTATCTCAATTTACTGTCTTTTAACAATTCATAAACAACTTCTTGTTATGACTATATATCTCTAAATTTACTTAAAATATTGCTACAGTTAAGCGTCAAATATGTTTGTGCATTGGAGATAACATTTAGGCTTAAACAAGCCTTTTTTGTTTGGATGTTTTACAAGAGAACTACAAAGCTATCATAGTTTTCTCTGGTCATTGGAGATAACATTTAGGCTTAAACAAGCCTTAAAGTTTTGGAAAGACATTCGTTCTAAGAAAATCTTGATACAGCCTTGCAATCCAGCAGTTGGTGGACCTGCAAAGTCACAGTTGGTTCATGAGGTGGATGCATTAGGTGGTGAAATTGGAAAGGTTGCCGATAGGTACTTACTTTTTCGCCTTAGATGCCTTTTGTGTTTCTTGGGCATGAGTACAACTGTTCCTTTTTAACAGGGTGTTTTTTTTACTGCAACATTCACTCAGTAGTATCAACATCTTCACGCATTTACATGTTAACATGTTTGGTTGTGTTTTGCCTTGATTACTAGAAATATGTCTTCTTCTTATTGGATTTTGGTAACATTTCTACGATTATATTGTTTTAATTTTGATACAAGTCATGAGATTTGCTATTTTACTCGTTCTATGTCAAAATCCCCCTGCATCCTAGTACATAAATGTACCTCTCTATTTACAGATATACATAAGGATGAACCAGTGGTAAATTATATATATTTTAATGAGGCAGTATATTCTCTTGGCTTCATACTTTAGAATTGGATACCCTTTTTTTCCCTTTTAGGTCAACATCTCTATTTTTCCGTGTGTTTGCGCGTGTTTGTATGCACGTGTGTGCTTTCCATGCCAGCAATATTTTTGTCTGCATGTTTTGATATTAATTGCTTGAGATTATTGTTTATTACGTTCTGTTGTGAATGTCCTTATTCCTATTTGTATTTCAGGTGTTATTTGCAAAAGCGTGTTCTCAACAGCTCAAAAGGCCCTGCTGTGAGGGCATTACGTGCTCAAACTGATAAGAGGGAATATGCTATGCATATGAGAGGAATTGTGGAGAGGCAAGCTTAGTTAGATAACCTCTTTTAAATTTTTTTGCAATTCATTTAGTTGATGGTGCTTTATTGGGGGCAAGCTATTGAGCTAAACTTCTAGGGGCCATCAGACAAAACAATAATCTTATATGAAGAAATGAGAAATCAAACCACTAACTTGAAATCATGAATCAAATCTTTCTTGAATGGAAGCTGAATCTCTGGACGTAGCTGTGGTAGTGTGATCTCTGTAGAAAGATTTTCTTCTCAGTTATGAAATTTTTTTTGAGAAAAAGCGGGCTTGGTTATTTGTGTGCATATGCGTGGTGTTTATCTATTATCTCGTAAATGGTATTTTTTTTTTTGGCAGCACTCCAAACCTTTGTATTAGAGAGGCAATGGTGACTGATATTTTGTTGGGCAAGAATGATAATGTGGAAGGTGTTCGGACGTTTTTTGGGATGAACTTCTATGCCTCTTCGGTTATTCTTACAACTGGCACTTTCATGAGTGGGAAAATATGGGTTGGTAGAACTTCTATGCCTGCAGGAAGAGCTGGTGAGTCAGCTTCGCAGGGTCTGACAGAAAACTTACAGCGGCTTGGATTTGAAACTGATCGATTAAAAACTGGCACACCTGCACGTGTGGATTCTCGTACAGTAGATTTCTCTGGTTTGGAGCCGCAACATGGAGATGATGAGGTCCTCCTATTAATCTCATTAGGAGGCTCAGTACATTAAATTTTTATAATGTATGTTCAGATTGTGCATTCCAACTTGTTTTGTAATTCTCACAACATAAATAATTTGTTTTGACTGAAAAGGATTGCAATGCATAAGGTACAATGGTACATGTTCAGATAGTGCCCTTCACGCTTTGTCTGAAAAGATGTGCAAATGTGCATTGATTAGACACTGTGGCAACATGTTTCAGTATGCATGTCCAATACGCTCAGCACAAACAAAGTTGCAAGTCAATTGGCTACACGGCTGGTATAAATCACTAGGAAACACTCTTTGAAGATTTTCCGTTCCGCTACTATACATAAATGCAATATTCTTTGGACTAAGGAGAAATGCTTGCGGACAATTCAGTGGCTAGATTGGTTTAGTCAAAGATGTGGTTATTAGGTACAGCTACCATCACATGTTGAACTCGTGGCTTAAGCATTGTAACTATCACCTATACAGCTCAAGGTTACAGTGCAATATTAGAAGTCGATAGCCTTGTGACTTAGGAACAATTACTTGAAGGGATTTTGCTTTTTTACCTTGAGCATTGAAAGAAATTGAATCAGCGTTGAGGATTATTCTGAATGTGAGTTGATGTTGAGCAGGTTAGCTGGTTTAGTTTTGATCCTGATTACCATATAGAAAGGGAGCAAATGTGCTGCTATCTTACACGTACTACAAAGAGAACTCACCAACTGATTAAAGAGAACTTGCACGAAACTCCTACTTATGGAGGATGGGTTGAAGCTAAGGGACCCAGATACTGCCCCTCCATTGAAGACAAGGTATATTTTATCTTCCAATCCTGTCCCTAATTGAGTGTGTACGCTATAGACATTTTGCAGAATATTTTTTGTTGCAGTGTTGTATTCTATGTTGTATGGACACTTCTAAATTCATGAAGTATCAGACAATTGACCCTTGGGTTTATACATCTCCTTACACCAGTGATTTGATTTACCAATCTCATTGTTTCATTTGTTATGCTTAGGAATATTTTAGTTGCTGTTTGCTAATCTGATAGCCGGTTATAGTTTGTTAAGTTCTTTTAAGTGTGTCATTGATGGACTATGTTATGCATGAATCCGCTCTTAAGCCTCTTATAATTCATAGTATATCCTGATTCTTCGTTTGAGGTTTCTTCATTAACTGGTGCTTAGTTAGGTGCAACTACTAGTCCCACACTTGGGCTTGATATGACTTGTTTGGGAGAAACTATGGTGTCTTGATCTCTCATTTGTTCAAGTTTTAGGCGGAGCGAAAGCTGGGATATTAGAGATTATTCGTTTTTCCTTTTGGTTTTTTGTAAATTGTAATATGACTGAAACAATTTATAGATATCTTTTATGATGTCACACATATGAGATAACAGGTGAATAATCGTGGATTGTACAACTTTGTGCAATTCAGGCATTGTCCATTTTGGTTAGGTTCATAAGACTGGATGAGCCTTGACTAGCCTAGATTGATGACAAAGTGTTTAAAATTGAAACATCTACCAGTTAATGTCTAAATGATCAGGTCCATGGTTCAAGTCAATTCCACTTGCCCTCTCACATCTCAGTTGACACAAATAATTTGATAAAAAGGAGTCTATTTCCTTTCTTCAGTTTCTACGTGATTACTTAGGGTTCTTTCCTAGGGGCATTTTGTACTTGAACGTACTTTATAGATATAGTGTGGGAGGAAGAGAATGCTATCTTGCTCTCTTCTCTTTCCTCACACTGTTTTTCTTATTCAGGTTGTCATACCAAGGGGGCTGAGCCACCTCTCCTTCAGCATGGGAGGTGGTGCTTAGGTGAGCTGGCCCTATGGTTCGACCACCTTTATGAAAGGGCTCCTCCCTGCATGCACAAAGGATCCTACGCTATGCTATCTCCATTCATCTGAGCACCATGCACACCACTGCCATTCTCTCTTTTAAGGCTCGCTCTGCTGTTACTGTTAAGTTGCCAGTAATCCCAAATGTTTAAGCTGTTAGGACATGGCCCGACAATTTTTGTCAAGCTATCTGACACCCTCCCTCATGTGCAACCCCGTCTTGCACGTGGAGATGCAATTTTTTCACAGATAGAGTGAAATAGACTACGAAGGGGAGAAGGAGAGCGCAAATGGGGAACAAATGCAAACAAAGAGACTTGAACCCAAGACCTCTCACAACCAAAGCTCTCATAACATGTTAACTTACCAATTGTCCCAAAAGCTTAAGCTGTTAGGAGATGGCCCAACAATTCATAATCAAGCTATCTAACAGTTACATCTCCTACCCCTGATTATCCCCACCCATCTTAGTGCCTAGTGCCTACCATAATTCCCAAGGGCTAACATAGCCACCTCATCTCCCACCAGCCATCTACACTACGCCTTTCCCTTTGTCTTCGTACAGCGTCACTCTTTCTTCCTCTGATCAGTAGTACCGTAGTTTTTAATCATTGCTGTATGATACATTAATGCTAAATTGCTAATACTATAACGGGAAAATTTCAATGAAAGAAATGCTGAAGGAGGGCAAAGCACGTTATGAATGATCTTATGTTGGATTTACCATTTACTCTCATTTGGTTGGAGGAAAAACATGAGATCGAGGTTGATTTGCTTATCGGTGTCTGTTGTCCCTAGTGAAAACTTCCTTCGGGTTCTTCTAGGTAGGAAAAAAATGCATGTCCAAAAAATGGACACAAAATGGACTTTTATTGTACTTTGGAAACTGGTTATGTTTATGCAGAGATGTTAGTTTTTTGTCTTGTTTTCTTATCTTGGTTTAGAAGCTATTGTTTCCATTCAAACATGCTTGATCGGTTATTTATTGTTTTAGATTGTTAGATTTCAAGATAAAGAGTCTCATCAAATTTTTCTTGAACCTGAAGGTCGGACTGTGCCAGAGCTCTATGTGCAGGTGAGATTGAACTTTGCTTTTCCTTACCTTTTGTATTAGCAAGTAAAAGTGCCTTCTGTTAATGTTTATCATTTGCTAAAGCTGAATCAAAATAATCATTTCAATTAATTCGGTTTAATGGAGATCTCCCTTGTTTTTGCCAATTTTGTGTTACGATCAGTATGGCTGAAATCAACTGGTCGAGTTCCTTAACTGCTCAACTTTGTTTCTGTTTTAAGGATGTCATTACGGTTATATTCTACTGTAACATCTTCATTGCTTTCTTCCACTGCATTCATCGTCTATTTAATCCAGCATCACATGGATAAGACCTTAACCCCCCGACTACTTGAGTGTTGAGTGTCAGCTATATGCGTCGATAAATTTAGATTGAGATCCACTGCTAAACATTAGCACGAATGTCTTGTCTCATGGACTCCACCCGTGTTTGTATGGCCTTCTTGTCCCTCACATCTTTTCTACTTCAACTCAAATAACTTCCCGATACAATGAGTTGATTTTTCTTGATTGCAGGTTACTATGAACCATATTTTCATCTCTTTGCTGCGTTTGAAATGTTATATGATGCCCTTTTAATTTTTAAGGCAAATAAAGGAAGTACGAAATTTCTCCATACACCGTGATGGTGTAGTGGTCACCATTTACATTTCCTGGCCTCAAAGGTACCTCAACTCTGGGTGGTTGATGGATTTAAAAATTGTGCATAAAATCCTTTATGAGATATGAACTTGCGTAACTTACTAGAAGAAAAAAAGTCAGGATGTGAAATGCATTTGGTTTTTTGGACAGAAATCCAAAAGCAGAACTAAAAAGAGGAGTGGATTCCAATGTAAAGATAATATGTAGAGAAAATTTCCAGTGGAAGAATACAAGTACAAAAAAAGGGTGGGATGGGCAATGATATCCCTTTTTATAATGCTGCCTATTATTTTGCCGCACAAGATACAAGCAAAT
The DNA here is from genome assembly GCA_019656295.1 of Rhododendron mucronatum var. ripense. Lineage (NCBI taxonomy): Eukaryota > Viridiplantae > Streptophyta > Magnoliopsida > Ericales > Ericaceae > Rhododendron > Rhododendron mucronatum. The sequence continues at coordinate 2,236,481 of BPLT01000039.1, read as the reverse complement.
TATGTTATATGGAGTATTTTCTTATGATTCTTTGCTACATCTAGCTTTAGATGATTTCCTTGGCATCCTTGCAGGGATTCTCAACTGGTTTACCTGAGAGACTACAGTTACCACTCTTGCGAACATTACCTGGACTTGAAAACTGTTCAATGCTGCGGCCTGCTTATGCTGTGGAGTATGATTTCTTGCCTGCTCATCAGTGCTCTAGGTCACTTATGACGAAGAAAATTGATGGACTTTTCTTCTCTGGTCAAATAAATGGGACAACAGGCTACGAAGAAGCTTCAGCGCAGGTCTTATACTTTGGTTAAAGCCTTATATTATGCCATCTATCGTGTTAGTTTCCTAGGTTTCGCACATCGAAGAGAATAATATTTGTTTTCTGTTGGGCTGGAAGTTTAGTTGTTTATAGTACTTTTATTCATGCATCAAACAGACCTTTGCTCACTTTCTATGTTCTCTGGATCAGGGAATTCTATCTGGAATTAATGCTGCAAGGCACTCAGATGGTAAACCCCTTGTTGTTCTTGAGAGGGAAAGCAGTTACATAGGGACTTTGATTGATGATCTAGTCACCAAAGACTTGCGAGAGCCTTATCGCATGTTAACAAGGTAGATAACCTTTCCTTTGTTGTTGTCTTGTCTGAGACTCTGAGGAGGACATACGAAGCTGCAAATTTCTAGATGTAGATAGGAGGGAACAGAAGCAGAGGAATTTAAAAGAGTCACAAATCAATATCCTATGGGGTGAAATTAACTTGTTTGCTGTCTATATTCAAATTTCTAGGCAAGACATGCAAAATCAGGAAATGACACGGATGGACTGACCTATTATTTCTGATATTGAATAGCTTGTTCTTTATATCAAAATATTGTCGCTGCTAGTTTTGCATTATGGAAGCTTGTTTGAGTATCTGCTCAAATTTGAGCTATAAACGAAACAGACTCAGGATGTCCTATTGCATGTTGAGGGTTAAAATTCGGTGCTAGGCTTGTGCAAAATGGGAGAGGGCGGCTGTTAATGAAAATTGTGCCTTTTTTTTTTTGAACGGCGAAAAAAGATTTTATTAATCTTTGAATGTGAAATACAAAGACCAAAAGGAGCAAGGAGAAGAGCAACGAGTGCCCATCTGAGACCCAAACCTTTGATTGGCAAGATGCCAACAAAAGAAAACCCCTAGGGACAAAGCCCATCACCTAAAAGGCCTTAAAGCCCAGATACAACAATAAAGTGCACATGGGACGCAGCCCAAACACCTAAAAAAGGCCTAAAAGCCCAAGTAAAGGGATAAACCCGGGAATACAAGCCCAAATGAAAATTGTGCGTTACCCTTTCAATCATATTAGACCCATAATTGCTCAGGGAAGTCCGCATATACTTGAACTACATACAATGGGATTATTGTCTACCTAACAAATTAGTTTATTTGAGATGTTACCTATAGTCAATCTCCAAGAGTTGCCATATCTCAAATAGACTCGTCTAAAATGCATTCTGAAACCAGTGCAGATGTGACTGCTGGTGTGTTTTGAGAGGTATCTTTAATATCTGCCAAAGTGTCTTCTACAGTATTTCTGCCAAAAGAATTCAAATATTCCTGCCAAACCTCAAGATCCTCATTCTGGCTATGGTCTATATAAGTTTTCATAAATTGAAGCACCTGGGGTAGTGGCCGATCCTCTGTAGTTGAGACTTTGCATGATGATTTACCTAGTTCCTCAAAAAACAATTTTGGAGGTGCTTTTGTTCATTTTTCCTATGTTTGATTTGCTGTTTGATTTTTGGCCTCTCTTATTAGTTGCTTTTCCTCCTGTTAGCCGCTCAGAACACCGTTTGCTGCTCCGGTCTGATAATGCGGACAGCCGTCTGACTCCTCTGGGCCGTGAAATTGGTTTGATAGATGATAGGCGCTGGGAAATATATCAGGATAAGCAAGCTCGAATTTCAGAGGAAAAGAAACGATTAAAAACCGTCAGGATTTCAGGTTTGTCTTCTCCTTATCAAAGTATGTGATAAGAAGTTTTTTTTTCCTTATGTTTTGTTGAAAGAAAGATGTAAGGTACACCTAAATTTTCCATAAGCGATTCTGATATGTAGACAGAGTACAACATTAATTCCACTTGTCGTGACAACTACCTGTTTAATAATTCTCGAAGACCGTATAGACCAATAGCTGAGCCCTGGTCTTTGTGGGAACAAATTTACTGGTCTATTGGAGTATGAAACTATGTTGACATATGCTTTAACATGTCTGATCACTGCTTTGGAATCAGACATGAGGTAAAATTGTTGCGAGTGGACAAATTAATGGTGCTCCTGATTGACTGACTTCGAAAACATTTGTGCTCCTACTTGTTTGGTTGATAGCTTACTAGCATGTGCATAAAAAGAAGGAAAACATCAGAGAATTAGTTTGCCGGAATTTTATAAATTCATGAATTATCTTGTTACCTGTATAGTAAGACAAAGTGACATGCTTTCACCCATAGACCCTACATGCGCCTTTGATCAATTCTTCGTCTCGATATTGAGGTTTGGGGATATCAGGCAGTGAGGAAGAGAATGGAAGCGGAAAAGGAGAGAGAAAATGAAAAGCAGAACCCGGGCAACTTACCTGTGTATCTAATTTTAAATTGCATGATTGTCCCTTGATTAGAGCCTTCACTGTTTGCATTAGGTAATTAAATTTGCAACGAGTATTGAAGGTGCATTTTTGTGGCTCTCAGATTCACCCGTAACTTCTCCTATACAACACAAGTTGCGGTGTTTGAAGAAAAATCACTTGGATTTGTTTTTGTTTTAGAGGTATAGATAACCAACTTACTATTTGGTGTTCACTTCCAGGTGGAAATTTGGCTGCCGATGTTACCCTTTTGTCTGCTCAGCCAGTGAAGGACTCCTCAACCCTGGAAAGTCTTCTTAAGAAACCTCACATACATTATAAAGTTCTTGATAAGCATGGCTTTGGAAATGATCTTCTATCTAAAATAGACAAAGAATGTGTGGAGGTTGATATCAAGTATGAGGGCTTTATCTTGCGCCAGCAGAGCCAACTACAGCAGGTTAGTAATCAACTGTAGTAGATTGTTGCATTTCATCTGCCTTGTGGAATGAGCAAGACATTTGATGAAATGGAAAAGCTAGCTCAAGACCCTTTTGGAAGGTGTCCTTTTATTGAGCATGTCACATATGTTTATGAAGCATGTTAATTCTCAATTCATTTCTCTTGTTCTACTTGTAGATGGTTCACCAGCAACATAGACCTCTTCCCGAGGATTTGGATTACTATTCAATGACAAATCTTTGCCTTGAAGCTCGTGAAAAACTATCCAAGGTATGAATAATCATAAACATGCCAGTAAGATATTGTCCGTTGTCTCAGATGAAAAATTGTAAGGAGTTAATTTTTTTTCCTTTTCCTGGTTTCATTTAATGGTGATGGCATTTCAAATTTGTATGACATAGGATTCATCTATGAGTGGGGAAAATCTGACATATGATGTTAACATGGGATGTGTTATGTCATTATCACTATGGTAATGGTCCCGATCATTGCTTCATGTCATCGCTATTTCTGGAGGCATAATGCTCCTGTTAATATTTGGCCCCCCAATTCTAGTCGTGCCTTATTTGCTTCAGGAAAAAGTTGCTTCCTTTCTGCAGTCATTTGGTTCAATGAAAGAAACTCTTTGAACTTTGTAGCCAAACATAGAATACTTCCTTGTCAAAATCTGGAACTCCTACTTGACACACTGTCCCATCAACCAATGGACGACACCACTTAGTATGTGCTGGTGGTTGTGTTACTAAAGTCTGCAGTGGAGGAACACCACCTTAATGCCCACTATCCAAAGCCTTTTCCTGCAAGCTTTTCTAGTGTAGCTTGCATCCGAGCCAATTGATTGACATCTCATGTCATGTGATTTCTCAACTTGTTGGTCTTGACTCTTGATCTAAAGCATCTAACTAAGAGTTTAACTCCATGGACACTGAAATTGGGAACGGGGTAAAAGGTTTGCTTTTGCCATTTTTTTTTTGGGTCGGGCTGTGGCTGTGTTCAGGGCCTCAGGTATTTGGGTTGGGCGGGATACCAGATCCATTTGCTTATCAGATTGAGATTGCGTTAGAATTTTTGGTTTTCTCCTTCTTTTGAGTTTCTGTGAAAGTTAACCTTTCCGTTGTTTTTGTTATGAAGTATGATAAATAAACCTTAAGACTGGCTTTTTCTCAGATTAAATTATGTCTCCTGCTTTCAGGTGAGGCCTCAAACCATTGGTCAAGCAAGCAGAGTCGGTGGGGTTAGCCCAGCTGACATTACTGCTCTCCTTATCGTCCTGGAAACCAACCGAAGGGAAGCCCAACAAGAAAGGAGGCAACAAATGCTGGCTTCTGTCTCGGAGGATACCAAACAACAGGTGTCTGAACTTCCTCTTGCACTGGTATGAATTTCCTAAGTAGTGGTTTTGGTGCCCTGTTTGTCAAATTTCAGTATCCATTCTGCTGTAAAATCTTTTGGCTAACGCGATTGTAATTTTTATGTTTTTTCGGTGGATTCTTTCTAGCAAGCATTATCACAAACAGGTTCATAGGACCATTTGAGACTTCAACTCTCCTGAACGTTGAGAGCCCAGTCTCCTCCAGATGAAGCCAACTTCGTTATACAAGGGACTGTATCATTTCGTCTCCAACCCAGAAAAACAGCGGAGACTCTATGTACAGTGAGGAAAGTAGATGCTGGAAGAGAGTTGAGACAATTTTTATCGGCTGACCTGGATTGTACCTCATGTTTGCAATCGGATCAGATCCCTTGTCCTTGTCTCTCTCGTCCCAGATATTCTCTCTGTCATCCGATCTACTGATCTAAGCACTGATTAAACCGTGAGGAAGCAGCTTGGGATGGGAGATTGAGGATCTTGTGACATTTTGGACAAGTCCTTTTGTAATAGTAGTTGTGTTTTTTCTTTGCCTTAAATTTATTTTCATTGTTGATTTTGATGAAAACCTTGAAGGTCGATTAAGCATTTATCTAATAGAGTTATTGATTTTTCTGCCCTACTTATTTTTCTTCAAATATTCTTCCCTCGATACATTGTTTCGATGATGCATTGTAATTCAAAATGGGAAAAAAAATCTCAAAGAATGACCAATGAGCACAAGATCTAGTTATAGTAGGAAGTTAAAATTCCTTTGTCTGTAATTTATACTATCTACTAATTAGACCCACACATGAGAATGTATTTTGACATTTTGTGAAAAAAAAAAATAGAACAAAAAGGATTGTGCATTTGGAATTTTGACAGCATTACCAGAAGGCATTTGCTCGCTATTGGTTGACAATATATGCATTTAGCTAGCAATAGTTTACTTAATTTTCTTTAATAAAGTAATCGCATCCAACTTACTCTTAACTAGTTTCTAGTTTTCGCCGGTGGTTATTGGGCATGTTCACAATAGTTGTGGATACAAATTTTAGATTTTAATTTCTTATTCTATTGTAAATTTCAGATTTTAGATTTTGTAGAAGTTGATAAACTTGTTTGTCACAGTTGCGACGTTATGTAGAATTTGTAGAATTAAAGATTTTGAAAAGATACCCAAACCCATTTTTGCAAATTTCTCTTCTTTTTTTTAGGTTCTCAGAACCTGTAAATTCAAAAAATCAATTATGTATAGTATAATTTTTCTTAAACATTCTAAGATACTCCTTGATTCAGGAGCTAGAATCTAAAAAAATCTAAATATCTGTCAAAATAATTTTTTGTAAACACAAGTGAGCTGAAAATTAAACTTAAAAATAGAGAGAGTATTCCTTGATTCAAGTAGAAGCCGTATGCCTTTGTTTGGTTTTCCTCTAAAATATATTTTTTCTAAAGTTTTTAGACAGTGATAATGTCAAAACTGTTTTTGTTAGTGTCCAAACTCTAATTCATAAAATACTTGTACACTGGACATGATACAATCCTTTTATGTATTGAAATTTCGATATTAATAAAAACAGTTTTAGTATTATCGTTTACAAGTTTTTTCGTGTTTGGTGGAGTAAAATTTTTTCAACAATCCCCAGAAAAATTCAAATCAGGCACAAGAGCGGGACAAAACAGCCTTGCAAGGGTCTCCTTTAAAATACCCCAAACCCATTTCCTTCCTTCCATAGGTTTTGAAGCCCTAATTGCAAGTTGCAGAAACTCTCTGCAACAACAACAGCAACAATGGCTGACAAGTCGAATCGACAGCCACTCAGCTTGAACGATCGCCACTACCGCCTCCTCCAATCCCTCTCCGCCTCCCAGTCTCGCCCCCACTCCCAACCCCATCGTACACCTCTCTCTCTCTCCCTCTCTATACACACACACATGTGTGGATATTTATATATTCAAAGATTGTTCGATCCGCGAAATGCAAAACGAGAACTTGGAAAAATGCATTTTTATCGAAAAAATTCAAACATTTTGTTTATAAATTAAACGGACTCGTTGATTTAGTAACTACGGCAAAAGGTTTGAATGTTTGAAAAAATGAATCTCGATCAAAAAAAATTCAAACTTCCTTTTTTTTTATGAAATGAAAGAACTCGTTGGTACTTTAGTACCTAGCGGTAAAAGTTGTAATTTTCACCAGGGAAAAATCATTTATCGTTTTGCGGACCGGACAATCCTTTGGAGGAGGTGGTGTACGTTTTTTTCTTTTTAGTGTTTATGCTTTGGCTTGATTGTCAATGAGTGGGTTGATGCAGAGGAAAATGAGCAGTCGAAGGTGATGAAACTGGATTTACACGACGACATTCCTCGATTCTCTGGAATCGTTGATTTTGATTCTCCTCCGTCTACTAATATTGGTAGTCTCTTTCTCTTTCTCTCCGTCTACTAGTATCAGATATAGGTCTAATTTGTATGTTAGTATCTTTTAGGGTTTGTTAGGATCTTACTATATTAGGGAAAAGAAAGAAATAGAAGGGAAAACTTGAAATTGTTTGAGCAAAGAAAAAGTATAAGAAATTCACATATTGTTGTATTGGGCCAAAATTAGCTAAATATATAGTGTATCATATTGGAACACAAGTACTATCAATATAAAGACTAATATATTTTTGAATGAAATTTCATCTTTTTGTCCGGCCCTGCTTGGATTGAAATCTTGGCTTTGCCACTTCTCCACTTCTCCACTTTCACTCGCTAGAAGTACATCTCCTTTGCTAGAAGCCTAGAAATACATCTCCTTTGCAAAATGATGGCTGTGAGACCACATTTGTGCTCTATGAACCCCAACCCAACTTTTCTGGAATCACTGATTTCGATTTCCATCAACCTGGTCTCCCTCTCTCTGCGTATGCATTTTTTCGCATACCAATCTATCACTACAAACGCACACACGTATATGCCTATGCATAAATATAGTGGATTGTTCAAGCTTGACTTGCTTATCATTTGATCCCATATCAGAGGAGTTTTAACAGACTCGATCATGAACCGAGCTTGATGAGCTTAGTTTTAAAGTTATGTATAAGGTTATCAAACCAACTACTGTGTTGTTCAAGCTGGAGTGAGCACTTCACAAGCTTAAAAAATGTGTTTAACTTGGTTATTTTTCATTGCTTGTGATCCTCAAATGAGCTTTTAATTAACCGAAATGAGTCAACCTCGAGTTGATTGATTAACCCTGTATTTTTTTTTTTAATTTTGTGTTCTTGATTTTGGTTTCTTATCTGTACTATTGGCTGAACTAGCTGCAGTAGAGGAGAAACCACAGAGGGTCATGACCAAGGGCAAAGTTTCCTCTCGAGATCACCTTGATGGGGAGGAGGGTACAGGTTCGTTTGATGTATCAGTGATTGCTTGAACTACTGATTTTAAGCCTTGTCTTTATGACTTTATTTGTTGACTAAGTTATTGTCTTTGTAATCCTTCTTTATGGTTTATAACTTTATATCTGTTTTTTGTTGTTTTTGTGTGTTATGGTTTCTTACTCGGACTAATTGATTGATCAATTCTAGAAGAGAAGAAGCCATCAAAAATTAAGGTGGAAGGAAGGCGTCGTCTATGCAAACTGTCATCCAAAGATGATAATCATGATTGCAATGATGGAAAGAACAAAACTGCAAAGGATAACCCGGCATTTTCTGGGCTTGCAGATTTTGATTCACCCCAACAGTTGAGAAATGGAGTTGGGAGGGATACCAGTGGTGAAAATGAAATTAGGGATATTTTAAGTGATTTAAGCTCTAGGCTCGAGATTCTCTCAATTGAGAAAAAACGCCCTGCCAAAATGGGTAATTTGACAGGGGAATCGCTTGCTTCAGTTACAGATGAAGATTATAAGCAAGCTAAGAAGCAAGATAATCCTGAATTCTCGAGTGCAGCTTCTTCCTTTTCACTCACCTCTGATCCATGTGATTCCTCTTCGGATTCGACAAACCAGTCCATGGCAGGAGGTGGAACTGAAACCTGGCTGGATAGATATCATGAGCAAATCGATCATGAACATGTTGAAGATTTTGTAGGTAGGGTTGGCAGGCCTCAGAATGCTGGTGATGGACTTACAAAGAATGAAACAAAAATGGTGCCTGGGAAATCTGTTCCCATGAGGCAAACATTTGCTGCTAAGTTTGAAGAACGAGATGAAGAGGATGATGATTGTGTCATTCTGAGTGGCAATGAAGTGGTCAAAGAAGTTGAGAGGCGACATGGTAAGTTACAAGATGGATTTGACAAGTCTGCCGTTGTTGATCCACTGGATAATTGCAGCAATGATTCAGATTCCGGGGATGAGAATTCACTTACTTTGATGGGCCCAAAGTCGACATTTATATTACCTGATAAAATTGCAAAAATTTTGTATCCTCATCAGCGAGATGGCTTGAAGTGGCTTTGGTCTCTTCATTGTCAGGGTAAGGGTGGCATCTTGGGCGATGACATGGGCTTAGGTAAAACAATGCAGGTAAAACAAATGGAAATTCATGCTACTGAGATCTGCTTTCTATTATATGTTTGTAATGAGGGGTTGGTCTTATTTTCCTTTGGTATAGATCTGTGGATTTTTAGCTGGGCTGTTTCATTCCAATTTGATAAAGAGGGCGTTGGTTGTTTGTCCCAAGACACTACTACCCCATTGGATCAAAGAACTATCAGCCTTGGGGCTCTCTGAGAAAACAAGAGAGTGAGGCTGTTTGGCTTGTATATGTTTCTTATATGACGAAGCAAGATGGGAGAAATTGTAACATAGCTTCTTTCTGTGCAGATATTTTGGGAGTGCCAAAACGCGACAATATGAACTCCAATATATACTTGAGGTTAGATTTTTTGTCCTCTTGTTCCTTTTTTTTTGATCGGGTCCTCTTGTTCCTTCTACGGGGAGTAGAAACCAAGAAAGTAGGTCTCTCAGCATCTTTTAGAAGTAAAGGCTTTTATACTATGCTAACGACATGTAGAGTGCATGGCAAGCAAGACGGTATTTCTGGATATAGGTTTAATGCTTCAAGTCTTCCTCTAGGAATTGAAGTTTATGTTGATACAAAAGGAATTGAGTCGATGAGTGAAAATCAGAACATTATTGGACCTAAGCATGAACTAAAGTTTCACTTTGACTCCAAATCTGGTCGAGTGAAAATTGGAGTTTTCGTTCGGCATCATGCATGTCATGGATTTAACACGTTTCCTGTGTTCTTTTGGGAAATTAATTTTTGGAGGAGGCAATGTATATTTGCATAGCCTCCAAGCTTTTATTTCAAGCTCTAACAATTTCTATCTGGCAAGTAAGCCATCCTTCGTTTAGTAATCAAACTTATCCTGTCTTTATGTTCAATGCAATGTCTCTCATCAGGACAAAGGTATTCTTCTGACTACATACGATCTTGTGCGGAATAATGCTAAAGCATTGAGTGGGGACTATTACTTTCACGACGATAGAAGTGAAGATGACATCACATGGGACTATATGATACTTGATGAGGTATGGTGAGCAACTCTGTTTGTTGGTTGAGATTAATATGCTTCACTTGATCACTCTACCTTGTGCAATCTTAATTTGACAATTGTACTGATTGTTTGGCTTTGAATTCATATACAAGAACATATGTGCATGTTCATACTTTGTGGCTTGCGAACAAACTCAAACTCAATTATTGTTCTCTTGTAGAGTAAGAGGTTTGCCCAAAGTAGAAGACTTTGATTTGGAGAACCAAGATTCAAAATCTTGATAATTGTGTTTTTAGGACTGATGGATGGGTTCTATAATCGAACACTTCAACCGGAGTCATTAATGTAGGTACAAGTTATTGCCGTTGGAATATAACAAAGCTAGGAAGATATATAAATGAAAAACTCAAAAAGCACAGGAAAAACAATTTCAAATTTAACCAAAAAGGAAATTGCTATAAGAAAAAAGATTTCATTGTACATGCTTTCAGAAAATGGCATAATATGAATCAAAGAAAAAACAGCACAACAGTTAGAACCTTCATAAAACTAACTCATTGGACTTCATTAGATAAATTTCTCCAATGACGCAGTTAAAATCTAGAACAAAGTATGAGATGGGACATGGGAGATGGGCATAGACGCGTAGTATATTTGTTGGAGAGTGAGACACCGAGATGGTATGTAAATCTTCCTTCAAATTTTTTATAGTTTTAAACACAAAAAAATGGAAAACCATCTAAGCCCCAGTTATTTAGGCTCCTTTTGTGTTTGCTTTGCTGTATGCACACTTGCGCAGATAAATATTTCTTGGGCCTTGTGACATTCTCTAGCTCACAACATTGGATAACGAACTGGTCAACTTTCATCCTGAAAATGGTTGTACCTAGTTCACATGGCTCTTACCTACAACAAACAATACTGCAAAGAGATAGTAGTAGATGACCTTGTCCCCACATTTAGTGGACAAGCTGGGCAGGGTAACGCTTAATGCGCCGCTAGGGCTTGAGACTCATGACCTTTTACAAGTGTAATCTTATATCATCTCAGCCCCTTCCACATTTTTATGATTGTTTCTTTGCTTTACATTTGGACAGTTGATTTTGATTTCGAAAATAATGATGGAGTTTCCTTTTTCTCGACATGTTTTAACATTAGGGACACATGATAAAGAATCCTAGTACACAAAGGGCCAAAAGTTTGCTCCAGATACCTTCTGCTCATCGTATTGTTATTAGTGGCACGCCAATACAAAATGACCTGAAGGTATTGTTTATGCCATTCTTTTTGGTTGTTTGTTCTAAGTACTAATGTTATATACGTCACTGAACATTTACTACATATGTTATCTTACCCAATGTTATTTTTTGGCTTTTCTTTTTAATTAATGTCGAACAGGAATTGTGGGCCTTGTTCAACTTTTGTTGTCCTCAGTTATTGGGAGACAAGAACGGGTAATTAAGCTTCATGCGCCATTTGGCTTTTGTTTTCTTGGGTCTGGAGGCATGATATGTGTGCTTTATTATCCAGGTTCAAGTTAGAATATGAGGGCCCCATTCTTCGTGGAAATGAAAAAAGTGCAACTGATAGAGAGAAACACATTGGTTCAACAGTAGCAAAGGTGATCATTTCTTCTATTTCAGCTGTGTTTGAGGACTGCTATTTTGCTCTTCAAGATAAGGAAAACCGAATGGCTATAATGTTGGCTGGTACTATGCCTCATAGATGCTGTAGGCATGAGTGCATCACACTTAAGGTGTAGTTGCATTACGCAATCTACAAATAATAATATTTTGCTGGTGATGATTTTCTAAAACTAAACCCGTTTGATCTGGGAGCAGTGCATGACTTCATAGCAACAACATAATATAAACATATGAATAAAGCTCAAGTACATGATGCATAACATCACCATGAGCAAGCCCTACAATCCATGTAACATCACCATGAGCAAACCCTACAATCCCTGGCTAATAGATCTAGGTATTACCAAAGTTCTTGACCTTAAAACCTTACCATCAACGTAGACAATGTTAGATTATTTATAGCACAAGGTCTTGTGATGCTAAAACATGATTATTCTAGGTCCCAAGTACGTCGACATGATAGCTAAGCTTAAATTATCACAAAATTTGTCCAACAATTTATGTAAAGCTATCCAACACCCTTCCTCAATTGCAACGCCAGCTTGCATAAAATGCAAACATCAAGACATGTGCAGAAGTAGAATGTTATGGGACCCCCAAGAAGACCTACAATGGTAGATCACCGAAGCGCCAATAGATTAAGCTGATAGAAATGAGCCAACAATAACTATCAAGCGAGCTCCATCCAATGGCAAACAATTATAGCTTGGGCTTGTGAAGCATCTTTTCCATGGCTCTTGTTCAACAGATTTAGCTGATAGAAACGGGCCAACAATGTCTATCAAGCTATCAAACATGAGCTTCATCCAATGGCAAAAGATTATAGATTGGGCTTGTTGAAGCATCTTTTCCATGGCTCTTGTTCAACTTGCTGCCATCTGAATCCATCATATCTCTAAAATAGTATCTTTGAATTGGTATCCGATGATTGTTAGCTCTTCATATTATAGCCGTTTGTTTGGGACCTTTGGGTAGTTGAGGTTTTCCACATTCAATTTGTTTTCATCTTCCGAAATTGAAAATTATACATTTACATTTTGTTGTTTCATTCAACACTTGCTGCCTTGCCAATATCTTTCATGGATTATTAACTTATGTCTACGTTTCTACTACTGCGACTTACGCATTTGGCTATTGTTTGTTGTTATAGTAGTGTTTTTGGAAGTAAGCTAGGTTTCCCTGAAGTTTATAAAATTCAAGATAGTTATCAATATCTTCATCTTACCGTAGAGGTTAAGAGAACGGATCGAACCATATTTTTTGCGGCGCATGAAAAGTGAGGTGTTTCAAGAAGATGATGTCACAGAGGCCACCAAACTTTCCAAGAAGAATGAGATTATCGTCTGGCTCAAACTGACTAGTTGCCAGGTATAAATTTACAGTACTATCTTATTCTCATTACACATTTTCTTTCATTTTAGTTTTTGTTGAAGCAAATGCTAACATCATTTCTGTCGTCTAATTGTTGTAGCGACAACTTTATGAAGCTTTTCTGAAAAGTGAGATTGTTGTTTCAGCTTTTGATGGCTCACCTCTTGCTGCAATCACGGTACAGCTTCTGAAACTGTTTACTATCATGGAGCTTTATCTTCTTTGTTGACCCAGTAGCTTTTTTCCCCCCTGCCGTCATGTTATCAATATGTTTTTTTTTTTATAAATTTCCTAACATACTTCCGTAAGAAAAAAAGAGAATGAAGCGAAAGTTTCATGGTACATCTCTTGAGATATATTTACGGGTATTCACTACTTTGGTTGTTACTGACTTGATCTTTGAAAATCTGAGAAGACAATTTTCCCTTTGTGAAGCAAAATTCAGCTCTTCTATTTTTCGTACCAATTTGTGACTAAGAAAGAATTAGTTGCTGTCAAGGAAAATTGAGTTGCTGTTAAAGGGAAAAAAGGTAACATGTCATCGGTTACATAAGGCTACATTAGGAATTGTTTGAACAATCTTGGCTGTTTATACCAGAAAAAAAGTTCCTTTTTTCATTTTGCAAATTGGATGGCTCTTACCTATGGCTTCTTAGTTCTCAGCTTATAGAAGCTGAGAGCTCTTTCTCATAGACTCATACCAATTCGTTTGTTACTATCTTGTGAATAACAGGATTTTACTTTTGATGACATATTGACATGTTAAAGGGATATAAGTATAACATCGAAAAGCATAAATGAGAGCGAGGGGCGCACCTAGGCCCAAATAGAATAAAACGTCAAAACATCCACCAAATGTCGGATTATCAACAATTCTTACATCGAGAAGAACTAAAACGTCAAAATCAACAAAAGACAAGCATCAAACATTTGAAGTAAAGTTAAAGCATGTAATTATCCAACTGGGACTTCAATTCATCCTGAGGATTTACTAATTAGCCATCAAGTTATGGTAAATTTAGATAATCTAGTTAAATTGATTTTGATAAATAGATTAATCTGTTTTTTTCGGAGAATAAAAAAAGAGAGGAGCTTATGTCGAATGCTCAGAGAGGAGGAGATGTCAATTGTCGACTGTTGAGAAGATCGATCAAGATGAGAGAGATCGACCGAGATGAGGGAAGAGAGATCGAGAGAGAGGGGAGTTCTTGTGTTTCGTTTGTTGGTAATCGAGAGAGAGGATAACATCAATTGAACTCTGAAGGTAATACCTTTAACCTATCTAAACTGAAAAAGGCACGCCTATTTTTGCCTTGTTGCCTTTCTCGCCTATGCTGCGCTTCATTCAAGTCGCCTCGCTTGGGTTCAAACAAGGTGAGAACCCTGTGCCTTGATGGGCCTAGGCATGCCTTTGACAACTACACACTTGAGCTTTACTTGTTTTACTGACAGGAGTATACCTTCTTCTTGGCATCAATTTGGAGTAGCCTTTTTCTTTTCCTGAAAGAAGGTTATAGTGTAGAATCATTTGCTTTTTATCATATTCCGGTTGTATTTTTTTCTCGTGAAAGCAAATTATAGTGAAATAAAATCTGTTTTGAGCAGATTCTGAAGAAAATATGTGACCATCCACTTTTGTTGACAAAAAGAGCTGCTGAAGATGTATTGGAAGGGATGGATTCAATGTTAAACCAGGACGACAAAGTTCTTGCTGAAAAGTTGGCAATGCACATTGCAGATGTTGCCGAGACTGTAGACTTTGAAGAGAAGCCTGACAAACTGTCATGCAAGATATCTTTCATACTAGCCTTATTGGTAAGAATAAGAAGTTACCAAACTTATGCACTCAGAAATATTGTTTAAAACTGTTTTCCTCTGAGGCTCCAAAGTTTTGTCACAGGACAACTTAATATCAGAAGGGCATTGCATTCTTATCTTCTCTCAGACCCGCAAGATGCTTAATCTTATTCAGGTTCGTGTTAAATTACATGGGAAACAAGAAAAGTATTCTTCATGTGTAATCCATGAAATGAATTGTAATCCATCACCTGAGCTCAAATGTGATCTTTGTCTGAAGTTCTGAACAAACCTCAAAACCTCAAATAGCTAACTCAACGAACTCGGTTTTGTAACACCCTGTTCCATATTTGAAGTATAAAAGGGTGATATTGGGTGTATAATAAACCATGTTAAGCTACTACTAGTAACTTGGGCTTAATCATTTTGGGCCCTTAGGTTAAGCTCTAACATGTTAATGTGTTAGTGGTCTACATGGGGCGTTACATGTTTCATTCTTCATAAACATAGGCTCATGCTATGTTCTGCATTCATATGTAGTTATGTACATATATTCCATAAATCTTCTGAACTTAGCAATCATCTTATGATTTTCGAGGGCTGTTATAAGTTTTGGGGGAATTTTGTTTTAGATGCTTTGTTAGGTGATTCATGATATTTGCCAGCTTGATATATGAAGACACCGGCTTGAAAAAGATTTTCGCCCTTCAAATTGCTAAACCAATTCAAAAAAGGGTGGGGCTAATGCCACGACAACATTTTCTACTGCCACGACATATTATTTGCAGTCACTATTATACCCTTCTTCACAGTCAAAGCAAAGTCTCCACGTGCTTCTCTCTCTCTCTCTCTCTCTCTCTATTTTCCACCATGTTTATCTTTCTCCCACAAAAAATTTACCCAGTTTGCCTTTCTTTCCATTCTTCTACTCCTTGTTTTCTTTCCTTCTCACTTGAAAATTGAAACCAGCCAAGACATACAAAACATCCATCCAATCCAATTCGTAACCATCCATCCACTGTGACCAATCCATATGGATAACCCATCTCAATTCTCACCTAACCCCTATCTATTCACACAGAGAATAGGCAGGGGATAATTCATTTTTTTTTTTGGTAAGTTATAATTCATTTTCTTGTTTGAAAAAGAAAACAGAAAACCTTTCACTGAATCAATCGGAAAAGGAGGAAAATTAAGGAGAGGAAGAATGAAATCTCAACCTTTTTTTCCATCCATTTTCCTCCTTCACATCCCTTGACACCGTCTGATTTCGGCAGATTCTTTAGGTGAAGTGTATTAGCCGAAGAATGGTAAAGGGTGGTTCTCGATCGATTCCAAGATCAGCGGCTTCGTGCTCGCACAGGTGGGTTTGGAACCAGTACTTGGTGGCATAATCCAATTCAAAATCTTTAATCAGTCATCTCCCTTTGTTCACCTCCGGCCACGAGTCCCATTTTAGAAAGACTTGAAAATGAGAGGAGCAATTGAAGCATAGTAAAGTACAGTGGGTCGGTAGGATAGAAAGAAGAAAAGCAAAAGCCGAAGTGAAGAGTGAGAGAGAGAGAGAGTAGAGAGAGAGAGGGGAGTTGTGGGCAAAATTGTCCCGTCATCTAATTCGTCGTGGCATTAAGAGAAGTTGTCGTGGCATTATCAGCCACCTTCAAAAAAACCCTAGAAATAAGTCTAGTAAGAGCCAAGTGAAGTGGTATGGTACTTGCGGTGGAGCCACTTGACTAGGATTTTTTTTCACTAGGAGACCAACTGTGTTGCTGTTACCTGTTAGCCAAAGAAATAAGGTGGAATAGGCATGGATTGTGTGGGAAATGAACGATGATAGGTCCCATGGTAGCATAATAGGCGGAACAAGAAGGAATGAAGGACATTGTAAAGGAGGAAAGACGTTGGTTTTCTTGAGTACTAGGGTTGGCTAAGAATAGGAGGGGAGTGTTTAAGCCTTTAGTGTTACGACCCCCAATCCATCCAAGCAGAATAGGGATGTGACCGGCCAATGGCATGGTGCCACTGCAGGCATTGGGTATTGAGGGAAGTGAGAACGGATTAGTTAAGAAATTTCTTAGTGATAGTGTGAGTATGATGTAACTACATAGCCTTGTGGTACAATAAAATGATTCGAGCAAAAGTGATCAAGTTACATGAGGTTAATGTTTTGAAATTATGCTTTTTTTGTAGACTTTAATATTTGTGTGGCCGTTGTATCAGGAATCATTGGTGGCCAGAGGTTACAAGTTCTTACGCATTGACGGTACAACTAAAGCTAATGACCGGGTGAAAATTGTCAATGTTAGTTTTGTAGACTTTTAGGTCATTGAAAAGATTCCATATTCAATTTTTTATGCAGTACTTTTCAGTATAAGTTTTTACTCTCAGGACTTCCAAGAGGGGATTGGTGCTCCTATATTTTTATTGACATCTCAAGTTGGTGGTTTGGGACTGACACTTACGAAAGCAGATCGTGTGATAGTGGTTGATCCAGCATGGAACCCAAGGTGCACATTTTCAACATCCTTCATCTGGGTTTCATTGATATTGATGGTACGGAATTCAATGATTTTGAAATAACAAATAGGTACAATGTAGAGCTTTTTTGTGTTCCTCAAATGATGAACATCATAAAAGTGTTTCTCGTATTTCTTTATGCACTCTTATAGTTTTCCCTCTGTTTTCTTTAGTCTTCAATTTGTCGTACTTCTCTACTTATTTCATGTTCATTAGTTGACGGAGACCTAGAGAAAATAGAAATTTCCTCTTTCTGTTCTTGAAATGACTATCTAATTGTGTCTTATTAGTATAGATCTGGTCCAAAGTTGCCTTGATTAATATTCAGCTCTTTGTTTTCTCCTCTGGGATCTGGCTAATTTTCCTCTTTGCTATCTTCGTTTTGCTTGCAAAATATAATTTTCTGAACTTCCTCACCGTCGTCACGAAACTAATTAAAAATGCTCTCTGTAGTTGCATACTTTTAATTGTTTTCTTTTGCTGTGCTTCTAATCAAGTTGATAGCTCTTTTTAACCTTGCAGTACTGATAATCAAAGTGTTGATCGTGCCTACCGCATTGGACAGAAGAAGGATGTCCTAGTCTACAGATTGATGACTTGTGGTACTATTGAAGAAAAAATATACAGAAAGCAGGTTTACCATGTTTCCTTTTGAATCACACACAGCCATGAAGGTGACATGTCCGAAACGGACACGCAGGGGACACAGACATGCTTGGACACTCATCAGATGCTCTTTCTCCCTATTTATAATCAACAAACTCATAAATCAAATTCAGACATCCCTTAAATTTTGTTGCATGTTTGTGCCATGTCTGTCACTTCTTGGTCAAGTCTATCACTAAGAAGTAACAATAGACCAAAACTGTTGGAGTCTTGGGACCCTTGCTAGCATCTAATCTATGTAGCACTGACACGAACACGAGACACGACTCCTGGGATCAGCACTGGTATTCTCAGGATGCTGCTTTGAAGTTTATACTACAGGAAAAGACAATGTAGAAACTCTTTTTATCTTCATAAGGTGTCCATTGACTCATTAGCAATGTGAAATTTAATTGTATGACTTAAATGGAAGAATAATTTAATGTTTTGAATAATGTTTTGCTTTGAAACATTACGGATAAATTATTTCGTTCTATATTTACCAATCGAAGTCATTATGCAGATATACAAGGGAGGACTATTTAAAACTGCAACAGAACACAAAGAGCAGACAAGATACTTCAGTCAAGCGGTAAATTCTAAGAGAATTATTTTCGTCGTTCAATCTTGCTATAATTATTGCTCTAATGCATAACTCTGGTGAACCTAAGTGCAATTGATTCTTTCAGGATCTTCGGGAGCTTTTTAGTCTTCCCAGACAGGGCTTTGACATTTCTCTCACTCAGCAGCAGTTGCATGAAAAGCATGATCGCCACCACACAATGTACATTTATTAATTGCATTTCGGCTTTATTTCCTACAAATAGAAAGCATTCTTTCTCTCAAAAATATTAAGAAACATTACTTGATTGAGTAAACAGTGACAGATCTTATCATTGGTATGGGCAAATGCCTCTTATTGCCTATTTAAGATGACTGTATGCGTTCTTCATTTTCTTAACATGGGTGTGCTGGTTATGACTATTTTGGAGGCAGGTAGCTATCTTCACTTCTAGCTTTTGGTCAAAACAAATTTGCTTTTCTAGAACACCAGAACATCATGGGTTCATAACTGCATTATAAATAGTTGGATTGGTCTGAGTAAATTGTAGGAACTTACGACACTGAGTTTTCTGTTGTCCATATTGCGTATGATGTTTTGCATAATATAAACACGAATTATATTGTACGTGTACTTTGTTTTATTTGCTATTGCCTGCTGTATTATGCTTTCCTAGATACAGTTTTTTTTGGAATCTTTGAAATTTGGCATGAATCTTTTGTTGATCATTGCAGAAACATTATTCTTTACCGTTGGAGTAGGTAATTAATTAGCATACTCACTGTCTGGGTGCTCATTTTGCTGCAACTGTAAGAGAAAATTTTAACGTTGTTCTGGCTTGCTTGATAACGTGTTTTTTTTTGTCTCTTGAGAAGTGCTAATAGTTTGAGAAAATTTTGTTTTTTGATGAAATTAAAAAAAAAATGCATGTTCGCTTTTTTCAAAACGAGTTTTCACTTGTCCTCCCTCCCTAAGTATTGTCATCTTATCCCTGTCCACACACACAACAACCATCCACCTGCTTCTCCTACTCCTACCAAAGGCCCCATCTCGCACTCCAGCTACCCCCTCCTGTCAGCAATCTCCTCCAGCCACTGTCTCACTGGTTTTCAAACCAAGCTTTTGATAACATATGTTTGCATATTATGAAGACAAACTATAACTTGTTCTTTTGTTTTGCTATGCGGAAAACTAAGAACATTGCCATACAACACTTTCAGGGGGAAAAGAAAATGGATATTCTGCAGTAGTATAACCACTTTCTCTTCATCTATAGGAGCGAGTATTTGAAAGCCCACATGAAGTTTCTGGAAACTAAAGGTATAGCTGGAGTTAGTCACCATAGCTTGCTTTTCTCCAAGACGGAAACCGTGCCAGTTGTTCAGGGTGAGGAGGAAATAATAAGGTGAGACCCTTTCGTATTACTGCTAAATTTAGCTGGTACAGTTAGCTCGTAGAATGTGTCTTGGGTTCTCTTGTATTATTAGTACAAGTGTCCAAATATTTATGGTGCTGCAACATTTGTTCCATTGACAGGTTTATTGCTCATAATAACACAAAACGAAGATGCTATGCTTGCAATCTGTTTTTGCATTTTAATTTACCATCACATGTGGACATTAGGCACAAATCAAAACTGCTAGGCACTTGTTCAACTGTTTCCCGCTTAAGATCCAGAGGTTATGAGATTTGCTAAGATGGTAAATGAAAATGGTAAAAGCAAATGCTGTGCATAACTTTTTATAAAACAAAATCTTGAAGCATGTGTTAAATCAAGTACTGCAGCAACTTGTTTTCCGCTTTTGTTTTATTATTGCTGTTGAATACTTTAATTAGTCAGTTTTTTACATTTCTCTTGTTTGAAGTTGGATTTGATTAGCTTCACATTTGGAGTACAGGGTGAAAGGGACTACATTCGTGGGTAACTCATCTTTGGCATCTCGGCTTGAACGTGATGTTGATGGGTATTGTTTTGGGCAACTGTGCTCTACAATGTCACTTGCTTTCACTTGTCTTCCTAAGTTAAGTGGTGAAAATTTTCTCTTTTTACAGGGCAAAGTATGCATTCAATCCAAAAGATGTGAAATTGTCCAGAAACAGCTCTTCCACGAGTACTGCAGGTAAACCAACAGAAACGGAAATCAAAGAAAGGATCAATCGGCTTTCTCTCATTTTAGCAGACAAGGTATCATGATATCATCTGCTCCCTTGTTTTCTTGAGTTCGACCTCTCATTTTTAACTAAAGAAGACTTAAATGAGCGAAGCAATGCATTTATTCAAAATATCTGTCTTCACATTTTCAGGGTCTAGTCTTCAAACTGCCGGATAACGGATATAACTTGCGTAAGCAAATAGCTGAATTGAAATTGGAGCTTGAGATGATTCACCAGGCAAAAAGAACAGAGAAGGAAGTCATAGATTTGGATGATATAGCTGCCGAGATTCAGAGGATCTTATGAGACAGCATTTCTTCCCCGTCAGGTGAATGGAAGAAAAGCTTTTGGGAAAATTTATGATTCTGTGACTGAATTTGGCATCTCTTTTATATCCAGGAAGTGGCAAATATGTGTATGGCACCTTGGTCATATTTTGGCTGGCCTCTCTTGCTTAAACCCTCGGTCTTTTGACGACTATTATGGTAGAGATGGTACCACATCTGCCCATGTATGAATTACCTACCAGATCTCAAACTTCACCGTATAGTACAGTTCAATTCTTAGCATGACAACAAGTACTTCTGGAGGCTTCTGTACGGGATAATATGATTGCTGAATGCAAAAGGTTAATCAATTGAATGCTATTCACATTTCTCGTGATTGTGATTTTGCTGCTAAGAACTTGAACGTTTGAAAATCCAGCATTGAAAAGGACTGAATCACTCATCTCCTCTTGTATGGTCAGACTATAAGACTTGTCAACACAACTCTTCGATAATCAGTTGGAGGCTGGTGCACAACTCGTAGAGGAATGCACTAAACTGCTTTTGACTCATTTGGAGACTTTTTAATTGTGGTGTTAAGGCAACAGTGAATGTGGTTGGCCCAGCAAAATCTCCTTGTATAAGGAAACAAAACCCTAGTGATGAATTTTGTTGTCCAGAACATTGGAGGCTTAACAACACTGCTAAACAGATGAGTGTAACTATACTTTTTAGCTTATTAAGAGTCAGTCTTTTGGAAATTGGACGCCATTCGGTTCTAACAAGGACCACTCAACCCAACCTTCCTCATGCCTAGCACACATCACTTTCCTCCACCATCTATCCATTTTACAGGCAAATTTCACCAACCACTTCCCCAAAAAATGTTGACTGAAAATAGTGTGCCGCCTTACTCATGAACCCCCTTTTCGAATCAGAGTACAAACTCCTCCCCCAAACCACTCCAAAGCTCACATGATTTGAGGAATAGACTGCTTGATTAATAATTGCTTGAATTTCCCCTCCTAGACACAAAGCTCCAGGTTGTTAATCTGGAGTTGAAGAAACTCAACTATGATTTGTTGTTGAACCATAAGACTGCATATTTTCATGAGTAATAACTCCCAGATTCAACAAAATTGTGCCTATCAATGAGTCAAGACGGTGTTTGAAATGGCAATATTATAATGAGGCGAATGATTTTAGTGCTTGACTTTTAGCATTTCACACTCCTCCTGCAAGAAGAGGCTAAACGGGAATAAGGGCAGAGCATGGAATGCCTAAAGCGCAGTGCTAAAATCCTTTCTTCAAACTAAACTACTACTTCACAAAGGTTCTCCGAACTCCGGTTGATTATCCAGCATATTGTAATAATATGTATATTATGAACATTCCTCTTGTTCTTCGTAATATGCATTTTTTAGATGTTACAACTAAGAAATCAAAGCAACTGTTTTTACCTAGAGGATGCCAAGAGCTCCATGCCACAATGGTTATGCTGCTTACTTTTTTTATAAGATACGGGATAGTAATTCAATCTGATTCTTTTCTCTTCGAAGTTACGGGAAGAGATCGGTGCTAGAAACTCTGTTACATGGATCCATGCTAGATTCATCCAATCATTTGTGGCTATCGGTTCTATGGCGAAGAAAGAATTCAATGCAAATTTCACTTCATAGAACTCCTATAGGGTGCTTTTCAGCCTTGTTTGGGTCCGCTGCAATGCCTACTACTGTTACCTTGCAGAATCATGCCGTACGTGAGACCTATTCGTGAGCATAGCAAGAGCAGGATAGTTTACTCTGGTCTTATGGTGCCAAGCTACTGCCTCTCAAAAATTACCATATGATAATTGAACCCCAACCTGAACACCATTTGTTGCTTTGGCTTTGTCCTTCGAAAAAGAAAGATTCACGAATATTCAGAGGCCAGAGACGGGTTGTATAAAACCTAGGAGTCTCCTAGCAAAACTAACCTCTTCTACAATCAACATCAAGATAGAGAAGAATTGGACGTCAGCTATCCCCTTCTTATTGGTATTTGCAATCCTAGAATTCCGTCTGTTTTTTGGGTTTGGAAAAGTGTGGATTTTCAAGAGCAGAAGACTTGGGCTTAATTATAAATTCAAAATAAACCCTCAGCAATGACCCTTCACTTTGCCGATGAAAAACAAAACCAAATGTCCCTTCATTTGGAATACAAAGAGCATAGCACCTACATTTTAGAAGATCAATAAAACAGTGAAAACGTGCCCGTAAGTCAATTGGAAAAAGAAGAGGTGAGAAGAGAAAATCGAATGACAGATTTTCTACTTCCAACAGGTATCGTCTTTTCCTTCCCCCTAGCTCCTTCCAATCCAATTCATTCCCTTCGTGAATGTCTCCGAAAGGAAGGTTATATACGATGTGGCTGTTTATTTTGCAGCTCTTCCTCCTCCCAGCAAAGGACAAGCAATCGCTAAGAAATGATCCATAAGGTTGCTGTGAGAGCGATCCATAAAAAATAAAGTAGCTTAGTTCACAGAGAAATCAAGTACCTGCGAGAATTGATTTGATCAGTTAGACATGAACAGTAGCTATTAACTTCGAGACATCCTGACTGAACATTGTCGACAGAATTCAAGTGATTATGTGATGTGTTGTTAAGCAAGGAGTCTGCTAATACTTGCAATTGCAAATGAGGGGAAAAAAAATGAACAAACAAGTATTGGCACATTGTCATGTCTTCTGTGCTAACATGTGAAGTATACAGAACAATCAGATTGAAGCAGCTTAAAATGAACCCAAAATAAGTAACAATCGACGCAACCAACTCAAATTATCCATCAAGAAACACTTAAATTTTTTACTAGGAGGACTGAGAGTGAGTTACCTGTTTATGCAAATCTTCCACCTCCAAATTCTTTCCTTGTTTGTGTTTCCGTTGGTTCTTTCTTACAAAAGTTATTTTGCTTTTAGATCTGATTCTCTGCTGCGCTTTTTGCTTTTTCTCTTTTCCGTATGAGGAATATCTTCGGGATTTTGCTTTTCTAACGAACTTTTCCTTACTTTTACCCTTTCTCCAGAAGCCTTTCAACCCGCAATCGTCATGTTCCTCAACGGAGTTGTCGTTTTTGGTGTAAGTTAGGGACACACTATGATCACAAGATTCATAACTATCGCAACTCCATCTTGTACGACAGAGCAAATGCAAGGCATGAGACCCTTTTACTATCCAATTTTTCTCCCGACCATAGGCAGCAGGTGAAGCCAAACTCTCCACATATGAAGCTCCATAAGATCTAAAGTAAAAACGACAACCACTCGTCTGGAAACGAATATGAATATCCCTTTGTGACATCTTATCGGGATTGTACATTAAAAATTCATCTCCATCAACCAAAACAAGAATTTCACCATTCTTTGTTAAGCACAATGGCACCAAGCTACCGTACCTACGAAACAGGCTGCGTAGTTCAACCTCATTAGAAATGATGAAAGAACTAGTCCATGACTCTCCCACGCCTTGTTCCTTCATCACCAACACTTCAATAAAAGCGGGTTTAAATTCATGTCTGTGATAAAACCCTTGTTCATCTTCCCAATTATTGTTATGTTCAACTTCATCACTCTTTTCACGGACAGAGCGTGTCATACAAAGACATCCCTCCAAAACTCCCAACCCTATTAGAACACTAATGTATTTCCCATTGTCCGGTTGTAGTGGCATTGGCAATTCTACAAATTCATCTTTAAGCGGATCAAAATACACAATCCGATCAATGGTTTGAAGGTCGATATTATATTCTGCAGTGCGAGTGCTCACCCTGCTCACCCAGTGCAACTTTTCATTAACTACTGGTCCGGAATTCCATCTCTCTCCAACATCCTCGTTAGTGAAGCTGCAAGTCTTGGTAGCCCAGTATTTTCTTCTAAAACTAACTACTGTGACCAATCCACTACCCACCATGACTGCCTTGTAATCGTCACAGTTGGAGTCATAACAGAGTCCAGATTTAGCATTAAAATGAAAGTCATACCGCTGATCCATCAGAATTGAGAGCACTTTCGCGGATTGCCTAATCGTAGGGTTCCATAAGTACAAATCGGTGTAATCACTACTGTTATGGCTTACGAGGAACAAGCCGTTGCACGAACCTAATATTCCACAAGCACAAATCATTGGTTTGGCAAGAACATCATCGCTCGACGAAGCCTTTTCGGCATCGAAAGAGTAAAAATTGCCATAATCGCCATATTGAACGGCGATTTGGAGGTGCCCTTGGGACCAAGAACGTGTGAATTTAGGATCGGAGATCAAAGATCGCCATACCTTGGAAACGCACCTGAATCGCAGCAGGGATTCGATCGGTAGAAGCGAGAGGATTTGGATGACGATGTCTTCTGGAATGTTTCCATGCTGCCGAATAAAGCTGGACGATAACATCAAAAGATTTGAATGCTTTTTTCTCTTTCTTAATTCTTTTGTTCCTTCACTGGCTTTCTTTTTTAGGGTTGTTGGTTCATGGGATGCATGGGACTAGTATTTATACATGAGCGGGAGACAATTATTTTCCCCTCCCGTGTTCGTTACGTTATGTGTGGGCCCCGCTAAAATTTCCTCAACCGCCTTATGCAAGATGCATGGGGCTTGGTAGGATACATATATGGTAAGAATTCATGAAATTGTCCATGAAAGCACAATGAATGACTCAGATTCACATTCAAAGGGTAATGAATGGCTCAGATTCAAATGTGAATCTGAATCGTTCATTGTCATTTCATGGTAATTGTCATGTATTCTTCCATTTTCGATGCAAGATAGGTGGGTTGAGCTGAACCGGAGATCCTGCAGGGCTGGCTTCCCTACAGGGCTGTAGGGCGGTCAATCTAGCTGTCCATTCTGCCAGTAGATGGGTCGGATTGGCTCGGATTAAATCCGAACTGTCGGCATCAAAATGAATGGCCGGATTAACAACCCAACGAGAAGAGTGTGCAAAATGCCGGCTGCATCAGCAACTCTACGAACTCTCCAAATGAACAAAAACATAGAAACACCCGGTGCGGCCGATACATGTTTGGATTTCAAGAGAATAAAAATCACTGATAGGTGCTATGCAGCGGCCAAAAATGTTAGAGGCACATTATCTCAACCACACCTCTCTCACATACGGGTGGGTCCCACTGGAACAGATTTTACCCATATGTGAAAGATGTGTAGTTGAGGTGATGTGCCCCTAGCACCTCTCATGTAGCGGCCGCTATTTCAAACTTTGCTCAAGAGCCAAGAAAGAAAGTGTGACAGCTAAAAACACCCAAATTTTACTATGTCATAATGATGTTTAGGTCATCATACAAACCTAATTCCTAGCTGCAAATTGAGCATTAGCTCATAGTTCTTATGTCCTTCAGAGATGGTCACTCCTTGTCGCTTCACCACCTTCGGTGTCCTAATCGTGCTCCCTCTCTTACAGGCATCTTCGAGTTGTACCCCTGTTAAGCGATTCTCCAACTCTCTCCCTGCCATCAAATTCCTACCGAAACAATCCCAATTTGACGAAGCCCCAACACCTGCACCCTCCAACATTCGCATCCGGTTGAACTCCCTATCCCCCCTGCATCCAGTCTCTTGTCGACCGACATTCTCCTCGGCCTCACATTGGCATCCACCGCCTTCGACGACCTGCTACACCGCAAGCTTCTTCTGCCTTGGCATAACCGAAACCTTCTCATGCGGACAAATTTATCAATCACTCAAATCCACATTGAAAACATCTTGAGGGTCCCGATCAAGATTCTCCTCTGGAGTTGAGGACCCAAATGGAAAATAAGTCCCATTTTGTTCATTTGGATCTCTACTCCAACTCCCCACATATGTACTCCCATTTGCCCATCTAAGCGTTCCATTTCCTTTGGGAAACCCATCTTCCCAATACCCACCAAACCTATTCCCATTACTCCAAACAAATGTCCCTTTTACCACAAATACTTCCATTTCTCCATTCCCCAACCTAAGTACCTAACAGTTCCCATTACTCCATTGGTACTTACCATGACCTTCTTGAAACCCGCGACACCATTCGCCACCTTAACTATCCCCGTTTGAGTAGTTCTTGATCCTGTGACCGTGCTTCAAATTCATGACCCAAAGCCCCTTATACATCTAGCCATGGGATCCCGCGTACGTGCCTTTTCCGTCCATGTAACTGCTCTTGAATTAGCCTTCGTAGGTGGCCCCAGAAGGCCAATTGAACCTTCCTTTTCCCCATTGTCTTGCCTCCGTACCACTCTCCTAGCTATGTACATGCACCCGTCTGTCCACAAGTATTTTCCTAGTCCATGATGGAAATTATCGGATCAATGGCCTGTGTAGTAATTCCTGTTCGCTCTGTCCGCGTTGTAGATGTCACCTTTTTCATGTCCACGGTCAGCATTTTCGTTGTCTTTGTTGTCGTCGTCGTCCTCCTCGTGTGCAACCGTGTGTTGTTCCGAAAAGGCTGTCGGCTCGCTGCTTTGCGGCTTCCCAGGCCTTCATGATACGGCCTATTCTGTTTTCTGGGGTTCAAAAATCTCTCTGTGTTTCAGATTGTTAAAAAATGCATGATGGTTTCAACTATTTCTTGTGTCAAATGGTTCTTGTAGACAACCCATTCTGGACTGTCCGGATGTAATTCTTTTATTATTATCCTTGTTGCCCCAATGATGATTAGGGTCAAAAGCAGTCTGAAGTCGATGATGTGTTTGAGCTTTGAGTGTTCTAAACCTCATCCAAACCTCTTTCAAGCCCTTTCGAACCCTTCTCGAACCGTTCAACTCAGAACCAAATGGCCTCAGCAAAACCAGGCTTGCTTACGCCAGGAATGAGCTGACGTACGCCACTCAACGGCCACGTGTCAGTCATCGACCGTTGACTTAGTTGATCGTGGCGCACGCCAGCCTGTACCTGGCGTACGCCAGTCAAACCCAGTCAAACTGTCACTATTCACCCACGTGCTCGGGACTTTTGCGGCCACCCAGTACACTCTACAGTGCCTCTGATGATTACACTCAGTAGGGACGTCCCCCTCTCTCTCCTACATCCCCCATCAAGCCAAGTCTCATGCATTTAATGCATGGGAGGCTTCCCTCTTAACCCAACCAGCCAAGCAAGCCTCTAACCCAACTGATCAGCCCTCCTTCTCAGTCCATTCCCTCTATAAATACCTCCCTTGCATTTACTTGCAAGGGGTTAACCACATTAAGAGGTCCAAGCTCTCTTCTTTCTTTTCTTCTTGCTCTTACTCTTTCCTCCATTGAAAGAGAAAGAAGGGAAGTCACTCTTACACACACACCACTGTTACTCAACTATCTAGCCTCCATCTTCCACCCCAAAGCTCAAAACCATCTTCAAACTTCAATACAAAAAGGTATACCATCTTTGCGTGGCTCTCTGTTTTCGATCCCTGAGGGGAACCAAAAAGGTCCAGGCTAGTAACTAATATTAGTCCTGGCCCTGGAATGGTAAAATAAAACAATCATGTGAAACAAAATATGGCGCACGCCAGCTCATGTAAGCCGTACGCCATCTATGGCTGTATGTGCACTACTAGCGTGGGGATCATGGTTCATCTGTTTCCTGCTATGTTTTCATTTTTTTATCACCTTATAGCATGATAATAACCAGTTTATTACTTTTTGTATTCTAGAACTGTTGGTTGTAACTTCCAATATTTGTTTCTTTCTTGCTTTAGAGGGCCCTGGGTTACTTCTGGTCATGTTCCAGAGCCCAGATGATGTAAAGTCAAACACTGGACAAAATGGCCAACTTGGCGTACGAACTCTTAGGAGTGGCGTACGGTGGGTGGGCTAAGGTTCAATGCCTGGCCCTTGCATCATATTTCAATCCTGGCCTTTCGTTATCTCCCCACTCTGTTTATGGGGTTTCTTGTCCTTTTCTCTGGTTCCATGCCATTCCTTGCTATCTGTAACCTGTAAATATGATCGTATTATAAACTGCGTGATTTGTCCTGGGTGAGCACTGGTCCATTCCAGAGCCTAGAGGGTTGAGAACAAAGGCTGTGAGTGACAAAAGGTGGTGTACGCCAGCTTCTTGGTGGCATGCGCAGGGTATGGTGGCATGCAGTGGCTCGGCCACTGCATGCCAGTATGTTGCCTGCTCACGCACCTGAGAGACAGCGTACACCATTCTGTTCAATCTGATCTCAGTGCTTGTTCTCAATCTATGTTCTTTAATTAATTGATTCAAGTAAATCATCATCCATAAACATTTTGTCACATAACTGCAAGTTTTTACAGTTTTAATCCCCATTATCTGTTCCCCCGCCCTAACTGGCTAAAAAATGATCAAAAGAGAGAAAAATGCGAATGTTTTTATAAAATGCCTGAGTAGAGACCGATCTCCGGATTGGGCGAGAGGGGTGCCATAAAACCCTTCACCTCTCGTAACCTGGCTCCCGAACCTCAGATATCGAAGGTGACGACGGACCAGTCTACGCCTTTTTCAAAATCAAACAAAACGTAGCAAAGCGTTTTCGAGTTCGGTTCCTTGGGTATTCTTCCGCTAAAACCCGAGTGGCGACTCTGAATAGAGGCGTTTCGCCCCGCTATTTCCAAAGAGGGCCGCACCCAATTTTACAAACAATCACCCAGAGATTTTGGGGCGTGTGCCCACAGTTCTAAAACAATAAGTTTCTTGGAGATCTGACAATGTGAGAAAATTGAGTAAAAAAACAACGTGGGTCTGCAATGCAATAAACACCTCTCTCTCTCTCTCTCTCTCTCTCTCTCTCTCATGTAATTGCAACCAACCTGAACAAACATTTACCTTCGACAATTTTTGGTCCATAATTTTGGAATTTTGATGCATTTCATTTGTGTTTTCGTGGCGTGACATGACGTGCACGAAAGTCCTAAAAACAAGGAGAGAATGGAGCCATCTTTTAGCCAGGGGAATGGTCAAAAGTGACACTACGGCCTTCAAATGGGCTATACATACACGGTTTCAAATAAAGATCGTTATGTGTTGTATCGATAGGTATGTAACGGGATGTTGAAGCTTGAACAAAATTATTTACATACGTATCTGCAAACCCTGCCTTTATACTCTAGGCTGTCATAAAATTCTGCTAACAATATGTACAGTTAATGAATCTTTTTGGGAAAAGTCTACAATACACACCCCTTAAAAGGGTGTACCATATGCACTTATTTTATGATTCATTCATAATATTTTAGAGTTTTTCATAACTTTTATTCTAGAATTCATAATTTTTCAGCAGTACGATTCATAACATTTTTATTATAATTCATAATATTTTGGTGTATCTCGTAACCTTTATACGATTCGTAATTTTTTAGCAATATAATTCGTAATATTTTCTCTATAATTCATAACATTTTGGGGGTGCATATGATACACACCCAAATAAAAAGTGTGTATTGTAGTCTTTTCTATCTTTTTGATACATGAAAAGTAAAAACCATGAAAAATTTCATGGGTACAAATATGTTACTATGTACGTGACAGAAAAGTTAAGTATCATAGTATCAGCTTTCTATTATCGGACCAATTTCCTTGACCTTATTTTCCTCATTTCCCTGCATATAAAATGGCAAAAATGACATTTCTCTGATAATAGGATGAAAAAAAAAAGAAAAGAAGAGTAAACGAACATAAGTCATAATGACATAAATCTTTCAGCCAAATACCGAGTTCTCGAAAAAATATTCATAGAAATCCGAATTTTGAAAAACAATTATGTATTGTTTAATGTTTTGTTTAACAATTATGTATTGTTTAATGGTACTCGCGCTACGCACAAAGTAAAAATTATGTAATGTTTTTCTTTGTGTGTCAATCGACAACTGTATTATTGATCAATGCAAAGAAGAAGAGTCTAACAGAGCATCTCGACAAGCCCAGTTCAAAAAATTCTCCTTCCAGGTTGTGGAAAGCTCCACAGATAGGGAATATTTGGCATTCATATGCCATCCTATTATAATTACGAGGAATAAAAGAAAAAGAAATAGAAGAAACAAAACTAGTATAATTAATTGTCACCGATGATGACCGCAAGATTCGACTTGACATTAGATTCTAACATGAGCTGAAATTTGGGGGAAAAAATCATGTAATTAAGTGGAAATGAAAGATGAATAATATTACCAATGGCTGAGGTGAATTTTTGAGCGAAATTACAATTTTTATTAGTCGAAAAATGTGTCATAAATATCTTTGATTGATAATAATAATAATAATAATAAAGATAAAGATAGATTATTTTTCTTCTTTTGAGCAAATAATGAAAAATTATAAGGAACCGAGTCAAAGGGGGGTGTTCGTGGTTCCGATCCATTGCTCCTGAAAACTCTTACATGTCCCCTACATTTTTGTGCCACAAAATAAGTACTATTGTCCACTCCAAAGGCTACAGACAAACGTAACAAAAGGAACAAGTGCCAGAGGGTGGGGTCTGGAGAAAAACTTATTCACGGAGGAGCCGTGAATACGTAGCTCAATCTCGCACGTCTACTTTTGGATGGTTTGGATTAGAAACAAATTATTAGCGGTTAGGAATATTTATTATAGGTCAAAATTTAAAAATATATCTCAACCATAAATGGCCGAAACGAACAACTGTAATCGTGCAGCTCCGTGACTAACTTATTCCCGACTCCTCCACTCCTCGTGATCAAGTTATTCTCGTCTGAATATTCTTCGTGCCCATATCAATTTGCATGTGCTACGCCATGTTTCCATTTGAAATCTACACAAGGAGAAATGTTTCAGTGCAACTTTGCAATTTTCCAGTGTGTGCACGACCCAACCCATCGCTCATGTGAGTGTAGGTGTGTAAGTGGGTGTGGAACTAAAATTATTATTTTCCTTGTTGGATGGGCATGGACACGTGGCATCTGTCAGCGCATTCGGACCGTCCAAATTAACGTGTTTTAGACGGCCCAAAATTTTGAAATAATTTTTTAATGCAAAATATCCAAAAACACTCCCTTAAATCTGGGCTGTCTAAAACACGTTAATTTGGATGGTCCGAATGAGCTGACCGATACCACGTGGCCATGCCCACCCAGCACGGAAATATTTCTCCTACACAAGGGCCTTTCTGTTTTTATCTGCTCGTCTTGTCTTCTTGTCTCTTTATCTATCCTTCCCCTGTCGGAACTTTGGTGATCAACTAGCATGTGTGGAAGTTTTGCCTAACGTTTAGAGATTCATGTCGAGACTAGGAATTTACAATAAATCACTTTCTTGCGGTGCCTGTCCGACCCGAATCGTATGGGGGAGTAAACTTATCTTGGTCAAGAGATTTGAATCCTCTTAAAGACCCTACAAATATTCTACGGTCAAGCTAAAACTATTTGAGGTTTTTTTTTTCCAGTTCAACTTTTTGCAATTTGTTAAGAATTCTAATCACCTCAAAATCATGTTAATAACTTTGATTGATCCACGCGGACAGGATCAGGGACTCTTCTAGTGAGCAAAGCATACTACAGGGTTGAAGTTTCAAAACGACGTCGTTTTGTTTAAATGAGGTACTGTTTATATCTGTAACACCATGCAGAAGCACAAGATAATTTTCCTTTCCCCCCAATTTTAACAAAAAAAAACAAAAAAAGAAAAAAAAAAAGCCACAACTCAGTGAAATTATACAATAGTCTAGGGTACCGTTCAGTGGTACTTCGGACAATTTTACAACCATATATTTTGTAAGGTTTATCACTAAGTGTATGGACCTTACAAGAATATGTGATTGCAAAGTGGTCCAGAGGACCACGTGGTGGTACTCCCGGACTGTTGAATAATTTCTCCAGTACGTATCATCCATGTTCATGCGTGTGCTGGTTTTTCCTTCTAGGCTATCATCCATGTTCATGCGTGAGCTGGTTTTTCCTTTTAGGCGTTATTTGAGTCTATTAATTTGAGTTTTGTGGTTCCGAGGAAGAAGAGCTTGTTTGCCAATGGCGGAGAGAGAGAAAGGGTCTGAGTTTTTCTTTGAGGATGAGGAAGAAGATGACGATATAGAGGACATAAGGAATGAAAATGGTGGTGGTGGCAGCAGCAGCAGCGATGAAGAGGTTGGTGAAGGTGGTGAGGAGGAGGAGGGTACTCGAAGAAGGTTTAGATCTCCTCCTTATTCCCCTTTCTCTTCTCACCAATGGCCTCAGAGTTACAGGTATACCCTCTCTCTCTCTCTCTCTCTCTCTCTCTCTCTCTCATGGTGTTACAGTTTTACCTTGTATTTTCCCTACTAGAGCATTTCCAATCCTCCAACCATTTTGTTTCGGATTCGGAAAGAGAATTTCGAGATAAAGCTTTCATTTTGATTTGAACAGTCCTACGGATAATCCCAAATCCACACATGGATTTGAGCAAAAGCTTTGTTAATCAAACCCCTTGGGTTGGCCTGGTTGTCAAGCCTGTGTGCTTCCTGATCTTGAAACTCAAGTTCGAAACCTCCCAGGTGGACCAAATCATACGGGTTCTGCTCCTTCGATAGAGGGCGGTGGAATTGATCTACGGATAAGATGAGATTCATAAGCTAGCTCAGACACATGAGTTTTAAATTTTAAAAAAAAAAAGTCGTAGTTGTAATTCGCAGGCATTTCAAAATTGAATTAATCAGGATTTGACTTTCCATGATTTGGGTAACAATTTGCGTAAAGCTGGAATTGGTTATAGGCTTGAGTACAGGAGCGGGGAGAGTTTGGAGGGAGTTTTCTTCAAGTTTGAGTGTGAGTAAAAAGAAAGCTACAAAACCATAGCCGAAGTCGCAAGTTGGCACAATGTCATGGAATAAATCAATCTTGAACATTAAGCCATAGCTACATTTCAATTTGGAGAAAGTAATGGCACACACTATATATACATTAAGCGCATAAATGTTGCGAATTATTTTTGTTAGTTAACGAAAATATTTGCCGTTAGTTATGAGAATATTGGTTAAAGTGTGTCCCATAGGCTTATCCAAATTTTGCAGCTTGGCGAAAACCTGTAACCAATTTGGCACAAGATTTGGCTGTACCCAATTTCAGAACATCTCTGCCATAATGATATTATGACACCATAGCTAGCCAAAAAAAAAAAAAAATGGTATGGGCTCTGAGAAACTACTGGAGATACTCTTATGCACCGTTTGGTTGCTGAGAAACAGAACAAAAACCTAAGGACTTGACAAATAAGAACTTGAGTCTTGATTCTTGCTTCTTCTTTTTGTTTTTTTTTAAAAAAAAAATTTCCAGAAAATGTAAATAAACGAGAGCCATTTGAAACATAATAAGATTTTTGGCAATCAAATGAGGTAATATTAGCTCTTGATCTACATTCATTGTCGTTCATTTTTGTTCTCCTCAGTATCTTGTTTGTAAAACAGAGTTAACTGTGCATATTTGAATTCGCGTATTTTCTTTAATAGTACTGTGCGAATAGCAAGACTAAGAAAAAGTAGTAGTGCCACAGAAAGTGTGTGCATCAACCTACCTTACTTGGACCGTGATTGTATCTTGTATGCAGTCTTTCTGAAAAATTGTCCGAATGACTTACAAAACTGAAGGAAGTGTTTTTTTTTTGTTTTTCCCAAGATTATGCCAACTGTGGAATGTGCAGTGATTTAGGATTTTATCGCTATATTTTACACGAGCGAGAGGGTTTTCAGTTTGTAGACAAGAATGAATTACTTGTTCAATAACAGGACTTAGAAACGCTAAGGGAGATGACTGGTACATTTAGTGTATGAGTGAGATCGACTTGTGTAAATCTGGAAAAATGGTTATCGAGAAGCTAAGGGAGATGCATTGGAGTTCATCGTTACATTTGTCCTGCTAAATTTCCAATTTCTTTACATGAAATGTTTGCTATATTATATATTTTTCTCTGATAGAACATTTAGGTAAATAAATAGAGAAAATTTTGGGATAGCTTTGGTCGTTTTTGCTCGTAGGTGTTCCATACATAATTTAGTAGGGTAATGGCATTTTGTGGTGACACAGGTTCAAAGGTTACTTAGAAAAATTTCAAATAGGATCAATGACTGGTTGAAACACTCCATTGTTTTGTTCACAATCGCCACGGAGAAAACTCCATAAGACTAGGGTAACTAATGTTAATTGAGATGCTCAGAAATCATAATCTTTTCTTCTTGGCAGGGAGACAACAGATTCCTTCACAATCACTGCATCGCCTATTTTTGAAACCCTTCGACGCCTATCTAGTGTCAGATACTCAAGTAGTGATATTGATAATAAGAGTAGCTTGGATTTGGAGACAAAGACTCCATTGCTGCCCGAATATGAAAAAAGTTTTCAGAAGGACAACTCACTCAGGCTCTCAGGAACACAGTCGTCATGGTTTGATAAGGCTCCATTTCTTAAGCAATTTACCGAAGAATTTCCCATTAGCCATGGATGTAGCTTTACTCAAACTATATTCAACGGTAAGGTCATTATAGTTTACCTCAACAGGTCTGGACTCTTGTATCATATGTGATCATATTGGTTTAAATCGAAGTGAATGTAAATCTGCAACCCCTTATATACTTTTGTGTTAAGTGCCATCCAAGTTAAAAACTTCTCTGATGCACATGACAGCATTTGATTATTTTTGCTCATTAACTTTTTTGTTTGTGGGATATCGAATTGCCCGATCTTTTTGAAAAGGAAATAAAGCCTGAATTGGTAATGACTCCCTATTTTTTTAAAAATATTAAAAAATGAGAGATATGCATTGGGATTGTTGTTCCTTGCAAAATTATTTATGTTTTTTAGGATGGTGCATTGGTGCGAGGAGTCTGTTTTTCATGGCAAAACTTCTATTTCCTGTTTCCATACTATTCAAATTCTTTAGCTTGATGGACTTGTTTGGGATAACCTAGGAGTTGTGGTTGTCATGGAACAGGGGTGAATGTAATGGTTGGAGTTGGGCTTTTGTCTACACCCTACGCATTGAAAGAAGCCGGCTGGGCAAGCTTGGTGGTGCTTCTTCTTTTTGCAGTGGTTTGTTGTTATACAGCTTCGCTTATGCGACACTGCTTTGAGAGCAGAGAGGGCATCATAAGCTACCCGGATATTGGAGAAGCTGCATTTGGAAAATATGGACGTCTTTTCGTATCTGTAAGTTGTTTAAGCTTTTGATTGCAGCTCGTAACTCATTTTATAGGCCAGATGACATGTCAATCAGTCCATGAGAGCTTTAGTGTCTTTGCTATCTAATTGTCCTATGAGCGCAAATTTAAATAAGTCAATTAAATTTTATAGATAAATAGGATATGCATTTTACTATCTAATTGTCCTATGAGCGCAAATTTAAATAAGTCAATTCAATTTTATAGATAAATAGGATATGCATTTTACTGATATCATATGGGGATATTCATACGTATGTATGACTCCAAGCTGTCGTAGTAGGTGTTGATTACAATTGAAGGATTTCACTCTTTCATTATAGACTCACATTGCTCTACTTCTATCGACCACGATTTGTACATTTTCCTTAACTCTTAATGCTTGGAAACTCATTCAAATAGGTTAGAAAAGTAGAGTGCAACGGTTAAAGTTTAATCCTTCCTCCAACAGCCCAGCTCTTTTCCTATAGTCAGGTGAAAAACAGAAAATAAAGAGGGAAAAAGTGAACAGATTGCTCTAGTAAGTTTAATCCTCTTTTTTTTTTGTTGTTTTATAAGTTGCTCATATTATCTTCCTCTTGGATTGGCGCAGATTGTTCTGTACTCGGAGTTATATGTAAGTGGATCACTGATTGTTAGTCTTGTAATCACTTGGATGGTACTTTTCCTATTTCTGACATTTATAACCTGCCACTGCAGTCATATTGTGTGGAATTTATTACTTTGGAAGGGGATAATCTCGCTAGGCTATTTCCTGGTACGTCGTTGGATTGGGCTGGTTTTCAACTGGATTCCATGCACCTCTTTGGAATAATAACCGCCCTACTCGTTCTACCAACTGTTTTGTTGCGGGATCTCCGTGTCATATCATATCTTTCAGGTGCTTCATACTATCTGTAATTGTGTGCACTGCAGCAATCGGAGTTTTTTTTTAATTTAAATTTCTTTTAGCTTTTGGTCAAAACAATTTACTCTTAAAAGTTCCAACACCTATTCCGCTCATAGAGAGTCGAGATGAGTAGGAGAAGTCGGAAATATTGACCAAAACAAAAATAAATCGTTCAATTTTAGACAGTCAAATAAGAACCTTTTTTATATGCATTTCCCCTG
The DNA here is from genome assembly GCA_019656295.1 of Rhododendron mucronatum var. ripense. Taxonomy (NCBI): domain Eukaryota; kingdom Viridiplantae; phylum Streptophyta; class Magnoliopsida; order Ericales; family Ericaceae; genus Rhododendron; species Rhododendron mucronatum. The sequence goes on along the minus strand of BPLT01000039.1, from coordinate 2,199,389 downwards.
ATTTTTTTTTCACCTTGCAGCTGGAGGGGTTGTCGCGACAGTAGTGATACTTCTTTCCTTGATTTTTGCTGGTACAGTGGATGGAATTGGATTTCATCAAAAGGGTGAAGTCGTAAACTGGAGCGGCATTCCTTTTGCCATTGGTGTATATGGGTTTTGCTATTCCGGGCATGCTGTATTCCCAAACATTTACCAATCCATGGCTGATAAAAGAAAATTTACCAATGCACTTATGATATGGTATGGAACTACTTTCATCATGACATGGGCGTTTTAGTTTCACCTCTTCTAAATACCTTCTCTTTTTTAATGTGCAGCTTTCTTTTGTGTGTTATAATGTACGGGGGTGCTGCAATCCTTGGATTTCTCATGTTTGGTCAAGGCACGCTGTCGCAGATAACTTTGAATATGCCACCTCATACTGTAACCTCCAAAGTTGCGTTGTGGACAACAGTATGTATCAGATTTCCGTTGTCCCTCCTGTCTTTTTATATGCTTTTGTATGGGTCCATATATGCATGTGCTACTAGAAGCATGGATATGGATATGCAGAAAATTATTATTGCTATCAAAGTAGGATAAAAAACACAGATGTAGTTACTATCATGAAGAATTCGAAGGCAAGAGGTACTGAATATGAATTCATGACCTAAGCATACATGACAACTTTGACAGTGGCTCGACTTTTAGAATGTGTGCCTAGTGTGTCCCTGCATGCCCCCAATGTGATCTAGCATGTCCTTGATGTGTATGATTGACAAACATATAAGGAAAACTGTGACGGTGGGGCGTGGCTCAACTTTTAGAATTCCATTCTGACTTCTTAATGTGTTGAAGGATACCTATTGTGTCCCCACATGCCCATACGTGACCTAGCATGTTCCTAAGGTGTCGGATTAACAAAAAATAATGAAAAACCAGACTTGTATTTAGTAGTATCCAACACATGTCTGACAGTCTGAGTGGAGTGCTCTGTTGTGTCCATGTTAGTCATGACTCATGGATATGTGAGACCTATAGATGTGTCCATGCTCTTGGGGTTGTTGGTTGGGGGGGGGGGGGGGGGGGGGGGGGGGGGGGGCGCGGTTGTCCATTATATTTCGTGCATAAAATGCCGCATGGGGAGGTTTTTAGATTTTTTGACTTGACGTCGTCTCTAGCTGCACAGATGTTGCTTTTGGTCTGATCTTTCCTTTTGTTTCTCTGCAGGTGATCAACCCATTAACTAAATATCCTTTTCTAAATACTTCACTTGGGGAAAGTAAATATCATTTGTCTTTATCATGTTTTCCAACTGACTATGTATACTCTTGTTTTTGCTTCCTTGACAATGTACAAATATGCCTTGCTGATGAACCCACTTGCAAGAAGTATAGAGGAACTGCTTCCTATCAGAGTCTCTAATAGTTTCTGGTGTTTCGTTCTCCTGAGGACAGCACTCGTCGTTTCTTCTGTTGGGGTTGCATTTGTTATTCCTTTCTTCGGTATGTGATCTATACTTATGTTTATTTGCTTGCCGTATCCATTATACAGTATAACAGTAAGAACCACCGTATCTATGGGGAGATGGCTCCACATAGATAAAGTAACTACCAATTTCTGGTCATCAAGTTTCGAAAGAAATTTCTCAATCTATTTTGGGGCCTTCCTGAAGAAAGAAAATTGTCTGCCAGCATAGTTCATTTGGATAATATTTGAGTTTAGCAGCACAAGTCATTGTGGTTCGTTGATTCTTGGGATAGTGAGCTTCCAGGGCAAGAAGCTATGCTCTCCTGTGGTGATCATTAAACGAAAAAAAAATAAAAAATAGAGTGACTATGAAACAAAATCGGCGTCTACAATATTCACATTCCACGTAGCAATACTGCGATTAACCACGGAGATAGAGTGGCAAGAGTGCATTGCTTCTTAGTGTCGTAGTTGACATAAGGCGTTGAGTCAATCACCTAAGTAAGAAAATGCGACCTTTTTGGCCTAGTTTAGTTGGTTGATGTTATAGTATTCAACGATTTAAACGATGCGTCAGATTTCAGCTCAAGTGTAGCAAAGACAGACAATCACGTTTATGTGCAAAGTTTGCTTGAACTGATTGTAAGGTTTGTAAAGGTAATGGAAGTGTAATTCTTGTATGAAATGTAACACAATGACAGTATCTCTTCTTTTATTGCATAACATGACCAACTTCTTAAATTCAACTTCATTCTTTTTGTTGCAGGTCTTGTGATGGCTTTAATTGGTTCTCTTCTCAGTGTACTTGTGGTAAGCATAAACCTTTGATTCTGTTTTAAATTGCATGTTTTAACTTATGTTGACTGTATACTTTATGTGTAGATACATTGTCTTTTTGATCTTAAATATAGGAGAGAATCTAGAATGGATTATCCCTAAATTTGTCCAGTAATCTGTGGAATATGCCAAAAAGATAATGATCATTCGTGTTTTACTTTGTTTGGTTTTGTGAATTGATTGATTGTGTTTGCCTCCCTAAATTTCCAGAAGAGGTCTCTTCGAGTATTGTAATGGCATAATCCTGGAATACTTGGATTGACTACTAATGTTGAACTGCTTTGGCGGCGTTGTTTACTCTTGGACATTCAATAGGAACATCGGAGTAGTGTCATTGTTCTGGGGAGTTTTACTTCACTTGAGAATCTTGAGATAATTTTTGTGACACTTTGTTTAACAGACAGCAGGGTTGTCAAAAGTTTGAACCTGTTTAAATAAGAAAAAAAGTTGTAATTAAAGGGAGAGAGAAAAAAAAACAGTCTTGAAGATAAATAATTTAACCTTGGTACTATGTTAACTTTATGTTTTCGGTGCATAATGCATTTGTTTTTTGGATAACATGGCATTTGTCAAATAAAAAATCTTAATGAACCGGGTTCTAATAGGAGAATGTGAATGCCAAGATAAAAACAAAGTGATGTATTTAGACCTTCTAAAGATTGTACATCATCGCCAACTTCTCTTGATGTCAGTGTTGTCTTTGGGTTTCTGGTTTTTTTTTTTTTTCCCGATCAGCGCCTTTGGTTCATTTTTTTTTTTTCTAGTTTGTTTAGGTATATACATGTTTCCGTATGTGTTGCTTATGCTGATCAAAGGTGCATTTTGGTGTGATTCAGGCAGTAATAATGCCAGCTTTATTTTTTCTTCGAATTGTAAAGAAGCCGACAACAACTCAGGTAATGTACCTCGATGCACAATTCCAAATTTCCAATCCCTGCAAAATAAAACTCTCTCCATCAATGCAAGCAAACAAAATGAAAACTGACTGGTTTTTGTACCGGAGAACTGCTGCCTATCAGTGAAGATCATGTTGAAGGATTGAAAATTGGCTAATCAAAACGGTTTTATTGTCTAAAAGCGTTTCTTGGATATAAAACATAATCTCTCCCAACGTTATTTACACAAATTTCTCAATTTAAGAACTTGGAAGGTTCAAAATTTTTTGCTGTGTTTTGTGGTTTCCTCTTCCTCGAACAAGAAAAAGGCTCCCATAAAGAGAAATAAACACACAACAAGAACAGGAACAAGAACGAGGACGAGGACAGGAACAAGAAAACGTTGCCAGTTGTTGTGTGTTACGACACATTTTTATTGTTCTCATGTTGCTTTGTGTGTGGTATTCATGTCCCTCTACCTTTGCTCTTTACTCGTTTCTGTTTTCACAAATGCAGGTTGTTCTGAGTACCGGAACAATTGTGTTGGGGGTCGTCGGTGCAACCCTGGGAACATATTCTTCGCTTTCGAAAATCGTGAAGAAGTACTAAGATGATCAAATACCATAAATGCGTCAGCTATACAGGTGCTTCATCGCGATGTTATGGCCTGCACAGCGTTGTTTGCTTGCGTCTCTTTTTCTTCATCGATCTTGTTAATTTTCCTTTGAGAGAGTCTTTTTGGATGCAAAAAGTACATTTTTTTAGTTTCATTCACAGAGAATGTGTTGAAAACATGGTCAAAGCTATTCAATTCCATTTGCCGGTTGTAGTGGTGGATTAGGTGTAAAGCCCTGGTCCTCTGCTAACCTAACTATCTATGTAGTCCCAGATAAAACCCAACTTACAGAATTTGCGTTCGTGAGAATCAGGATTGAGAACGAGAGTGCAGAGAGGGAAAAAAACTGAGTCGGTTGTTTTAAAAAATTGCCAACAGAAGACTAAAATTAATACCAACTTTGGGAGATACTGAATATGGAACTCATTTTTCCCTATCAACTACGATAAGTTATGCTCACGATCCACTTTTAAGCATAGCAGCCTCTTGTAATCAACTTAATGCAATATACGTACGTTTATCGTTCTCCTTGCAAAACTATCAAATGCGACATGGAAGTGATTCGTTGGTCTCGCTTTTGTCCTTTGATTTAACAGAGGGGGCCGCGAATATTCAGGCGCTTCAGTTCATATCAACCGCATCACTCCCATGGATTTGCTGGGAAAGCTAAAACTCTTTTGCAATCAGTATTGCTGTATAAGGTTAGAGAAGAAAAGAAGAGTACTTTAGCAGAAAAAATAAATACACATGGAAGGAGTTCAATGGGAGATTACAAAAGGAAACATTGAAAACATGCCTGCAAGTCGACAGAAACGAATCGATGGGAGGAAATAATGACAATCTGGTTTTCGAAATCTCTTCCTTCTTTACCTTTCCTCTTATTGATTGTCTCCAAAGAAAGGAACTTACCATGCGACGGATTGTTTTCCAGTTCTTCCACCTCCCAGGCTAAGCAAAATGCAATCGCTAAAAAATGATCCATCGGGTTCTAGTAAGAGTGAATCCAAAAATTAGAGTAACCTACTACACGTAAAAATCAAAGACCTGCAAAAATTGAATTTACCGATGGAAAAGCTCATCACTTCAACTATTGGTTTTGAGACACTTAGTGCTGTTAAAACAAGGTATCTATCTTCCTCAAAAAAAGGCCATCACTTCAACTATTTTGGTTCTCTTTTATTGATATGGGATAAAATCGGATTTTTCTCTTCTAGAGAGATTTTGGTGGTCTTTTTTTTATTTTGTCACCAGCCTTTGCACGAACAAGTGTTGTCCCCTTTCTCACTGGAGTTGTCCTCTTCCTCGACAGAGCTATCTTCTTTGGCGGAGAACTCCCCCATCAGTATACCAGTGGTGACTCGAAGAGCCCAGATGACTCATACAACGGAGGAAATTCTGGACATCAGGTCCTTTCACTATCCAATCTTCCTCGTCTTGACGAAGCTTCTCCGGCATCGACAGAGTACAAATAGCACGATTTAAAGGCGATTCGAAGGCGCCTTTGGGACGAAGAAAGTGTGAATTTAGGATCGGAGATCGAAGATCGCCCTACCTTTGAAACGCACTTGAATCGCAGCAGGGATTCGACTGGTAGACGCGAGAGGATTTCGATGACAATTTCTTCTGGAATGCTTCGAAGATGGCCAGCCATTAGAGCTGGGCGATTCCATCAAAGAGTTGCGAATGTATCGCCTGTGTCTTTCTCTTTGATTAGAGCTTTGTCGAGCCCCTTTTTTTTTTCTTCTTTCAATTGCTCGTATTAGGGTTTTTTGGTTCGTGGGACTCGTATTTTGTATGAGCGGGAGACTATCATTTTTCCCTCCGAAATGTTCGTTATGCGTGGGCCCGGGTAAGATTTCCTCATCAATCTTTAGTGGTGTTTCCACTGAGAATTTGAAGGAAAGAACGAAAAAAAGTAGGTTAGCTTTCCTCATCGTAAGGCTGTAAACAAGTCGAGTCGAACTTTATCGAGTTTGAGCTCTGCAGCTCATTTACTAAATGAGTCAAAAATTGGAGCTTGAGCTCGGCTCGGCTTGAGTCTTTATGAGCCAAGCTTAGTTATTTATTAAACAAGCCTTTTTAATCGAGTCGAACTTCACTCAACTCGTTTACTAAATAAGTCGAGTCGAGCCAAACCGCTCTCGCGAGCTTCTCGATTCGTTTACAACCCTAGTTTTAGAGGTATTTACATGAAAAAATTTTGGGGAAAAAAGATAGGCATTTTTATCATCTCGTTCACATCAATCAGCAAATTTTGACATTTTAGCTTGTTGTTCAACATCTTTTTCACTTACATACTCGTCATACAACTTGTTCGCTACTCAAAAAAACTACTCCGTAACAACTTAATTGCAACAATTTTTTTCTCAAAATTTATTCACCAACAGAAACACCCCCTAATGCAAGGTTTCTGGAGAGTCTTGTAGTGAGAAGGTTGAGCTGGTCTTTGTATTTTCTCTCTCCCTCTCCATAATCTCCTTCTGGTTCTCACTTTCGAGCTGACACTCATAATTCGTATTTTTCATATCGTAGAGATCAGTACGTGCTGGTGGTGTTTTTTTTCTCTTTTCTCATTGAGTTGTTGATTACACTACGACTTTTTTGTTTATGGGTCTCAAAATCCTATGCGCAAGGTCCTACCTCCCCAAAATCCAAAACGAACAGGGTCTATGTGACTTTGCGTACAGTGTCCAAATTCACGTGACTTTGAGAGCAACTATTGAATCCAAATTCACGAAACTAATCACGAGTATTGCGTAAGTTAAAATACTCCGGGCATGTACATATGTATCAGCCAAAGTTAAATTATACATCAACCAAAGTTAATTATTATATGTGAGGTTAAATAGGAGCATAGCAAAAAAACACTGACGATGTGTATGCATATAATTGTGATTATCGGATAAACAATTTCCTATAGCTCCATTCAGTTGTCGAGAAAGTTGTGTGGAAAATTGGTTCCCAAAAAAAGTGAAGTAAAAGAAAAGGAAAATTATTTTACTGTGAGTGTTCATTTGACAAAAGAATTTTGCAAGAAAAATTAAGATTTAGTTGTTCATTTGTTAGGAAAAAGAAACTTTAGAGAAAATTTTGTGAGTGTTCACTCATTTTCCTTTTTCCGGGACGCAAAATTATGTGTTTTTTGCAGGATCACTTTTGCAGGAAAGTAATTCCTGCAGGAAAACTTAAATTGGTAAGTCCTAGAATTTTCCAGCCAACTAAACACTGGGAAAGTTATGGGAAAATTGATTTTTCCGTCCTTTCCTGTACTTTCCTGGCAACTGAACGGGACCTATTAGTACCAATTTCGCTTCCTTTTTATCTTATTGTATTTGTGACACCGGGAAAGAATTGAAAGTTTAGAACCGTGGATTAATCGTGGACCGAACTGCAAATTCACGGATTGATTTGGTTCAATTTAGCTTGTAAGATTTTTGTCCGGTCCTGGATTTCAATATACTCATCTTGGAATTGAGAGCAAGATCATTAAAGTAGGATACAACCGAATCAATTTGGACCATTTGCACCCCTCGTATCAACCAACCCAAGTAACACCGGAGTAATATACTAGCCCGCCCCACTCCTCAGATTTGGAACTTTCATCAAAACCAGGATAAATTACTAGTCAGTCCAGGTAATTAGCTTATATTTTCAAGAACTCCGGCCCTATTTAGAAATACACCATCAAGAGGAAGCCCACACTTTCCATTTAAATTTGCAAGTAAATAAAAATGGGCAATATTAATTAATGGGCAAATTTTGGACCGACCGTAATTTATCTCAAAAGCACCCGGCCCAGTCGATCTGTACGCCACTGTGCGTGAGTGAGAAAGAAAAGGCCGGTGCGCACAGACGCTGTGCACAGACCAGCACATACGCTCATGCACAAGCAGCACAACACGTACCATTAAAAGCAAAACCCTATTGAAACGCAGCGATCGCGAACCCTCTGCCGTACAACATGTCTCACCGGCGTCGAGACGACAGCGACGAGGAGCTCGAGCGAGAGGAAGACGAGGAGGAGGGAAAGAGCAGCCGCAAGCGTCGGAGATCTGAGTTCATAGACGACGTGGCGGAGGAGGATGAAGACGAGGATGAGGAGGAGGAGGAGGACGGTGAGTTTTACGATGGTGGTGGTCGTCGTCGAGGAGGCGACCGGCCCAAGAGGCGGGCAGGGTCTCTATACATCGACGAGTATGCGAAGGTGGATAGCGACGGGGAAGAAGACGATGAAGATGGTGGCGAAGAGGGTTAGGGTTTCTGTGCTTCTCCTTCTTTCATATGTTAGTTAATGTCATCCGTATGCATATACGACATTTGCGGACGTGCATGGATTTGTTGTTTTCAATGTTGTTTGGCTGAAATAGGTTTCGAAAGCTTCGGAATTTGGGATGCTTATAGGAATTGCGTGCGGGAAAACTAAGTTGATTTATGTGATATTGGTTTGGGTTTGTAGGCTGGCCCCTCAATGCTTTTTTGCTTTGATTTGAGAGCATGGTTCTATAGCAAAATGTCCCTTTGCAAGTCAGTTCTTGGAGGTATGGAGGAGCTACTATTTTAGTGGTAATCTGACAGTAGCCGCTTGGTGCATATATTGCCAAACGTTGTCTCCAATCCTCCCTTGCCCATTCCCCAATGATTGGGGACTAGATGGTTTCTGTTATTGTCGTTGTTGCCGGGAACGTATTTAAATTCTGAAAAAAAGAACAACTCTTTGGATTTTAGTTCAGTTGTTTGTTAGATTCTATTGGTTCGTCGATTGTGCGAACCTTTTTGTTTTCGGAGCCTGAAATATTTTGTCAAAACCAATGACTTAGGGGTGGGTTAGGCCAACACTACAATTTTAGTTTGACTGAAATCTGTGTCCTAATTAATTTCGATATGACTCTGTGATGTTTGGGAGCAGTGGTTTATTAATTCGACACTCGACAGGTCTAAGTTGTCTAACGCATCTTGGATCGATTTGGACGATTGACACCTTGCCTTCATACCCGAGTTGAAACGATTATGTATCTGTACTTAAGGTTCAGGATCCATATAGTGATGTTTACTGGTTTGGTTGTATTTTTTTTCCTAGCGAACTTGAAATATTGAAGTACGAGGAAGAAACCACAGAAATAAAATTAGGAGTGATGCAGATGAATTTTTACTTATATTCTGTTATTTTACAGGTTTCGTTAGAAATTAACTGATATCATAATATGTGTAAGACCTTCTGGCAATGGCCACAAGGAGTAACAAGTGTAACTGAGTGAAATATGTAGCAAGTGTAATGGAGGACTTCTCTTTTTACATACTGTTTTTTTTTTTTGTTCTTCCTCCTCTGCTTCCTTTTTGATTTGCGTGGTGATGGTTTGTGTGGAGAATATTAACTTATAGCATTCATCTCGCTCTTAAGCTATTGGTGTCTACTGGTCCAACATAATTTGTATTCTTCATCTTTGAGCATGAAATATTATGGTAGTGGCAGTCATCAATTCTGCACGTGTTGTTTTCTTGACGGAGATTGGACATTCCTGTTCTTTTTGAGCTTGGTGATTGTCCTGAATTATTGTGTTAATGTTCTTCTGAATCCAATGAAAAATTTGACATCCTTTGGCTTGCGTATTTTGTTTCAAGTGGATGTTTCACTATGCTCATAGTCATGCAGGGTTCCTTTTTTTTCATATCATTTTTTTATTTGGCTGGTTTAAGCCTGGCTTACATTTTATCGCTGATTGTTTGGGCTCCTGAACGTACAGACTTCATAGTAGATCATGTGACTGATCTACAAGATGAAGATGACGTTAGAAGGATGCACTGCCGCTCGTTGTCGCCAAGGGAGGATGACCAAGAAGATGTTGAAGCTCTTGAGAGAAGTATTCAGGCAAGATACGCCAGATTGAGTCACACAGAATATGATGAGGAGAGACAGGAGACAACAGATGTAGAGCAACAAGCTCTTTTGCCATCTGTTAGGGATCCGAAGTTTTGGATGGTGAAATGTAAGGTATGGTTGCTAATGCTTGTGCTGTTCATTACCTATAATGACACATTATAACAATCTCTTCAAATTCTGTTTGCCTGCACTAGACTGGTCATGAGCGGGAGGCAGCTGTTTGCCTGATGCAGAAGTATCTTGATAAAGGATCTGAGTTGCAAATTAGGTCAGCCATAGCTCTTGACCATCTCAAGGACTACATATATGTTGAGGCAGACAAAGAAGCCCATGTGAAGAAGGTACATAACTACTGATGTGTTGTTTGTTTGTGTTGCTTGATGAGCTCCGCATAAATGCTTTATCATCTATTGGGACATTGTGTGTTGTGACCAGAACTGATCTTATTAGCATCTTTATTCAGGCTTGCAAGGGTATGCGCTTAATTCATGGGAATGCTAAAATAACACTCGTTCCAATCAAAGAAATGACTGATGTTGTCTCAGTGAAAAGCAAAGCAATTGATCTTTCCAGGGATACTTGGGTCAGAGTGAAGAAAGGAGATTATAAAGGGGATCTCGCTAAAGTAAGGACTGTTTGATCCTCTTAGACTAAAATATGCCAGTGTTCCCTAAAGTATTCAATTTGCGTCATTTTGATCATCAATGTACCAATTTTTTATTTTGATATCTTTATTATGTAATTTGTATGTATGCACTCCGTTTAATCTTTTTTTATTGTTCAGAAAGCGGGGGAGGAATTATCACGTGTTCTGGAGGTAATAATTAGATGGGTGGTTTCGTATTTTTGCACGGAGCATCTAATATATGCACCACATGTGGAGATGCAAACGAACCATCTTAGGGTTTAAGTAGGGACCAGAGGGACTAAGGGTTTGCTGTATAGCTTGACCGAATCAAGCATCAGAGTGCAAATGGATATGGCTTGACGATGTTAGTATCTATCGTGAGCACGAGTGAGTGAGTTTTTCCTCCATTTGAGCTAATATTGGCAATTCAGTAAGCTTCAATATGTAAGTCTAATAAGGATACAGTTCTTTATTAGAAGCGGGGTCGGCCTGAGGTTCAAAATGTTCAAGGTGCTATTAACTTTCGTGGGACCGTCCATACGGAGGTTTGGTGGATGGTGAGATTGGTCCCCGAAGATTAGCCGAGATGCGAGTAGGGCAAACTCGGACACCTCGAGTTATCAAAATTTAAAAATTCCTCATTGGGGATATAGTTCTTTGTTGTGTTTAACAATGGTGTTTTCTGTGCATGATCAAATTGGATCCTTTATTCATAGCAAAAGTGGATCACTTGTGATTAAAGAGAGGGTTCTCTCCTAAAGCGCAATCTCCACTATCTTTCCATAGACATCCTTTAGTTGTGTCATAAATAACTCAATGTGCCATTTGTCCTTCACGGTATCCACTATCCGATTATTTAAAAGGTGGATTAGAGATTGGACCACATACAAATCACATGCTTAAGACAACAAAATGATAAAATTGGTGCATAGAGGACCAAAATGAGACAAACTGAATACTTTAAGGACCATTGGAATCTTACACTCTTCTTATCTCATTCCTGTTTTCATTCTTGCTGTAGTTGTTTCATTTTTAATTAGAACGCTTCGGAATTTGGTTGCACATTTTTTGCCCCTGCATTTTAACTAAGCTTTAAGATTCTTTGTTTATAGGTTGTGGACGTGGATAATGTGCAGCAGAGAGTTACAGTAAAACTAATCCCACGGATTGACTTGCAGGCCCTTGCAAATAAATTGGTAAAGTTCCTGCTTGCTAATGAGATTTTTGCTTTAAGAAGTTGAAGTTTCTGCATTCAATAGGGGGATTTGTATTGTTTTCCTTAAGTGAATTTATTTTTGGAAAATTCTAAAATCAGCCCAATGGGCTGACAATAGTAAGTGTGTGAATGTGTATTAAAGGGTGTAAAAAGTGCAAAGAAATACGTATTTTCCTTGTTTTCTAGAGTGCTTATCGTCAGCCCAATGGGCTGATAATAGCAAGGCGGTTTATTTTTTACATGGAAAAAGAATTGTAGTCAAGGATTTTCATAGACTGAGAAAATCGAAGGATTCCCAACATTGAGCTTTGAATTTGATATCAGTAGATTGTGGGTTCTTACAAGTCAGATTCTTTTTCTTTCAGGAAGAAAGGGAAGTCCCAAAAAAGAAGGGATTTGTTCCACCTGCACGTTTTATGAATGTTGATGAAGCTAGGTAGACTTTCTTTTATCATCTCTAATTGGATCTGATATGGAATTCCATGTGTTTCTGCTGTAAGTTTTAGTGTGCATTGCTTTCTGTTGTATTTTCAGAGAAATGCGTATACGTGTGGAGCGTAGATATGACCCAATGACCGGCGATTACTTTGAGAATATAGGCGGCATGATGTTCAAGGATGGTTTCCTTTATAAAAATGTCTCCATGAAATCAATCAGCACTCAGAACATACAACCAACTTTTGATGAATTCGAGAAATTTCAGCAACCCATTGAGCATGGAGTTGGAGATATGGCTAGTTTGTCAACAGTGTTTGAAAACAGGAAGAAATGCCATTTTATGAAGGGTGATCAAGTTATTATTGTGAAGGGAGATCTCAAAAATTTGAAGGGATGGGTTGAGAAAGTTGATGAAGACAATGTCCACATCAGATCAAATGCGGAGGGCCTCCCTGTAAGACATCACGGAAAACTCTCTGTATTTGTTCTTTAGTCTGAATTATTTTTTCTCTGGTGCTCCTTGTCATTGTTAGTTTGTAACAATTTCCGAATTTCTTTCTTTTCTTTTCTTTTTTTTTTTTGTGCAGAAAACTCTTGCTGTGAATGAAAAGGAGCTTTGCAAGTACTTTGAACCTGGGAATCATGTGAAGGTTGTCTGTGGTGCTTCAGAAGGCGCAACTGGTATGGTCATAAAGGTTGAGGGGCAAGTAGTTATCATATTGTCCGATACAACTAAAGAAGACGTAAGCTTTTCTGTTGAACTTTCGATTATCTGTTATTTCTTAATGAACAAGTGATGCAACTGTTTGTTGTATTCAGATACGTGTCTTTGCGGATAATGTTGCAGAGAGCTCTGAGGTGACTTCTGGTGTTACCAGAACTGGGGGATATGAGCTTCACGATCTTGTGGTTGGTAGATCACGTGGGAACAGCAACAGAAATGTACACTGATCTACGGATTGTTCCTTATGTATTTTCCCGAGCTCATGTTGCTGTTATAATGAGTCTTGCTCTTGCTTCTTTCCTCTAGGGTGATACACTGGCTTCAAGATTTTCTCATCTCAGAACTCCAACTCATGTTCCGCAATCCCTAGGGAAATTGCCTAGAGGCGCTCCAATGGACTGTATGTTGGTGATATCATGCTGATTGCTGCTTTGGATATTTTTGTTCTTTCTTTCTCTTTTTGAACACTTCTTTTCCTGCATCTCCGTTCCTTCCTTTTTTCCTTTTCACATTCTTGCCTGACACTTTCTGTTATTCATTATGATGTCATTCAAGAAGTAGAACTCTGTTTCCAATGCTACTTATGTCTTACAGCTGGAGCAAGGCATAGAGGTGTTAGAGGACATGATCCATTGGTCGGTACCACAGTAAAAGTTTGTCAGGGGCCTTTCAAGGGATATCGAGGACGCGTCGTTGATTTTAAAGGCTCATCTGTGAGGATTGAGTTGGAGTCGAAAGTAGTAGCAGGCATGTTTACCTATTTAGGAACTTGTTTTCCCTCTCTTTTTTTGTTTTCTGTTTTGAGCATTATGTAAAACTTCTACTTTTTTTTTTGGTAATTTTCTTTGAACAGTTGATCGTCATCATATTTCTGATAACATGGTTGTTTCGACTCCTTATCGGTAATTGTTCCTTTTCCTTGGTTTCCTCCAAGTAGCATAGATTTAGACTTGCTAACTAGTTCTTTTTCCCCAGTAGTGGTACGGGTAGTGAGACCCCCATGCATCCTTCATGCACACCATTGCATCCATATATGACTCCGATGAGAGATCCTGGAGGTTTGTTTTTCAAGTTTATTGTGGACTTATGTTGCTCAGACTTATGTATGTACTTACCAATCAATTTGTCTTCGCTATTACCACAGCAACTCCTGTTCGTGATGGAATGAGGACACCTATGCGTGACAGAGCATGGAATCCGTACACACCAATGAGTCCACCTAGGTCAGTTGCTGAATTGCATTAATTGGTTTGTTGTTTAGAGAAAATAATTAGACCCAAGAAAGTGAAGAGAATTTTTGGTTTGCAAAATATGTTTCCTGGCTGCATGTTAATTTACATAGTGAAGAATATTTGGTTTGCAAAATATGAATTAACACGCAGCCAGTAATCAAACCAAATTGATTATGGATGTAGATTGGTTCTCGTGTAGCATATTATTTAGGGGTTGCTGGGTTGCATTGGATTTGATTTCTAGTTGCGCCATTTGGTCATAACAGATCTAAAAGATTTGTGTTTTTCTTGAATGGAAAATTAGGGATAACTGGGAAAATGGAAACCCTGGTTCTTGGGGGACAAGTCCACAGTATCAGGTCAGAATGATTGTCACTTTGGTTACCGCTATCCAAGTAAGTTTTTTAGTACGTGGTGACAGATTCTTGTTATCTTTTTCTCAGCCTGGAAGTCCTCCTTCAAGGAGATATGAGGCGCCTACTCGTGGTTCTGGTGGGGCCAACACTCCCAGCCACAATTATGGAGAGGCTGGAACGCCAAGGGGTAGTAGTCACACCTACGGAAATTATACAATGGGTTTTCCTTTTTCCAGTTTCTTTACTTACTCTGCCTTTCGCTACACAATACTAAGTTCTTCATTCCTTCGTTTCTGTACACGCAGCAAATGCCCCGAGCCCATACCTGCCATCCACTCCTGGTGGACATCCGATGACACCAAGTTCATCATCATATCTTCCTGACACTCCTGGTTGGCAACCAATGACACCTGGAAGAGGTGGGTTGGATGTAATGTCTCCTGCAGTAGGTCTGTTTGCTCTTTTTAGTCGTCAAAATTTATTCGGTGAATGTAATACTTCATCTATTTGATGAAATATGGAGTTTACTTCGGGGCCATGCAAGGTTAGGCTTCAGTAGCTAAAACCTTTTTATACGCATATACTTTTGAATTTTGATGTTACTACTACAAGCTTCTGCTTGTAAAAACTAATTATGCATTTTCATTGCCGCATGGAAGTACAACCTTTGCACTCTGTTGATGTGCTGGGAAGCACAAAATTCTACACTATTGTTCTTAAGCTTATTTTATTTCTCTTTATCTTGAATGTTGCATATCTGCTTTGAGTTTCTGCAAGTATGACGTTTGACGTCCACTTCTTCACAGATGGGGATGATGAAGGACTTTGGGCACTTCCAGACATATTGGTTAATGTACGCAGGTTTTTTGAAGACACTGTCATTGGAGTTGTTCGAGACGTGCTTTCGGTATGTATTTTTGTTAGGCAGGAATGAGAGTATTATTGCATTTATATACTTTAGCACAGAAATCGATTTGTTTGCCTTAGTGTAAAGGAAAGATGTTGGCTCCAATCAGAAGTTTTGGGAATTAGAAACATCAGGTTGCCTTGGGTGGGCAATTCAGAAGGACATCAGTAACAGGGAAGCAGATTAAAGAGGAAATTCTGAGAAAATCAGTGCTTGAAAGTTATTTGTGTGAGTACATTTTACCTAATAATGGAACTTACCAAGGGCATGTCCATCCCATACTGTATTTCCTCCTCTATCCGAATGGGTTTGGTTTCACAATCCAAATATGGAGTATGGAAAAACAAATGGATGATCCTCCAAATTCACCTTTTGAAAATGAAAATAAGGAAAGTGTTAGATGTCGATGGAAAGTGGATAATGGTTGAGAAAGAAGTGAGGAAGTATTTGAAACGAAGATGAGATATGAAGATACAAGTTTGTGATTGGAGTTTGTATCAACAGTGATATCCTCTATATCCACTTTTGGATTATACATGTCATGTTAATTTCATTCTCTCATTGGAGAAATAGAGGATATTGGGTTGGAGAAACTCAGAAATTGCAGATTTTGGCTCGCAAATTTTCTAGGCAAAGAGTCTTATGGTCATACTATTTGGAATTCTATGACGTTTTCTCATTTTATTTAACTGCACACAACTGCCGAAAAAGGAAAAAAAAAAATGAAGAAAAGAAATCTTTGAAAGCCATTAGAGTGACCTCTTGTTCTTGGAATGCAAGAGCTTCATAATTTTGTTTGTGAAGTAGTTCTCCAGAGACACACTTGGATTGCATATGTTTCTATGCAGAGTATTTCGGAACTGATGCATCTTGCGTATTTGGCTCTGAAACATTGTTGGAGGTAGATTCGTGACACGTATTTTTTCTTTTTCAGGATGGTTCATGCAGGATAAACCTTGGATCAAGTGGCAACGGCGATACTGTAATTGCTCTTTCCAGTCAAATAGATTTAGTGGTACCAATGAAATCAGACAAAGTGAAGATAATGAGCGGTGCACTACGGGGTTCTACTGGTAAGCTGATAGGTGTTGATGGTAGTGATGGAATTGTCAAGCAAGATGCAACTTTTGAGGTTATGATATTAGCATTAAACATTCTGGCCAAAGTAGCTCAATCTTGATAGACTACATAGATTAGGGGTTTTTCCTCTTTTTCAAATCCCAAGTATTCCTCACAATATCTGCTGTACATGGTTTTTCTTTAACCATAGATGAGGCAGGGAAAGAAGGAGAGTTTTCTTGGCTTTATGGTTTTTTCTCCTATTTTGGGTGACTTCCCTATTTCTCCTAATAATGAGAATAATCCCTTTTCGCTTTTGTCCATGTTTTTCTCGTGGCTCTCCTTTTATTCATCTTGTATCAAACCAAAGGGATGTTGTTACAAGAGACTTGTAAAGGGACTGTAGTGGCAACTCTAGAAATGTCTAAGTGTGGGGTCAATCATCGGGTTGAATTGAATTGAGCGATTCCCAAGTTCAACTCGTTAAGTTTAAAAACAAGCTCGAGCCATAACGTCAAGCTTGATTGGCAAATTAGCCGAGCTCAAGAAACTAGAAGCTCGACTCGATTTGGCTCAATAATTACTTGATAAATGATTGATATGCGCAATAAAGGCTCAGTAAAAATATGATAAGGGCTCGATAATAATTAGACAAGGGCTAGAGTACTTAATGTTTGATGTACAATCTTAATAAAAAGAACATAGAATTTTCAATTTCTTTAGAATAGAGTATTTTCTTAAACTTGTATATGTACTTATACATCTAAATTACTTGTCTATGTCGTCAGTGCTTGTAAATTGTGAAGGCTGTATTTTCCGCGTTGTGTTTAACTGCGTTTTTAGCAAGATTGTGAGCAATGAATTTTAAGAGCGAGAAATAATCTAATGTAATGTTGGTCACAAATTTTTTTTGGAATCATTTACTATTAATTGAGAATAATTTTTTGTAGAATAATAAATGATTTGTTTGGTTCGTGTTTCGAATTTTTTTTTGAAAAATAGTAGGGGTGATAAGTGGAGAGAGATAGAGAGAAATATTGAAAATAGGAGGAATGTAGAAGGAATTTTTTGAAAAATTCTTTTTGAAAATGAAAGAGAACAAAACATTCCCATGGGATCGCGCGACCCCACACCTGGAGTCCCCTCTAAAAGCAAATACACTACGAATTAGGGATGGCAATCTCGGCCGACCCGTTCGAACCCTCCCCGTTCCCCGTCCGAAAAATCCCCGAACTTCGGGGATTCGTTTGGGGATTGGGTAGGGTATGGGGAATTTTTTAAAAAAAATTCGGGGATCGGGTAGGGGACGGGGATAGGTCTGTCCCCGCCCCGAACCCTACCCGTCCCCGTTCCCCGTTCATTCCCCGCCCCGTCCCGTCCCCGAATCCCCGAAATATATACTTATATATAAAAATAAATAAACATATACTATATTATATGTCAGTCCTGTTTTGATAATGTTGGAAAAACTATGTTGTAGATTAACTTATGTGTTGGAATTAGTTATTATGGGCTGAAAATTGATAGTACTTGCTAAAACAGTGGATAACATGTGTTGTTATGCATTGAAAATTAGTAGTATATGCTAAAATTGTGAAATACAGGTGTAGGAAATGGAGGTACTATTATGTGCCGCAAATACAAATCCCCGAATCTCCAAATCCCCGAATCCCCGTTTTGGATCCCCTTTCCCCGTTTGGATCGGGGATGGAGAAAAAAAACAAATCCCCATTGGGGATCGGGTCAGGGATGGGGATGGGGTAGGGGGTAATGGGTAGGGGTGGAGGTAATACCCCCGTCCCCAACCCGTCCCCATTGTCATCCCTACTACGAATAGACCAAGAAGATTTGTGATTGACTAGTAAAAATAAAACAACCAAAAAGACTAGTCGTTCGAAAAAAGCATTTATAGAATATATAAGTAGACTAAAACGGTGTCATATTATTATTATCCACACTAAGGCCTCCATTGGAGTAATTTTTCGATGTCTGGTGTGTTAGACGGTCCAGATTGAAACTTTCTCTGTCCTCTCATCCGACCACTCTCTCTACTTTCTCTCTCATTTCTCTTTCTCCAAATCCGAGCCGTCCAAAGCTAAAATGAACGGCCCAGATAAGTTGCTTGGACAGTTGCTTGACCAAGTCTATTGGTTGGTTGTTTCTCATTATTTGTACTTTTATTAGATTCGGATCAATTTTTATGGATTAATCGCTTGTCTCAAGAAAAAAAAAAAAATTCAAAAAAATATAAAAATATAGGCCAAATTCAAAAGTACTGAGGACAATCTTTGTTTTAGCATCATTTTATATGAATATTATTATTATTTTTTTAAACTTTCGTTTAAGGTAGTGTAAACAGCAACATCACGATGCTTAACGGAACTGAGTTCTCGTTGCTACAGCAGCTCGCCACACCACCAGGCGTCGCTGTTCACTCGGCAGCCCTCTCTCTCCGCGCCTTCACAGCCACTAGACCCACTTCGGCGGAGGCGGCGTTGAAAGAATGCGAGGGTTGGGGCAAACCACAGTTTTTTACCTAATTCCAGCTACTATAGAGGCATTATCTCTTCGCTCAGGGTTCTCCGGCGTCGTTGAGAAAAGGTGAAGTGTTTGATCTGAAGTGTGTGATTTTGGTTAGCAAAGGGTCTAATTAGTTTTGGTTTTTTCGTTTGGTGAAGCGATTCGATCTGTTTTGACCGGTGAACTGTTTTGAATCTTTAATCTGATTTTTGGTCGGTGAAGTGTTTTGGGTTTGCAAGGGGTGATCTGAAGTGTTTTGTGTTGTTCTTTGAAATAGTGTTCTGTGATTCAAATTTGCTCAGGCTGTTGGGGTGCGTATGTTTTCTGTGGGTAGCTGTCTAGCTGAAACAGAATTTGGAGGCTTGGATAGGTATTTTGCTTACGAACTGCTGGAGATGCTGTAATTCTAAATTGTTCAGTGAAGGGTAGAAGAAGAAGAGGGGAAGCTATGGCGAGTGGCCGGTACACTTTGGCGAGGGCCACGTTCTATCTACCAGTTGAGATTTTGATTGATATCCTATCGAGAGTGCCAGTGAAATCACTATTGCGATTCAAATCCATATGCAAAACCTGGTATGATCTCATTGAAACCCCTAATTTCATTTCCAAACGTCTTCAAACCCAGTCTACTCTCAACTCCAGCTCTCTCCTTGTGCACACTTATAATAATGAAACCCTACACGCAATGTCATTGCTCTTCAATGATGGGTTTAATAATGGCCCAGTCAATCTCGACTTCCCATTTCTGGATAGGAGAGATGCTTTCTTTACCATTGCGGGTATCTATGATGGTTTAGTTTGCATAAATTTGTGTCGCTCTGGATATAACTTGATTCTATGCAATCCCTTGACCAGAAAGTTTCGGGGTATTCCGGATTTCATATGGAACCAGTCCAATGGGGTTCACCATCACTGTTCATGTGTTATGCGAGTCAGTTTTGGGTTTGGCTTCCATCCTAGTGCTAATGATTACAAATTGATTAGGATTGTGTTTTATCTTCGTCTTGCCATGGGAGCCACTTGCAAAGCTAATCTGTACATGGTGAGCACAGATACATGGACGGAAATTGATGATAGAAAGCTTTCATTGTTTTCTCGGACGGCGCATCGTGATGACTGTGTGCGGATTAGTGGATCTTCTGCTTCAGCGGTCTTGAATGGAGTTTTCTATTGGCAGGCACATGAAGTTCCAACTAATCAAGTGATTGTTGTGTCCTTCGACATGGGTGACGAGGTGTTTAGAAAAATAAGAACACCACCATGTTTGGGTAAGAATTTGCATGAGACTAACTTGCGATTTACGGAATTGAAGGATAAACTTGCTTTGGTTACTTATCCTGACGACAAATGCCTTGACGTGTGGATTTTGAATGAAGACCAGGGTTCTTGGACTAACCAATTCAAAGTTGAATCTTTTCCAAGGATCGCAAGTAATGTGGGAAGTGGGGAAAATGCTAAAATTACAGTGGTGGGATTTGCAAAAAATAATGAATTGTTAGTGACTGAACACAAGGTATCTGGTGATTTGAAGCTCTTTTTGTACGATCCAAAGACTCAAGAAACTGTGGATCTATATTTTGGTCAGGTTCCGTATCGATGTTCAATTTATTTGTATGCCGGGACCCTGCTTCAAGTCATGCAACGCGTTGAAGTCATCCTTAACTAGAAAAACAACAAAGCAAGCAGAATTCGTGGAAGTGTAAGATGCTGTTTTGAATGTTTTATCTATTCACGCTTATTTTAGTTGTGCGACTTCAACTATGCCTTGAATGTCTCTTTTGTATGGGTAATATATCTTTGACCCTTGATTTTTACGATGTTGACTGCTATAGTTGAATCCTAATTCTTAGTTTCCCATGTTCAGCTTTCAAGTGTTGTATCATCATTTTAGCTTATTGTATCATTGGCGAGTGTTGTGGTTGAACCATTCCTCTCTCTGGTTTTCCCACTAGTAACTTCTTTGTTTACCCTTAAGTTCTCTACTTCTCTCCCGTGATATTTTTGAATAGATGCAGCAGGTGCAATGCTCATGCCGAATATGTAGGAAATAGCTATTAATGTGGTTGAATGATGTGCGGTGTGTAGTTGAGTTTGAATTGTATACCAGTGTGATAGTCGGGCCAAATGATCTCTCTTCTATGCTTAGCACTTAAGTTCTCTATCGCGCAATGTTTGAATTATGTTTTTATATGAGCTATTAATTTTCAAAAATCAGCAATGGATCATCCTCATTGTGCATTACTTATGCTCTGGATTTTGAGTGCAGGAAGCAAGGAAATGAGCTTTGGAATTTAATTGGGTCTCCAGGCATGCTCTCTATGATGCCTTTCGGCTTTGCTTTTGAGGCATCATTCAACAACATAACGTCCCTTCACTTGGAAGGTGTAAAAGGCGCTATGTCAGTGGTAAAATTTTATAAGACACTTTGTGCGTATATTATCAAAGGTTAAGTCTCTCTCCAATCCTCTCCTGTCCATACCCTCATTAATTGGGAATCACGTGGGTACTCTTATTATTGTAGTTATTTCATCATCCCAAAGGTATGACAGTCAGCCAATACACAGTTGCTTGGTCCATAGAAAGATGGTATTGAAACCTCTATAGGCCCAGTAATCAGCTTTCAGAATTCAATCACTTGCAGTATTTTTCTTTTTTCTTCTTTCTTATTCTGCTAGAGTTGGGACCTTTTTTTTTTTCTTCTCCCTTTGTTGTCCGTAAATGGAGTGTATCCCTTATTTCGAGTGAAGGAGAATACAATTCAAGTTCAAAGCATTTTGGTTTATGAGGATAGCTGGGAAGATGTTCTCAGGCTATTAGCTAATGGCTGGAAAGCAAATTTGGGGAATGATGTGACACTAACTTGAATATATTTTGACATGAACTTGAGGAAAAATAAGCAATGTTCAGAAACATACATATATACATAAGGTGCAATTGGGATGCAATTTCTTATCAATGATGTCTTTTTTATCCTTTCAATGCCTATATAACACTTTGATATCAATGGATTTAACTTTTTGCTGATAAAAAGAAAATGCTTAAGGAGCAATTGAGGCGGAAGCAGACCCGAGGCACAGGCAGACTCTAACCGTCAGACTAAGGAAACAATCAAGAAGATAAACCAAGTGTAACCTTATGGAGAGAAAAAAGGACAACGAAATTGTAAGTCATACCTTTTCCATGATTGAAGGTTCTTTGTGAAGAGGGGATAATGGTGGAATCGTACTGGTATAATGTCAAGAAATGGTGAGCTGTTAGTGGAAGACAATAAAAAAAATGGTGATCTAAATCTCTCTTTACTTGATCTGAAGAGTTTAGGAACTAAGAATCTTCCTTTTACTCAGGTTGTGTATCCTTGTGAAATTTTCCTATAAGTGGAGACCCTTTGTCCAAGGATGGGATCAGGGGGGGTCTAGTGGCGGCGACCGCCACGACAAGAAATTTAAAAAATGTAATTATTATATGTAAAAAAAAAAAATTATGCCAAACTTATATAGTCTCGCCACTACTAGATTTTTTTAAAATACATTTCGCCACTGCTAGGATAAAATCCTGGTTCCGTTCTTGCCTTTGTCCCGTGAAGAAAGACAATGAAACAAAGAACACAAGCAAAGTGTTGCTTAACAAGAGGGAAAAGACACAAAGGTAGTATTAAATTTGTGGAGAGTCTCCTGTGTCACCGTTGGTACAAATCTAATTTGATACTATTGAAGAGAAGAACTGCTAAACTTTTTTCTTGTGATGATGCCGTGGTTGACTGCTTGCTGTTATATTCTGGAGCTTATATTGCACACACAATCAATGCAAATAGAATTTTCAACTCTTGTTGCATGCCTACAAAATCAATAAATACGCGTGTTTCTTTCTCCTTCTTTGGTCTGAGAATCTGTTTCTACTGGCATCTATTGCCACAGATTTTCTAGGGGTCTTCTACAGAATTCTAAATCCTGGTGATTTGCTTCAACCTATGATTTGTTGGGTTGTACCTATTCTTTCGGTACACTTGCGTGTGCATTGCTGTTTCTTTGAACTTTAAAGATGCATTGCTGGCTTGGCTTACTTCGTCTATCCGAAGGGCACATAATTCACATAGCACTTTTCTAAATCATATTGACTTTCATTACTGTTCTTCTGGTTTAGCAAAGCCAGTTTTACAAATTCTGCTTATCCTATTTCATTAGGTTCTTTCATCTACATGATAGTCAGTGGTCTGGTGTAGGATTTATTGGTACTAATCAATCTGGTGCCATTTGACAGCATTCCGATGTTGTATTCTCATTGATTGTTTAAATCACCCTTTGATTTGCTATATCAAAGGAAGTGGGGACACACTATTCTCAGAAATTGGGGACACAGACACGGCAATCTTTTCTTCAAAAATTATTTTAGTTATGCAAGCCCACATTGTTATCGCCACTAAATATATAGGTTTGGTCTCGCACCAAATACATTATTGACCGATGGTGTATGCTTATGTACATATGCATATGTTTTATGTTACATTTTTAGCTCAATACTTTTGAAATTCGAAATGTTTTACGATTTAAAAGCTTTCAAATTTACAAAAATTACCCTGTCGTGTCCCCATATATGTCCCCGGCATGTCTCTGAAGTGTCCAACCATTGAAAAAGTATTAAAATTTACTGGACACGCCATGTCCACGAAGTGTTTCATACAACAATCTCTAGGAGCGTCGGCGACTCACACGGAGTGGTATCTCAGCTTTCCTTACGCATAATATCAAAGGTCCCATGGGATAATGTGCAACTAGCTGTTCTTTTTGGCAAAAGAAGCTCTTCAGTATTGTCATTCACCTAGATCAGTTGTAATCCATATGATGTATTTTTCTTCATATGTTTACTATTTTTACTTTGGTTCTATTTTTTTCGTTTATTCTGGTCTTGAAGGGAGCTAACTTCTTCTTCTTCTTTTTCCTTGTTACTACAGAAATAGTTAAAATATTAAGGAGATAAAGTATTACAGACCTGAATCACAAAGATAAAATAGCTTACTAAGGACACCATCCTCCAGAAGTACAAGACACTTACACTTGGAGATGACCTATCCCCGGGAAATCATTACGGATGAAAGGCATAATGGCTGCCAGAATCTTGTACGTTATCGCCAGATCTTCTTCTTGTTCAGCTCCAAGGTGAGCAAGGTTGTCAGCTCATTGGTTGGCCATTCGGTACACATGGTTTAGAGAGTGAAAGAAGTCTAGAGAGAAGGGGAAGAGGGAGAGTCGCTTCCAAGTCAACATTACAGATCCAGTGCTTGATAAGATCAGCTTGGAGTCTTCAATCAAAGCTGCATATTGATGTGAACTTGCATTTCTCCATCACTGTTAAGTGTTGAGCTTATTTGCTTATTGCAGTATTTAAGTAGATAAGCAAGGGAACCGCACAGGTTCTAAAGCACATAAATGTTCATCTTCCCCATAAAACTTTACAAGAAAGGATGTACAAGTGAAAGGAGTTTCAAAGGAGGGTTTAGGATTCAAAACTCTGGATTGCACATTGTAGATTTTTGTATTAAAACTTGTAAAAAAAAATTGGATGAGATATCCAGTATCTTTGGGAGTGTAATCTGAAAAATACAGACAACCTGCAAGTCTTGCTGGTGGTTTCAAGTCCGTTGCAGTTCGACTTGGATGCCAATTGCCAAGGCAATTGGAAATGGTGGTTGATGGTGCGCGGTAGAGAAGAACAAATATGGGCATAGCCAAGTGGGTACGTGGTCACGAATACAGGGCATTCATCATGGAAAGAATGGCAAATGCTCCATATTCGCTTTATCAGCATCACAAGTACTGGAAGCACTGGCAATGTCTAGTAGCAATCCGATTCCAATGGGCACAGCAAGGCAACATAATCAACCCAACCTTAGCTTATTTTGTTTCCGCAGTAAAAAGACCAAGAACAAACAAAAGCAAATGACTAGAATCGGAGTCGCTATGAATGGAGGAGAAAATGAGAAACAGTAATGCTGGTGCACTGAAGTTATTGTTTTTTTTGGTACACGGGAAAATGGCACTGAAGTTACTGTTGCATGTGAAATAACTGCCCTAAAATTTTTCGTACAAGTATTTTTGGATTCTATGGGCACCACTTTTCCAATAATAAATTACTCTGTGGGTCAGATGTAAATTATGCTATAGAAAAGGGTGCAAAATCGAATTTCCACGTAAATAAGGTTAATGAGGCGCGGATCAAAAAAAAAAAAAGGTTAATGAGGCGGTTCAAATTGCCAGGTAAGATGAAGTTGGGGGACCAAGTTCTGGTCCGGTGTTCACTTCGGCCAATATGGTCTAGATTTGGGCCGATGTAGGCCCATTTCATTGATGATCGGAACCGTTCATATCGTGAAGATGATATTCTTGTAAAAAAAGTAAATTTGATCAGGCACTGATAAGGCGATAACAATGGTTAACACTCTCATTTGTAAAGAACAAAATGAATGAAAAGTTAAGATGGTTCATTTTGTCCTCTTGGGCTCAACTTATTGGGCCTAAATCAGTACCTTCGGTGTGGTTAGGAGAAGAGAGTCTTGAGTGATTAAGCCGGTATACCCAGGACCCTATTAGCTTTGTACTTCGTGTTATGAGTTAATGATTTTTTTTTTTGTCGATCGAAAAAAAAGATGGTTTATTTTGCCTCCAACAAACATATGCTGTTTGACATTGTCATTTGTGCCCGATCAACCTAATCTTTCTCAGAATCCTGTATTCTTTTTCCAGAAAAAATATGAACGATTCTGATCATTTATAAACCGAAATGGACCCACAATGACTCAGCTAGTTCATACTGAACGATGGTGTACTCACTGTACCAGAACTTGGTCCAAGTTGTGGCGGTTGCCCTTCAAATTTTCCCTTTATATATTCCGTCCCCGTTTGCATCTCTCTCTCCTCTCTTTCACTCTCTCTCTCTCTCTCTATATCTCTCTCTCCTTATTTTATTCTCTCTCTGGTCAAGCTTTCCCGCTTTCTTATACTTCAATTCTGAAAACCTACTTATGACAGCAGTCAATTCCAATACCAACACCGACGACGACGACGACGACGACGACGACGGCTGGCAAAAGGTGTACTCCAAGCGCAACAGGAAGAGACTGTCCAACTCTCTTCAGCACAACCGAAACATCCCTTCCAACTCTCTGCAATACCACCACAACATCCCTGTCGAAATCCTCTCCGAAATCCTCTCACATCTACCAGTCAGATCCCTACTCCGATTCAGGTGTGTTTCCAAGGTATGGCGATCTCTGATCTCTGATCCTAAATTCGCTCTTGATCACTATTCCTCCCAAAAGCACCAAAAAATAGCCATTAATATTAGATCTCCTTCTGACTCATATGATGAGGGTTTGAGTGTCGTTTACTCTGTTGAATTGGATAACGTAGCATATGCTTCTTCTTCGTGGATAAAACCAATGATCAACGAAGATAATATAGAATGGTTTCAGATCTTAGGTTCGTGCAATGGCTTGTTGCTTGTGAGCTATTACATGGATTTGTATTTGTGGAACCCTTCGACTAGACAATGTACTAAAATGCTGTCGGTTACCTGTTGGCTTACGGGACATATTACGAAAGAAATTTCTGCTAGCTCTGGACTCTGTTATGACTCATCCGCTGATGATTACAAGGCAGTAATAGCTTACCGTGGCAAGGTTAGTATAGCTAGTTTTAAAAGGAGAATTTGGGCCACCACCACTTGTTGCTTCGCAGACGGTGGAGAGAGAATGATGAATTCTGGGCCTGTAGTGAAAGGGAAGTTGCACTGGGTGATCAATCGATACGACAATATCGACTTTTCAAACCAGATTGTTTATTTTGATCCGATAATGGATGAATTTGTAGAGTTACCAGTACCACCACAACCCTACAATTTCCGAGAAAGGAAAACTGTTATACTAGGGTTGGGGATTTTAGAGGGATGTCTTTGTATGGCACGTTGTGGTTGTGAAAGTGGTACTGAAGTTGAACCCGATTTTATTGAGGTGTTTGTCATGAGAGAATATGGTGTAGCAGAGTCATGGAGCAATATTTTCATCATGTCTAATATTATGGGATTGTCGAGGCCGTATGTGTATGGTAAATTGGTGCCATTGCACTTTACAAAGAATGGTGAAGTTCTTATTGCAGTGAATAGAAACAAATTATTTGTGTACAATCCCAACAAGATGCCACAAAGGGAGATTCTTATCTCAAGTGGTCGTTACGAAATACATGTAGCTTCATATGCAGAGAGTATGGCTTCACCAGCTGCCTATGGTCACAAGGAAGATTGGGTAGAGGAAGGGGAAGATGCTCTTGAATTGGCCGATGATAGATGCAGTTGGAGTTCCTGTGGCAGAGATTGGGAGTGGTTATATTATGGTGCCAATGAGGAAGACAACAATTGGGTGTGGAATGTCATCTGGAAAAAAGAAGAGAACCAAGAAAAGTTTAAAAGAAGGTATAACGCCCGACTTTATTTTTTAGCAGCAAAAGAGAAGAATAAAGAACGCCAGAAGAGAATTAGAACTGAAAGTGGAATAATGCTTCTAAGAAAGAACAAACAGGAAAGTAAGCATGGCAAAAATTTGGAGGTGGACGATCTGCATAAACAGGTATTCCTCATCTGAACTTGTTTTTTATTAGTGTAATGTCTGGAATGACCGCATAAACTGCATACCTTTTGAAATACAAGCTTTCCTTAACTGTCAGTCGAGTTGGTTGGTCAATTATCAGTTGTTTAGGTTCATTTATACTCTTCACATGTTAGCAAAGATGACAAGACGATGTGCTAATGTTGTATTGGTTTGTTTGGTGAATAATGTATGATACTTTGCCCGACCTAGTTTAATAGCCTATCGTCTGGATTAGTTGTACCCTATTGAATTTATATTGTCAGAATATAATAAATAATGAAATTAGATGCCCATTTTAACATTGAATTCCTATCATTGCAGGTGCTTGATTTTTTTGTGAAGTAGGCTATCTAATTTCTGGATTCATTCTGCCAGAGTGATCATTTTTAGCCATTGCTTGGGAGGAGGACGAGATGAAATAAAAACCATCATGTGGTATGTTTCCTTTTGGAGGCAATCAATAAGAGAGTTGGTTTTGAAGGCGAGAGAAAGAAGAGAGGATTCGTGTTGGAAGTAGGTGGAAATCTAATTTGTTTTTATTTCCTCTCTTCTCTTTGTTTCCCCTTGACTTACCTTCTCACTATTTTAGTGATTCTCTAAAACGTAGGGGTGATACAATTTATTTTCACAGGCTTTATCTTAGATTTAACACATTTAAGCAACAGGAAAGGGATGACTTCTCGATTCTGTACGTTCTTACAGTTTTAGCATATTTTGTTAGTCCTTTCGCTGTTTTTGCATTCTGATGCATCCTTGTTCAATCGAAAGTCAAAACTCAGTTCTTGCAAGAATTGCAGGCGTTCTTTCAGTACACTTTCTTAGTTCCAGTCTTCCATTGATATTTTCCATTTTGCTTTCTCCTTACTTTATTGATTCTATATCCTTTGAGCGTCTTCTTTTGGCATGCCAAGTGAAGTGAACCTGAACAGGGATGGATAGTTCAATATTTTTTTCAACAACACGGAAATTTTGGTGCATTTCGTTATGTGGATTTCAAGAAAACAGTTTTGGTGTTCTGTAATGAACAATAGAGTTATAAATATTTTAATCTTGTGGAGTTTAGAAAATAAAACATGGAAGATGAGCAAATTCTTGTTTGTTAGTATTTCGTCGAACTCTGGCAGGAGGTGATGACAAAGATGGCAGGTACCGATTGGTTGATTAGCTTTCCCTTTAGAGTGGAGGTTGTTTAGCTTTCTTCTGACTTAGAAGTGCAAATCGGGTCTTCTTACAAGGCCTTGTTAATGGACTTAGCGAAAAAGTGGCCATCGATCCGAAAATGCAAGTGTGGGTGATTGAGAATGGTTTCCCAAGTAATGTCATGCAAAAGGTTTTGACACTAGTTTGTTTACGTTGGAGGCATTTGGAATAAATTTTTCTGCAGTATGGGTTGTCCTCATTTAGGAATTGAGCACATCCTGGGAGAATCCATAAATGATGATATAGTCAACCATCTGTCGATTCTTTTTGCAGATTATGGAACCCAAATTTTCATTCGATTTTGTCTAATTGTCATGCATTGCAGGGTAAAACTTGTCATGCATTGCAGTCTATAAGGGCAAACGTCTGCCGCAATTTCTACGATTTCGCAGGTTAATAATGCTGTATGAATAAAGGAATCAGATGATCTAAAGAGGGTGTATATATGCCAAGATGGAAGATGAAGTTATGGAGCTTAGGTGAAGTTCCCATGTGATGGAAAAGATTTTATTTGCTTTTGTTGCATTTGTTGCACCACGATGTAAATTGATGTTTTTTTAACTCCGACTAATATAGCTTGTTCGCTTCAGATACTTGTAGAATTTGGTGGAATTTTCCATCTGCCTTTTGGAAGCTATACTATTAATACGAGGCCTTCTATATTTGGAGACGCTCTTTTTCTCTATCAATTGTACTCCCTCCTTCCCAAATTTCTTTGTCAATTTTTAAGTATACGTGTCATTTTTAAATTACTTGTGTCTTTCAATCTATAATGTCTTTATGTTTTCCAAAAATTTGTTTAATAGAAATAGAGAGTTTAGAGGTTGAATGCATGTATGCATAATTCTTGTATCAACATCTGGGTTTTTCTTTTTCATTGCGATAGTTTTCATAAATTTCATTTTAAGACAGACTCTCTACTTATTTTGTCGCATTTCAATTCCGTAAGAGTGGAATTCGATTCTTTTCGCATTACTATTTGGGTTTTTGGTGCATTTATGAATTCAAGATTTCTTCTAAATATGACTTGAAATTAGGCAGTTAGAGCTTGAATATATGCATAATTTCTGTATCTGTACTTCGGTTTGAGGTTGTGGTGGGGCATAGACGGCGTCCTTAAAGAGGCGGCAGCGCTCCTTGCACCAACATTGCAGTGTGGTTTAATGCCGACAATGCTATGAAACGGGAAAAAAATCCATAGAGAACCAATCTACTAATCTCCAAAACACAAAAAGCATTAATAAAATTAAGATCAAATTCAACAAGTACTTTATCTATCGCAATTCCACAAGTATCAAAAGCCAACAAGCTACATCCATTTTGAGCAGAAAAACATGTGAATATATGAGGGAATATTTTTCTCTCCCTAGAAGTGGACTAATGGAAAAGCTTGCCCTAAATGGGAGAAAAAAATGTTTATATAGGCCCTAAAATGGGCCAGTGAGAATGTGACACAAAAGCAAAAAATGAAGTCATCTGGAGCTTTTATTGCAGTGCTCAAAGCTAGCGTTAGCGCCCTTCAAAAAGAAGCCGAAAACAAAGCAATGAGCCATCAAGCCCTACGCATGCGCTGCATGAGTGCTAAGGGCTCAAAGAGCCGTGAGGAGTGGTGAGCGCCAAGGGCTCACAAGCATCGCGCGAGAGCCACTCTCTGATCAAGGAAAAAAAAAAAAAAAGCACTCATGCCTTATAAAAAATTTAGTTATCAACAAGGGGTCCAAAACAGCATGAAGACGACCAGCGAAAGTTCAGTAGAAGAGAAGAAGCCCGACGTAAAGATATAAAACATAAAACGCAGCAGAAAACCAGAGATAAACGCAAAAGTAGACACATAGGAAAGAACGAACGGAAAAAGAAACACGGAAAAGACATGGAGTCGAAGATTTTCATAAACATGTATTCTTTGTCATTCCTTTCTAAGTTTCTGTATGAAATTGAAGTGTTTAATAAGGGACAGTCGAGTTGGTTGAGTCAAGTAACACTGCACCAGTTAAAGGGTTTTTTTTCCCCTCTGATTGCTTTGTATACTACCTTGTCGGTTAATTGTCACCTCAAAAATTAGTATATGAGTTTGGGCGGCCTCTCCGCTTATTGCCAATTGGTATTGAGTTGAATACTTTAACATCATATCAAAGCTAGGTTTCGGAGGCTTTCCCCCTTTGTTTGTACCATAGGTGCACTTTGTTTCATTGAGATCCATTGCACGTTCCGGATCCTTTGTTGAACTTTCCACGTGCGAGTCGGTGGTCGCACATGCGGGTGAGTGTTGGAATTTATCCTGCATGGGTTAATTATCACCTCGAAAATTAGAATATGAGCCTTGGCGGCCTCTCGCCTCATTGCCAACTGGTATTGAGTTGGATGCTTTTAACACTACCCTGTACTCCTTCAGTTGATGTGTTGCGCCAATATCTATTGATTTTTTTGTGTCCGACACTTGCAAATACGAGTAAATAGCGTCCAATAGTTTGCACAAGATTTTCATGTTTAACAGCACATCGTACGAACGAGTCTGACTGACTATATGCATTGAGAATGTTGATGACCTTTCTAACTGATAAATTCAATTCTTGCAGATCCTTGATTTTTCTTTTAAGTAATGTTCGAATTCGATTTCAACAGGACCTGATGGATCATTTTTTTAGCGATTGCGTTTCCTTAGCACAGAGGAGGAAGAACTGCGAAACAAATTGTCGCATTGTCAGTTTCCTTTTGGAGACGATCAAACAGAGAAAGGGTGGAGAGATCATACCGGTTAAAAGTAGAAAATCTATTTCTTAGTATTTCCTCTCGTCGTTTCATTTCCAATGATTCATCGCGCGTTTTCAATGTCTCCTTTCGGAGGCAATCGATAAGTTAAGGGATATAGATAGCCAAGGGTTTATTTTTCATGTATGCGACTTCTGGCTTTCGTTCCAACCTCTATTTTTCTGCTTTTTGAGTAGTGCTTGTGCCAGTTTGATTTGCGTTTTGATTCATGGCAGTTCGATGACAACTCGGCTCCGCTAAGTATCGTGATGTTCCTGTGGTACACTATTGTAGTTCAAATCTCCCATTGAATTTCCTCCATGTGTATATATGTTGTTCTGCTAAAATAATCTTCTTTTCTTCTCCACCCTGATATCGTGATATTCATTGTCGAAGAGGTCAGCTTTCCTTGGAGATCCTTTAGGACTCGGGAGCGATACACCCGTTCTGAACTCAGGCGCCTACATATTTGCGACTCTCTCTGTTTCGAAGTACAAAGCCAGCCAAACCAACAAATCATTCCTATGTCGCATTAGATCTTGTCAACATTGTTTTGCTGCGTGCCTGTAAATGAGGAGATGGAACAAAACCAGATCGTAAGAAGGAACTTTAGGTTGCATAGTGGCCGATGATGACGAAGAAGGCGGTGGGTACGGAGGACCACAGCAATGACTGTCAACGGGTATCACTCCCTCCCTCTCTTTTTGATCTGGTTTTTTGAGGGGGACCCTTGAACAAATTTTGTAAGGTTACAACTTTAGTTTTTTTTATTGTGGACAATGTGGAGCAGAGATGGAAGCACGTGTAGGCTATGGTGGGCCAAGGCTCCCGCATAGTTTCAGTTTTTTTTTTTTTTTTTTTTAAATCTCAATATGAATACTTCAAGTTCACACTAATCGGGAAGTATTTTCACAATTTGGAAAGTTTCAAATAACATTTCCAAGAATAGAGCTTTATCATTTTGAGCATAACGTTGTTCGACATCCGAAATTCAAAGAATTGAAAAGTATTGCCAGGCTATGTCAATGGTTGATTGGGATTAGAAGACAACCTACTTACTTATTTACAGAGCGGTGGCACTTGTGTTTACTCTTCATAGTTCGGCTCCCCGTTTAGGAAATCCTGGTTCTGTCCATGAATTGTTGAGGCTGACATTTAGTTGAGAACCAAAGTGCAAAGCTAATCTTACTTACAAGGCCTTGGTGATGGACTTAAGGAATAAAATTGTTGTCATCTAGCTAAAAGGGGGACTGATTGTGGGTGGTGAAGACGGTGCCCAAGTTGCAAAGTTCATAGCCTGTAAAGGTTTTATAACTGTTTTTTTTTTTTTTGGGCAACCCCTTGGTGTGACCATAGGGGCTCCCTATCCGCCAGTAGAATATCCGGTCCAAGCCATAGCTACTGTCCGTGAAGACAGACCGGCACCACGGTACCACCTAGGTACAAGATGGCTTAGACTCCATCCCCATTATCGGTGAGACTTGAACCCGAGTCTCTGCTAGGGAGTGTGGGGAACTGAGCCATCCAGGCTTTGTAACTGTTCATAAGACTGTGTATTTGTGGTGAAGGTATTTGGAAGTATTTTTCTGCTTGACGGGTCATTCTGTTGAGCAAATCCTTGGAGATTTCATTTTCCATGTTAGGAATAATATGGGATACGTTATGGTTTTGGTGCTTTAATGGGTTGATGCTACCCTCAACTATTTGCTCGGCGGATTTCTGCAGATTACAAAATGGCATCGCAAACTTTCACGTAATTGTTTCTGATTGTCGCGTATCCAGCCAAGATTTAAATAATTATGTAGTCTAAAAGGGCAAACGTCCATTGCCATAACTATGATTTCCAAGATCTTTTTTCTTTTTTGCCAAATCTAAGTGCGATAAAAAAAAAAAAAAAAAGTCTCTGTTATGGAGGCATCAACATAAACAATCAACACTTACAATTAAATTTATCCATTACAAATGAAGGCGCACGAGAATGACAATAGAAAATAGTTTTACCATAATGAGTTGAAGTAACCACGACAGTCCATTGCCATAACTATGATTTCCAAGATCTTTTTTCTTTTTTGCCAAGTCTAAGTGCAATAAAAAAAAATTAAAAAAAAAGTCTCTGTTATGGAGGCAGTTAAAGTGACGAGGCTGGTGGTTCATCACTTTAACTGCTGGATCTTCCTATCCAGTCCGGAATGCTACCAGTTGTTGCCATGTCCGTTTTATGGCACTCTTTCAGTTCAAGCCCAGATTACGCAAAAGAGGAACCTCTTTGGTCGCATCCTTTTTTTTTATTTCGTTGCTTTTATTGTGTCGTTTGTTTTCCTTCCCTCTTTCTAGATGGACTGGAAACATCACAATCAATAAGCCCTTGGAGCCATTTGGCGTAGACAATTTTATTTACTCTTAGTTCTTGTTTTTCTTCCTGAAGTATGCCCCTTGTAGGCTGTATATTCGGTTAGCCTCCTTTTTTATTTCAAACTGAATTACCCAAAAAAACACATAAATAATCAACACTTACAATTAAATTTATCCATTACAAACGAAGGCGCACGAGAATGACAATAGAAAATAGTTTTACCATAATGAGTTGAAGTAACCACGACAGAGTGGACCTAAGTTTAATTGAAGATGTCAATCAAACGAGTAAAGAGGTTGGCATGTGCTAGTAAAATAGTATCAAAGAGAGCATCTAGATTGGAAGCAACCTACAAAATGTCCTTTGAAGGCCGCGTATCAAAAGTAGCTTCGAAAAGGCATTGGCACTCTACTGCTGGGGTAAGTGCTTTAATTTATCATCACTCTCGCTTGACAAGTGAACCTATCCATATGAAGGAGAAACAATCCTTTTCAGAACTTGACTGTGGTCTCTTCCAAATATTTTTACGAATACATTTTTTTGAGATAGAAGTACGTTTTTTTTGGAACTCTCATTTTAACATACAGAAGTTACTCATTATTCAAGTTGGATGTGAAAGACATCAATCATTCCAAACGAATCATTCTTTACTATTCATTATCTAGTATTTGTTTTTAAAATAGCATTCTCTTTATAAAAAGAAGTAGAAAACAAAAAATAAAAATAAAAAACTATAGATATGTTAAAATCGCAGTTAAAATATTATTCGAAATCGAATAAAACATTACTATAAATATAAAAAAAGAATATGTTAGGCGATATGTGATTTTTTATATTAATTGGTCAAGATCGAGGAAAGAATACACCTAAGTGAAATTTTCTAATTCAAAAAAAAAAAAAACGAGTAATTAAATAAAGTATACAAAGATTGAGAAACGAAATTTTTGTAAAACTTTGTCGTGGTAACACCAAATCAGTAGTAAGCCAGTGAACATAAAACAGAACAAGCATTAGCAGCCCTAAGAAAAAGACAGATGACAAATTCCATCAAATTCCAAAAGTATCAGAAGCGAGCAAGCTACATTGGTCATAGTACAAAACATCAATTTACGTCACGGAGCATCAAATTCAATAAAAGGAAACAAAATTCTTTCTAAAACACCCCTTCATAGAGTATTACCCATGGAACCTTCCCCTTCTCCTAAGCTGAATAACTTCATCTTCCATTTGGTGGTTTCCGGGAACTCTTCTTGGATCCGCTCTCCTCCTGGAGACCTGCACACAAGGCGTAGGGCTGTGGATAGCCTTATGCCCCTCCGACGATCAAGTAAGAACGTGAAGGAGGAGGGGAAAGTACTGTAACTAGGAGAAACGGCGTACCTCTTCTGGGTGATGTGGGACACGGGTACGACTTGATATAGACATGTGGATACGAAGAGTATCAGACACATGTCCTAAAAGTATCAATCCCCGGTCATGTCAATATGAACACGTCACCTTTCTGAAGTCTTTCGTACTTCTTAGCTTATAATAACATGCATACATCTCTTGCAATTAGACAAGGCAGATGTACTTGCTCATGTCATGCTCACTCCAACCAATATTTGAAATCTATAATACAGATAAAGTGTTTGGAAGAGATATGTTTCGTTCTTCGGACATTCAGTCACATGCTTATACCCTAGCTGTAGAAGCACTGAGGGCACAGGACGAGCATCACTGTCTAGCAGGACTAGGTGTTTCCCACCCCGCACTAACACAGGATGTCACATGTCAGAAGGAGGTCCATCACAGTTACGAAGAGCCGGAGGCAGAAACACCGGCATAACCAGCAGGAGAACATGACGTCAATGTTATAAAAGATGTGGACGAGGTCCAGGCAGTGGAGGGGCAGGTAGAGGAGGGGTTGGCAGAGAAATCACAGGTAGAGGAGGAGTCACAGGTGGAGAGGATTATAGATATGGAGGATAAGGGCCAATTAGGTGGGAGTGGGGCCTATATGTTATACAAAAGGGGCACCCAGCAAGCAGAAGGGGTAACTCAGGTTAGGAACGCCGGTCAACCCATCTCATGGCCCTCTGATTCCATTGTGGCCCAAAGTTGGGTGATTTCACTAACGAACAATTTTGATTGGGGATCTAAACATCTATCCCCTTCAGAATTCCCTTCATTATTACCCGTCCAAGTGTTTGACAATTTGATACTTTCTGCATCCAAAATCCTACATAAGGAGCCCAATTGTGTTACTGTTGGCAGGTTGAATGCCAATTTGAGCGTTGTAGTGGTTGGGGACATTCACGGGCAGTTGCATGACTTGATTTTTCTGCTACAAGATGCGGGTTTTCCGACAGATAACAATGTTTTTGTTTTTAATGGAGATTATGTGGATAGAGAGGCTTGGGGTCTTGAGACAATCAGCATAAAACAAAAACTCCAAGCCTCCTATCCAAGTAACCTCTATTAAAAACAAAACTTGTTATCCACCGGAAAACCCGCATCCTGTATCAAGAAAATCAAGTCATACAACTACCCGTGAACGTCCACAACCACTTTAACGCTCGAATTGCAACCAACCCGTCAACGGTAACACAATTGGGCTCTTTATGGAGGATTTAAGACGCAGAAAATACCAAATTATCAAACACGTGGACAGGTAACAATAAAGGAAATTTTGAAGGGGCTAAATGTCTAGATCCTCAATCAAAAGTGTCCATCAGTGAAATCACACAACTTTAGGTCACGAGGAAATCAGGGGGTCATGAGATGGGTTGACCGGTGTTCCAACCTGAGTTACCCATTCTGCTCCCTGAGTGCCCCCTCCGTTTAACATATAGGCCTCACTCCCACCTAACTGGCCCCCATCCTCCATCTCTATAATCCTCTCCACTCTTCCTCTACCTCTGATTCCTCCGCCAATCCCTCTTCTACTTGCCCCTTCACTGCCAGGACTTCGTCCACATCTTCTACAACATTGACGTCATGTTCTCCTCTTCTGCCTGTGTTGCTGCCTCCTGCTCTTCGTAGCTGTGATTGACCTCCTCCTGACATGTAAGGTCCTGCGCTGGTAAGGGGTAGGAAACACCTAGTCTCGATAGACGATGATGCTCGTCATGTGCCCTCAGTGCTTCTACAGCTAGGGTATAAGCATGTACCTGAACATCTAAAGAACATCTCCTTCCAAACACTTCATCTGTATTACCAAACCAAACCAAACCGAACCGAGTATTACATTCCAATCACTTGGAGTCGGTTACATAAATCCGTTTCCTCCATTGAGCTCTATCAAGAGCCACTTGTTCATACAAACTCATTATACTCATATTTTTGCACACAACAGCATCTAATGTCAATTTAGGCCCACCGTTCCCCGTAGCATTGCTACCTAGAGCTATTCTATCCGCTCTCTTAACTACTGTATCTTCTGGTCTACGGTAGACAAGCCCAAACCACCTTCGCCTATTTTCCCTCAACTTCTCCTTTATAGGTGCTCCACCTATTATCTCACGAACTGTTTCATTTCTAATCATGTCTCGTCTAGTCCTATCACACATCTACCTCAACATTCTCATTTCCACGACACTCATCTTACTCACATGTTTCTTAATAGGCCAACATTTTGTCCCATAAAGTATCGCTGGTCTTATGGCAGTTCCATAGAATTTTCCCTTCAATTTTGTGGGTACCCTCTTGTCACATAGTACACTAGTAGCGCTTCTCCACTTGAGCCACCCCACTTGGATCCTACGGGTCTCATCATCAACAATCTCTCCATCTCTACTAATAATTGAGCCTAAATACCTAAAATGATCACTCATTGGTATCTCCTGGTCTTGGATCATCCCTTTCTTCACGCACACTACAGGTACCACTAAACTTGCAGACCATATACTCAGTTTTACTCCTACTTATCCGAAAACCCTTTGACTCTAATGTTTCCCTCCAGATTTCTAGTTTCGTATTAACACCTCTAGCAGTTTCATCTACGAGGACAATGTCATTTACAAACATCATACACCATAGATTATCTTCTTGAAATTGTCTAGTCCATTCATCCATAACTAAGGCAAAGAGGTGCGGGCTCATGGCTGACCCTTGATGCAATCCTACGGTGATTGAAAATTCACTTGTTTCCCTTATTGGTGATCTAATGGTACTGACGGCACCTT
This sequence comes from Rhododendron mucronatum var. ripense, assembly GCA_019656295.1. Taxonomy (NCBI): domain Eukaryota; kingdom Viridiplantae; phylum Streptophyta; class Magnoliopsida; order Ericales; family Ericaceae; genus Rhododendron; species Rhododendron mucronatum. Next base: position 2,161,552 of record BPLT01000039.1, on the reverse strand, counting down.
CATACATGTCTCTAATCACCTAGATTTACCTTTTGGTCATTCCTTTTATATCCAGAACCCACCATATGATGTCTCTAAGCACCCTATCATAAGCCTTTTCTAAGTCTATGAAAACTATATGGAGATCCTTCCTCTTTGCTTTGTGTTTTTTTACCAATCACCTTATTATAAGTTTGAAATATTGGTTGGAGTGAACACAACGCCATAATCGAAGTGGTTATGAGTGACTTCATGGGCGTGTGCCACGCACGCTTTACTGGGGAGCTAGTATGCCTACCTTGTCTAATTGCAGGGGATGTATGCATGTTATTATAAGCTAAGAAGCACGAAGATTTTAGAGAAGGTGACATATTCATATTGACATGACCGGAGATCGATACTTTTAGGACATGGGTATCCACATGTCTGTATCAAGTCGTACCCGTGTCCCACATCCATATCCATGCTTCTTAGAAACCATGCTTTGAAGGAATTAAGCCAACTCTCTGGTTGCAATCGTTATATCCACTGTGAGACTAATTCATTGTATGTGAACATAAATTCAATTTATGCTTCAGCTTATTGTGCTTTGTTCATAGTTTGTTGTTTCTATGTATTTTCCATAGTTATAACTAGTGATAAGAACCTTAAATTAGCAAAATGACATGAAATACAAGGGATTAAGAATGTAAAGAACTACCACCAATGGTGGTAGCCTCGTTGGTTGGGCCATCCCCTTTCCGTAGGCAGGACTCGGTTTTGAGTCTTGCAAGTGGCATGGGATTGGGGACTTTGTGCTTCCACCAACGTGCACCTAGGTGGTGCCGTGGTGACGGCCTGTTCTCACGGACAGTGACTATGGCTCAACCAGACATTTCACTGGTGGGTAGGGAGCCTCTATGGTCACGTCTAAGGGGAGTTACTACACTGATCGCCCCCTCCCGTCCTTTTACCCAGTCAAAAAAAAAATGTAAAGAACTGAATTAGTAATTGAAATTTGAAAATGTAACCCGCTAAAGAAGAGATTAGGTGATTTCATCCTCCTCCTTCAGGTGTGAGCATGGGAGAGGTTGCCATATATTTCTCCACGTCGTTTGGAAAAGTTGTAGATACGGTATTGTCGTACCACGTGAGTCGCAACCAACACCACTGAAAATACGTCATGCCAACTGCAAAAATTGATGTTGATTATGCGAAATCATATAAGGCTCGTGCTTGGTACCTTAACCAACAAATAAATGGATATGTAAGTATGTACGTACGTAAATAACTCCATAATGATGTACTCCTTAAACTAAGACAAGTTTAAATATTTTATTTGTTGTTCATACCATGCAATGAGAGGATCCGGTTGTACTAGAAGAAGGTGATGTCGTAGTGGAGCCATAAACGGAAACCTTTCCCACACCTAAACCTGAAGGAGGATGAGGCAACCCCCCTATCTCGTGTGTGGTCAGAACGGTGGCGCGGCACAAGACCCTATACAACCAAGCCAGTGCTCCACTCCCTTAGCCATACTGTCCTGCCACGTTCAAATCCTCTAATAGTGGCAAAAACAAAACATTAGGGGAAGGTATTGGAACGACTTGTCTAAAAAATACTCCCACCCATAAGATGCAAAATATGAGCCTTGTCATGTATCTTTTGCATAAGATACATAAGATAACTTCTTAAATACACGCTAGTAAACAAGTCTAATTATGAAAACAAAATACTTTGGTTCTCTATCTTAACGCAATCTAAAATACCACAAATACTAAATCCTAATGGGATACAAATACTTTTTGAAGTATGCCATATGGGGAAGTTACCATTATGGGATACATATCTTGTACTCTTTTCTGAATCCTATGTACTGCATCGAGATACACATCGGCTACTGCTTATTGTAAGATACGTAAACAAGAGTACATACGCGTTTCAAAGTATGCTTATTCCCAATCTAACATGCAAGATGTACGACATATGTTAAAAAATGAACTTTGACGAAAATACTTTTAAGTAATCAACCACAAAATATGATCCAGCAACAAAATTTATGGTGTCATGTATGGCGTAATGAAAGGTATCACGAACAAAGAAATTAAGCCTAAGAAATCTTTAGAGATCCGTATCTATTTTACCACTAAACGTACTAAATCTTGAGACACATATTGTATGCGTATCATAAGATTTTCTTTACTTAAGATACGCATCGGATTACAGATTGTATCAAATCACACGATGCTTGTCTTGATTTGTAAAATTTAAGCAATACATGATATAGAAGCAGGACAAATTTTGAAGTATTTGCGTTTTATAGGTTATTCAATACTTATGATTGGGATAGAGTGTAACGACATGATATCACCGCAAGCTTTCCATGGTAAGGCATTAAAACGAACTAGTGTGGGCAGCCTAGGCAAGTAAATTGAAATGTAGAGGAGAACAGAATTAATCAAAGATAATTTATACCATTTTCTCAAGTCAGCAGCCTAGGCAACCAATGAATCGGCGCGTGTGACATTGATACATACGGGCGATGCATAACACCATCATATGCCTCACCCTGAACAATGTGATCTCCCCGATTATCCCACATGGCGATTGACACTCCGTGGGTCTGCGCCCAATCATTTGCTCCGCCTCTCAAATCAACACCTTGGGGTGCATCAAATGACCAAGAAGGGGATGGAATAGAGATTTGTACCTGATATGAGATATGTGTGTGTGTGTATATATATATATGGAGAGAGAGAGAGAGAGAGAGAGAGAGGGAGAGAGAGAGAGAGAGAGAGAGAGAGAGAGAGAGAGAGAAGTGGGCGTTGAGGGACGGCGACGGGAGGAAGAGGAGAGAGGAAGGTGGGGTTAGGTTTCCGACAGTGGCGTTGAGGTGCTCTCTCCAGCTCTTGTTTGGAATTTGAGGGAAGCAGGAAAAAGTGAGAAAAGAAAATGAGGGAAATGGGATTATAATAAGAGGAAAATTGTACTATTCATAATTCTAGAAACAATTCTAATAAATACTTCTACTTTTCTCTACTCTTTTTCTCTCAACCAAATAATGGGGGAGATTTTTTTAAAAATCTTCTATTCCTTTCCTTTCTCATCTTTTCCGGAAGTTCCACACAAATCGTAAACAATAACCGTTCCAGAATCATGCGAATAGAATATCGGTCCTGCAAATCTCCACCTACCAATAATTCTAAACAAATTAGGATATTGATGCATATTTCACGAATATTAATACACTTTCACGTATAGTAATATATTTTTCTCAAATATGTATTTACATATTATTCTCCGCCTTAGTGCGGATGTTAGCATTTTCTATATATTTAAGATCGCAAGACTAATCTGATGCTGTTTCAGTCATAAGGAACTTGCGTTTTGAAGACGGGAGTTTGTGACAAAAAAAAAATGATGAATATGACGTCGTTTTGGTAATTTTCAACACACGTTTTGAAGATGGGAGGTCGGTTAAAAAAGAGCAGAGCTTACGACGACGTTTAGATCCTATTTTGATCAATAAGTCAAAATTATGACTTATTGGTTTGTCTTTATTCAAAAGAAAATCGCAGTTATTAGTTTTATGTCCAACTTTTTTTGACTTATTAATTCGTCTTGAACGAGAAAAATCGAAAAGATAAAAAATTACTATCAAAACTCTTAAATTTTTGAATAAAGAAAAAAATAAGTAAAAAAGTCTTAAAATTTAAAATTTGTTCATAATTTTTACTTTTCCGATTTCTTTCTTCGAGTCGAATCATTAAGTACAAAAATTCAACGCAAAACTAACAAATACGTAAAAAAAAAATTAAATAAAGACGAAAAAATAAATCGCTCAACTTTTTAATCCAAAACAAGTAAGCTCACATCAGTAAGAAAGAGCCCCATTGTTTTTGTTGTGGCCCTTCCTTCTTTGTGAGCCAGTGGTTTTCCCATTTTCATATTATATCATTTTCCCATACCTATCTATGATTATTGTTAAAGTGAAGAAATTTGACTTCTTTGCACAAAGCCTAAGTCAAACTTGGGTTCTTGATCGATGCCCCTTCTTTCCATGAATGGGCCGCCTATTACAAGCACTTGATATTTAATTGTGGCATGTAAAGTGAAGTCGGTTGATTAAATTTAGCGTATCTCAAATTTGGAGTTTGGGGATATATATAGAGAAATGTAGAAAGTCAATTTGAGTGACGTCTTACTGGCCACCTAAAAGACGAAAATGACAAAAAAATTATTTACTCTGAGAGGAAATATCGGAACCCGTCGTCTCCCACTATCCGTGGAACCCACTATCAAGTTAGGAAAACATAGACTTGAAAAAATTTGGAATGGCATTATTTGGATACTATTTATTAAAACACTCCTCATCAAATACTCTCTTTTTTTTTTGTGGTCAATAAAAGTGTGGAGGAGCCTACTGGATATAGCAACTGCTCTCACCGCAATCATAAGGATTCTAGATCCGAGGTAGACCTAGTGAATAGGGACCAAGTGTCAAAAAGTTTGACTAACGTCTTGCCACCTGAAAGACGAAAACAAAAGATTATACACTCTGAAAGGATGTATCGGAATCCATCGTCTCCCGTTATCCCTGGAACCCAATATCATGTGGTAAAGCAGAGTTGAAAAAAAATTGGTATAGTATTTTTTGTATACTACTGTTTAAAACAAGCCTCACCAAACATTACATGCCTTGCATGCAAGCTTAATGACTACTATGCTTGTTTTTTTTTTTTTTTTGTGCTCAATAAAAGTGTAGAGAAGCCGACTGGTTATAACAATTGCTCCTCTCGCCGCGATCATAAGGATTCCAGATTCGAGGCAGACCTTGCGAGGGACCCCAAAAAGTTTCTATCGTTCCACGGAGGGCTACTGGATCAGAGGAGGTAGGCAACAACTGGGCTAGTTAGTTGGGCTCCACAGGCACGTTTTTATACGACTTTTACACACGGAGGGAGAGAGAACATGAAAGCGTACACGTAAAGTTGAAAGTTTTAGGAGGACAAGCAAAAGTAAATTCAAAAGTCAAATATATATGCTTTGACATTTTACGTATACAGAATGAGAGACAATTGCCATCTTTTGATGTAATTATGCAAAACGACAAATCTGTAATGGAAAAGCTCATTAGACTTTGCAGTATTGTTCCAATGTCCTTTTTCTACCTCCAAGAAATAAGCACTCCATTTTTTTTTTCTTTTTCATTTGTTGGGAGCCGATTAAAGCCGGAGCAATTGCTTTGTATGGATTGGTCTCAAAAGAGTTTGTCAAACGGCCGCTACGTTTTTTTTAATCCCTTCTCTCTCTTTCTAATCGTATTTTCAAAAGACATAAAATTGTAAGAATTTAGGATTGGATGTTTGGAGTATTTTGAGCTCTACTACATTTGCTTATAGTAACGTATAGATGTGCAAATAAGGTGGTCAAGTCCTTAATTAATACTACGGGGTTTGCTCTGTCTTAAGGTATCGAAAGAGGCGGTGTAAAAATTTGAGTACTTTCCTATTCTCTCTCCACTTCCTTCAACCGACTTAATGGAGAAGTCCATCTTAGTGCATCTCCACCCGGCCAACCCTTACTCTTATTTTACGCAAACTCAAAATTTGAAGTAAAACCATCTTAAAATCTACCCCACAGACTCGAATATATACCAAATTGAATTATACTTGAAATTTCATCAAATCGAAGGAAGACTCAAGTTTTTACTCAAATTTTGCAAGGCTATTTTTCCTTGATTTCCAAATTTATAATTATGTCATTAATGAAACTTTTACTCAAATTTATGCTTATTTGAGTTTTCTCATTGGAGTAATTCGTATCAAACGAAGCTTTGCTCAAATTTGAGTTAAAAGTAATTCGTATCAAATGAAGCTTTGCTCAAATTTGAGTTAAAATATAAGTTAGGATAGGCCATGCTCTTATACCCTTAAGTCACATAATTCTTGAGAATTAATGCATGTCCTCCGCTCTTGCTCTCAATCACTGCTTTGCGTTTGCTCTGTCGCAAAATATTTTAGTAGTTTGAGATGTTTATTACTATCAAACTCGCTTTCAAACTCGCACCCCGCTCACGCAAACACATGATGCGAACTATGTGACTTTTACTATCTCAGAAACAGTAGAAACTCGTTGCTTGAATGGACAAAACTCTAGTTATTGAGTTTTGGTTTTACACCTCCAAAGTTGGGTGAGAGTCGTGAGACCATGATCGACGTAGTGGATCTTTAAAGGTGGATTTCCGTGGCAATTTCTTCAAAACGCCAAAATACCCGTTTTTACGTGTCTATATAATCTTTGTTAGATTTCCACATCTAGCCCCCCAAGAAAAGTTATATAACCAATCGAGAAGTTCCACTTGGTACGGTAACTAATTTTAAGAAATTTATTGAACTAAAAACTAGCACAACTGATTCAACATCCGCGCTGAGCAACTTTTCTTGTTTTGTTTTGTTGTTTCTGTTGTATTTTGTTTGGTTGTTGTAGTTATACATTATTTTTCGTATTAATATAACTGGGATGATCTTATTTATCGGAAAAAAAAAACTAGCACAACTTACATTGAATTTGGAGAGTCGATTTTATCAAAGGATCTCCATAATGTCTAGGAGGACAACTAATTAATTTTATCCAATGTCGGCAAGCATTCCTTAAGATGGGCAAAATAATCATCTAAAAACACAAAAACCCATAAAATTAAGTAAGAATTATAATTGGGAGCTAATTAATACACTATTAGAGAAAATAAGTATGGTCTATCATTAGTAAAAACAAAAGGAAGATAAAAGCCATTATTCTTATGAATATTATATACCTTGTACAATGTTAAGGCCTCATTCTATTGAGATTCTTATTTTTTAAAAACTTATTTTTTCGTCATTGTTTCCTAATACATGACTTTTAATTCAAAAAATAAATATTTATTTTAGTTAATAGAACACACCCTAAGAACGCGAAATAATCTCTTCAATAAACTTCATTTCCCTTGTGCTTAATATTCAAATAGGGCTAGCTGGCTAGCAAACTATGGTTGATCCAAGCTAGCTAGTCTCTTGTTAAGACTTCGGAATTCAAAAAGTGACGTACTATGACTGGTAAAAGATGAACAAAACCAAAACACAAAAGTGGGGAATTCAAAGTCACATGGGAAATTAAAGGAGACAAGTTTGCTCAATAGGTGGGAACACTTTGACTCATTCAAAGGGTCTTTTGAGGCAATAACTATATATTATAGTCCCTCCGTCCCAGTTTGTTTGTCCAATTTCGACATACGTGCTATTTAAAAAACTTTCTATATCTCATAATCTATAATGTTTTTTGTAATTTCGAAAACATCATATTTTAGATCTAATTGAGATCTATCAAACAAGATCCATATTACATATAAAAAATATTATAAATTGAAACATATAGACAATTTTATAAGAGGTCCCAAATAGTGAAAAGGGACAAACAAATTGGGACGGAGGGAGTATATGTTAGAATTATATTAGTCAATACCATATTCCAAATGGTCCAATATCACCCACCCATCAATATATTACAACAAAGAATTAATTAAGGAAAATAATATTGTTGGAAAAACAAAACACCAACACCAAAGCTTTTGTCGGCAGCGGCATGTTTGTCTGCTCCCAACAATTGAGACCCCCTTTCTTTCTCTTGTCCCCCATACATAGGCACAGCTAAGACTTAGTAGACATATATACCTAAGACGTAAGTGAATGCCAATCGATGGAAGTATGGATCGATATGCAAGAGAATTTTAGAGACAAACTTTGGTAATGTCTGTACAAATTAGTAGTACGTAACTGCTCTAAAAAAGTTCTGTCACTGATCAACTAGCACCTCCCAATACCTTCGCGAAGCTAATATATCATATAGTTTTGAGGGTAACATCTTACGCACACCTTAACTGATTTTAGAGTCTTGAAAATTAATGATTAGATACACTTTCGATCAGTAGCTTTGAGGGTTGTTTGCTGGCGGTGAAAATTGAACCTGCTAAATTAGCGGAATATATCTGTCTGCATCAACCTATTTGTATATTAATTCACACAAACATGCAATACTTCTAATTTAAAGTTGCACAACTTTTACATGGGACTTTGGTTCAAAGGTATTAATTATGTTTGTAGTATATTGAAAGTATATAAAATATATATAATTAATTTCTTTTATTTCTAACATTACGAAACAAACTATGAACATCAAAAGGAGCCCAACCATCTCTTTTTTGTCTTTTTTTAATGGAAATTTACAATGTTGTCCTTCTATGTGTGAATGAGTATACAAATGAAAAGTTAATTTTGTAAATTTATGTCAGAAGTAAACGAAAAAAAAAAAGTGTGATTATAAAAAAGAGAAAAGTGAAAATTCATCAGCAAAATAATATCCTAAAGCACTCCTACTTTTGTCCCTGACGTCTCATGGTGACTTAAATTTATGAGAGAGAGAGAGAGAGAGAGAGAGTATTTTGAGTGGGACGTCAACTGCTATCTCTTTCGGGCTCTCTCTTTGCCAATTGCCATTCTTCTCTAATTTCTCTTTTGTTTAAGGCCATTTTTCAATGCTTTAATTTAAACCAACTTTGTTCTTGATAGCTCAAGTTTCATGACTTGTCCTAGCCTCTTGGTCGTTGATAAATTAAATTACGTACGTGTCGTATCAATATGTGATTCTAAGAACAACTTATAAATGCAATATTATGATCACGTTCATAGCTACTAATATTGTCTAATAAACATTTCTTTTGCATGATTGACCCCTCAACGCGTCGAAACAAATGAGAAGTTCATGAAATCGAACACCAAGTGAACCCAACAAAAGGATTGGATCGATCGAGTTGAGAAATAAAAAGATAATCCAAACACAGGCTTCTAAACTATTTACATATATTTTCTTACACAATTGGATCAGACCACTAATGAAAATAGTAGTTCATATTGTCATGTTTGGCTTCTTGTTAAATTTGGGGTTTGGATCTTGGATGGGCTATACGATTATTCCTAATGTTGTTTACTCGGTTGGGTCTCAGGTTAGAAATTTGATGTCTTCACTCCCTGTTCCAATTAATCTTTGTAACAATTTCAGAAATTAATGAATTATTTTTGCATTTCAAAAAAATTACTAGTTCGTATATGTATGCATATGCAATTGCAACAGCATACTTTGGTTGACTTAAATATATTAGGTTGTTGAAGCTCTTAATTGCACACCAATTAATGACATCATTAATTACTTGTTTCCAATTATATATGGGAGTCCATATTTAGTTAATCTGCCGCCCTATTCTGAAAATATGTGTTCAACTTGACCACTCCTGTATTCTTGTATATTTTGGGTTATCAAAATCTTACTCTGCAATAGGGCTGCAAACGATCTGAGCCGAGCTTTGTCGAGCTCGGCTCGTTTATTAAACGAGTCAAAAATTTCAGCTCAAATTTGAGCCTTAACAAGCCGAACTTAGTGATTATTTACTAAATGAGCCTCGTAAATCAAGTTGAGCTGAGCTCCACTCAATTTGTTTACTAATTGAGCTGTAAACTTGAGCTCGAGATGAATTAAAAAGAGGAAAGTCAAAACTCATTAGCAAAATAATATCCTAAACGCACTTCTATTTTTTGTCATTGACGTCTCATGGTGAATTAAATTTATGAGAGAGAGAGAGAGAGAGTATTTTGAGTGGGACATCAACTATCACTTTCGGGTTCTCTCTTGCCATTCTCTAATTTCTCTTTTGTTTAAGGCCATTTTTCTATTCTTTAATTTATACCCAACTTTGTTCGTCATAGCTCAAGTTTGATGACTAGGAGTATTTGTTGTGCCTCAGGCGGCCAACTGCGAGGCCCACCATGACCTGGGGATACGATCAGACTCATTCACGTGTGTTCCACTTACTCAAATAAGTAAGTACAATATTTCATTTTTTTAATTAAAAATGATGTATTGTGAGAGAATGATTTATCTCGTAAATTAGGGAATAAGTACTTAAAAAATAAGAATCTTAACAGGATGGGGCCTAAATTTGTCATCATGGTCGTTGATAAATAAGATTGATCAGACATCAAAATTACATTGTATCGATATGCTAATACGATTCTCAGAACGGCATATAAATGCATTACAATCACGTTCATAACTACTAAAGTCTAATGAATATTTCTTTAGGAGATTTAGTGATAAGTCCACTCAACGAGTCGAAACAAATTAAAATGTAGTGTTCATGAAATCGAACACCAAGCTTATGTTTGGTAATACTTCCACATTTTTAATTCATGTTTTTATTTGCTGAAATCAATTTCTACTTATCCTAATTACGGAAAAAAAAAATGAACCCCACAAAAGGATTGGATCGAATTGAGATTTTAAAAGATAATTCGAAACACAGGCGTCTAAACTATTTACATTTTCTTGCACAATTGGATCAGACCATTAATTAATATTGAAAATAGTAGTAGTTCGTATAGCCTTCACGTATTGCGTACGCATATGCAATTGTAACAGCATACTTTTGTTGAGTTTGTTGAAGTTCTTAATTCCACACCAATTAATGACATCATTAATTACTTGTTTCCAATTAGTATATGGGAGTCCACATTCAGTTAATCTGTCTCCCTATTACGAAAATATGTGTTTGACCACTCCTGTGTTCTTGTAGATTTTGGGAAAATGACGGTTCAGGACGTATTTTGATAATTAATATCTGCCACCAAAGACATGTTGTTAATGCTGAAAATGTCCTTGGCGGGTATTAATTATCAAAACATGTCATTGGCCGTCATTTTCCCAATGATTTTAGCACTTCAAAAATTGATGAAGGGGCTCCAAAACGACGTCGTTTTGTGTATCAACACAGTTCAATCTTGGAGTCCCTCCATTAATTTTTAAAGTGCCAAAATCACAATCCTTTGGGTTATTGATATATATAGATATCTTAATCTGCAGTAGAGTAGGACTGTAAATGAGCCCAGCCGAGCCGAATTTTGTCAAGCTCGACCTTGGCATGTTTACTAAATGAACCAAAAACTTGAGCTCCAGCTCGACTCGAGCCTTAACAAGCCAAGTATAGTCATTTACTAAACGAGCCTCTTTAATCGAGCTGTAAACTCAAAGTCGAGCTCACCGAACTTTAACGAGAGCTGTTCGATTCATTTACAGCCCTGTAAAAGACTACTTGGTGGTCAGGTAATATGAATAGTCCCTCGTAAATGTGATGGTTCTATAAAATTCCAAACTCAAACTAAAAGGTCCAAAATGAATACCATTGAAATTTCCAAGTCAAGATGAGACTATGAATTGTGAAAGATAATCATGATTAAAGTGTGTAGCAAGTAAAAAGAGAGGTCTAATTTTAATATTATATTAAACCGCAAAAAGAGTCAAATAAAATATGTCACCCCGTATTCTAAGGTCAAATCCCCTACCCATGTTAAAACCTATCACTCGTCTTCCTTCCTCTATCTCTATCTTCTTTCTCTCTCTACAAATGGTCGGCCAAAGTTATAGGAGTACTTAAATCTTTTAATTAGTGGCAAACTTAGAAAGTATACTAATAAATTCATTATAGTCAAGCCTGTCAAAATGTGTGTAAGTTAATTCGGACACATATTTATTAAAAAATTGATTTCTGTCGTATAAATAATTGGCCAAATATATATTTTAAGGCCATTAGTTTTTTTTTTTTTTTTTTTGAGCGGCGGAAAGAGATTTCATTAATCTTTGAGAAATAATACAAAGATAAAACGAATCACAGACACACTGGCAGAAAAGCGACTCGAGAACCAACCCCAAAAGAACGGCAAGAAGTCAACCAAAACACAACAAGCCTAAAACAATCCAACAAACATACAAACATAACAAATTGAAGCCAAAAGAAATAAAAAAATTACCAAGAGAAATCGACCAAAACACCGTCATACGCCGGAATTAAAATTCCAAAGAAACGAAGGCTCCTTCCTTAGTTGGAGACCAAATTTAAAGAACATTGCTATATATATCATCTTATTATAACTAGGTTTGGCTCAGTTGTCAATTAAATAAATGGCCAATGATCTTAATGGATGAATGATAGGGTCGACTAGAGAGAATTTTTGAACTAATTATGAACCGATTGGGAGTGAAATAAGGCAAAAAGATCGAAAAGGAAAGGGAGGGGAAGGAACGCAAGAAGACCATATCCACTCTATTGCATTTAATATCCAACCACAAATGGAAAAGTAAATAGACCCCAACGCTATGCAAATACTTTAGAGCCGTGCTATCTGCACAGGTTTTTGTGCATAGATTTTAATGCGGGGCCCACTACGGTTCCCATGCAAATAATCCGAGCTATTCATTAAATGTAAAATATTTTTTCACTGTCCACGCAAAAAATCAACTCAATCCGATACATATAGAGGTTCGATCCAATCATCTAACTTTTCATTCAAATTTCAGGATAATGAAAGTTAAATGATTGGATCGAGAGTCTATAGGTATCGGATTGAGCTGATTTTTTGCGAGAACCCTTAAAAAAATATTTTACATTTAATGAGCGGCTCAGATCATTTGTGTGGGACCGATAGTGGACCCCACATAATAATCTGTGCATGATATGTGTATGAAAAGTCTGTGTCAATAGACTTTCTGAATACTTTAGCATATAAGTCTATGGGTACCGTAGATTGGTACAAATTTTGTGCATAGATTTTCTGTGGGGCCCACTACGTATTCCACACAAATGATCCGAGCCAATCATTAAATATAAAACATTTTTTCAAGGGCTCCGGCAAAAATTTAGCTCAATCCAATACTTATAGGTGTTCGATCCAATCATTTAATTTTTCATTTAGATTTAAGGATATGAAAAGGTTAGATGATTGGATCGAACATCTATAAGTATCTGATTGAGATGAATTTTTACAAGGGTTCTTAAAAAAATGTTTTCCATTTAGTGAATGGTTTAGATCATTGGTGTGGAATCCTTAGTGGGCCCTACGAAAAATTTGTGCACAAAATCTGTATCATTCTACTGTACCCGTAGACTCACTGTTCTCTATTTGGCCCTACAAACTACTCGAAACTAAGTACTTTTCGCTGAGGAAAATATGTATTTGTTTAAAAAATAAATATTTATCTCGTAAAGAGAAAAATAAGTGTTTAAAAATAAGAACTTTAACGGAACAAGACCTTAAATAGCTGAACACAATATTCGAATACAAATATTTGGACACTGATTTGTCTGGAACTGTGCATCATGTAGGGCTGTAAATGAGCCGAGCTTTGTCGAGCTCAAGCTCGGGTCGTTTACTAAATAAGCCAAAAACTTGAGTTTGAGCTCGACTTGAGTCTTAACGAACCGAACTTAGTCATTTACTAGATGAGCATGTTTGATTGAGCCGAGCCGAGCCTCTCTTAATGAGCCAAATTTTTTTCGAATGAGACGAGCCAAACCAAACTTGTGAGTTATTCAATTCGTTGACAGCCTTATGTGCATGTAGGCTCACACGAAGCATTTGGAATTAAAGTCATCAAATTATTACGACCTTATCTGTGTTCGATTATGTATCGTGACATCTGCTTCTAGTATATGGTTCTTGATGTGAAAATAAAATACTCCTACCCCTACTGGGAAGCCGCGTTTTTGACCAGAAGAGCAATTCAAAGTCTTCAAACATGAATTCCACAACATGACCAATGACCAAGGATTTCTCTCTCATGTGCCACCACCCTCTCTCTCTCTCTCTCTCTCCACTTTTTAGAGCTCCATTTCTGGGTTTCAGCAACAACTCCCTTACCTCCCAGCTACAACTTCTGTTTCTGGGTTTTTTTCTTGATTAGAATACTCCACCTGCTCCATCTCCAAAACTTTTTTCCCATCCTTTTTCCTTGGTTTTCTCAAAATTTGTTTTCCCAATAAACCCTTTTGTAATTTAACCCAAATCTTCTCAATCATGTCGTAGTTCTGAATCTTGACACACCTACACTCAATCGATTTCCCATAGCTATTCTACTATTACTGGCAAAGTTACCTCATTCCCAAAAATGTTCTTCCAAAAAACGGAAAAACCCACCAAGGCCATGATGATAAAGTTCTTCCTTTTCATCATCGCCCTTTCCCTTTCTTCTGTTGGCGTTCATAGCCTGAAAGCCAACGCTTCTAGCCTACCCAGCGTAGAATTTATGGATCATTTGAGCTTCAATGCTGTTTCTGTTTCATCCAATTCTGGTTGTGGTCTTGCATCTAAAAACCCACAAACCCAATCAAAAATCCCAACAGAAGGAGAAGAAAAGGAAGGAATTTTTGATACCCCATCTGTGAAACTCCAACTGAAGCACCGGTCAGTGAGTCAAGAAATGAAGCCCGAGGACTCAGTAACTGAGTCAACAATCAGAGACCGAGTCAGAATTCAGACACTTCATACCAGAATCATTGAGAAAAAGAACCAAAACTCCTTGTCAAGGCTACAAGTGAAAGACGTGGGGAAATCTGAATCTGGGAAGCAAGAATTCAAGCCGGTGATTGCTCAGGTGGTTTCGCCGGAGCATTCCCCATCTGGGTATTCTGCCGGCGGACAGCTGACGGCGACACTCGAGTCGGGGGTGAGTCTTGGATCGGGAGAGTACTTCATGGACGTGTTTGTGGGTACACCTCCTAGACATTACTCTTTGATACTTGATACTGGTAGTGATCTCAATTGGATTCAATGTGTTCCATGTTATGACTGTTTTGAGCAAAATGGACCTCATTATAATCCCAAAGAGTCTAGCTCTTTTAGCAATATAAGTTGCCATGATCCCAAGTGCCACCATGTTTCCTCCCCTGATCCTCCTCAGCCTTGCAAGGCTGAGAACCAAACATGCCCTTATTACTATTGGTATGGAGATAGTTCCAATACCACCGGCGATTTTGCCCTGGAAACCTTCACTGTTAACCTGACCACACCTGCCGGGAAGTCAGATCTCCGGCGCGTGGAGAATGTGATGTTTGGATGTGGGCATTGGAATAGAGGTTTGTTTCATGGGGCTGCTGGGCTGCTAGGGCTTGGAAGGGGTCCACTTTCATTTTCATCTCAGTTGCAATCTTTGTATGGCCATTCCTTTTCCTATTGCCTTGTTGATAGAAATAGCAACTCAAGTGTTAGTAGCAAGTTGATTTTTGGTGAGGACAAGGACTTATTAAACCACCCTCAACTGAATTTCACTTCGTTGGTAGGTGGGAAAGAAAATCCAGCTGATACATTCTACTATGTGCAAGTGAAATCGGTGATCGTGGGAGGAGAGGTGGTAAAAATCCCCGAGGAGACGTGGAACTTGTCGCCGGAGGGGGCTGGGGGTACAATCATCGATTCGGGTACTACGTTAAGTTATTTTGCTGATCCGGCTTACAAGGCCATTAAAGAGGCGTTTTTGAACAAGGTGAAGGGTTATCCAGTTGTGGAAGACTTTCCTATACTGGAAACTTGTTACAATGTTTCTGGAGTGGAGAAACCTGAGCTACCCTCTCTTGGAATTGTGTTTGGGGATGGAGGGGTGTGGAATTTCCCGGTGGAGAACTATTTTATCAAGTTTGAACCGGAGGAAGTCGTTTGCTTGGCGATACTGGGGACTCATCGATCTGCTCTGTCGATAATCGGGAACTATCAGCAGCAGAATTTCCACATACTGTATGACACAAAGAAATCCAGGCTGGGTTTTGCACCAACAAGGTGTTCAGATGTTTAACATGTTCTCAAGAATTTGGGTGCTTTAGCCTTTAGGAGGGGAACTAAACTGTACACATGGTTGGGTTGGGGGTCAGATTTTTCATTTTTCGTTTTCAAAAGAAGGTAACATACAAGACATAGGAATCTTATTATTTCTTTCTTTTTTCTTCTTGGGTGGTTCAGGTGATTATATATTGATTAACAGGGAATCAGTTTGACATAAATAAAATTCATGGTTTTACATATTTAGGCTGACTGCTGAGTTTCAATTATGGAGTACATAATTTCCATTTTCGATTTTGTTGTTCCATGCATAAGATCTATGATATCGAATTTGGTTAATGTGTATTCTGTTATCCATAGCTGAATTCGCAGGGTGTGCTTTGACTGAGGATTTGTGTGAAGGTTTTATCAATGGAAAGGGAATCAAAGAAGCAAATTTAGCTTCTCTATTTCTTCATGTTTCCTTTTCCTCCACAAATCCATGTCCATGGCGTCAAAGTCAACGATACAGCCTCAAAGTCAATGATACAGCCTGTATTATTGTGAAGCTTGTTTTCAATCAAATTACTACTCCTATAACTCAAGGAATTGTGGTCGGGTAGTCTGTTTGGGGAAGGTTTTGAGGGAATTGTGAACAACGCCGCGACATGAATCATATCTTTGTTCTGGACAACTAGGGCTTGTGTTTTCTTTTCAAGCCATAAAACTAAATTGCCAGAGTCTAATGGTGATTTCAGTTGTTTTGAGTGACTAGGGTTTTGTCATGACTAATTTTTATATTTGAGTTTCTTTGTCAATGATTTGGTGGTTGTGTTTTTACTATTATTCAGTCTGCCTCTCATGTGCTATCCAGTCAAACTTGATGGCCTAATTGTAATTACAAAATTCATTCTGTTAACATCATTTTCGGTTATGACTCATCTTTTTCTATTTCCTTCTGTATACAAGTCACTGATCGTGTCGTTTCCGTATCAAAAATAATTAATAAAACAGAATAATTACTACTATCTAAAAGATAGTGGTAAGTACTCCGAGTATCGTCCTCAGGGATTACGAAGGCTAAATTGCAATTGTTCTAACTAATTTCTAACTTAATTCAGAAAAAGGATTTGATTGTTGGATTTCTAAAATTATGCAAACTAAATTAACGCAAAGCAATTAAAAGTAAAGAGAGTTTATAAGAGAAAAGATCTAGGGTTTCGAATCCACTCGACCCATTGTAACAATATTCATGCAATGATAAAGGTTAATTATTCGAATCAATCCGGATATCGTTAGGGTTCATGGGCCCTCACGGTATCGCCTAAAGATATTTATGAATCACTAAATAGCATGGGGTATCGCCGCCTAGCACGAACCGTCTTACTAGTACGACCCGTCTCTGTGGCACGGATCGTCTAATAGCACGGCGCGTCTTACGGAGCATAACCCATCTTATTCGGTTATCACAAACTAATTAAGACCCGTTGTATGAACGTGCATAAATACCTAGAAAATTATACACAAGATTTGATAGACAAAATTAATACCGCAAATAAATCTTTAAGTCATACAACCACGATTCGAATAATAAAACACAAAATCAAAACATAAAAATCGTTACTCAAAGTTCGAGTTTCATCTATACCCTAGAGACGAGTTTAGCCGGACATCGGGGCGGAACTCATGGCGATGTTGCTTCTGTTCTCCGCCGTGATTGTCTGTCGAAGAAACCGTTCTGCCCCTCTCTCGGTCTCGGCTTTCCGTTCTCTAATAGTGCGCCCCCCTCGTAATGTGTTTGTACTGCTCTTTATATAAGCGTCAGTAGTAGTCCATCCAAGCCTCTTGAAAAACCTATATCCTCTGTTTGTAATTAAAGTCGGCCCTTCTTTGTATTGTTGGCTCAAGATAACTCCAAAATTATTGTACTTAGTCTGACCCACAAGTCACAATATGGCTTTGGCTCCCACGTGCATAGCCTTATCGAGACCAAGAGTGTTGCAATATCCTTCAAGACAAATTTATTATATTTAATCGGCTTTTAACGTATTAAACTTCCGAACACCTACAATACAAAATTCAAGCATTAAATTCTGAGTAACATTATAAAAGGACCTAGCAAGGATAAATTAGAGGGTGTGTATATGAACATTTACACGTCTATCACACCCCCCAACTTACACTTTGCTAGTCTCGAGCAAAGAAAACAAAAACAAAATGCAACCAACGAAAACTAATTAAAACCGATAGTTCTTTTAAACCCCCAGGCGGCCCCGGTAGGACGAGTGAAGTCTCGTGAGGGTTTTCAGCAGTGATTACCCACAAAACACAAGGAACCCTTTCACATGGAATTCAAAATCTGTCATACAACTTATTGGTTCATCAAGCAAAGAATATGCAACTACCAGAATGATATAAGAAGGCGCAAATAGTTCCAAACGCTATCAAGTCCAAAAATAAACCATGGCACCTAGGCTTAGCGTGTGTGTGATATGGGCCTCAACCACAAGTTTGCAATGACTAACCGCTCTCTCCGGTCCGAGTCTCAACTTCAATTCTCACAGTGTCATGCACTCACAAAGAAATTCACTCGAAACGAGGTGCATATTGTAACTCTCAAGTGTGCGGTTAGAAGTTATATAAATGGAAAGCAAAGTACTTCGCACACGAGACACGAAAAGAAGGCTTTGTATGGAGGACACACGGTCTCATGAACGAAACACCAAGCATTGGAACTCTCACATCCATTAATCCACTTCCCATCACCCCAAGGATCAAATAGGACTTTAATTTCGGTAGTAATGTTGGGTGAGGAAAAATATTTCAAGGTTAGGGTAAAATATCAAGTGTCTAAGAATAGGCAAACAGCTTAGGGCTAACTTAACATTGTGTGCCCAATTTTTTCACTTTTTTCAACTCCACCTTATCTTTCCTTCTAACCTTTCAACATTTTCCAACCATAAAACATGATTCCTCCTTTTCAAACATATTGGTGCCCCTTTCTTCCTTTTTCCTTTTTTTTTTTTTCTTGTTTTTGTTAAGGGAAATCACCAGTTCGAGCAAAATATTTCACAATCCATCTAAAAATTACACCTTAATGTTTTTCGCCTTTCTCCAAACAATATGGAAGGTGGAGCTAACCAAGAAAAGGCTACGCATAAAAGGCTCAAAGTGGCTCGCAATGGATAAATGTGAAACAAAAGAACGAACGGGCTCAAATAACAAAGACGGCCTATAATCCTCTCCAAAGGGTGAATCATCCATATGTCAAACCAAACCCAAGAGATTAATAAGTCAATCAATAAATTCCAATGCTCAGCAATCAAGAATAATGAGACCTCAATACGTTGACTCGTTCCATGACAAACTAAGAGTTTATTTGACACCACTCCAACAAAAAGATAAGGCACGAAAGCTCACTAGGGCATAAGTCTCCACTAATCTAGCCATCAAGAACAGTCAACTCACAACTCACTAGTGATCAAAGCCCAAGTATACGTGAAATGCAAAAGTGCCAAACCAAAGTGCCACAATCAACTTCTTAAGACAAACTAGCAAGTAGAACTACCATGCCAAAAACAGCTATCATTAAAGTAGGCAACTCACCTCAACTCAGTTATCCTACAAATAATCATAAGAAATGTCAAACCGCATGCAAAAGGGTCCCACTATTTTTAATTTTCCTTCCACTTAATTGTTTTTTTTTTTTTTTTGAATTTAACAATGAAAAAGAACAAAGTGATCCCTCCCCCCAACTTGAACTATTTAATGTCCTCATTGAAAGCATAAAAATAAAAAGATAGGACAGAAACGTAAAAGAGAGGAAAGGTATCACCTCGAAAGGGACGAACATAGCAGACTAATATAACAAGAGGGGGACCCCCCAACTTGGATCAAACAACCTGCAAAATGTTAGCTTCCAAAGCCAAAATAAATAAATAACAGAAGTAACAAACTTAAGAAAGAAAGAGAGAAAAAAAAAAAAAAAAGAGAAAAGAACTATACAAAAAAGAATGACATGCACTCTCAACAAGTGAAATCCAATCATTCATCACACTATGAAGAGCAACCAAAATAAACATCCCACCCCACTTCAAGCTCTCCGGTAAAAATTGTATGCGACCATGCCACAAAATTAAATACTTAGAATATTTCAATTGCCTTAGCCGCTTTTGAATTTGAAATTCCACAAAGTTCGCATTCCGTACCAAATTAACTTTCGAGTTGTTGATAAATTTCAAAAAAAATGAATGGTAAACCACAATAAAATTATCAACACCAAGAAAATCAATTGGTTCTAACTCGATAATCTCTTCTAATGGTGGATGTCTAAAAGGAGTGTTGGTATCATCCAAACCTGAAGGCATTTGATTAGCATGTTCAAGTGGAATTTGGCCAATTTTCAACAATGGCTCCTCAAGAGTTTTCATATCAAAAGTCATCTCAGGTGAACAAGTAAAATTCACTTGAGGAGAACATTGGACATTAAGCTCATCACTTAATTCAGACTCCGTGATGTTTTCCAATTCCAAATCAACAGCCCCTTCACTAACAACAAGTGGCTCTATTTGCTCTTCTACCTGAGCCTGAGAATTCCCATTTTCATAGTTCATGTTGCAAACCCAAAATTTAGAATTTTCAGCAAATAGATCATAAAAATCCCAACCCTTTTCATCAGTTTTATCCAAAAATTCACCATGGCATATCATGTCTACCAATTGACGCGTTTTACCATTTAACCCATCATAAAAGAAATCTATAATGCGCCAAAGTGCAAAACCATGATCTGGAAAAGAGAGTAGCAAATCTTTATACCGTTCCCAACAATGAAAATAAGACTCATCTTCGATTTGAGCAATGTTTACGATTTCTTGTTTCCGAAGAACAATTTGATATGCGGGGGAAAATTCTTCCAAAAATAAATTTTGCACCTCTTGCCATGTTGAGTAAGAATTTAAAAGGAAAAACCAACTCGTAGCCTTGTACCGCAATGATTGCTCAAAATATTTTAGTTTGATTGTTTCACTATGTAGGTTGGATAAAGTAGCACAAATCTCCTCAAATTTCTGGATATGAGAGTATGGATTATCAGAGGGATAACCATAAAAATTGGGAAGCAATTTTATTACCTCAGGACTCAACTCAACGTTCCAAGAGCAGTCTTCAAAGTAAGCCATTTTGTGTTTTTTTTTTTTTTGAAATAAAACTTACTGCAAGCTACACTACTAAATCAAGTGAACAAAAATACAAATAAAAATAAAAACAAGAATACAATAGAAACTCACAGTGTCACTGGCATAAAATTAGCTATCGCACCGGACTTTGTCTAACGCCAAAGCAACTGTTAGCTTCAAATTTATCTCAAGTAAAATCAAGAGACCTGCACTACAAAAAAAACTAATACAAAAACAAGAGAAATAATGAAAAGAAAAAAAAATCTAAGCTATGAACTAAAATAAAAATTAATCGAAACAATGCAACCGTGCTTGTAATCCCCGGCAACGGCGCCAAAATTTGATCGTGTCGTTTCCGTATCAAAAATAATTAATAAAACAGAATAATTACTACTATCTAAAAGATAGTGGTAAGTACTCCGAGTATCGTCCTCAGGGATTACGAAGGCTAAATTGCAATTGTTCTAACTAATTTCTAACTTAATTCAGAAAAAGGATTTGATTGTTGGATTTCTAAAATTATGCAAACTAAATTAACGCAAAGCAATTAAAAGTAAAGAGAGTTTATAAGAGAAAAGATCTAGGGTTTCGAATCCACTCGACCCATTGTAACAATATTCATGCAATGATAAAGGTTAATTATTCGAATCAATCCGGATATCGTTAGGGTTCATGGGCCCTCACGGTATCGCCTAAAGATATTTATGAATCACTAAATAGCATGGGGTATCGCCGCCTAGCACGAACCGTCTTACTAGTACGACCCGTCTCTGTGGCACGGATCGTCTAATAGCACGGCGCGTCTTACGGAGCATAACCCATCTTATTCGGTTATCACAAACTAATTAAGACCCGTTGTATGAACGTGCATAAATACCTAGAAAATTATACACAAGATTTGATAGACAAAATTAATACCGCAAATAAATCTTTAAGTCATACAACCACGATTCGAATAATAAAACACAAAATCAAAACATAAAAATCGTTACTCAAAGTTCGAGTTTCATCTATACCCTAGAGACGAGTTTAGCCGGACATCGGGGCGGAACTCATGGCGATGTTGCTTCTGTTCTCCGCCGTGATTGTCTGTCGAAGAAACCGTTCTGCCCCTCTCTCGGTCTCGGCTTTCCGTTCTCTAATAGTGCGCCCCCCTCGTAATGTGTTTGTACTGCTCTTTATATAAGCGTCAGTAGTAGTCCATCCAAGCCTCTTGAAAAACCTATATCCTCTGTTTGTAATTAAAGTCGGCCCTTCTTTGTATTGTTGGCTCAAGATAACTCCAAAATTATTGTACTTAGTCTGACCCACAAGTCACAATATGGCTTTGGCTCCCACGTGCATAGCCTTATCGAGACCAAGAGTGTTGCAATATCCTTCAAGACAAATTTATTATATTTAATCGGCTTTTAACGTATTAAACTTCCGAACACCTACAATACAAAATTCAAGCATTAAATTCTGAGTAACATTATAAAAGGACCTAGCAAGGATAAATTAGAGGGTGTGTATATGAACATTTACACGTCTATCAGTCACCCGAAGCCTAATTAAAACGCAAGTTAGAAGTTATGCTAGTCAACCTGAGTGTTCAGTTGAAATCAGTTCTAAGTAGTAGTATACCTTTGTTAAAGCTGTTTCAATTTTCAATCTTCTTCCCTTATAAGATATCTGCAAAGATAGACTAAATTGATGCCAGTTGCATAGAATATTGCAGAGTGGTGGGCGGTCCTCAACCTCCTGCATTGAATTTGACTAGGAAAAAACCTCATGCATTTAGAAAGAAACACATTAGAAAAAAAAAAAAGGAATATAAAAAAGAGGAGCGTAGACATTAAATGGTGAGGATCAAGGTTTTGAATACCGTACTTGTAGAGGTACCGTTTTTTATTGGTACGTATTGGTGTACTGGTATAATTTTGGATACCTTTTCGGATTGCGCTACATAAATATTATACATGAATATGTATACTTGTACGTATGCTTAGAAAGCTCAAAAACTTCAACCAATATGAAAATATGTACCATGAAATCTTTTCCTAGTCATGATAATGAAGCTCAAACGTTAAGAAATAAATAAAATTAGTATGATTTTTTTAGAACAAAGTCTAATTTGTGGAATTACCTCATAAAAAACCCAACAAAAAAAAAAAAAAAAAACACCCTAGTACAACTGGTATTTGAACTGGAATGAAACTCAAGATTGGATACCAATTTAAGGCTAATCCAGCACGTGACGGCCAGTATAGGATTCAAAACCTTGGCAAGGATTGAAAATAATTCATAGTTTCATGCAGTAACCTCGAGAATTGCCAATAGTAGCAACGCAAGTTTTTTGTTTTTTTAGGAAGCGGTATTTTTTCCATTAATAATTTTGGAGATCATTGCCTAACATGAGTTATAATTACATGACCTTTTTTTTTTTTTTTTTTATAACTTTGAAGCATTTAGAAGGGGATTGCGGAATCAACATCACCATTCTATGCTTTCCCCCTCCCCTCACCCTCCACCACCCGGTTGATCTCTCCGTCTTCCGCTGACAAAATTATTATAGAAGGAAAGTGGCATTCCTCTTCCCCATCGCTGACATAAACGCAAGGGTTCAATTTTTATGACGATGGAGGATAGATAATTCAGATCGTTGTCATTCAATCGCAAGGTTTCAATTTGTTACTTGCATTAAACTCTGGAGTCAATTGCAAGTTATCCCAAGAAATGTAAACTAAAACTTATATTTACACCAAAACAGAATATATGCTTTTTCCTTCCCTTTACCCACTAGTTTTTCCCGTCTTTGACAATTCGAAAACACCAATGAAACTGAACATACAACATCAGCAAGCTCAACCCAACACACACCAGAAAAGCTCACAATGGAGAGAGCAAAGGTTATGAAATGCCTTGAAACGACAACCGGTCTTTAAGTGTATCGAATATGGACGAAGCTGCTGCATTTTGTGCAAAACTTAACTTCAATCTACCGAGCAATTCACCATCTTTGGCTTGAGATGCAGCATCTGCAGCTTCTTTGGCCATGCCAATTCGAGCATAAGCCTGTGCACAATTTACAAAAGTGATACATAAGATATAAACATAATCAGAAAAATGAATGCACTATGTGGCATCAATGATCAAACTAGTCTGTCAGAGGAGAAGAGTAATTGGAGTTAACACGATAAATACTCCAATGCCAGATTGTGCCAATGGCACTCAAGTAAAGCATTAAACCCTTCTGATAACAAGAATGAGTGAAACAAGGAATTCCTTGCTGTTCAATGAAAAGAAACTAGGAATTCCCCAATTATGCCTGGTATTTCCTACCACAAGAAGATGAATTTACCTCTGCTCTCTCCCTTGGATCTGCTAGTTTTGGGATGTATTTCAAAGCTTCGCCTTTCTCATCTGCATCAACGCATGCCTCCACAAAGGGTCGATAACCTATTTTACAATAAAAGATGTCCAATCCATCAATTCACCAGTGAATCAAGCACATGTTTGTGTAAATGTCTCTGTCCCTAACGTATCCAACACAAACAATTGGGAACGAAATAAGACATGCAACATGCGTGTTTGAGGAATTTAATAGTCTGCTGCTACAACCGAAATGTAGTGTCCGTGCCTCATAGGTCACAGGAAGATAAATTAAATTGATCTCCATCTTACATTCTCCTTTAGAAACCCCGAAATAAGCGTTAATAGCAATGAAGAAACTTAATAGCCAACGAACAAAAATACACTTTATTTTCCAGTATTCTTGTGCTTTCTTTCCTTCTTTATTATCCGTTGTTCTGTTTCTAGGTGGGGAGCGTGGCTCCATTTGTTAAAGCTAAATCTTCTAACTACAAAAGATAATAAGACAAAACATCTCCTAAATGATATCATGATTCTTGACTGTGATAATTTGGAGTCGTCAAATTATCTAATCACAAGGCATTCAAGTGGATACCCTACCCACCTCCATCAGATATGATCAGGTTTGGATCCTCAAAACTAATCTCTTTACAAGTGACAGAGAAGCCTTTGTAACTTTGATCAATGGCTATCGAAAATAACACATGTTGAATTGCAGAAGTAGTGATTTGACATAATGATCGAGCAATCGGACAAAAAAAATTCTGAATTGACCAATTTTTTGTGCATTGAAGACAAAAGACAAGTAGAGGATACTTGAACCAAAGACAGCTCTCTGTGAACTTAATAACGTGGCTCACCAATTGGTGGTCTTTTCTCCTTCGAAAACTTTTCTAGGGCATCCCAGTCCCTGATCGTAGCCAAAGCAAAAACTTTAAGCCAGTACCATCTCTTTTCCGAAACCTGTGACAAGGTAACAACATACGATATTCATGATACAAATAAAAGATGCTCGGTACTTGAACAAAGAAAAGAACGCAAAGCACCATAGTCATAAGCATCAAGGGTATGAATTCTTGCTGCATCAAATCAACATAAATCACAGAGGAACAAAAGTAACCCAAACAACCTTGAATTCTGTTCTGACTTTCATTGCAGCTCGATGATTTCCCAGCACAATACATGTGCGAATGGTATCACTAATACTTGAGTCAACAAATATGGCTTGCTTTGTCGTCACTTCTAATTCATGTTGCATTCTGTGGCAATAGGAGAGCTAGTGATGAGAGATGAGACAGTCACAAAAGCAATAGAGAGACTAAAGTCGAACTTCATAGGAAAAGTGTAACACAAGAATTCAACAAATTTTTTAAACCAGACTTTTGTCAATGACTTGTAGTGTAAGCATTCATGGGGACCTCAGATTCAAAGCATCCGGAATTTTCTATTTTGAAGTAAAACATCATGACAAGATATAGTGAAACTCCCATCCAAAAGATTCATTCAATTTTAAAATGAAGTACGTAAAGAAGACCTCCTCCAAAGTTCTCTTAATGACTAATCTTATGTTACATAAAACCTCGAAATTGCTTGCACAAAAGCAGACCCAAGGAAACTCATTGATATATGCTAAAAATGCAAAATACAGTTTACATGAGTAACAGATTCACCTTAGCAATTTCGCATGCTCTTCAGCAGCCTTTGACTCAAATGTATGTTCCTTCGTCTCCGCAAAAAGACTTTGTGCTTTTTCAATAAGTTTAATGCGTGGACCATGAAGGGGAGATCCTTTGCTTGCCATCGGATTTTTTGCTAGTTCCCATGACTCTTTCCATAATAAAAATGAGACATCCTATGAAACACCAAATAACCTTTGAGAAGAGCACTAGAACACAGCAATGAGCAGACAATAGACCAGATTCTTAATCAGCAATTCAGATTTGAATAGGCTACATCCTGCATCTATTCAATTTTGGTTGAAAATTTTCTAGGTCCAAATCCCACAGCTATTTAAATGCTTAATATTAACTGAACCGAATTCATAACGTGTTGCAGAAAAGATGTTAAAGAGTATTCCCTAATATTTGTTTGGAACACAGAGAGAGACCCTGCTCCCTATCCCTACATTAACTAACATGCTCATAGCAGTCAATTGACCCAGATTAGTAAGACCACTCAATATACGACTCCTTACCCCTAAATTAATTTACATGCTCATAGAAATTGAACCAGATTAGTAAGACCACACAATATACGACATAACCCAACTAGTGGCAAATACAATTCCAGAAACAGCGACGCAGAAAGGAGTTTTGGTCATAATTTTAACAAGTAAAAATTAAGCGAGAAACTGAAGAATCCATGTCAATTTATCCATTCCGTAATCCATTCATATAGTCACAAATATAACGATTGAATAACCAACCATTCCTAACCGCCCTACTCATATCCACATGTCAGCATATTGCAGCATCATACGATGCCTTCATGTTTGAAAAAAAAAATCACCTAGAAAAGACAAAGAACATACTTGAAGCTGCCCAGTTGAAAGAAAGAAGTCCTTTAGAAATTCATGTTTATAGCATCTGCACAGAAGACAGCCATAAGTTCGCAGCCCAAGAGCCCAAGGTTAAAGAAACTGCCTCACCACAAACTGTGAGATAGAGTACACCTACCGTGCATAACTTATGAACAAGTCCCGCGCCAGTGGTCTAGCCTGTATCGTTCCAAATAACTCCAAAGCTGGCCTCTGCAGTCAACGAATGTAGGGGAAATAAATTACAACACAGGAAAATATGTTTGCACGCTGCCTATGCTAATTGATTTGATGTATCAATGAATGTTGCAACATAAACATTTCTTCTCAAAAAAATCAAGTGATACCTTCTGCCAGATATGAAACAGAACAAGATAAACAAGGTCAGTGTCGCCACTTTCAGTTGCCTTTGTCAGAGCTGTATCTTCTTCTCCAATGCTCAACAGTAGAGGAACCTGGAAACAAGGATCAAAGTCAACACTATTTTTTAACCAGCTTCTCTGGAAAATGACTGCAGCTGTCCCTCTTTTGCAATGTTAAGTTAATCTACCAACAGGAAATGGAAACCAACACAACAACAATTAAAGATACTTGTGTCCATTAAAAAGATAAAAAGAGAAGAACCTGCTTAGAAGAACGCGGTTCATGTTCAATGAGCATAGCAGCCAATTTCCGTCTGCCACTCTTATCTGCATGCGCAGCAACTGCTGCATAAGATATGCCTTTGCATATTCTCAGCTGAAACACCAGGGGGAAAAAAAATCATTTCCTGACTTTAAACAAGACAAAATGGAATAAGCAGAAAACAAAGCACTCTCATACCAAATTAAAACCTACAAAAGATGACACAAACCTTATCAAGTAAAATTTCAAGGAGGGAGGCATCAGGAATTGCTAAAGAAGCTGTTATCTTTGCACATGCCCAGTGCATTATCACCACTTCCTATACACACCCAACCAAACAAAAATAAGCATACGAATGATGTCACAGAATCCGGTGCAAAAGAGGCAGCAGTTAGGACAAACTACGAAGCTAACTCGTTGTCAATAAGAGTATAAGACGACAGCTACAAAAACATAACAGATACAAATCATCTACAGGTCACCAAATTAGCCTGCATGTTATTGCAATCTTAGTCTCAAAAGCGTTCAAATGAAATGCTTATGGACGGGGTTAAAATATTCTTTGCACCCGGCACATATCCCAATTCGGAACCTGCTTTCTCAATTGGAATGACGAAACCTTTTACTTAAGGTCAAGTTGCAATGTCAACCTTCGGTATGTAACAGCTGCATGTGCTCAAGAAAAAAGTCCATGTGATCCCAAGAAACTTGATATGTGTTTTACGCGTGCATTTCCAACCTGCCAATGTGATGGCAACGACAAAGAGTTGACATTGGTGTTAGATTTCTTGAAGGGTTCCAACCTAAAATCAATTGGCAATAGGTGGAGTAGCCTATAGAACTTATTAACCAAGCGTGGGTGGCTTAGATGAGCGATGTGGGATAAGTCTAACACTCTCCCTCACGTGCAGCCCGGATGCATGTGGATGTGACTGACCAAGAGCTGACTGATTGATTCGGGCGACAGAGATAACAGAGACTTTCCCACGAGAGGTGAGGCCACCCAAGACCTAGCTTTGATACCATGTTAGATTTCTTGGAGGGTTCCAACCTAAAACCAATTGGCAATAGGTGGAGTAGCCTCTAGAATTTATTAACCAAACTTGGGTGGCTTAGATGAGCGATGTGGGATAAGTCTAACAATTGGCACATTGCAGTTTGATCGGAAGCATATGGAGTAGACTACTTGAAAATTATGGGAGAAGCACTGAATTTAAAGTATTGTGCAGGGACGCAACCTGGATTTAACCCATGCTTATCTGCCCTTTTTGTTGTTCCCAGCATTTCATTAACGGACAAATATAATATCACCCACTCCATAGGGCATAGGCATATGGAACTACATAAAGGACTCATTAGAAAGGAGAATAAAATGTAACAAGGCTCGTCTAGCTAAAAAAATAATTCTTAATGGCTTTCCAATACATAAATGATATAATCTAATCCCAGACGGCATTTGTACGAAATAGAGAAATACTATTCCTGCACGAAACGAGAGGTAGAGAGTATAAACGGATTATTCTACCTTATATTCAATTAAAGACCATTTAAGAACATAATCTAGTAAACAGTATCCTAATAGTTTTTGTAAAAAAATGAGTACAAATCATAACTCCTCCATAGTTCATTTAAATCACAAAACTAAATTATGATATGGACATCTCAAATCAGCGATATGTCTACATTAGATGCTGAACGTGAACCATATGAGTTCTTTGTTCCAGTTGGGAGTGGAGGAGAGCAGCTATGTCCATATGCCATCACATCAGCCTGCCTCATACTTTTGCAATCTTGCATTGTAGAGACCCGTAATAAAATTATTTAAAATGTTAATGTTAAAAAAAAAATGAATGTGGAGTCCTTGAGAAATAGAATATTAGTTGTGGTATTTAATGTGATACTTTAGAAGTTGAAGGGTATGAGTGTGATAAACTCTATATAACAAAAAAATCAGGAGCAGGAGATTCATTTTTCCCCTTTTCTTCTTTTCCGGCGTCTCTCTCTCTCTCGGCTCTCACCTCTCTCACCTTCTCTCTTTGATTTCATCTACTACGAGTGAGGTTTTTGAAAAATCCCAAGTACTAAAGTTGTTCTATGCAACGAGAGCTTCCTATCCATCCAAAAAAATTCGTGATCAGAGCACTTCAAAGTTTCCTCCATGTTTGGGCTTGCTTCTAACCTTTGAGGTAGGGATCTCCTACCTTCTTTACATGTTTAAGTGTAGTTTGATGTGCAAGAATCACGTTTGATCATCTATTTTGAGTCTTGAATAAATCTTGTATGCTGAAAATTTCGTGGGTTCTCCTAATCTGTCTTTTTGGGGCCCTTCTGCTAGGAATCAATGTTTGGTGTCTTCATAACTGTTAAAGTACGTTTCAATACGAAGATTTCGGTACCAAGATCATGCAAAACCGATAATCACACAATTAGTTATGAATTTTTGAATACTGGCTGTTTGCTGGATGCGCCAATCTGTGTGTGGCTGTCTTTTTAACTTTCTGGGCATGATGAACGTTTTGGGTGGCTTTGGGTCTTATACAGGAGCTGCATATTTAAGTTAAGAAAAGATTGGCGTTGGAATCAAGTAATTTGGTTAAGTATACAATTTTTGGTGAATTTCTAAAGCGGGTTGGTCGCCTGGTGCGAAAATGGCTGCAAGTCTACTTTTCTTTTGATTGCTGGGTTAATCTCCTCTCGTTTATGAACCTGGGATTTTTACTGAGTGTAGTGCTTGTAGTGGTGTTGGTCTCTATATTTTTGGGTTTAAGATGAAAGAGTTATGATTTTTCTAAGAGAGTATGGCAAATTTGCTCAAAGAAATTTGTGGTGCCTAGGTGTGCACTTAATCCGAGTTTTTGGTAGAATAATTAAATTATGAGCCAAGCCCTAATTTATATGTTTGGAATTGTGTATTATACATGATTTTTGTTAGGGATTTTGTAGATATTCATGCAGAAAAGCTACGTGCACAGCAGCTTATACACAACAGCTGTGCACAGATCCCATTTTCTCCCGACTCGGGTAGCACAAAAATGATCGGAATCGCTCATTTTGTTCTAAATATGTCATTTAACGTCTCTGTAAAAAATGAGCTTCGTTCGATATCGTTAGAGACATTAACAAAACACCCAAAATCACTTCAGAATTTAGGCGTAAATTCTGAAGTGATTTTGGGTGTTTTGTTAATGCA
Source organism: Rhododendron mucronatum var. ripense (assembly GCA_019656295.1). Classification (NCBI taxonomy): domain Eukaryota; kingdom Viridiplantae; phylum Streptophyta; class Magnoliopsida; order Ericales; family Ericaceae; genus Rhododendron; species Rhododendron mucronatum. The sequence goes on along the minus strand of BPLT01000039.1, from coordinate 2,131,048 downwards.
TCTAATGATATCGAACGAAGCTCATTTTTTACAGAGACCTTAAACGACATATTTAGAACAAAATGAGCGGCTCCGATCATCTTTGTGCGACCCGAGTCGGGAGAAAATGGGATCTGTGCACAGCTGCTGTGCACATAGCACAGCTCATTTTCATGGTTAGGGTTGATATTTTACTGCTTTTGGCATATCTGGTCTTCATTAGTAGTGGGTTCACCTTTAAAGTGATCAAAATCATGAATTTAAGTGATACGAGAATATTAGCTAGTTATGCACACTATGTGTTTGAAGAAATGGAAGTAATTTATATGGGCACAAGTCTGCACCAAGTATATTTGTCTCTTTGCATTTAGTAACGGGTGAAAGAAATTTCGCGATGTATGGCTTGGGATACTCGTTGAATACATGTACGTAGCTAATGTTTTTATTGTTGAGACTTCATTGAATTTTTGTGCTACATTCATTCGTTTTGATGAATTTAGGTAAGTTATTCGAGAAAACTTGGTTGATTTTAGTTGATTTGGGCTTTAAGGCCAAGTATTGAGATATTTTGGAATATAATAGTTTAGTGATTTTGAGTTGGGTCATTGGGGAACTGGGTCAATTGTGATGCCGTCGGTGAAAGTCCGTAAACCTACTCGGTTCAATTGCGATGCCGTCGGTGAAAGTCCGTAAGCCTACTCGGGTCAATTGTGATGCCGTCGGTGAAAGTCCGTAAACCTATTGGGTCAATTGTGACGCCGTCGGTGAAAGTCCGTATACTTACTGGGTCAATTGTGACGCCGTCGGTGAAAGTCCGTAAACCCGCGCGGGGCAGGTTGCTTCGTCCTTCGGGTTAGTAGCCCGTAAAGTGCATGTGCTAGGGACGTCTGGTACGGTTGTCGATTGATTGCGTTGGTGAGCAACTCATTTAATTTTATGTCTCGGTGTTGAGTAAATGTGATATACGATTTGGTTGGTTATTCTATTATGAGCTTTGTTATTTTCCGTATCGACTTTTATGGGTAATTTCCTTCATTTGGGATTGGATTTGAGTTCGTGGTTTAATAGCATTCTTTTGAGCATTTGAAGGGAAGGAAAAATTGAAAATACTTAATATAATGCATAGATTATTTTTGCTGTGTTGGCATGACCTTGAATTGGGATTTTATAACTTCATTGTAAATATTGAAAGAGAAGAAAGCATGAAAAACTTTTCAATACTTATATATAAAAAGAGTATATTTAGTGTATCAAGCTTTGCATGTTCATGGTGAGTTTTCTTATTGTCGAGGTGAGGTATTGTTCGATGTGTCATTGTTACTTCATATTCTAACTCTACAAGCGTAGTGTGTATTTTTGGTGAGAGGTTAGCTAGTTATTTAAGAAAAGAGTAAGGATTGATTGAAATGGAAATGGAAATTGAAAGAGTAAGGATCGATTTGGTAGTAATGGTAAGATGAGGTTTCTAGTACATTCGTGTGTGTGTGGGTGAGAACGTCAGTATTTGATAAATTGAGTTAAATATTTCCCTGCATGAGTATGATATTTGTGTTACACTTTTTGATAAAACAAATATGCTTTCGGAAAATGTTTTTCCTTGATATTTGTCTGCACTTCTGCGAATAATTTAGGTATGGATATCTCTTCGAGCTAGTGTAGCTCATCCTATCCTTTCAGCTACCCGCCATGGCACTTAGCTTGGATTGCATGGAGTGCACATTGAGACGTTTCTGAGAGCTTCATTGGATTCATTAAGGAGTTGTTTATCATCTAGTCTAATTCACGTTGTGTATTTTACCAGCAGTTGAAGGTTGTACCTTTGGATTAGAATATATGTAATGCTGTGTATAAGCTCCTCTCCTTGATTATTATTAAACCCTTTTAAATTGAAAACGTTTGGGAGACTTCGTCTTCAAAAAAAAAAAGGGAAGGAGAAGAAGAGACTTTGATTCGTTGTTTGGGTTGGCATGACATTTAAGGGTAAATATAGTTTGAGAGAAAGACTTTTGTTTGTGGAAAATATATTATTATTTTAATTGAAAATCGAGGGCATAACATGCATGTTTATCACATCTGACATCAATCCTTTTTCTTATCTCTAAAGGTGCATATTTGCCCAAAAGAAAGTATAACCCTAACGTGTCAACCTGCAATCATATCCAATTAATAGTCACATGGTTTCAAATATGGGTGATACGTATCGGCCAGTAGGTACCAAGTCCCGAAACGACCAATATTGCAGTGTGAATGCGTATCAGTGATACATAATGGTAGCGGCCGATACGTAACGCTGGTATCAATCAGTTATGGCCGATACGGTCAAAATTACGGCCGATATGGACCGATAATTAACGGTGGTATTGGTGAAATGTTGTGCCAAAATTTTAAAAAATTCACTCACAATACCGTTAGCTACGACTGATATGCCCCGAAACCACGACATCGCAACCGATACCGTTACGGAAGCCAATAACGATATTTTGAACTGGAGAACCTTTACTTCATAAATTGGTGTCCGTAGTGCCCACTTTACTTCATCTATATCGTCCTATTGTTCATGCAGTGATGGTGTCTATACCGTGCCTATTTTACTTAATCTATCTGTTCACATCTTGATTTTTCATTTCTGCAGCTTCAAGTATCACTAGAACTTATTTCCTCTGTTTGTTCATAAGTTGGAGTCCTCAACTTCAAACAACACAAAGGGAAGAGCACAAATATTGAAATGAATACTTCCCATTAACCAGCAACAAGTAGGAGTAAACTACTGCCAAACATCGCTATTGCCAAAAAAAAATAAACATGCATCTTGTCGGCCCAAAAATGAAAAGCAACTAATCTAATAGTCCATACGAACTGCAGATGAAGAATTAATAACATTTGACAAAGGAACTTACTTGGTTCATACCAAGGTACTCCGATATCCGAAGAGCTAGAACATGTTGATGGGCATTTATCAAACGACCAACCAGAACGGATGGTGTAAGCAGCTGAAATAGCAAGCATAGAGTGATATAACCTACATACTTCAGGGACACAAAACTACAGAATTGAAACAAGAACCATGAATTTAGTGAACTCTGCAAACCTTGTATTGCTGAATACTAAGAGGGATGCCAATATCATGGTTGCGCACAGCATTTAAGACCCGCAAAGTTTTAGACATCTCTTGAAAGCGGTCACGCTGAAAGTGGCTGCCAAAGCCAACTGGATATCATTATCGAGAACAGAAATCAGCAAAGAATGGATTTTTTGTGAGTTCCACTGCTGCAAGTAAGCTTATACAGAGATAACAGGCATAAAACAGAAAATGAATTCATGTGATGGGAGAGGGGGGGGAGCAACTCTGCTTGAAATGAGTATTTTTGTAGTTCTTTCAGTGACCAGAAATTTAAGCAAGAAGAAAGGCGGATCCCGTAGGTCAAGATGTTGTTAAACTAGCAAGACGAGCATAAAACCGTACATATTCCAAATCTAAGGATCACCATCAATTAGACATTCACATCACAGTGGAGGGGGGTGGGAATAATCTGTCAATTACTAGGTTGAAAAATGCTCTCTAACTTCATTTCTTTCTTGGACTGCTACGAAAAATAAGTTTATTCTCCCAGAATACTGATAGACATACTTCGGATCCAAAACTTGGACACCTGCTAAAAGTTTTCATACTTATAAACCAGACACCTGATTACCTGTACCTTTATAGTTCTCTTACATTCTGACAACAGTTACCGAACAGAAAAACAACAAAAAAAGAGAGGATGAACAAGTAAAAATACAAAACATCACAAGTCTTGGGACAATGAAATTGAATCAATAATAATTACTTCAATAGCAGTGACGTGGAAAGTAGTTAAGTACCCAAACGTAAACAACACATGTCTTCGAGCTGTTACGTAAACTTAATTGTAGAGGTTGTAATCTACAGGTACGAGAAAATTACACTACTGGCACGTATGCATGCACCTGGAAAAAAAATAGTACTCCATAGTTGAATACTTGAACGGCAGAAAAAAGTGGTAACCATTAACAGGTTATTAAATTTGGAATAAATCAAAAGAAAATAAGACCCTATTAATACACAAAATTATTGATTCAGATTTCTCATCACTACATTTAGAGTATTGGAAAAGAATCCGAACCAACCTGGAAAAAGCTTGGCCGTAGCTCGCAGCCCTTAGTAATGTTCTCTGTCGAGAGACATCAAATTCATGACCCGCAGCATCAATGCATGCTTCAACAGCCTCAGGCAGTGATGAGCGTATCAATCTCAAATTTTCATCGGCCTGACAAACAAAATGATGTCAGATTTCCTCACCAGGATATATGTCTGTCATAAACCCTTCTCTACTCTCTAGGTAATCTTTTAGACGACTTCACATATTTCTTTAGTACATAGCGCATTCTATTTTGACAATCAATTTCCACTCTCACAGAAACTGGGAAATGAGACAGTTGGATCTCATATATCTTTAAGAATATTTACTTCCATAGAAAAGCAAATCGAAGTTACATATTATTAGGATTAAGATTTCTTATTCTTCATTTTCATGATAAAGGATTATTTGAGTCTTTGAATTCTGGTTCTTCCTCGATTCATGAATATCTTTCCCTACCTAAAACATGTCTTCAGTCACTATAGGTAAATTTCCCCGTTTTGTATGTGCGAGCACATGATGCAACATACATTCCATTCTCAATGCACAATATATATCATATAACATGGCACACTGTGCAATTCAGAGGAATAAATTATTAGTTCAAGAAAGAAAAATGGCAAGACCTATCCTAAAAACATATGGCAGTTTCTTAATCTATAGGCACACTTTGATGTGTATATATTCATCCTTGAAAGATAAGTGACGCAAGGACGTAGTATCTTTAACCCTTCAAAATGGAAAACAGAAAAACAAATCCAAGCTACCCATGTTGAAGTATGAAGGAGGAAAGAGATGAGTAGAAACATAGCAGAAATCAATACGCTGTGCGTACCCTAAAGAAATCACCCTACCTTGGCACTCCGTCTATCAAAATGATCCAAGGCATCATAAAGCAATGCTGCAGGTAATGTGCTGCCAATCTTGAAGATAGATACAGTGGAATCAGGGACCCGTTGTAGAAACTCCATACTTGTGTTTGATAATATCCTCACTCCATCACATTCTGGGATGAGAATAATTGGCTCATCGTATAGATAGCGCACCGGGTCACCATAAGGACCAACCATCAAAAGCATATCATCCCAGTACAGTAAAACACTGTCCATTCCACACCAAGCTAACTGCTCTGGAGGAAGGGCTGTCTGTACAAATGAAATTTAACAGAAAAAGAGAGGCAGTTTTCATATATGTTGGATTTCAACTTCCAAAGCTGTTAAAACACTGAAATATCATACAATAAGAGCCTTGGTTATATTTTCCCAATCGACTTTCTTCTTCACATCTATATTTTCCCAATCTACTTTCTTCTTCACATCTATAATGGTTGTATGCACTTGATAGTTGTCCCCAGAGTGTCTCCTCAATTAATGAGAAATACACAAAACTTCTTATACTACTTTATTAGTGATAAATCATGCATATGGTATCGTTTCTCACAACTTCGTACTTTGTGTGTACTATAATCCCCTCCGTTAATGATAAATAAGCAAACTCTTTATGCTCCATTAGTAGTGATGAATCAACTCGATTAACCTTTTTCATGATCCTAACTTATTGAAAGCCAAATTCCAAACTCAGTTGTCCCAAGAGTGTCTCCTCCATTAATGAGAGATACATAAACTCCTTATGTCCTTAACTCCTTTAGTATTGATAAATCAAGTCTATTCACCTTTCTCGTAATCCTAACGTACTCAAACCCAAATTCCAAACACATTACGGTATCATTTCTTACCACAGCGTACTATATAACATGCAATCATTAGCATGCTCTATTCCTGGCCAAAATAAATAACAATCAACACAAGAATTGCAAACCAACCTCACAACTATTCTCAAAGATGATTTTGGAGAAGTCAGTAGACATCACCAAAAGCCTCCCATCATGGGTAAAGGACGCCAACAGCTTCCCATTCCTCGACACCACCATTTTCTGCAACGGACCCACCCCAGCGCCCACCTGCTGAACCCCATCCTCCTCAACAAGCAAAACATGATCCTCCACTGCAAGCAACACCTCCACATTCCCCGACATCGTGTACTGTGGCTCGATCACCGCCATACACAGCGGTAGCTCCTCCAGATTCGGGTTGGCCAGCTTAATCGGATTCGGGTTCTTGAAATCTTGGATACAGAACAACTGATTAGCCTCATTGATACAGACGGTCCCATTCCCCCAAAACACACACTCCACCACACTCTGCTCAAAACACTCCTGACCCATCGAAACATTTGATTCTACCACCTCCGCGTGGATATTGTATCTGGTAGAAAAGTCAATTGTCAAGAACCTTGCTTGAAAAGTCAATTGTCAAGAACCTTGCTTTCATTCGTATATCATGACACCCCTAGGACCTACGGTACCATAATACCTTCCATCCGCAAAATATTGGAGGTCTGTAAAACAAAGAACTTAAAAAGAACGTATTTTTGTTGAAAAAATATATGAACATAAATTAAAAGAACTCAATAATATTACGTAACTAGCCAAAAAAAAAAAAAAAAGGTTCAAGATTTTTTGATAAAAGATGTTCATTTTATGTTCTCGTCTCGCGGACCGGACAATCATTTGACCAAGGTAGTAGTACCTACATTGGATTCTGTTAATTCAACGTGGATATTATAGCTTTTGGAAAGATAAATTGCCAAGAAACCTAGCTTTGATTCGTACATCAAAACATACAAACAATCTATGGTAATAAGAGACGCCCAAAATGTGGAATCGAAGTCGACTATAAACCCTAGCCTTCCCGGCTAATAATGCTGACTCGATTCCCGCTACTCGCTCTAAATACTCTCTTAGCTTGCTACACTCTATATTAATTCTTTATCTTAATTGAGATAGGTCGAATAAATTAGAGAGGATTTATAGATCATTGGATTAAATATTATGGTAACAGTACCTATACACCGTCCCGTCCTGAGTTACGCAAACGAGGATCTGGTCGTCGGTCCAGGCCATGCCGATCAACCGGCCACCGGGGTTTTTCCAGACGGTCTCGGCGATCTGGACGCCGGCGCAGTTGAAGATCCGGAGCTTACGGAGGGCGGACTCAGCGTAGAGCTGGACTATCTTGGAATCGTCGCGGATGACGGCGATCGGGCCGCCGAACGGGGCGCAGGCGACCTTGTTGCGGCTGAGGTCGACCTTGTTCTTCCATTGCATTGCGTAGATTTCGGGCTTACGGTAGTACCGGTTGTAGAGGAGCTGCCACTCGGCCGCCACTGAAACTGCCGCCATTGGAGATTTGTTCTAGGGTTTGGATAGAAGAAAAAAGAGGAACTGCTATATGACCCCGTTAACTGGCCCGGTACGAGTCGAGATGCTTGTAAGTTGATCCGGACATGGGAGAGAGGACAAAAAGTTAAATCAAAGCAAAGAGGAACTAGGGAATTGGATTCTTGGGAATAATTTTGGAGAAGAGATCGTGAAATTGGATTTACAGTCCTTGATCGACGCAATTGGTATACGGCTGGCGCAGGGACGAAGACGATGAAGAGGCTAAAATTATAGTAGTATTCCCTAAACTATCTAATTTCTATCCAATTCGTCCTTAATCTATCAATTTCACGTATTACGTCCTTAAACTATCCAAATGCTTCGTTCTTGTCTGAAATTTATTTCAGTATTTTTTATTTTTTATAACTTTTATTTAGTTTTTCATCGTAATTTTTAAGATTAATCGTTCGTCTCGATGAGATGAATCAAAAAAGTATAAAAATATGAACGGATGTTGAAAAAAATTAAATAAAACAGCACTTTAGACGAATAAGACAATTGCTTAATATTTTTTTTGCCTTTAGTGAATTTTTTTTTTGTTTTTGTCAAAAATTTTTACATTTTCAACTCCTTCCGTCGAAACAGATAATTAATCCAAAAAAATCATATAAATTTAACAAAAATTCAAAATAGACAAATAAAACATTAAAAAAAAAAAAGGTTTAAGTTTTCAAGACCCTGCTGCATTCTTTGCTAGCTAGTGCCACTCACTTTTTTGCCTTAAAGAAAAACACATATATTCTTCATAAAGGATAATGGTACAATATATGTCAAATTTGTACCATCACGCATAGATCCCTTTTGGACATGTCTCCAAAAATAATCAGAGCCACACATTTTATTTAAAATGGTTTGTTTATGATTTTTTTTAAAAAATCGGTTCAATCCGATATTGGTAAGGTTCAGGCCAAGATTTCGTAAATGTCTTTACCGACATTCAACTAAGTTGATTTTATAAGAATCATAAACAAAGTATTTCGAACAAAATTAACGACTCTTGATAATTTTGTTGGGACCCAAACCATGTCTATGCGCACTGGTAACATTTGATATCTACACCAATAGCACCACTGTATTTCTTACCCCATCTATCCCAAAAAATTAGTTTACATCGAAAAGATGTGGAATTTTTGAATCAAAAATTAATATGCTTTCCTGCATAAATTTTGAGGTTTTTTTCGTACTAAATTAAAGAAATAATTGAGATCTTGAGTTGGTGGGATGAAATTCGGAAAATAATGTACAAAAGTCAGAGGATTAAACTCCACACGAGAGATTACCGAAATACTCCATATAACACACCATCCATTCCAAACATCCACGCGAGGGGCATTTTCGGTACAAAGTGGCCAAAATACAAGGCATGACTTATCAACTCTATTCTATCAACAGTGTCCGCAGTTGACTGTTCTAACCACTTCCTAAACCCACTGATGGCAGCACTCAATTCCGACGCCAACAACGACGGCGGTGGCGGCCGGCTAAAGGTGTACACGCGCCGCTCTCTTCGACGGCAGCGGCACATTCCCGAAGATATCGTCATCCGAATCCTCTCGCGTCTGCCGGTCGAATCCCTACTCCGATTCAGGTGCGTTTCCAAGGCATGGCTGTCTTTGATCTCCGATCCTAAATTCACCCTCGATTCCTCCCAAAGGCGCGACAAAATCGCCATTAGAACTGCTCATGGCTTGTGCGATGATCATTCTGGTATAGTTTACTCAGTTGACGACGACGTAGTGTATAGGACTTCGCGGATTAAACGAATGGGTAACAACAAGAACTTAGAGTGGTTTCGAATATTAGGTTCGTGTAATGGTTTGTTGCTCGTGAGCTATTACACAGATTTGTATCTGTGGAATCCTTCGACGAGGCAATGCACCAAAGTGCTCTCTCTTCGAAGTGGTTATTGTGGGGATGAGCTGTATGATGTTGTGCATGGTCTTTCTGCTACGTGTGGACTTTGTTATGACTCCTCTCGTGATGATTACAAGGCAGTAATGACCTGCAAATACGAAACTAGTTGTAGTGTAGTTAGTTTTAGGAGAAAAAATTGGGCCACCACCACTTGCCTCTTCGCAAACGATATGAATTCTGGGCCTGTAGTGAATGAGAAGCTGCACTGGGTGGTCATTCAACGTGGCGATAACGGCTTTTCAACAGATCGAATTGTTTATTTTGATCCAATTACGGATGAATTTATGGAATTACCAGCACCACCAGGACGTTACAGTTTTCGGGGATTGAATAGAGTTATATTGGGATTGGGAGTTTTAGATGGATGTCTATGTATGGCACGCATTGGTTGTGAAAGTGGTGATGAAGTTGAACCCGGTGTTATTGAGTTTTTTGTCATGAGGGAATACGGTGTGGGAGAGTCATGGAGTAACATTTTTGTCACGTCTATTTTTATGGGATTGGCGAGGCTGTACGAATTTGGAAATTTGGTACCATTGTGCTATACAAAGAATGGCGAAGTTCTTATTGTAGTGAATAAAAACAAATTATTTGTATACAATCCCGATAAGACTTCACAAAGGGAGATTCCTATCCCAAGTGATCACTACCATATAGACGTTGCTCCATACATAGAGAGTTTGGCTTCACCTGCTGCCTATGGTCACGAGGAAGAGGTAGAGGTAGAGGAAGAGGAAGAGGAAGAGGAAGAGGAAGAGGAAGAGGAAGAGGGACAGGGAGAGGGAGAGGGAGAGGAAGAGAAAGGTGCCGAAAGATTTGTCAATGATCTTTGGTTCTGTTGGAGTTGCTATTATAGCAGGGACTCTTTAATCTCGCCATGGAGGAAGGTTCCGGTTATTATTCCGGTGATGTGGAAAGGATACGGGAAAACAGAAACCTTGGAAAAGTTCAAAAGAAGAATTGATAAAGCCCGACCTAAATTCTTAGCAGAAAAAGAGAAAACAAAAGTAAAAAGGCTGGCAGAGGATTAGAATTGAATTACCCGAAGAAAACATCGTTGGGACTTTATTCATTATCTTGGGTGAGGAAGACTTTAGTCATGGGTACAACTATGGAGTTTGAATGCAACTTTATGTGTGGCAATCCTAGACTCTTATGTTCACATTATGTGTGTGTGTATGTGTCATTGTGTACATGCATACTGTGTACATATATACATCTCTATGAAGAGAATGAGAGGTTTCCCATTTTATATCTCTACAGAAATACTTTTGACTTCTATTTCTTAGTCAGCATGAAATTGTTGAAGCTCACTCCATCTTCAAAAGAATTATTTTTCTAATGAGTTCAGTTGCTAACTTCCTAATGACAATGAACAACATATGAGTGGATGACTTGATAGATGATCATTTGATGTGTTAATGTCATCCAATAGCGCATAAATGTATCTAACATGAAGTGTTGTCATTTATGTCTTGATATGGTTTTTAAAGAAAAAGGTAAGAGAAACATTTAATAGGAGCATCTTCGTGGTCATGCATAGTAGCGTCCTGAAAAATTAGTTTCTAACATTGCAGTTCAGTTGTGCTTTATGCTAAGAAGCTAGTTTGGCTAAGTTAGCTCAATTTTTATCCCCAATAGATTTTTACTGCCAGAAAGCTCTTTTAGGGTGGTATAAATTTAGTTCCATCACATAACTGTATTCTGTGTTTGCGTATAAGCTTTCTTGTTCAGTATCGGTGGTTGTTGCTCACATTTACAGCAACAGATGGATGCATCAGAACGTTACCACTACAACCCAACCTTGCAACGAAATCCTCAGTTCGAAGAATACTTCATCAAAGCAAACGTAGCTGACCATTTTGGTCGCATTTCTGAAGCCCTAATGTATGCCATATCTACCCTTTTTCGACCTTGTAATATTGGTGGCATTCTCTTTATGCTTTTGTTGTATATACTATTCATTTATTGGCTGGGAAGAAAATTCCATAAGATTATGAGAGTTAAACATCGAGTTAGGTTCATGGTTTTGTATGGCAAATTCAAAAAAGGTAAACTGTAAATCATGCTACAAATAGCAGCAGCAACTACTCCCTACAATTTTTTATTGGCCATGCTTTTGATAACATATTTTAGTAAGTATGAAGCAGTGCACGAGCTGTGGAAGAAGTCCGAGGAATCGGCTTTCATCTTATTTATCCGCTGCTGAGTTGTCGAATGTTGTTCGTAAATGAGATTTTACATCTCGCAGCTGGATAAAGTCCACCCTTTGTGCTTCATCATTATGAAACTAGAGCTGTAACTTTTTGTGCCTTGTACCCTGTTCAGCAATTAGCAGTTTGTGGACCAGTGAGCTATTCTTCCATGCCGTCTATCCTTATTTTTACTTTCCGTTTCTCTTATATTCCCGCTTGCCTGCCTTTTTGATTCCGGGAATATGGTGCGTCTTTGTCGCCAAAAGGATTTATCGAGGGCAAGGCTCCTTTAGTTTTTCAACCGAGTACTTTGTGATATAAAGTGATTTAATCTCGTTTCAAACTACCATGTAGCAAAGATTAGAGGTTTCATGCGAAGTTATATGATGGTATTTTCATTTTCTCACTGGTATGGATGCGATGTGAGATAAAGATAGTATTTAATCTCGTTTCAAACTACTATTTTGCAAAGATTAGAGGTTTAATGCAAAGTGATATGGTTATGTGGTGAATTTCTTGCTTGTACGTGGGAGAAAGGCTTCAATTTCTGTTGGGATTTGTCCCACATTGGTTAATTATCTCCTCCAATACTAGTATATGAGCCTGGGCGGCCTCTCCACTCTTTGCCAATTGGTTTGGTGTTGGATGCTTTAACATGGTATCAAAGCTAGGCTTTCGGAGGCTTTTCCCCTTTGTTTGTGCCATAGTTGCACTTTGTTTCATTGTGATCCGTGTGTTCCGGATCCTTTGTTTACCTCTCCACATGCGAGTCAGGGGTCGCACGTGCGGGGGAGTGTTGGGATTTGTCCCACATTGGTTAATTATCTCCTCCAATACTAGTATATGAGCCTGGGCGGCCTCTCCACTCTTTGCCAATTGGTTTGGAGTTGGATGCTTTAACAATTTCACATTTACTGCCGGATTTTATTTAGTGTTTCTCTTGTTTTGTCTTCTATGTTTTTCTTGTGTTGCTGAATGTGCAAATTAAAACTTTTGTCCGGAGGCTATGCAGAAATTTGATATAGTTGTCTAATGCCTTAGGGATTCTTTTGTTGGGATTGGTTTTCTATATCCCCCTGCGACCTTGACAAACAGTTATGATTTGGTATTCGCACTGTTTATTTTTTGTATTTCATGCGCAGGTATATGTTCCTGGGGTATTGGCTTATAGTGCTCAGTTCATGAAATGGGACGTAATCACCGTGGAGCAGTCTGGCCAGGATGGTGGATGGGTTATTGGTATGACACGTGGGACTGTTTTACATGGATCACACACAGGCAAGACATCCTCAGTTATTTGCTCAGGAAACTGAATAACCTTCATCATAAAGGATTTTAGTTGTTTGTTCGTTCAACCTTGATTCTTGTGAACTGAGTTTTTAACCATGAAATCATAAAAACCTGTGGCATAACACATGATGAAATGACAGACATTAGCATTTGATTTCAATGCAGTGTGCTGTCTGTTCATAAAAATGGAGGTTTTAAATTGTAATATGTCTTCAGTGAGCTTAAAATCCTGGTCTTCTTCCTTTTTTCATTTTTGTTTTAAATTCTTCTGTTTCTGTGTAAATTACATTGAACTTCCCTAAAGTTTGGAAGAAATACAGCAAGTCACTAAGTCCCCTAACTTTGGTACAGTTACATCCCTTGAGATTTACATTCGGCACAGTAGCACTTGAAATCAACTTCTAGTCAAATGATATGAAGTGAGGAGCTTCACCTGCTGATATTAGATGGAAAAAGTTATAGCCCTTAATGGAGAAAGTGGAAGGACAAAATAGCACCACTATCCCTTCTCCTAGTCCTCTCTCTCACCACTCCAATACTGGCTCTACGAATCGAAACACTACTGCGTACTGACCATAGACGCGACCACCCCACGGACCCTTCTGCCTTCTTCTCATCTCATCTTATACCTCTCTTTCTTGCATTCTCCTCTTATCTACTCTCCCTCTCTCTCGCTGTCTCGTCAGTCGTCATAATACCCCCTTTTGCTGCAATTGTCGTCGCTAAACACTTAGCAAAGCTTAGGACTTTTTCTTTTGCTAAACCTAAGAAACGCTGAGCAAAGTTATTCCATACTCTGTTGTGTCCGCCACACAAATATTGTTTTGAAATGATTGTATATCTTTATTTTCTGGATAGAAAGGGCGTGTATATTGGCCACGGATCCACAATGATGTCAAGAGCAGGGATGTTTCACGTTCTAAAAGGAATCACTATGGATGTGAATAACACAGTATTTAAGCTTCATTCGTTTCATAATATGGAAAGCATACTTGACATTAATCACGCATTTGATTTACAGTTTTCTGAATATATTGCAATGGTGATCATCTTTCTATTCATTCTTCTTTCAAGATTTTGTTGCAAGAAAAGTACGAGCCCTAGCTCTCTCTCTCTCTCTCTCTCTCTCTCTCTCTCTCTCTCTCTCTCTTGTGTGTGCCTGTCAGCGCTAGCACACAAACATGTGGCATTGTGTCACGGAGCATCATTTTTCTGTGTTGCGCTTTGTGTGTGTGCTGTTGTGGATTAACAAAGTACGAAGATGTTCAAATCCAAGGCGGAAGACATTTCAAACTGGATATGAATCATGTCTCTGTATCTTTGCATTGTATCATTACATGAATTAAACAGTAATAAGGATGTTCATATTCTAGGGGGAAGGCATTTCAAACTAGATACGAGCATTAGAATTTACACCAGTGAGTAGAGGAAATAAGACAAGAACTTAATCACCAAGGAGGAGTGACGCAAAGAATTGCCGCCTTCTCTCTCCATATTTTTTTATTTTAATCTATCTTATTATAGGGGGTTTCAATTGTTGCCTGCTTTCTTTATCTATCAACAACTACTGAAGAATATTCTCTCAGTTGGATGGCTTCATCTTTTTATCTTCTTTCTTCCTTTTCTTCGCTGCCCCACCCAACTAAGAGAAATATTCGGCAGGATACTGTGACAAAGAAATCAGGAGGCAACAGAAGACCACTGCAGATCAAAACATTTTGAGATAAGCGCCATAAGCTACACTAATGCATGTTACTGCCTGGTTCGCCTATCTGTGTCTGCATGTTTTAGTATTGCTTATTGAGTAATTTTTCAATCTTCATACTTGTTGTTCAAAAAGAACTGATCGTTTATCAATATTCCATGTCCTGAAATTTGTGGTTTTCAGATGTTCTTGAGGTGGACATATTTCTGCAAAATCTTCCAAGCATTGTCACAGACTCACAGCACATGTCCTTGGTAATTATCTTAGCATGATAGTCATTCTTACTGATATCTCTTCGGCCTCCTTGCATCTACTCCTTTTTGTGATGGAAGTGCTGTTGCTAATCATATGTTTTTTTTTGTTGATGTCCTGTTTTTTAGAGCTCAAATACAAACTTCTTTGGCTTGAGTCTTACCCAGCCTTGAACTGGACTGGCCTTCAAGTGAACCAGCCTATTCTTCGTACGGTGGTTACACGGTTCTCTTCTGTTTATGAGTATGGTAGTAATGGTAGTGGGATAATGTAAGTCAGTTAGAAACAACTTTCTCATTCGAAAAGTACGAGATTTACAACTCCTCATTGTAGCCCACTTGAGATTTCATTATCCAATTCTAACTTGTACGAAAAAATTGACAATGGATCATGGCCTTGTGTGGACTATCGGATATCTAATGTGTACTTGCAAACACATGAATCTATGAAAGTCCTCAAGTGTTTCTTGCACTTTTTGCTTCCTGACCCAGAATATGTTAAGCCATATCATTCCCAAGACAATGCTAATAGGGTAGTTAAGATTTCCTTGGACTTAGAATCAAATGGAAGGCTATGCATGGACTCACACCTCTTTAGATATGAGCAAGCAATTACATGGTGATCATTCAAATGTTTTTTCACTGTTTTAAGCAGAGTTTTTTTTTTCTTCATATTTATAATGTTTGCAGAAATGCATAATTCTGTTCTCTTTTATATTTTGGCAATATAGGCTGAATCATTATGATGTATGATACGGATAGTGGAAATATCAAATCACAATTCCATTCAATGTTTGATATCTACGGACTTTTTTTTTATCCGCTTATCTATGGACTTGATCTGTTGCCTTTTGACTCTCCGATTCTACCTTCTGTAAAACTAAATTTAGCTTGATACCTGGCCATTTTGGATAAGGTAAAGATTCAGTGAATTTCTTATTTGCTGATGTTTGGGTGTGGTGCATGGTCTTGGATAAATTTGCTCTGTATCTGATGTCGTAATTAGTAACTGTGCATACTGGTGTCTCGTAACCTAGTTTATTTTGATGGCCATATGGAGTATAATGTCTCATGGACTGCCAAACACTATGCTTATTTCTTGGTTCATTTATAGCCTAAAGAAGTTAATGTCAAATTTTGGGCTTCAGAATTTGGGGGAAAGTTTTCCTTTTTGGTGTGACATATCTGGTGTTTTTTTGTCGTTTCTTCTTCGGAGCCTCAACAGAGTGAGCAAATATTGGATATGTGTGGGGCTTCGGGAGGGAAAGCAACTGCAGAAGCAATCCTTATGAAAGACAAAGGAGAGGTTGTTGCAGTTGAGATAGATCTTTATAAGGTGAAGTTTCTGATAGGGCCCACATCTAGTTTTTTGGCATATGACTCCTGCATTATCGAGTTTCAAAGCACATTAGACTGACTAGATCAAGATTGGGCTGGAATCCAGCCCATGTTGTCAGGATATTGCTATTCCAAATCGACGAAGTTCACTTAGTCTGGCCAAATGATGGATTACTCGTGCTTATTTTTATTCAATGTCTTTTTCCTTTGTGGATGGGGTGGGGACCGATAAATGGAAACTCATTTAATCTCCTTTTGGAGGTTGAATGACTGACTGACGTGGCTCTTAGTCGAATAACCTATTGACAACGGAGGCAATGTAAAACAGCTTACCAAATCATTCACAAGTTTTGTTTGGTGATGGCTTTTGATTGCTAAAGTTCTCATACAGTCATTGTCTTTGTTGTGGACCTATTTTTGAACAAGCAGACTGGAGCATATACTTGAAAGTGCACCACAAGAAGGTTATGGGATGTTAACTTCCTCAACTAGAAAAGGTCCATGGTACTTCCCCGAATCGTTAACAGTGAGATTTGATTATCATGGTGGTACAACACAGCTATTTCGTGGGGACAATGTAAAAATAGAAAACATTTTCATCTTGACTTCTCAATTCTCATAAAAACCTCATGTACCATATTATCTATGATCAATTAATTACAGCCACCATCAAAAGTTTAGTTTAAAGAAATCTCGTGGGAGTGAGTTCACTCAGTCTTGGAATTGGGTGGACAAACAAATGATGCCTGATGAACAAATGAGGTTACCACTTGAAACCCTGGATGTGCAATGTGAATTAGTTTAGTGACACACGCCATGCCACACGGTAGAAATGCAGTTTGGTTTTTATAGCCATTGTTTGTTTCTAACTAGTAAAGGCCAAAACTATCATCCCCTACTCCTCGTTCAGGCCATACTCTTTGGATCAAATGGCATCCTCCCCCTGTTGGGTATTGGAAACTTAATGTGGATGGGTCCTCACTTCGTAATCCGGGGAAGGCTGGAATTGGCGGTGTTTTTCGAGATCACCTTGGTTTTTTCTGCTCGGCATTTCAATGGTCTATTAGCCTTAATTAAAATGCAGTGGGCGAGCTTTTGGCAGTAAGAGAAGGAGTACGGCTTGCTTAAAAATTTGGTTATAAAGGTTGTACGTGGATACTTATTCCAAGTTTGTCATTAACGTTTTTTGCAGGAAGGCGATCTGTCCCGGACGACTACGAGCGCTACTCCGGGACTATCTTTGGCTTGTACAAGAGTTTGAGTTTCTCAAACTCGGGTTTTGTTTTTGGGAGGCCAACAAGGTAGCGGATGTTTTGGCAAAGAAGGCTGCGGCGAAGCAAAACACTATTGTTGATTATTTTTTGGCTCCTGCCTTTTTGACTGCATTTTGTTGCATGATAGTTTGGGGTAGCAGTTCCCAGGCTTTTGCATTCTGTAGACAGCTGTACATCTTTAGTTTTTAGTATAAATAAAGTGTGATGTTTGCAAAAAAAATGAAGAAAAAAAGAGAGGCCAGAACTAAAGAGCAGGTCATACAAGAGCAAGAAAAATATTGATAACGACAACAATAACTGTACCCATATGATCTCAGTATGTGGTGGTATTGGCGGGGAAGATTGGAAACGGACCAAACCTTTAACAATATATGCATAAAGTGGTTGTTCTTACAAAGTTTTACCATTGAAATAGTGGCCAACTTTACCTCCAAAAAATTGAGGTACTCAATGGACATTATCAGTATAACCATGCCCCCATCCAAGCAGCATTAGAGAGAGCATGCTTATAGAGAGCGACGTCAAGAGATAGACGCTACAATTTTTCTTGCATGCCTACTTCTCTCTACACTTCTTGGTATCTATAGCCTTTTGATGACCGCTATCCATCCCTTTCTCCTCAGCTTGATGCCAGGACAGTCGGATTTGCCGAGGTTGCCTGCGTGGCTATTCTCTTTTCCGGGCCGATGACCTATTCCAAATCGATGACAACTTTTCGACTGCAGCACTCTCTCAATTTTTGTTACAAGTTCACCTACTAGTTTTGCCACACCGAAGAGTTGGGAGTGACATGATACTGCTAAGGCAGTTGCAATAGAAGGTAGTACTGGTCTTGCTATTTGCCACTTCTTCTGCTGATTCCAACAGTAGTAGGGAGGGGCACATTGTGTCAGACGGTGAATTATCTGATGGTCTTTGGTAGGACAGAGATGTTTTTTTATAATCAGATGTCCGGACCAGTTTGCGCGCACTTCGACCAATAGGACCGAGATGTTTTCAAAACTAAGTTCCTTGGACTCCAGATATCACGCCCAAACTCTTGGCAAGCATTGGTGATAAATACAGATTTGAATGACATCTTAGGGGTTGTTTGGCCTAATAAGCCAAATGGCTTAATTTTTTTCGTCTTTATTCATTTTTTTTTTTTTTTTGTATTCGTTAGTTTTTTGTTAATGTTTTTTTGCAGATTATTGATTCTTCATGAAGAGAGGAATCTAAAAAGTAAAAAATTACGATCAAAACTTAAATTTTTTGAATAAAGACAAAAATAAGCTAATAATTTTTTTACTTTTTAAATTCCTCTCGTCATGACGAAGTAATAATCCACAAAAAAATTGATGAAAAACTAACAAATGCGAAAAAAATTTGAATAATAACAAAAAAAAGGCCATTTATCTTATTAGACCGAACAACCCCTTAAGATGGTTTGGGACTTTGGGGCATGTTGAAATTAAGAATCCAGGCAAAGCCATAAATGGACTGAGAACCAATAAAATCACATTAGTTATCTGGAATCCATGTAGTAGTAGGCATAACTATTGTTGCTTTTTCTTTCCAGGTAGTGGGGCATTATTATTGCATGTCTTTACTTCTAGGCTTTCTCATTGATCAAATTTGGAAGTTTGAACATACTCTTTTACAGAGGTTGTTTTTTTGGTGGAGAAAAGTTGGGGTAACTCATACATGTTTTCTTCTTCCTCTTCTCCCACTGAAGAAGATTTTCCTCCCTCGGAATTTCATAACCCACAAGAAAAAATCACTCAACGCCATAAAATTCAAATGTAAAGACCATAAAAATGCACTTGCCGTCCATCCTCTCGGAAAACCAAGTGCTATAAGAAGAGAATCCCCGGGTATAGGCATTTGAGTGGGAAAAGGATTCAAAAGTTGGCGGTGGAGGAGGAATTTATGGTTCAGAGGCTTCCCTACATGGATTCCTGTCTTTCATATTATTATGAACACAGAATACGTTGTTACTGTTGAACACTCCTGATGACGTCAAAGGAATTAAGGCAATGCTTACAATATCCGATTAAGCTAAATTTTGGCGTAGTTTCCTAATAAATGAATCTAAAAAAATTGAATGGTTTTGATTATTGTAGTGAAACACGAAATGAGCAATGTCCTCGCGACGGTAAACAAAATTGCACTTTCAAGAGAGGCCAAATATTAGGAATGGAGGGAGTAATTTTTTTATGTTCTCGCCCTCAAAATGAGGGGGGAAATAAATTAATGCTTATTGATTAAAAAAACAAGGACACGGTCGCATGAATTTTCATGAGGAGATATGAGAGAAATTTGCTTATATACTAAATATGTAATTATATATCAGATGGGGTTAGTGAGGGTGTTAGAAGTTAGTATTACCACAATGGGTTGATATTTTATCCATAAGAATCAAATTCACGACCTCTCACTTTCAAAGGGAGCTACACGACCAACTAGACTACACCCAAAGGTCCATCAATGATCCTTTAGGGGGAGTGTTTTTCGTATTTTGTGTAAGATTTTTGTTCTTGTAAATTTTATTCCTACAAAAATGAAAATACCTTGTAGAGGAGGCGTGTGGCACATAGGGATGACAATTTCGCCAGGACCGTTGGTATTCGATAACATAATTTTTTGAACAATTGGAGTCCGCAAAAAGGTCAACAAAATGAACAATTTGGATCATTATTATGGGCCGTAAATTATCCCCAACAAATCACAAATTTTACCGGACTGGACTTGGCCCAAACTGGACTGGACCTGAACCCGGAAATTAAGGGGTTCCGTAGTGAACCGTTTGCTTTATGCACCATCTTATGCTGTGCATCGTTTCAAAAACACCAAAGCAACGCCCTACTCCCGCGCCTCCGAACCCAGGCAGTGCGTACGTCTCTCACATCAACGCCTCCGCACCCACTTCTACTGACGCCGGCCTTGCGTTTCTGCCGTTTGACGGTAAGCACTCCCCAGATGTCTGACTATAATACTGAGTTTTTAGAAATTTGTATTGCACATAAGGTGTTTGATGTATTGCTTCCACTTGCTTCGGGCAAATTGTTTTGCATCAAATGTCTCTGAGTTGTAGAAGTATTTATTGCATATATGGTGTTCGATGAATAGCTTCTACTGGAATCTACGAATCCAACTCCCCATCTGTCTTGGATACGAGATTACTCGTCATCGTTATGTTGCAATCAGCCGAAAAGCTTCTTGATTTAATGCCCAGAAACTCATTGACTAGTGATCAATGTCGGAAAAATACAATGTTTGTCGTGTAGTTTTGGATATTAGAGCACAATTAAGGCTTTTTCTTTCAAAATACCTTGGGCAAATTATTTTTCATTCTTCTGTTTTGGTTGTATAAATTTTCTATTATTTTGGATATTGGAGCACAATTAAGGCTTTTCTCTCAAACTACTTACTTTGGGCAAATTGTTTTGCATTCTTATGTTTTTCTACTATTTTGTCTTGATCACAGTTTTAAACTGACCCTGCCCGTTCATCACAATGGTTTGCTTTTTGACAATGATTCAACTGCGCAAACCATATATTCATATTTCATACAACTGTTATTAACCGTCTCCCCCAGTTGAAGAAAAAGAATAATAACTAGGTTATTAACCTAATGACAATACGTTTTGTGTTGTTTCTTTTTTGGGTGCAATGTATCACTGCTAGGCGCTCCAGATATTCGATGCCAGAGAAGGCATCGAGTTAGTGTGTATTGAAAGTTTTGGGATGAGGGTTGTCTAATGTCTACTAATGTACCCTCACACGAAACTGTTTTTGTGTAGGACGGTTTGCTTTTTTTCCACCTTCCCAAGGCAAAGGTCCCTATACCAGTGTTTGACAGTCACTCAAGGTTCCAGTGAGTGTACATTGGAAGACTTCTGACCGACTTCTCTCTTGGCATAACCGGTGCCCTTCATCAACACTAGTTGGCTCTCTTTGGTGTTTCTCCTTTCTGTGAAATTTTGGGAGACCAATTCAACCATATAGTAATGAGGGCTCAATTACATTCCCGCATATTGCCTTTGTTTTTTCCCAACTTCAGTGTATGTGGCAACTTATAGGCATCTCAACTATATTTGGGAGATCAATTTCACCGTGATTGAACACAGCTCAATTAAAGTCCTGGGCGCAAATACTAAGTCCTTTACAATCTGTTTGGTTTTCCATGTTGCTTTTGTTAGCATAATCAAGCTCCAGTTTCCATGGCGATGTTCATGTATTTTGAATGAAGAAAGGGAAGGCTTTCCTCAGAACCATCTGCAGAAGCTTCCTCTCACCGCAACATAGAACTCCGGCTCCTCCTGTACTCTTTAAAACCTCTGTGTGTGTGTACTGTATTCCGTGTTTTTATATTAATGCCTTGTTTGGATCAAGATTTGGAAAAAAATTTCCAACTCAAAAAACACTCATTACCCTTACTTCCAATCATTACTCTCCACTCATTACCTCTATCTCCAATCATTATTCTCATTTCTCTCTCTATCTCTCTCCACTCATTACTCTCATAACAAATTCTCAAAAACTCATCCAAACACAACATAAGCTTTCTTGTTCAGTATTGGCAATTGTTCCTCTCATTTACAGCTACAGATGGATGCATCTGAACGTTACCAATACAACCCAACCCTGCAATGGAATCCTAGGGTTGAAGAATACTTCATCAAAGCATACGGAGCTGACCATTTCGCTCGCATTTCCAAAGCCCTAACGTATGCCAAATCTACTCCTTTTATTGCATGTTCTCTCTATTTGATGACTTGAGTTACTTATTCTTTTCTACTTCTGGTATGGAATTCCTTCCGCTGTCTTTATTAATGTTGAATTCGTTTTGGAAGTTGAAAAAAAAAGTGTAGAATTCCTGTGCTTTGATTGCTGAAAACTGTAGGAGGAAAATAAAAGTTTTGGGTTAGAAATTATAGAACTTCTATATCCATCTCATTGTGAGAAAATTCAATATGAAAAAGAAACAAAAATATCTTTCCCATGAAGCCGAGTGATTCAATATTATTTGGAAACGGATACAACTCAAATGTGCATTTTGCGGCACCAAAGAGAACCTACACCTTTAAAATGCAATTGAACTTTGGATTTTGAATTGTACAAATGTATTACTTGCTTTCAAGTCCCAAATGGAAAAATGCAATTCAAAGTGTGAACTATGGATATAAATTATAATAGTATGCAGGCAGCAGGAAAAAAGCAGAGAAGAGGATGGAATCAAAGAATGAGTTTAAAAGTAGGTTTAGGACTTCATAAAAGATGCCCATGACTGGCTACAACATAACCAGGCAGTTATTCCATGTTCAACTCCTACTACCAAGAAATCCGGAATGTCCACTTTATATAGTTGTTAGTAACATTATAAAATTGCTTCTAATATATTTTGCAGTGCTTTTGTTAATCTTTTATATGGTTGCTACCCATAACTTGACCAATTTGTTGTCTTTGCTGAGCTTTTCTAAACCCATAGAGAGTTATAAGGCCTTTTCATTGGATACTCTTTTTGTATATGAGTGGCATTCGCTTTATGCCTTCATTGCGTGTACTATCCATTTAGTGATCAGGAAAAAAATCCATGAAAGTCAAACATTGAGATAGGTCCACAGTTTGATATGTCAAATTCAGATAAGGAGAACTGTAAATCAGGCTACAAATAACAGTAGCAAGTTAGCAACCATTCATTTGCAACATCTTATTGGCCATGCTCTTTGAGAACATATTTTTTTCTAAGTATGAAGCACCAGGTGTGGAAGAAGTCCAGCGAATCTGTTATCACCTTGGTTGTCCACTGGTTGCTGAGTTGGTGATCCTTTTATACGTGATCTCTGTGTTTGATGTGGGTCATCCCTCAGTCAAAGCGAAATCTTTTTTTTTTTTGGAGAAATAGCTGGCCAAGGAGGTGTTTGAGGGTGGCTTGGCAGGCAGCTTTGTTCTGCCAACTTTGGACTGGGTGGTTGAAAAGTACACTCCCTCAACACAGTCCAAAGTTGACAGAATGGGAAATTTAGGTTTAAGGAGATACAGTTTGAAGAAGTTTGGTTTCGTCTAGATGATTTATTTCACTTGGAAACTTATATGGTTGATGGATGTTATGTGTTTAGTTGGCAGAACAAGTTGAAAACATAATACATAAGGTTGTACATCTCACTGCTGGATTATGTCCACCCTTTTGTCTGCAATGTTTTGAGACTCGAGCGCTAACATTTTGTACCTTGTACAGCACCCAGCGTAGTTATTAAACTATGCTGTAGTTACTGAGTACCTATGTGGTTTGGCATCGCATCGCATCCCATCGCTCGCGCGCATGGGTGGGTGGCAAGGTAGGAATAAACATGATGGCATAATGCCATACAAAAAATATTGAGATTTTGTTGCTGTAATAATTTCTGTTCTGTTTTTATGTGTTAGAAATTCCCTTACAGGTAGTGTCAAATTGTAAGAGGTTGCACTGCATACTTTTACTGCATATCTTGTTTGTGAGTTATATAACGTATTGTATCTCAGTCTTTTATTGCTCAATTATAGTGTGCATAACTATCTACATATTTAACATCATTGCTTACCATATTGAGCACACATGTTTTGCTCAGGTCTCCATCTTGTTACTCATGTATCCGTGTGAATACACTCAAGTTGACAAGTGATGCCATTATTGAGAAACTATCGTCAACTCTGCCGGGAATAAGGCAACAAAGTGGTACTGATGGCATGAATCAGAGTGACATCAATGCTGAATATCTTATTGACACAGATCATAAAGAATCTAATATTCCCCCTACATCGTATGACTTAAAAAAGGCAAATCTGGCAGTCTCTGAAAGTGCTCAAAACTGTCCTGTTTCTAAATGTCAGTTACCTGGGTTAGACTATGTGGTGTTTGTCAAAGGTTCAGGACCACACATAGTCAATTATGGTTATGCACAAGACAAACCTCCAAAGGAGGTAATTGTCAGTCGTAAATGTGCTGAGGCTGTTCTTCGGGGTGCTCAGGTAAGCTGAGTCTTAAAGTGCCTGCATATCAACTTCATCTGTTGCTTAAAATATGTTTGCGAAGTAGTTGTTACTGTTTTATTTGGATCATGCAGATCATAGGATTTCCTTCTCTTTGGAATGTGGTTGATACTACATATCATTTAGTTGTTACTGCAGATCAACTATTTAGTGTTTCTGTTGTTTTTTCTTCTCTCTCTCTCTCTCTCTCTCTCTATATATATATATATATATATATCTTGTCATTGTGGGGAATGTGGAACTTAAATTTTGTCAATGAAGAACTTTTATATAGTTGTTGAATTCTTGTAAATCCATATGTTGGGCTTTGTTTTCTCTATCCACTGTGTCATCCTGACAAACAATGATTACTGGGTATTCTTTCTGTTTTCCTTTTGTATTTCTTGTCTAGGTGTATGTTCCTGGTGTATTGGCTTGTAGTGCTCATGTTGAGAAAGGGGATGTGGTTGCAGTTTCAGTTGCTGTGGAGCACCCTGGTCAGGATGGTGGATGGGTTGTTGGTATGACACGTGGGACGGTCCTACAGGGATCAGACATAGGTAAGACATCCTCTCTTATTTGCTCTGGAAACTGGATAACTTTCTGCATAAATGTTTCAGTCGTTTGTTCTTTCAACCTTGATTCTTGGGAACTGAGGTTTTAACCATAAAATAATTAAAAACTTGTGACATACCACTTGATGGAAGTGGTCGGATATTAGTAGTAGATTTCACTTCACGATGTTGTCTGTGAATAAAAATGGATGTTGTAAAATGTCTCCCTAAAGCTAGAACAATGAACTTCCCTAAAGTTGGAAGAAATACAGTAAAGTACTAAGTACCCTCACTTTGGTGTAGTTACACCATCCCTTGAGATTTTCAATTGCGTAGCAATTGCAATCAAGTTTTAGTTAAATGATAGGAAACGATGAGCTTCATCTACAGAAATCAGATTCAAACAGTAATAGCCCTTTATTAATAAAGTGGATGGAAAAAATAGCACCACTAACTCTTCTGCCAATCCCCTCTCACCATTCCAATGCCAGCTCTACAACTCGAATAACTACTGACCAAACCGGCGCCGCCCACTCACTCACTCTCTCTACCTTCTTATGACTTTTTCTCCTGGTAAATCCTAAGAAATGCTCAGCAAAGTTTATTGCTCTAATCTGTTTTTGTTGACACAAATATTTGTTGTAATGTCAGGGTTGATTTATTTGTTTTTTTGTTGTAGATCCTTATTTTTTGGAACGAAAGGGCTTGTACATTGGCCAAGGAACCACGATGATGTCAAGAGCTGGGATGTTTCGTGTTCTAAAAGGAACTGCTGTGGATGTGAATGATAGAGTATTTAAGCTTCCTTCCTTTCACGGTACAATTTTTCTGCGACATGGGAAGCATGCTTGCTATTGATTACATTCTTAACTATCAGTTTTCTGAATATATTGCAATGGTGATCATCTCCCTATTCGTTATTCTTCTTCACGATTTCGTTGCATCTTCCTCTCGTAAAATAGGAGCACTTGCTTGTCACGTGTAATATTTGTGAGTTGAAATTGGGACTTTTGGGTAGTAGGTGATACACACACAGACATGTGGGCGTTTGTTGTGGAGTATCATGTCTCTGTAGTTTGTATTGCGTGCGCTTATGTGGATTGTCAAAGTATGAGGATGTTCAAATTCAACATGGTACCATTTCATGCAAGATACGAATTTCTGTATCTTTCCATTGTGAGTGTGCTTATGTGGATTAAAAAAAGTACAAGGATGTTCACATCCAAGGTGGAAGACATTTCAAACCAGATACGAGCATTGGAATTTATGGCTGTGAGTAGAAGACAATATGACAGGAACTTGAACACCCAGGAGAAGTGATGCACATACATTACTGGGTTTTCTTTCCTTATGTTTGTTTTCGTTGTATTTTGTTGTCATGGGTTTCTACTGTTGCCTGCTTTCTTTATCTATCAACAACTACTGACGAATATTTCTCTTAGTCGGATGGCTTGACCTCTTTATCCACTCTTTCTTCCTTTTCTTTCCTGCCCCACCCAACTAAGAGAAATTTTCAGCAGGATGCTGATAAAGAGAAAGCAGGGGGCAACAAAAGACCACAAGCATATTGAGATTTGAGATAAGAAGCACTAGTGCATTCCTGGTTCATCTATCTGACTCTGCGCGTTTGATATTTTACCATTGGTTGTTGAATAATTTTTCAAGCTTCATACTTGCTGTTCAAAAAGTACCGATCGTCTTTTGATCTTCTGTTTCCTGAAACTTGTGGATTTCAGATGTTCTTGAGGGGGAAATATTCCTGCAAAATCTGCCAAGCATTGTCACAGCACATGTCCTTGGTACTTATCTCAGTGTGATATCATTCTTACTGTTGTTTCTTCATGCCTCCTTGCTTCTTCTCCTTTTCGTGATGGAAGTGTTGCTGCTGACCATATTTTGTTGTCGATGAACTGTTTTACTTACAGTTTTAGAATTTTTCTCTCCTGTTGAGTGTTTATGGCAGTAATGGTTGGGAGAATGTAAATCAGCTAGAACATTTTTTTTATGGTTTGAAAAGTATGTGATTTAAACACTTCTCATTGTATCCCATTTGAGAATTGACATTGTCTAGTTCTCTCTTGGCCCTGAAAGTATTGTTTAGAACAAAGGTTTCAAAAGTGCTCATTGGATCTTGGCATTGTGTGGATAAATTTATGGAAGTCCTCTAGTGTTTCTCGCACTTTTTGCTTCCTGACCCAGAATATGATAGCCATATCAATCCAAGATGATGCATGGGGGGTTAGTCAAGAATCCCTTGGACACTGCGTGGAAGGGAAGGCTCTTTATGCATAGCCCCTTGGACTCACACCTCTTTCCATATAAGCAAGCGATTATATGATGATCATCCAAAACAGTTCCTTCATCGTTTTAGGCTCAATACAATGGCAGAATCAGTACGATTCACGAAACAGAAAGTGGAAATATCGATTCACAATTCCATCCAATATTTGACAACTATTTACTTGACTTTATCTGTTGCCGTTTGACAATCCCATGCTACCTTGTTCTGTAAACGAAATTTAGCTTAATCTGTGGCCGTTTTGGATAAAGATAGAGAAGCAATGACTTTTTTGTTTGCTGATGTTGGGATGTGGTGCATGTCGGCAATCTTGGATATATTTGTGTTCTTTCTGATGTTGTAGGTGTACATACATGTGTCTGGTAGCCTAGTTCATTTGGATGGCTATCTGTAGTGTAATGTCTCATAGAATGCTTAACAGTGTGTTTTTTTCTTGGTTCATTTTTAGCCTAAAGAAGTTAATGTGAAAATTTTGGTTTGCAGGGAAGATTTTCCTTTTTGTGTGACTTTTCCGGTGTTTATATTTTGTTTCATCTTCAGAGCCTCAACAGGGGGAGAAAATATTGGACATGTGTGCGGCTCCGGGAGGGAAAACAACAGCAGTAGCAATCCTTATGAAGGACAAAGGAGAGGTTGTTGCGGTTGATAGATCTCACAATAAGGTCAAGTTTCTGATAATTCCCACAACTTGTAGTTTGTTGTCTTATGACTCCTTCATTATTGCATTTTGATGCACATTAGACTGACTAGCTCCAGATTGGGCAGGATGGCATCCAGCCCACATGATCTTATATTGCTATCTCAAATTGACGAATTTCACTCAAAAAATGGCCAAATAATGGATACCTGTTGCATATTCTTATCAGTGTTGTTTTGATTCTCCGTGGATGGGCTGTGACCAATAATTGAAAGCTCATTTATTTTCATTATGGAGGGTGAATGAAAGAAGAGGTTCTTTGTTGTTGACTAATCTGTCGACATGCAGAGACTATATAAAACAACTTACCATATTATGGAGAAGATGACTTGTAATTTTGAAAGTTCTCAAACAGCCATTGTCTTTGTTATTATGATACCTGATTTTGAACTAGTAGACTGAAGCACCTACTTGAATGTGCATCACAAGGTTATGGGATGTTTACTTCCTTAACTATAAAAGGTTAATGGTAGTCCACTTCAATTATTAACAGTGGAATTTGAATGTCATTTGTGGTATAGCAAAAGTTGCGTGTTGTGGAGAATGTAAAAATGGAAAACAAACATTGAAAGTTTAGCTTAACGAATTCTTTTGGGAGGGAGGTTCTCTCGGTCTTGGAGTGGGTGGGCAAACAAACGATGCCAGTTCTATGCAGAAACTAAGGATGAACAAATAAGGTTACCACTTTATACCCTGGATATGGAATTTGAATTAGGTTAGTCACACACGCTATGCCATACAGCAGTAATATCCAGTTTGCTTTCATAAGCACTGTTCCTTACCACAAAATACCAGAAATAAGGAGCAGGTCTTCCAGTATTATATTAGTTTATTAGTTTTTTTGCCATGTCAAAATCAAACTGCTGAGGGGAGTTGCAAATTGCAATGAAGGTTAATGCGTCTTGCAATTTCCCACTCCTGCAGATTCCTAGAATACCAGTGGGGGGCACATTGTGCCGCCTTTCTTTTGGAACCATGCCCCAGGTTCTCTTTACAACACGTGTCCCCAGCTTAAGCTGCGGTTAATTATCTGATGGTATCTGATTTTCTTTGCTAGCACAGATTTATTTTAAAATTCTTGTCAAGTGTGGTTGATAGTGATAACTTTTAAAAGATTTGTCGCATAAAATGGTTTGGGCATGTTGAAATCAAGAATCCAGGTAAAGCCATTAGAGAACCAATAAAATCAACATTAGTTATCTCAGGCTGTCGGGCAGAATACTTTGGGCTTCTGTTTCTGCCTAGTGCTCTTGGGCTAAGACGTTGAAGGTATTAAGGCAATGTGTATCAATCCTCAAAGCAGCTGTACTTCTGCAAAAGAAAGTAGTTTGCTGTTGTTTAAAGTTCTAAAGTATCAGTGCAAAGTTCATAGTGCATCATGAATTAAACAAGTACATCAATGTCTTTAATCGTATTTGGTTAATTTATTCCACTGCATGAGAAATAAGTGTGTCAGTTCTGTTAAACTACCATTAATGTTTCTCCTGTTGCTGGGACCATATGTTCAGTCCGAAACTGAGAATATTGATGTCTAAATGTTCTTTCTTTTCTTTTCTGACGATGAAAAGCAGATTCCCTTGAAGGTTTCATTATGTTTCTTTTCGATTGGCGAAGGTTTTATTATGTTACTTCTGAACTTATTTTATTTTGTAGGTTCTCGATATCCAAAAATTGGCTGCTGAAATGGGCTTGAATTGTATAACCACATACAAGTTAGATGCTCTTAAAGCTGTTCGGCAAAGAAGTGAATCCAACGATTTGCACACTGCATCATTTGTTGCCCAAGAAGGGTCAGACAATGATTCTACTGGAAACGCAAATTGTATGTTACTTATTATAATACATTTTGTGTTTTTTGGTTTTAGATAGTTGTTGCTATTTGAGAGAACGTGCTATTGCGAGTGTTAGATTAGTAAAAAAGTGTTGTTGATCAGTACATGAATCATGAGGATCATATACATCGCAATAACTAAACACTTTAATGTGATAAAATTAACCTAATAGATGCTGATAATGAATGCAAAGATGTAGCTAAATGTGTCTCACGTAGATTAAACCAACTACAAGACCCATATATTGTCCATGGGCAACGCCTACAATTCATGACTATAACCTTCTGAAATTACCAAAATCCTCTTGGCTCTTCTCATTGACTGCATCAGTATGTGTGAAAACAATGTACTTCCTGTCTATCACAAGTGTCCATAAGGTTTTCCGTCGTAATAAATTAACAATTTAGAAGACATGTATGGAAGAGTGTTTGACCTGCATTAGGGAATCCAATGGGTGTTGGTTACATGACATACTACCGTCTTTAAAGTGTTTGTGGAGCTTCTTAGATCTTCCAGGTACATGTGTCTGCCATTGGGGATGATGAACTTAAGCTTGTTCCGGATCCATTGTCGATATGCACATTATGATTTTGCCCCTTTATTAGTTTTGCTTTCATCTCTAATAACTTAATATTTCAGTTAGCAACGAGCAAGCAACACAAACAACTAAAGCTTGCAATGCTGTCCTCCAGAAGAGTATCCAGGGACGTATTAATGGGCGTGGAAGAAGTCATTGCTTAGGTGGTAGGGTTGAAAAATCAGAAGGTTTTAATCCAAATAGCTTCGATCGAGTTCTCCTTGATGCTCCTTGTTCTGCTCTTGGTTTGAGACCCCGACTGTTTGCTGGAGAGGTTGAATACTTTCCTGAACAAAGCGTTCTACTGATACAAGATTGTTTATTGGTTTTTCTTTATTTCATTCTTTATGGTATTGGTATGGTTTGAGTCCGGAGTATAAGTTAAATTCGTTCTGTATTCACACTGTACGCAAATGGATTTCCAGGTGTAAACCTACCATGATTGCTGTTACAATGATAGTAGCATTCTATGAGGGTGCTGTGAATGTTGTGGTGCTCGTTTCTTTCCTCTTACGGGTTTTTCATTTTCTCCAGATTTAACATATTGGTGGATCAAGTACCAGAACCTTTATATTGGTTTTATGCTTAAGTACATATATTCGAAATTGTATTCTAGGACTAGGAATTTGATTCACAAAGAACTACCTTCTTCGAGTGCACAAAGCTGTGTAAGATAGATAGATGCACAATGCATGCGGTAGTATGTACCGCTAAGAACGCAGCCAATGAGAGGTTGCTATATGTGGGACAAATGTCTTTTTTCTACAGGCCAATTTATCATGCTTTTTTGACACAAAACAAGCTCTTCTTCCATGACAATCGTAGCTACTATAAAAGGCAGGGCGGTAAGCTATCTATCAAGGGGGGGGGGGGGGGGGGGGGGGGGGGGGGGGGGGGGGCGGGGGGGCGCTCCACAATCCCATGGGCCATAACTGCTCTCACATTTGCTACCTCCACTCATATGAACAGAAATAATCAAATCATTTTGGATTTACAGCTCCTCCTTGGTTACTTATGCAGCTCTCCACTGTTTTCCTCCACTTCATGTCATTCAACTCCTTTTCACACTTATTGTAAAATTTGCTACACACTGATACTAGTTCTACTTACCTCAGTATATCTACACTGAAAGTGGTTATACTATGGTTCTAAAGAACCTTACAAGTGGTGGGATGTAGACCAACATCTTGTTATTGAAGGCTTGTGTCTGACTCCATTCTAGACAATGGAATGATGTCCTTGTGCAAAAACTATTGCATGCTTTTTGCGCGTTAGGGGTTCCAAATTCAAATTTCTTAATCAGGTACATGTGTCAGACATGTATCCCACACCCTTACCCATGTGTCCCCGGCGAGAAGAATGTTACATGCATTTGGAAGAGTCCATGTGACGTAGGCTGCAATAAATAGGGCCACATTAACATATGTTGTTATATGTGTCCCTGTCATGTTAATACATCCCTAAACATGTTCAATACTTTAATTCAAGATTTTTTTTTTTGTATATGTATCTCCTTTTGTCTCGAACTTGATTTATAGTATATTCATCTCCAGTCATTATTCTTTCCTTTCCTTTCCATCATTATTTCCTCTTGGTTCAGTAAGAAGGCTAATGTTATTTGTTGTTTGATGCAGGAGACAATAGAAGGGTTAAGGAACCACGCTAAGTATCAGAGGAAAATGTTTGACCAGGCTGTTCAGCTTGTTCGCCCTGGTGGAGTTATCGTATATTCCACGTCCGTACTCATTGTTCAAGTCTTTTAAGCCGACTTTCTTCTCAAAACATTTTGGTTAAGAGATTATATATTTCATCCTGCTTGTTATACAAGTTAAATAGGCTTATGAGTCGATTTATCCAATTAGACATGCCTTGCAGCACTTGTAGAAGCTTCCCACTCGCGGTTTAGTGGTGGCCCTTGTGCATGTATCTTAATTGCTGTACAATACAGAAGTGGTCCTCCATCTCTTGACCCCCACACGATATATTTCATCCTGCTTGTTATACCAGTTAAATATGCAAAAGATCTTTGCTTATGAGTCGATTTATCCAATTAGACATGGATTTGCCTTGCTGCACTTGTAGAACTTCCTACTCACGGTCATGGTTTAGTGGTGGCCCCTGTGCATGTATCCTAATTGGTCCCCCATCTCTTGTCCACGGTCTTGGGACTTGATACCACATGTAAGTAATCATGTCTATGTTTGTGAAGAGTACGGTTCACATGACTCCTTTCAATTTTCAGGTGTACAATCAACCCCGGTGAGAATGAAGCACTGGTCCGGTACGCTTTGGACAGCTATAAGTTTCTGTCGCTGGCATTACAGGTTTGACTACAAGTTTAAGCTTCACTTGTCTTTCCATTGATGATTTCTATCATCCCTAAGTACTGAACCAAATCGCATTTTGGGCGGATACCATCCCTGGAAGGAAATAGCGCGATGTGTGATTCTCATATATTTAGCGAGGTTTAAACGTCACTGAATAAATAAGGTAAATTTCAACATTAGTAATTTAATGAAGTGGAAGATGAAGCTTGGATTCATTTATTGACCTTACAAGCATGTTCTTTCTAAAACCAAAGTGTGCATTGCTTTAGTTGTGGCCAATCGCTGCAATGTGAGATTGTATGGGGCCTTTTAGGTTGTGTTTGTAGAAGAGGTATGTTGGCAAACTGAAAAAAGAGTAGTTCATGTTTTCCAATTATTGAATGCAGAAGGGGAAAGGAAGAATGAAAAGCCTGTGGTTAAGGGGTTGTTTGATACTTCACATTGCTTAATGTTCAGTGGATTTTGAAATATATAGGCTAAAAATTTATCAAAATAACGTAGCCTAGTGCTTATTTAAGTCTGACTTAATTTATCAATATTTTATACCACCCCATTTTCCTACACGACCATCCACAACTGCGGCCGGTGGCCGCCACTAGTACCATTACCACCACTCCTGCTGCTACGACTACTAGTACCACTACTCCACCATTGCTGCCACTACTACCACCACCACTGCCACTCCAACTCTGCCACTAATACCACCACCACTACATATTGGACAACCACTCTACCTCTGTCAAAACTTCCCCACTGCTACCATTACCATTACATGCGCTGACTTCAGTTTCTCATCTGGTGGGCACTGCAGCCATCTCTCCACCACAATCACCACCGCTCCAACCATCTCTCCACCACTTTCCACCGTTTCAATCACCCGCCCCTTCACCACAAATGCACCACCTGCACCTGCCACCATTACTATTATCACTACCATTTCTCCAGCATAGCCCTTCCACCGCCACCTCAAACACTTAGCGACGATTACTAAAAGTAAAGATAACAGTATCTTCATGATATAATCAAAACTCATCAATCTTTGTATTGAACCATTTGTTTTGATTGCTCTTTATATTTTTACCAAATAGGATTTTAGCTTAAACAATTTATCATTCAGTTTTCCATTACTTAGTTTTTGAACATCTAGCTTTCAGTTTTATTGAACAACACCTAACCTAGAAGTGCTGAAATGCACATACATATGGGCATTCAGACATTCATTAGTCAAAAACATGTCAGGGCACCGGCACCACAAAAAACTAATTAGTTAACTAGACATATAAGGGAGAAATGACTAGTTCTTCAGTTCTGCACTATACTAGTATAGTTTACCATATCGAAAATATAGAGAATCATACTAAGTTTGACATGCTATGAAAAAGTCAGTGAAATTTCCTACATGTAGTTTAGAATGTTTCTGCATAAATAATGGTGGGTGAGGGGCATCCTGGAGAAAGGGGAGGGAGTGGATGCCATTGGCTTGGTAAGGGGGCTGGGATAGGCGGTGGACAGGGAATGGGAGGAACACTTGGCAGCTGAGACTGGATCCTTGAGATTGAATCTCTGGAGGATGGCTTCATCTTCCAGCATCAATTTGTGCAGAGATTGAATTCCTGGCAGCAGAAAAATCGGTATGCAGCACTTGCTTTTGGAAGAAAACAAATTGATCCTAATGGAAAACATGGCACAATATCAAGGGATAGCACTTCATGTTATGGAAAATTTGAATGCAGGCTTTGCTGATGTAGAATATGGCTTTAATTGGAGCTTCGAAGGATGATAGGGAAGTGGTTGAAGAGTGGTATGGGAGCTTGGCCTAAGGTGCCAATGCACTGGATATAAGGAGGGAAAAAGAGGGAGGAATAAAGATGTTAGATACTTACATATATGACAATTATCCATCTTCAATGAATTTCTGCAAATGGATGTGGACAAATAAATGGGATTGTACCAATTAAGAATTGTAAGGTTTAGGTTTGAAACAAGATTGAGAGAAGAGTTTACTTTATGGCTATTTTTGTACTTACTAATAATTAAGGTAAGTTGGAAGAACCAAATTGGGACTATCCTTGTATATGATAGGGCATAACGGGGGTTAAAGATTTAAAGAACCTGGACTACTATCTAGTTACTAGGAAATGGGCAAGACCATAAAGTTGTGAGTCTTTTGTGTTGATCACTTGAAGAAATGGTATAGGCCAGGTTTGCTTTAGTACTCATTGCTAGCCCTTTTTGGTGATATGAACACAAAAAAGGATGAATTACTTCCTGTTAGGTGTAAGCACTATCCAAGTGATAATTACTGAAACCTTTTCGGTGATATGAATACAAAAAGATGAATTACTTCCTGTTAAGTGTAAGCACTATCTTAGTGATAATTACTGAAGATGGAATAGGTTTGCAACAAATGTCCTGTTTGTAGATGGCTCATTTAGCTAAAGCTAGTCTCATATCTTGGTTGCTGTAAAAGTATTTATGGCAGAAAAGTGAGGCACACAGAAGTTTCTTTGGAGAATTACTTGAAAGTAAATGCAAACCTCTTAAATCCAAATGAGTATCACTTACTGAATCCTATAGTATACAGAAATGAAGCTTATGATGAAAGTCCAAAAGTCAATGTTCTAAAAGTCGCCAGGCGCTAGTCGGGCGGTCGGCCACCTTCGAGCGATTAATTGGATTAATCGGCAATTAATCTGTGCATATTAATCAGTAATTGGCGATTAATCGTTAGTCGGACCTAATCGGATAGGCCCTGCCAGCGATTAATCGCCGATTAATTCCTTGTTTTAGAACATTGCCAAAAGTGCAAGTAATGAGGTGCAACCATATGGTCGCTTAGTTTGTCTGTTTTTGTGTGGGACCGTCGATTGAGCCATAAAATGATGCATTTTCCCTTTGCACTTTAGGACGTCTTTGTGTAATGGTTGTTGTCAAAGTAGTACTTTTTTGGAGGTAGTTTGAGTTTGGAATTCTCTGGGCGAGGTATGGTTTTGAGTTTTTGAGAGTTTGAAAAATGTTTTCTTCGAAAGTCTTACTTTAGCTGTTGATATTTCAAGCTATGCAGTCTGACCCACAGAAAAGAAAACTATGTAGTCTGATTTTGCATTTCATTTCAGCATCCACACGTTGGAGGACCTGGCCTTATTGGTGGTTGTCAACTGTCTGACGGGTCCATTGAGTAAGTGCTCATTCTCTAGTCATCCCCTACAACTATATCTATCCTGCAATCTTTCCTACTCTCTTGTGCAAATTGACGATTGAGCTATTGGATTCATGGAGAACAATGACATTGAAAACATAAAAAAAATTCTGTGCTTTTCTCTGTCATTTTTATTTGACTGATAAATGCAATTGCAAATTGAAAACATGAAGTAATTTTCGATTGCTTTGATTCTATAATTGAAGGCCAATTATTAAATACTCCCATAGTATCATGTGGTACTCCCTACAAATAAAAGATTGCCACCACCCAATGTGGATCCCTTGTCTCCCAACCACCCAACAAAAGTTAATGATAGTGTCCCTACGACAAAATACATGGTACCCTAGGAGCGCTGAATAATTATTCCTAATTGCAATCTGCTAATTTTGCACTATAGGAAGCTCACTTGAGATTTTGCAAATGTTGGTAAAATAAAGCATATATTACCAAAACTTACCTAAAACTCATTAAACTGGAGACCAGTCAGATTTGATGTCCTTCAAAGCACAAATCAAGAAAATACTCTCTTTTTTTATACCATGTCATTTGTCACGCCCCGCTTTATAGTAATTCGGCAACGTGATTTTTACCTCAATAAATAAATAATTTTACCCAATAACTAAAAACAACTTTTTTTCACTCTATCATACAATGAATTACAAGTCTAACCAAATAAAAAAAAAGGCATGACAAGCTATCCACTATAGAATATTTCAATTTTTTTTTTTTGATTAGCCACCAAGGCACCAAAACACCACTTTAACCATACAACTCCAATTACAAAAAGAGATACAAGTTTTCATTCTTCTTTGCCTAAAAGACCTAACAAAGGATTTCTAGAGGAGAATTTAACGTTTATCATTACATTCCCAAAGTCAAAAAC
The DNA here is from genome assembly GCA_019656295.1 of Rhododendron mucronatum var. ripense. Classification (NCBI taxonomy): domain Eukaryota; kingdom Viridiplantae; phylum Streptophyta; class Magnoliopsida; order Ericales; family Ericaceae; genus Rhododendron; species Rhododendron mucronatum. The sequence continues at coordinate 2,094,304 of BPLT01000039.1, read as the reverse complement.
ATATACATGTAGTCAAAAGATAGCCTTTAAGACCCAACAAAACATCATGTAGATCGACTCGCCAAAGCACAAAAGATATCTCCATCACCGTGTCCCTCAGAGCGTATCCTTGCCCTTCAAACCTGTAAGGTAGGGGTGAGCACGACTGCCCACACATAATCTACTAGAAACTAAAAGATGCAAGTGACAAGTTTGAAAATATGAACTTTCATGCCCAAATTTCCCTTTTTTTTAAAACTTGAATTTCATGCTAGCTAGACGCAATTCTTAATGAATATAATTAAACTCAAAAAGATGAAACCAAAATATTTGAAGTATAAAATAAGTCAACACATTAAACTAAGTACAAGAAAATAAGAGCACATAAAACCAAGGTTCAAGTTATCACAGTTGTGTACCGATCCTAGGCGATTGATTAGGTCCCTAAATCATCCAAATTTATGGGCTACTAACCCAAAGGCCTATGGGGCACCTTATCCCGTGTGGGTTTACGGGCTATGCACCGACGGATAAATCATTATCCATATGTTTCCGGCTACACAACGAGCATAAAATGGCCAACTCAATCGTCAGCACATGGCTCACTAGCCCAAATAACAAGTATCAATCCCAAATCAATTCCAATAAATAGAAACAACTTGTATCAACATAAACCTTAATCTTTACTTTCAAATCCAAGAAGCACTAAACATAGATATACAAGTGTCTATACTTTTTCAACTCCACCCCTCAAAAAAATTCATCAATTATGTTAACAAGAGGTAATCCATACCAAACACAAAAAATTAATGTGCTCTTCACAAAATGCAAACAATTAATCCAAATACCCTAAACTAGTATATCCATTATTAATCCAAATAAACATGAGCCAATATTAGACACCACAAATTCCTAGGCATAATATTCTCTCCACACCCAATCAAACACTAGATCCATCAATTTCAATATACAACTAAAAATATGAAATTTACATAACCACTCAAATTAGGGATTTTCTTCCATAAATCAACTTACTACTTAAATGCATGAAAATAATTAATTCTTAAACACAATACTTGCATTTTTAAGGTATCTAGTAGAAAACCCTACCTCAAATGCTAGCACACAAGAGAGGTGAGTGAGATGGTGATGAAGGAAAGCCCACAAACTTGAAATCTCTAGATCCCTCCAAGTTCTTGATGTAGACACAAAATACCCAAGCAAAAGAAGGTGCAAGATGATTTGGTAGTGTGTGAGAGAGAGAGAGAGAGAGCACGGCACTGGAATGGAATGGAATGAAAAAAAGAAAAAGAAACAGAGAACAAAAAGTTGTTCTCTCGGCCAAATGAATTTAAGGTGTAAAAGAATTACACCCTTTCCCCCTCAAGTCTCTAGATTTTTACCTAATACTTGCATGTTATAACTTCTTGCACTAGAGCCCATCAACTAACACTTAAACAAGCAATTAGGTCTAAAAATTTCTAACACTAATTACACAACACATGGGAGTCTCCCAACACACTCAATCAAAGGACCAATGAATTCGAACACGGTCAAGTAAATGCCTACACATGCACCTGCACAACTATATTAAAAAAAAAAAAATATTTTTGTAAGGCTCATAAAATTCAAAGTATTCAAAATAAAACATTTCACATTAAAGAAATATTAAATAAATAAACTTAGACACGATTCTCTACATCATTAAAATCATAATAATCTGACACAAGTAGGAAGAAATACTGCTTGATTCATTGCTGAGTTACTTTTAACGATTCCGTTGAGAGAGAGAGAGAGAGAGAGAGAGAGAGAGAGAGAGAGAGTATTTAACGATTGAGTTTCTCTCTTTTTCAGGGAATGGTTAAGACCCGGTGAGGAAGATCTTGTTCAGAGATTTGATCCATCATCTCCACTAGATACTATTGGATTCTTCATAGCCAAGTTCAATGTCGGCCCCAAAGATGACTGAGCTTTGATATAAAGCAATGAGACAAGCATTCTGACATAGCGATGCAAGATGTAGGTACGGGCATACATGAGAGAAATAAGATCTATGGTTTCAGTTTATAGGTTCCATTGCGAGATTAGTTGGAACCCTCTTGTTAGAGGGTATGCAAAACACGTTATTTTGATAAGTACATGAATTATACATCCACAACTGGGTATGTCGAAAGTGAAATCCATTTGGTTGTAAGATGTCACCTTGGCTGACTTTCTTCCAAATTTTCATTCTACTTCAATTATGCTGGTCAAGCATTTGTAGCACAAATGGTGGCTTGCTAATTAGGATATGGGGAAGTTTGTAGTTGTGAGTTGATTTATTCAACAAGAGTCTTAATGTTCTTTAACAGCATAGTTTGGTGATTGAATATGGTCAAATATTTTGTGCACCAATGTTGGTTTGTTGTACAACTTAGGGGTTTTAGTCGAAACTGGAAAATCGACCGAAACCGGAAAAACCGGACCGGACCGAATTTTTTAAACCGGTCGAATAATTTCGATCCGGTTCCGGTTTTAAAATTTTACAAACCGGTTTTCCGGTTCAGTTTCCGGTTTACGTCTTTTAAAAACCGGTCGAAACCGGACCGGTTATATATAATATAATATAATATAATATAATACCCCTTTAAGGCTGCCTTTACCAATTCAGCCCTAATTTTCTCTCAAACACACCACAGGCGCCGCACTCATTCACTCAGTCTCCCTGGCCCCTGCTCCCACGATTTGAATCTCTCTCTCTCTCTCTCTCTCTCTCTCTCCTATCAACGATGAGGAACGACTGGCTGTCTCTCATCTCCTGTCAACGACGAGGAACGGCCGGTTGTCTCTCATCTCCTGTCAACGATGAGGAACGGCCGGCGATCCGGCCGACTGTCTCTCATCTCCTTTCAACGACGAGGCTCCGGCGATCCGTGAGGAGATCCGGCCGGCTGTCTCCCACTCCGTCCACTGCGTCCACTCCGTCCAGTGCGTCCACTCACACACAGGTCTCTCTCTCTCTCTCTCTCTCTCTCTCTCTCTTGTGTTGCTGCTGGCTGCTGTTGGTGTTGGATGTTGCTACTGGTGGAAGCTGTTAGATGTAGCTACTGATGGTTGCATTTTTTTTTTTTGGTCGCAGCTTGTGTGTTCTTGAACTATGCTACTGGTGGAAGCTGTTAAATGTAGCTACTGATGGCTGCATTTTTTTTTTTGGCCGCAGCTTGTGTGTTGTTGAACTAAAAATGTTGAACATTAATTTTATTTTTCTTGTTGGGCTTTGCCCTTGGTTTGTAATTTAAAAGCCTATATATTGTGTAATGGGCTTAATTATGTTTTTATGGGTTTTGTTTGATATTTTGTGGGTTGAATTGTAAATTTTTTGAGGTGTTGGGCCTAAAATGTAGCCCAAGAATGAAAACCGGATAAACCGGACCGAAACCAGTTGCACCGGTCGAAACCGGACCGGTTTTATTTCAACCGGTTCCGGTTTCAAAAATGCTCAAACCGGATAACCGGTTTCGACCGAAAAAATAGTCGAAACCGGTCGAAACCGGACCTGTATCACCCCTAGTACAACTTGATGCTTCTGATATGGTTTATTTCAACCATGTTTCTATTACCCAGGGCTGCGGGAAAAATGGGGTCATTTAGTTTAGTTTCAAATTACGTTGATACATCTGTTAGATATGTATCATATGTGATCCACTGTACATGATGCAAAATACATGTACCATGTTCACCAAAACCTTTTTTTAACTGCTGGGTTTGAAGCAGAAAATAAGTAGAATTCCAAAGTCGATAATTATTTTACTTGCGATAAAAAAGATACAAATTTTACTTCCAACTATAACAATAACAACATCAGTACACGATAACAATAAGAGATGCAAAAATGTGTCCCCGAAGACCTTCAAAGAGAATGTGCCAGAAAAACTTACGAGGAGATTTCTGTTTGATTGGGAAGAAAAGCGCTTTGTTTCATCCTTCTTTTGTGGCGGCCGGATGATATGTATTGTCAAAATTGGGGATGAAATGGAAACCTGGGATAGAAAGATTAAAGAGACAGTTGAGACGGTTTTTGCATAGTGGAAGGTGATGCAGTTGAGATAGTTTCATGCCTGATTATATACATACAATTACATCTTTGGCCCCAGTTCTGTCAAGGCGTTGAGTTTTACTTGTGGACAATTTTGGAGGACACAACACCTACAGGGGCGGAACTAGGATTTGGATACGGAGGTGGCACCAATTGGATTAAGGAAGACCGCTACATTCTTGCATTCAAAAAGCACAGGAAGCAGTCCACGGGGAATAAATGCCAGCAATGAACAGAAATTGTTCACCATTTTTGTGGACAATCTACCCGTAGGAGCTGACCAAAATTGGATGAGAAAGACATTCACTATGGGGCCGTAAAAGATTCTTTCATCCCACTCAAAAGGAGTAGAAAGAGCTGGTAATCGTTCGGTTTGGTGAGGCAATGATTTCCATGTGTTTGCCGGCCGGCCGGCATGGCCATAGCAAGAACAAATGGGATGCGGGTTGAAGATATGAAACTAGTCTTTGTTAAGGAAGCAGCTTTCAACAAAAAGGAAGACTTGCTGAAGCCGATCGAGGATACCAATATTTAAAGGTGGATTCATGGGTAACAGTTAATGTTAAGATGAGTTTAGAGGTGGTGACAATCATCAATTCAAAGTGGTGTCGCGTTGAAAAATGCAAATACTATAAGTGTTGAACACGCAACCTCGTGGCATGAAGGCGCAGATCTAACCGCCGCACAGCAACGCTGTGCAATTTTAAATGTTACTGACATTGATAATATTTGATATATAAAAATGATTTTGTCACTCCTCTTCTTTCACAAAAAAATCATCAGATAGAAACACAAAGAAGAGTGTTGTTAGAGAAAAGAAGAGTGACAAAATCACTTTTCTTAATATATCTTGACATTTGGAGGTCTTATTACTAGGCCAAAATTTGGAAGCCCTAAGCGGTGGGCTGGTGGGCTTATGCCCAGGGTCAGGCTTGGGAAAGGAGTGAGGTCTGTTGACAGCATTGATGTTATTCGGCTGCCATTGGAAGTGCATACCAAAGGTCATAGTAGTAGCAATTCAAATTGGGTGGAGGATATTTCGGGCCGGTCCTCAGAAGAAACTTTAGTTAATGAATCCGTGGGCCTTGAATGGGGGGTGTAGGTCCTTGGTCCTACTGCTGAAGTTGCTGGGCTAAACTCAGACGTAAATGTGGGATTTCTGATGGGCCGATTTATTTAATTATGGGCCCAAATGGAGTTAAAGATATTGCGGGCTCAATGGTAGCAAAGTCCATCAAAAAGAGCGGAAGGAAAGGTAAACGAAGATTTGGGTGGAAAATTAATAGGAAAATGACGGCCCAGAACATATTTTGATAATTAATACTATTCGCCAAGGACAAACTAAGAACATTTGTTAATACTGAAAATGTCATTGACAGGTATTAATTATCAAAACACGTCATTAGCCATCATTTTCCCAAAATAAATTCCTTTTTCATTGTTCAAAAAAAAAAGAACGGGACACACTCTACCGATACTCTGATGAAACATCATATAATATTCAATATGTGGTACCTAAACATGGTCGCCAGAGTATTGGAGAAATTATATACATACATATGGCGTGTTTGTTTGGGGAGATTAGAGGCAGGATTTGACTATCAATCCCCCACGTTCTTTAATCCCGTGTTTGTGTGTGTTTTAGTTGCGGGGCCCACTGGATTTCTGCTCAAAGCTAGAGGACCCTTGATTGAAGGGCTCAATCGAAAAAATCTGGTAAAACACGAGCCACAGAGTCAGATTTCAGCTTCTTTTATTGATAGGTGTTGTATATATTTTTGACACCTTTGCATTTCCCATATAAACGATGCTTGAAGCGGACCAACGCTAGCTTCTTTCTTACATGACAAATACGGGCAGTGGTGGAGCTAGGATCTCCACTTGGGAGGGGCTGAACTAAGAGCAAAAAAATTTCTGGAAAAAATGAACTTTTGAATATTGATTAGGAAAAGACTATAATACACACCCCTTATTTGGGTGTGTATCATATGCACCCCTAAAATGTTATGAATTGTAGAAAAAATATTACGAATCGTATTGCTAAAAAGTTATGAATTGTATAAAGGTTACGAGATACACTAAAATGTTATGAATCATAATGAAAATGTTACGAATCATACCGCTAAAAAGTTATGAATTCTAGAACAAACGTTACGAAACATACTAAAATGTTATGAATGAACCTTAAAATATGTGCATATGGTACACCCTTTTAAATGGTGTGTATTGTAGACTTTCCCTATTGATTAAGTATATTGGAATTACAGGTCAGACTTTGCGCTAAAAAAAGTTCGGACTATGAAAATCATAAAACGTGGTGTTTTTTCTTTTGTTTAAAAAGAAAAAACCTTTAAAGTGACTATGAGAGCGTTATTTTAGTTCGGCAGCGCCGTGGTGCGGTGGTGGCAGCGGTAGACAAGATGAGGGCAATTTATGCGTAATGTCCATATATTTATTCTTATGCGTATTAGGCGCATTAGGCCGCGCCCTGGTTGAGAGTCCATACAGCAAACTAGGCCAAACTTCCGGCCTTGCCACAAACACTCTCGAACTCTTATTTGTACGTGGTTAGAACCGTTGAAAACCTTGTTAAGTCTACTTTCTCATTCAAGTTATTACGATTCCGAATTATTTACACATTAAAGCATACAATGATTTTACCTTCGAGGAGGTGAAAAAAATCATTTTATAAAATTCTAATCATTGAAGGACAAAAAGATGGAAAAAAGACAAGAAAGGTACAAAAGAGAGAAATATATAAGTACCTTTTAATGGTTGGATCTCATCCTTTATTTTTTTCCAATGTGTTAACGGTTATTTTTAGTACCACAGGAATTGTACATTTGATTCTAGAAGCAAGTACATTGGAGTGAATTTTGTACATGGAGCTTATAAGGCTGATAGGTCTGAATTCATTGAAACTCTGTGGAGCTTATAAGGTTGTTTTGGGGACCAGAGCAATGAAGCCTTTTGGTAACCTGCAGTTTTTATGAAACTCAGTAAAGAAATTCATGATGTCCGCTTTCATGAATTTCCAGCCTTTCTTTATGCTGAGCAAATTGAATCCATCAGGCCCAGGTGCCTTATTCCCATCACTTGTCTTTTGTGCTCGCTATATTTCCTGAATATCAAAATCTGTTATAAGTTGTTGAGCCAATTCCACACTTAGACCATTCCCAATTCTTTCCAAGAAAGAGGGTCTGTTTACCCAAGTTTCCTAATAGAGCTTCTTGAAGTGAGTGAAGGCAGCTTGCTTAATCCGAGTAGGGTCCATAATAGGTTCACCCAAAACATTGATGGAATTAAGGCTATTCCTTCGTTGTCTGTGAGAAGCCATGGTATGGAAGTTTTTAGTGTTAATGTCCCCTTCGAGATACCAATTAACTCGTGATTTTTGGTGCCACATCCTTTTCCATAATTCTCCCCAGCCACCACATCTCATTTTTCAACTCTCTTCTGGAACGTCCCTTTTCTTCATCTGTAATGGAGTTATTTTCAGCTTTCAAGTCCAGGGAATGAAGCTCTTCTTCTACCTTTTGGAGCTTGTATTGCAAGTTTCCAAATTCTTCAACATGACATTTCTTAAGAGCCTCTTTCATGTCTTTGAGCTTCCTAGTAATTTTAAATGCAGTCCAACCATTATCCCTGTTTCCCCTCCAAGCACTTTCCATAACTTGAATGCAGTTAGGATTGGTGAGCCAAGCATTGAAAAATTGGAAGGGTTTGGGACCCCAATCCCTATATCATCTTCCATCAGTAGAATAGGACAATGGTCAGAAAAGGATCTAGGCAAACCCCATTGTTTTATTTTGTATTTGTCCAGCCATTCTTGGTCAACCAAAAATCTATCAATTCTGCTCCATTTTCCCCCCTCTTGAGTGTTAGACCATGTGAAATTCCTCCCCAGAAGCTGCATATCAATCAGTTCCATGTCTTCTATAAATCTGCTTAGGTCTTTCATTCCTCTATCCCTAATAGTACACCCCTGCCTTTCATTTATGTATCTGACTTCATTAAGATCACCTCCCAAGCACCAAGGGCCAGTGAACAAAGGTTTAATATTACAATTGGTTTTCCAAAGTTTCCTTCTTTCAACAGTATCACATGGAGCATATATATTGACAATAATGCAAGAAAACTGATTGTAGTATGTACCTTTCACCGAGATAAAGTTTCTGTTGCTGCAACATGACTCCAACTTGAAAATGTCTGGATTCCAAATGCTAAGTAATCCACCAGCAGTTCCTGATGCACCCACTTCCAACATGTCAAAGTCTTCACCACCCTATAGACACCTGATGAAATTTGAAGAGATCACTGATTGTTTTGTCTCTTGAATCACAAGAAACTCCACTTTTTTTTTTTTTTTTTTGTCTTTGATTATCTTCTTGAGTTTTCCTCTTTTTTCCTTTTTACCCAAACCACGAACATTCCATGACATGATCTTCATATTTGATATGGCCCTAAGCTCAGTGAATGGAAGTTGAATTATGCATTTGATTTAGCTGCCAATAGTGCAGCCCTGTCATCATCCTTTTGTTCCATATCCATTATATTGCTTATCACTTCCCTTGTAACCAATTTTCATTATTTTATTCACTTGCCACACAACCTGAGATTCATTCAGTAGTATTCTGTTTCTGTTGGAGATTCCTTATTGACGAAGCCACTGCAACAGCAGCAGCCCTGAAAACCACACTCTTGTTTTTCTTTTTCTTCCACCACGGTTGACAACAGAGGGAGTAGCAATGGGGTAACCCAGAATTTCCACTACTAAGTTCTTCTTCTTGGATTTTCTTTCTACAGCATTACCATTACCAACTTGATTGAGCTGCTTTTTAGAAATGAAAGGGGAGTTGGTAGGAGTAGGGGAGGTTTGTATCATACCCACAAGCTGTTTTTTGTATGGTACGATGGTCCAGTTATTATCTCTATCCAATAAAGTTTTGGATGGAGAGCAAGGTAAGGCTAAACTCTTTTTATGACCAATACAAGCTTTTGATAACCCAACTCCTAATCCATGGCTTAGAATCAAGGTGAGATGACGACGACGGAGGTGGTAGGGGTGTGGTGGTGGTAGAGTAGTGATTGTTGGTGTTGGCGGCAGTGATAAGAGGGTGGTGCCATGGTGGTAGACGAGTTAAAATTGTGGTCGTTGTAGACGGCCGGGTTAAAATTGAGGTCATGGGTGTTGTTGCAGGAGTACTTTTTGCGTCACATGCGCTTGAGGCGTCTTATTTTTGCGCCCCGCTCGGATCTGGCAATCACTAATCAAATGGCCGTCAGGCGCAATCATTGTGCCCCAGGCGCATCAGTGTAATCTTAACTGTCTTAAGGCGCCAAGGCGCAAATAGTCTGTGCTCCAAGCACATACGCTTAGTTGGATTGCTAATTAGATCATTTTCCGTGTGCATTTATCGTTTCTTGAGACTTCCAAGGCTCCAAAATAACGTCAAAATTCGTGCAATTGACTCGGCAACATGCAATCATGAGAACCACTTGAGATATTACAAGTAGCAATAGACATCAAAACATTGGAAGGAGAGACAATAAAAAATGTATGTTGGATTGCCTAAATGTGTATGTTTTTGCTCTATACATTTACATTGACTCATATATTGGAGTGCCTAAATTTGTACATTTTCACTCTTATTAAGTACACCGCACTTCTCATATATTCCACCAATGCACTGAGGACATATTACTTGATACTCAAAATTTTAGTACCGAATGTGGTCAGTTGTACTGTTAATTGTTCAAACAATTCTCTTTCAATGAGGCTCCTATCAGGGCGAGTCAACTATGGTAGTGCACAAGTCTTGCAATTTGATGATTCAAATCAACCATGACACCATGTTGCTGATCAAAAAAAAACAATGACGCACCATGTCCACAAGCCTTAGCAGTGCCAAATAATTTGATGGAACTGAAAAATCGACATTGCCCATCTTAAATAACCATATTGGATCGTCTTGGATATAATCAAAGCACAATACCTCTTTTCTAAGGACAATCTATTTTCCTTAGTTATATTCACTTTTTCTGCACTGCTTTAAATTTCATAGATAGTGAAGTGATCAATAGAGAGGGGTACTGTTATGCCGGTAATGTCTATTAGGTGACGGTGGTGGAGGTGGTGCAGTGGTGGTAGCAAAAGAAAGTGAGGGCAATTTACATGTATTGTGCATCTAAGTATTGTCTTATGCGCCTCAGGCGCAAGAAATTGTTCAGTCATGCAGTTCTGGCGCATTGTATCGTGCCCCGGGCGCAGCTTTCAAATAGTGTAGTAGGCCAATTGTAACTTTGCCGCTTGACATAGAAACTGCCGAACTCCGATTTTAAAGTGGTTAAAACCTCTGAATAGTATATTGAGTTTACTTTCTCACTCAACTTGTTATGATTTAGAGTTATTCACACATTAAAGCATACAATACCATTATACCCCAGTACCTTTTAATGGTTTGATCTCATCCTTTTGTCTTTTCGTCTTTTATTGTGCGAACAGTTATTTAGTTTAGTCGGAAAAAAAAACCATTTTTTAAAATTCTAATCATCGATGGACAAAAAGATGGAAAGAAGACAAGAAAGGTATTAAAGAGAGAAATATATAAGTACCTTTTAATGGTTTGATCTCATCCCTTTTTTTCCCAGCATATCTCCATAGCAAGAACAAATGAGATGTGGGTTGAAGATATGAAACTCTTATTATTATTTTTTTTTTGTCAATTGATAGAAGAGATCATTTTACAGCAGATACGAAGTATATAGTACAAACCCGGGACATTACATCAATTACGAGAGTCCACAAGATAATCAAGCCCAACAGCTCAACCAATACAAGAAATAAGCCGATTACAGAGTAGAGACAAAGAAAGAAAGGAAAAGCCCTCTAAGGGAAGAATACCCATACGTAGGTGGGGAGACTCAAACTCCTGACTTGCCAACTGAGCTAGCCTGAGTTGGTTAAAGATATGAAAGTCTTTGGTAAGGAAGCAACTTCCAACAAAAAGCAAGATTTGTTGAGGCCGAGGATACCAATATTTAAAGGTGGATTCATGGGTAACAGTTAACCAAGATGAGTTTAGAGGTGGTGACAATCATCTAAGGGAAGAGATCCTAGGAAATAAAACGATGGGCGGACCAAATAAAGGTGAGAACATAGACAACTTTCCAATTTTTGGAGGAGTGAAATCTTTTGCTCAGCCGGGAATGGATGGCTTTTTAGAAGTGCAGTGGCTCACCTTCATAATTTTATGCCGGATATGCTGCATGAACCACCGAAGGTGGTAGCCTAGTGGGGTAGGGTGCCCTTCATCCCCAGGTGAGACTCAATTTCAAGTCTTGCCAGTGGCAAGGGGGTGTGGGGGCAAACACGTACTTATACCCACTTGTACATAGGTGGTACTGTGGTGATGACCTGTTTTCTCGGACAGTAGCTATGGCTCGAACCGGACATTCCACAGCGGATAGGGAGCCCCTATGGTCACGCCTAAGGGGAGTTGCTACGCTGGCCGCTCCCTCCCACCTTTTTTGCTGATCAAAAAAAAAAAAAAATGCTGCATGATGCCGGTCAAAGTCCTTGAAGTCATTCAAAAAGATTGAATTGATCAAGGAGTCTAATTAATTAAGTTTAGGTGCCTTGTTAAATTCTCAAGAAGTCTTCCTAGTTTTTAGTAGTAAACTATCTTTATTTACATTAAGTTCTAATCTAGAAAATCTAAGTTAATTTATGTTTCCTATGTTTGGAGGGATGTTCCAACAAGTCCTATATATAACCTTAATTTGCTGTGAATGAAATGAGTAGTGCTAGAGTGTTGATTAAATAGCCTTTGGCTTGTGAGAAGATTTATCTTCTTCTTAACTCGTATCATTCGGTGGATTTCGATAGGTGGCGAGTTTCTCATTTTTGTATCTCTTAGGTGGATTCCTTAGAGTGGTGAGTGGTCCCTAGCCCTGTATCCCTCATTAAATCCTCGGGTGCATGATGTTATTCTGCATCCCACTGGGTCCCTAACTTGGGTCAGTTGGGTGGTGAACTTTATCTTTTTATCCTTTTTACCTTTCTTCCTTCCCATCTGTAAAATTCGGCATCACTGCAGGAAGAATTTCGTAAAGCAGGGGTGCAAGGTATCCAAAATTAGATCCATTGGGGGAAGAATGGTCCTCATTACATTTGTGGATAAGGAGACAAGGGATGTGCCTGATTTAAGAACATTGGATGAATAGGTGGTTTGAGGTTATTAAACCATGGAATGGGGAAGATCCTAGCCTTGAAAGATTCACTTGGATCTATTGTTTGGGTGTTCCTCTTCAAGCTTGCTGCTAACATGTAGTGGTGGAGCCAAGATTTTAATCCGGAGGGGCCGACTTGACTTAGTAGACCGAACATATAAATCATAAATTTTTATTTTTCAATACATTATATTTGTACATTGAAATGACTGTACCGTAGGTGGGAACAAAACAAATGGATAGGAGGGTTTTGTGTCAGGGACGGAACCAGGATGTCATAAACACAAGGCCGAACTATGGGCAACAAAATTTTAAAATTTCAAGTTTCGGAATTCTAATAGTTTGTTTGGTTTAAGTTTGGAGGGAGGTTTTTTGGGTAATGAGTGGAGAGGAAGAGAAACAAAAATGAGATTAATAATGGAAGAAAAACTTATGAGAGACCGTATGCACAAAGCGAAATTGAGTTTTATGATCCAAAACGAACACATTCTTAAAGTATTTAAATGTCTAAACAACACTGTATACAAATACAAAATCTAGATGTTTTTAACAAATAAAAAAATAACTCATATTAAATTTTTTTTATTTTTTTGAAAAAAAAATCCCGAAACAACGTGGGGGCCGTGGCCCCCATATGACCATTAGTGGATCCGTCTCTGTTTTGTGGGGTGGCAGGGGTGTAGGGTAGTCTAGGTTATAATTTTGTATGGGTAGATTTAACCAAAATTCAAATATACAACTAGATGTATAAAATATACACGTATGTATGTTGTTAGCTGCAATGTACACACAATACTCACTCATGCATAAACATAATCTTACGCACATGAGATTCTACTAGATGTCACAGAAAAATAATGCGCAACAAAAAAAGTTATTATTTTTCGAATAAAATGTTTCAAAAATTCGGACCATTACAAGTTTACTTTTCCAACAGTCAACGCTGTGGTGAAATGATGACGCTGTGGTGAAACGAGGGCATCGTGAAAAGATCGAGCTGAGGTAGTCATTTTGGTGAAGTGATGTCTCATTTTATTTATTTTCTGTTCTAAGTCAAGCTATCTTGTTCCCATAATTCAGATTGGAGCTGTTTACATTTGGACTTATCTGGCAATCATGGTGCGCCCCGGGCGCATCAGTGTGTTTTTAACTGTCGTAACATGGCGCCTACGCGCAAATAGGCTGCGCTTCGGGCGTGCTTAGTTTGATTGCTAATTAGAACATTTTTTGTGTGCATTTATCATTTATTGAGACTTCCAAGGCTCCAAAATAACGTAAAAATTTGTGCAATCGACTTGGCTACTTGCAATCACGAAAACCACTTGAGATATTATTTGTACCAATCAAAATCGAAACATTGGAAAGAGACACAACAACAAATGTATGTTGGATTGCTTAAATGTGTACGTTTTGAATCGATACAGTTGTACTGACTATATGTGTACGTTTTGAATCGATACAGTTGTACTGACTATATGTGTACATTGTCGCTCTTATTAAGAACAACCGCACTTCTCATATATTCCACCAATGCACCAAGGACATGTTACATGGTTTTGAGTACCGAATTGGGCCTACTTTGCTACTCTTGTGCCCGGCGCGCGACACAATGCGCTTGAGCCACATGACTCAACAATGTCTGGCACCTGAGGCGTAAATTGCCCTCACTTTCAACCGCTACAACCACAACACCACCTCCTCCAGAGTCACTTAACATACACTACCAGTGTAACCCCAACCCCTCTCCAATGATCCCTTTACTATCTATGAGATTTAAAGTTGTGCACAAAAGTGAATATAAATAATCACACATTTTGCAACTAAACTATGAATAACAGTTCACACAATGGAAAAAATGAGAAGATGATATCAAACCATACAAAGTTACTGAGATGATTCACTCTTCTGTTCCTTTCTTGTATTCTTTTTATCTTTTTGTCCTTCTATGTTTAGAATTTTGAAAAATGATTTTTTCCCGACTCCTTGAAGGTAAAAATTTGTATTAATGTGTAAATAAATTTGAATCAAAATTACTTGAGTTAGAAAGTAGATTCAACGAGCTTTATAATGGTTTTATCCACGTGCAAATCGGAGTTTGGAAGTGTCTGAGGCAAGCCGCCAAGTTTGGCCAATTATGCAGTTTGGAAGCTGCGCCCGGGGTGCGAGTCAATGCGTACCTGGCCTTATAACACAACAATTTCTGGCGCCGAAGGAGCACTGAACAGCGCCTGAGGAGCATAAGATAATTCTTAGAAGCACATTACACGTAAATTTCCCTCATCGTACACCGTAACTAGTAACTACCACGATTAGCATTGAGATGGAAAGGGGCAGGGAAGAGTAGGATAGAAGCGTGATGTGTTTGAAATTACAAGGAAATAGGAAAGCACGGAATTTCCTAATGTAATGGGTGGGAAAATTTAGACACAGATAGACAAGCGCGACCATTGATCTAGTTGTACCGCAATCTGAACCCTTGAAAAAGAAGTAACCAATCTTAACCGTTAGTGTAGCACACCACAAAGCTCGGTCCTTAGACTTATGTACATTTTCTAAAACAGTACTTCCTTATTGTTCTTTAAAAATCCTTTTTATCGATATATAGTTGGTCTTGATCCAATTTAAAATGAGAAAGTTGCGAGCATTTTACCGAAATGAATTGTCTTTTGACCCACTAAGGATAAAATGGTCACATATTCTTATGTATAAATTATTTTCGATACAAACTACTTGGGATAGAAAGTAGATTGAGCAAGCTTTCTAACAGTTCAAACCACACGCAAATCTGAATTCCGAAGCATCTGGGACAAGCCCTCAAAGTTTGGTCTGTTTAGTGCGCCCCAGGCGCATTTCCTTGCGGCGCATCCGTAACACTTAGAAACATGCTAAATTTTGTGGGCTTGACACGGACACACAGGAATCCGATTCAAGCGTGGTTTGAACTGTTGGAAAGCTTGTTAAATCTTCTTTCTTACCGAAGTTGTTTTGATCGAAAATCAACTGTACATCAAAGGAAATTACTAGTTTACTCTTAGTGGGTCGAAAACCAAATTAGTTCGGTAAAAAGCTCGAATCACAATCATTTTAAATCGGATCAAGACCAATTATGATGGATAGAGAGGGTTTTCAAACTACTAAAATATGATGAAAAGGAAAAATAGAATTAAAGAAGTATAATTTTATGAAAAGTTGGTTAAAAGAAGACCGATTCAAAGATCATCGGACCATGAAAGCTAAACACTTTTGCGCTCTCTACACATTCTAAGTCCCATTACGAACACACATTCCTAAGTCTAGATTATTCCTTCATTCTGTAAGAGTTAAAAAAATCTTATAGGGCTTTCTAAAATCATTTCAACATCAAAATTCGACTAAAGCAATGCTTGTATGTTTACGAAGCAAAATTCTATTGTCTGCACCACCAGCACAATTAATCGACCACTGTGACTACCACACCACTACCACCACCGTGCGCCATTTGACTACCCTCACTTGAACGTTTGTGCCTTTGGAACATTTCGTAACTTAATAGATCATTGGAGAGGGGTAAGGTTACACTCGTATTGTTCGTTAGGTGACGGTGGTGGAGGTGGTGTAGTGGCGGTAGTGGTAGAAAACAAGGGCAATTTACGCATAATGTGCATCTAATTATTCTCTTTTGCGCCTCAAGCACAAGACAATGCACCCCAGGAGCCAGAAATTGTTTAGTTTTGCAGCTCAGGCGCATTATGTCACGGCTTGGGCGCAACTTTCAAATTGCAAAGTAGGCCAATTGCAACTTCGCGGCTTGCCATTGAAACTGTCAAACTCTGATTTCAGCGTGGTTAGAACCACTGAAAAAAAATGTTGAGTCTACTTTCTCACTCAAGTTATTATGATTCAGAATTATTTACACATTAAAGCATACAATGATCTTACCTATGAGGAGTCAAAAAAAAAAAAAAATTCATTTTTTGGAAGGAACAGAAGAGGGAAATATCTCAATACCTTTTAATGGTTTGATCTTATCCCTTTTCTTTTCGTCTTCCATCTTGCGAACGCTTATTTAGTTTAGGTAACTTTTTGTGCACTGGTCTAAATCTCGTAGTAGAAAGATGAGGACAATTTATGCGTAATGTCCATCTAATTATTCTCTTATGTCGCGCCCTGGGTGTAGCTTCCATTCTGCAAACTAGGCCAAACTTTAGGCTTGCCACAGAAACTCTCGAACTCTGCTTTGTACGTGGTTAGAGAGGGCCCGCCTGTTGTTCTCACCTCTTTTTGACGACGCTCCTACCTGGTCGCCGTCTCTCCCCGTTGGTTTCTTCCATGGCTGATCCCGATCTTGTGCTTAACGGCCAGGGGTAGGGGCTGTGGGTGGTGGTGTCGTCTGGGCTTTTGGTTTTCCGGCCGGTTCCTATCTTTGGGGAACTGGTTTGTCTGGGCGTTTGGTTTTCCGGCCGGTTGCTATCTTTGGGGAACTGGTTTGTACTTAACGGCGAGAGCTGCTCGCGGCCTTTGGTTTCCTTCTCTCCGGCTGATCCGGACTAGTCTCCGTCCATTGGTGGCTGTAGGGGTTCGATTTAACGGGACCTTAACCGTGGTTCAGGCTTGGACCCTTCCTTCGCAGCTCCGTGCTCCCGTGGCCGGACCTGCAACAAGTCACTAGCCCAGTGACCCTCCGACGATCAAGTTAGATCTCAGGGGCGGAGATTAGGTCTAGAATTAGGGTCGAGAAGCATACCTCTCATCATGAGCATCCTTTTGTATTTATAGACCTAGGGTTACTTGGCCTTCAAGCCAACGCGTGGGACGTACGCTCGGGTTACCGCCTCGGATGATGTCATACGTGACTAGGGGAGCAAAGCGGTTATGGAGCACATGGCCTGATCCAAATGATTGCTGCTATCATGGGATTGACATGGGACCCATCTGGTGTAACCACCTCACTCAGATATCCTCGGGAGTACCGAGGCAGAAGCGCGTTTCCGAGCGATGCACCAAGCACAAGATCAGGACCATCAGCTTTCATCAGCTCACCAACCGGATCCCAAGGGGCATAGGCTCGGCACATGTGGCCCGGTTACCGATACGATAATCGAGGCCACCACAATGGCTCTGGGGTTTTTTGGTGGTGGGGCGAGTGTGCATCGCCTGGTGGCTGTTGATGGAGTGGGCGGCGTGTTTGGTTGGTGGAGTTGGGTGGGGAGGTGCCTGGGTTAAAATTGTGGTCGTTGTAGACGGGTTAAAAGTGTGGTTGTTGGCAGAGTTGGGTGCGGAGGTGCCTGGGTTAAAATTGTGGTTGTTGTAGACGGGTTAAAAGTGTGGCCGTGGGTGCTGTTGCAGGAGTGTTTTTTTTTTTTTTTTTGCGTCAGAGGCGCTTGAGGCGCCTTATTTTTGCGCCCCGCTCGGATCTGGGAATCACTCATCAAATGCGCGTAAAGCGTGATCACGGTGCGCCCCGAGCGCATCAGTGTGCTTTTAATGCGCCTAGGCAAATAGGCTGCTCTCTGGGCGAGATTAGATTAGTGGGATATCATTTTTCGTGGGCATTTATCATTTCCTTGAGACTTCTAGGCTCCATTTATTTCGATGTAAAATATTTTACAATGTAAAATGTTCACCAACTTTTAGGCTCCGTTTATTTCGATGTAAAATATTTTATAATATAAAATGTTTACCATGTAAGATGGTTTTTTCAGAAAACAAATTTCAAACTGTTTTTTTTTTTTGGTGTTTGGTTGACTCTTGAAAAAATATTTTCATAAATCGACAAAATAGTGTAGAGAGAGAGGAAGGAGCTTAAATGGAGGAGAAATATGAGAATATTGGAATTGAACGTGGGTCAGGATTGACGATTGAGGAAATTGAGCAGTGAGAATTGCAGTAGAATTAAGGCAGAGGGTTCATTTCAGAAAATAAATTACGGATGATTTAAGAGTAAGTCATTTTCATCCAATTAATGTAAAATGTTTTACATGTAAAATATTTTCCTTATTTTTACATAATTAAACACCGAAAAATAAATAAAACATTTTATGCCCAAACAAATGGAGCCAAGGCTCCAAAATAACGTCTAAACTACCACTATACTTTGGAAACTATTTCTCACGCCCGGGGAGCAATAAACTGTGCCTGAGACATATCACTGACCACTTGAATGCGTAATAATCGCCCTTATTGTTATACCTAAAATACACCTAAGATCATTTATAGATCTCCACCATTTATCTAGATTTCTCGTGTTATGCATTGAAAATATACGAAAAATCTTGAGACATTGCCATCCCTTCCTCCCTCTGCCCCAACCATGCCCCCTCATATTCCCCTCTCCTCCTCCTCCTTCACCACCACCACCATCACCATCACCACCACCACTAACACCACCTAATCACAGGGACTAATATTTGATCTTGTGATTCTAGTTTTTTGTGGTTCACAATCACTATCACTACATAACTATCACCGTCACTTCACCACTACACTAGCACCAAATTGCAAGGAGAAGAGATTCTAGGAGTTCCATCCATGAAGATTTTATCGAAAACTTTGGATCTCTCTACAATCATGAGCGGCTAATCTTCCTCTTTAGGCTTTAGATGAAATCTTGGCAACTTGCTTTGGTTTTCGTAATTTGTACTATAAGAATTATTGAATGATTTAACTATTATTTTGATGTTTTGGGCTTTTGATATTCATCAAATGCATGGTTATTTTTTCTTATCTAGCATATGTGATTGGTTTCAGTGACATCAAAAACATAGTTGTACAATAATTTCATTTGTGATTGCAATGGAAAAGTAAAATAGACTATGCTTAGAAAATAGGTATTGTGCTTTGATTACATCCAAGGGTGTAACAACCCATGTCAGCTGACTTGCTAACCCTTAACCTAACCACGTGGCTTAAAAGGTTAACCTCAAATTATACAGTAACTATTTGATTTTCCTTATATATTATATCCATTTCAAACAACCAAATAAAATTGGCACACTGCTAAGGCTTGTGGCCATGGTGCGTCATTGATGAGTTGAATCATCAAATCGCAAGACTTGTGCAATACCATAGTTGACTCATCCTGATAGAAGCCTCATGGAAAGAGAATTTTTTGAGCAGTATTGCAACTGACCACATTCAGTATTCAAATTTGGAATATCATGCAATATGTCCTCGGTGCATTGTGGAATATATGACAAGTGCGGTGTACTTAATAAGAACGAAAGTGTACACTTGTAATCAATCCAATGTTTCGATGTCTATTACCACAAAATGTACACATTAGTGCAATATATGATAAGTGCAATATTGCTGTTGTGTCTCTTTTTAATGTTTTGATGTCTATTGCTAACTGTAATATCTTAAGTGGTTCTCGTGATTGAAGGTTCCCAAGTCGTTCGCACAAATTTTGACGTTATTTTGGAGCCTTAGAAGTCTCAAGAAATGATGAACACACACGAAAAATGATCTAATTAGTGATACAACTAAGCACGCCCGGAGAGCAACCTATTTGCGCCTAGGCGCATTAAGACCGTTAAAAACACATCTATGCGCCCGGGGCGCACCATGATCGAGCCAGATGCGCATTTGATGTTTGATTCCCAGTCGCCTGTGACGCAAAAAGTACCCCAGCAACAGCACCCACACTTTTAACCCGTCTTCAACAATCGACCAAAAAATAACCCGTCTACCACCACCCTCTTTTCACTACCACCACCAACAATCACTAGTCTACCACCACCACACCCCCACCACCTCTGGGCGCATCTTCCAAAAAATCTGCAAAGTAAGCCAAACTTCGCGAGCTTGTCACGTACGGACACACCAAAAGTTCGAGTTGTGCATCGTAAGAACCATTGAAAATATTGTTGAATCTAATTTTGAACTTAGCAATAAAGATTCAAAAGATGCCAAACTTTGAAGGGTTGCCCCGGACACTCCCGAACTCCAATTTGCGCGTGGTTTGAACCGTTGAAAAGCTTGTTCATTTATCTTTCTAAACCAAGCTGTTCGGATAAAAAATCGTTTGTATATCAAGAGATGTGACCATTTTACCCTCAGCGGTGCAAAAAAATAACTCATTTCGGTAAGACGCTCGTATATCCCTCACTTTGAATCGGATCAAAACCCATTATATATCAACAAATATAGTTTTCTAGGTACAAAGAGATGATGGAATCCAACCATAAAAAAATTCAAGTTTCGCTTGTGAAAATTGGGTAGAGAGAAAACCACTACAAAATTCGTCAAGGCCTCCAAGACTAAAACACATGGGCTGGCGTGGGTAGTGACTTGGCGGTCCATGCTTGCCCGGACCGGCCCGATGTTGATCCTTAATTGTAAATGCTTTATAAACACTTTGATATTCACTTAACCAATGAAAATATACCTACAACTATGGATTTGATCACCGGGTGCAATTTTGAATGTGTTTTAGCCTTGGTCGCCTTGACGATTTTTGTAGTGATCCTTCCTACCCAATTTTCCTTAACGAAATTTTTTCTTTAATGGTTGGATCGCACCATCTCTTAATAATTTAAAAACTCTAATTATTGACATATAATGGATCTCGATCCGATTTAAAATGAGGAAGAAATGAGTGTTTTACTGAAATTAATTGTTCTTGACGCACTGAGGGTAAAATGGTCACATCACTTGATATAAAAATGTTTTTTTTTATCCAAACTACTTGGGCTAGAAAGAAAATTGAACAAGCTTTTCTACGGTTCAAACCCCGCGTAAATCGGATTTCAGGAATGTCGGTATCAACGTCGCAAAGTTTGACTTGATTTGGAATGGAGGATGCGCCTGGGGCGCATTTGAAGTGCGCCTGGGCGCTTATAATTGCGCCTCCGGAGCAATAAAGCTTCAAAAGACGCCAAACTTTGAAGGGTTGCCCGGACACTCCCGAACTCCAATTTGCGCGTGGTTTGAACCGTTGAAAAGCTTGTTCAATTTTCTTTCTAACCCAAGTAGTTCGGATAAAAAATCGTTTGTATATCAAGAGATGTGACCATTTTACCCTCAGCGGTTCAAAAAAATAACTCATATCAGTAAGACGCTCGTATATCCCTCACTTTGAATCGGATCAAAGCCCATTATAGGTCAACAAATATAGTTTTTTAGGTACAAAGAGATGATGGAATCCAACCATAAAAAAATTCAAGTTTCGCTTGTGAAAATTGGGTAGAAAGAAAACCACTTCAAAAATCGTCAAGGCCTCCAAGACTAACACACGTTCTTGCTTACATTCGATGATCAAATTCCTAGTTCGTACGTATTTCTTCATTTTTTTAAGTATTTCAAAGAGTTCAAAGAGCATCTACATTCCATCGAAAGGTAGGAGAAACCATTTCAAAGAGTTTTTACATTGCGTTGGTGGTTGTAATCACCAAAATTTGGCTTCGAAACTACTTAAGCCCCACCTTCGGCGAATGACGAAACAATTTTTCCTTGGATTCGATGAAGTGTAAATAAGGGTCATCATTTAGCCCAAAGGCCCGCGGCCGGCCCAAAGCCCGGCCGGCCCATCGGGCTTTTACCCTGCCCAAACCCGTGAAATGGGTGGGTCGTCCCGGCCCGTAGTTAATAATGGGCGGGCGCAGGCCTATGAATTTTTACTCGGTCCTCCCGTATCGTGAGCCCTCCCGGTACCCCGCCTATGGTAACCGCCCATTAGCCCTCCCACGGGGCTCCCCATTAGCCCAAAATTCCACGAAATCCGTTCTTTTTTCCCTTGCCAAAGGAAAAATATGTCCGCTTGGCTTGAGCCCCGCTCATGGGCCCGCCAGGTTTTCGGCCCGCTAGCTCGTTTATTGAGCTAGCCCGTGGGCCGGGCTTGCGCTTCAATTTATGGTAGGTAGCCCGGCCAGAGAAAAAGTAAAAGCCCGGTCGGCCCAGACCGTGGGCTGGCTTGGGTAGTGACTTGGTGGGCAGGGCTTGCCCAGACCGGCCCGATGATGATGATCCTTAAGTGTAAATGGTTTATAAACTCTTTGATATTCACTTAACCAATGAAAATATAGCTACAACTATGGATTTGATCACCGAGTGAAATTTTGAACGTGTTTTAGCCTTAGTCGCCTGGACGATTTTTGTAGTGATCCTTCCTACCCAATTTTCCTTAATGAATTTTTTTTTTTTGGTTGGACTGCACCATCTCTTAATAATTTAGAAACTCTAATTATTGATATATAATGGGTCTTGATCCGATTTAAAATGACAAAGAAATGAGTGTTTTACTGAAATTCATTGTTCTTGACGCGCTGAGGGTAAAATGGTCACATCACTTGATATACGAATATTTTTTTTTATCCAAACTACTTGGGTTAGAAAGCAAATTGAACAAGCTTTTCTACGGTTCAAACCCCGCGTAAATCGGATTTCAGGAATGTCGGTATCAACGTCTCAAAGTTTGACTTGATTTGGAATGGAGGATGCCCCTGGGGCGCAGTTGAACTGCGCCTGGGCGCATATAATTGCGCCTCAGGAGCAATAAAGCTTCAAAAGATGCCAAACTTTGAAGGGTTGCCCCGGACACTCCCGAACTCCAATTTGCGCGTGGTTTGAACTATTGAAAAGTTTGTTCAATTTTATTTTCTAACCCAAGTAGTTCGGATAAAAAATCGTTTGTATATCAAGAGATGTCACCAATTTACCCTCAGAGGTTCAAAAAAATAACTCATTTCGGTAAGACGCTCGTATATCCCTCACTTTGAATCGGATCAAAACCCAATATATGTAAACAAATATAGTTTTTTAGGTACAAAGACATGATGGAATCCAACCATAAAAAAATTCAAGTTTCGCTTGTGAAAATCGGGTAGAAAGAAAAACAACTTCAAAAATCGTAAAGGCCTCCAAGACTAAAACACGTTCTTGCTTACATTCGATTATCAAATCCCTAGTTCGTACGTATTCTTCATAGTTTAAGTATTTCAAAGAGTTCAAAGAGCATCTAAATTCCATCAAAAGGAAGGAGAAACCATTTCAAAGAGTTTTTACATTGCGTTGGTGGTTGTAACCTCCAAAATTTGGCTTCGAAACTACTTAAGCCCCACTTTCAGGGAATGATGAAATAATTTTTCCTAGAATTCGATGAAGTGTAAATAAGGGTCATCATTTAGCCCGAAGGCCCAAGGCCCGCCCAAAGCCCGGCCGGCCCATCGGGCTTTTACCCTGCCCAAGCCCTTGAAATGGGTGGGTCGTCCCGGCCCGTTGTTAACAATGGGCGGGCGCGGGCCTATGAATTTTTACTCGGTCCTCCCGTACCGTGAGCCCTCCCGGTACCCCACTCATGGTAACCGCCCTTTAGCCCTCCCACGGGCCCGCCCGTTAGCCCAAAATCCCACGAAATCCGTTCTTTTTTCCCTTGCCAAAGGAAATTTAAGCCCGCCTGGCTTGTGCCCCGCTCATTGGCCCACCTGGTTTTCAGTCCGCTAGCTCGTTTATTGAGCTAGCGCCCATGGGCCAGGCTTGTGCTTCAATTTATGGTAGGAAGCCCGACCAGCAAAAAAGTAAAAGCCCGGTCGGCCCGAACCGTGGGCTGGCTTAGGTAGTGACTTGGCCGGCAGGGCCTGCCCGGACCGACCCGATGATGATCTTAAAGTGTAAATGCTTTATAAACTCTTTGATATTCACTTAACCATTGAAAATATACATAGAATTATGGATTTGATCACCGAGTGAAATTTTGAACGCGTTTTAGCCTTAGTCGCCTTCACGAATTTTGTAGTGATCCATCCTACCCAATTTTCCTTAATGAATTTTTTTTTTATGGTTGGATTGCACCATCCCATAATAATTTAAAAATTCTAATTATTGATATATAATGGGCCTTGATCCGATTTAAAATGAGGAAGAAATGAGACTGTTACTGAAATTAATTGTTCTTCAAGCACTGAGGGTAAAATGGTCACATCACTTGATATACGAATATTTTTTTTATCCAAACTACTTGGGTTAGAAAGCAAAATTGAACAAGCTTTTGTACGGTTCAAACCCCGCGTAAATCGGATTTAGGAATGTCGGTATCAACATCGCAAATTTTAACTTGATTTGGAATGGAGGATGCGTCTGGGGCGCATTTGAACTGCGCCTGGGCGCTTATAATTGCGCCTCCGGAGCAATAAAGCTTCAAAAGACGCCAAACTTTGAAGGGTTGCCCGGACACTCCCAAACTCCAATTTGCGCGTGGTTTGAACCGTTGAAAAGCTTGTTCAATTTTCTTTCTAACCCAAGTAGTTCGGATAAAAAATCGTTTGTATATCAAGAGATGTGACCAATTTACCCTCAGAGGTTCAAAAAAATAACTCATTTCGGTAAGACGCTCGTATATCCCTCACTTTGAATCGGATCAAAACCCATTATGTGTAAAAAAATATAGTTTTTTAGGTACTAAGAGATGATGGGATCCAACCATAAAAAAATTCAAGTTTCGCTTCTGAAAATTGGGTAGAAAGAAAACCACTTCAAAAATCGTCAAAGCCTCCAAGACTAAAACACGTTCTTGCTTACATTTGATGATCAAATCCCTAGTTCGTACATATTTCTTTGTTGTTTAAGTATTTCAAAGAGTTCAAAGAGCATCTACATTCCATCGAAAGTTACGAGAAGCCATTTCAAAGAGTTTTTACATTGCGTTGATGGTTGTAACGTCCAAAATTTGGCTTCGAAACTGCTTAAGCCCCACTTTCGGCGAATGATGAAACAATTTTTCCTAGGATTCGATGAAGTGTAAATAAGGGTTATCATTTAGCCCGAAGGCCCATGGCCCGCCCAAAGCCCGGCTTGCCGATCGGGCTTTTACCCTGCCCAAGCCCGTGAAATGGGTGGGTCGTGCCGGCCCGTAGTTAATAATGGGAGGGCGCGGGCCTATGAATTTTTACTCGGCCCTCCCGTACCGTGAGCCCTCCTGGTACCCCGCCCATGGTAACCGCCAATTAGCCCTCCCACGGGCCCGCCCATTAGCCCAAAATCCCCCGAAATCCGTTCTTTTTTCCCGCCTGGGTTGTGCCCCCACTCATTGGCCTGCCTGGTTTTCGGGCCGCTAGCTCTATAATTGAACTAGCCCGTGGGCCGGGCTTGCGCTTCAACTTATGGTAGGTGGCCCGGCCAGCAAAAAAGTAAAAGCCCGGTCGGCCCGGACCGTGGGATGGCTTGGGTAGTGACTTGGCGGGCAGGGCTTGCCCGGACCGGGCCGATGATGATCCTTAGGTGTAAAAGCTTTATAAACTCTTTGATATTCACTTAACCATTGAAAATATACCTACAACTATGGATTTGATCACCGAGTGAAATTTTGAACGTGTTTTAGCCTTATTCGCCTTGACGATTTTTGTAGTAATCCTTCCTATCCAATTTTCCTTAACGAATTTTTTTTTTTTTTGTGGTTGGATTGCACCATCTCTTAATAATTTAAAAACTCTAATTATTGATATATAAGGGGTTTTGATCTGATGTAAAATGAGGAAGAAATGAGACTGTTACTGAAATTAATTGTTCTTGACGCACTGAGGGTAAAATGGTCACATCACTTGATATACGAATATTTTTTTTTTATCCAGACTACTTGGGTTAGAAAGCAAAATTAACAAGCTTTTCTACGGTTCAAACCCCGCATAAATCGGATTTCAGGAATGTCGGTATCAACGTCGCAAAGTTTGACTTGATTTGGAATGGAGGATGCGCCTGGGGTGCATTTGAAGTGCGCCTGGGCGCTTATAATTGCGCCTCCGGAGCAATAAAGCTTCAAAAGACGCCAAACTTTGAAGGGTTGCCCCGAACACTCCCGGACTCCAATTTGCTCGTGGATTGAACCGTTGAATAGCTTGTTGAATTTTGTTTCTAACCCAAGTAGTTCGCATAAAAAATCATTTGTATATCAATAGATGTGACCATTTTACCCTCAGCGGTTCAAAAAAATAACTCATTTCGGTAAGATGCTCGTATATCCCTCACTTTGAATCGGATCAAAACCCATTATATGTCAACAAATATAGTCTTTTAGGTACAAAGACATGATGGAATCCAACCATAAAAAAATTCAAGTTTCGCTTGTGAAAATTGGGTAGAAAGAAAGCCTCCAAGACTAAAACACGTTCTTGCTTACATTCGATGATCAAATCCAAAGTTCGTACGTATTTCTTCATTGTTTAAGTATTTCAAAGAGTTCAAAGAGCATCTATGTTCCATCGAAAGGTAGGAGAAACCATTTCAAAGAGTTTTTACATTGCGTTGGTGGTTGCAACCTACAAAATTTGGCTTCGAACCTACTCAAGCCCCACTTTCGGCGAATGATGAAACAATTTTTCCTAGGATTCAATGAAGTGTAAATAAGGGTCATTATTTAGCCCAAAAGCCCACGGCCCGCCCGAAGCCCGGCCGGCCCATCGGGCTTTTACCCTGCCCAAGCCCGTGAAATGGGTGGGACGTCCCGGCCCATAGTTAATAATGGGCGGGCGCGGGCCTATGAATTTTTACTAGGCCCTCCCGTACCGTGAGCCCTCCCGGTACCCCGCCCATGGTAACCGCCCATTATCCCTCCCACGGGCCCGCCCATTAGCCCAAAATCCCACGAAATCCATTCTTTTTTCCCTTGCCGAAGGAAATTTAAGCCCGCCTGTCTTGTGCCGCGCTCATTGGCCGGCTAGCTCGTTAATTGAGCTAGCCCGTGGGCCGGGCTTGCGCTTCAATTTATGGTAGGTGGCCCGGCCAGCAAAAAACTAAAAGCCCGGTCGGCCCGGACCGTGGGCTGGCTTGGGTAGTGACTTAGCGGGCAGGGCCAGCCCGGACCGGTCCGATGATGAACCTTAAGTGTAAATGCTTTATAAACTCTTTGATATTCACTTAACCAATGAAAATATACGTACAACTATGGATTTAATCACCGAGTGAAATATTTAACGTGTTTTAGCCATAGTCGCCTTGAGGATTTTTGTAGTGATCCTTCCTACCCAATTTTCCTTAACGAAATTTTTTTTTTTTTTTTTTGTGGTTGGATTGCACCATCTCTTAATAATTTAAAAACTCTAATTATTGATGTATAATGGGTCTTGATCCGATTTAAAATGAGGAAGAAATGAGTGTTTTACAGAAATTAATTGTTCTTGACGCGCTGAGGGTAAAATGGTCACATCACTTGATATATGAATATTTTTTCTTATCCAAACTACTTGGTTTAGAAAGCAAATTGAACAAGCTTTTCTACGGTTCAAACCCCGCGTAAATCGGATTTCAGGAATGTCGGTATCAACGTCGCAGAGTTTGACTTTATTTGGAACGGAGGATGCGCCCGGGGACATTTGAAGTGCGCCTGGGCGCATATAATTGAGCCTCAAGAGCAATAAAGCTTCAAAAGACGCCAAACTTTGAAGGGTTTCCCCGGACACTCCCGAACTCCAATTTGCGCGTGACTTGAACCGTTGAAAAGCTTGTTCAATTTTATTTTCTAACCCAAGTAGTTCGGATAAAAAATCGTTTGGATATCAAGAGATGTGATATCCATCCTTAAGTGTAAATGCTTTATAAACTCTTTGATATTCACTTAACCAATGAAAATATACGTACAACTATGGATTTGATCACCGAGTGAAATATTTAATGTGTTTTAGCCTTAATCGCCTTTACGATATTTGTAGTGATCCTTCCTACCAAATTTTACTTAACGATTTTTTTTTTTTTTTTTATGGTTGGATTGCACCATCTCTTAATAATTTAAAAACTCTAATTATTGATATATAATGGGTCTTGATCCGATTTAAAATGGGGAAGAAATGAGTGTTTTACTGAAATTAATTGTTCTTGACGCGCTGAGGGTAAAACGATCACATCACTTGATATACGAATGTTTTATTTTATCCAAACTACTTGGGTTAGAAAGCAAATTGAACAAGCTTTTCCACGGTTCAAACCCCGCGTAAATCGGAGTTCAAGAATTTCGGTATCAACGTCGCAAAGTTTGACTTGATTTGGAATAGAGGATGCGCCTGGGGCGCATTTGAACTGCGGCTAGGCGCATATAATTGCGCCTCAGGAGCAATAAAGCTTCAAAAGACGCCAAACTTTGAAGGGTTGCCCCAGACACTCCCGAACTCCAATTTGCGCGTGGTTTGAACCGTTGAAAATCTTGTTCAATTTTCTTTCGAACCCAAGTAGTTCGGATAAAAAATTGGTTGTATATCAAGAGATGTGACCATTTTACCCTCAGTGGTTCAAAAAAATAACTCATTTTGGTAAGACGCTCGTGTATCCCTCACTTTGAATCGGATCAAAACCCATTATATGTCAACAAATAGAGTTTTTTAGGTACAAAGACATGATGGAATCCAACCATAAAAAAATTCAAGTTTCGTTTGTGAAAATTGGTTAGAAAGAAAACCACTTCAAAAATCGTCAAGGCCTCCAAGACTAAAACACGTTCTTGCTTACATTCGATGATCAAATCCCTAGTTCGTACGTATTTCTTCGTTGTTTCAGTATTTCAAAGAGTTCAAAGAGCATCTACATTCCATCGAAAGGTAGGAGAAACCATTTCAAAGAGTTTTTACATTGCGTTGGTGGTTGTAACCTCCAAAATTTGGCTTCGAAACTACTTAAGCCCCACTTTCAGCGAATGATGAAACAATTTTTCCTAGGATTCGATGAAGTGCAAATAAGGGTCATCATTTAGCCCGAAGGCCCACGGCCCGCCCAAAGCCCGGCTGGCCCATCGGGCTTTTACCCGGCCCATACCCGCGAAATGGGTGGGTCGTCCCGGCCCGTAGTTAATAATGGGCGGGCACGGGCCTATGAATTTTTACTCGGCCCTCCCGTACCGTGAGCCCTCCCGGTACCCTGCCCATGGTAACCGCCCATTAGCCCTTCCATGGGCCCGCCCATTAGCCCAAAATCCCACGAAATCCGTTCTTTTTTCCCTTGCCGAAGGAAATTTAAGCCCGCCTGGCTTGGGCCCCGCTCATTGGCTCGCCTGGTTTTCGGCCCGCTAGCACGTTAATTGAGCTATCCCGTGGGTCGGGTTTGTGCTTCAATTTATGGTAGGTGGCCGGGCTAGCAAAAAAGAAAAAGCCCGGTCGGCCCGGACCGTGGGCTGGCTTGGGTAGTGACTTGGCGGGCAGGGCCTGCTCGGACCGGCCCGATGATGATCCTTAAGTGTAAATGCTTTATAAACTCTTTGATATTCACTTAACCAATGAAAATATACGTACAACTAGGGATTTGATCACCGTGTGAAATATTTAACGTGTTTTAGCCTTAGTCGCCTGGACGATTTTTGTAGTGATCCTTCCTACCCAATTTTCCTTAACGAATTCTTTTTTTTTTATGGTTGGATTGCACCATCTCTTAATAATTTAAATACTCTAATTATTGATATATAATGGGTCTTGATCCGATTTAAAATGAGGAAGAAATGAGTGTTTTACTGAAATTAATTGTTCTTGACGCGCTGAGGGTAAAATGGTCACATCACTTGATATACGAATATTTTTTTTTATCCAGACTACTTGGGTTAGAAAGCAAATTGAATAAGCATTTCTACGGGTCAAACCCCGCATAAATCGGATTTCAAGAATGTCGGTATCAACGTCGCAAAGTTTGACTTGATTTGGAATGGAGGATGCTCCTGGGGCGTTTTGTAACTGCGCCTGGGTGCATATAATTACGCCTCAGGAGCAATAAAGCTTCAAAAGACGCCAAACTTTGAAGGGTTGCCCCGGACATTTCCGAACTCCAATTTGCGCGTGGTTTGAACCGTTGAAAAGCTTGTTCAATTTTCTTTCTAACCTAAGTAGTTCGGATAAAAAATCGTTTGTATATCAAAAGATGTGACCATTTTACCCTCAGCGGCTCAAAAAAAAACTCATTTCGGTAAGACGCTCGTATATCCCTCACTTTGAATCGGATCAAAACCCATTATATGTCAACAAATATAGTTTTTTAGGTACAAAGACATGACGGAATCGAACCTTAAAAAAATTCAAGTTTCGCTTGTGAAAATTGGGTTGAAAGAAAACCACTTCAAAAATCGTCAAGGCCTCCAAGACTAAAACACGTTCTTGCTTACATTCGATGATCAAATCCCTAGTTCGTACATATTTCTTTGTTGTTTAAGTTTTTCAAAGGGATAAAAGAGCATCTACATTCCATCGAAAGGTAGGAGAAACCATTTCAAAGAGTTTTTACATTGCGTTGGTGGTTGCAATCTCCAAAATTTGGATTCGAAACTACTTAAGCCCCACTTTCGGCGAATGATGAAACAATTTTCCCTGGGCTTTGATGAAGTGTAAATAAGGGTCATCATTTAGCCCGAAGGCCCACGGCCCGCCCAAAGCGCGGCTTGCCCATCGGGCTTTTACCCTGCCCAAGCCCGTGAAATGGGTGGGTCGTCCCGGCCCATAGTTAATAATGGGCGGGCGCGGGCCTATGAATTTTTACTCGGCCCTCCTGTACCATGAGCCCTCCTGGTACCCCGCCCATGGTAACCGCCCATTAGCCCTCCCACGGGCCCACCCATTAGCCCAAAAATCCCACGAAATCCGTTCTTTTTTCCCTTGCCGAAGGAAATTTAAGCCCACCTGGCTTGTGCCCCGCTCATTGGCCCGCCTAGTTTTCGGCCCGCTAGCTCGTTAATTGAGCAGCCCGTGGGCCAAGCTTGCGCTTCAATTTACGGTAGGTGGCCCGGCCAGCAAAAAAGTAAAAGCTCGGTCGGCCCGGACCGTGGGCTGGCTTGGGTAGTGACTTGGCGGGCAGGGCCTGCCCGGACCGGCCCGATGATGATCCTTAAGTGTAAATGCTTTATAAACTCTTTGATATTCACTTAACCAATGAAAATATACGTACAACTATGGATTTGATCACCGAGTGAAATATTTAACGTGTTTTAGCCTTAGTCGCCTGGACGATTTTTGTAGTGATCCTTCCTACCCAATTTTCCTTAATGAAATTTTTTTTTTTGGTTGGACTGCACCATCTCTTAATAATTTAGAAACTCTAATTATTGATATATAATGGGTCTTGATCCGATTTAAAATGACAAAGAAATGAGTGTTTTACTGAAATTCATTGTTCTTGACGCGCTGAGGGTAAAATGGTCACATCACTTGATATACGAATATTTTTTTTTATCCAAACTACTTGGGTTAGAAAGCAAATTGAACAAGCTTTTCTACGGTTCAAACCCCGCGTAAATCGGATTTCAGGAATGTCGGTATCAACGTCTCAAAGTTTGACTTGATTTGGAATGGAGGATGCCCCTGGGGCGCAGTTGAACTGCGCCTGGGCGCATATAATTGAGCCTCAGGAGCAATCAAGCTTTCAAAGACGCAAAACTTTGAAGGGTTTCCCCGGACACTCCCGAACTCCAATTTGAGCGTGGTTTGAACCATTGAAAAGCTTGTTCAATTTTCTTTCTAACCCAAGTAATTTGGAAAAAAATCGTTTGTATATCAAGAGATGTGACCATTTTACACACAGCGGTTTAAAAAAATAACTCATTTTGGTAAGACGCTCGTATATCCCTCACTTTGAATCGGATCAAAACCCATTATATGTCAACAAATATAGTTTTTTAGGAACAAAGACATGATGGAATCCAACCATAAAAAATTCAAGTTTCGCTTGTGAAAATTGGGTAGAAAGAAAACCACTTCAAAAATCGTCAAGTCCTCCAAGACTAAAACACGTTCTTGCTTACATTCGATGATCAAATCCCTAGTTCGTACGTATTTCTTCGTTGTTTAAGTTTTTCAAAGAGTTCAAAGAGCATGTACAATCCATTGAAAGGTGGGAGAAACCATTTCATAGAGTTTTTACATTGCGTTGGTGGTTGTAACCTCCAAAATTCGGCATCGAAACTACTTCAGCCCCACTTTCGGCGAATGATGAAACAATTTTTCCTGGGCTTTGATGAAGTGTAAATAAGGGTCATTATTTAGCCCGAAGGCCCACGGCCCGCCCAAAGCGCGGCTGGCCCATCGGGCTTTTACCCGGCCCAAGCCCGTGAAATGGGTGGGTCGTCCCGGCCCGTAGTTAATAATGGGCGGGCGCGGGCCTATGAATTTTTACTCGGCCCTCGCGTACCGTGAGCCCTCCCGGTACCCCGCCCATGGTAACTGCCCATTAGCCCTCCCACGGGCCCACCCATTAGCCCAAAATCCCACGAAATCCGTTCTTTTTTCCATTGCCGAAGGAAATTTAAGCCCACCTGGCTTGCGCCCCGCTCATTCGCCCGCCTGGTTTTCGGCCCGCTAGCTCGTTAATGGAGCAGCCCGTGGGCCAAGCTTGCCATTCAATTTAAAGTAGGTGGCCCGGCCAGCAAAAAAGTAAAAGCTTGATCGGCCCGTACCGTGGGCTGGCTTGGGTAGTGACTTGGCGGGCAGGGCCTGCCCGGACTGGCCCGATGATGATCCTTAAGTGTAAATGCTTTATAAACTCTTTGATATTCACTTAACCAATGAAAATATACGTACAACTATGGATTTGATCACCGAGTGAAATATTTAACGCGTTTTAGCCTTACTCGCCTGCACGATTTTTGTAGTGATCCTTCCTACCCAATTTTCCTTAATGAATTTTTTTTTTGGTTGGATTGCACCATCTCTTAATAATTTAAAAACTCTAATTATTGACATATAATGGGTCTTGATCCGATTTAAAATGACAAAGAAATGAGTGTTTTACTGAAATTCATTGTTCTTGACACGTTGAGGGTAAAATGGTCACATCACTTGATATACGAATATATTTTTTTTTATCCAAACTACTTGGGTTAGAAAGCAAATTGAACAAGCTTTTCTACGGTTCAAACCCCGCGTAAATCGGATTTCAGGAATGTCGGTATCAACGTCTCAAAGTTTTACTTGATTTGGATTGGAGGATGCGCCTGGGGCGCAGTTGAACTGCGCCTGGGCGCATATAATTGAGCCTCAGGACCAATCAAGCTTCAAAAGACGCAAAACTTTGAAGGGTTTCCCCGGACACTTCTGAACTCCAATTTGAGCGTGGTTTGAACTGTTGAAAAGCTTGTTCAATTTTCTTTCTAACCCAAGTAGTTCGGATAAAAAATCGTTTGTATATCAAGAGATGTGACCATTTTACACACAGCGGTTTAAAAAAATAACTCATTTTGGTAAGACGCTCGTATATCCCTCACTTTGAATTGGATCAAAACCCATTATATGTCAACAAATATAGTTTTTTAGGTACAAAGACATGATGGAATCCAACCATAAAAAAATTCAAGTTTCGCTTGTGAAAATTGGGTAGAAAGAAAACCACTTCAAAAATCGTCAAGTCCTCCAAGACTAAAACACGTTCTTGCTTACATTCGATGATCAAATCCCTAGTTCGTACGTATTTCTTCGTTGTTTAAGTTTTTCAAAGAGTTCAAAGAGCCTCTAAAATCCATTGAAAAGTAGGAGAAACCATTTCAAAGAGTTTTTACATTGCGTTGGTGGTTGTAACCTCCAAAATTTGGCTTCGAAACTACTTAAGCCCCACTTTCGGCGAATGATGAAACAATTTTTCCTAGGATTCGATGAAATGTAAATAAGGGTCATCATTTAGCCCGACGGCCCACGGTCCGCCCAAAGCCCGGCTGGTCCATCGAGCTTTTACCCTGCCCAAGCCCGTGAAGTGGGTGGGTCGTCCCGGCCCGTAGTTAATAATGGGCGGGCGCGGGCCTATGAATTTTTACTCGGCCCTCCCGTACGGTGAGCCCTCCCGGTACCCCGCCCATATTAACCGCCCATTAGCCCTCCCACGGGCCCGCCCATTAGCCCAAAATCCCACGAAATTTGTTCTTTTTTCCCCTGCCGAAGGAAATTTAAGCCCGCCTGGCTTGTGCCCCGCTCATTGGCCCGCCTGGTTTTCGGCCTGCTAGCTCGTTAATTTTGCTGGCCCGTGGGCCGAGCTTGCGCTTCAATTTATGATAGGTGGCCCGGCCAGCAAAAAAGTAAAAGCCCGGTCGGCCCGGACCGTGGGCTGGCTTGGGTTGTAACTTGGCGGGCAGGGCCTTCCCGGACCGGCCCGATGATGATCCTTAAGTGTAAATGCTTTATAAACTCTTTGATATTCACTTAACCAATGAAAATATACGTACAACTATGGATTTGATCACCGAGTGAAATATTTAACGTGTTTTAGCCATAGTCGCCTTGACGATTTTTGTAGTGATCCTTCCTACCCAAATTTCCTTAACGAATTTTTTTTTTTTTTTTGCGGTTGGATTGCACCATCTCTTAATAATTTAAAAACTCTAATTATTGATATATAATGGGTCTTGATCCGATTTAAAATGAGGAAGAAATGAGAGTGTTACTGAAATTAAATGTTCTTGACGGACTGAGGGTAAAATGGTCACATCAGTTGATATACGAATATTTTTTTTATCCAAACTACTTGGGTTAGAAAGCAAATTGAACAAGCTTTTCTACAGTTCAAACCCCGCGTAAATCGGATTTCAAGAATGTCGGTATCAACGTCGCGAAGTTTGACTTGATTTGGAATGGAGGATGCGCCTTGGGCGCATTGTAACTGCGCCTGGGCGCATATAATTTCGCCTCAGGGGCAATAAAGCTTCAAAGGACGCCAAACTTTGAAGGGTTGCTCCGGACACTCCCGAACTTCAATTTGCGTGTGGTTTGAGCCGTTGAAAAGCTTGTTCATTTTTATTTTCTAACCCAAATAGTTCGGATAAAAAATCTTTCGTATATCAAGAGATGTGACCATTTTACCCTCAGCGGTACAAAAAAATAACTCATTTCGGTAATTTCGGTAAGACGCTCGTATATCCCTCACTTTGAATCGAATGAAAACCCATTATATGTCAACAAATATAGTTTTTAAGGTACAAAGAGATGATGGAATCCAACCATAAAAAAATTCAAGTTTCGCTTGTGAAAATTGGGTAGAAAGAAAACCACTTCAAAAATCGTCAAGGCCTCCAAGACTAAAACACGTTCTTGCTTACATTCGATGATCAAATCCCTAGTTCGTACATATTTCTTCATTGTTTAAGTATTTCAAAGAGTTCAAAGAGCATCTACATTCCATCGAAAGGTAGGGGAAACCATTTCAAAGAGTTTTTACATTGCGTTGGTGGTTGTAACCTCCAAAATTTGGCTTCGAAACTACTTAAGCCCCACTTTCGGCGAATGATGAAACAGTTTTTCCAAGGATTCGTTGAAGTGTAAATAAGGGTCATCATTTACCCCGAAGGCCCACGGCCCGCCCAAATCCCGCCCGGTCTATCGAGCTTTTACCCGACCCGAGCCTGTGAAATGTGCAGGTCGTCCCAGCCCGTAGTTTTTAAAGGGCGGGCTAGGGCCTATGAATTCTTACACAGCCCCTCCATAGGCCCTGGCCGTGAGCCCTCCCGGTAGACCGCCTGTGGTACCCGGCCAATTGCCCGCCAACGGGCCCACCCATTAGCCCAAAATCCTTTCTTTTTTCCCTTGCCCAAGGAAGTTTTAACCCGCCTGGCTTTTGGCATGCTAGCCCATTAATTGAGCTAGCCTGTGGGCCGGGCTTGCGCTTAAATTTATGGTAGGTAGCCGGCCAGCAAAAGGGTAGAAGCCCGGTCGGCCCGGCCAGTGGGCGGGCTTGGGTAGTGACTTGGCGGGGTGGGCCTGCCCGTCCCGATGATGACGCTTAAGTGTAAATGCTTTATAAACTATTTGATATTCACTTAACCAATGAAGATATACCTACAACTAACGATTTGATCACCGAATGAAATTTTGAACGTGTTTTAGCCGCAGTCGCCTTGACGATATTTGTAGTGGTCCTTCCTACCAAATTTTCATTAAATAAACTTTTTTTTTTTGTTGTTGGATTCCACCATCTCATAATAACTTAAAAATTCTAATTATTGATATATAATGGGTCTTGATCCGATTTAAAATGAGGAACATATGAGTGTTTTACTGAAATTAATTGTTTTTGACCCGCTGAGGGTAAAATGGTCACATCAATTGATATACAAACGATTTATTTTATCCACACTACTTGGGTTGGAAAGCAAATTGAACGAGCTTTTCTACGGTCCCAACCACGTGTAAATCGGATTTCAGGAGTGTCTGAATCAATATCGCAAAGTTTGACTTCTTTTGGAATGTAGGATGCGCCTGGAACGCATTTGACGTGCGCCTGGGCGCATAGAACTGCGCCTCAGGAGCATTAAAGCTTCAAAAGACGCCAAACTTTGAAGGGTTGCCCCGGACACTCCCGAATTCCAATTTGCCAGTGGTTTGAACCGTTGAAAAGCTTGTTCATTTTTATTTCTAACCCAAGCAGTTCGGATAAAAAATCGTTTGTATATCAAGAGATGTGACCATTTTACCCTCAGTGGTTCAAAAAAATAACTCATTTCGGTTAGACGATCGTATATCCCTCACTTTGAATCGGATAAAAACTCATTATATATCAATATATATAGTTTTTGAGGTAGAAAGGGATGATGGAATCCAACTATAAAAAAATTCAAGTTGCGCTTGTGAAAATTGGTTAGAAAGAAATCCACTACAAAAATCGTCAAGGCATCCAAGACTAAAACACGTTCTTGCTTACATTCGATGATCAAATCCCTAGTTTGTATATATTTCTCTATTGTTTAAGTGTTTCAAAGAATTCAAAGAGCATCTAAATTTCATCGAAGCGTAGGAGAAACCATTTCAAAGAGTTTTTATATTGCGTTGGTGGGTGTAACCTCAAAATTTTGGTTTCGAAACTACTTAAGCCCCGCTTTCGGCGAATGATGAAACAGTTTTTCCTACGATTCAATGAAGTGCAAAAGAGGGTCATCATTTATTCCGATGGCCCGCAGCCCGCCTTGCCAATCGGGCTTTTACCCGGCCCGCCCGTGAAATGGGCGGGTAGTCCCGACTCGTAGTTTGTAATGGGCGGGCTCGGGCCTATGAATTTTTACTCGGCCCGCCCTTAGGCCCGGCCTATGAGCCCTCCCGGTAGCCTGACCGTGGTACCCACCCAATAGCCCGCGCACGGGCCCACCCGTTAGCCCAAAATCCCACAAAATCCTTTCTTTTTTCCCTTGCCCAAGGAAATTTAAGCCTGCCTGGCTTTTGGCACGCTAGCCCATTAATTGAGCTAGCCCGTGGGCCGGGCTTGCACTTCAATTTATGGTAGGTAGCCTGGCCCGCCTGGCCAACAAAAAAGTTGAAGCCCGGTAGGCCCGGCCCATGGGCTGGCTTGGGTAGTGACTTGGCGGGCTGGGCCAGCCCGGCCCGGCCCGATGATGACCCTTAAGTGTTAATGCTTTATAAACTCTTTAATATTCACTTAACCAATGAAGATATACCTACAACTAATGATTTGATCACCGAATGAAATTTTGAACGTGTTTTAGCCTTAGTCACCTTGACGATATTTGTAGTTGTCCTTCCTACCAAATTTTCATTAAATAAACTTTTTTTTTTTTTTTTTGTGGTTGGGTTGCACCATCTCTTAATAACTTAAAAATTCTAATTATTGAAATATAATGGGTATTGATCCGATTTAAAATGAGGAACATATGAGTGTTTGACTGAAATTAATTGTTTTTGACCCACTGTGGATAAAATGGTCACATCACTTGATAGACGAATGATTTATTTTATCCACACTACTTGGGTTAGAAAGCAAATTGAACAAGCTTTTCTACGGTCCAAACGACGCGTAAATCAGATTTCAGGAGTGTATGAATTAACGTCACAAAAGTTTGACCTGTTTTGGAATTTAGGATGCGCCGGGGGCGCATTTGAAGTGCGCCTGGGCGCATAGAATTGCGCCTCAGGAGCAATAAAGCTTCAAAAGACGCCACATCATCATCTCACCTCCAAGTTGGAGGAGATTCAACTTGAGCTTCATAGTCTTTGATCAGGCCTTTGGGAATATTTATCCTTTGAAACGAGTGCTTTCTCCCGGATTTATGGGGTCAGTTCCATGCATTGATCGCTCCATTGCTCTGTTTCTGTTTGTGATTTCTACAAATTGGGTTATTGTTTTCTGTTTTTTTTTTACCTACTGAGAATCTGAATCTGTCTTCTTCTTTCATATTTCAACGATTTTTAATTTTTTTTTTTAAAGTTTCTGAAACTTAAGGTCTCAAACTTTTGTTGGATGAGCAATAACGGTGAATAAATTGTGAATCCGTTCTTTTTGTAGATGATGTTGGCGGATAATGATACTGGCCAAGAACAATAATAGTGCTTGGAGTCTATATAAATTAACTATTATCGATCACTGCCACCACCAACAATCACTACTCAATTGGAGTTTGGAAGTGCTTGTGGCATTGTGGCAAGCCGCAAAGTTTGGGCAATTTTGTAGTTTGGATGCCCGGGGCGCATCTCAGTGCGCCTGGCCATATAACCCAACAATTTCTGGCGCCCGAGGAGCGTTGAACAGCGCCTGAGGTGCTTAAGAGAATTCTTAGCAGCACATTACACTTAAATTTCCCTAATCTTTCTACCCTTTACCACCGTCATCGTACCTACACTACGACTGTAACTACCCCTCTACAACCATCACTTTACTACTTGCATCGCATCCTCATCACATAAACCACCATCACTTCACTACCACAATTAGCGTTGAGATGGAAAGGGTGAGTAAATGGTGATGGTGGTCTTCTTTAGAAGGTCTGTGAAATCTATGAAAGGGGCAAGGAAGGGAAGGATGGAAGCGTGATGAGTGATGGTGGTCTTCTTTTTCAAAGGTTCAGATTGCAATACAGCTAGATCAATGGACGTCACGCTTGTTTGTGTGTGCCTAAATTTTCCCTCCCATTACATTAGGAAATTCCGTGCTTTCCTCTTTCCTTGTAATTTCAAACCCATCACGCTTCTATCCTACTCTTCCCTGCCCCTTTCCATCTCAACGCTAATCGTGGTCGGGAAGTACGTGATGGTGGTTTATGTGATGAGGATGTTATGCAAGTAGTGAAGTGGTGGTTGTAGAGGGGTAGTTACGGTGATAGTGTAGGTATGATCGATGACGGTGGTAAAGGGTAGAAAGATGAGGGAAATTTACGTGTGATGTGCTTCTTAGAATTCTCTTATGCGCCTCAGGCGCTGTTCATGCTCCTCGGGCGCGAGAAATTGCAAGGCCAGGCGCGCATTGACTTGCGCCCCGGGCGCAGCTTCCATATTGCAAAGTTGGCCAAACTTTGCGGCTTGCCACAGACAATTTTGAACTCCAATTTGCACGTGGATAAAACCATTATAAAACTCGTGGAGCCCAATACTCCTAAACACTACATTTTCAAGGAGCCTAGCGCTAAGTGTATGACTTTACAAAAAATGTGTGACGTTGAAGGGTGTTGGGGCACCCCTTGGCGAAACCCCATTGAATGCTAAGTGGAGAAATTCTTGAGTTTCTTGTGGTGAAATTAACTGAAAAGAAGATTACTAGTATATGGTAAAAGAATTTGTGCTTATGAATGACCTCACGTTTTCAAAATCCTAGAGTCGTCACTGGTTGCAAACAACACTAAGTGTGGGTTCAAGCCTTTGGCACCAACATTATGCATGATACTCATGAGTGGCAAATATTTTCCCCTAAGAAGAGATGCAATCAAGCATATTCCAAATTAACTTGACTTGGAGATCTCGTCTCTCCAATATCCTTTCAAATATCTTGGGTGAATTGCTCTTCGCAAAATTGCAAAGGTCTTCTCTTCTGTCTTGTCTCGAACCCTTTCAGTCAAGTCATAAAAATGTTCTTCACTGAGAACATCAAATAACTCACATGCTATGATGTAATTTGATAGAAAACTATCATTCTCTTGTACTTGGAGAACATCAATTTCTCACTACAAAAATCGCAATATGGTTCCATTGTCATAAAACGATGATCTATTGCCACTCCACAGGATCAATGCTAATGATAGCTCTAATACCAATTTGTTGGGAATTCATGATGGACCAAATACACTTAAACAAGTAGGAGAGATGTGAGGGAGGAGATAACACACAATTTGAGATAAAATACTTCTACCATCGATATCAGTCTACTCTCTCTCTCTCTCTCTCTCTCTCTCTCTCCATCACATTGGCCACACCTTAATTAGAATCACTGGAGTACATAGTTTATATAGACTCCAAGTTACATGAACCTAGCCAAGTACACAAACTCCAAGATGACTCTTCAATATCTATCATGATTAATTCTTAATTATCTTCAACTAGACTCTTCAACTACATATATGAACCACACCATTCATGTGTGCCATGTGTCTACACAAGTCACTAGAATTCACAAATTCCTAAAATTAATCAAGTTTACTTTTCCAACAATCGTTGTGGTGAAATGATGACGCTGTGGTGAAACGAGGGCATCGTGATAAGATCGAGCTGAGGCAGTCGTTTTGGTGAAGTGATCGATTTCTCATTTTATTTATTTTTTGTACTAAGTCTAGCTATGATGTGGGAGGACTTCAAGTTATTTTTCATATCTTGTTCCCAATAATTCAGATAGGAGCTGTTTACATTGGGACTTATGTATATAACACCATACCGGTATGTGGAAGCTTGAGCAATGGAACGATCAATGGAAATGACCCCATAAATCCTGGAGAAACGTCAGAGAGCTAGACAGAAGCACTGGTTTCAAAGGATTCCCAAAGCCCCGAGTACTATGAAGCTTAAGCTCAATCACCTCCAACTTGGTGGTGAGATGAGGACGACGGAGGTGGTAGGGGTGTGGTGGTGGTAGAGTAGTGATTGTTGGTCGTGGCAGAGATAAGAGGGTGGTGGTAAACGGGTTGAAATTGCGGTTGTGGGTGTTGTTATTGAGTCACATGCACCTGAGACGCCTTATTTTGCGCCCGGCTCGGATCTGGAAATCACTCATCAAATGCGCGTCAGGTGCAATCAATTGTGCGCCCCGGGCGCATCAGTGTGTTTGTAGCTGTCTTGATGCGCTTAGGAGCATATTGTTTGCGCTCCGGGCGCATTTAGTTTGATTGCTAACTAGATCATTTTTTGTGTGCGTTAACCCTTTCTTGAGACTTAAAAGGCTCCAAAATAACATCAAAATTTTTGCAATATACTTGTAGCAATATATAGACATTGAAACATTGGAAAGAGACGTTAATGTATGTTGGATTACCTACATGTGTACATTTTCGCTCTTATTAAGTAAACCGCACTTCTCATATATTCTAGCAATGCACCAAGACATATTACATGATACTCAATATTTGAGTACCGAATGTGGTCAGTTGCACTATTAATTGCTCAAACAATTCTCTATCCATGAGGCTCTTATCAGGGTGAGTCAACCATGGAACTGCACAATTCTTGCGATTTGATGATTCAACTCAACAATGATGCACCATGGACACAAGCCTTAGCAGTGTGCCAAATAATTTGATGGAATTGATCGAAAATTTGACATAGCAAATCTTAAATTATCATATTGGATAGTTTTGGATGTAATCAAAGCACAATACCTCTTTTTCTAAGCATAGTCTATTTTACTTTTCGATTGCAATCACAAATAAAATTATTATAGAACTATGTTTTTGATATCACTGAAACCAATCACGTATGCTAGATAAGAAAAATAACCATGCAATTGATGAATATCAAAATCCGAAAACATCAAAAAAAATGTAGTTGGATCATTCAATAATTCTTATAGTACAAATTACGAAAACCAAAGCAATTAAGCTGCCAGGATTTCGTCCAAAGCCTAAGGGGGAAGATTAATTAGCGGGAAGGGATGGGAATGTCTCGAGAGTTTTCGTATATTTTCATTGCATAACACGAGAAATCTAGATAAATGGTGGAGATCTGTAAATGATCTTTGGTGTATTTTAGGTATAACAATAAAGGCTATTCTTACGCATAATAGTTTCCATATGTGGCTCACGCATATGCTTATGCGTCCCAGGCGCATCTTCCAAAAGTACTGTAAAGTAAGCCAACTTCGTGAGCTTGTTTCGGACACTCTCGAATTTCGCTTTGTGCATCGTAAGAACCATTGAAATTATTGTTGAGTCTAATTTGGAAGTCAACAAGTTTGGATTTAAAAAATGTTACATGTTATGTGAAATTTATGTGTAGGTACAGAAAATCCAAAGTACGTAATTCCCCCGGCCCAAACGCAGACCATTGTAGGTGTCTTCCATAGTAGGATTACACCAAACGCGAGTCTGAAGGAGTAATTGATATGCCTAGGAAATAAATTATCACGCAGTGGGAGGTGTTGTTGTGCCAAAAGCCAGAAGAAATTTTAGATTCGAGGGTTACATAGCAGTTTCCAGACCCATGAAATTTGGATAGGGTTCAGTTTGAGTGGCGCATCTGAGAATGTTGTAGGCAGAACGATAGTTGTCAAAGGCGCACCTAGGTACAAGGCGAGGTGAGGCGCACCCCTAGCGCCTTGCATCAGCCTAGGCGAGGCGACTTGAACAAGGCGTAGTCAAGGCACAAAAAAGCGAAAAGGTGAGAAAGACGATAAGGCGCAAAAAGCAAAAAGGTGAGAAAGACGAAAAGGTGCAAACAAGCACACTTCTTTCAAAATCGATCAAAAAAGCGCGCTTCAACAAAAAAGATGCGGGCAATTTACGGGTAATTTGCATCTAAATATTCCCTTATGCGCCTCAGGCGCATTATGTTGCGCCCCGGGCGCAGTTTTCTTTAGTAAGTAGGCCAAACTTCGCGGCTTGCCACAGAAACTGCCAAACTCCGATTTTAACATGGTTAGAACCGCTGAAAAATTTATTGACTCTGCTTTCTCCCACTAGATATTATAATGCATATTTATTTACACATTAAAGCATACAATTATCCTAAATCTCGTAGATATTGAAGTGATCATTATATAGGGGCACAGCCAGCCGGCCCAACCCCAAGAGGTCTGGGCTTTGGGCATCTCAAAAATTCTAATTTTCAGGGGCATTCTAATATTTTCACTATTTGGGTTTGAGTATGACTCTTTTTAAGTCCAATAAAATGAAAAAAAAAAGCCCAATTAGTAGAGGTAATGAGTTAGGCCAACATACCATCTCATAAACCCAAGTGCCGAACCCACTAAATCCCCAAAATCCTTGCCCCAAACTACCGAATAACACCTCCCCAAAATCGTTTCCTCCCAAACTCACTCCAAAATCTTGACGATGTAGTATTTTGTATTCATATATAATGATTAGTAGAACTTCATATTGGTTTGGCTTTTTCGTATTGTGATTGTTGCTGTAAAAATTGTTAAGTATCAACTCTTTAAGGGCACACGTACTTTTTTTTAATTGGCTTTGAGCACCAAAACCCTTGGGCTGACTCTGCTTGTAACAAAATCGTCCTGATCGGACAACGATTAGGATCTCATTATACCACATTTGTCTGGTGCAAAATGGATGGCAGAAAGTCTTGACCGTCATATTTATCCTTGAGAGAGTGTGATATGCTTACTATAAGGTGTTTTATACATGTTGCTTTTGGTTATCAGCAGCTTGGGTTCAAGAGTCAGAAAAACTGGGATTATAGGCTGTTTCCGAAAGAGGACATGGAGGCCTTGTGGCTGCAAAAGCAAGATGCCGTGGCGAAGAGAGAGTGCATGAAGAAGTACTCGTATTCCCATCGGGTAATTTCCTTCAAACAGATACTTGATTTTTATCTTGTTTTTCATCATAATTTTTACTTTTAGTCTCATCCAGACGGATGATCATTCAAAAAAATAAAACTAGAAGGTAAGAAAAAATATATATAACGTAAATGTTGGGCCTGGAGTGCCCCCATGGATTTGGTTACACAATGTCACTCCCTGCGGCCGCTCTAAAAACAGACTTGCGGGTGCGATGTCGAATGCCATAAAAGACTTAATTGAAACCTTTCCTACCACCAATTGATTTTAGGAGAGATGGTGGAAAAGAGGTCTGACAAGTGGTATCAGAGCCAGGAAGTCGTGGGTTCGAGTCGCGGGAGCGTCATCGTGAGGGAGGGATTGTTGGGCCCGGAGTGCCCCCATGGATTTGGTTACACAATGCCACTCCCTGCGACCGTTCTAAAAACAGACTTGCGCTCTAAAAACAGACTTGCGGGTGCGATGTCGAATGCCATAAAAGACTTAATTGAAACCCTTCCTACCACCAATTGGTTTTAGGAGAGATGGTGGAAAAGCGGTCCGACAGTAAACTTAGTTACTTGCCCAAAATATCCAAGAGATTGGCAAAAATTATTTTTTTTCTGATTTCATATCAATAGTAATAGAGGCACATTAAACCCAATTCAATCCAATCAGTCCAAGTGGCCTGCTTGAAAACCCAATTGTAGAAACCATGAACAAAAGCAACAAATCATCGTACATAGTAATCATACTTTCAAAACTTTGCGGCAAGGAGTAATTCTTCGTGGCCAAGAGTAATTATTCCGGCCAAGAGTAATTCTACACGGCAAAGAGTAATTCTACACAGTCAAGAGT
Organism: Rhododendron mucronatum var. ripense; assembly: GCA_019656295.1. Taxonomy (NCBI): domain Eukaryota; kingdom Viridiplantae; phylum Streptophyta; class Magnoliopsida; order Ericales; family Ericaceae; genus Rhododendron; species Rhododendron mucronatum. The sequence goes on along the minus strand of BPLT01000039.1, from coordinate 2,049,624 downwards.
AATTTTACGCGGCTAGGAGTATATAGGGATAGTTTTAGTATAGTAGTGATGTGAGGTGATGGAGGTGGTGCGGTGGTGGCAGCGGTAGAAAGATGAGTGAGGTAGAGTATAATTATTCTCTCACCCTGGGCATAGGTTCCAAATTGCAAACTAGCTAGGTCAAACTTCTGGCATCCACAGACACTCTCAAGCTCCATTTGTACGTGGTTAGAACTGTTGAAAAGCTCTTTGAGTCTACTTTCTAACTCTAATAATTATGATTAAAAATTATTTACACATTAAAGCATACAATGATGATACCTTGAAAGAGTTGAAAAAGACATTTTTTGAAATTCTAATCATCGAAGGAAAAAAAGATGGAAAGAAGACAAGAATGGTACAAAAGAGAGAAATAAATATGCTAATTTTATGTTGGTCATACAAAGATGATTTTATTTTCTTCAAGTGTGTCTGATTGTGAATGGTGTGGTTGTGCATCCAAAATTTGTCAGGGTTGTCAGCAAGTAGAATGGGTGATTGGTGTTCATTCATTGTGATATAACTATGTGAGTGTGTGTCAGGCAATATCCTAACACCTTACCAAGGACACTTTATTGAACAGCAATTTCTTTGAGCCGTCGTGTTAGGCGTGCGCTAGTCTATATAATAAGGAAGTAGTGTTTTTTAAAATGTACACAAGTAGAAGGACCGAGCTTTGTGGCATGCTAAATTAACGTTTTAAGATTGGTTACTTCTTCTTTTTCGATGTTTCAGATTGCGATACAGCTAGATCAATGGTCACGCTTGTTTGTTTGTGCTAGTAGTGAAGTGATGTTTGTAGAGGGTAGTTGTACGGTGGTAGTTTATGTGCGGTGATGGTGGTGGAGGTTGTGCTGTTTTAGTGGCAGTGGTGGTAGGTAGAAAGATGAGGGCAATTCATGTGTAATATTTTGCATCTCAGAATTCTCTTATGCGCCTAAGGCGCTGTTCAATGCCCCTCGGGCATCAGAAATTGTTGGGTTATATGGCCCGGCGCATTAAGTCGCGCCTTGGGCGCTGCATCCAAACTGTAAAGTTTGCCAAACTTCGCGGCTTGCCATAGACACTTTCGAGCTTCAATTTGCACATGGATAGAACCATTAAAAAGCTAGTTGAATCTACTTTCTAACTCTAGTAATTTTGATTCAAATCTATTTATACAATAATGCAAACTTTAACCCTCAAGGAGTCGAGAAAAAATTCATTTTCGAAAATTCTAATCATAGAAGGCCAAAAACATAAAAAGAATGACAAGAAAGGAACAAAAGAAAGAATTATCCTTTTTATCTTTTTTGATTGTGTGAACTGTTATTTATAGTTTAAATCTTGTAGATAGTGAAGTGACCATTAGAGAGGGGTAGGGTTACGTTGGTAGTGTATGTTAGGTGACGGTGGTGGAAGTGGTGGTATGTTGCTGGAATGCGGAAGCAACATCGGTTATGGCATATCTCATACTCGTATGTTCTAGCTAGCCTTGGATCGACCCAAGCAGTCCCTCAGGTAGTAGGTGTCTACATATCTCAAACTCGTCAGTCTGCCCTTTTTTCATGAAAAGAACTTGGACAATAATCAAACCATGTCAGTCAAAACTTTCGCACGAACTCCAAGAAAGACGACGGCAAGGCAAAAGAAGTAGTGGTGTTGAGGTAGTCCCTCATCACGTCACTCAGCTCTCTCTACTCAGCCCCTATCGACCTCGGATGATTTATGTTTCTGCCGCAACAATTTATTCTACCCTACAAATGACTTTAGCTTTGCTAACTTGGCTCAAAGTTGTATATCCACCTTGCTAGATGTCACGGGGCTGTTTTTCGCCTAGAAAATTTACCCGTGATGGCACCAAGTATGCCAGCACTTGGTGCTTAGCCTCCGAACCTCGCCTTCCAATAAGGTTAAGACACCCCAAGCGTAGGGCTAGGTCGTCGATAGCATAATATCCGGAAGTCCGGGATCGTACCCACAGAGAATCAAAATATAGCTAGTTTGGATTGTAGGTTTTATATGGTGGAATCCGGCGTTCAAGACGGCCAACTTGATTTTGCATTTAAAAGTGAAAACTAAGGAAAAGACTAGAAATGAGCTTAATTAACTTAAAAGAGGCAAGTCTAGGGATCGTCCATCCCTTGACAAAGGCCGCTACCGGTTCTCAATATAACTCAAGCGAGAGTCACGACCGCGTGCTCACGCCCGGAAGATTTAGCTTTAACGACTACGTTTATCAAAAGATGTGATTTATCGGGACTAAACCAACCTATTTTTCTAATGTATCTAACACGTAGGAGGCCACGAGCCCTCGGTATATCGCTTGCCAAGACCGCTTGACTAAACGACATACTAAGGAGTTAACACCCCTCGCTTAGACCAAAATGGCTAGATTAATTCAATTCCGAAAACCATGATTTTAAGCCCGAAGGTTTGAGAACCAAATAACCACCTAAATTATCGGGAAAGATTAGCCCAAGACTTAACCAAAAGACTAGACATGGTAAGAAAAATGGAGCGAAAGATTTAACTGATAAAAACGTAAATAAACTTGATTTATGCAAAGATCTAAAGCGTAGCTACAACATTAATAAACGAGAAATTAACATAAGACAAATACTTACTTGAGTTCTTGAAGGAAATTACAAAAGAGAAAGCTTGCTAGCTATGGAGTTCTCTAGGAAAAACAAGAAAGACTAAGGCCTAAAAAAGACTAGAAATGGCCATCCTTTCCATATATGGCATAGAAGCCTATTTATAGGCAACTAAAGTTAAGTTACAAAGGACCAAAAAGTCCCCAAAATATCCCAAAAACATTCCACAAGTGGAAACTTTCCATAAATGGAAGGTAGAGAAAGTAGCAAAAAACGTGGCTCAGTTCTGCAGCATGAACCGGTACGGCCAAAACCCGTACCGGTACAAGTCTTCAAAAACGCTGAAAAACAAACTCTGGACGGCATGAACCGGTACGGCCAAAACCCGTACCGGTACAAGCTTGACAGCTTTTTTGGGCAACTTCGCGGGCTCGCTCCGGACACTCCCGAACTCGGATTTAGGCGTTCTTTGGACCGTTGGAAAGCTCGTTGAGTCTACTTTCTAACCCAAGTGGTTTGGATCAAAAGTACTTTGTACACCAAAAGTTATGACAATTCTACCCTCAGCACGTCGGAAGATGAGTAGCTTTGGTAAAATCCTCACTTCTCCTTCAATTCCCTTGACCCTTGGGCGACCCGAACAACCTCCAAATCATCTTTTCATGACCACAACGGGGTGGCATGCGGCCTTGATTACTTGGTTGCACCCGGAGCATTCCTTGGCGTTCAAACGCACCTTATTTATACGAATTACCTGAAATAACCAAAAACACACCTTCCGTGCGATATCACTATAAAAGCTAAATAAACATAAGATAAAACAACATAATATGGGACTAGTCGCACCAAATATCTACAATATTGGGTGCTCATCACGCCCCCCAACTTGAGCTTTGCTAGTCCCTAGCAAACTAAAACAAATCATATTTAACTATACTATGCAACCTTATCGAGATTTAAGATACGAAAGTTATGCTCAACTATTTCAACTAGGCAAGAGTCCGAGACACCCTTTCAAATCCAATCACGTGCAATCTACGCACAAACAGGCCATGAACTAAGATGAATAAACTATGCCATATTAGAGTAGTCAAGCATGCATGCACCACAAACGAGTTTTGACTCCAAAACTCACAAGGATACGCTCTTATTCGACTTTTTACACAATGAGGCACAATATACATCCCATGACCAGCGCTAGCGAGTAAATGCAATAGCCAGAGACAAAAAGCTATGCATACTATCAAAAGAACGCTAAGAAAGAACGGAAAGCTAATTATTCACAAATATGCACGACAAGGGACAAATCATACTCAAAAAGTAATAGATATCAATCATGCATCAAACGGAGTTAATTAGCGTACAAAAGATCAACGGAGGACTTATTAGCTTATAACGACCTTGGATACAAAGAGAAAGGGACTACAAAAATGTAGTGGCCATATACTTGCACGGTTCATCTACCCTTGGCCGCTACCAACCCTAAACTACCCAATGCATGGCCACATATCGGCCAAACACCAAACAAAGTTACGAAGAAGAAATAAAGAAAAATTACTACTACCGACTCCACCGCACCTAATTGTCATCCTCATCCGGCTCCTTACGGTATTGAGTATCGAGCTCCCCCTTCTCATCGAAATGTATACTAGCCCGGAGGTCAAACTAATCCTCTCATCATAGTGTTCAACCTCTTTCGAATCCGCTTTTACTCTTTCATAGCAATTCTTTGATTTTCTTTTGAAGAATAGGATCATTTGAGGTGGGATTTATAGTAAGAGAGATTGAGGGGCCAATTTTGAGGGCTTTGGAGAGGGAGATGAAAATTTGGACTTTACCATTTGTAGTGAGAGATGAGAGATATGGAATCACATACTCATACCAATTCTTTGTCTTTTCACATCCCAACCACTTCTATCACATTCATACCACCCAAACCTCCTTGAATCTTTGAAAACTATTGACACACAACCCTCCAAACATCCGGTTACCTAAGTTTGAACAATGGAAGAGACTTGGACTATGGTTCAAAATAAGGACAAGGTGACTCTTATGTGGTTTAATCAAACAAAAACGCCTTGAATCATTTCCTAAGTATGCCAGTAACTCCAATAAGATGCATGAAAGATATATACACTACTCAAGCATGAACAAAAGATGTTATTTACGCAAATGCGGGAAATGAGAACAAAAAGCATGGGATGCTTAAGAAACGAATCTCCACTCTAGCGATGCATAACGCCTGACTTGACTTTTAGGCTCAATTTGTTCAACAAAATTCATGTATATGCATGTGACATGGATTGAAACACACAACTGAATTCGATGGGATACACGACTCTTGTCATATTGACACAATTGAGCATAATTAAAGTATCTAGCATACGAAGTCACTACTAACAAGGGAAGATTGCAAGTAAAAGCTAAAATTTTAAAAATTTTAACAAAAACAAAAAGAGATAAGTCTCAACAACATATATATAGCATATATATATTCCTCCCCCCAACTTAAACGATGCTATGTCCTCATAGCATGAAGAACAACAGTATTGAGAGGAAAGAACAAAAGATTGTACCTTCAGGGGAATGTCAACCCCCGTATACCTCGACCAAGTGGGAGGCTTTCTTGTCATTGCTTCCCTTTGTCATTGGAACTGCTTCCAAGGCTCACTCTTTCGGCTCCCCCATCGAAACCACAGCTAGTCACACAAGGTCATCGCCGGGGCTTTCTTGGTCTTACAACCGCGACACGTAATCGCACCCATGCTTAGGGCTCCTGAATGCCTTACTCGCCCTAGCTTTTAGACCTAAACCACCAAGGCTGGTGCGGTAGCATGCTTACCCTGCAAAAGACTTAAGAACCAACTACCTACTAAAAAGCAAATGACATTAGTACCACCTGGCTCGTGGTATCCGGGCTCAAAAGTAACTAAAAGTAAAACACAACCAAATCTTCACGCGATCACACGGGTACTACTTTTCTCCCTATTTCCCAAGTGAGAAACGGGTGGCTATACCAGACCATCAAAAGAGAAAAAGAAAAGAGCAAGAGAAAGAAAGAGTTAATGTACATTCAGCCAAACGCGGGCTCCGAACATTTAATATGCTAACAAGAGCTAATAAAATTAACATAGTACTCCACTCTACATTTTGCTTCAAAAATTGAATCCGACCATGCCACAAAAATAGATACTTTGAGTACCACAATGGCAGAAATCGTTTCAGATATTTAAGGTCAGCCAAGTGCGCAGCCCAAACTAGATTGATTTTCAGAGAGTTGACAAAATCTACAATATAAGGATGATAAACAAAATCAAATTCATCAACACCTACAAAATCAATAGATTCAACTTTTAACAACTCTTGCGAAAGTGGAGACTCAGTAGAAGGGGTGGCATTGTCTAGAGCCGAGACGATTTGATTGTTTAGTGCAACTATTGGCAATGACTCCTTAAAAGTCATATAGTTGTCACTAACGACAAACGGCTCTATTTGCTCATTTTCCCTCACATCAAAATTTGTATCCTCAAGGGTAGGAGACCCATTCTTGGTCTCGTACGCTTGGTCTTGCTCTTCTAACAAAGAGTACAAATAATCTATCTCTGCGTCCATCTCTTTAGCAGTGAGAAATTTCTCTCCCGGATCATCACATAGAATGAGATCCACAGGGGGTAAACATTGGACAACAGGTTCATCATTAGGCTCAGCACTCCAAACATACTCTGAGGAGTTGTCAGAATCGACACTAACATCATCAACAAAAATAGGCGGCTCAATATCCTCTTTCATGGCATTGGAATTGGACTCTTGACAATGTTTAACAAAAATCTTAGATTGTAAAGTTGCAGCCAAATGATCAAAGAAATCTAAGGCTTGAGCTGGTTCTTTTTCAAAAAGTTTGCCATCGCATATCATGTCTAAGAATCGTTGACTCTTTTGAGAAAGTCCATCATAAAAATAATTGGCAATTTGAAAATTATCATAGCCATGATTCGGGACCGCAATGAGTAAGGCCTTATATCGTCCCCAACATGCGTAAAATGACTCATTCACTCTTTCGGCAAAAGTTTGAATTTGGTTCTTAAGATCAAACCAATTGGTAATGGTCATACGCCTTGTAAAAACATTGGCACCATGATTAGCTATGCAAGGGGGTGTGAAAGTTTGATTGGGACATAGGTAATCCTGCAAAGTCTTATGGGGCGTGATAGTTTGATTGGGACAAATATAATCCCGCAAAGTCTTGTGAGGTGTTCCCCAATTTGCTGCTGTCATTCTAGTAGACAAATAAGACAAAAAGTAAACAGGCTAGAGGGGCTATGCCGCCACCTCTTTTCTCAACATAGTTCCGTGGGGTTAAGCCACCGCCACGTTATATGGACAATAAAAGAAAAGGCAATTGATGCTCAATCTAGCTTCGTTACACCTCAAGTCGAATTGGTGGCTCGGTTAGAGGTATCCGCTATGTCGAGTTCAAATTACACAAAGAAAAAAAATAAACGGAGTACTTACAGTGGTTTGTTGATCCTACAAATAAGCTATATTAAGAATCCCCGGCAACGGTGCCAAAAATGCTTAGCCTCCGAACCTCGCCTTCCAATAAGGTTAAGACACCCCAAGCGTAGGGCTAGGTCGTCGATAGCATAATATCCGGAAGTCCGGGATCGTACCCACAGAGAATCAAAATATAGCTAGTTTGGATTGTAGGTTTTATATGGTGGAATCCGGCGTTCAAGACGGCCAACTTGATTTTGCATTTAAAAGTGAAAACTAAGGAAAAGACTAGAAATGAGCTTAATTAACTTAAAAGAGGCAAGTCTAGGGATCGTCCATCCCTTGACAAAGGCCGCTACCGGTTCTCAATATAACTCAAGCGAGAGTCACGACCGCGTGCTCACGCCCGGAAGATTTAGCTTTAACGACTACGTTTATCAAAAGATGTGATTTATCGGGACTAAACCAACCTATTTTTCTAATGTATCTAACACGTAGGAGGCCACGAGCCCTCGGTATATCGCTTGCCAAGACCGCTTGACTAAACGACATACTAAGGAGTTAACACCCCTCGCTTAGACCAAAATGGCTAGATTAATTCAATTCCGAAAACCATGATTTTAAGCCCGAAGGTTTGAGAACCAAATAACCACCTAAATTATCGGGAAAGATTAGCCCAAGACTTAACCAAAAGACTAGACATGGTAAGAAAAATGGAGCGAAAGATTTAACTGATAAAAACGTAAATAAACTTGATTTATGCAAAGATCTAAAGCGTAGCTACAACATTAATAAACGAGAAATTAACATAAGACAAATACTTACTTGAGTTCTTGAAGGAAATTACAAAAGAGAAAGCTTGCTAGCTATGGAGTTCTCTAGGAAAAACAAGAAAGACTAAGGCCTAAAAAAGACTAGAAATGGCCATCCTTTCCATATATGGCATAGAAGCCTATTTATAGGCAACTAAAGTTAAGTTACAAAGGACCAAAAAGTCCCCAAAATATCCCAAAAACATTCCACAAGTGGAAACTTTCCATAAATGGAAGGTAGAGAAAGTAGCAAAAAACGTGGCTCAGTTCTGCAGCATGAACCGGTACGGCCAAAACCCGTACCGGTACAAGTCTTCAAAAACGCTGAAAAACAAACTCTGGACGGCATGAACCGGTACGGCCAAAACCCGTACCGGTACAAGCTTGACAGCTTTTTTGGGCAACTTCGCGGGCTCGCTCCGGACACTCCCGAACTCGGATTTAGGCGTTCTTTGGACCGTTGGAAAGCTCGTTGAGTCTACTTTCTAACCCAAGTGGTTTGGATCAAAAGTACTTTGTACACCAAAAGTTATGACAATTCTACCCTCAGCACGTCGGAAGATGAGTAGCTTTGGTAAAATCCTCACTTCTCCTTCAATTCCCTTGACCCTTGGGCGACCCGAACAACCTCCAAATCATCTTTTCATGACCACAACGGGGTGGCATGCGGCCTTGATTACTTGGTTGCACCCGGAGCATTCCTTGGCGTTCAAACGCACCTTATTTATATGAATTACCTGAAATAACCAAAAACACACCTTCCGTGCGATATCACTATAAAAGCTAAATAAACATAAGATAAAACAACATAATATGGGACTAGTCGCACCAAATATCTACAATATTGGGTGCTCATCACTTGGTCTCAGCCAAACTAGTGTTTACTCACACACCCGACAAGTTTGAACATCTAGAAACATACACAAGAGTTACGGGAACCGTCCCAACCTTTATTAAGCACCAACTTACAAAGGAAACACTCTAGTGCCTAGACAGAACATCCCTCTGCCTTAGGCTACGAAAATGCCTTGCCTAAATAGGCTTACAATCATAAAAACGTGGCCACTAAGTACATGAGATCATGGGGCCAACCCATGATCTTGCAGTTGACACCCCCAACTGCCCTAGGGCTGTGCTGGCTTTGCCAGAATCTGCCAGCACATTGAATTCTGAAATTGCCTGGCTGTAACTGCCGATAACTGCCCGTTTCTGCCTTTGACACCTGTCCCATGCTGCCAGCATCATAAGCAACCCGTTTCTTGCCTTGGACACCTGTCCCATGCTCCCGTCAATAACCGTTTTGCCCGAGCCAACTCAGGTCTGCCCCCGTCTTGCCCGAGCCAACTCAAGGCTGCCTGGCCAATCTCGTGATCCAACCCCAGCTTCCCAATACTTAGCCGTTTTCCTCGATTGCCTTGTCCCACAAGCCTGCTTCTCGTTTAGCATCCCTGCCTCGATATCATCGGGCCTTCACGTGCATCACGACTGCCACTTGTCTAAGGGACCAGTGCCGACACCAACCGACACCATCGGGTCATCTTGTAAAGACATGCCTGCCTCATGCCTTTGTTTCCACCGGTTGGCTAGGGTGCAAGGTGCCACCGCTAGCCAAGCTTAGCAAGCCTTGGAAATCAAGGTGCTAACAAACCACCCCCACCAGAGGAAGCCGACGTCCTCGTCGGTAAGGCCCGTAAGTACTCCAGCACTTGCGTCTCAGACTGCCACAAAGTCCCATCCGTTTGCCATGTAACCTCTGAGTCCTGGCTTTCTTCACAATTCGCCAAACAGGAGGTTCTCTCATTTGCCTCGCTCTGCCCTTTCGCCTTACCATCCAGAATCCCATGCATCTGAACTGCGAGAGAAGCCCGTTGAGCTTATTTTCTTCCAGCAACTACCAAGTCTATAAAATTCTGCACTTCAATTGCCGATAGCCAGCCACCCGTTCCTTCCCTGGCCTGCTTGCTCTTCTCTGCCTTAGAACAACACAGCACAAAGCAGGGCCGTTTCTCATCAGCAATCAAAATCCCACCAAGATGTGGCATCACAGCCACTTTTGCAGCCACAAAGAACTCATTACCCAGTATAAGTTCAAAGTCGTCGAGCGGATACACCATCAAATCCACTTGCCCAGTCCAGTCCCCGATCCTCAAAGCGACATTGCCCGTCATTCCATGCCCCACCTTAGCATTGGAATTCACTGTATTGATCCGACTGAAACTTTCCACAACTCTTAACCCAAGCGACTGCACCACCCGTTAAACAAAGTTGTGTGTGGCCCCCGTGTCCACCATGGCCAACACTTGCATTTCACAAAGCAACACTTTCACGTACATCAAACCCGATCTCTGCGAGGTTACTGCCTTGTCTGCATGAATCACGTTGAGCAATTGCATAGGGTTGACCCGAACATGCACTTCGGCGTCTGAATCACCATCTTTCCCTTCATCCACGCAAATGGCATTCAACTTTTCACGCTTTGGGCAATCCTTTGCCCGATGAGGCCCATCGCAAATGAAACAACCCTTGTTGAAATTCCCTTTGCCTTGCCGTTTGTCCTCTGCAACCGATTCCGATTTCTGACCCTTGTCTTTCTGACTCTTATCCCACTTCTTTGAACCAGATTTTGACGTGCTGGATTCAGAAGAATTGGATTCGCCCGTCAGTTTGAAATCTACCAACCCGTCGGCAGCGGCAACAGCCGTCGGCAAGTCCTTGACTCCCAGCCTTCGTAGTTCCAACTGTGCCCAATTCTGCAAACCCGACATGAAATTGAAAACCTTGTCCTCCTCCGACATGTTCTTGATATCCAGCATCAAAGAACTGAATTCCTTCACGTAATCTCGCACTGTACCCGTGTGCTTCAATTGTTTCAGCGACTCCCTTGCAAGCCATGAAGAATTGCAAGGCAGGAATTGATCCTTCAATTCCTTCTTCAGCGTTTCCCACTGCTCGATCTTTGGGCGCCCGCTATCCCCACATCGAGTTCTCCACCAGAGTTTCGCATCGCCCGTGAGAAACATCGTGGTGATTGTTACACGATCTGCCTCTTGAACATGAACAGCTAGAAGTACTGCTCCATATCCCACAGAAAGTTCTCCAACTCCTTGGCATTTCGGGCACCGCCGAAAGCCTTCGGTTCAGGGACCTTTACACGAGTCTCGAATCCGTATGAGCGACCAAGGAAGGCCCTCTTCACAACCAGCAATTCTGACTCCAAGTTGGAAACCCACTCCCTCATGACATCCGAGAGTTTGTTCATATCCGCCAGCATCTCTGTAAACTTGGTATTGGTTTGAACAACGTGTGTTTCGTGAGCCATTTTCTGTGACTCGACCGAAGCCAACACGACATCCAAGCGTTCAACCAAGGTAACGCCCTCATCAGATTCATCAACGCCAACAAGTTTTTCCAACTGTGTAACTCTGACCCGTACCGCCTCGAGTGCAGCGTTTGCAGCCATGACTCCACCCGGAGATCTGCAACTTCTGCTAGCAACCTGGGTTGCTCTGATACCAACTGTCACGGGGCTGTTTTTCGCCTAGAAAATTTACCCGTGATGGCACCAAGTACGCCAGCACTTGGTCTCAGCCAAACTAGTGTTTACTCACACACCCGACAAGTTTGAACGTCTAGAAACACACACAAGAGTTACGGGAACCGTCCCAACCTTTATTAAGCACCAACTTACAAAGGAAACACTCTAGTGCCTAGACAGAACATCCCTCTGCCTTAGGCTACGAAAATGCCTTGCCTAAATAGGCTTACAATCATAAAAACGTGGCCACTAAGTACATGAGATCATGGGGCCAACCCATGATCTTGCAGTTGACACCCCCAACTGCCCTAGGGCTGTGCTGGCTTTGCCAGAATCTGCCAGCACATTGAATTCTGAAACTGCCTGGCTGTAACTGCCGATAACTGCCCGTTTCTGCCTTTGACACCTGTCCCATGCTGCCAGCATCATAAGCATCCCGTTTCCTGCCTTGGACACCTGTCCCATGCTCCCAGCAACATGTGCAGAATGCTGTTAACCGTCAATAACCGTTTTGCCCGAGCCAACTCAGGTCTGCCCCCGTTTTGCCCGAGCCAACTCAAGGCTGCCTAGCCAATCTCGTGATCCAACCCCAGCTTCCCAATACTTAGCCGTTTTCCTCGATTGCCTTGTCCCACAAGCCTGCTTCCCGTTTAGCATCCCTGCCTCGATATCATCGGGCCTTCACGTGCATCACGACTGCCACTTGTCTAAGGGACAAGTGCCAACACCAACCGACACCATCGGGTCACCTTGTAAAGACATGCCTGCCTCATGCCTTTGTTTCCACCGGTTGGCTAGGGTGCAAGGTGCCACCGCTAGCCAAGCTTAGCAAGCCTTGGAAATCAAGGTGCTAACACTAGACCTCCCAGTTGTAGCTTTTGAAGAGCCTGAGGTAATTTGTTAAAGAGATGGTGGTACGGGTGATGAAGAAGTGTGGTGGGGGTAGAGTAGTGATTGTTGGGTGTGGCAGTGATAAGAGGGTGACGGGTTTAAATTGTGGTGGTGGGTGTTTTTGCAGAAGTAATTTGCGGTACGTACGGGTGATGAAAATATTTTTTGCGTCCCATGCGTCTGAGGCGCAGTATTTTTGCGCCCTGCTTGGATCTAGGAATCACTTATCATATGCGCGTCCGGCGCAATCAATGGTGCGCCCCGGGCGCATCAGTGTGTTTTTAGTTGTCTTAATGCGCCTAGGCGCAAATTGTCTGCGCTCCGGGCGTGCTTAGTTGGATTGCTAATTAGAATGAATTTTCGTGTGCATTAATCATTTGTGGACCTATAATGCTCCAAAAGAACATCAAAACTTGCAATGACGAGAACCACTTGAGATATTACTTGTAGCAACAGACATCGAAACATTGGAAAGAGAACGGGGCCTTGGATGCACATTACGCATAAATTGACCTCTTTTTCTACAGCTACCAGTCTACCACTGTTGAAAATAGTACGCTTGATTGTGTGGAAGCTGCAAGAGTGAAGCTTCATAGAAGCTCCACTGTCTATGGTTAAATAAGAAAAACAGTGGTTGACTGAAGATTACTTAGCCGCGTTAATATTGTGTTTAGAGTTCTATAAATAGGATCGATATTTGTGTAATGAAATTGTAATGAGTGGTAGAGAGAAGAAGAACAGTGGGAGAGAAAGAAAAGAGAAAGACTCAAGGTTGAGTTAAAAAAATTGAGATTGAGGGAACCGAATTTCCCCTTCTCGGAGAGAACTCAGAGGTCTGAGTTAGAAACAAATCATGAGTGAAGTGATTTGAGGTTGAGGTAGAACAGAGCTCCCTCCTGTATTTGTGAGTCCACCATCTAATTGAGTGTGATTTATCAATAAAATTTTTTGTTGATTGATTGTGAATGAATTACCTCTCTTTAATACCCGCCATCAGTATATCATCACCAGCGGCAGTGATATACGTACCAACGATATATTACCTGGTTGTGGAGATTTTGATCCATAGACTCCTACTACCTGAGTGTTAGAACTTGTGGCTCATATATAAGAGGTACCAAGAAGTTCTACAATAAGGGCCAGTTGCGAGCGTAGTGGAGTGGAGCGAAGCGCAATGAAGTGGAACGAAATGGAGTGATGTTATAAAGGTATTATGGGTAGTCAGGCCATAATACGGATTAGGGCAGGATTGCAGGAAAAGAGGAGGTATAAATATTCTCTATTGTAAAACCCTATGTACTATGATCATCAATAAGAAAGACTGCTCTCTTGCTCCCGTGAATGTACCTGGTTGTGGGGAACCACGAATATTGCTGTGTCATTTTTTTTACTGTTTTATACTCGTGAATCATGTGTGTGTGTGTTTCGATCCTAACACTGAGGGACTGCTTGGGTCGATCCAAGGCTAGCTACAACATATATACGAGTTTGAGATATGTAGACCCTATTACCTGGTTGTGGAGATTTTGATCCGTAGACACCTACGCATAAATTTCCCTACACATTACGGGAAATTTATATGTAGGTACAGAAAATCCAAAGTAATTCCCATCGGCTTAGGCCCAAATCATGAGATATACTCCTGAAGTCTTGAAAACCATTGAAATACCATTCCACGGATTTGGCTAAAATTGTTTTTGCGACTTGAGTTGGCTGGTTTGGACTCGAGTTTGGTTGTGTTTCGAACAGATTGCTAAAGTGAATAGAAAGATGAGACTCCAACAGACAAAAGAAGGATGGTATCCGTAAATTAATGTGAAGGGTTTTATAACCCAATCATGAAAAGGTTCATTGACTTGTCTAGAGGTAAACACAAGTGTAGTCAAAATGGCTGCAGCTCGGGGGCACTTGCCCAGAACATGGCAGGTGCCTTGCTTAGTTCCTGCACACCATGCGTAGCAGTCGGAACTGACTAATATGCCTAACATTTTTAAAATCCAAACTTCTTAAGTTCAAAATTAGACTCAACAATCTTTTCAATTAATGGTTCTTACAATGCGCAAATCGAACTTCGAGAGTGTCCGTAGCAAGCTCGCAAAGTTTGGCTTACTTTGCAGTTTTTTGGAAGATGCACCATAAGCATGCGCCTGAGACGCATATGGAAACTGTTTCTTGCGCCCGGGGAGCAATAAATTGAGCCTGAGACGCATAAATGACCTATGCATATGTTGTGATACCTAAAAGGGAAATGATTTCTAGACTGACTTTTTTTTATTATGAGACACTCCTTTTCTTGTCCTTTAGTGGGAAAAATACACACAAAAGTTTTACTAGAAGACGAGTAATGGAGTGCCATAATAAAAAAGGGAATGTAAAAATAATTTTCCTACCTAAAACACACCTAAGATCATTTATAGTTCTCCACAATTTATCTAGATTCCTCGTGTTATGCAATGAAAATATAGGAAAAATCTCGAGACATAGCCATCTCTTCCTGATCCCTCCACCCCAACCATGCCTCCTCTCATATTCCTCTCTCCTCCTCCTTCACCACCACCACTACTAACACTAGTAATACCTCACCAAAGGGTCTAATATTTAATCTCTTTTTGTGGTTCACAGCCACTATCACTACATAACTACAACCATCATTTCACCACGACTACCATTGCATGGCAAGAAGAAGATTCCATGAGTTCCATCCATGAAAATTTCATTGAAAACTTTGGATATCTCTACAAGCATGAGAGGCTAATCTTCCTCCTTAGGCTTAGACAAAATCCTTGCAACTTACTTTGATTTTCATATTTTGTATAAGAATTAATAAATGATTTAATTATTCATCAAAACGTTAAATTTTCTTATCTAGCTTATGTGATTGATTTCAGTGATATAATAAAAAACATAAATGTATAAGAATTGTATTTGTGATTGCAATTGAAAAGGAAAATAGACAATGCTTAGAAAATAGGTATTGTGCTTTGATTACATCCAAGAGGTATCATGCTTGGATTATATCAAAGACGATCCAATATGGCAATTTAAGATGGGCTATGTCGAATTTTCAATTCCATCAAATTAATTAATTGGCACACTGCTAAGGCTTGTGGCCATGGGGCGTTATATTGTTGAGTTGAATCAACAAATTGCTAGACTTCTGCAATACCATTGTTAACTCATCCTGATAGGAGCCTCATGGAAAGAGAATTGTTTGAGCAATAGTACAACTGACCACATTCAGTGATCAAATATTGAGAAAACATACAAATTTAGGCATCCAACATACATTTGTTGTCTCTTTCCAATGTTTCTATGTCTGTTTTGCTACATGTAATATCTCAAGTGGTCCTCGTGATTGCAGGTTGCCAAGTCGATTGCACAAAATTTGAGGTGATTTTGGAGCCTTAGAAGTCTCAACAAATGATAAATGGACACGAAAAATGATCAGATTAGTGATCCAACTAAGCGCGCCCGGAGAGCAGCCTATTGCGCCTAGGCACATTGAGACAGTTAAAAACACACTGATGCGCCCGGGGCGCACAGTGATCGCGCCTGACGCGCATTTGTTGAGTGACGCAAAAACCACCCATGACCACAACCACAATTTTAACCCTTCTACCACCACCCTCTTATTACTGCCACCACCAAATATCACTATTCTACAACCTCCACACCCCTACAACCCCCAATTAAGAATTTCAGACCACAGATTCCATACAGGTTGGCAGAGAAGTAGAATATGGTCCATGGTTTCTAATTCTTCCCCACACAAAATGCTGCCAGCTTCTTCATATCATCCCTTAGAATTCCAAGCCTGAGGCGGTAATCTGCAGTTTTTAATCTTCCTAGGTACATCATCGAACCAAAACATTGCACTCTATGAGGGGCTGTATTATGACATCATGTGAAAAACTTTGTTGTGGTAACAGAGTTTTGAGGTCTCAAATTGACTGCAAGCTTATACATGGATGAAACAAAAAAGGTGTACGGAATATTTTGGAGAACCACACAAACAATGAATAATTACCTAAGAACTAGGGATATATTTGAGCACCGAATGAAGGAAACAACGTGTTTTAGCCTTAAAGACTCCGAAGATTTTTTCTAATAGTCTCATTTTTACTCACTTTTCATGAACTAGATCTAACTGTTTTGATGGTTGCATTCCACCATCTTTTAGAACTTTAAAAAACCCTATTTATCGATATATAGTTAGTCTTGGTCCATTTTAAAATGAGAAAATTATGAGTGTTTTACCAAAATGAATTGTCTTTTGACCCACTAAGGGGAAAATGGCACATAATCTTATGTATAAATTATTTTCGACCCAAACTACTTGGGATAGAAAGTAGATTGAACAAGCTTTCTAACGGTTCAGACCACACTCAAATCTGAATTTTGGAGTATCCTGGATGAGCCCTCAAAGTTTGTTATGTCAGCCAGCTTTAATTTACTGCGCCCCAGGCGAATTTTGATGCGCCTGCCATCCGTAACACTTAAAAAGATGCTAAACTTTGTGGGCTCGACACAGACACACCCGAAATCCGAATTTTTCCACACTTCCTCGAATCATCAAAAATCGTTTCAACATCAAAATTCAACTAAAGCAACGCTTGAACGTTTACGAAGCAAAATTCGATTGTCTACACCACTAACACAATTAATCGACCACTATGACTACCACCACCACTGCCGCCGCCATTTGACTACCCTACCTTGAACGTTTTCGCCCTTGGAACATTTCGTAACTTAATTGCTATAACACACAAAGAGAGATAATCTGTTTTTAGATCATAACTTACTAATGGAATTTTTTGTAGAACCACTTAAACAACGAATAGTTACCTAAGAACTAGGGATTTGAGCACCTAATGAAGAACAAAACGTGTTTTACCCTTAAAGGCTTCGAAGATTTTTCTAATAGTCTCATTTTTACTTACTTTTCATGAACTACATCTAAATATTTTGATGGTTGCATTCCACCATCTTTTATAACTTTAAAACCCCTATTTATCGATATGTCAATGGTCTTGGTCCAATTTAAAATGAGAAAGTTGCGAGCATTTTACCAAAATGATAGTCTTTTGACTCACTGAGGGAAAAATAGTCACATATTCTTACGTTCATATTATCTTGGATCCAAAATGATTGGGGTATAAAGTAAACTGAACGAGCTTTCCAACGGTTTAAACCACACGCAAGTATGAATTTCGGAGTGTCCAAGACAAGCTCGCAAAGTTTGGTCTATTAGCCAGCTTTATTGCACCACAGGCGCACTCCCTTGTGCCCCGGGCGCATCCTAAACACTTAAAAAACATGCTAAACTTTGCAGGTTCGAAAATAACATTTGAAAAATCTAATTGATAGACAGTGATGGTGGTGGAGGCCTAGGTAGTGTTGTGGTGGTAGCGGTAGAAAGTGAGGGCAATTTACGCGTATTCTTTTATGCGCCTCCGGTGCATGACATTGTAGCTCGAGCATTAGACATTGTTGGGTTATGTGGCTCGGGTGCAGCTTTCAAATAGCACAGTAGGTCGAATTTTGCAGCTTGCCACAAATACTCCCAAACTCCAATTTGAATGTGGTTAGAATCGTTGAAAATTTTGTTGAGTGTACTTTCTAACTCAAGTCAAAATCTTTCTCTCATTAAAGCATACAATGATTTTACCTTCAAGGCCAGATTCTAATTATCGAAGAACAAAAACATGGAAAGAAGACAAGAAATGAACAAAAAGGAGGATTATCTCAAAACCTTTTAATGGTGTGGTTTGATATCATCCTTTGTTTTTTTCCTCCATTGTGTGAATGGTTATTTATAGTTTAGTTGCTAATGTGTATATATTTTTTTCACTTTTTTTTGCACTGCTTTAAATCTTGTTGATAGTGAAGTGATCATTGGAGAGGGGTAGGGTTATGCTGGTAATAATGTCTGTTAGGTGACGGTGGTACAGTGGTGGTAGCGATAGAAAATGAAGGCAATTTACGAGTAATGTGCATCTAAGTATTCTTTTATGCGCCTCAGACGCAGAACCATGCACCTCTGGCGCAAGAAATCACTTAGTTATGCGGTTCAGGTGCATTGTGTAGCGCCCCAGGCGCAATTTTCCAATAGCAGAGTAGGCTCATTGCAACTTCACGGTTTGCCACCGAAACTGTCAAACTCCGATTTCAATGTGGTTAGAACCGTTAAAAAGTTTGTTGAGTCTATTTTCTCACTCAAGTAATTATGATGGAAATGTTTAATTTGCTAGGTGACGGTGGTGGAGGTGGTGCAGTGGTGGTAGCGGAAGAAAGTGAGGGCAATTTACATGTATTGTGCATCTAAGTATTGTCTTATGTGCCTCAGGCGCAGGATCTGGCGCAACAAATTGTTCAGTTATGCGGCTCTGGCGCATTGTATCGCGCCCGGGGCGAATGATGAAACTGTTTTTCCTAGGATTCGATGAAGTTTAAATAAGGGTCATCATTTAGCCCGAAGGCCCACGGCCCGCCCAAAGCCCCCCTGGCCCATCCGGCTTTTACCCGGCCCAAGCCCGTGAAATGGGTGGGTCGTCCCGGCCCGTAGTTAATAATGGGCGGGCGCGGGCCTATGAATTTTTACTCGGCCCTCCTGTACTGTGAGCCCTCCCGGTACCCCGCCCATGGTAACCTCCCATTAGCCCTCCCACGGGCCCTCCCATTAGCCCAAAATCCCACGAAATCCGTTCTTTTTTCTCTTGCCGAAGGAAATTTAAGACCGCCTGGCTTGTGCCCCGCTCATTGGCCTGCTAGCTCGTTAATTGAGCAAGCCCGTGGGCCGGGCTTGCGCTTCAATTTATGGTAGGTAGCCAGGCCAGCAAAAAAGTAAAAGCCCGGTCGGCCTGGACCGTGGGCTGGCTTGGGTAGTGACTTGGCAGGCAGGGCCTGCCCGGACCGGCCCGATGTTGATCCGTAATTGTATGCTTTATAAACTCTTTGATATTCACTTAACCAATGAAAATATACCTACAACTATGGATTTGATCACCGGGTGAAATTTTGAACGTGTTTTAGCCTTAGTCGCCTTGACGATTTTTGTAGTGATCCTTCCTACCCAATTTTCCTTAACGAATTTATTTTTTTTAATGGTTGGATTGCACCAACTCTTAATAATTTGAAAACTCTAATTATTGATATATAATGGGTCTTGATCCGATTTAAAATGAGGAAGAAATGAGTGTTTTACTGAAATTAATTTTTTTTGACGCACTGAGGGTAAAATGGTCACACCACTTGATATACGAATGTTTTTTTTTTTATCCAAACTACTTGGGTTAGAAAGCAAATTGAACAAGCTTTTCTACGGTTCAAACCCCCCGTAAATCGGATTTAAGGAATGTCGGTATCAGCGTCGCACAGTTTGACTTGATTTGGAATGGGGGATGTGCCTGGGGCGCATTTGAACTTTGGCTGGGCGCATATAATTGCGCCTCAGGAGCAATAAAGCTTCAAAAGACGCCAAACTTTGAAGGGTTGCCCCGGACACTCCCGAACTCCAATTTGCGCGTGGTTTGAACTGTTGAAAAGCTTGCTCAATTTTCTTTCTAACCCAAGTAGTTCGGACAAAAAATCACCTGTATATCAAGAGATGTGACCATTTTACCCTCAGCGGTACAAAAAAATAACTCATTTCGGTAACATGCTTGTATATCCCTCACTTTGAATCGGATCAAAACCCATTATATGTCAACAAATATAGTTTTTTAGGTACAAAGAGATGATGGAATCCAACCATAAAAAATTTCAAGTTTCGCTTGTGAAAATTGGGTAGAAAGAAAACCACTCCAAAAATCGTCAAGGCCTCCAAGACTAAAACACGTTGCTTACATTCGATGATCAAATCCCCAATTCGTACGTATTACTTCGTTGTTTAAGTATTTCAAAGAGTTCAAAGAGCATCTACATTCCATCGAAAGGTAGGAGAAACCATTTCATAGAGTTTTTACATTGCGTTGATGGTTGTAACCTCCAAAATTTGGCTTCGAAACTACTTAAGCCCCACTTTCGGCGAATGATGAAACAATTTTTCCTAGGATTCGATGAAGTGCAAATAAGGGTCATCATTTAGCCCGAAGGCCCGACAAAAGCCCGGCCGGCCCATCGGGCCTTTACTCGGCCCAAGCCCGTGAAATGGGTGGGTCGTCCCGGCCAGTAGTTAATAAGGGGCGGGCGCAGGCCTATGAATTTTTACTTGGCCCTCCTGTACCCTTTGCCCTCCCGGTACCCTGCCCATGGTAACCGCCCGTTAGCCCTCCCACGGGCCCGCCCATTAGCCCAAAATCCCACGATATCTGTTCTTTTTTCCCTTGGCGAAGGAAATTTAAGCTTGCCTGGCTTGAGCCCCGCTCATTGGCCCGCCTGGTTTTTGGCCCGCAAGCAAGTTTATTGAGCTAGCCCGTGGGCTCGGCTTGCGCTTCAATTTAGGGTAGGTAGCCCGGCCATCAAAAAAGTAAAAGCCTGGTCGGCCCGGACCGTGGGCTGGCTTGGGTAGGGACTTGGCGGGCAGGGCCTGCCCGGACCGGCCCGATGATGATCCTTAAGTGTAAATGCTTTATAAACTCTTTGATATTCACTTAACCAATGAAAACATACCTACAACTATGGATTTGATCACCGAGTGAAATTTTGAACGTGTTTTTGCCTTAGTCGGCTTGACGATTTTGTAGTGATCCTTCCTACCCAATTTTCCTTAACGAATTTTTTTTTTATGGTTGGATTGCACCATCTCCTAACAATTTAAAAACTCTAATTATTGATATATAATGGGTCTTGATCCGATTTGAAATGAGGAAGAAATGAGTGTTTTACTGAAATTAATTGTTCTTGATGCACTGAGGGTAAAATGATCACATCACTTGATATACGAAGGTTTTTTTTTTTATCCGAACCACTGGGGTTAGAAAGAAAATTGAACAAGCTTTTGCACGGTTCAAACCCGCATAAATCAGATTTCAGGAATGTCGGTATCAACGTCACAAAGTTTGACTTGATTTGGAATGGAGGATGCGCCTGGGGCGCATTTGAACTGCGCCTGGGCGTTTATAATTGCGCCTCAGGAGCAATAAAGTTTCAAACGACGCCAAACTTTGAAGGGTTGCCCCGGACACTCCCGAACTTCAACTTGCGCGTGGTTTGAACCGTTGAAAAGCTTGTTCAATTTTCTTTCTAACCCAAGTAGTTCGGATAAAAAATTGTTTGTATATAAAGAGATATGACCATTTTACCCTCAGCGGTCCAAAAAAATAACTCATTTCGGTAAGACGCTTGTATATCACTCACTTTGAATCGGATCAAAACCCATTATATGTCAACAAATATAGTTTTTAAGGTACAAAGAGATGATGGAATCCAACCTTAAAAAAATTCAAGTTTCGCTTGTGAAAATTGGGTAGAAAGAAAACCACTTCAAAAATCGTCAAGGCCTCCAAGACTAAAACACGTTCTTGCTTACATTCGATGACCAAAACCCCAGTTCGTACGTATTTCTACGTTGTTTAACTATTTACAAGAGTTCAAAGAGCATCTACATTCCATCGAAAGGTAGGAGAAACCATTTCAAAGAGTTTTTACATTGCGTTGGTGGTTGTAACCTCCAAAATTTGGCTTCGAAACTACTTAAGCCCCGCTTTCGGCGAATGATGAAACTGTTTTTCCTAGGATTCGATGAAGTGTAAATAAGGGTCATCATTTAGCCCGAAGGCCCATGGCCCGCCCAAAGCCCCCCCGGCCCATCCGGCTTTTACCCGGCCCAAGCCCGTGAAATGGGTGGGTCGTCCCGGCCTGAAGATAATAATGGGCGGGCACGGGCCTATGAATTTTTACTCGGCCTTCCTGTACTGTGAGCCCTCCCGGTACCCCACCCATGGTAACCTCCCATTAGCCCTCCCACAGGCCCGCCCATTAGCCCAAAATCCCACGAAATCCGTTCTTTTTTCCCTTGTCGAAGGAAATTTAAGCCCGCCTGGCTTGTGCCCCGCTCATTGGCCCGCTAGCTTGTTAATTGAGCTAGCCCGTGGGCCGGGCTTGCGCTTCAATTTATGGTAGGTAGCTAGGCCAGCAAAAAAGTAAAGGCCCGGTCGGCCCGGACCGTGGGCTGGCTTGGGTAGTGACTTGGCGGGCCGGGCCTGTCCGTACCGGCCCGATGTTGATCCTTAATTGTAAATGCTTTATAAACTCTTTGATATTCACTTAACCAATGAAAATATACCTACAACTATGGATTCGATCACCGGGTGAAATTTTGAACGTGTTTTAGCCTTAGTCGCCTTGACGATTTTTGTAGTGATCTTTCCTACCCAATTTTCCTTAACGATTTTTTTTTTTTAATGGTTGGATGGCACCATCTCTTAATAATTTAAAAACTCTAATTATTGATATATAATGGATCTTGATCCGATTTAAAATGAGGAAGAAATGAGTGTTTTACTGAAATTAATTGTTCTTGACGCACTGAGGGTAATATGGTCACACCACTTGACATACGAATGTTTTTTTTTGGTCCAAACTACTTGGGTTAGAAGGAAAATTGAACAAGCTTTTGTACTGTTCAAACCCCGCGTAAATCGGATTTCAGGAATGTCGGTATCAACGTCGCAAAGTTTGACTTGATTCGGAATGGAGGGTGCGCCTGGGGCGCATTTAAACAGCGCCTGGGCGCTTATAATTTGCACGTGGTTTGAACCGTTGAAAAGCTTGTTCAATTTTCTTTCTAACCCATGTAGTTCGGATAAAAAATCATTTGTATATCAAGAGATGTGACCATTTTACCCTCAGCGGTACAAAAAAATAACTCATATCGGTAAGACGCTCGTATATCCCTCACTTTGAATCGGATCAAAACCCATTATATGTCAACAAATATAGTTTTTTAGGTACAAAGAGATGATGGAATCCAACCATAAAAAAATTCAAGTTTCGCTTGTGAAAATTGGGTAGAAAGAAAACCACTTCCAAAATCATTGAGGCCTCATAGACTAACAGACGTTCTTGCTTGCATTCGATGATCAAATCGCTGGTTCGTACGTATTTCTTCATTGTTTAAGTATTTCAAAGATTTCAAAGAGCATCTACATTCCATCGAAAGGTAGGAGAAGCCATTTCAAAGAGTTTTTACATTGCCTTGGTGGTTGTAACCTCCAAAATTTGGCTTCGAAACTACATAAGCCACACCTTCGGCGAATGACGAAACAATTTTTCCTTGGATTCGATGAAGTGTAAATAAGGGTCATCTTTTAGCCCGAAGGCCTGCGGCCGGCCCAAAGCCCGGCCGGCCCAAAGCCCGGCCGGCCCATCGGGCTTTTACTCTGCCCAAACCCACGAAATCGGTGGGTCGTCCTTGCCCGTAGTTAATAATGGGCAGGCGCAGTCCTATGAATTTTTACTCGGTCCTCCTGTACCGTTAGCCCTCCCGGTACCCCGCCTATGGTAACTGCGCATTAGCCCTCCCACGCGGCTCCCCATTAGCCCATAATCCCACGAAATCCGTTCTTTTTTCCCTTGCCGAAGGAAAAATATGCCCGCCTAGCTTGTGCCCCACTCATGGGCCCGCCTGGTTTTCGGCCCGCTAGCTCATTTATTGAGCTTGCCCGTGGGCCGGGCTTGCGCTTTAATTTATGGTGGGAAGCCCGGCCAGCAAAAAAGTAAAGGCCCGGTCGGCCCGGACCGTGGGCTGGCTTGGGTAGTGACTTGGCGGGCAGGGCTTGCCTAGACCGGCCCGATGATGATGATCCATAAGTGTAAATGCTTTATAAACTCTTTGATATTCACTTAACCAATGAAAATATACCTACAACTATGGATTTCATCACCGAGTGAAATTTTGAACGTGTTTTAGCCTTAGTCGCCTTGACGATTTTTGTAGTCATCCTTCCTACCCAATTTTCCTTAACGAATTTTTTTTTTTTATGGTTGGATTGCACCATCTCTTAATAATTTAAAAACTCTATTTATCGATATATAATGGGTCTTGATCCGATTTAAAATGAGGAAGATTTGAGTATTTTACTGAAATTAATTGTTTTCGACGCACTGAGGGTAAAATGGTCACACCACATGATATACGAATGTTTTTTTTTCTATCCAAACTACTTGGGTTAGAATGCAAATTGAACAAGCTTTTCTACGGTTCAAACCCCGCGTAAATCGGATTTCAGGAATGTCGGTATCAACGTCATTTAGTTTGACTAGATTTGGAAAGGAGGGTGCGCCTGGGGCGCAATTAAACAGCGCCTGGGCGCATTTAAACAGCGCCTGGGCGCTTATAATTGCGCCTCAGGAGC
Organism: Rhododendron mucronatum var. ripense; assembly: GCA_019656295.1. Taxonomy (NCBI): domain Eukaryota; kingdom Viridiplantae; phylum Streptophyta; class Magnoliopsida; order Ericales; family Ericaceae; genus Rhododendron; species Rhododendron mucronatum. The sequence continues at coordinate 2,025,002 of BPLT01000039.1, read as the reverse complement.
AAAAAAGCTTCAAAAGACGCCAAACTTTGAAGGGCTGCCCGGGACACTCCAGAACTCCAATTTGCGTGTGGTTTGAACTATTGAAAAGCTTGTTCAATTTTCTTTCTAACCCAAGTAGTTCGGATAAAAAATCGTTTGTATAACAAGAGATGTTACCATTTTACCCTAAGCGGTCCAAAAAAATAACTCATTTCGGTAAGACGCTCGTATATCCCTCACTTTGAATCGGATCAAAACCCATTATATGTAAACAAATCTAGTTTTTTAGGTGCAAAGACATGATGGAATCCCACCATAAAAAAATTCAAGTTTCGCTTGTGAAAATCGGGTATAAAGAAAACCACTTCAAAAATCGTAAAGGCCTCCAAGACTTAAACACTTTCTTGCTTACATTTGATTATCAAATCCCTAGTTCGTACGTATTTCTTCATAGTTTAAGTATTTCAAAGAGTTCAAAGAGCATCTACATTCCATCGAAAGGAAGAAGAAACCATTTCAAAGAGTTTTTACATTGCGTTGGTGGTTGTAACATCCAAAATTTGGCTTCGAGACTACTTACGCCCCACTTTCAGAGAATGATGAAATAATTTTTCCTAGGATTCGATGAAGTGTAAATAAGGGTCATCATTTAGCCCGATGGCCCAAGGCACGCCTGAAGCCCGGCCGGCCCATCGGGCTTTTACCCTGCCCAAGCCCTTGAAATGGGTGGGTCGTCCCGGCCCGTTGTTAATAATGGGAGGGCGCGGGCCTAAGAATTTTTATTCGGCCCTCCCGTACCGTGAGCCCTCCCGGTACCCCACCCATGGTAACCGCCCATTAGCCCTCCCACGGGCCCGCCCGTTAGCCCAAAATCCCACGAAATCCATTCTTTTTTCCCTTGCCGAAGGAAATTTAAGCCCGCCTGGCTTGTGCCCCGCTCATTGGCCCGCCTGGTTTACGGCCCGCTAGCTCATTTATTGAGCTAGCGCCCGTGGGCTGGGCTTGCGCTTCAATTTATGGTAGGAAGCCAGACCAGCAAAAAAGTAAAAGCCTGGTCGGCCCGGACCATGGGCAGGCTTAGGTAGTGACTTGGCGGGCAGGGCCTACCCGGACCGACCCAATGATGATCCTTAAGTGTAAATGCTTTATAAACTCTTTGATATTCACTTAACCATTGAAACTATACCTAGAATTATGGATTTGATAACCAAGTGAAATTTTGAACGCGTTTTAGCCTTAGTCGCCTTGATGATTTTTGTAGTGATCCTTCCTACCCAATTTTCCTTAACGAATTTTTTTTTTATGGTTGGATTGCACCATCCCATAATAATTTAAAAACACTAATTATTGATATATAACGGGTGTTGATCCGATTTGAAATGAGGAAGAAATGAGAGTGTTACTGAAATTAATTGTTCTTCACGCACTGAGGGTAAAATGGTCACATCACTTGATATACGAATTTTTTTTTTAATCCAAACTACTTGGGTTAGAAAGCAAATTGAACAAGCTTTTGTACGGTTAAAACCCCGCGTAAATCGGATTTCAGGAATGCGGTATCAACGTCGCAAATTTTCACTTGATTTGGAATGGAGGATGCGCCGGGGGCGCAATTTAACTGCGCCTGGGCGCATATAATTGCGCCTCAGGAGCAATAAAGCTTCAAAAGACGCCAAACTTTGAAGGGTTGCCCGGACCCGAACTCCAATTTGCGCGTGGTTTGAACCGTTGAAAAGCTTGATCAATTTTCTTTCTAACCCAAGTAGTTCGGATAAAAAATCGTTTGTATATCAAGAGAAGTGACCATTTTACCCTCAGTGGTCCAAAAAAATAACTCATTTCGGTAAGACGCTCGTATATCCCTCACTTTGAATTGGATCAAAACCCATTATATGTCAAAAAATATAGTTTTTTAGGTACAAAGAGATGATGGAATCCAACCATAAAAAAATTCAAGTTTCGCTTCTGAAAATTGGGTAGAAAGAAAACCACTTCAAAAATCGTAAAGGCCTCAAAGTCTAAAACACGTTTTTGCTTACATTCAATGATCAAATCCCTAATTTGTACGTATTTCTATGTTGTTTAAGTATTTCAAAGAGTTCAAAGAGCATCTACATTCCATCGAAATTTAGGAGAAGCCATTTCAAAGAGTTTTTACATTGCGTTGGTGGTTATAACGTCCAAAATTTGGCTTTGAAACTACTTAAGCCCCACTTTCGGCGAATGATGAAACAATTTTTCCTAGGATTCGACGAAGTGTAAATAAGGGTCATCATTTAGCCCGATGGCCCACGGCCCGCCCAAAGCCTGGCCGGCCCATCGGGCTTTTACCCTGCCCAAGCCTGTGAAATGGGTGGGTCGTCCCGGCCTGTAGTTAATTATGGGCAGGCGCGGGCCTATGAATTTTTACTCGACCCTCCCGTACCGTGGGCCCTCCCGGTACCCCGCCCATGATAACCGCCCATTAGCCCTCCCACGGGCACGCCCATTAGCCCAAAATCCCACGAAATCCGTTCTTTTTTCCCTTGCCGAAGGAAATTTAAGTCCGCCAGGGTTGTGCCCCCACTCATTGGCCCGCCAGGTTTTCGGCCCGCTAGCTCAATAATTGAGCTAGCCCGTGGGCCGGCCATGCGCTTCAACTTATGGTAGGTGGCCCGGCCAGCAAAAAAGTAAAAGCCCGGTCGGCCCGGACCGTGGGCTGGCTTGGGTAGTGACTTGGCGGGCAGGGCCTGCCCGGACCGGCCCGATGTTGATCCTTAGGTGTAAAAGCTTTATAAACTCTTTGATATTCACTTAACCAATGAAAATATACCTACAACTATGGATTTGATCACCGAGTGAAATTTTGAATGTGTTTTAGCCTTATTCGCCTTGACGATTTTTGTAGTGATCCTTCCTACCCAATTTTCCTTAACGAATTTTTTTTTTTTTTGTGGTTGGATTGCACCATCTCTTAATAATTTAAAAACTCTAATTATTGATATATAATGGGTCTTGATCCGATTTAAAATGAGTAAGAAATGAGACTGTTACTGAAATTAATTGTTCTTGACACAGAGAGGGTAAAATGGTCACATCACTTGATATACGAATTTTTTTTTATCCAAACTACTTGGGTTAGAAAGCAAATTGAACAAGCTTTTCTACGGTTCAAACCCCGCGTAAATCGGATTTTAGGAATGTCGGTATCAACATCGCAAAGCTTGACTTGATTTGGAATGTAGGATGCGCCTGGGGCGCAATTGAACTGCGCCTGGGCGCATACAATTGCGCCTCAGGAGCAATAAAGCTTCAAAAGACGCCAAACTTTGAAGGGTTGCCCCGGACACTCCCGAACTCCAATTTGTGCGTGGTTTGAACTGTTGAAAAGCTTGTTCAATTTTCTTTCTAACCCAAGTAGTTCGGATAAAAAATTGTTTTTATATCAAGAGATGTGACCATTTTACCCTCAGCGGTCCAAAAAAATAACTCATTTCGGTAAGATGCTCGTATATCCCTCACTTTGAATCGGATCAAAACCCATTATATGTCAACAAATATAGTTTTTTAGGTACAAAGACATGATGGAATCCAACCACAAAAAATTCAAGTTTCGCTTGTGAAAATTGGGTAGAAAGAAAACCACTTCAAAAATCGTCAAGGGCTCCAAGACTAAAACACGTTCTTGCATACATTCGATGATCAAATCCCTAGTTCGTACGTATTTCTTCGTTGTCTAAGTATTTCAAAGAGTTCAAAGAGCAGCTACATTCCATCGAAAGGTAGGAGAAACCATTTCAAAGAGTTTTTACATTGCGTTGGTGGTTGTAACCTCAAAATTTGGCTTCGAAACTACTTACGCCCCATTTTCAGAGAATGATGAAATAATTTTTCCTAGGATTCGATGAAGTGTAAATAAGGGTCATCATTTAGCCCGAAGGCCCACGGCCCGCCCAAAGCCCACCCGGCCCATCGGGCTTTTACCCTGCCCAAGCCCGTGAAATGGGTGGGTCGTGCCGGCCCGTAGTTAATAATGGGCGGGCGCGGGCCTATGAATTTTTACTCGGCCCTCCCGTACCGTGAGCCCTCCCGGTACCCTAGCCATGGTAACCGCCCATTAGCCCTCCCACGGGCCTGCCCATTAGCCCAAAATGCCACGAAATCCATTCTTTTTTCCCTTGCCGAAGGAAATTTAAGCCCGCCTGGCTTGTGCCCCGCTCATTGGCCCTCCTGATTTTCGGCCCGCTAGCTCGTTAATTGAGCTAGCCCGTGGGCCGGGCTTGCGCTTCAATTTATGGTTGGTGGCCCGGCGAGCAAAAAAGTAAAAGCCCGGTCGGCCCGGACCGTGGGCTGGCTTGGGTAGTGACTTGGCGGGCAGGGCCTGCCCGGACCGGCCCGATGATGATCCTTAAGTGTAAATGCTTTATAAACTCTTTGATGTTCACTTAACCAATGAAAATATACCTACAACTATGGATTTGATCACCGAGTGAAATTTTGAACGTGTTTTAGTCTCAGTCGCCTTGACGATTTTTGTAGTGATACTTCCTACCAAATTTTCCTTAATGAATTTTGTTTTTTTATGGTTGGATTGCACCATCTCTTAATAATTTAAAAACTGTAATTATTGATATATAATGGGTCTTGATCCGATTTAAAATGAGGAAGAAATGAGTATTTTACTGAAATTAATTGTTCTTGACGCACTGAGGGTAAAATGGTCACACCACTTGATATACGAATATTATTTTTTATCCAAACTACTTGGGTTAGAAAGCAAAATTAACAAGCTTTTGTACGTTCAAACCCCGCGTAAATCGGATTTCAGGAATGTCGGTATCAACGTCGCAAAGTTTGACTTGATTTGGAATGGAGGATGCGCCGGGGACGCATTTTAACTGCGCCTGGGCGCATATAATTGCGCCTCAGGAGCAATAAAGCTTGAAAAGACGCCAAACTTTGAAGGGTTGCCCCGAACAGTCCTGGACTCCAATTTGCTCGTGGATTGAACCGTTGAAAAGCTTGTTCAATTTTCTTTCCAACCCAAGTAGTTCAGATAAAAAATCGTTTGTATATCAAGAGATGTGACCATTTTACCCTCAGCGGTCCAAAAAAATAATTCATTTCGGTAAGACGCTCGTATATCCCTCACTTTGAATCGGATCAAAACCCATTATATCTCAACAAATGTAGTTTTTTAGGTACAAAGACATGATGGAATCCAACCATAAAAAAATTCAAGTTTCGCTCGTGAAAATTGGGTAGAAAGAAAACCAGTTCAAAAATCGTCAAGGCCTCCAAGACTAAAACACGTTCTTGCTTACATTCGATGATCAAATCCCTAGTTCTTACGTATTTCTTCATTGTTTAAGTATTTCAAAGAGTTCAAAGAGCATCTACGTTCCATCGAAAGGTAGGAGAATCCATTTCAAAGAGTTTTTACATTGCGTTGGTGGTTGTAACCTCCAAAATTTGGCTTCGAAACTACTTAAGCCCCACTTTCGGCGAATGATGAAACAATTTTTCTAGGATTCGATGAAGTGTAAATAAGGGTCATCATTTTGCCCAAAAGCCCACGGCCGGCCCAAAGCCCGGCCGGCCCATCGGGCTTTTACCCTGCCCAAGTCCGTGAAGTGGGTGGGTCATCCCGGCCCATAGTTAATAATGGGCGGGCGCGGGCCTATGAATTTTTACACGGCCCTCCCATACCGTGAGCCCTCCCGGTACCCCGCCCATGGTAACTGCCCATTAGCCCTCCCACGAGCCCGCCCATTAGCCCAAAATCACACAAAATCCGTTCTTTTTTTCCTTGCCGAAGGAAATTTAAGCCCGCCTGGTTTTTGGCCCGCTAGCTTGTTAATTGAGCTAGCCCGTGGGCCGGGCTTGCGCTTCAATTTATGGTAGGTGGCCCGGCCAGCAAAAAAGTAAAAGCCCGGTCGGCCTGGACCGTGGGCTGGCTTGGGTAGTGACTTGGCGGGCAGGGCCTGCCCGGACCAGCCCGATGATGATCCTTAAGTGTAAATGCTTTATAAAATCTTTGATATTCACTTAACCAATGAAAATATACGTACAACTATGGATTTGATCACCGAGTGAAATTTTGAACGTGTTTTAGTCTTAGTCGCCTTGACGATTTTTGTAGTGATACTTCCTACCAAATTTTCCTTAACGAATTTTTTTTTTTTTTTTTTTTTTATGGTTGGATTGCACCATCTCTTAATAATTTAAAAACTCTAATTATTGATATATAATGGGTCTTGATCCGATTTAAAATGAGGAAGAAATGAGTGTTTTACTGAAATTAATTGTTCTTGACGCACTGAGGGTAAAATGGTCACACCACTTGATATACGAATATTATTTTTTATCCAAACTACTTGGGTTAGAAAGCAAAATTAACAAGCTTTTGTACGGTTCAAACCCCGCGTAAATCGGATTTCAAGAATGTCGGTATCAACGTCGCAAAGTTTGACTTGATTTGGAATGGAGGATGCGCCGGGGGCGCATTTTAACTGCGCCTGAGCGCATATAATTGCGCCTCAGGAGCAATAAAGCTTGAAAAGACGCCAAACTTTGAAGGGTTGCCCCGAACACTCCCGGACTCCAATTTGCTCGTGGATTGAACCGTTGAAAAGCTTGTTCAATTTTCTTTCTAACCCAAGTAGTTCGGATAAAAAATCGTTTGTATATCAAGTGATGTGACCATTTTACCCTCAGTGGTTCAAAAAAATAACTCATTTCGATTAGACGCTCGTATATCCCTCACTTTGAATCGGATAAAAACTCATTATATATCAATATATATAGTTTTTATGGTAGAAAGGGATGATGGAATCCGATCATAAAAAAATTCAAGTTGCGCTTGTGAAAATTGGTTAGAAAGAAATCCACTACAAAAATCGTCAAGGCATCCAAGACTAAAACACGTTCTTGCTTACATTCGATGATCAAATCCCTAGTTTGTATGTATTTCTCTATTGTTTAAGTGTTTCAAAAAATTCAAAGAGCATCTAAATTTCATCGAAGTGTAGGAGAATTCATTTCAAAGAGTTTTTACATTGCGTTGGTGGGTGTAACCTCAAAATTTTGGTTTCGAAACTACTTAAGCCCCGCTTTCGGCGAATGATGAAACAGTTTTTCCTATGATTCGATGAAGTGCAAAAGAGGGTCATCATTTATTCCGATGGCCTGCAGCCCGCCCTGCCAATTGGGCTTTTACCCGGCCCGAGCCCGTGAAATGGGCGGGTCGTCCCGGCTCGTAGTTTGTATTGGGCGGGCTCGGGCCTATGAATTTTTACTCGGCCCGCCCTTAGGCCCGGCCTATGAGCCCTCCCGGTAGCCTGACCGTGGTACCCACCCAATAGCCCGCGCACGGGCTCACCCGTTAGCCCAAAATCCCACAAAATCCTTTCTTTTTTCCCTTGCCCAAGGAAATTTAAGCCTGCCTGGCTTTTGGCACGCTAGCCCATTAATTGAGCTAGCCTGTGGGCCGGGCTTGCACTTCAATTTATGGTAGGTAGCCTGGCCCGCCTGGCCAACAAAAAAGTTGAAGCCCGGTCGGCCCGGCCCATGGGCTGGCTTGGGTAGTGACTTGGCGGGCTGGGCCAGCCCGGCCTGGCTCGATGATGACCCTTAAGTGTTAATGCTTTATAAACTCTTTAATATTCACTTAACCAATGAAGATATACCTACAACTATTGATTTGATCACCGAATGAAATTTTGAACGTGTTTTAGCCTTCGTCACCTTGACGATATTTGTAGTGGTCCTTCCTACCAAATTTTCATTAAATAAACTTTTTTTTTTTTTTTTTTTTGTGGTTGGGTTGCACCATCTCTTAATAACTTAAAAATTCTAATTATTGAAATATAATGCCTATTGATCCGATTTAAAATGAGGAACATATGAGTGTTTGACTGAAATTAATTGTTTTTGACCCACTGTGGGTAAAATGGTCACATCATTTGATATACGAATGATTTATTTTATCCACACTACTTGGGTTAGAAAGCAAATTGAGCAAGCTTTTCTACGGTCCAAACGACGCGTAAATCAGATTTCAGGAGTGTATGAATTAACGTCGCAAAAGTTTGACTTGTTTTGGAATGTAGGATGCGCCGGGGGCGCATTTGAAGTGCGCCTGGGCGCATAGAATTGCGCTTCAGGAGCAATAAAGCTTCAAAAGACGCCACATCATCATCTCACCTCCAAGTTGGAGGAGATTCAACTTGAGCTTCATAGTCTTTGAAGTATTCCCTTATGCGCCTCAGGCGCAGGTCAGTGCGCCTCGGGCGCCAGACATTCTTGAGTTATGCGGCTCAGGCGCATTATGTTGCGCCCCGGGCGCAGCTTTCTTTAGAAAGTAGGCCAAACTTCGAGGCTTGCCACAGAAACTGCCAAACTCCGATTTTAACATGGTTAGAACCGCTGAAAAATTTATTGAGTCTGCTTTCTCCCACTAGATATTATAATGCATATTTATTTACACATTAAAGCATACAATTATCCTAAATCTCGTAGATATTGAAGTGATCATTATATAGGGGCACAGCCGGCCCAACCCCAAGAGGTCTGGGCTTTGGGCATCTCAAAAATTCTAATTTTCAGGGGCATTCTAATATTTTCACTATTTGGGTTTGAGTATGACTCTTTTTAAGTCCAATAAAATGAAAAAAAAAGCCCAATTAGTAGAGGTAATGAGTTAGGCCAACATACCATCTCATAAACCCAAGTGCCCAACCCATTAAATCCCCAAAATCCTTTCCCCAAACTACCGAATAACACCTCCCCAAAATCGTTTCCTCCCAAACTCACTCCAAAATCTTGATGATGTTGTATTTTGTATTCATATATAATGATTTTTATCTTAAAATCGTTTTCGTATTCCCATTGGGTAATTTCCTTCAAACAAATACTTGATTTTTATCTTTTTCATCATAATTTTTACTTTTAGTCTCATCCAGACGGATGATCATTCAAAAAAATAAAACTAAAAGGTAAGAAAAAATATATATAACGTAAATGTTGGGCCCGGAGTGCTCCCATGGATTTGGTTACACAATGTCACTCCTTGCGACCGCTCTAAAAACAGACTTGCGGGTGCGATGTCGAATGCCATAAAAGACTTAATTGAAACCCTTCCTACCACCAATTGGTTTTAGGAGAGATGGTGGAAAAGCGGTCCGACAAGTGGTATCAGAGCCAGGAAGTCATGGGTTCGAGTCGCAGGAGCGTCATCGTGAGGGAGGGATTGTTGGGCAAGGAGTGCCCCCATGGATTTGGTTACACAATGCCACTCCCTGCGACCGCTCTAAAAACAGACTTGCGGGTGCGATATCGAATGCCATAAAAGACTTAATTTAAACCCTTCCTACCACCAATTGGTTTTAGGAGAGATGGTGGAAAAGCAGTCCGACAGTAAACTTAGTGACTTGCCCAAATATCCAAGAGATTGGCAAAAATTATTTTTTTTCCGATTTCATATCAATAGTAATAGAGGCACATTAAACCCAATTCAATCCAATCAGTCCAAGTGGCCTGCTTGAAAGCCCAATTGTAGAAACCATGAACAAAAGCAACAAATCGTCGTACATAGTAATCATACTTTCAAAACTTTGCGGCAAGGAGTAATTCTTCATGGCCAAGAGTAATTCTACGCGGCAAAGAGTAATTCTACGCAGTCGAGTAATTTTACGCGGCTAGGAGTATATAGGGATAGTTTTAGTATAGTAGTGATGTGAGGTGATGGAGGTGGTGGCAGCGGTAGAAAGATGAGTGAGGTAGAGTATAACTATTCTCTCGCCCTGGGCATAGGTTCCAAATTGCAAACTAGCTAGGTCAAACTTCTGGCATCCACAGACACTCTCAAGGTCCGTTTGTATGTGGTTAGAACTGTTGAAAAGCTCTTTGAGTCTACTTCCTAACTCTAATAATTATGATTAAAAATTATTTACAAGCATACAATGATGATACCTTGAAAGAGTTGAAAAAGACATTTTTTTAAATTCTAATCATCGAAGGAAAAAAAGATGGAATGAAGACAAGAATGGTACAAAAGAGAGAAATAAATATGCTAATTTTATGTTGGTCATTCAAAGATGATTTTATTTTCTTCAAGTGTGTCTGACTGTGAATGGTGTGGTTGTGCATCCAAAATTTGTCAGGGTTGTCAACAAGTAGAATGGGTGATTGGTGTTCATTCATTGTGATATAATTATGTGAGTGTGTGTCAGGCAATATCCTAACACCTTACCAAAAGACACTTTATTGAACAGCAATTTCTTTGAGCCGTCTTGTTAGGCGTGCGCTAGTCTATATAATAAGGAAGTAGTGTTTTTGAAAATGTACACAAGTAGAAGGACCGAGCTTTGTGGCATGCTAAATTAACGGTTTAAGATTGGTTACTTCTTCTTTTTCAATGTTTCAGATTGCGACACAGCTAGATCAATGGTCATGCTTGTTTGTTTGTGCTGGTAGTGAAGTGATGGTTGTAGAGGGTAGTTGTACGGTGGTAGTTTATGTGCGGTGATGGTGGTGGAGGTTGTGCTGTTTTAGTGGCAGTGGTGGTAGGTAGAAAGATGAGGGCAATTCATGTGTAATATTGTGCATCTCAGAATTCTCTTATGCGCCTAAGGCGCTGTTCAATGCTCCTCGGGCATCAGAAATTGTTGGGTTATATGGCCAGGCGCATTAAGTCACGCCTCGGGCGCTGCATCCAAACTGTAAAGTTGGCCAAACTTCGCGGCTTGCCATAGACACTTTCGAGCTTCAATTTGCACATGGATAGAACCATTAAAAAGCTAGTTGAATCTACTTTCTAACTCTAGTAATTTTGATTCAAATCTATTTATACATTAATGCAAACTTTTACCTTCAAGGAGTCGAGAAAAAATTCATTTTCGAAAATTCTAATCATAGAAGGCCAAAAACATAAAAAGAATGACAAGAAAGGAACAAAAGAAAGAATTATCCTTTTTATCTTTTTTGATTGTGTGAACTGTTATTTATAGTTTAAATCTTTTAGATAGTGAAGTGATCATTAGAGAGGGGTAGGGTTACGTTGGTAGTGTATGTTAGGTGACGGTGGTGGAAGTGGTGGTATGTTGTTGGAATGCGGAAGCAACATTGGTTATGGTCTACATATCTCATACTCGTATGTTCTAGCTAGCCTTGGATCGACCCAAGCAGTCCCTCAGGTAGTAGGTGTCTACATATCTCAAACTCGTCAGTCTGCCCTTTTTTCATGAAAAGAACTTGGACAATAATCAAACCATGTCAGTCAAAACTTTCGCACATGCTCCAAGAAAGACGACGGCAAGGCAAAAGAAGTAGTGGTGTTGAGGTAGTCCCTCATCACGTCACTCAGCTCTCTCTTATCGGCCCCTATTGACCTCGGATGATTCATGTTTCTGCCGCAACAATTTATTCTATGCTACAAATGACTTTAGCTTTGCTAACTTGGCTCAAAGTTGTATATCCACCTTGCTAGACCTCCCAGTTGTAGCTTTTGAAGAGCCTGAGGTAATCTGTTAAAGAGATGGTGGCACAGGTGATGAAGAGGTGTGGTAGGGATAGAGTAGTGATTGTTGGGTGTGGCAGTGATAAGAGGGTGACGGGTTTAAATTGTGGTGGTGGGTGTTTTTGCAGAAGTAATTTGCGGTACGAACGGGTGATGAAAATATTTTTTGCGTCGCATGCGTCTGAGGCGCAGTATTTTTGCGCCCTGCTTGGATCTGGGAATCACTTCTCCTATGCGCGTCAGGCGCAAGCAATGGTGCGCCCGGGCGCATCAGTGTGTTTTTAGTTGTCTTAATGCGCCTAGGCGCAAATTGTCTGCGCTCCGGGCGCGCTTAGTTGGATTGCTAATTAGAATCAATTTTCGTTTGCATTAATCATTTCTGGACCTATAATGCTCCAAAATAACATCAAAACTTGCAATGACGAGAACCACTTGAGATATCACTTGTAGCAATAGACATCGAAACATTGGAAATAGAATGGGGCCTTAGATGCACATTACGCATAAATTGGCCACACTTTCTACCGCTACCACTGTTGAAAATAGTAAGCTTGATTGTGTGGAAGCTGCAAGAGTGAAGCTTCATGGAAGCTCCACTGTCTATGGTTAAATAAGAAAATCAGTGGTTGACTGAAGATACTTAGCCGCGTTAATATTGTGTTTAGAGTTCTATAAATAGGATATTTGTGTAATGAAATTGTAATGAGTGGTAGAGAGAAGAAGAACACCTTGAGTGTTCTTGAGAGATTGAGAGAACTCCTGTGGGGTTTCTCCCCACAATCAGTGGGAGAGAAAGAAAAGAGAAAGACTCAAGGTTGAGTTAAAAAAATTGAGATTGAGGGAACCGAATTTCCCCTTCTCGGAGAGAACTCAGAGGTCTGAGTTAGAAAACAAATCATGAGTGAAGTGATTTGAGGTTGAGGTAGAGAAGAGCTCCCTCCCGTATTTGTGAGTCCACCATATGATTGAGTGTGATTTATCAATAAAATTTTTTGTTGATTGACTGTGAATGAATTACCTCTCTTTAATACCCACCATCAGTATATCATCACCCGTGGCAGTGATATACCAACCATATATTACCTGGTTGTTGAGATTTTGATCTGTAGACACCTACTACCTGAGTGTTAGAACTTGGGGTTCATTTATGAGAGGTACCGAGAAGTTCTACAATAAGGGCCAGTTGCGAGCATAGTGGAGTGGAGCGAAGCGCAACAAAATGGATTATATCAAAGACGATCCAATATGGCAATTTAAGATGGGCTATGTCGAATTTTCAATTCCATCAAATTAATTAATTGACGCACTGCTAAGGCTTGTGGCCATGGTGCGTTATATTGTTGAGTTGAATCAACAAATTGCTAGACTTCTGCAATACCATTGTTAACTCATCCTGATAGGAGCCTCATGGAAAGAGAATTGTTTGAGCTATAGTACAACTGACCACATTCGGTGCTCAAATATTGAGAAAACGTACACATTTAGGTATCCAACATACATTTGTTGTCTCTTTCCAATGTTTCTATGTCTGTTGCTACATGTAATATCTCAAGTGGCCCTCGCGATTGTAGGTTGCCAAGTTGATTTGCACAAATTTTGAGGTGATTTTGGAGCCTTAGAAGTCTCATCAAATGATAATTGCACACGAAAAATGATCAGATTAGTGATCCAACTAAGCGCGCCCGGAGAGCAGCCTATTGCGCCTAGGCACATTGAGACAGTTAAAAACACACTGATGCGCCCGGGGCGCACAGTGATCGCGCCTGACGTGCATTTGTTGAGTGACGCAAAAACACCCATGACCACAACCACAATTTTAACCCTTCTACCACCCCCCTCTTATTACTGCCACCACCAAATATCACTAATCTACAACCTCCACGCCCCTACAACCCCCGCCGTCGTCATCTCACCACCAAGTTGGACGTGATTCAGCTTGTGCTTCATAGTCTTTGGGACTTTTGGGAATCCTTTGAAACCTTTGATTTTCACCCGCCATGCAATCCTGTATTTCTTAATTCCGTTAATTCCATTCAATTGATTTCCTTGTGCTGAAAAATTGATTCGTTTCTCATCTTCCAAATGGACCACGTAACTGCAAAAGGAATGGTATCCCAGATCAACTTTTTCCTCTCTTTGTGATTTCCACCAAGCCACCAATGCATAAGAACTTGAACTGATGATGGATTTTTCCATTGAATACCCCACCAATTAAGAATTTCAGACCATAGATTCCATACAGGCTGGCAGAGAAGTAGAATATGGTCCATGGTTTCTAATTCTTCCCCACACAAAATGCAGCCAGCATCTTCATCATCCCTTAGAATTCCAAGCCTGAGGAGGTAATCTGTAGTTTTTAATCTTCCTAGGTACATCATCGAACCAAAACATTGCACTCTATGAGGGGCTGTATTATGACATCATGTGAAAAACTTTGTTGTGGTAACAGAGTTTTGAGGTCTCAAATTGACTGCAAGCTTATGCATGGATGAAACAAAAAAGGTGTACAGAATATTTTGGAGAACCACACAAACATCGAATAATTACCTAAGAACTAGGGATATATTTGAGCACTGAATGAAGGAAACAACGTGTTTTAGCCTTAAAGACTCCGAAGAATATTTTTTCTAATAGTCTCATTTTTACTCACTTTTCATGAACTAGATCTAACTGTTTTGATGGTTGCGTTCCACTATCTTTTACAACTTAAAAAAACCCTATTTATCGATATCACGTTAGTCTTGGTCCATTTTAAAATGAGAAAATTATGAGTGTTTTACCAAAATGAATTGTCTTTTGACCCACTAAGGGGAAAATGGCACATAATCTTATGGATAAATTATTTTCGACCTGAACTACTTGGGATAGAAAGTAGATTGAATAAGCTTTCTAACGGTTCAAACCACACTCAAATCTGAATTTTGGAGTATAATGGGTCTTGATCCGATCTAAAATGAGGAAGAAATGAGTGTTTTACTGAAATTAATTGTTCTGGACCCACTGAGGGTAAAATGGTCACATCACTTGATATACGAATGATTTTTTTTATCCACACTATTGGGTTAGAAAGCAAATTAAACAAGCTTTTCTGCGGTTCAAACCCCGCGTAAATCGGATTCCAGGAGTGTCTGTATGAACGTTTCGAAGTTTGACTTGTTTTGGAATGGAGGATGCGCCTAGGGCGCATTTGAAGTGAGACTGGGCGCATAGAATTGTGCCTCAGGAGCAATAAAGCTTCAAAAGATGCCAAACTTGGAAGGGTTGCCCTGGACACTCCCGAACTCCAATTTACGCGTGGTTTGAACCGTTGAAAAGCTTGTTCATTTTTCTTTCTAAACCAAGCAGTTCGGATAAAAAATTGTTTGTATATCAAGAGATGTGACCATTTTACCCTCAGCGGTTCAAAAAAATAACTCATTTCGGTAAGACGCTCTTATATCCCACACTTTGAATCGGATCAAAACTCGTTATATGTCAACAAATATAGTTTTTGAGGTAAAAAGATATGATGGAATCCAACCATAAAAAAATTCAAGTTTTCGCTCGTGAAAATTGGGTAGAAAGAAAACCACTACAAAAATGGTCAAGGCCTCCAAGACTAAAACACGTTCTTGTTTGCATTCGATGATCAAATCCCTAGTTCATGTGTATTTCTTCGTTGTTTAAGTATTTCAAAGAGTTCAAAGAGAATCAACATTTCATCGAAGTGCAGGAGAAACCATCACAAAGAGTTTTTACATTGCGTTGGTGGTTGTAACCTCCAAAATTTGGCTTCGAAACTACTTAAGCCCCGCTTTCGGGGAATGATGAAATAGTTTTTCCTAGGATTTGATGAAGTGTAAAAGAGGGTCATCATTTAGCTCGAAGGCCCACAGCCTGCCCAAAGCCCCCCGGCACATCGGGCTTTTACCCTGCTGGAGCCCGTGAAATGGGCGGGTCGTCCCGGCCCAGAGTTTGTAATGGGCGGGGTCGGGCCATTATATTTTTACTCTGCTCGCCCGTTGGCCCTGCCAGTGAGATTTCCGGGTAGCCCTCCCGTGGTACCTACCCAATAGCCCTCCCACGGTCCCACCCATTGGCCCAAAATCCCACGAAATCATTTCATTTTTCCCTTGGCCAAGGAAACTTAACCCACTTCGCTTTTGTCCCGCTCATTGGCCCGCTAGCTCGTTAATTGAGCTAGCCCATGGGCCGGGCTTGTGCTTCAATTTATGGTAGGTGGCTAGGCCAGTAAAAAAGAAAAAGCCCGGTCGGCTCGGACCGTGGGAGGGTTTGGGTAGTGACTTGGCGGGCCCGGCCCGGCCCGGCCCGGCCCGATGATGATCCTTCAGTGTAAATGCTTTATAAACTCCTCCATATTCACTTAACCAAGGAAGATGTACCTACAACTGAGGATTTGATCACCGAATGAAATTTTCAACGCGTTTTAGCCTTTGTCGCCTTGACGATTTTTGTAGTGGTCCTTCCTACCCAATTTTCATTAATGAATTTTTTTTAATGGTTGGATTGCACCATCTCTTAATAATTTAAAACCTCTAATTACTGATATATAATGGGTCTTGATCCGATTTAAAATGTGGAAGAAATGAGTGTTTTACTGAAATTAATTGTTATTGACCCACTGAGGGTAAATTGGTCACAGCACTTGATATACGAATGATATTTTTTATCCACACCACTTGGGTTAGAAAGCAAATTAAACAAGCTTTTCTGCGGTTCAAACCCCTCGTAAATCGGATTTCAGGAGTTTCTGTATGAACGTCGCAAAGTTTGAATTGTTTTGGAATGGAGGATGCGCCTGGGGCGCATTTGAAGTGCGCCTGGGCACATAGAATTGCGCCTCAGGAGCAATGAAGTTTCAAAAGATGCCAAATTTTAAAGGGTTGCCCTGGACACTCCCGAACTCCAATTTGCGCGTGGTTTGAACCGTCAAAAAGTTTGTTAATTTTTCTTTCTAACCCAAGCAGTTCGGATAAAAAATCGTTTGTATATCAAGAGACAAGACCATTTTACCCTCAGCGGTACAAAAAAATAACTCATTTTGGTAAGACACTCGTATATCCCTCACTTTGAATCGGATCAAAACCCATTATATATGAACAAATATAGTTTTTTAGGTACATAGAGATGATGGAATCCAACCATAAAAAAATTCAAGTTTCGCTTGTGAAATTGGGTAGAAAGAAAACCACTACAAAAATCGTCAAGGCCCCCAAGACTAAAACACGTTCTTGCTTACATTCAATGATCAAATCCCTAGTTTGTGCGTATTTCTTCGTTGTTTAATTATTTCAAAGAGTTCAAAGAGCATCTACATTTCATCGAAGCGGAGGAGAAACCATTTCAAAGAGTTTTAAAATTGTGTTGGTGGTTGTAACCTCCAAAATTTGGCTTCGAAACTACTTAAGCCCCCCTTTCGGCGAATGACGAAGCAATTTTTTCTAGGATTCGAGGAAGTGTAAATAAGGGTCATCATTTAGCCCGAAGGCCCACGGCCCACCCAAAGCCCGCCTGGCCCATCTGGCTTTCACCCTGCCCGAGCCCGTGAAATGGGCGGGTTGTCCTGGCCCGCGGTTTGTAATGGGCGGGCTCGGGCCTATGAATTTTTACTTGGCCCGTCTGTAGGCCCGGGCCGTGAGCTTTCCCGGTAGCCTGCCCGTGGTACCAGCCCATTAGCCCTCACACGGGCCCACCCATTATCCCAAAATCCCCCGAAATCATTTCATTTTTCCCTTGCCAAGGAAATTTAAGGCCGCCTGGCTTTTGGCCTGCCTGGTTTTCAGCCCGCAAGCCTATTAATTGAGCGAGCCCGTGGGCCGGGCTTGCGCCTCAATTTATGGTAGGTAGCCCGGCCAGAAAAATAGTAAAAGCCCGATCGGCCTGGACAGTGGGCGGGCTCGGGTGGTGACTTGGAGGGCTGGGCCTGCCTGGCCCGGCCCGATGTTGATTATTAAGTGTAAATGCTATATAAACTCCTTCATATTCACCTAACCAATGAAGATGTACCTACAACTAAGGATTTGATCACCGAAAGAAATTTTGAACGTGTTTTAGCCTTAGTCGCCTTGACGATTTTCGTGGTGGTCCTTCCAGCCGAATTTTAATTAACGATTTTTTTTTTTTATGGTTGGGTTGCACCATCTCTTAATTGTTTAAAAACTCTAATTATTGATATATAATGGGTCTTGATCCGATTTAAAATGAGGAAGAAATGAGTGTTTTACTGAAATTAATTGTTCTAGACCGACTGAGGGTAAAATGGTCACATCACTTGATATACGAAATTTATTTTTTCTCCATACTACTTGGGTTAGAAAGCAAATTGAACAAGTTTGTAAATCGGATTTAAGGAGTGTCTGTATGAACGTTGCAAAGTTTGACTTGTTTTGGAATGGAGGATGCGCCTGGGGCGCAATTAAAGTGCGCCTGGGCGCATGGAATTGCGCCTCAGGAGCAATGAAGCTTCAAAAGACGCCAAATTTTGAAGGGTTGCCCTGGACACTCCCGAACTCGAATTTGCGCATAGTTTGAACCGTTGAAAAGCTTGTTAATTTTTCTTTCTAATCCAAGGCGTTCGGATAAAAAATCATTTTTATATCAAGAGATGTGACCATTTTACCCTCAGCGGTTCAAAAAAATAACTCATTTCGGTAAGACGCTCCTATATCCCTCACTTTGAATTGGATCGAAACCCATTATATATCAAAAAATATAGTTTTTTAGGAACAAAGAGATGATGGAATCCAACCATAAAAAAATTCAAGTTTCGCTTGCAAAAATTTGGTAGAAAGAAAACCACTACAAAAATCGTCGAGGCCTCAAGACTAAAACACGTTCTTGCATACATTCGATGATCAAATCCCTTGTTCGTACGTATTTCATCAATGTTTAAGTGTTTCAAAGAGTTCAAAGAGCAACTACATTTCATCGAAGCGGAGGAGAAACCATTTGAAAGAGTTTTTACATTGCGTCGGTGGTTGTAATCTCCAAAATTTGGTTTCGAAACTACTTAAGCCCCGCTTTCGGCGAATGACGAAACAGTTTTTCCTAGGATTCGATGAAGTGTAAATTAGGGTCATCATTTAACCCGAAGGCCCATGGCCCGCCCAGCCCATCGGGCTTTTACCCTGCCCGAGCCCGTGAAATGGGCGGGTCGCCTCGGCCCGTGGTTTGTAATGGGCGGGCTCGGACCTATGAATTTTTACTCAGCACGCCCGTAGGCCCGGCCAGTGAGCCCTCCCGGTAGCCCGCCCGTGGTACCCGCCCATTAGCCCTCCCACGGGCCCGCCCGTTATCCCAAAATCCCCCGAAATCATTTCATTTTTCCCATGCCCAAGAAAATTTAAGGCCGCCTGGCTTTTAGCCCGCTCATTGGCCCGCTAGCCAGTCAATTGAGCTAGCCCATGGGTCGGGATTGCCCTTCAATTTATCGGAGGTAGCCTAGCAGCCAAGAAAGTAAAAGCCTGGTCGGCCCGAAACGTGGGCGGGCTTGGGTAGTGACTTGGCGGGTTAAGCCGGCCCGGCCCGGCCCATCCCGATGATGATCCTAAAGTGTAAATGCTTTATAAACTCCTTCATATTCGCCTAACCAATGAAGATGTACCTGCAACTAAGGATTTGATCACCGAATGAAATTTTGAACGTGTTTTAGCCTTAGTCACCTTGACGATTTTCGTAGTGGTCCTTGCTGCCCAATTTTCATTAACGAAATTTTTTTTTTAATGGTCGGATTGCACCATCTCTTAATTGTTTAAAAACTCTAATTATTGATATAAAATGGGTCTTGATCCGATTTAAAATAAGGAACAAATGAGTGTTTTACGGAAATTAATTATTCTTGACTGACTAAGGGCATAATGGTCACTTCACTTGATATATGAATGATTTTTTTTATCCACACTAATTGGGTTAAAAAGCAAATTGAACAAGCTTTTCTACGGTTCAAACCCCGCGTAAATCAGATATAAGGAGTGTTTGTATGAACGTCGCAAAGTTTGACTTGTTTTTGAATGGAGGGTGCGCTTGGGCGAATAGAATTGCGCCTCAGGAGCTATGAAGGTTCAAAAGACGCCAAACTTTGAAGGGTTGCCCTGGACACTCCCGAACTGCAATTTGCGTGTAGTTTGAACCGTTGAAAAGCTTGTTCATTTTTCTATCTAATCCAAGCAGTTTGGATAAAATATCGTTGCTATATCAAGTGATGTGACCATTTTACCCTCAGCGGTTCAAAAAAATAACTCATTTCGGTAAGACGCTTGTATATCACTCACTTTGAATCGGATCAAAACCCATTATATATCAACAAATATAGTTTTTTAGGTACAGAGAGATGATGGAATCCAACCATAAAAAAATTCAAGTTTCGCTTGTGAAAATTGGGTAGAAAGAAAACCACTACAAAAATGGTGAAGGCCTCCAAGACTAAAACTCGTTCTTGCTTACATTCGGTGATCGAATCCCTAGTTCGTACATATTTCTTCATTGTTTAAGTATTTCAAAGAGTTCGAAGTGCAACTACATTTCATCGAAGCGGAGGAGAAACCATTTCAAAGAGTTTTTACATTGCGTAGGTGGTTGTAACCTCCTAAATTTGGCATCGAAACTGCTTAAGCCCCGATTTCGGTGAATGACGAAACAGTTTTTCCTAGGATTCGATGAAGTGTCAATAAGGGTCATCATTTAGCCCGAAGGCCCACGGCCAGCCCGGCCAATCGGGCTTTTACCCTGCCCGAGCCCGTGAAATGGGCGGGTTGTCTTGGATTTAAGGAGTGTCTGTATGAACGTCGTGAAGTTTCACTTGTTTTGGAATGGAGGATGCGCCTGGGGCGCATTTGAAGTGCGACTGGGCGCATGGAATTGCGCCTCAGGAGCATTTAAGCTTCAAAAGACGCCAAACTTTTATGGGTTGCCCTGGACACTCCCGAAGTCTAATTTGCGCGTGGTTTGAACCATCAAAAATCTTGTTCATTTTTCTATCAAATCCAAGAATTTTGGATAAAAAATCGTTTGTATATCAAGAGATGTGACCATTTTACCTTCAGCGGTCCAAAAAAATAACTCATTTCGGTAAGACGCACGTATATCCCTCTCTTTGAATCGGATCAAAACCCATTATATATAT
This sequence comes from Rhododendron mucronatum var. ripense, assembly GCA_019656295.1. Classification (NCBI taxonomy): domain Eukaryota; kingdom Viridiplantae; phylum Streptophyta; class Magnoliopsida; order Ericales; family Ericaceae; genus Rhododendron; species Rhododendron mucronatum. The sequence continues at coordinate 2,004,405 of BPLT01000039.1, read as the reverse complement.
CAACAAATATAGTTTTTTAGGTACAAAGAGATGATGGAATCCAACCATTAAAAAATTCAAGTTTCGCTTGTAAAAATTGGGTAGAAAGAAAACCACGACTAAAATGGTCATGGCCTCCAAGACTAAAACACGTTCTTGCTTACATTCGATGATCAAATCCCAGGTTTGTACGTATTTCTTCATTGTTTTAGTATTTCAAAGAGTTCAAAGAGCAACTACATTTCATCGAAGCAGAGGAGAAACCATTTAAAAGAGTTTTTACATTGCGTTGGTGGTTGTAACTTCCAAAATTTGGCTTCGAAACTACTTAAGCCCCGCTTTCGGCGAATGATGAAGCAAAATTTCCTAGGATTCGATGAAGTGTAAATAAGGGTCATCATTTAGCCCGAAGGCCCACGGCCCGCCCGGCCCAACGACCTTTTACCCTGCCCAAGCCCGTAAAATAGGTTGATCGTCTCGGCCCGTGGTTTGTAAAGGGCGGGCTCGGGCCTATGAATTTTTTCTCGGCCCGCCCGTATGCCCGGCCCGTGAGCCCTCCCGGTAGCTCGCCCGTGTTACCCGCTCGTTAGACATCCCACAGGCCCACCCATTATCCCAAAATCCCCCGAAATCATTTCATTTTTCCCTTGCCGAAGGAAATTTAAGGCCCCCTGGCTTTTGGTCCGCTCATTGGCCCGCTTGGTTTTTAGCCCGCTTGCCCATTAATTGAGCTAGCCCATGAGCCGGTCTTGCGCTTCAATTTATGGCAGGTAGCCCGGCTAGGAAAAAAGTAAAAGCCTGGTCGGCCCGAGCCGTGGGCGGGCTTGGGAAGTGACCTGGCGGGCTGGGCCAGCCCGGCCCGACCCGATGATGATCCTTAAGTGTAAATGATTTATAAACTCCTTCATATTCACCTAACCAATGAAGATGTACCTACAACTAAGGATTTGATCACCAAATGAAATTTTGAACGTGTTTTAGCCTTAGTCGCCTTGACAATTTTCGTAGTGGTCCTTCCTGCCGAATTTTCATTAACGAATTTATTTTTTCAATGGTTGGATTGCAGCTTCTCTTAATTGCTTAAAAACTCTAATTATTGATATATAATGGGTCTTGATCCGATTTAAATTCAGGAAGAAATGAGTGTTTTACTAAATAATTGTTCTTGACCGACTCAGGGTAAAATGGTCACATCACTTGATATACGAATGATTGTTTTTATCCACACTACTTGGGTTAGAAAGCAATATGAACAAGCTTTTCTACGGTTCAAACCCCGTGTAAATCGGATTTAAGGAGTGTATGTATGAACGTCGCAAAGTTTGACTTGTTTTTGAATGGAGGATGCGCCTGGGGCGCATATGAAGTGTGCCTGGGCGCATAGAATTGCGCCACAGGTGCAATGAAGCTTCAAAAGACGCCAAACTTTGAAGGGTTGCCCTGGACACTCCCGAACTCCAATTTGCGTATGGTTTAAACCGTTGAAAAGCTTGTTCATTTTTCTTTCTAATCCAAGCAGTTCGGATATAAAATTGTTTTCATATCAAGAGATGTGACCATTTTACCCTCAGTGGTTTAGAAAAATAACTCATTTCGGTAAGACGCTCGTATATCCCACACTTTGAATCGGATCAAAACCCATTATATATCAACAAATATAGTTTTTTGGGTACAAAGAGATGATGGAATCCAACCATAAAAAAATTCAAGTTTCGCTTGTGAAAATTGGGTAGAAAGAAAACCACTACAAAAATGGTCAAGGCCTCAAAGACTAAAACACGTTCTTGCTTACATTCGATGATCAAATCCCTTGTTCGTACATATTTATTCAATGTTTAAGTATTTCAAAGAGTTCAACGAGCAACTACATTTCATCGAAATGGAGGAAAAACCATTTCAAAGAGCTTTTACATTGCATTGGTGGTTGTAACCTCCAAAATTTGGCTTCGAAAGTATTTAAGCTCCGCTTTAGGTGAATGACGAAACAGTTTTTCCAAGGATTCGATGAAGTGTAAATAAGGGTCATCATTTTGCCCGAAGGCTCACGGCCCGCCCGACCCATCAGGCTTTTACCTTGCCCGAGCCCATGAAATGGGCTGGTCGTCTCGGATTTAAGGAGTGTCTGTATGAACGTCGCAAAGTTTGACTGGTTTTGGAATGGAGGATGCGGCTGGGGCGCATTTGAAGTGCGACTGGGCGCATGGAATTGCGCCTTAGGAGCAATGAAGCTTCAAAAGACGCCAAACTTTGAAGGGTTGCCGTGGACACTACCGAAGTCCAATTTGCGCGTGGTTTGAGCCATTCAAAAGCTTGTTCATTTTTCTTTAATCCAAGAATTTTGGATAAAAAATCGTTTGTATATCAAGAGATGTGACCATTTTACCCTCAGTAGTTTAAAAAAATAACTCATTTCGGTAAGGCGCTCGTATATCCCTCTCACTTTGAATCGGGTCAAAATCTATTATATATCAACAAATATAGTTTTTTAGGAACAAAGATATGATGGAATCCAACCATTAAAAAATTCAAGTTTCGCTTGTGAAAATTGGGTAGAAAGAAAACCACTACAAAAATGATCAAGGCCTCCAAGACTAAAACACGTTCTTGCTTACATTTGATGATTCAATCCCAAGTTCGTACGTATTTCTTCATTGTTTAAGTATTTGAAAGAGTTCAAAGAGCAACTACATTTCATCGAAGCGGAGGAGAAACTATTTGAAAGAGTTTTTACATTGCGTTGGTGGTTGTAACCTCCAAAATTTGGCTTCGAAACTACTGAAGCCCCGCTTTCGGCAAATAATGAAACAAAATTTCCTAGGATTCGATGAAGTGTAAATAAGGGTCATCATTTAGCCCGAAGGCCCACGGCCCGCCCGGCCCATCGGGCTTTTACCCTCCCCGAGCCCGTGAAATTGGCGGGTCGTCTCGGCCCGTGGTTTGTAATGGGCGGGCTTGGGCCGATGAATTTTTACTAGGCCCGCCCGTAGGCCCGGCCAGTGAATCCTCCTGTTAGCCTGCCCGTGGTACCTGCCCATTAGCCCTCCCAGGGGCCCACCCATTATCCCAAAATCCCCCGAAATCATTTCATTTTTCCCTTGCCCAATGAAATTTAAGGCCGCCTGGCTTTTGGCCCGCTCATTGGCTTGCCTGACTTTTGGCTTGCTAGCCCGTTAATTGAGCTATCCCATGGGCCGGGCTTGGCTTCAAGTTATGGTAGGTAGCCCGGCCAGCAAAAAAGTAAAAGTCCGGGTGGCCCGAACAGTGGGCGGGCTTGGGTAGTGACTTGGCGGCCCGGCCCGGCCCGGCCCGGCCCGATGATGATCCTTAAGTGTAAATGCTTTATAAACTCCTTCGTGTTCACCTAACCAACGAAGATGTACCTAGCACTAAGGATTTGATCACCGAATGAAATTTTGAATGTGTTTTAGCCTTAGTCGCCTTGACGATTTTCGTTGTGGTCCTTCTAGCCTAATTTTCATTAGCAATTTTTTTTTTAATGGTTGGATTGCCCCATCTCTTAATTTTTTAAAAACTCTAATTTTTGATATATAATGGGTCTTGATCCTATTTAAAATGAGGAAGAAATGAGTGTTTTAATGAAATTAATTGACTTGATCCAGTGGGGGCAAAATGGTCATATCACTTGATATACGAATGATTCTTTTAACACACACTACTTGGGTTAGAAAGCATATTGAACAAGCTTTTCTAAGGTTCAAACCCCACGTAAATCGGATTTAAGGAGTGTCTGTGCGAATGTCGCAAAGTTTGACTTGTTTTGGAATGGAGGATGCGCCTGGGCGCATGGAATTGGGCCTCAGGAGCAATGAAACTTCAAAAGACGCCAAACTTTGAAGGGTTGCCCTGAACACTCCCGAACTCCACTTTGCGCGTGGTTTGAACCGTTGGAAAGCTTGTTCATTTTTCTTTCTAATCCAAGAATTTTGGAAAAAAAATAGTTCGTATATCAAGAGATGTGACAATTTTACCCTCAGCGGTACAAAAAAATAACTCATTTCGGTAAGACGCTCGTATATCCCTCACTTTGAATCGGGTCAAAACCCATTATATATCAACAAAAATAGTTTTTTAGGTACAAAGAGACGATGGAATCCAACCATAAAAAAATTCAAGTTTTGCTTGTGAAAATTGGGTAGAAATAAAACCACTACAAAAATGGTCAGGGCCTCCAAAACTAAAACACGTTCTAGCTTGCATTTGATGATCCAATCCCTAGTTCGTACGTATTTTTTCATTGTTTAAGTATTTTAAAGAGTTCAAAGAGCAACTACATTTCATGGAAGCGGAGGAGAAACCATTTCAAAGAGTTTTTGCATTGCGTTGGTAGTTGTAACCTCCAAAATTTGGATTCGAAACTACTTAATCCCCGCTTTCGGCGAATGACGAAACAGTTTTTCCAAGGATTCGATGAAGTGTAAATAAGGGTCATCATTTAGACCGAAGGCCCATGGCCTGAGCGGCCCATCGGGCTTTTACCTTGCCCGAGCCAGTGAAATGGGCGGGTTGTCCCGGCCTGTGGTTTGTAATGGGTGGCCTCGGGCCTATGAATTTTTACTCGCCCGCCCGTAGGCCCGGCCCGTGAGCCCTCCCGGTAGCCTGCCCATGGTACCCGCCCATTAGCCCTCCCACGGGCCCACCCATTATCCCAAAATCCCCCAAAATCATTTCATTTTTCCCTTTCCCAAGGAAATTTAAGGCTGCCTGGCTTTTGGACCGCTCATTGGCCCGCTAGCCCGTTAATTGAGCTAGCCCATGGGCCGGGCTAGCCCTTCAATTTATGGTAGGCAGCCCGGCTAGCAAAAAAGTAAAAGCCCGGTCGGCCCTAACCGTGGGCGGGCTTGGGTTGTGACTTGGCTGGCTGGGCCTGCCCGGCCCAGCCCGATGTTGATCCTTAAGTGTAAATGCTTTATAAACTCCTTCATATTCACCTAACCAATGAAGATGTACCTACAACTAAGGATTCGATCACCAAATGAAATTTTAAACGTGTTTTAGCCTTAGTTGCCTTGATGATTTTCGTAGTGGTTCTTCCTGCCCAATTTTCATTAAAGAAATTTTTTTTTCATGGTTGGATAGCACCATCTGTTAATAATTTAAGAACTCTAATTACTTATATATAATTGGGCTTGATCCGATATAAAATGAGGAAGAAATGAGTGTTTTACTGAAATTCATTATTCCTGACCCACTCAGGGTAAGATGGTCACGTCACTTGATATATGAATGATTTTTATAATTTACACTACTCGGGTTAGAAAGCAAATTGAACAAGCTTTTCTACGGTTCAAACCCCGCATAAATCGGATTTCAGGAGTGTCTATATGAACGTCGCAAAGTTTGACTTGTTTTGCAATGCCGGATGCGCCTGGGGCGCATGTGAAGTGCGCCTGCGCGCATAGAATTGCGCCTAAGGCGCATTAAAGCGTCAAAAGATGCCAAACTTTGAAGGGTTGCCGTGGACACTCCTGAACTCCAATTGGCATGTGGTTTGAACTGTTGAAAAGCTCATTCATTTTTCTTTCTAACCCATGCAGTTCAGATAAAAAATCGTTTGTATATCAAGTGATGTGACCATTTTACCCTCAGCGGTCCAAAAAAATAACTCATTTCGGTAAGACACTCGTATATCCCTCACTTTGAATCGGATAAAAACCCATTATATATCAACAAATATAATTTTTTAGGTACAAAGAGATAATGCAGTCCAACCATAAAAAAATTCAAGTTTCGCTTTGGAAAATTGGGTAGAAAGAAAACCACTGCAAAAATCGTCGAGGCCTCCAAGACTAAAACACGTTCTTGCTTACATTCAATGATCAAATCCCTAGTTCGTATGTATTTCTTTGTTGTTTAAGTATTTCAAAGACCATCTACATTTCATCGAAGCGGAGGAGAAACCATTTCAAAGAGTTTTGACATTGCGTTGGTGGTTTTAACCTCCAAAATTTGGCTTCGAAACTTTTTAAGCCCCGCTTTCGGCGAATGATGAAACAGTTTTTCATAGGATTCGATGAAGTGTAAATAAGGGTCGTCATTCTGCCCGAAGGCCCACGGCCTGCCCAAAGCCCGCCCGGCCCATTGGGCTTTTACCCTGCGCAAGCCTGTGAAATGGGCGGGTTGTCCCGGCCCGTGGTTTGTAATGGGCGGGCTCGGGCCTATGAATTTTTATTCGGCCCGGCCGTAGGCCCGTCCGGGTAGCACGCCCATGGAACCCACCCATTAGCCCTCACACGGCCCACCCATTATCCCAAAATCCCCCGAAATCATTTCATTTTTCCCTTGCCCAAGGAAATTTAAGGTCGCCTGGCTTTTGGCATGCTCATTGACCCGCCTGGGTGTTGGCCTGCTAGCCCGTGAATTGAGCTATCCCATGGGCTGGGCTTGCACTTCAATTTATGGTAGGTAGCCAGGCCACCAAAAAAGTAAAAGCCCGGTCGGCCCGAAATATGGGCGGGCTTGGGTAGTGACTTGGCAGGCCCGGCCTGCCCGGCCCGGCCCGGCCCGGCCCGGCCCGGCCCGGCCCGATGATGATCCTTAAGTTTAAATGCTTTGTAAACTCCATCGTATTCACCTAACCAATGAAGATGTACCAACAACTAAGGATTTGATCACCGAATGAAATTGTAAATGTTTTAACCTTAGTTGCCTTGACGATTTTCGTAGTGGTCCTTCCTGCCCAATTTTGATTAACAAATATTTTTTTTATGGTTGGATCGCACCATCTATTAATAATTTAGTACTCTAATTACTGATATATAATGGTTCTTGATTCGATTTAAAATGAGCAAGAAATGAGTGTTTTACTGAAATTAATTGTTCTTGACCCGCTAAGGGTAAAATGGTCACGTCACTTGATATATGAATGATTTTTTTTATCCACACTACATAGGTTAGAAAGCAAGTTGAACAAGCTTTTCTACGGTTCAAACCCCACGTAAATCGGATTTCAGGAGTGTCTGTATGAACTTCGCAAAGTTGGACTTGTTTTGCAAAGAAGGATGCGCCTGGTGGGCTTTTAAAGTGCGTCTGGGGGCATAAAATTGCCCCCCAGGAGCACTAAAGCTTCAAAAGACGCCAAACTTTGAAAGGTTGCCCTGGACACTCCCGAACTCCAATTGGCGCGTGGTTTGAACTGTTGAAAAGCTTGTTAATTTTTCTTTCGAACCCAAGCATTTCGGATAAAAAATCATTTGTATATCAATAGATGTGACCATTTAACCCTCAGCGGTACAAAAAAATAACTCATTTCGGTAAGACACTCGTATTTCCCTCACTTTGAATCGGATCAAAACCCATTATATATGAACAAATATAGTTTTTTAGGTACGAAGAGATGATGGAATCCAACCATAAAAAAAATTCAAGTTTCGCTTGTGAAAATTGGGTAGAAAGAAAACCACAACAAAAATCGTCGAGGCCTCCAAGACTAAAACACGTTCTTGCTTACATTCGGTGATCAAATCCCTAGTTCGTACATATTTCTTAATTGTTTAAGTATTTCAAAGAGCATCTACATTTCATTTAAGCGGAGGAGAAACCATTTCAAAGAGTTTTGACATTGTGTTGGTGGTTGTAACCTCCAAAATTTGGCTTTGAAATTACTTAAGCCCCGCTTTCGGCGAATGACGAAACAGTTTTTCCTAGGATTCGATGAAGTGTAAATAAGGGTCATCATTTAGCCCGAAGGCCCACGGCCCGCCCAAACCCCTCCTTCCCCATCGGGCTTTTACCCTGCCCGAGCCCGTGAAATGGGCGGGTCGTCCCGGCCCGTGGTTTGTAAAGGGCGAGCTCGGGCCTATGAATTTTTACTCGGCCAGCCCGTAAACCCAGCCCGTGAGCCCTCCCGGCAGCCCACCCGTGGTACCCGCCAATTAGCTCTCCCACGGGCCCACCCATTTTCCCAAAATCCCCCGAAATCATTTCATTTTTCCCTTGCCCATGGAATTTATGGCCACCTGGCTTTTGGCCCGCTCATTGCCCCGCCTGGTTTTTGGCCCGCTAGCCCGTTAATTGAGCTAGCCCGTGGGCCGGGCTTGGGCTTCAATTTATGGTAGGTAGCCCGGCAACCAAAAAAGTAAATGCCCGGTCGACCCGAATCGTGGGCGAGCTTGGGAAGTGACTTGGCAGGCTGGGCATGCCCGGCCCGGCCCGATGATGATCCTTAAAAGTGAATGCTTTATAAACTCCTTCATATTCACCTAACCAATGAAGATGTACCTACAACTAAGGATTTGATCACCGAATGAAATTTTAAACGTGTTTTAGCCTTAGTTGCCTTGACGGCATTCGTAGTGGTCCTTTCTGCCTAATTTTCATTAACGAATTTTTTTTTAATGGTTGGATTGCACCATCTGTTAATAATTTAAAAACTCTTATTATTGATATATAGTGGGTCTAGATCTGATTTAAAATGAGGAAGAAATGAGTGTTTTACTGAAATTAATTGTTCTTGACCCACTGAGGGTAAAATGGTCACATCACTTGATATACGAATGATTTTTTTTTCTACACACCGCTTGGGTTAGAAAGCAAATTGAACAAGCTTTTCTACGGTTCAAACCCCGCGTAAATCGGATTTCAGGAGTGCCTGAATGAACGTCGCAAAGTTGGACTTGTTTTGCAATGGAGGATGCGCCTGAGGCGCATATGAAGTTCGCCTGGGTGCATAGAATTGCGCCCCAGGAGCAATAAAGCTTCAAAAGACGCCAAACTTTGAAGGGTTGCCCTGGACTCTCCCGAACTCCAATTGGCCCGTGGTTTGAACCGTTGAAAAGCTGGTTCATTTTTCTTTCTAACCCAAGCAGGTTGGATAAAAAATCGTTTGTATATCAATGGATGTGACCGTTTTAACCTCAGTGGTTCAAAAAAATAACTCATTTCGGTAAGGCACTCGTATATCCCTCACTTTGAATCGGATCAAAACCCATTATATATCAACAAATATAGTTTTTTAGGTACAAAGAGATGATGGAATCCAACCATAAAAAAATTCAAGATTCGCTAGCGAAAATTGGGTAGAAAGAAAACCACTACAAAAATCGTCGAGGCTTCCAAGACTAAAACACGTTCTTGCTTACATTCGATGATCAAATCCCTAGTTCGTACATTTTTCTTCATTGTTTAAGTATTTGAAAGAGTTCAAAGATCATCTGCACTTCATCAAAGCGGAGGAGAAACCATTTCAAAGAGTTCAACATTGCGTTGGTGGTTGGAACCTCCAAAATTTGGCTTCGAAACTACTTAAGCCCCGCTTTCGGCGAATGACGAAAAAGTTTTTCCTAGGATTCGATGAAGTGTAAATAACGGTCATCATTTTGCCCGACGGCCCACGGCCCTCTCAAAAGCCCGCCCGGCCCATCAGGCTTTTACCCTGCCCGAGCACGTGAAATGGGCGGGTCATCCCGGCCCGTGGTTTGTAATGGGCGGGCTCGGGCCTAAGGATTTTTACTCGGCCCGCCCGTAGGCCCAGCCCGTGAGCCCTCCCGGTAGCCCGCCCGTGGTACCCGCCTATTAGCCGTCCCACGGGCCCATCCATTATCCCAAAATCCCCCGAAATCATTTCATTTTTCCCTTGCCAAACGAAATTTAAGGCCGCTTGGCTTTTGCCCCGCTCATTGGCCTGCCTGGTTTTTGGCCCGCTAGCCCTTTAATTGAGGTAGCCCGTGGGCCAGGCTTGCGCTTCAACTTGTGGTAGGTGGCCCGGCCAGCAAAAAAGTAAAAGCCCGGTCGGCCCGAACCGTGGGCGGGCTTGGGTAGTGACTTGGCGGGCTGGGCCTGCCCAGCACGGCCCGATGATGATCCTTAATTGTAAATGCTTTATAAACTCCTTCATATTCACCTAACCAATGAAGATGTACCTACAACTAAGTATTTGAACACCGAATGAAATTTTAAAACGTGTTTTAGCCTTAGTTGCCTTGACGATTTTCGTAGTGGTCCTTCCTGCCCAATTTTCATTAACGAATTTTTTTTTTATGGTTGGATTGCGCCATCTGCAAATAATTTAAAAACTCTAATTATTGATATATAATTGGTGTTGATCCAATTTAAAATGAGGAAGAAATGAGTGTTTTACTGAAATTAATTGTTTTGACGCACTGAGGGAAAAATGGACACGTCACTTCATATACGAATGATTTTTTTTATCCACACTACTTGGGTTAGAAAGCAAATTTATCAAGCTTTTCTACGGTTCAAACCCTGCATAAGATCGATTTGAGGACTGTCTGTATGAACATCGTAATGTTTGACTTGTTTTGGAATGGAGGATGTGCCTGGGGCGCATTTTAAATGCGCCTGGGCGCATAGAATTGCGCCTCAGGAGCAATAAAGCTTCAAAAGACGCCAAAGTTTGAAGTGTCGCCATGGACACTCCCGAACTCCAATTGGCGCAGGGTATGAACCGTTGAAAAGATTGTTCATTTTTCTTTCTAACCCAAGCTGTTCGGATAAAAAATCGTTTATATATCAAGAGATGTAACCATTTTACCCTCAAGATTCAAAAAATTGACTCATTTCGGTTAGACACTCGTATATCCCTCACTTTGAATCGGATCAAAACCCATTACATATCAACAAATATAGTTTTTTAGGTACAAAGAGATGACGGAATCCAACCACAAAAACATTCAAGTTTTGCTTGTGAAAATTGGGTAGAAAGAAAACCACTACCAAAATCGTCGAGGCCTCCAAGACTAAAACACGTTCTTGCTTACATTTGATGATCAAATCCCTAGTTCGTATGTTTTCTTCATTGTTTAGGTGTTTGAATGAGTTTAAAGAGCATCTACACTTCACTGAAGCGGAGGAGAAACCATTTCAAAGTGTTTTAACATTGCATTGGTGGTTGTAACCTCCAAAATTTGGCTTCAAAACTACTTAAGCCCCGCTTTCGGCGAATGACGAAACAGTTTTTCCTCGGATTCGATGAAGTGTAAATAAGGGTCATCATTTAGCCCGCCCGAAGCCCGCCCGGCCCATCGGGCTTTTACCCTGCCCGAGCCCGTGAAATGGGCGGGTCGTCCCGGCCCGTGGTTTGTAATGGGCGGGCTCGGGTTTATGAATTTTTACTCGGCCTGCATGTAGGACCGGCCCGTGAGCCCTCCAGGTAGCCCGCCCGTGGTACCCGCCTATTACCCCTCCCACCGGCCCACCCATTATCCCAAAATCCCCCGAGATCATTTCATTTTTCCCTTGACCAAGGAAATTTAAGGCCGCCAGGCTTTTGGTCCACTCATTGGCCCACCTGGTTTTTGGCCCGCTAGCCCGTTAATTGAGCTACCCCGTGGGCCAGGCTTGCACTTCAATTTATGGTAGGTAGCCCAGCGAGCAAAAAAGTAAAACCCCGGTCGTTCCGAACTGTGGGCGGGCTTGGGTAGTGACTTGGAGGGCTGAGCCTGCCCGGCCCGGCCTGATGATGATCCTTAAGTGTAAATGGTTTATAAACTCCTTCATATTCACCTAACCAATGAAGATGTACCTACAACTAAGGATTTGACCACCGAATGAAATTTTAAACGTGTTTAAGCCTTAGTTACCTTGACGATTTTCGTAGTGGTCCTTCCTGCCTAATTCTTATTAACGAATATTTTTTTTATGGTTGGATCACGCCATCTGTTAATAATTTAAAAACTCTAATTATTGATGTACAATGGGTCTTGATCCGATTTAAAATGAGGAAGAAATGAGTGTTTTACTGAAATTAATTGTTCTTGACCCACTGAGGGTAAAATGGTCACATCACTTGACATACGAATAATTTTTTAATCCACACTAGTTGGGTTAGAAAGAAAATTGAACAAGCTTTTCTACGGTTCAAGCCCCGCGTAATTCGGATTCTAGGAGTGTCTGTATGAACGTGGCAAAGTTTAACTTGTTTTGGGATGGAGGATGCGCCTGGAGCGCATTTTAAGTGCGCCTGGGAACATAGAATTGCGCCTCAGGAGCAATAAAGCTTCAAAAGACGCCAAACTTTGAACGGTTGCCCTGGACACTCCCGAACTCCAATTGGCGCGTGGTTTGAACCATTGAAAAGCTTGTTCATTTTTCTTTCTAACCCAAGCATTTCTAATAAAAAATCATTTGTATATCAATGGATGTGACCGTTTTAACCTCTGCGGTTCAAAAAAATAACTCATTTCGGTAAGACACTTGTATATCCCTCACTTTGAATCGGATCAAAACCCATTATATATCAACAAATATAGTTTTTTAGGAACAAAGAGATAATGGAATCCAACCATAAAAAAATTCAAGTTTCGCTTGTGAAAATTGGGTAGAAAAAAAACCACAAAAAAAATCGTCGAGGCCTCCAAGACTAAAACATGTTCTTGCTTACATTTGATGATCAAATCCCTAGTTCATACATTTTTCTTCATTGTTTAAGTATTTCAAAGAGTTCAAAGAGCATCTACACTTCATCAAAGCGGAGGAGAAACCATTTCAAAGAGTTTAACATTGCGTTGGTGGTTGTAACCTCCAAAATTTGGCTTCGAAACTACTTAAGTCCTGCTTTCTGCGAATAACGAAACAGTTTTTCCTAGGATTCGATGAAGTGTAAATAAGGGTCATCATTTAGCCCGAAGGCCCACGGCCCGCCCGGACCTTCGGGCTCTTTCCCTGTTCGAGCACGTGAAATGGCCGGGTCGTCCCGGCCCGTGGTTTGTAATGGACGGGCTTGGGCCTATAAATTTTTACTCGGCCCGCCCGTAGGCCCGGCCCGTGAGCCCTCCCGGTAGCCCGACCGTGGTACCCTCCGATTAGCCTCCCACGGGCCCATCCATTATCCCAAAATCCCCCAAAATCATTTCATTTTTCCCTTGCCTAAGGAAATTTAAGGCTGCCTGGCTTTTGGCCCGCTCATTGACCTGCCTGGTTTTTGGCCCGCTAGCCCGTTATTTGAGGTAGCCCGTGGGCCATGCTTGCGCTTCAACTTGTGGTAGGTAGCCTAGCCAGCAAAAAAGTAAAAGCCCGGTCGGCCCGAACCGTGGGCGGGCTTGGGTAGTGACTTGGAGGGCTGGGCCTGCCTGGCACGGCCCGATGATGATCCTTAAGTGTAAATGCTTTATAAACTCCTTCATATTCACCTAACCAATGAAGATGTACCTACAACTATGGATTTGATCACCGAATGAAATTTTGAAACGTGTTTTAGCCTTCGTTGCCTTGACGATATTCGTAGCGGTCCTTCCTGCCCAATTTTCATTAACGAATTTTTTTGTTTTATGGTTGGATTGCGCCTTCTGAAAATAATTTAAAAACTCTAATTATTGATAGATAATGGGTGTTGATCCGATTTAAAATGAGGAAGAAATGAGTGTTTTGCTGAAATTAATTGTTCTTGACCCACTGAGGGTAAAATGGTCATGTCACTTCATATACGAATGATTTTTTTTATCCGCACTGCTTGGGTTAGAAAGCAAATTGAACAAGCATTTCTACGGTTCAAACCTTGCGTAAGTTGGATTTCAGGAGTGTCTGTATGAACATCGAAAAGTTTGACTTGTTTTGGAATGGACAATGCGCCTTAGGAGCAAAAAAGCTTCAAAAGACGCCAAACTTTGAAGTGTTGCCATGGACACTCCCGACCTCCAATTGGCGCGGGGTATGAACCATTGAAAAGATTGTTCATTTTTCTTTCTAACGCAAGCAGTTCGGATAAAAAATCGTTTATATATCAAGAGATGTGACCATTTTACCCTCAGAGGTACAAAAAATTAACTCATTTCGGTAAGACACTCGTATATCCCTCACTTTGAATCGGATCAAAACCCATTATATATCAACAAATATAGTTTTTCAGGTACAAAGAGATGATGGAATCCAACCACAAAAAAATTCAAGTTTCGCATGTGAAAATTGGGTAGAAAGAAAACCACTACAAAAATCGTCGTGGCCTCCCAAGACTAAAACACGTTCTTGCTTACATTTGATGATCAAATCCCTAGTTCGTACGTATTTCTTCATTGTTTAGGTATTCGAAGGAGTTTAAAGAGCATCTACACTTCACCGAAGCGGAGGAGAAACCATTTCAAAGAGTTTTAACATTGCGTTGGTGGTTGTAACCTCCAAAATTTGGCTACAAAACTACTTAAGACCGTCTTTCGGCGAATGACGAAACAGTTTTTCCCATGATTCAATGAAGTGTAAATAAGGGTCATCATTTAGCCCAAAGGCCCACGGCCCGCCCGAAGCCCGCCCGGCCCATCTGGCTTTTACCCTGCCCGAGCCCGTGAAATGGGCGGGTCGTCCAGGCCCGTGGTTTGTAATGGGCGGACTCGGGCTTATGAATTTTTACTCGACCCGCCTCTAGGCCCAGCCCGTCAGCCCTCCCTGTAGGCCGCCCGTGGTACCCACCCATTAGCCCTCACACGGGCCCACCCATTATCCCAAAATCCCCCGAAATCATTTCATTTTTCCCTTGCCCATGGAAATTTAAGGCCGCCATGCTTTTGGCCCGCTCATTGGCTGGCCTAGTTTTTGGCCCGCTAGCCCATTAATTGAGCTACCCCGTGGGCTAGGCATGCGCTTCAATTTATGGTTGGTGGCCCGGCCAGCAAAAAAGTAAAACCCTGGTCGTTCCGAACCGTGGGCGGGCTTGGGTAGTGACTTAGAGGGCTAGGCCTGCCCGGCCCGGCTTGATGATGATCCTTAAGTGTAAATGCTTTATAAACTCCTCCATATTCACCTAACCAATGAAGATGTACGTACAACTACGAATTTGACCACCGAATGAAATTTTAAATGTGTTTAAACCTTAGTTGCCTTGAAGATTTTCGTAATGGTCCTTCCTGCCTAATTTTCATTAACGAATATTTTTTTTATGGTTGGATCGCGCCATCTGTTAATAATTTAAAAACTCTAATTATTGATGTATAATGGGTCTTGATCCGATTTAAAATGAGGAAGAAATTAGTGTTTTACTGAAATTAATTGTTCTTGCCCCACTGAGGGTAAAATGGTCACATCACTTGACATACGAATAATTTTTTAATCCACACTACTTGGGTTAGAAAGCAAATTGAACAAGCTTTTCTACGGTTCAAGCCCTGGGTAAATCGGATTTTAGGAGTGTCTGTATGAACGTGGCAAAGTTTAACTTGTATTGGGATGGAGGATGCGCCCGGGGCGCATGGAGGGTTGCCCTAGACACTCCCGAACTCCAATTGGCGCGTGGTTTGAACCGTTCAAAAGCTTGTTCATTTTTCTTTCTAACCCAAGCATTTCGAATACAAAAATCATTTATATATCAATGGATGTGATCGTTTTAACCTCTGTGGTTCAAAAAAATAACTCATTTCGGCAAGACACTCGTATATCCCTCACTTTGAATCGGATCAAATCCCATTATATATCAACAAATATAGTTTTTTAGGTACAAAGAGATGATGGAATCCAACCATAAAAAAATTCAAGTGTCGCTTGTGAAAATTGGGTAGAAAAGAAACCACTACAACAATCGTCGAGGCCTCCAAGACTAAAACACGTTCTTTCTTACATTCAATGATCAAATCCCTAGTTCGTACGTTTTTCTTCATTATTTAAGTATTTCAAAGAGTTCAAAGAGCATCTACATTTCATCGAAGCGGAGGAGAAACCATTTCAAAGAGTTTTTACATTGCGTTGGTGGTTGTAACCTCCAAAATTTGGCTTCGAAACTACTTAAGCCCCACTTTCGGCGAATGATGAAACAGTTTTTCCTAGGATTCGATGAAGTGTAAATAAGGGTCATCATTTAGCTCGAAGGCCCACGGCCCGCCCGGCCCATCGGGCTTTTACCCTGCCAGAGCCTTGATATGGCGGGTCGTCCGGGCCCGTAGTTTGTAATGGGCGGGCTCGGGCCAATGATTTTTTACTCGGCCCCCCCGTAGGCCTGGCCCGTGAACCCTCCCGGTAGCCCGCCCGTGGTGCCCACTCATTAGACCTCCCACAGGCGCACCCAATATCCCAAAAATCCCCCGAAATCATTTCATTTTTACCTTGGCCAAGTAAATTTAAGCCCGCCTGGCTTTGGGCCCGCTCATTGGCCAGCCTGGTTTTTGGCCCGCTAGCCCGTTAATTGACCTAGCCCATGGGCTGGGCTTGCGCTTCAATTTATGGTTGGTGGCCCAGCTAGCAAAAAAAGTAAAAGCCCGGTCCTCCCCGGACCGTGGCCGGGCATTGGTAGTAACTTGGCGGGCTGGGCCTGCCCGGCCCCGCCCGATGATGATCCTTAAGTGTAAATGCTTTATAAACTCTTTCATATTCACCTAACCAATGAAGATGTACCTACAACTAAGGATTTGATTACCGAATGTAATTTTCAACGTGTTTTAGCCTTTGTCGCCTTGACGATTTTCAAAGTGGTCCTTCATACCAAATTTTCATTAACGATTTCTTTTTTTTAATGGTTGGATTGTACCATCTGTTAATGATTTAAAAACTCTAATTATTGATATATAATGGGTCTTGATCCGATTTAAAATGAGGAAGAAATGAGAGTTTTGCTGAAATTAATTTTTTTTGACCCATTGAGGGTAAAATGGTCACATCACTTGATATACGACTGATTTTTTTTATCCACACTTCTTGGGTTTGAAAGCAAATTGAACAAGCTTTTCTACGGTTCAAACCCCGTGTAAATCGGATTTCAGGAGTGTCTGTATGAACGTCGCAAAGTTTGACTTGTTTTGGAATGGAGGATGCGCCGGGGGCACAATTGAAGTGCGCCTGGGCGCATAGAATTGCGCCTCAGGAGCAATCAAGCTTAAAATGACGCCAAACTTTAAAGGGTTGGCCTGGACACTCCTGAACTCCAATTGGCTTGTGGTTTAAACCGTTGAAAAGCTTGTTCATTTTTCTTTCTAACCCAAGCAGTTCGGATAAAAAATCATTTGTATATCAAGAGATGTGACCATTTTACCCCAAGCGGTACAAAAAAATAACCCATTTTTGTAAGACGCTCGTATATCCCTCAATTTGAATCGGATCAAAAACCATTATATATCAACAAATATAGTTTTTTAGGTAAAAAGAGATGATGGAATGCAACCATAAAAAAATTCAAGTTTCGCTTGTGAAAATTGGCTAGAAAGGAAACCACTACAAAAATCGTCCAGGCCTCCATGACTAAAACACGTTCTTGCTTACATTCGATGATCAAATCCCTAGTTCTTACGTATTTCTTCATTGTTTAAGTGTTTCAAAGAGTTCAATGAGCATCTACATTTCATCGAAGCGGAGGAGAAACCATTTCAAAGAGTTTTTACATTGCGTTGGTGGTTGTAACGTCCAAAATTTGGCTTCGAAACAACTTTAACCCTGCTTTCGGCGAATGATGAAACATCTTTTCCTAGGATTTGATGAAGTGTAATTAAGGGTTATCATTTAGCCCGATGGCCCACAGCCCGCCCGGCCCATCGGGTTTTTACCCCGCCCGAGCCCGTGAAATGGGCGGGTTGTTCCGGCCCGTAGTTTGTAATGGGGGGGCTCGGGCCAATGAATTTTTACTCTGCCCCCCTGTAGGCCCGGCCCATGAGCCCTCCCGGTAGCCCGCCCGTGGCACCCGCCCATTAGCCCTCCCACGGGCCCACCCAATATCCTAAAAATCCACCGAAATCATTTCATTTTTCCCTCGGCCAAGGAAATTTAAAACCGCCTGGCTTTTGGCATGCTCATTGGCCGGCCTTGTTTTTGGCCCGCTAGCCCGTCAGCCGGACTTGCGCTTCAATTTATGGTAGGAAGCCCGGCCAGCAAAAAAGTAAAAGTCCGGCCGGCCCGAACCGTGTGAGGGCTTTAATAGTGACTTGGCGGGATGGGCGTGCCCGGCCCGGCCCGATGATGATCCTTAAGTGTAAATGCTTTATAAACTCCTTCATATTCACCTAACCAATGAAATTTTGAACGTGTTTTAGCCTTAGTTGCGATTTTCGTAGTGGCCCTTCCTACCCAATTTTCATTAACGAAATTTTTTTTTTATGGTTGGATTGCACACCATCTCTTAATAATTTAAAAACTCTAATTATTGATATATAATGGGTCTTGATCTGAATTAAAATGAGGAAGAAATAAGTGTTTTACTGAAATTAATTGTTCTTAACCACTGAGGGTAAAATGGTCACATAACTTGATATACGAATGATTTTTTTTATCCACACTACTTGGGTTAGAAAGCAAATTGAAGAAGCTTTTCTACGGTTCAAACCCCGCGTAAATAGGATTTCAGGAGTGTGTGTATGAACGTCGCAAAGTTTGACTTGCTTTGGAATGGACGATGCGCCTGAGGCGCATTTGAAGTGCGCCTGGGCGCATAGAATTGCGCCTCATGAGCAATAAAGCTTCAAAAGATGCCAAACTTTGAAGGGTTGCCCTGGACACTCCCGAGTACCAATTTTCACGTAGTTCGAAAAGTTGAAAAGCTTGTTCATTTTTCTTTCTAACCCAAGCAGTTCAGATAAAAAATCGTTTGTATATCAAGAGATGTGACCATTTTACGCTCAGTGGTTCAAAAAAATAACTTATTTCGGTACGACACTCGTACATCTCTCACTTTGAATCGGATCAAAACCCATTATATGTCAATAAATATAGTTTTTTAGGTACAAAGAGATTATGGAAACCGACAATAAAAAAATTCAAGTTTCGCTTGTGAAAATTTGGTAGAAATAAAACCAATACAAAAATCGTCAAGGCCTCCAAGACTAAAACACGTTTCGATGATCAAATCCCTAGTTCGTATGTATTTCTTCATTGTTTAAGTATTTCAAAGAGCATCTAAATTTCATCGAAGCAGAGGAGAAACTATTTCAAAGAGTTTTTGCATTGCGTTGGTGGTTGTAAGCTCTAAAATTTGGCTTTGAAACTACTTAAGCCCCGCTTTCGGTGAATGATGAAACAGTTTTTCCTAGGATTCGATGAATTATAAATAAGGGTCATCATTTAGCCCGAAGGCCCATAGCCCGCCTGGCCCATTGGGCTCCCACCCTACCCGAGCCTGTGAAATGGGCTGGTCATCCCAGCCAGTAGTTTGCATTGGGCGGGCTCGGGCCTATGAATTTTTCCTCGGCCCGCCAGTAGGCCAGGCTCGTGAGCCCTCCCGGTAGCCCGCCCGTGGTACCCACCCATTAGCCCTCCCACGGGCCCACCCATTTTCCAAAAAAAACCCCAGAAATCATTTAATTCTTCCCTTGGCCAAGGAAATTTAAGCCCGCCTGGCTTTTGGCCAGCCTAGTTTTTGGCTCGCGAGCCCGTTATTTGAGCTAGGCCGTGGGCCGGGCTTGCGTTTCAATTTATGGTAGGTAGCCCTGCCAGTAAAAAAGTAAAAGCCCGGTCGGCCCGGACCGTGGGCGGGCTTTGGTAGTGACTTGGCGGGGTGGACCTACCCGGCTCCCGATGATGATCCTTAAGTGTAAATGCTTTATAAACTCCTTCATATTCACCTAACAAATGAAGATGTACCTGCAACTAAGGATTTGATCACCGAATGAAATTTTGAACGTGTTTTAGCCTTAGTCACCTTGACGATTTTTGTAGTGGTCCTTCCTACCCAATTTTCATTAACAAAACTTTTTTTTTTTTTTATGGTTGGATTGCACCATCTCTGAATAACTTAAGAACTCTAAATATTGATTTATAATGGGTCTTGATCCGATTTAAAATGAGGAACATATGAGTGCTTTACTGAAATTAATTGTTCTTGACCCACTGAGGGAAAAATGGTCACATAACTTAATCCCTGCTTTCGGCGAATGATGAAACAGTTTTCCGTAGGATTTGATGAAGTGTAAATAAGGGTCATCATTTAGTCCAAAGGCCCTCGGCCCGCCCAAAGCCCGCCTGGCCCATCGGGATTTTACCCTGCCCGAGCCCGTCAAATGGGCGTTTGTCCCAGCCCGTAGTTTGTAATGGGTGGGCTCGGGCCAATGAATTTCTTCTCAGCCCGGCCGTATGCCCGGCCCGTGAGCCCTCGCGGTAGCCCGCCCATGGTACCCACCCATCAGCCCTCCCACTGGCCCACCCAATTTCCCAAAAATCCCACGAAATCATTTCATTTTTCCCTCGGCCAAGGAAATTTAAGCCCGCCTGGCTTTTGGCCTGCTCATTGGCCTTCCTGGTTTTTGGCACGCTAGCCAGTTAATTGAGCTAGCCCATGGGCCGGGCTTGTGCTTCAATTTAAAGAAGGTTGCCCGGCCAGCAAAAAAGTAAAAGCCCGGTCAGCCCGAACCATTGGCGGGCTTTGGTAGTGACTTGGTGGGCTAGCCCTGCCCGGCCCGGCCCGATGATGATCCTTTAATGTAAATGCTTTATAAACTCCTTCATATTCACCTAACCAATGAAAATGTACCCAAAACTAAGGATTTGATCACCGAATGAAATTTTGAACGTGTTTTGGCCTTAGTCGCCCTGACGATTTCCGTAGTGGTCCTCCCTACCCAATTTTCATTAACGATTTTTTTTTTTTTATGGTTGGATTGCACCGTCTCTTAATAATTTAAAAACTCTACTTATGGATATAATGGGTCTTGATCAGATTTAAAATGAGGAAGAAATGAGTGTTTTACTGAAATTAATTGTTTTTGACCCACTGAGGAAAAAATGGTCCCATCACTTAATATACGAATGATTTTTTTTTTATCCCCACTACTTGGGTTAGAAAGCAAATTGAACAAGCTTTTCTACGCTTCAAACCACGCGTAAATAGGATTTCAGGAGTGTCTGTATCAACGTCGCCAAGTTTGACTTGTTTTGGAATGTAGGATGCGCCAGGGGCGCATTTGAAGTGCGCCTGGGCGCATAGAATTGCGCCTCAGGAGCAATAAAGCATCAAAAGACGCCAATCTTTGAAGGATTGCCCAGGACACTCGCGAACTCCAATTTGCGTGTGGTTTGAACCGTTGAAAAGCTTGTTCATTTTTCTTTCTAACCCAAGTAGGTCGGATAAAAATTCGTTTGTATATTAAGAGATGTGACCATTTTACCCTCAGCGGTCCAAAAAAATAACTCATTTCGGTAAGACGCTCGTATATTCCTCACTTTGAATCGGATCAAAACCCATTATATATGAACAAATATAGTTTTTTAGGTACAAAGAGGTGATAGAATCCAACCATAAAGAAATTCAAGTTTCGCTTGTGAAAATTGGGTAGAAAGAAAACCACAACAAAAATTGTCAAGGCCTCCATGACTAAAACACGTTCTTGCTTACATTCGATGATCAAATTCCTAGTTCGTATGTATTTCTTCGTTGTTTAAGTATTTCAAAGAGTTCAAAGAGCATCAACATTTCATCGAAGCGCAGGAGAAACCATTACAAAGAGTTTTTACATTGCGTTGGTGAGTGTAACCTCCAAAATTTGGCTTGGAAACTACTTAAGCCCCGCTTTCGGCGAATGATGAAATAGTTTTTCCTAGGATTCGATGAAGTTTAAATAAGGGTCATCATTTACCACGAAGGCCTATGGCCCGCCCAAAGCCAGCCCGGCCAATTGGGCTTTCACCCGGCCCGAGCCTTTGAAATGGGCTGGTCGTCCCGGCCCGTAGTTTGTAATGGGCGGGCTCGGCCCTATAATTTTTACTCAGCCAGCCCGTAGGCCTGGCCCGTAGGCCTGGCCCGTGAGCCCTCCCGGTAGCCCACCCGTGGTACCCGCCAATTAGCCCTCCCACGGCCCACCCATTAGCCCAAAATCCCAAGAAATCCTTTCTTTTTTCCCTTGCCCAAGGAAATTTAAGAACGCCTAGCTTTTGGCCCGCCATGTTTTTGGCCCGCCAGCCAGTTAATTAAGCTAGCCCGTGGGCCGGGCTTGCACTTCAATTTATAGTAGGTTGCCCAGCCAGCAAAAAAGTAAAATCCCGATGGGCCAAGCCTGGGGGCGGGCTTGGGTAGTGACTTGGCAGGCTGGACCTTTCCAGCCCGGCCCGATGATGATCCTTAAGTTTAAATGCTTTATAAACTCTATGATATTCACTTAACCAATGTAGATATACCTACAACTAAGGATTTGATCACCGATTGAAATTTCGAACGTGTTTTAGCCTTAGTCGCCTTGATGATTTTTGTAGTAGTCATTCCTACCAAATTTTCATTAACGAAACTTTTTTTTTTATGGTTAGATTGCACCATCTCTTAATAATTTAAAAACTATAAATATTAATATATAATGAGTCTTGATCCGATTTAAAATGAAGAACATATGAGTGTTGTGCTGAAATTAATTGTTGTTGACCCATTGTGGGTAAAATGCTCACATCACTTGATATACGAACAATTTATTTTATCCACACTACTTGGGTTTGAAAGCAAATTGAACAAGCTTTTCTACGGTCCAAACCACGCTTAAATCGGATTTCAGGAGTGTCTGAATCAATGTCGCAAAGTTTGACTGATTTTGGAATGGAAGATGCGCCTGGGGCGCATAGAATTGCGCCTCAGGGTCAATAAAGCTTCAAAAGACGCCAAACTTTGAAGGGTTGCCCTGGACACTCCAGAACTCCAATTTGCGCGTGGTTTGAACCGTTGAAAAGCTTGTTCATTTTTCTTTCTATCCAAAGAAGTTCAGATAAAAAATCATTTGTATATCAAGAGATGTGACCATTTTACCCTCAGCGGTCCAACAAATTAGCTCATTTCGGTAAGACTCTCGTATATCCCTTTCTTTGAATCGGATCAAAACCCATTATATATCAACAAATTTAGTTTTTGAGGTATAAAGAGATGATGGAATCCAACTATAAACAAATTCAAGTTTCGCTTTTGAAAATTGGGTAGAAGGAAAACCACTACAAAAATCGTGAAGTCCACCAAGACTAAAACACGTTCTTGCTTGCATTCGATGATCAAATCCCTAGTTCATACGTATTTCTTTGTTGTCTCAGTATTTCAAAGAGTTCAAAGAGCATCTACATTTCATCGAAGCGCAGGAGAAACCATTTCAAAGAGTTTTTACGTTGCGTTGGTGGTTGTAACCTCCAAAATTTGGCTTCGAAACAACTTAAGCCCCGCTTTCGGCGAATAATGAAATAGTTTTTCCTAGGATTCGATGAAGTGTAAATAAGGGTCAACATTTAGCCCGAAGGCCCACGGCCCGACCAAAGCCCGCCTGGTCCATCGGTATTTTACCCGGCCCGAGCCCGTGAAATGGGCGGGTCGTCCCGGCTCGTAGTTTGTAATGGGCGGTCTCGGCCCTATGAATTTTTACTCGGCCCGCCTGTAGGCCCGGCCCGTGAGCCCTCCCACGGGCCCACCCATTAGTACAAAATCCCACAAAATCCTTTCTTTTTTCCCTCGCCCAAGGAAATTTAAGCCCGCCAGGCTTTTGGTCCACCTTGTTTGTGGCCCACAAGCCCGTTAATTGAGCTAGTCCGTGGGCCGGGCTTGCGCTTCAATTTATGGTAGGTAGCCCGGCCAGCAAAAAAGTAAAAGCCGGGTCGCCCGGCCCGTGAGCGGGCTTGGGTAGTGACTTGGCGGGCCGGGCCGGCGATGATGACCCTTAAGTTTAAATGCTTTATAAACTCTTTGATATTATTAACCAATGAAGATATACCTAAAACTAAGGATTTGATCACCGAAGGAAATTTTGAACTTGTATTAGCCTTAGTCGCATAGACAATTTTTGTAGTGGTCCTTCCTACCCAATTTTCCTTAACGGAACTTTTTTTTTTTTTTTTTTTAATGGTTGGATTGCACCATCTCTTAATAATTTTAAAAATCTAATTATTGATATATAATGGGTCTTGATCCGATTTAAAATGAGGAACATATGAGTGTTTTACTGAAATTAATTGTTCTTGACCCACTGAGGGTAAAATGGTCACATCACTTGATATACGAATGATATTTTTTATCCACACAACTTGGGTTAGATAGCAAATTGAACAAACTATTCTATGGTTCAAACCCCGCGTAAATCGGATTTCAGGAGTGTCTGTATCAACATCGCAAAGTTTGACTTGTTTTGGAATGTAGGATGCGTCTGGGGCGCATAGAATTGCTCCTCAGGAGCAATAAAGCTTCAAAAGATGCCAAATTTTGAAGGGTTGCCCTGGACACTCCCGAAAGCCAATGTGCGCATGGTTTGAACCGTTGAAAAGCTTGTTCATTTTTCTTTCTAACCCAAGCTGTTCGGATAAAATATCATTTGTATATCAAGAGATGTGACCATTTTACCCTCAGTGGTTCAAAAAAATTACTCATTTCGGTTAGACGCTCGTATATCCCTCACTTTGAATTGGATAAAACTCATTATATATCAATAAATATAGTTATTGAGGTAGAAAGAGATGGTGGAATCCAACCATAAAAAAATTCAAGTTTCGCTTGTGAAAATTTGTTAGAAAGAAATCCACTACAAAAATCGTCAAGGCCTCCAAGACTAAAACACGTTCTTGCTTACATTCGATGATCAAATCCCTATTTCGTATGTATTTCTTTATTGTTTAAGTGTTTCAAAGAGTTCAAAGAGCATCTAAATTTCATTGAAGCGTAGGAGAAACCATTTCAAAGAGTTTTTACATTGCGTTGGTGGGTGTAACCTCAAAAATTTGGCTTTGAAACTACTTAAGCCCCACTTTCGGCGAATGATGAAACAGTTTTTCCTACGATTCTATGAAGTGTAAAAGAGGGTTATCATTTATTCCGATGGCCCGCAGCCCCCCCAAAGCCCGCTCTGCCCATCGGGCTTTTACCCGGCCCGAGCCCGTGAAATGGGCGGGTTGTCCCGGCTCGTAGTTCGTAATGGGCGGGCTCGGGCCTATGAATTTTTACTCGGCCCGCCCATAGGCCCGGCCTGTGAGCCCTCCCAGTAGCCCGCCCATGGTACCCACCCAATAGCCCGCCCACGGGCCCACCCGTTAGCCTAAAATCCCACAAAATCCTTTCTTTTTTCCCTTGCCTGAAGAAATTTATGCCCGCCTGGCTTTTGGCACTCTAGCCCGTTAATTAAGCTAGCCCGTAGGCCGGGCTTGTGCTTCAATTTATGGTAGGTAGCCCGCCCCGCCAAGCCAGCAAAAAGTAGAAGCCCGGTCGGCCCGGCCCATGGGCTGGCTTGGGTAGTGACTTGACGGGTACCTGGCCCGGCCCGATGATGACCCTTAAGTGTAAATGCTTTATAAACTCTTTGATATTCACTTAACCAAGGAAGATATACCTACAACTAAGGATTTGATCACCAAATGAAATTTTGAACGTGTTTTAGCCTTAGTCGCCTTGACGATATTTGTAGTGGTCCTTCCTACCAAATTTTCATTAAATAAACTCTTTTTTTTTTTTTGTGGTTGGGTTACACCATCTCTTAATAACTTAAAATTTCTAATTATTGAAATATAATGGGTATTGATCTGATTTAAAATGAGGAACATATGAGTGTTTTACTGAAATTAATTGTTTTTGACCCACTGAGGGTAAAATGGTTACATCACTGGATATACGAATGATTTATTTTATCCACACTACTTGGGTTAGAAAGAAAATTGAACAAGCTTTTCGATGGTCCAAACCACGCGTAAATCGGATTTCAGGAGTGTCTGAATCAACGTCGCAAAGTTTGACTTGTTTTGGAATGCAGGATGCGCCTGGGGAGCATTTGAAGTGCGCCTGGACGCATAGAATTGCGCCTCAGGAGCAATAAAGCTGCAAAAGACGCCACATCATCATCTCACCTCCAAGCTGGAGGAGATTCAACTTGAGCTTCATAGTCATTGATCAGGCCTTTGGGAATATTTATCCTTTGAAACGAGTGCTTCTGTAATGCTCTTTGACGTTTCTCCCGGACTTACGGGGTCAGTTCCATGCATTGATCGCTCCATTGCTCTGTTTTTGTTTGTGATTTCTACAAATTGAGTTATTGTTTTCTGTTTTTTTTCTTACCTACTGAGAATCTGAATCTGTCTTCTTCTTTCATATTTCAACGATTTTTAATTTTTTTTTTAAAGTTTCTGAAACTTAAGGTCTCAAACTTTTGTTTAGATGAGCAATAATGGTGAATAAATTGTGAATCCGTTCTTTTTTTAGATGATATTGGCGGATAATGATACTGGCCAAGAACAATAATAGTGCTTGGAGTCTATATAAATTAACTATTATCGATCACTGCCACCACCAACAATCACTACTCTATCGGAGTTTGGAAGTGCCTGTGGCATTGTGGCAAGCCGCAAAGTTTGGGCAATTTTGTAGTTTGGATGCTACGCCCGGGGCGCATCTCAGTGCGCCTGGCCATATAACCCAACAATTTCTGGCGCCCGAGGAGCGTTGAACAGCGCCTGAGGCGCTTAAGAGAATTCTTAGCAGCACATTACACATAAATTTCCCTAATCTTTCTACCCTTTACCACCGTCATCGTACCTACACTACCACTGTAACTACCCCTCTACAACCATCACTTTACTACTTGCATCGCATCCTCATCACATAAACCACCATCACTTCACTACCACAATTAACGTTGAGATGGAAAGGGTGAGTAAATGGTGATGGTGGTCTTCTTTAGAAGGTATGTGAAATCTATGAAAGGGGCAGGGAAGGGAAGGATAGAAGCGTGATGGCTGATGGTGGTCTTCTTTTTCAAGGGTTCAGATTGCAATACAGCTAGATCAATGGACGTCACGCTTGTTTGTGTGTGCCTAAATTTTCCCTCCCATTACATTAGGAAATTCCGTGCTTTCCTCTTTCCTTGTAATTTCAAACCCATCACGCTTCTATCCTACTCTTCCCTGCCCCTTTCCATCTCAACGCTAATCGTGGTCGGGAAGTACGTGGTGGTGGTTTATGTGATGAGGATGTTATGCAAGTAGTGAAGTGATGGTTGTAGAGGGGTAGTTACGGTGGTAGTGTAGGTATGATCGATGACGGTGATAAAGGGTAGAAAAATGAGGGAAATTTACGTGTGATGTGCTTCTTAGATTCTCTTATGCGCCTCAGGCGCTGTTCATGCTCCTCAGGCGCCAGAAATTGCAAGGCCAGGCGCGCATTGATAGCGCCCCGGGCGCAGCTTCCATACTGCAAAGTTGGTCAAACTTTGCGGCTTGCCTTGCCACAGACACTTTCGAACTCCGATTTGCACGTGGATAAAACCATTATAAAACTCATGGAGCCCAATACTCCTAAACACTACATTTTCATGGAGTCTATCGCTAAGTGTATGACATTTACAAAAATGTGTGACGTTGAAGGATGTTGGGGCACCGCTTGGCAAAACCCCATAGAATGCAAGTGTAGAAATTCTTGAGTTTCTTGTGGTGAAATTAACTGAAAAGAAGATTACTAGTATATAACCTTTTGATATCTTTTATTTTTTAGTTGAAAAGCTTGTTGAGCTTGTGATTTATTTTTGGTCAGACTACAATATTTTCGATTGTTATTACTATTGATGATTTTTTTATTTATAATTGGTAAGAATTTGTGCTTATGAATGACCTCGCGTTTTCAAAACCCTGGAGTCGCCATTGGTTGCAAAGAACACTAAGTGTGGGTTCAAGCCGTTGGCACCAACATTATGCATGATACTCGGTGGGCAAATATTTTCCCCTAAGAAGAGATGCAATTAATCAAGCATCTTCCAAATTAACTTGACTTGGAGATCTCGTCTCTCCAATATCCTTTCAAATATCTTCGGTGAATTGCTCTTCGCAAAATTGCTAAGGCCTTCTCTTCTGTCTTGTCTCGAGCCTTTTCAGTCAAGTTATAAAAATGTTCTTCACTGAGAACATCAAATAACTCACATGCTATGATGTAATTTGATAGAATAACTATCATTCTCTTGTACTAGGAGAACATCAATTTCTCACTACAAAAATCGCAATATGGTTCCATTGTCATAAAATGATGATCTATTGACACTCCACAGGATCAATACTAATGATAGCTCTAATACCAATTTGTTGGGAATTCATGATGGACCAAATTAAATACACTTAAACAAGTAGGAGAGAAGTGAGGGAAGAGATTACACACAATTTGAGATAAAATACTTCTACCATTGTTATCACTCTACTCTACTCTACTCTACCCTCTCTCTCTCTCTCTCTCTCTCTCTCTCTCTCTCTCTCTCCATCACATTGGCCACATCTTAATTAGAATCACCGGAGTACATAGTTTATATAGACTCCAAGTTACATGAACCTAGCTAAGTACACAAACTCCAAGATGACTCTAGCTTCGATATCTATCATGATTAATTCTTAATTATCTTGAACTAGACTCTTCATGAACTACATACATGAACCACACCATTCATGTGTGCCATGTGTCTACACAAGTCACTAGAATTCACAAATTCCTAAAAGCAAGTTTACTTCTCCTACAATCGTTGTGGTCAAATGATGACGCTGTGGTGAAACGAGGGCATCGTGATAAGATCGAGCTGAGGCAGCCGTTTTGGTGAAGTGATTTCTCATTTTATTTATTTTTTGTACTAAGTCAAGCTATGATGTGGGAGGACTTCAAGTTATTTTTCATATCTTGTTCCCAATAATTCAGATAGGAGCTGTTTACATTTGGACTAACGTATATAACACCATACCGGTATGTGAAAGCTTGAGCAAATGGAACGATCAATGGAAATGACCCGATAAATCCTGGAGAAACGTCAGAGAGCTAGACAGAAGCACTAGTTTCAAAGGATTCCCAAAGCCCCGAGTACTATGAAGCTTGAGCTCAATCACCTCCAACTTGGTGGTGAGATGAGGACGACGGAGGTGGTAGGGGGTGTGGTGGTGATGGAGGTGGTAGGGGTGTGGTGGTGGTAGAGTAGTGATTGTTGGTCGTGGCAGAGATAAGAGGGTGGTGGTAGACGGGTTGAAATTGTGGTCGTGGGTGTTGTTATTGCATCACATGCACCTGCGACTCCTTATTTTTGTGCCCGGCTCGGATCTGGGAATCACTAATCAAATGTGCGTCAGGCGCAATCAATGGTGCGCCCCGGGCGCATCAGTGTGTTTTTAGCTGTCTTGATGCGCCTAGGCGCATACTGTCTGCGCTCCAGGCGCGTTTAGTTTGATTGCTAATTAGATCATTTTTCGTGTGCGTTAACCCTTTTTTGAGACTTATAAGGCTCCAAAATAACATCAAAATTTTTGCAATCGACTTAGCAACTTGCAATCATGACAACCACTTGAGATATTACTTGTAGCAATATATAAACATTGGAAAGAGACGCAACATCAAATGTATGTTGGTTTACCTAAATGTGTACGTTTTTGCTCTATACATTTGGATTGACTACATGTGTACATTTTCGCTCTTATTAAGTAAACCGCACTTTTCATATATTCCAACAATGCACCAAGACATATTACATGATGCTCAAAATTTGAGTACCGAATGTGGTCAGTTGTACTATTAATTGCTCAAACAATTCTCTATCCATGAGGCTTTTATCAGGGTGAGTCAACTATGGTACTGCACAAATCTTGCGATTTGATGATTGAACTCCACAATGACGCACCATGGACACAAGTTTTAGCTGTGTGCCTCTGATGGAATTGAAAATTTGACATAGCAAATCTTAAATTACCGAATTGGATAGTTTTGGATGTAATCAACACACAATACCTCTTTTTCTAAGCATAGTCTATTTTACTTTTCGATTGCAATCACAAATAAAATTATTATACGTACAACTATGTTTTTGTTATCACTGAAACCAATCACATATGCTAGATAAGAAAAATAAGCATGCAATTGATGAATATCAAAAGGCGAAAACATCAAAAAAATATAGTTAAATCATTCAATAATTCGTATAGTACAAATTATGAAAACCATGCAAAGTAATTAAGTTGCAAGGATTTCGTCTAAAGCCTAACAAGGAAGATTAATTAGCGGGAAGGGATGGCAATGTCTCAAGATTTTTCGTATATTTTCATTGCATAACACGAGAAATCTAGATAAATGGTGGAGATCTGTAAATGATCTTTGGTGTATTTAAGGTATAAGAATAAGGGCAATTCTTACACATAATAGTTTCCATATGCAGCTCACTCACATGCTTATGCGTCCCAGGCGCATCTTCCAAAAAAACTGTAAAGTAAGCCAACTTCGGGAGCTTGTCTCGCATACTCTCAAATTTCAATTTGTGCATCGGAAGAACCATTGAAATTATTGTTGAGTCTAATTTGGAACTCAAGAAGTTTGGATTTTAATTTTAAAAATGTTACACGTTATGGGAAATTTACGTGTAGGTACAGAAAATCCAAAGTAATTCCCCCCAGCCCAAACGCAGAACATTGTATGTGTCTTCCATTGTAGGATTACACCAAACGCTAGTCTGAAGGAGTAATTGATATGCCTAGGAAATAGATTATCACGCAGTGGGAGGCGTACGTTGTTGTGCCAAAAGCCAGAAGAAATGTTAGATTCGAGGATTACATAGCAGTTTCTAGACCCATGTTCAATTTGGATAGGGTTCAGTATGAGTGGCGCATCTAAGAATGTTATAGGCAGAACGATAGTTGTCAAAGGCACGCCTAGGTACAAGGCAAGGTGAGGCGCACCCCTAGCTCCTTGCATCAGCCCAGACGAGGCGATTTGAACAAGACACAGTCAAGACACAAAAAATTGAAAAGGCGAGAAAGACGATAAGGCGCAAAAACCAAATAGGTGAGAAGGACGAAAAGGCGCAAACAAGCACACTTCTTTCAAAATCGACCAAAAAAGAGCGCTTCGACCAAAAAAGATGAGGGCAATTACGGGTAATTTGCATCTTAGTATTCTCTTATGCGCCTAAGGCGTAGGACAATGCGCCTCGGGCGCCAGAATTGTTTAGTTATGCGGCTCAGGCGCATTATGTTGCGCCCCGGGCGCAGCTTTCTGTAGAAAGTAGGCCAAACTTCGCGGCTTGCCACAGAAACCGCCGAACTCCGATTTCAACGTGGTTAGACCCGTTGAAAAAGTTATTGAGTCTACTTTCTCCCACTAGTATTATAATGCATATTTATTTACACATTAAAGCAAACAATGATCCTAAATCTCGTAGATATTGAAGTGAACATTCTATAGGGGTAGTGTTAGTATAGTAGTGATGTGAGGTGACGGTGGTGGAGGTGGTGCGGTGGTGGCAACGGTAGAAAGATGAGTGAGGTTGAGTATAATTATTCTCTCGCCCCGGGCGTAGGTTCCAAATTGCAAACTAAGTCAAAGTTCCGGCATCCGCAAACACTCTCAAGCTCCGTTTGTACGTGGTTAGAATTGTTGAAAAGCTTTTTGAGTCTACTTTCTAACTCTAATAATTATGATTAAAAATTATTTACACATTAAAACATACAATGATGTTACCTTGAAAAAGTTGAAAAAGACATTTTTTGAAATTCTAATCATCGAAGGAAAAAAAGATGGAAAGAAGACAAGAATGGTACAAAAGAGATGAGGTGACTAGTAATATTTGGGATGGTTTGGATTCTGGAAACTGGAGGCTGAATTTTAAAAGAAGTTTACGAGACTGGGAGAATCAGCCGCTATGGGCTTTGAAAGAAAGATTGCAGTCTTATGTTATGGACCCGTCCAAGTCTGACTCGTTATTATGGAGGTGGACAGAGGACAAGAGGTTTACGGTTAGATCTGTATATGAGCAGTGGGAATTGCTAAATCAAGATCGGAATTCATTCTTGGGTTCGATTTGGAAAAATTTGTGCCCTCCGAAGGTGGAAATTTTGGCTTGGATGGTTATTCAGGAAAGGGTGTCCACGAAGTCCGTTCTAATCAACAAGAACATTGTGCTGAATGATCAAACTTGTTTGTTGTGTTCGTTGTGCCTCGAAACGCCCAACCATTTATTCCTCCATTGTAAGTTCTCCTGGACTATATGGTCTCAAATTTTGGATTGGTGGCATTTTTTTTGGGTTTGTCCTCCCTCGGTAGCTGGGGTGGCGAGTTGGTGGTTTGACTCCAGTTTTCGTAACTTGAAAACACATATTTGGGAAGCCTGTTTCTTTGCGACGATCTGGTCAATTTGGATTATGCGGAACAGGATCGTATTCCAGAGCGTGGCGATCAGCTCTGAGGAGATAGTGGACTTAATCAAGTACAGGGTGGCTATGTGGATGAAGGTAAAATTTGATATTAAGGTGTATTCAATCGAGGAGTTCAAAGGGTATTTAGATGGTATTTGCTGAGTTTGAGCTATATGCTCCCAGCTTTTCCTCTCGATGTATCCTTTCGAGATTTAATAAAATTTCGTTTTGCCGAGCAAAAAAAAAAAGAATGGTACAAAAGAGAGAAATAAATATGCTAATTTTATGTTGGTCATACAAAGATGATTGTATTTTCTTCAAGTGTGACTGACTGTGAATGGTGTGGTTGTGCATCCAAAGTTTGTTAGGGTTGTCAGCAAGTAGAACGGGCGATTGGTGTTCGTTCATTGTGATATAATTATGTGGGTGTGTCAGGCAATATCATAACACCTTACTAAGGACACTTAATTTATTGAATACCAATTTCTTTGAGCCGTCGCATTAGGCGTGCGCTAGTCTATATAATAAGGAAGTAGTGTTCTTGAAAATGTACACAAGTCGAAGGACCGAGCTTTGTGGTGTGCTAAATTAATGGTTTAAGATCGGTTACTTCTTCTTTTTCGATGTTTCAGATTGCGATACAGCTAGATCAATGGTCACGCTTGTTTGTTTGTGCAGGTAGTGAAGTGATGGTTGTAGAGGGTAGTTGTACTGTGGTAGTGTATATATGTGCGGTGATGGTGGTGGAGGTTGTGCTGTTTTAGTAGGTAGAAAGATGAGGGCAATTAATGTGTAATATTGCGTATCTCAGAATTCTCTAATGCGCCTAAGGCGCTTTTCAGTGCTCCTCGGGCGCCAAAAATTATTGGGTTATATGGCCAGGCGTATTAAGTCGCGCCTCGGGCGCAGCATCCAAACTGCAAAGTTGGCCAAACTTCGCGGCTTGCCACATACATTTTCGAGCTTCAATTTGCACATGGATAGAACCATTAAAATGCTAGTTGAGTCTACTTTCTAACTCCAGTCATTGTCATTCAAATTTATTTATACATTAATGCAATCTTTTACCTTCAAGGAGATAAGAAAAAATTAATTTTTGAAAATTCTAATCATAGGACAAAAACATAAAAAGAATGACAAGAAAGGAACAAAAGAGAGAATTATCCATTTTTCCTTTTTCGATTGTGTGAACTGTTATTTATAGTTTAAATCTTGTAGATAGTGAAGTGATCATTGGAGAGGGGTAGGGTTACGTTGGTAGTGTATGTTAGGTGACGGTGGTGGAAGTGGTGGTACGTTGTTGGAATGCAGAAGCAACATTGGTTATGGTCTACATATCTCAAACCCGTATGTTCTAGCTAGCCTTGGATCGACCCAAGCAGTCCCTCAGGTAGCAGGTGTCTACATATCTCAAACTCGTCAGTCTGCCCTCTTTTCATGAAAAGAACTCGGACAATAATCAAACCATGTCAGTCAAAACTTTCGCACATGCTCCAAGAAAGACGAGGGCAAGGCAAAAGAAGTTGTGGCGTTGAGGAACTCCCTCATCTCGTCACTCAGCTCTCTCTACCCTATCGACCTCGGATGATTTATGTTTCTGCCGCAACAATTTATTCTACCCTACAAATGACTTTAGCTTTGCTACCTTGGCTCAAAGTTGTATATCCACCTTGCTAGACCTCCCAGTTGTAGCTTTTGAAGAGCCTGAGGTAATCTGTTAAACAGATGGTGGTACGGGTGATGAAGAGGTGTGGTGGGGGTAGAGTAGTGATTGTTGGGTGTGGCACTGATAAGAGGGTGACGGGTTTAAATTGTGGTGGTGGGTGTTTTTGCAGAAGTAATTTACGGTACGCACGGGTGATGAAAATATTTTTTGCGTCGCATGCGTCTGAGGCGCAGTATTTTTGCGCCCTGCTTGGATCTGGGAATCACTTATCATATGCGCGTCCGGCGCAATCAATGGTGCGGCCCGGGCGCATCAGCGTGTTTTTAGTTGTCTTAATGCGCCTAGGCGCAAATTGTCTGCGCTCTGGGCGCCCTTAGTTGGATTGCTAATTAGAATCAATTTTCGTTTGCATTAATCATTTCTGGACCTATAATGCTCCAAAATAACATCAAAACTTGCAATGACGAGAACCACTTGAGATATTACTTGTAGCAATAGACATCGAAACATTGGAAAGAAAACGGGGCCTTAGATGCACATTACGCGTAAATTGACCTCTTTTTCTACCGCTACCAGTCTACCACTGTTGAAAATAGTAAGCTTGATTGTGTGGAAGCTGCAAGAGTGAAGCTTCATGGAAGCTCCCCTGTCTATGGTTAAATAAGAAAAACAGTGGTTGACTGAAGATTACTTAGCCGCGTTAATATTGTGTTTAGAGTTCTATAAATAGGATCGATATTTATGTAATGAAATTGTAATGAGTGGTAGAGAGAAAAAGAACACCTTGAGTGTTCTTGAGAGATTGAGAGAACCCCTGTGGGGTTTCTCCCCACAATCAGTGGGAGAGAAAGAACAGAGAAAGACTCAAGGTAGAGTTAAAAAAATTGAGATTGAGGGAACTGAATTTCCCTTTCTCGGAGAGAACTCAGAGGTCTGAGTTAGAAAACAAATCATGAGTGAAGTGATTTGAGGTTGAGGTAGAGCAGAGCTCCCTCCTGTATTTGTGAGTCCACCATCTAATTGGGTGTGATTTATCAATAAAATTTTTTGTTGATTGATTGTGAATGAATTACCTCTCTTTAATACCCGCCATCAGTATATCATCACCAGCGGCAGTGATATACGTACCAACGATATATTACCTGGTTGTGGAGATTTTGATCCGTAGACACCTACGCATAAATTTCCCTACACATTACGGGAAATTTATATGTAGGTACAGAAAATCCAAAGTAATTCCCATCGGCTTAGGCCCAAATCATGAGCTGTACTCCTAAAGTCTTGAAAACCATTGAAATACCATTCCACGGATTTGGCTAAAATTGTTTTTGCGACTTGAGTTGGCTGGTTTGGACTCGAGTTTGGTTGTGTTTCGAACAGATTGCTAAAGTGAATAGAAAGATGAGACTCCAACAGACAAAAGAAGGATGGTATCCGTAAATTAATGTGAAGGGTTTTATAACCCAATCATGAAAAGGTTCATTGACTTGTGTAGAGGTAAACACAAGTGTAGTCAAAATGGCTGCAGCTCGGGGGCACTTGCCCAGAACATGGCAGGTGCCTTGCTTAGTTCCTGCACACCATGCGTAGCAGTCGGAACTGACTAATATGCCTAACATTTTTAAAATCCAAACTTCTTAAGTTCAAAATTAGACTCAACAATCTTTTCAATTAATGGTTCTTACAATGCGCAAATCGAACTTCGAGAGTGTCCGTAGCGAGCTCGCAAAGTTTGGCTTACTTTGCAGTTTTTTGGAAGATGCACCATAAGCATGCGCCTGAGACGCATATGGAAATTGTTTCTTGCGCCCGGGGAGCAATAAATTGAGCCTGAGACGCATAAATGACCTATGCATATGTTGTGATACCTAAAAGGGAAATGATTTCTAGACTGACTTTTTTTTATTATGAGACACTCCTTTTCTTGTCCTTTAGTGGGAAAAATACACACAAAAGTTTTACTAGAAGACGAGTACTGGAGTGCCATAATAAAAAAGGGAATGTAAAAATAATTTTCCTACCTAAAACACACCTAAGATCATTTATAGTTCTCCACAATTTATCTAGATTCCTCGTGTTATGCAATGAAAATATAGGAAAAATCTCGAGACATAGCCATCTCTTCCTGATCCCTCCACCCTAACCATGCCTCCTCTCATATTCCTCTCTCCTCCTTCACCACCACCACTACTAACACTAGTAATACCTCACCAAAGGGTCTAATATTTAATCTCTTTTGTGGTTCACAGCCACTATCACTACATAACTACAACCATCATTTCACCACGACCACCATTGCATGGCAAGAAGAAGATTCCATGAGTTCCATCCATGAAAATTTCATTGAAAACTTTGGAAATCTCTACAAGCATGAGAGGCTAATCTTCCTCCTTAGGCTTTAGACAAAATCCTTGCAACTTACTTTGATTTTCATATTTTGTATAAGAATTAATAAATGATTTAATTATTCATAAAT
Source organism: Rhododendron mucronatum var. ripense (assembly GCA_019656295.1). Classification (NCBI taxonomy): domain Eukaryota; kingdom Viridiplantae; phylum Streptophyta; class Magnoliopsida; order Ericales; family Ericaceae; genus Rhododendron; species Rhododendron mucronatum. The sequence continues at coordinate 1,968,346 of BPLT01000039.1, read as the reverse complement.
GTATAAATTGATTCCTTTCTCATCTTCCAAATGGACCACGTAACTGCAAAAGGAATGGTATCCCAGATCAACTTTTTCCTCTCTTTGTGATTTCCACCAAGCCACCAATGCATAAGTGAAGTGATCATTGAAAACTTTGGTTATTTATAGTTTAGTTGCTAATGTGTATATATTTTTTTCACTTTTTTTGCACTGCTTTAAATCTTGTTGATAGTGAAGTGATCATTGGAGAGGGGTAGGGTTATGCTGGTAATAATGTCTGTTAGGTGATGGTGGTACAGTGGTGGTAGCGATAGAAAATGAAGGCAATTTACGAGTAATGTGCATCTAAGTATTCTTTTATGCGCCTCAGGCGCAGAACCATGCACCTCTGGCGCAAGAAATCACTTAGTTATGCGGTTCAGGTGCATTGTGTAGCGCCCCAGGCGCAACTTTCCAATAGCAGAGTAGGCTCATTGCAACTTCACGGTTTGCCACCGAAACTGTCGAACTCCGATTTCAATGTGGTTAGAACCGTTAAAAAGTTTGTTGAGTCTATTTTCTCACTCAAGTAATTATGATGGAAATGTTTAATTTGTTAGGTGACGGTGGTGGAGGTGGTGCAGTGGTGGTAGCGGAAGAAAGTGAGGGCAATTTACATGTATTGTGCATCTAAGTATTGTCTTATGCGCCTCAGGCGCAGGATCTGGCGCAAGAAATTGTTTAGTTATGCGGCTCTGGCGCATTGTATCGCGCCCGGGGCGCGACTTTCAAATAGTGTAGTAGGCCAATTGTAACTTTGCCACTTGCCATAGAAACTGCCGAACTCCGGTTTTAAAGTGGTTAAAACCTTTGACAAGTTTATTGAGTTTACTTTCTCACTCAAGTTGTTATGATTCAGAGTTATTCACACATTAAAGCATACAATACCCCAGTACCTTTTAATGGTTTGATCTCATCCTTTTGTCTTTTCGTCTTTTATTGTGCGAAGAGTTATTTAGTTTGGTCGGAAAAAACCATTTTTTGAAATTCTAATCATCGATGGACAAAAAGATGGAAAGAAGACAAGAAAGGTATTAAAGAGAGAAATATATAAGTACCTTTTAATGGTTTGATCTCATCCCTTTTTTTCCCAGCATATCGCCATAGCAAGAACAAATGGGATGTGGGTTGAAGATATGAAACTCTTTTTTTTTTTTTTTGTCAATTGATAGAAGAGATCATTTTACAGCAGATACGAAGTTTATAGTACAAATCCGGGACATTACATCAATTGTGAGAGTCCATAAGATAATCAAGGCCAACAGCTCAACCAACACAAGAAATAAGCCGATTACAAAGTAGAGACAAAGAAAGAAAGGAAAAGCCCTCTAAGGGAAGAATACCCACACGTAAGTGGGGAGACTCAAACTCCTGACCTTGCCAACTGAGCTAGCCCGAGTTGGTTAAAGATATGAAACTCTTTGGTAAGGATGCAACTTCCAACAAAAAGGAAGATTTGTTGAGGCCGAGGATCCCAATATTTAAAGGTGGATTCATGGGTAACAGTTAACCAAGATGAGTTTAGAGGTGGTGACAATCATCTAAGGGAAGACATCCTAGGAAATAAAACAATGGGCGGACCAAATAAAGGTGAGAACATAGACAACTTTCCAATTTTTGGAGGAGTGAAATCTTTTGCTCAGCCGGGAATGGATGGCTTTTTAGAAGTGCAGTGGCTCACCTTCATAATTTTATGCCGGATATGCTGCATGAACCACCGAAGGTGTTAGCCTAGTGGGGTAGGGTGCCCTTCATCCCCAGGTGAGACTCGGTTTTGAGTCTTGCCAGTGGCAAGGGGGTGTGGGGGCAAACACGTGCTTATACCCACTTGTACATAGGTGGTATTGTGGTGATGGCCTGTCTTCTCGGACAGTAGCTATGGCTTGAACCGGACATTCCACAGCAGGTAGGGAACCCCTATGGTCACGCCTCAGGGGAGTTGCTATGTTGGCCGCCCCCTCCCACCTTTTTTGCTGATCAAAAAAAAAAAATTGCTGCATGATGCCGGTCCAAGTCCTTGAAGTCATTCAAAAAGATTGAGTCGATCAAGGAGTCTAATTAATTAAGTTTATAGGTGCCTTTTTAAATTCTCAAGAAGTCTTCCTAGTTTTTAGTAGTCAACTATCTTTATTTACATTAAGTTCTAATCTAGAAAATCTAAGTTAATTTATTTTTCCTTTGTTTGGAGGGATGTTCCAACAAGTCCTATATATAACCTTAATTTGCTATGAATGAAATGAGTAGTGCTAGAGTGTTGATTAAAATAGCCTTTGGCCTGTGAGAAGATTTTTCTTCTTGTTAACTCGTATCATTTGGTGGATTTCGATATGTGGCGAGTTTCACGTTTTTATATCTCTTAGGTGGATTTCTTAGAGTGGTGAGTGATCCCTAGCCCTGTATCCCTTATTAAATCCTCGGGTGCATGATGTTATTTTGCATCCCATTGGGTCCCTAACTTGGGTGGTGAACTTTATCCTTTTATCCTTTTTACCTTTCTTCTTTCCCATCTGTAAAATCTGGCATCACTGCAGGAAGAATTTCGTAAAGCAGGGGTGCAAGGTATCCAAATCAGATCCATTGGTGGAAGAATGGTCCTCATTACATTTGTGGATAAGGAGACAAGGGATGTGCCTGATTTAAGAACATTGGATGAATAGGTGGTTTGAGGTTATTAAACCATGGAATGGGGAAGATCCTAGCCTTGAAAGATTCACTTGGATCTATTTTTTGGGTGTTCCTCTTCAAGCTTGCTGCTAATGCAGTGGTGGAGCTAGGATTTTAATCCGGAGGGGCCGGTTTAGTAGACCGAACATATCTATCATAAATTTTTATTTTTCAATACATTATATTTGTACATTGAAATGACTGTACCGTAGGTGGGAACAAAACAAATGGATAGGAGGGTTTTGTGGGGTGGCAGGGGTGTAGGGTAGTCTAGGTTATAATTTTGTATGGGTAGATTTAACCAAAATTCAAATATACAACTAGATGTATAAAATATACACGTATGTATGTTGTTAGCTGCAATGTACACACACTACTCACTCATGCATAAACATAATCGTACGCACATGAGATTCTACTAGATGTCACAAAAAAATAATGCGCAACAAAAAAAGTTATTATTTTTCGAATAAAATGTTTCAAAAATTCGGACCATTACAAGTTTACTTTTCCAACAGTCAACGCTGTGGTGAAATGATGACGCTATGGTGAAACGAGGGCATCGTGAAAAGATCGAGCTGAGGTAGTCATTTTGGTGAAGTGATGTCTCATTTTATTTATTTTCTGTTCTAAGTCAAGCTATCTTTTTCCCATAATTCAGATTGGAGCTGTTTACATTTGGACTTATCTGGCAATCATGGTGCGCCCTGGGCGCATCAGTGTGTTTTTAACTGTCGTAACATGGCGCCTACGCGCAAATAGGCTGCGCTTCGGGCGTGCTTAGTTTGATTGCTAATTAGAACATTTTTTGTGTGCATTTATCATTTATTGAGACTTCTAAGGCTCCAAAATAACGTAAAAATTTGTGCAATCGACTTGGCTACTTGCAATCACGAAAACCACTTGAGATATTACTTGTAGCAATCAAAATCGAAACATTGGAAAGAGACACAACAACAAATGTATGTTGGATTGCTTAAAAGTGTTCGTTTTGAATCGATACAGTTGTACTGACTATATGTGTACATTGTCGCTCTTATTAAGAACAACCGCACTTCTCATATATTCCACCAATGCACCAAGGACATGTTACATGGTTTTGAGTACCGAATTGGGCCTACTTTGCTACTCCTGCGCCTGGCGCGCGACACAATGCGCTTGAGCCACATGAGGCGTAAATTGCCCTCACTTTCAACCGCTACAACCACAACACCACCTCCTCCAGAGTCACTTAACATACACTACCAGTGTAACCCCAACCCCTCTCCAATGATCCCTTTACTATCTATGAGATTTAAAGTTGTGCACAAAAGTGAATATAAATAATCACACATTTTGCAACTAAACTATGAATAACAGTTCACACAATGGAAAAAATGAGAAGATGATATCAAACCATACAAAGTTACTGAGATAATTCACTCTTCTGTTCCTTTCTTGTATTCTTTTTATCTTTTTGTCCTTCTATGTTTAGAATTTTGAAAAATGATTTTTTCCCGACTCCTTGAAGGTAAAAATTTGTATTAATGTGTAAATAAATTTGAATCAAAATTACTTGAGTTAGAAAGTAGATTCAACGAGCTTTATAATGGTTTTATCCACGTGCAAATCAGAGTTCGGAAGTGTCTGAGGCAAGCCGCCAAGTTTGGCCAATTATGCAGTTTGGAAGCTGCGCCCGGGGTGCGAGTCAATGCGCACTTGGCCTTATAACACAACAATTTCTGGCGCCGAAGGAGCACTGAACAGCGCCTGAGGAGCATAAGATAATTCTTAGAACACATTACACGTAAATTTCCCTCATCGTACACCGTAACTAGTAACTACCACGATTAGCAATGAGATGGAAAGGGGCAGGGAAGAGTAGGATAGAAGCGTGATGTGTTTGAAATTACAAGGAAATAGGAAAGCACGGAATTTCCTAATGTAATGGGTGGGAAAATTTAGACACAGATAGACAAGCGCGACCATTGATCTAGTTGTATCGCAATCTGAACCCTTGAAAAAGAAGTAACCAATCTTAACCGTTAGTGTAGCACACCACAAAGCTCGGTCCTTAGACTTATGTACATTTTCTAAAACAGTACTTCCTTATTGTTCTTTAAAAATCCTTTTTATCGATATATAGTTGGTCTTGATCCAATTTAAAATGAGAAAGTTGCGAGCATTTTACCGAAATGAATTGTCTTTTGACCCACTAAGGATAAAATGGTCACATATTCTTATGTATAAATTATTTTCGATACAAACTGCTTGGGATAGAAAGTAGATTGAGCAAGCTTTCTAACAGTTCAAACCACACGCAAATCTGAATTCCGAAGCATCTGGGACAAGCCCTCAAAGTTTGGTCTGTTTAGTGCGCCCCAGGCGCATTCCCTTGCGCCCCGGGCGCATCCGTAACACTTAGAAACATGCTAAATTTTGTGGGCTTGACACGGACACACAGGAATCCGATTCAAGCGTGTTTTGAACTGTTGGAAAGCTTGTTAAATCTTCTTTCTGACCGAAGTTGTTTTGATCGAAAATCAACTGTACATCAAAGGAAATTACTAGTTTACTCTTAGTGGGTCGAAAACCAAATTAGTTCGGTAAAAAGCTCGAATCACAATCATTTTAAATCGGATCAAGACCAATTATGATGGATAGAGAGGGTTTTCAAACTACTAAAATATGATGAAAAGGAAAAATAGAATTAAAGAAGTATAATTTTATGAAAAGTTGGTTAAAAGAAGACCGATTCAAAGATCATCGGACCATGAAAGCTAAACACTTTTGCGCTCTCTACACATTCTAAGTCCCATTACGAACACACATTCCTAAGTCTAGATTATTCCTTCATTCTGTAAGAGTTAAAAGAATCTTATAGGGCTTTCTAAAATCATTTCAACATCAAAATTCGACTAAAGCAATGCTTGTACGTTTACGAAGCAAAATTCTATTGTCTGCACCACCAGCACAATTAATCGACCACTGTGACTACCACACCACTACCACCACCGTGCGCCATTTGACTACCCTCACTTGAACGTTTGTGCCTTTGGAACATTTCGTAACTTAATTGAAATAATCTAATGCGCTACAAAGTCCTAGAGGGGGGTGAATAGGACGACCAATTTAAATTTAAATCAACCTACAATTCAAGCTACTATCCAAACTCCATGCCAATGCTATCCAAATCAATAATATAAGATAAGAGCAATTAATCTAAAGAACGCAAACACCGAGATATACGTGGAAACTACTTAGGGTCAATCATACCCTAAGCATAAAACCACGGCCTAACTATCAAAATTGCTATAGATCAAAAGGGTTTACAAAGTGCTAAGAGAGGAATACAACTTTACCCCAAAAGCTTATCCTAACTCCATCACTTTGATGTAGCTCCCCGAACTCCTTCTTGATCCCATAGCCACCACGAGTCCACCACCTCGATCTCCGCTCACCACGGCTCCGGAATCATCCGGCCAAGTAGTATCATTGGCATGTATGAGTGAATTTAAGAAAAATGAAGATTTTTGTTTTGCAAACTAAAACAATCTAGAGAGAATACATGAGAAATGAAGCATTTCTCTAGATTGACTGAAGATGACCAAGATACAAGATCTAAATCATCATAAGCAAATTTGTGCCCAAATAAAAGGAGAGAAGAGTGGTCTGTCTCTCTCTCTAAAGAGGCTGTGCAAAAATTCGTGTGTCTTACCCTAAATGAGTGAAAAATAAGTATTTGTAGTGGCAAGAACGCAGGCCAATAAGGAGCCAATAAGAGGACGACACATAAGCGCTACCAAGCGCTACCACGTGCTAGCATGGCTATCCAGTCGGCTTAAGGGCCAAGCGCTACCAAGCGCTTCCAAGCGCCAGCAAGGATCAGCAATCTCAATAGACAGAGTGCTACCAAGCGCTAGCACGCGCTAGCTCTAAAATCGTGCCAGCAAGGCAAACGGCTTAATGCCAGGCTGCCCAAAAATAAATACTAATGCCAGGGAATTAAAAGCGAGGTAAATGCAGTGAAGTTTATACACAACTTACAAATGATGCATGGAAAATATTACACTAAATGCATATGAATGCATATACCTCTCTCGAACATAATCTGAGCATCCTTCCAGGCAAGAGCTTCCCAATATTTCTTCATTCACTGGGCGGAGAATCTAGACAAGATAAAATGAAAGAACCACCTCCCAAACCCAAATGAGAAAAGAACAATACAGACTCCAATGGTTTTGACATAATCCGGAAAACGCCAATAAAACTAACATTAATAGATCATTGGAGAGGGATAAGGTTACACTCGTATTGTTCGTTAGGTGACGGTGGTGGAGGTGGTGTAGTGGCGGTAGTGGTAGAAAACAAGGGCAATTTACGCATAATGTGCATCTAATTATTCTCTTTTGCGCCTCAAGCACAAGACAATGCACCCCAGGAGCCAGAAATTGTTTAGTTTTGCAGCTCAGGCGCATTATGTCATGGCCCGGGCGCAACTTTCAAAATGCAAAGTAGGCCAATTGCAACTTCGCGGCTTGCCATTGAAACTGTCAAACTCCGATTTCAACGTGGTTAGAACCACTGAAAAAAAATGTTGAGTCTACTTTCTCACTCAAGTTATTATGATTCAGAATTATTTACACATTAAAGCATACAATGATCTTACCTATGAGGAGTCAAAAAAAAAAAAAATTCATTTTTTGGACGGAACAGAAGAGGGAAATATCTCAATACCTTTTAATTGTTTGATCTTATCCCGTTTCTTTTCGTCTTCCATCTTGCGAACGCTTATTTAGTTTAGGTAACTTTTTGTGCACTGGTCTAAATCTCGTAGTAGAAAGATGAGGACAATTTATGCGTAATGTCCATCTAATTATTCTCTTATGTCGCGCCCTGGGTGTAGCTTCCATTCTGCAAACTAGGCCAAACTTTAGGCTTGCCACAGAAACTCTCGAACTCCGCTTTGTACGTGGTTAGGGAGGGCCCGCCTGTTGTTCTCACCTCTTTTTGACGACGCTCCTACCTGGTCGCCGTCTCTCCCCGTTGGTTTCTTCCATGGCTGATCCCGATCTTGTGCTTAACGGCCAGGGGTAGGGGCTGTGGGTGGTGGTGTTGTCTGGGCTTTTGGTTTTCTGGCCGGTTCCTATCTTTGGGGAACTGGTTTGTCTGGGCGTTTGGTTTTCCGGCCGGTTGCTATCTTTGGGGAACTGGTTTGTACTTAACGGTGAGAGCTGCTCGCGGCCTTTGGTTTCCTTCTCTCCGGCTGATCCGGACTGGTCTCCGTCCATTGGTGGCTGTAGGGGTTCGATTTAACGGGACCTTAACCGTGGTTCAGGCTTGGACCCTTCCTCCGCAGCTCCGTGCTCCCGTGGCTGGACCTGCAACAAGTCACTAGCCCAGTGACCCTCCGACGATCAAGTTAGATCTCAGGGGCGGAGATTAGGTCTAGAATTAGGGTCGAGAAGCATACCTCTCATCATGAGCATCCTTTTGTATTTATAGACCTAGGGTTACTTGGCCTTCAAGCCAACGAGTGGGACGTACGCTCGGGTTACCGCCTCGGATGATGTCATACGTGACTAGGGGAGCAAAGCGGTTATGGAGCACATGGCCTGATCCAAATGATTGCTGCTGTCATGGGATTGACATGGGACCCATCTGGTGTAACCACCTCACTCAGATATCCTCGGGAGTACCGAGGCAGAAGCGCGTTTCCGAGCGATGCACCAAGCACAAGATCAGGACCATCAGCTTTCATCAGCTCACCAACCGGACCCCAAGGGGCATAGGCTCGGCACATGTGGCCCAGTTACCGATACGATAATCGAGGCCACCACAATGGCTCTGGGGTTTTTTGGTGGTGGGGCGAGTGTGCATCGCCTGGTGGCTGTTGATGGAGTGGGCGGTGTGTTTGGTTGGTGGAGTTGGGTGGGGAGGTGCCTGGGTTAAAATTGTGGTCGTTGTAGACGGGTTAAAAGTGTGGTTGTTGGCAGAGTTGGGTGCGGAGGTGCCCGGGTTAAAATTGTGGTTGTTGTAGACGGGTTAAAAGTGTGGCCGTGGGTGCTGTTGCAGGAGTGTTTTTTTTTTTTTTTTTTTTTTGCGTCAGAGGCGCTTGAGGCGCCTTATTTTTGCGCCCCGCTCGGATCTGGGAATCACTCATCAAATGCGCGTAAAGCGTGATCACGGTGCGCCCCGAGCGCATCAGTGTGCTTTTAATGCGCCTAGGCAAATAGGCTGCTCTCTGGGCGAGATTAGTGGGATATCATTTTTCGTGGGCATTTATCATTTCCTTGAGACTTCTAGGCTCCGTTTATTTCGATGTAAAATATTTTACAATGTAAAATGTTCACCAACTTTTAGGCTCCGTTTATTTCGATGTAAAATATTTTATAATATAAAATGTTTACCATGTAAGATGGTTTTTTCAGAAAACAAATTTCAAACTGTTATTTTTTTTGGTGTTTGGATGACTCTTGAAAAAATATTTTCATAAATCGACAAAATAGTGTAGAGAGAGAGGAAGGAGCTTAAATGGAGGAGAAATATGAGAATATTGGAATTGAACGTGGGTCAGGATTGACGATTGAGGAAATTGAGCAGTGAGAATTGCAGTAGAATTAAGGCAGAGGGTTCATTTCAGAAAATAAATTACGGATGATTTAAGAGTAAGTCATTTTCATCCAATTAATGTAAAATGTTTTACATGTAAAATATTTTCCTTATTTTTACATAATTAAACACCGAAAAATAAATAAAACATTTTATGCCCAAACAAATGGAGCCAAGGCTCCAAAATAACGTCTAAACAACCACTATACTTTGGAAACTATTTCTCACGCCCGGGGAGCAATAAACTGTGCCTGAGACATATCACTGACCACTTGAATGCGTAATAATCGCCCTTATTGTTATACCTAAAATACACCTAAGATCATTTATAGATCTCCACCATTTATCTAGATTTCTCGTGTTATGCATTGAAAATATACGAAAAATCTTGAGACATTGCCATCCCTTCCTCCCTCTGCCCCAACCATGCCCCCTCATATTCCCCTCTCCTCCTCCTCCTTCACCACCACCACCACCACCACCACCACCACTAACACCACCTAATCACAGGGACTAATATTTGATCTCGTGATTCTAGTTTTTTGTGGTTCACAATCACTATCACTACATAACTATCACCGTCACTTCACCACTACACTAGCACCAAATTGCAAGGAGAAGAGATTCTAGGAGTTCCATCCATGAAGATTTTATCGAAAACTTTGGATCTCTCTACAATCATGAGCGGCTAATCTTCCTCTTTAGGCTTTAGATGAAATCTTGGCAACTTGCTTTGGTTTTCGTAATTTGTACTATAAGAATTATTGAATGATTTAACTATTATTTTGATGTTTTGGGCTTTTGATATTCATCAAATGCATGGTTATTTTTTCTTATCTAGCATATGTGATTGGTTTCAGTGACATCAAAAACATAGTTGTACAATAATTTCATTTGTGATTGCAATGGAAAAGTAAAATAGACTATGCTTAGAAAATAGGTATTGTGCTTTGATTACATCCAAGGGTGTAACAACCCATGTCAGCTGACTTGCTAACCCTTAACCTAACCACGTGGCTCAAAAGGTTAACCTCAAATTATACAGTAACTATTTGATTTTCCTTATATATTATATCCATTTCAAACAACCAAATAAAATTGGCACACTGCTAAGGCTTGTGGCCATGGTGCGTCATTGATGAGTTGAATCATCAAATCGCAAGACTTGTGCAATACCATAGTTGACTCATCCTGATAGAAGCCTCATGGAAAGAGAATTTTTTGAGCAGTATTGCAACTGACCACATTCAGTATTCAAATTTGGAATATCATGCAAATATGTCCTCGGTGCATTGTGGAATATATGACAAGTGCGGTGTACTTAATAAGAACGAAAGTGTACATTTGTAATCAATCCAATGTTTCGATGTCTATTACCACAAAATGTACACATTAGTGCAATATATGATAAGTGCAATATTGCTGTTGTGTCTCTTTTTAATGTTTTGATGTCTATTGCTAACTGTAATATCTTAAGTGGTTCTCGTGATTGAAGGTTCCCAAGTCGTTCGCACAAATTTTGACGTTATTTTGGAGCCTTAGAAGTCTCAAGAAAAGATGAACACACACGAAAAATGATCTAATTAGTGATACAACTAAGCACGCCCGGAGAGCAACCTATTTGCGCCTAGGCGCATTAAGACCGTTAAAAACACATCTATGCGCCCGGGGCGCACCATGATCGAGCCAGATGCGCATTTGATGTTTGATTCCCAGTCGCCTGTGACGCAAAAAGTACCCCAGCAACAACACCCACACTTTTAACCCGTCTTCACTACTACAATAATCGTTAAAGATGACAGTTTAAAAGTGTCATTAAACGTGAAAGATGACAGTTTTGAAATTGTCATCTATGGAGCTGTCATTAAAAGTCTAGATTTGTTATGACAATAAAAAACTGTCATTAAACATATAAGATGACAGTTTAAACCTATCATCTTTGTGATAAAAGATGATAGTCTTAATCTGTCATCTTTAATCGCAAAGATGACGGATTTAAACTGTCATCTTATCTGTTCTCCATTCAAGAAAAAAAAAACCAATTCTCTTTCGAATGCGTGGCCGCCCACGTGGCACCCACGTGCCTCTCGCATGGCCGCCCAGTGGCACTTGTGTGTCGCCTACTTAGCACTTGTGTGGCTAGCAAATATTTGCTTGCCCCAGGACTTGAACTCAAGAACTTCAGTTCCTCGCGCACGTGTTACCATCTGAGCTGGCACGCTTATTGTTAACAAAAGACAAACAAAAACATGTAGAGTATATTTTCGAAAATTTTAAAATGAGCACATTTAATGTCAGTTTTGGATGAAACTGTCATCGTAGACATTGAAAGTATGAGATGACAGTTTTAAACTATCATCTTATATGTTTTTATGACACTTTCTGACTGTCATCTTTTACGATCAACTGCAATGTCAGTTCTAACTAAAACTGTCATTAAAAGGGCTTAGTTTCAATGTCGCTTTTAAGGAAAACTGTCATTAAAAGGTTTCCCATATGGGCTTCCGGAAGCGCATGTTTTAATGTCAGTTTTAAGCAAAAACTGACATTAAAGAAAAAGATAATAATGTCACTTTTATTCTAAACCGTCATCTTATATCGCAAAGATGACAGTTTGTAAGATGGACTGTCATCAAAAGTCTACCATCATATTTTCGATGACAGTTTTACAAAAACTGTCATTGTTTCAATTTTTTGAGTGTCATCTTTTAAGGTTTTTGTAGTAGTGCTTCAACAATCGACCAAAAAATAACCCGTCTACCACCACCCTCTTTTCACTACCACCACCAACAATCACTAGTCTACCATGCACCACCACACCCCCACCACCTCTGGGCGCATCTTCCAAAAAATCTGCAAAGTAAGCCAAACTTCGCGAGCTTGTCACGTACGGACACACCAAAAGTTCGAGTTGTTCATCGTAAGAACCATTGAAAATATTGTTGAATCTAATTTTGAACTTAGCAATAAAGATTCAAAAGACGCCAAACTTTGAAGGGTTGCCCCGGACACTCCCGAACTCCAATTTGCGCATGGTTTGAACCGTTGAAAAGCTTGTTCATTTATCTTTCTAACCCAAGCTGTTCGGATAAAAAATCGTTTGTATATCAAGAGATGTGACCATTTTACCCTCAGCGGTGCAAAAAAATAACTCATTTCGGTAAGACGCTCGTATATCCCTCACTTTGAATCGGATCAAAACCCATTATATATCAACAAATATAGTTTTCTAGGTGCAAAGAGATGATGGAATCCAACCATAAAAAAATTCAAGTTTCGCTTGTGAAAATTGGGTAGAGAGAAAACCACTACAAAATTCGTCAAGGCCTCCAAGACTAAAACACATGGGCTGGCTTGGGTAGTGACTTGGCGGGCCGGGCTTGCCCGGACCGGCCCGATGTTGATCCTTAATTGTAAATGCTTTGTAAACTCTTTGATATTCACTTAACCAATGAAAATATACCTACAACTATGGATTTGATCACCGGGTGAAATTTTGAACGTGTTTTAGCCTTGGTCGCCTTGACGATTTTTGTAGTGATCCTTCCTACCCAATTTTCCTTAACGATTTTTTTTTTAATGGTTGGATCGCACCATCTCTTAATAATTTAAAAACTCTAATTATTGATATATAATTGATCTTTATCCGATTTAAAATGAGGAAGAAATGAGTGTTTTACTGAAATTCATTGTTCTTGACGCAAAGAGGGTAAAATGGTCACATCACTTGATATACAAATGTTTTTTTTTTTATCCAAACTACTTGGGTTAGAAAGAAAATTGAACAAGCTTTTCTACGGTTCAAACCCCGCTTAAATCGGATTTCAGTAATGTCGGTATCAACGTCGCAAAGTTTGACTTGATTTGGAATGGAGGATGCGCCTGGGGCGCATTTGAGGTGCGCCTGGGCGCTTATAATTGCGCCTCCGGAGCAATAAAGCTTCAAAAGACGCCAAACTTTGAAGGGTTGCCCGGACACTCCCGAACTCCAATTTGCGCGTGGTTTGAACCGTTGAAAAGCTTGTTCAATTTTCTTTCTAACCCAAGTAGTTCGGATAAAAAAATCGTTTGTATATCAAGAGATGTGACCATTTTACCCTTAGCGGTTCAAAAAAATAACGCATATCAGTAAGACGCTCGTATATCCCTCACTTTGAATCGGATCAAAACCCATTATAGGTCAACAAATATAGTTTTTTAGGTACAAAGAGATGATGGAATCCAACCATAAAAAAATTCAAGTTTCGCTTGTGAAAATTGGGTAGAAAGAAAACCACTTCAAAAATCGTCAAGGCCTCCAAGACTAACACACGTTCTTGCTTACATTCGATGATCAAATCCCTAGTTCGTACGTATTTCTTCATTTTTTAAGTATTTCAAAGAGTTCAAAGAGCATCTACATTTCATCGAAAGGTAGGAGAAACTATTTCAAAGAGTTTTTACATTGCGTTGGTGGTTGTAACCACCAAAATTTGGCTTCGAAACTACTTAAGCCCCACCTTCGGCGAATGACGAAACAATTTTTCCTTGGATTCGATGAAGTGTAAATAAGGGTCATCATTTAGCCCGAAGGCCAGCGGCCGGCCCAAAGCCCGGCCGGCCCATCTGGCTTTTACCCTGCCCAAACCCGCGAAATGGGTGGGTCATCCCGGCCCGTAGTTAATAATGGGCGGGCGCATGCCTATGAATTTTTACTCGGTCCTCCTGTATCGTAAGCCCTCCCGGTACCCCGCCGATGGTAACCGCCCATTATCCCTCCCACAGGGCTCCCCATTAGCCCAAAATCCCACGAAATCCGTTCTTTTTTCCCTTGCCAAAGGAAAACTATGCCCGCTTGGCTTGAGCCCCGCTCATGGGCCCACCAGGTTTTCGGCCCGCTAGCTCGTTTATTGAGCTAGCCCGTGGGCCGGGCTTGTGCTTCAATTTATGGTAGGTAGCCCGGCCAGCGAAAAAGTAAAAGCCCGGTCGGCCTAGACCGTGGGCTGGCTTGGGTAGTGACTTGGTGGGCAGGGCTTGCCCGGACCGGCCCGATGATGATGATCCTTAAGTGTAAATGGTTTATAAACTCTTTGATATTCACTTAACCAATGAAAATATAGCTACAACTATGGATTTGATCACCGAGTGAAATTTTGAACGTGTTTTAGCCGTAGTCGCCTTGACGATTTTTGTAGTGATCCTTCCTACCCAATTTTCCTTAACGAAATTTTTTTTATGGTTGGATTGCACCATCTCTTAATAATTTAAAAATCTAATGATTGATATATAATCGGTCTTGATCCGATTTAAAATGAGGAAGAAATGAGTGTTTTACTGAAATTAATTGTTTTTGACGCACTGAGGGTAAAATGGTCACACCACAAGATATACGAATGTTTTTTTTATCCAAACTACTTGGGTTAGAAAGCAAATTGAACAAGCTTTTCTATGGTTCAAACCCCGTGTAAATCGGATTTCAGGAATGTCGGTATCAACGTCGCAAAGTTTGACATGATTTGGAATGGAGGATGCGCCTGGGGCGCATTTGTACTGCGCCGGGGCGCATATAATTGCGCCTCAGGAGCAATAAAGCTTCAAAAGACGCCAAACTTTGAAGGGTTGCCCCGGACACTCCCGAACTCCAATTTGCGCATGGTTTGAACTGTTGAAAAGCTTGTTCAATTTTATTTTCTAACCCAAGTAATTCGGATAAAAAATAGTTTGTATATCAAGAGATGTGACCAATTTACCCTCAGAGGTTCAAAAAAATAACTCATTTCGGTAAGACGCTCGTATATCCCTCACTTTGAATCGGACCAAAACCCAATATATGTGAAAAAATATAGTTTTTTAGGTACAAAGACATGATGGAATCCAACCACAAAAAAATTCAAGTTTCGCTTGTGAAAATCGGGTAGAAAGAAAAACAACTTCAAAAATCGTAAAGGCCTCCAAGACTAAAACACGTTCTTGCTTACATTCGATTATCAAATCCCTAGTTCGTACGTATTCTTCATAGTTTAAGTATTTCAAAGAGTTCAAAGAGCATCTACATTCCATCGAAAGGAAGGAGAAACCATTTCAAAGAGTTTTTACATTGCGTTGGTGGTTGTAATCCAAAATTTGGCTTCGAAACTACTTAAGCCCCACTTTCAGGGAATGATGAAAAAATTTTTCCTATGATTCGATGAAGTGTAAATAAGGGTCATCATTTAGCCCGAAGGCCCAAGGCCCGCCCGAAGCCCGGCCGGCCCATCGGGCTTTTACCCTGCCCAAGCCCTTGAAATGGGTGCGTCGTCTCGGCCCGTTGTTAACAATGGGCGGCCGCAGGCCTATGAATTTTTACTCGGCCCTCCTGTAACGTGAGCCCTCCCGGTACCCCACCCATGGTAACCGCCCTTTAGCCCTCCCACGGGCCCGCCCGTTAGCCCAAAATCCCACGAAATTCGTTTTTTTTTCCCTTGCCAAAGGAAATTTAAGCCCGCCAGGCTTGTGCCCCGCTCATTGGCCCGCCTGGTTTTCAGTCCGCAAGCTTGTTTATTGAGCTAGCACCCATGGGCCGGGCTTGTGCTTCAATTTATGGTAGGAAGCCCGACCAGCAAAAAAGTAAAAGCCCGGTCGGCCCGGACCGTGGGATGGCTTGGGTAGTGACTTGGCGGGCAGGGCCTGTCCGGACCGGGCCGATGATGATCCTTAGGTGTAAAAGCTTTATAAACTCTTTGATATTCACTTAACCATTGAAAATATACCTACAACTATGGATTTGATCACCGAGTGAAATTTTGAACGTGTTTTAGCCTTATTCGCCTTGACGATTTTTGTAGTGATCCTTCCTACCCAATTTTCCTTAACGAAATTTTTTTTTTTTTTTTGTGTGGTTATATTGCACCATCTCTTAATAATTTAAAAACTCTAATTATTGATATATAAGGGGTCTTGATCCGATTTAAAATGAGGAAGAAATGAGACTGTTACTGAAATTAATTGTTCTTGACGCACTGAGGGTAAAATGGTCACATCACTTGATATAAGAATATTTTTTTTTATCCAAACTACTTGGGTTAGAAAGAAAAATTAACAAGCTTTTCTACGGTTCAAACCCCGCGTAAATCAGATTTCAGGAATTTCGGTATCAACGTCGCAAAGTTTGACTTGATTTGGAATGGAGGATGCGCCTGGGGTGCATTTGAATTGCGCCTGGGCGCATGTAATTGCGCCTCAGGAGCAGTAAAGCTTCAAAAGACGCCAAACTTTGAAGGGTTGCCCCGGACACTCCCGAACTCCAATTTGCGCGTGGTGTGAACCGTTGAGAAGCTTGTTCAATTTTATTTTCTAACCCAAGTAGTTCGGATAAAAAATAGTTTGTATATCAAGAGATGTGACCATTTTACCCTCAGCGGTTCAAAAAAATAACTCATTTCGGTAAGACGCTCGTATATCCCTCACTTTGAATCGGATCAAAACCCATTATATGTCAACAAATGTAGTTTTTTAGGTACAAAGACATGGTGGATTCCAACCATAAAAAAATTCAAGTTTCGCTTGTGAAAATTGGGTAGAAATTAGACCACTTCAAAAATCGTCAAGGCCTCCAAGACTAAAACACGTTCTTTCTTACATTCGATGATCAAATCCCCAGTTCGTACGTATTTCTTCATTGTTTAAGTATTTCAAAGAGTTCAAAGAGCATCTACATTCCATCGAAAGGTAGGAGAAACCATTTCAAAGAGTTTTTACATTGCGTTGGTGGTTGTAACCTCCAAAATTTGGCTTCGAAACTACTTAAGCCCCACTTTCGGAAAATGATGAAACAATTTTTCCTAGGCTTCAATGAAGTGTAAATAAGGGTCATCATTTAACCCGAAGGCCCACGGCCCGCCCAAAGACCGGCCAACCCATCAGGCTTTTACCCTGCCCAAGCACGTGAAAAGGGTGGGTCGTCCCGGCCTGTAGTTAATAATGGGCGGGCGCGGACCTATGAATTTTTACTCGGCCCTCCCATACCGTGAGCCCTTCCGGTACCCCGCCCATGGTAACCGCCCATTAGCCCTCCCACGGGCTCGCCCATTAGGCCAAAATCCCACGAAATCAGTTCTTTTTTCCCTTGCCGAAGGAAATTTAAGCCTGCCCGGCTTGTGCCCCGCTCATTGGCCCGCCTGGTTTTCGGCCCGCTAGCTTGCTAATTGAGCTAGCCCGTGGGCCGGGCTTGCGCTTCAATTTATGGTAGGTGGCCCGGCCAGCAGAAAAGTAAAAGTCCGGTCGGCCCGGACCATGGGCTGGCTTGGGTAGTGACTTGGCCGGCAAGGTCTGCCCGGACCGGCGTGATGATGATCCTTCAGTGTAAATGCTTTATAAACTCTTTGATATTCACTTAACCAATGAAAATATACCTACAACTATGGATTTGATCACCGAGTGAAATTTTGAACGTGTTTTAGCCTTAGTCGCCTTGACGAATTTTGTAGTGATCCTTCCTACCCAATTTTCCATAACGAATATTTTTTTTTTAAGGTTGGATTGCACCATCTCTTAATAGTTTAAAAACTCTAATTATTGATATATAATGGGTCTTGATCCGATTTAAAATGAGGAAGAAATGAGTGTTTTACTGAAATTAATTGTTCTTGACGCGCTGAGGGTAAAATGGTCACATCACTTGATATACGAATATTTTTTTTTATCGAAGCTACTTGGGTTAGAAAGCATATTGAACAAGCTTTTCTACGGTTCAAACCCCGCGTAAATCGGATTTCAGGAATGTCGGTATCAACGTCGCAAAGTTTGACTTGATTTGGAATGGAGGATGCGCCTGGGGCGCATTTGAACTGCGGCTGGGCGCATATAATTGCGCCTCAGGAGCAATAAAGCTTCAAAAGACGCCAAACTTTGAAGGGTTTCCCCGGACACTCCCGAACTCCAATTTAAGCGTGGTTTGAACCGTTTAAAAGCTTGTTCAATTTTATTTTCTAACCCAAGTAGTTCGGATAAAAAATCGTTTGTATATCAAGAGATGTGACCATTTTACCCTCAGCGGTTCAAAAAAATAACTCATTTCGGTAAGACGCTCGTATATCCCTCACTTTGAATCGGATCAAAACCCATTATATGTCAACAAATATAGTCTTTTAGGTACAAAGACATGATGGAATCCAACCATAAAAAAATTCAAGTTTCGCTTGTGAAAATTGGGTAGAAAGAAAACCACTTCAAAAATCGTGAAGGCCACCAAGACTAAAACACGTTCTTGCTTATATTCGATGATCAAATCCCAAGTTCGTACGTATTTCTTCATTGTTTAAGTATTTCAAAGAGTTCAAAGAGCATCTACGTTCCATCGAAAGGTAGGAGAAACCATTTCAAAGAGTTTTTACATTGCGTTTGTGGTTGTAACCTCCAAAATTTGGCTTCGAACCTACTTAAGCCCCACTTTCGGCGAATGATGAAACCATTTTTCCTAGGATTCGATGAAGTGTAAATAAGGGTCATCATTTTGCCCAAAAGTTCACGGCCCGCCCAAAGTCCGGCCGGCCCATCGGGCTTTTACCCTGCCCAAGCCCGTGAAATGGGTGGGACGTCCCGGCCCATTGTTAATAATGGGCGGGCGTGGGCCTATGAATTTTTACTCGGCCCTCCCGTACCGTGATCCCTCCCAGTACCCCGCCCATGGTAACCGCCCATTAGCCCTCCCATGGGCCCGCCCATTAGCCCAAAATCCCACGAAATCCATTCTTTTTTCCCTTGCCGAAGGAAATTTAAGCCCGCCTGGCTTGTGCCCCGCTCATTGGCCCGCCTGGTTTTCGGCCCGCTAGCTCATTAATTGTGCTAGCCCGTGGGCCGGGCTTGCGCTTCAATTTATGGTAGGTGGCCCAGCCAGCAAAAAAGTAAAAGCCCGGTCGGCCCGGACCGTGGGCTGGCTTGGGTAGTGATTTGGCGGGCAAGGCCAGCCCGGACTGGTCCGATGATGAACCTTAAGTGTAAATGCTTTATAAACTCTTTGATATTCACTTAACCAATGAAAATATACCTACAACTATGGATTTGATCACCGAGTGAAATATTTAACGTGTTTTAGCCTTGGTCGCCTTGACGATTTTTGTAGTGATCCTTCCTACCGAATTTTCCTTAATGAATTGTTTTTTTATTGTTGGATTGCACCATCTCTTAATAATTTAAAAACTCTAATTATTGATGTATAATGGGTCTTGATCCGATTTAAAATGAGGAAGAAATGAGTGTTTTACAGAAATTAATTGTTCTTGACGCGCTAAGGGTAAAATGGTCACATCACTTGATATACGAATATTTTTTTTTATCCAAACTACTTGGGTTAGAAAGCAAATTGAACAAGCTTTTATTCGGTTCAAACCCCGCGTAAATCGGATTTCAGGAATGTCGGTATCAACGTTGCAAAGTTTTACTTGATTTGGAATGGAGGATGCGCCTGGGGGACATTTGAAGTGCGCCAGGGCGCATATAATTGCGCCTCAGGCGCAATAAAGCTTCAAAATACACCAAACTTTGAAGGGTTTCCCCGGACACTCCCGAACTCCAATTTGCGCGTGGTTTGAACCGTTGAAAAGCTTGTTCAATTTTATTTTCTAACCCAAGTAGTTCGGATAAAAAATCGTTTGTATATCAAGAGATGTGACCATTTTACACACAGCGGTTTAAAAAAATAACTCATTTTGGTAAGACGCTCGTATATCCCTCACTTTGAATCGGATCAAAACCCATTATATGTCAACAAATATAGTTTTTTAGGTACAAAGACATGATGGAATCCAACAATAAAAAAATTCAAGTTTCGCTTGTGAAAATTGGGTAGAAAGAAAACCACTTCAAAAATCGTCAAGTCCTCCAAGACTAAAACACGTTCTTGCTTACATTCGATGATCAAATCCCTAGTTCGTACGTATTTCTTCGTTGTTTAAGTTTTTCAAAGAGTTCAAAGAGCATCTACAATCCATTGAAAGGTAGGAGAAACCATTTCAAAGAGTTTTTACATTGCGTTGGTGGTTGTAACCTCCAAAATTTGGCTTCGAAACTACTTCAGCCCCACTTTCGGCGAATGATGAAACAATTTTTCCTAGGATTCGATGAAGTGTAAATAAGGGTCATCATTTAGCCCGACGGCCCACGGCCCGCCCAAAGCCCGGCTGGCCCATCGAGCTTTTACCCTGCCCAAGCCCGTGAAATGGGTGGGTCGTCCCGGCCCGTAGTTAATAATGGGCGGGCGCGGGCCTATGAATTTTTACTCGGTCCTCCCGTACGGTGAGCCCTCCCGGTACCCTGCCCATGGTAACCGCCCCTTAGCCCTCCCACGGGCCCGCCCATTAGCCCAAAATCCCATGAAATCTGTTCTTTTTTCCCCTGCCGAATAAAATTTAAGCCCGCCTGGCTTTTGCCCCGCTCATTGGCCCGCCTGGTTTTCGGCCCGCTAGCTTGTTAATTGAGCTGGCCCGTGGGCCGAGCTTGCGCTTCAATTTATGGTAGGTGGCCCGGCCAGCAAAAAAGTAAAAGCCCGGTCGGCCCGGATCGTGGGCTGGCTTGGGTAGTAACTTGGCGGGCAGGGCCTTCCCGGACCGGCCCGATGATGATCCTTTAGTGTAAATGCTTTATAAACTCTTTGATATTCAGTTAACCAATGAAAATATACGTACAACTATGGATTTGATCACCGAGTGAAATATTTAACGTGTTTTAGCCATAGTCGCCTTGACGATTTTTGTAGTGATCCTTCCTACCCAATTTTCCTTAACGAATTTTTTTTTTTTTGCGGTTGGATTGCACCATCTCTTAATAATTTAAAAACTCTAATTATTGATATATAATGGGTCTTGATCCGATTTAAAATGAGGAAGAAATGAGAGTGTTACTGAAATTAAATGTTCTTGACGCACTGAGGGTAAAATGGTCACATCACTTGATATACGAATATTTTTTTTATCTAACTACTTGGGTTAGAAAGCAAATTGAACAAGCTTTTCTACAGTTGAAACCCCGCGTAAATCGGATTTCAAGAATGTCGGTATCAACGTCGCAAAGTTTGACTTGATTTGGAATGGAGGATGCGCCTTGGGCTCATTGTACCTGCGCCTGGGCGCATATAATTGCGCCTCAGGGGCAATAAAGCTTCAAAGGACGCCAAACTTTGAAGGGTTGCCCCAGACACTCCCGAACTTCAATTTGCGCGTGGTTTGAACCGTTGAAAAGCTTGTTCAATTTTATTTTCTAACCCAAGTAGTTCGGATAAAAAATCGTTCGTATATCAAGAGATGTGACCATTGTACCCTCAGCGGTTCAAAAAAATAACTCATTTCGGTAAGACGCCCGTATATCCCTCACTTTGAATCGAATCAAAACCCATTATATGTCAACAAATATAGTTTTTTTGGTACAAAGACATGATGGAATCCAACCATAAAAAAATTCAAGTTTCGCTTGTGAAAATTGGGTAGAAAGAAAACCACTTCAAAAATCGTCAAGGCCTCCAAGACTAAAACACGTTCTTGCTTACATTCGATGATCAAATCCCTAGTTCGTACATATTTCTTCATTGTTTAAGTATTTCAAAGAGTTCAAAGAGCATCTACATTCCATCGAAAGGTAGGGGAAACCATTTCAAAGAGTTTTTACATTGCGTTGGTGGTTGTAACCTCCAAAATTTGGCTTCGAAACTACTTAAGCCCCACTTTCGGCGAATGATGAAACAGTTTTTCTAAGGATTCGTTGAAGTGTAAATAAGGGTCATCATTTACCCTGAAGGCCCACGGCCTGCCCAAATCCCGCCCGGTCTATCGAGCTTTTACCCGACCCGAGCCCGTGAAATGTGCAGGTCGTCCCAGCCCGTAGTTTGTAAAGGGCGGGCTAGGGCCTATGAATTCTTACACAGCCCATCCATAGGCCCTGTCCGTGAGCCCTCCTTGTAGACCGCCTGTGGTACCCGGCCAATTGCCCGCCAACGGGCCCACCCATTAGCCCAAAATCCTTTCTTTTTTCCCTTGCCCAAGGAAGTTTTAACCCGCCTGGCTTTTGGCATGCTAGCCCATTAATTGAGCTAGCCTGTGGGCCGGGCTTGCGCTTAAATTTATGGTAGGTAGCCCGGCCAGCAAAAAGGTAGAAGCCCGGTCGGCCCGGCCAGTGGCCGGGCTTGGGTAGTGACTTGCCGAGGTGGGCCTGCCCGTCCCGATGATGACGCTTAAGTGTAAATGCTTTATAAACTGTTTGATATTCACTTAACCAATGAAGATATACCTACAACTAAGGATTTGATCACCGAATGAAATTTTGAACGTGTTTTAGCCGCAGTCGCCTTGACGATATTTGTAGTGGTCCTTCCTACCAAATTTTCATTAAATAAACTTTTTTTTTTGTTGTTGGATTCCACCATCTCATAATAACTTAAAAATTCTAATTATTGATATATAATGGGTCTTGATCCGATTTAAAATGAGGAACATATGAGTGTTTTACTGAAATTAATTGTTTTTGTCCCGCTGAGGGTAAAATGGTCACATCAATTGATATACGAACGATTTATTTTATCCACACTACTTGGGTTAGAAAGCAAATTGAACGAGCTTTTCTACGGTCCCAACCACGAGTAAATCGGATTTCAGGAGTGTCTGAATCAATATCGCAAAGTTTGACTTCTTTTGGAATGTAGGATGCGCCTGGAACGCATTTGACGTGCGCCTGGGCGCATAGAATTGCGCCTCAGGAGCATTAAAGCTTCAAAAGACGCCAAACTTTGAAGGGTTGCCCCGGACACTCCCGAATTCCAATTTGCCAGTGGTTTGAACCGTTGAAAAGCTTGTTCATTTTTATTTCTAACCCAAGTAGTTCGGATAAAAAATCATTTGTATATCAAGAGATGTGACCATTTTACACTCAGTGGTTCAAAAAAATAACTCATTTCGGTTAGACGATCGTATATCCCTCACTTTGAATCGGATAAAAACTCATTATATATCAATATATATAGTTTTTGAGGTAGAAAGGGATGTTGGAATCCAACTATAAAAAAATTCAAGTTGCGCTTGTGAAAATTGGTTAGAAAGAAATCCACTACAAAAATCGTCAAGGCATCCAAGACTAAAACACGTTCTTGCTTACATTCGATGATCAAATCCCTAGTTTGTATGTATTTCTCTATTGTTTAAGTGTTTCAAAGAATTCAAAGAGCATCTAAATTTCATCGAAGCGTAGGAGAAACCATTTCAAAAAGTTTTTATATTGCGTTGGTGGGTGTAACCTCAAAATTTTGGTTTCGAAACTACTTAAGCCCCGCTTTCGGCAAATGATGAAACAATTTTTCCTACGATTCGATGAAGTGCAAAAGAGGGTCATCATTTATTCCGATGGCCCGCAGCCCGCCCTGCCAATCGGGCTTTTACCCGGCCCGAGCCCGTGAAATGGGCGGGTCGTCCCGGCTCGTAGTTTGTAATGGGCGGGCTCGGGCCTATGAATTTTTACTCGGCCCGCCCTTAGGCCCGGCCTATGAGCCCTCCCGGTAGCCTGACCGTGGTACCCACCCAATAGCCCGCGCCCGGGCCCACCCGTTAGCCCAAAATCCCACAAAATCCTTTCTTTTTTCCCTTGCCCAAGGAAATTTAAGCCTGCCTGGCTTTTGGCACGCTAGCCCATTAATTGAGCTAGCCCGTGGGCCGGGCTTGCACTTCAATTTATGGTAGGTAGCCTGGCCCGCCTGGCCAACAAAAAAGTTGAAGCCCGGTCGGCCCGGCCCGATGACCAGCCCGATGATGACCCTTAAGTGTTAATGCTTTATAAACTCTTTAATATTCACTTAACCAATGAAGATATACCTACAACTAATGATTTGATCACCGAATGAAATTTTGAACGTGTTTTAGCCTTAGTCACCTTGACGATATTTGTAGTGGTCCTTCCTACCAAATTTTCATTAAATAAACTTTTTTTTTTTTTGTGGTTGGGTTGCACCATCTCTTAATAACTTAAAAATTCTAACTATTGAAATATAATGGGTATTGATCCGATTTAAAATGAGGAACATATGAGTGTTTGACTGAAATTAATTGTTTTTGACCCACTGTGGGTAAAATGGTCACATCACTTGATATACGAATGATTTATTTTATCCACACTACTTGGGTTAGAAAGCAAATTGAACAAGCTTTTCTACGGTCCAAACGACGCGTAAATCAGATTTCAGGAGTGTATGAATTAACGTCACAAAAGTTTGACCTGTTTTGGAATTTAGGATGCGCCGGGGGCGCATTTGAAGTGCGCCTGGGCGCATAGAATTGCGCCTCAGGAGCAATAAAGCTTCAAAAGACGCCACATCATCATCTCACCTCCAAGTTGGAGGAGATTCAACTTGAGCTTCATAGTCTTTGATCAGGCCTTTGGGAATATTTATCCTTTGAAACGAGTGCTTTCTCCCGGATTTATGGGGTCAGTTCCATGCATTGATCGCTCCATTGCTCTGTTTCTGTTTGTGATTTCTACAAATTGGGTTATTGTTTTCTGTTTTTTTTTTACCTACTGAGAATCTGAATCTGTCTTCTTCTTTCATAAAAATCTGAATTTATGGTAGGTGGCCCGGCGCATAAGAGAATTCTTAGCAGCACATTACACTTAAATTTCCCTAATCTTTCTACCCTTTACCACCGTCATCGTACCTACACTACCACTGTAACTACCCCTCTACAACCATCACTTTACTACTTGCATCGCATCCTCATCACATAAACCACCATCACTTCACTACCACAATTAGCGTTGAGATGGAAAGGGTGAGTAAATGGTGATGGTGGTCTTCTTTAGAAGGTCTGTGAAATCTATGAAAGGGGCAAGGAAGGGAAGGATGGAAGCGTGATGAGTGATGGTGGTCTTCTTTTTCAAAGGTTCAGATTGCAATACAGCTAGATCATTGGACGTCACGCTTGTTTGTGTGTGCCTAAATTTTCCCTCCCATTACATTAGGAAATTCCGTGCTTTCCTCTTTCCTTGTAATTTCAAACCCATCACGCTTCTATCCTACTCTTCCCTGCCCCTTTCCATCTCAACGCTAATCGTGGTCAGGAAGTACGTGATGGTGGTTTATGTGATGAGGATGTTATGCAAGTAGTGAAGTGGTGGTTGTAGAGGGGTAGTTACGGTGATAGTGTAGGTATGATCGATGACGGTGGTAAAGGGTAGAAAGATGACGGAAATTTACGTGTGATGTGCTTCTTAGAATTCTCTTATGCGCCTCAGGCGCTGTTCATGCTCCTCGGGCGCGAGAAATTGCAAGGCCAGGCGCGCATTGACTTGCGCCCCGGGCGCAGCTTCCATATTGCAAAGTTGGCCAAACTTTGCGGCTTGCCACAAACAATTTCGAACTCCAATTTGCACGTGGATAAAACCATTATAAAACTCATGGAGTCCAATACTCCTAAACACTACATTTTCAAGGAGCCTAGCGCTAAGTGTATGACATTTACAAAAAATGTGTGACGTTGAAGGGTGTTGGGGCACCCCTTGGCGAAACCCCATTGAATGCTAAGTGGAGAAATTCTTGAGTTTCTTGTGGTGAAATTAACTGAAAAGAAGATTACTAGTATATGGTAAAAGAATTTGTGCTTATGAATGACCTCACGTTTTCAAAATCCTAGAGTCGTCACTGGTTGCAAACAACACTAAGTGTGGGTTCAAGCCTTTGGCACCAACATTATGCATGATACTCATGAGTGGCAAATATTTTCCCCTAAGAAGAGATGCAATCAAGCATATTCCAAATTAACTTGACTTGGAGATCTCGTCTCTCCAATATCCTTTCAAATATCTTGGGTGAATTGCTCTTCGCAAAATTGCAAAGGTCTTCTCTTCTGTCTTGTCTCGAACCCTTTCAGTCAAGTTATAAAAATGTTCTTCACTGAGAACATCAAATAACTCACATGCTATGATGTAATTGATAGAAAACTATCATTCTCTTGTACTTGGAGAACATCAATTTCTCACTACAAAAATCGCAATATGGTTCCATTGTCATAAAACGATGATCTATTGCCACTCCACAGGATCAATACTAATGATAGCTCTAATACCAATTTGTTGGGAATTCATGATGGACCAAATACACTTAAACAAGTGGGAGAGAAAGAAAAGAGAAAGACTCAAGGTTGAGTTAAAAAAATTGAGATTGAGGGAACCGAATTTCCCCTTCTCGGAGAGAACTCAGAGGTCTGAGTTAGAAACAAATCATGAGTGAAGTGATTTGAGGTTGAGGTAGAACAGAGCTCCCTCCTGTATTTGTGAGTCCACCATCTAATTGAGTGTGATTTATCAATAAAATTTTTTGTTGATTGATTGTGAATGAATTACCTCTCTTTAATACCCGCCATCAGTATATCATCACCAGCGGCGGCAGTGATATATGTACCAACGATATATTACCTGGTTGTGGAGATTTTGATCCATAGACACCTACTACCTGAGTGTTAGAACTTGTGGCTCATATATAAGAGGTACCGAGAAGTTCTACAATAAGGGCCAGTTGCGAGCGTAGTGGAGTGGAGTGAAGCGCAACGAAGCGGAACGAAATGGAGTGATGTTATAAGGGTATTATGGGTAGTCAGGCCATAATATGGATTAGGGCAGGATTGCAGGAAAAGAGGAGGTATAAATATTCTCTATTGTAAAACCCTATGTACTATGATCATCAATAAGAAAGACTGCTCTCTTGCTCCCGTGAATGTACCTGGTTGTGGGGAACCACGAATATTGCTGTGTCATTTTTTTTACTGTTTTATACTCGTGAATCATGTGTGTATGTTTCGATCCTAACACTGAGGGACTGCTTGGGTCGATCCAAGGCTAGCTACAACATATATACGAGTTTGAGATATGTAGACCCTATTACCTGGTTGTGGAGATTTTGATCCGTAGACACCTACGCATAAATTTCCCTACACATTACGGGAAATTTATATGTAGGTACAGAAAATCCAAAGTAATTCCCATCGGCTTAGGCCCAAATCATGAGATATACTCCTGAAGTCTTGAAAACCATTGAAATACCATTCCACGGATTTGGCTAAAATTGTTTTTGCGACTTGAGTTGGCTGGTTTGGACTCGAGTTTGGTTGTGTTTCGAACAGATTGCTAAAGTGAATAGAAAGATGAGACTCCAACAGACAAAAGAAGGATGGTATCCGTAAATTAATGTGAAGGGTTTTATAACCCAATCATGAAAAGGTTCATTGACTTGTGTAGAGGTAAACACAAGTGTAGTCAAAATGGCTGCAGCTCGGGGGCACTTGCCCAGAACATGGCAGGTGCCTTGCTTAGTTCCTGCACACCATGCGTAGCAGTCGGAACTGACTAATATGCCTAACATTTTTAAAATCCAAACTTCTTAAGTTCAAAATTAGACTCAACAATCTTTTCAATTAATGGTCTTACGATGCGCAAATCGAACTTCGAGAGTGTCCGTAGCAAGCTCGCGAAGTTTGGCTTACTTTGCAGTTTTTTGGAAGATGCACCATAAGCATGCGCCTGAGACGCATATGGAAACTGTTTCTTGCGCCCGGGGAGCAATAAATTGAGCCTGAGACGCATAAATGACCTATGCATATGTTGTGATACCTAAAAGGGAAATGATTTCTAGACTGACTTTTTTTTATTATGAGACACTCCTTTTCTTGTCCTTTAGTGGGAAAAATACACACAAAAGTTTTACTAGAAGACGAGTAATGGAGTGCCATAATAAAAAAGGGAATGTAAAAATAATTTTCCTACCTAAAACACACCTAAGATCATTTATAGTTCTCCACAATTTATCTAGATTCCTCGTGTTATGCAATGAAAATATAGGAAAAATCTTGAGACATAGCCATCTCTTCCTGATCCCTCCACCCCAACCATGCCTCCTCTCATATTCCTCTCTCCTCCTCCTTCACCACCACCACTACTAACACTAGTAATCCCTCACCAAAGGGTCTAATATTTAATCTCTTTTTGTGGTTCACAGCCGCTATCACTACATAACTACAACCATCATTTCACCACGACTACCATTGCATGGCAAGAAGAAGATTCCAGGAGTTCCATCCATGAAAATTTCATTGAAAACTTTGGATATCTCTACAAGCATGAGAGGCTAATCTTCCTCCTTAGGCTTAGACAAAATCCTTGCAACTTACTTTGATTTTCATATTTTGTATAAGAATTAATAAATGATTTAATTATTCATCAAAAAGTTAATTTTTCTTATCTAGCATATGTGATTGATTTCAGTGATATAATAAAAAACATAAATGTATAAGAATTGTATTTGTGATTGCAATCGAAAAGGAAAATAGACAATGCTTAGAAAATAGGTATTGTGCTTTGATTACATCCAAGAGGTATCGTGCTTGGATTATATCAAAGACGATCCAATATGGCAATTTAAGATGGGCTATGTCGAATTTTCAATTCCATCAAATTAATTAATTGGCACACTGCTAAGGCTTGTGGCCATGGGGCGTTATATTGTTGAGTTGAATCAACAAATTGCTAGACTTCTGCAATACCATTGTTAACTCATCCTGATAGGAGCCTCATGGAAAGAGAATTGTTTGAGCAATAGTACAACTGACCACATTCAGTGATCAAATATTGAGAAAACATACAAATTTAGGCATCCAACATACATTTGTTGTCTCTTTCCAATGTTTCTATGTCTGTTTTGCTACATGTAATATCTCAAGTGGTCCTCGTGATTGCAGGTTGCCAAGTCGATTGCACAAAATTTGAGGTGATTTTGGAGCCTTAGAAGTCTCAACAAATGATAATTGGACACGAAAAATGATCAGATTAGTGATCCAACTAAGCGCGCCCGGAGAGCAGCCTATTGCGCCTAGGCACATTGAGACAGTTAAAAACACACTGATGCGCCCGGGGCGCACAGTGATCGCGCCTGACGCGCATTTGTTGAGTGACGCAAAAACCACCCATGACCACAACCACAATTTTAACCCTTCTACCACCACCCTCTTATTACTGCCACCACCAAATATCACTACTCTACAACCTCCACACCCCTACAACCCCCGCCATCGTCATCTCACCGCCAAGTTGGACGTGATTCAGCTTGTGCTTCATAGTCTTTGGGACTTTTGGGAATCCTTTGTAACCTTTGATTTTCACCCACCATGCAATCCTGTATTTTATTAATTCCGTTAATTCCACCCAATTGATTTCCTTGTGCTGAAAAATTGATTCCTTTCTCATCTTCCAAATGGACCACGTAACTGCAAAAGGTATGGTATCCCAGATCAACTTTTTCCTCTCTTTGTGATTTCCACCAAGCCACCAATGCATAAGAACTTGAACTGACGATGGATTTTCCCATTGAATACCCCACCAATTAAGAATTTCAGACCATAGATTCCATACAGGCTGGCAGAGAAGTAGAATATGGTCCATGGTTTCTAATTCTTCCCCACACAAAATGCAGCCAGCATCTAAATCATCCCTTAGAATTCCAAGCCTGAGGAGGTAATCTGCAGTTTTTAATCTTCCTAGGTACATCATCGAACCAAAACATTGCACTCTATGTGGGGCTTTATTATGACATCATGTGAAAAACTTTATTGTGGTAGCAGAGTTTTGAGGTCTCAAATTGACTGCAAGCTTATACATGGATGAAACAAAAAAGGTGTACGGAATATTTGGGAGAACCACACAAACAACGAATAATTACCTAAGAACTAGGGATATATTTGAGCACCGAATGAAGGAAACAGCGTGTTTTAGCCTTAAAGACTCCCAAGATTTTTTCTAATAGTCTCATTTTTACTCACTTTTCATGAACTAGATCTAACTGTTTTGATGGTTGCATTCCATCATCTTTTAGAACTTTAAAAAACCCTATTTATCGATATATAGTTAGTCTTGGTCCATTTTAAAATGAGAAAATTATGAGTGTTTTACCAAAATGAATTGTCTTTTGACCCACTAAGGGGAAAATGGCACATAATCTTATGTATAAATTATTTTCGACCCAAACTACTTGGGATAGAAAGTAGATTGAACAAGCTTTCTAACGGTTCAAATCACACTCAAATCTGAATTTTGGAGTATCCTGGATGAGCCCTCAAAGTTTGTTATGTTAGCCAGCTTTAATTTACTGCGCCCCAGGCGAATTTTGATGCGCCTGCCATCCGTAACACTTAAAAAGATGCTAAACTTTGTGGGCTCGACACAGACACACCCGAAATCCAAATTTTTCCACACTTCCTCGAATCATCAAAAATCGTTTCAACATCAAAATTCAACTAAAGCAACGCTTGAACGTTTACGAAACAAAATTTGATTGTCTGCACCACTAACACAATTAATCGACTACTATGACTACCACACCACCACCACCGCCATTTGACTACCCTCACTTGAACTTTTTCGCCCTTGGAACATTTCGTAACTTAATAGCTATAACACACAGAGAGAGAAAATCTGTTTTTAGATCATAAATTACTAATGGAATTTTTGTAGAACCACTTAAACAACGAATAGTTACCTAAGAACTAGGGATTTGAGCACCGAATGAAGAACAAAACATGTTTTGCCCTTAAAGGCTTCGAAGATTTTTCTAATAGTCTCATTTTTACTTACTTTTCATGAACTACATCTAAATATTTTGATGGTTCATTCCACCATCTTTTATAACTTTAAAACCCCTATTTATCGATATGTCAATGGTCTTGGTCCAATTTAAAATGAGAAAGTTGCGAGCGTTTTACCAAAATGATAGCCTTTTGACTCACTGAGGGAAAAATAGCCACATATTCTTACGTTCATATTATTTTGGATCCAAAATGATTGGGGTATAAAGTAAATTGAACAAGCTCTCCAATGGTTTAAACCACACGCAAATATGAATTTCGGAGTGTCCGAGACAAGCTCGCAAAGTTTGGTCTATTAGCCAGCTTTATTGCGCCACAGGCGCACTCTCTTCCGCCCCGGGCGCATCCGAAACACTTAAAAAACATGCTAAACTTTGCGGGTTCGAAAATAACATTTGAAAAATCTAATCCATAGATAGTGATGGTGGTGGAGGCCTAGGTAGTGTTGTGGTGGTAGAGGTAGAAAGTGAGGGCAATTTACGCGTATTCTTTTATGCGCCTCCGGTGCATGACATTGTAGCTCAAGCATTAGACATTGTTTGGTTATGCGGCTCGGGCGCAGCTTTCAAATAGCACAGTAGGTCAAATTTTGCGGCTTGCCACAAATACTCCCAAACTCCAATTTGAATGTGGTTAGAATCGTTGAAAAATTTGTTGAGTCTACTTTCTAACTCAAGTTAAAATCTTTCTCTCATTAAAGCAGACAATGATTTTACCTTCAAGGCCGGATTCTAATTATCAAAGAACAAAAACATGGAAAGAAGACAAGAAATGAACAAAAGGGAGGATTATCTCAAAACCTTTTAATGGTGTGGTTTGATATCATCCTTTTTTTTTTCCCCATTGTGTGAATGGTTATTTATAGTTTAGTTGCTAATGTGTATATATATTTTTCACTTTTTTTGCACTGCTTTAAATCTCGTTGATAGTGAAGTGATCATTGGAGAGGGGTAGGGTTATGCTGGTAATAATGTCTGTTAGGTGATGGTGGTATAGTGGTGGTAGAGATAGAAAATGAAGGCAATTTACGCGTAATGTGCATCTAAGTATTCTTTTATGCGCCGCCGGCGCAGAACCATGCACCTCTGGCGCAAGAAATCACTTAGTTATGCTGTTCAGGTGCATTGTGTAGCGCCCCGAGCGCAACTTTCTAATAGCAGAGTAGGCTCATTGCAACTTCACGGTTTGCCACCGAAACTGTCGAACTCCGATTTCAATGTGGTTAGAACCGTTAAAAAGTTTGTTTAGTCTATTTTCTCACTCAAGTAATTATGATGGTAATGTTTGTTAGGTGACGGTGGTGGAGGTGGTGCAGTGGTGGTAGCAGAAGAAAGTGAGGGCAATTTATGCGTAATGCGCATCTAAGTATTCTCTTATGCGCCTCAGGCGCAGATAAATGCGCCTCAGGTGTCAGACATTATTGGGTTATGTGGATGAGGCGCATTGTACCGCGTCCCGGGCGCAGTTTTCAAATAGCAAAGTAGGCCAAACTTCGCGGCTCGTCACATAAACTCCAGAAGTCCGATTTGAATACTGTTAGAACCGTTGAAAAGTTTGTTGAGTCTGCTTCGTAATTCAAGTAGTTATGCTTCAAAATTATTTACACATTAAAGCATACAATGGTTTTATATTCACTTTTTCTGTCCTGCTTTAAATCTCGTAGATAGTGAAGTGATCAATGTCTCTCAGGAGACAGTGGTAGAGGTGGTGCAATTAATTGTGGTTGCGGAAGAAAGTGAGGGCAATCTATACATAATTCACATCTACGTATTCTCTTATATATGTGCCTTTGGCGCAGGACAATGCGCCCCTGGCACTAGAAATTGTTCATTTATGTGGCTCAAGCGAATTGTATCGCACCCTTGGCGCAGCTTTCATATAGCGAAGTAGGCCAATTGTAAATTTGCGGCTTGCTAGAAAAACTGCCGAACTCCGATTTCAACGTGGATAGAGGCATTGAAAAGTGTATGTGCGGTGACTATGGTGGAGGCTGCAGTGTGGTTGTGGTAGCAGTGGTGGTAGGGTAGAAAATGAGGGCAATTTACGTGTAATGTGCATCTAAGTATTCTCCTATGCACCTTGGGCGCCAGAAATTGTTGGGTTATATGGCTCAGGCAGATTGAGTCGCGCCCCGAGTGCAGCATCAAAACTTGAAAGTTGGCCAAACTTTGTGGCTTGCCACAAACACTTCAGAACTCCAATTTGCATGTGCATATAACCATTAAGAAGCTTGTTGAATCTACATTCTAACTCAAGTAATTTTGATTTAAATTTAGTGAAATATTGAAGCAAACAATGGTTTTACCATCAAGGAGTCGAGAAAAAAAAAATCATTTTTGAAAGTTCTAATCATAGAAGGACAAAAGGATGAAAGAAGACAATAAAGGAACAAAAGTGAATTATCTTAGCACCTTTTAATGGTTTGATATCATCCTTATTTTCTTTTCGATTGTGTGAACTGTAATTTATAGTTTAGTTGCAAATTTGTGTTTTTTAATATTAATTACCTTTTTGTGCACTGCTTTAAACATCCTAGATTGTGAAGTGATCATTGGAGAGGGGTAGGGTTCCACTTGTAGTATACTTTAGGTGACGGTGTTGGAGGTGTAGTGGTGGTAGTGGAAGTGAGGGCAATTAGCTAGCGCGTAACGTGCATCTATGCACCTCGGGTGCCAGACATTGTTGAGTTATGCGGCTCGGGCGCATATTATCGCGCCCTAGGCGCAGATTTTAAATAGCAAAGCAGGCCAAAATTTGTGGTTTGCCACAGAAACTTCCTAACTCCGATATCAACATGGTTAGAACCATTGAAAAGTTTAACGAGTCTACTTTCAAACTTAGCTAGTTATGATTCAAAATTATTTACATATTAAAGCATACAATGATTTTATCTTCAAGGAGTCTTTAAGAATAACTTTTGGAAGAATTATCTCACTACCTTTTAATGGATTGATATCATCCCTTTTTTTTTTGGTTTGCATTGTGTAAACGGTTATTTATAGTTTAGTTGCAAATGTGTAATTATTTATATTCATTTTTTCTGCACTGCGTTAAATCTTGTAGATAGTGAAGGGATCATTGGAAAGGGGCAGGGTTACGAGGGTAATGTCTGTTAGACAGAGCCGGCCAAAGAGTTTTTAGTGCCTAAGGCTTAATAAAAAAAAGTGTGCTCTTAAAGAGTTAATACTTGACATTGGGTTACGGAATGAAGGGTTGGGCACTTGAGCTTATGAGATGGTGAATTAGGCTAACTTGTTACTCCAATTGGGCATTTTTTCATTCTATTTGGCTTAAAAAGAAAAAGAGTCATACTCAAATCCAAGTAGTAAAAATATTGGAGTCTTCCTAAAATTTGGAATTTTTGGGATGCCCAAGGCCCGGGCCTCTTGGGCCTTGGGGTTGGGCCGGCACTGCTGTTAGATGATGGTGGTGCAGTGGTAGTAGCCGAAGAAAGTGAGGGCAATTTACGCGTAAGTATTCTATTATGTGCAGGACAATGCGCCCCTGGCGCCAGAAATTGTTCATTTATGCGGATTAGGCGCATTGTGTTGCGCCCCGGGCGCAGCTTTCCAATTGCGGAGCAGGCCAATTGCAACTTTGCAGCTTGCCACAGAAACTGTCAAACTCTGATTTCAACGTGGTTAGAACCGTTGAAATGTTTGTTGAGTCTACTTTCTCACTCAAGTTTTTATGATTCAGAATTATTTACACATTAAAGCATACAATGATTTTACCTTCGAGGAGGCGAAAAAAATCATTTTTTAAAATTCTAATCATTGAAGGACAAAAAGATGGAAAGAAGACAAGAAAGGTACAAAAGAGAGAAATATATAAGTACCTTTTAATGGTTGGATCTCATCCTTCATTTTTTTCCATTGTGTTAACGGTTATTTTTAGTACCACAGGAATTGTACATTTGATTCTAGAAGCAAGTACCTTGCAGAGAATTTTGTAGGCTGATAGGTCTGAATTCATATAAACTCTGTGGATTCTCTGTTTTGGGGACCAGAGCAATGAAAGAGGAGTTGAAACCTTTTGGTAACCTGCAGTTTTTATGAAAAACAGTAAAGAAATTCATGATGTCCGCTTTCATGAATTTCCAGCCTTTCTTTATGCTGAGCAATTGAATCCATCAGGCCCAGGTGCCTTATTCCCATCACTTGTCTTTTGTGCTTGCCATACTTCCTGAATATCAAAATCTGTCATAAGTTGTTGAGCCAATTCCACACTTAGACAATTCCCAATTCTTTCCAAGAAAGAGGGTCTGTTTACCCAAGTTTCCTAATAGAGCTTCTTGAAGTGAGTGAAAGCAGCTTGCTTAATCTGAGTAGGGTCCATAATAGGTTCACCCAAAACATTGATGGAATTAAGGCAATTCCTTCGTTGTCTGTGAGAAGCCATGGTATGGAAGTATTTAGTGTTAATGTCCCCTTTGAGATACCAATTAACTCTTGATTTTTGGTGCCACATCCTTTCCACAATTCTCCCCAGCCTCCACATCTCATTTTTCAACTCTCTTCTGGAACGTCCCTTTACTTCATCTGTAATGGAGTTTTTTTCAGCTTTCAAGTACAGGGAATGAAGCTCTTCTTCTACCTTTTGGAGCTTATATTGCAAGTTTCCAAATTCTTCAACATGACATTTCTTAAGAGCCTCTTTCATGTCCTTGAGCTTCCTAGTAATTTTAAATGCAGTCCAGCCATCATCCCTCTTTCCCCCCAAGCGCTTTCCATAACTTGAATGCAGTTAGGATTGGTGAGCCAAGCATTGAAAAATTTGAAGGGTTTGGGACCCCAATCCCTATGTCATCTTCCATCAGTAGAATAGGACAATGGTCAGAAAAGGATCTAGGCAAACCCCATTGTTTCATTTTGTATTTGTCCAGCCATTCTTGGTCAACCAAAAATCTGTCAATTCTGCTCCATTTTCCCCCCTCTTGAGTGTTAGACCATGTGAAATTCCTCCCCAGAAGCTGCATATCAGTTCCATGTCTTCTATAAATCTGCGCTTAGGTCTTTCATTCCTCCATCCCTAATAGTACACCCCTTCCTTTCATTTATGTATCTCACTTCATTAAGATCACCTCCCAAGCACCAAGGGCCAGTGAACAAAGGTTTAATATTACAAATGGCGTGCCCAAGTTTCCTTCTTTCAACAGTATCACATGGAGCAAAAATATTGACAATAATGCAAGAAAACTGATTGTAGTATGTACCTTTCACCAAGATAAAGTTTCTGTTGCTGCAACATGACTCCAACTTCAAAATGTCTGGATTCCAACTGCTAAGTAATCCACCAGCAGTTCTTGATGCACCCACTTCCGACATGTCAAAGTCTTCACCACCCTATAAACACCTGATGAATGATTTTTTTTATCCACACTACTGGGGTTAGAAAGCAAATTTGACAAGCTTTTCTACGGTTCAAACCCCGCTTAAATCGGATTTCAGGAGTGTCTGTATCAACGTCCCAAAGTTTGACTTGTTTTGGAATAAATGATGCGCCTGGGGCGCAATTAAACAGCGCCTGGGCGCATAGAATTGCGCCTCAGGAGCAATAAAGCTTCAAAAGACGCCAAACTTTGAAGGGTTGCCCCGGACACTCCCGAACTCCAATTTGCGCGTGGTTTGAACCGTTGAAAAGCTTGTTCATTTTTCTTTCTAACCCAAGCAGTTTGGATAAAAAAATCGTTTGTATATCAAGAGATGTGACCATTTTACCCTCAGCAGTCCAAAAAAATAACTCATTTCGGTAAACGCTCGTATATCCCTCACTTTGAATCAGATCAAAACCCATTATATGTCAACAAATATAGTTTTTTAGATACAAAGAGATGATGGTATCCAACCATAAAAAAATTCAAGTTTCGCTTGTAAAAAATGGGTAGAAAGAAAACCATTACAAAAATCGTCAAGGCCTCCAAGACTAAAACACGTTCTTGCTTACATTCGATGATCAAATCCCTAGTTCGTACTTATTTCTTCATTGTTTATGTATTTCAAAGAGTTCAAAGAGCATCTACATTCCATCGAACCGTAGGAGAAACCATTTTAAAGAGTATTTACATTGCGTTGGTGGTTGTAACCTCCAAAATTTGGCTTCGAAACTACTTAAGCCCCGCTTTCGGCGAATGATGAAACTGTTTTTCCTAGGATTCGATGAAATGTAAATAAGGTTCATCATTTAGCCCGAAGGCCCATGGCCCACCAAAAGCCCGCCCGGCCCAAGCCCGTGAAATGGGTGGGTCGTCCCGGCCCGTAGTTTGTAATAGGCGGGTGCAGGCCTATGAATTTTTACTTGGCCCTGCCATACCATGAGCCCTCCCGGTAGCCCGCTCGTGGTACCCGCCCATTAGCTCACCCACGGGCCCGCCCAATAGCCCGAAATCCCATGAAATCCGTTCTTTTTTCCCTTGCCGAAGGAAATTTCAGCGCGCCTGGCTTGTGGCCCTCTCATTGGCCTGCCTGGTTTTTGGCCCGCTTGCCCGTTAATTGAGCTAGCCCGTGGGCCGGGCTTGCACTTCAATTCATGGCAGGTAGCCCGGCCAGCAAAAGAGTAAAAGCCCGGTCGGCCCGGACCTTGGGCGGGCTTGGGTAGGGACTTGGCGGGCTGGGCCTGCCAGGCCCGGCCTGATGATGATCCTTAACTGCAAATGCTTGATAAACTCTTTGATATTCACTTAACCAAAGAAAATATACGTACAACTAAGGATTTGATCACCGAGTGAAATTTTGAACGTGTTTTAGCCTTAGTCGCCTTGACGATTTTTATAGTGGTCCTTCCTACCCAATTTTCCTTAACCAAATTTTTTTTTTTTTTTTAATGGTTGGATTGCACCATCTCTTAATAATTTAAAAACTCAAATTAATGACATAGAATGGGTCTTGATACGATTTAAAATGAGGAAGAATTGAGTGTTTTACTGAAATTAATTGTTCTTGACCCACTGAGGATAAAATGGTCACATCACTTCATATACGAATGATTTTTTTTATCCACACTAATGGGGTTAGAAAGCAAATTTAACAAGCTTTTCTACGGTTCAAACCCCGCTTAAACCGGATTTCAGGAGTGTCTGTATCAACGTCGCAAAGTTTGACTTGTTTTGGAATGGATGATGCGCCTGGGGCGCATTTAAACTACGCCTGGTCGCATAGAATTGCGCCTCAGGTGCAATAAAGCTTCAAAAGACGCCAAACTTTGATAGGTTACCCTGGAAACTCCCGAACTCCAATTTGGGCGTGTTTTGAACCATTGAAAAGCTTGTTCATTTTTCTTTCTAACCCAAGCAGTTCGGATAATAAATCGTTTGAATATCAAGAGATGTGACCATTTTACCCTCAGCGGTCTAAAGAAATAACTCATTTCGGTAAGACGCTCGTATATCCCTCACTTTGAATCGGATCAAAACCCATTATATGTCAACAAATGTAGTTTTTTAGGTACAAAGAGATGATGGAATCCAACCTTAAAAAAATTCAAGTTTCGCTTGTGAAAATTGGGTAGAAAGAAAATCACTACAAAAATCGTCAAGGCCTCCAAGACTAAAACACATTCTTGCTTACATTCGATGATCAAATCCCTAGTTCGTACGTATTTCTTCATTGTTGAAGTATTTCAAAGAGTTCAAATAGCATCTATAGTCCATCGAAGCGTAGGAGAAACCATTTCAAAGAGTTTTTACATTGCATTGGTGGTTGTAACCTCCAAAATTTGGCTTCGAAACTACTTAAGTCCCGCTTTCGGCGAATGATGAAACTGTTTTTCCTAGGTTTCGATAAAGTGTAAATAAGGGTCATCATTTAGCCCGAAGGCCCACGGCCCGCTTGGCCCATCGGGCTTTTACCCGGCCCAAGCCCGTGAAATGGGTGGGTCGTCCCGGCCCGTAATTTGTAATGGGCAGGCGCAGGCCTATGAATTTTTACTCGGGCCTCTCATACCATGAGCCCTCCCGGTACCCCGCCCATGGTAACCGTCCATTAGCCCTCCCACGGGCCCGCCCATTAGCCCAAAATCCCATGAAATCCGTTCTTTTTTCCCTTGCCGAAGGAAATTTAAGCCCGCCTACCTTTTTGCCCGCTCATTGGCCCACTTGGTTTTCGGCCCGCTAGCCCGTTAATTGAGCTAGCCCGTGGGCCAGGCTTGAAATTCAATTTATGGTAGGTAGCCCGGCCAGCAAAAAAGTAAAAGCCCCGTCGGCCCGGACCGTGGGCGGGCTTGGGTAGTGACTTGGCGGGCTGGGCCTGCCCGGCCCAGCCAGATGATGATCCTTAAGTGTAAATGCTTTATAAACTCTTTGATATTCACTTAACCAATGAAGATATACCTAGAACTGAGGATTTGTTCACCGAGTGAAATTTTTAACATGTTTTAGCCTTAGTCGCCTTGACGATTTTTGTAATGGTCCTTCCTACCCAATTTTTCTTAATAAAATTTTTGTGTTTACGGTTGGATTGCACCATCTCTTAACAATTTAAAAAGTCAAATTATTGATATAGAATGGGTCTTGATCCGATTTAAAATGAGGAAGAAATGAGTGTTTTGCTGAAATTAATTGTTCTTGACCCACTGAGGGTAAAATGGTCACATCACTTGATATACGAATAATTTTTTTTATCCACACTACTTGGGTTGGAAAGCAAATTGAACAAGCTTTTCTACGGTTCAAACCCCGCGTAAATCGGATTTCAGGAGTGTCTGTATCAACGTCTCAAATTTGACTTGTTTTGGAATGGAGGATGCACCTGGGGCGCATTTGAACTGCGCCTGGGCGCATAGAATTGCACCTCAGGAGCATTAAAGCTTCAACAGACGCCAAACTTTGAAGGGTTGCCCCGGACACTCCAGAACTCCAATTTGCGCGTGGTTTGAATTGTTGAAAAGCTTGTTCATTTTTCTTTCTAACCCAAGCAGTTCGGATAATAATCGTTTGTATATCAAGAGATGTGACCATTTTACCCTCAGCGGTTCAAAAAATTAACTCATTTCAACGCTCGTATATCCCTCCCTTTGAATCGGACCAAAACCCATTATATGTCAACAAATATAGTTTTTTAGGTAAAAAGATATGATGGAATCCAACCATAAAAAAATTCAAGTTTCGCTTGTGAAAATTGGGTAGAAAGAAAACCACTACAAAAATCGTCAAGGCTTCCAAGACTAAAACACGTTCTTGCTTACATTCAATGATCAAATCCCCAGTTCGTACGTATTTCTTCATTGTTTAAGTATTTCAAAGAGTTCAAAGAGCATCTACAATCCATCGAAGCATAGGAGAAACAATTTCAATGAGTTTTTACATTGCGTTGGTGGTTGTAACCTTCAAAATTTGGCTTCGAAACTATGTAAGCCCCGCCTTCGGCGAATGATGAAACTGTTTTCCTAGGATTCGATGAAGTGTAAAT
The DNA here is from genome assembly GCA_019656295.1 of Rhododendron mucronatum var. ripense. Lineage (NCBI taxonomy): Eukaryota > Viridiplantae > Streptophyta > Magnoliopsida > Ericales > Ericaceae > Rhododendron > Rhododendron mucronatum. The sequence continues at coordinate 1,928,055 of BPLT01000039.1, read as the reverse complement.
AAGGGTCATCATTTAGCCAGAAGGCCCACGGCCCTCCCAAAGCCCGTCCGGCCCATCGGGCTTTTACCCGGCCCAAGCCCGTGAAATGGGTGGGTCGTCCCGGCTCGTAGTTTGTAATGGGTGGGCGCGAGCCTATGAATTTTTCCTTGGCCCGCCCGTATTGTGAGCCCACCCATGGTACCCGCCCATTAGCCCTCCCACAGGCCCACCCATTAGCCCAAAATCCCACGAAATACTTTCCTTTTTCCCTTGCCCAAGGAAATTTAAGCCCGCCTGGCTTTTGCCCCGCTCATTGGCTGCCTGGTTTTTGGCCCGCTAGCCCGTTAATTGAGCAAGCCCGTGGGCCGGGCTTGCACTTCAATTTATGGTAGGTAGCCCGGCCAGTAAAAAAGTAAAAGCCCGGTCGGCCCGGACCGTGGGCGGGCTTGGGTAGTGACTCGGCAGACTGGGCTTGCCCGGCCCGGCCCGATGATGATCCTTAAGTGTAAATGCTTTATAAATTCTTTGATATTCACTTAACCAATGAAGATATACCTACAACTAAGGATTTGATCACAGAGTAAAATTTTGAACGTGTTTTAGCATTAGTCGCCTTGACGATTTTTGTAGTGATCCATCCTACCCAATTTTCATTAACGAATTTTTTTTTAATTGGTGGATTGCACCATCTCTTAATAATTCAAAAACTCTAATTATTGATCTATAATGGGTCTTGATCAAATTTAAAATGAGGAAGAAAGGAGTGTTTTACTGAAATTAATTGTTCTTGACCCACAGAGGGTAAAATGGTCACATCACTGGTTATACGAATGATTTTTTTTATCCACACTACTTGGTTCAGAAAGAAAATTGAATAGCTTTTCTACGGTTCAAACCACTCGTAAATCGGATTTCAGGAGTGTCTGTATCAACGTCGCAAAGTTTGACTTATTTTTGAATGGCGGATGCACCCATTTGAACTACGCCTGGGCGCATAGAATTGCGCCTTGGGAGCAATAAAGCTTCAAAAAATGCCAAACTTTGAAGGGTTGCCCTGGACACTCCCGAACTCCAATTTGCGCGTAGTTTGAACTGTTGAAAAGCTTGTTTATTTTTCTTTCTAACCCAAGCAAGTCGGATAAAAAATCGATTGTATATCAAGAGATGTGACCATTTTACCCTCAGCGGTCCAAAAAAATAACTCATTTCGGTAAGACGCTCGTATATCCCTCACTTTGAATCGGATCAAAACCCATTATATATCCACAAATATAGTTTTAAAAAATTCAAGTTTTTCTTGTTAAAATTGGGTAGAAAGAAAACCACTACAAAAATCGTCAAGGCCTCCAAGACTAAAACATGTTCTTGCTTACATTCGATGATCAAATCCCTAGTTCGTACGTTTTTCTTCGTGTTTTAAGTATTTCAAAGAGTTGAAAGAGCATCTACTTTTCATCGAAGCGTAGGGGAGAAACTTTTTCAAAGAGTTTTTACATTGCGTTGGTGGTTGTAACCTCGAAAATTTGGCTTCGAAAATACGTAAGCCCCGCTTTCGGCGAATGATGAAACAGTTTTTCCTAGGATTCGATGAAGTGTAAATAAGGGTCATCATTTAGCCCGAAGGCCCACGGCCCTCCGAAACCCTGCACGGCCCATCGGGCTTTTACCGAGCCCGAGTTTGCGAAATGGGCGGGTCGTCCCGGTCCGTAATTTGTAATAGGTGGGCGCGGGCCTATGAATTTTTACTCGGCCCGCCCGTAGGCCTGGCCCGTGAGCCCTCCTGGTAGCCCGCCCGTGTTACCCGCCCATTAGCCCTCCCTCGGGCCCACCCATTAGCCCAAAATCCCATGAAATCCTTTCTTTTTTCCCTTGCCCAAGGAAACTTAAGCCTGCCTGGCTTTTGGCCAGCTCATTGGCCCGCCTTGTTTTTGGCCCGCTACCCCGTCAATTGAGCTAGCCCGTGGGCCGGGCTTGCTTTTCAATTTATGATAAGTAGCCCGGCCAGCAAAAAAGTAAAAGCCCGATCGGCCCGGACTGTGGGCTGGCTTGGGTAGTGAGTTGGCGGGCTGGGCATGCCCGGCCCAGCCCGATGATGATCCTTAAGTGCAAATGCTTTATAAACTCTTTGATATTCACTTAACCAATGAAGATATACCTACAACTAAGGATTTGATCACCGAATGAAATTTTGAATGTGTTTTAGCCTTAGTCGCCTTGACGATTTTATTAGTGGTCCTTCCTACCCAATTTTCAATAACGAAACTTTTTTTTTTTTGGTTGGATTGCACCATGTCTTAATAATTTAAAAACTCTAATTATTGATATATAATGGGTCTTGATCTTATTTAAAATGAGGAACATATGAGTGTTTAACTGAAATTAATTGTTCTTGACCCACTGAGGGTAAAATGGTCACATCACTTGATATACGAATGATTTTTTTTTTATCCACACTACTTGGGTTTGAAAGTAAATTGAACAAGCTTTTCTACTGTTCAAACCCCGCATAAATCGGATTTCAGGAGTGTCCGTATGAACATCGCAAAGTTTGACTTGTTTTGGAATGAAGGATGCGCCTGGGGCGCATTTGAAGTGCGCCTGGGCGCATAGAAGTGCGCCTCGGGAGCAATAAAGCCTCAAAAGATGCCAAACTTTGAAGGGTTGCCTTGGACACTCCCGAACTCCAATTTGCGCGTGGTTTGAACCGTTGAAATCTTGTTCAATTTTCTTTCTAACCCAAGCAAATCGTATAAAAAATCGTTTGCATATCTAGAGATGTGACCATTTTACCCTCAGTGGTTTAAAAAAAACCACTACAAAAATTGTCAAGGCCTGCTAGACTAAAACACGTTCTTGCTTACATTCGATGATCAAATCCCTAGTTCGTACATATTTCTTCATTGTTTCAGTATTTCAAAGAGTTCAAAGAGCATCTACATTTCATCGAAGCGCAGGAGAAACCATTTCAGAGCGTTTTTACATTGCATTGGTGGTTGTAACCTCCAAAATTTGGCTTCGAAACTACTTAAGCCCCGCTTTCGGCGAATGATGAAACAGTTTTTCCTAGGATTCGTTGAAGTGTAAATAAGGGTCATCATTTAGCCCGAAGGCCCACTGCCCGACAAAAGTCCGCCCAGCCCATCCGGATTTTACTCGGCCGAGCCTGTGAAATGGACAGGTCATCTCGGCTCGTAGTTTGTAATGGGCAGGCTCGGGCTTACGTATTTTTACTCGGCCCGCCCATAAGCCCAGCCCGGGAGCCCTCCTGGTAGCCCGCCCGTGGTACCCGCCCATTAGCCCTCCCACGGGCCCACCCATTAACCCAAAATCCCTCGAAATCCTTTCTTTTTTCCCTTGCCCAAGGAAATTTAAACCTGCCTGGCTTTTGGCCCGCTAATTGGCCAGCCTAGTTTTTGGCCCGCTAGCCCGTTAATTAAGCTAGCCCGTGGGTCGGGCTTACGCTTCAATTTATGGTAGGTAGCCCGGCCAGAAAAAAAGTAAAAGCCCAGTCGGCCCGGCCCGTGGGCGGACTTGGGTAGTGACTTGGAGGGCTGGGCCTTCCCGGCCCGGCCTGATGATGACCCTTATTTGTAAATGCTTTATAAACTCCTTGATATTCACTTAACCAATGAAGATATACCTACAACTAAGGATTTGATCACCGAATGAAATTTTGAACGTGTTTTATCCTTAGTCGCCTTGAAGGGTTGCCCCGGACACTCCCGAACTCCAATTTGCGTGTGGTTTGAACCATTGAAAAGCTTGTTCATTTTTCTTTCTAACCCAACCAGTTCGGATAAAAAATCGTTTGTATATCAAGAGATGTGACCATTTTACACTCAGCGGTTCAAAAAAATAACTCATTTCGGTAAGACGCTCGTATATCCCTCACTTTGAATCGGATCAAAACCCATTATATATCAACAAATATAGTTTTTGAGGTACAAAGAGATGATGGAATCCAAGCATAAAAAAATTCAAGTTTCGCTTGTGAAAATTGGGTAGAAAGAAAACCACTACAAAAATCGTCAAGGCCTCCAACACTAAAACACGTTCTTGCTTACATTCGATGATCAAGTCCCTAGTTCGTACGTATTTCTTCATTGTTTAAGTATTTCAAAGAGTTCAAAGAGCATCTACATTTTATCGTAGCGTAGGAGAATCCATTTCTAAGAGTTTTTACATTGCGTTGGTGGATGTAACCTCCAAAATTTGGCTTCGAAACTACTTAAGCCCTGCTTTCGGCGAATGATAAAACAGTTTTTCCAAGGATTCGATGAAGTGTAAATAAGGGTCAAAATTTAGCCCGAAGGCCCACAGCCAGCCCAAAAGCCGCCCGGTCTATCGAGCTTTTACCCGGCCCGAGCCCGTGAAATGGGCAGGTCGTCCCAGCCCGTAGTTTTTAATGGGCAGGCTAGGGCCTATGAATTTTTACTCAGCCCATCCATAGGTCCTGCCTATGAGCCCTCCCGGTAGACCGCCTGTGGTACCCGGCCAATTGCCCGCCAACGGGCCCACCCATTAGCCCAAAATCCAACAGAATCCTTTCTTTTTTCCCTTGCCCAAGGAAGTTTTAGCCCGCCTGGCTTTTGGCATGCTAGCCCATTAATTGAGCTAGCCTGTGGGCCGGGCTTGCGCTTCAATTTATGGTTGGTAGCCCGGCCCGCCCGGCCAGCAAAAAAGTAGAAGCCCTGTCGGCCCGGCCCGCGGGCGGGCTTGGGTAGTGACTGGGCGGGGTGGGCTTGCCTGGCCCGGCCAGGCCCGATGATGACCCTTAAGTGTAAATACTTTATAAACTCTTTGATATTCACTTAACCAATGAAGATATACCTACAACTAAGGATTTGATCACCGAATGAAATTTTGAACGTGGTTTAGCCTCAGTCGCCTTGACGATATTTGTAGTGGTCCTTCCTACCAAATTTTCATTAAATGAACTTTTTTTTTGTTGTTGGATTCCACCATCTCATAATAACTTAAAAATTCTAATTATTGATATATAATGGGTCTTGATCTGATTTAAAATGAGGAACATATGACTATTTTACTAAAATTAATTGTTTTTGACCCACTGAGGGTAAAATGGTCTCATCACTTGATATACGAACGATTTATTTTATCCACACTACTTGGGTTAGAAAGAAAATTAAACGAGCTTTTCTACGGTCCAAACCACGTGTAAATCGGATTTCAGGAGTGTCGGAATCAATACCGCAAAGTTTGACTTCTTTTGGAATGTAGGATGCGCCTGGGGCGCATTTGAAGTGCGCCTGGGCGCATGGAATTGCGCCTCAGGAGCATTAAAGCTTCAAAAGACGCCAAACTTTGAAGGGTTGCCCTGGACACTCCCGAATTCCAATTTGCAAGTGGTTTGAACCGTTGAAAAGCTTGTTCATTTTTATTTCTAACCCAACCAGTTCGGATAAAAAATCGTTTGTATATCAAGAGATGTGACCATTTTACCCTCAGTGGTTCAAAAAAATAACTCATTTCGGTTAGACACTCGTATATCCCTCACTTTGAATCGGATAAAAACTCATTATATATCAACATATATAGTTTTTGAGGTAGAAAGGGATGATGGAATCCAACCATAAAAAAATTAAAGTTTCACTTGTGAAAATTGGTTAGAAAGAAATCCACTACAAAAATCGTCAAGGCCTCCAAGACTAAAACACGTTTTTGCTTACATTCGATGATCAAATCCCTAGTTCGTATGTATTTCTTTATTTTTTAAGTGTTTCAAAGAATTCAAAGAGCATCTAAATTTCATCGAAGCATAGGAGAAACCATTTCAAAGAGTTTTTACATTGCGTTGGTGGGTGTAACCTCAAAAATTTGGCTTCGAAACTACTTAAGCCCCGCTTTCAGCGAATGATGAAACAGTTTTTCCTACGATTCGATGAAGTGTAAAAGAGGGTCATCATTTATTCCGATGGCCCGCAGCCCGCCCTGCCCATAGGGCTTTTACCCGGCCCGAGCCCGTGAAATGGGCGGGTCGTCCCGGCTCGTAGTTTGTAATGAGTGGGCTCGGGCCTATGAATTTTTACTCGGCCCGGCCTATGAGCCCTCCCGGTAGCCCGCCCATGGTACCCACCAAATAGCCCGCGCACGGGCCCACCCGTTAGCCCAAAATCCCACAAAATCCCTTCTTTTTTCCCTTGCCCAAGGAAATTTAAGCCCGCCTGGCTTTTGGCACGCTAGCCCATTAATTGAGCTAACCCGTGGGCCGGGCTTGCGCTTCAATTTATGGTAGGTAGCTTGGCCCGCCTGGCCAACAAAAAAGTAGAAGCCCGGTCGGCTCGGCCCATGGGCTGGCTTGGGTAGTGACTTGGCGGGCTGGGCCAGCCCGGCCTGGCTCGTCCCGATGATGACCCTTAAGTGTAAATGCTTTATAAACTCTTTAATATTCACTTAACCAATGAAGATATACCTACAACTAAGGATTTGATCACCGAATGAAATTTTGAACCTGTTTTAGCCTTAGTCGCCTTGCGATATTTGTAGTGGTCCTTCCTACCAAATTTTCATTAAATAAACTTTTTTTTTTTGTGGTTGGGTTGCACCATCTCTTAATAACTTAAAAATTCTAATTATTGAAATATAATGGGTATTGATCCGATTTAAAATGAGGAACATATGAGTTTTTGACTGAAATTAATTGTTTTTGAACCACTGTGGGTAAAATGGTCACATCACTTGATATACGAATGATTTATTTTATCCACACTACTTGGGTTAGAAAGCAAATTGAACAAGCTTTTCTACGGTCCAAACCACGCGTAAATCGGATTTCAGGAGTGTCTGAATTAATGTCGCAAAGTTTGACTTGTTTTGGAATGTAGGATGCGCCGGGGGCGCATTTGAAGTGCGCCTGGGCGCATAGAATTGCGCCTCCGGAGCAATAAAGCTTCAAAAGACGCCACATCATCATCTCACCTCCAAGTTGGAGGAGATTCAACTTGAGCTTCATAGTCTTTGATCAGGCCTTTGGGAATATTTATCCTTTGAAACGAGTGCTTCTGTAATGCTCTTTGACGTTTCTCGCGGATCTACAAATTGAGTTATTGTTTTCTGTTTTTTTTTTTACCCACTGAGAATCTGAATCTGTCTTCTTCTTTCATATTTCAACGATTTTAAATTTTTCTTTTAAGTTTCTGAAACTCAAGGTCTCAAACTTTTGTTTAGATGAGCAATAACGGTGAATAAATTGTGAATCCGTTCTTTTTTTAGATGATATTGGCGGATAATGATACTGCCCAAGAACAATAATAGTGCTTGGAGTCTATATAAGTTAACTATTATCGATCACTGCCACCACCAACAATCACTACTCTATCGGAGTTTGGAAGTGCCTGTGGCATTGTGGCAAGCCGCAAAGTTTGTGCAATTTTGTAGTTTGGATGCTACGCCCAGGGCGCATCTCAGTGCGCCTGGCCATATAACCCAACAAATTCTGGCGCCCGAGGAGCGTTGAACAGCGCCTGAGGCGCTTAAGAGAATTCTTAGCAGCACATTACACATAAATTTCCCTAATCTTTCTACCCTTTATCACCATCATCGTACCTGTTGGAAATTTTCAGGATAGTGAATGGAAATTGGGGCACACAAAGGATCACCGAGGCAACCGAAGGATCCCCAATCCGGGTTCATTGTACCTGGACGAATTCCTCTTCATTTCCAGCAGTTTCAGCAAGTTATTGCCCCATAAACAGGTGGTTTATGGCAGATTTCAATCCCCAATTCATAGTGGTAGTTTCATGTTTTCAATTACCCTATTCAAGGCTGTGAATTGAAGGCCCTATTCATTTTCTGGATGTTACAAATCCTTCCAGAGGTGTATAAATAGGGCAGTCCCGTTTTGGATTGATCACAAGTTAAAAACACACTCCAAGTATACTCTGAGTTCATTCTTGTGTGAGAGAGAGGGAGACGTAGCATTCAGTTCGCCAAGGCGGCTTTCCGGTGGTGTTTCGTTAGCCGTGGTCTAGCCGTTCTATCCTGGGAGACAGACGCCGGTCAACCTCCAACACCCAACGGTGAGGCGGTGAATCTGTTTTAAGGAGACTGATTCAGGGCTCGGTTCGGTGTAACAAAGTTTCTGTATATTTCGTTTCTGTTCATGCTTAATCTGTAATCTGTTTTGTTATTGATAGAATTGTACTCTGGATTTCCGATCATGTCGCAATATTTTCGTAACAAGTACCTACACTACCACTGTAACTACCCCTCTACAACCATCACTTTACTACTTGCATCGCATCCTCATCACATAAACCACCATCACTTCACTACCACAATTAACGTTGAGATGGAAAGGGTGAGTAAATGGTGATGGTGGTCTTCTATAGAAGGTCTGTGAAATCTATGAAAGGGGCAGGGAATGGAAGGATAGAAGCGTGATGGCTGATGGTGGTCTTCTTTTTCAAGGGTTCAGATTGCAATACAGCTAGATCAATGGACGTCATGCTTGTTTGTGTGTGCCTAAATTTTCCCTCCCATTACATTAGGAAATTCCGTGCTTTCCTTGTAATTTCAAACCCATCACGCTTCTATCCTACTCTTCCCTGCCCCTTTCCATCTCAACTCTAATCGTGGTTGGGAAGTACGTGGTGGCGGTTTATGTAATGAGGATGTTATGCAAGTAGTGAAGTGATGGTTGTAGAGGGGTAGTTACGGTGGTAGTGTAGGTATGATCGATGACGGTGGTAAAGGGTAGAAAAATGAGGGAAATTTACGTGTGATGTGCTTCTTAGAATTCTCTTATGCGCCTCAGGCGCTGTTCATGCTCCTCAGGAGCCAGAAATTGCAAGGCCAGGCGCGCATTGATCGCGCCCCGGGCGCAGCTTCCATACTGCAAAGTTGGTCAAACTTTGCGGCTTGCCTTGCCACAGACACTTTCGAACTCCGATTTGCACGTGGATAAAACCATTATAAAACTCGTGTAGCCCAATACTCCTAAACACTACATTTTCATGGAGTCTATCGCTAAGTGTATGACATTTACAAAAATGTGTGACGTTGAAGGATGTTGGGGCACCGCTTGGCAAAACCCCATAGAATGCAAGTGTAGAAATTCTTGAGTTTCTTGTGGTGAAATTAACTGAAAAGAAGATTACTAGTATATAACCTTTTGATATCTTTTATTTTTTAGTTGAAAAGCTTGTTGAGCTTTTGATTTATTTTTTGTCAAACCACAATATTTTCGATTGTTATTACTATTGATGATTTTTTTTATTTATAATTGGTAAGAATTTGTGCTTATGAATGACCTCACGTTTTCAAAACCCTGGACTCGCCATTGGTTGCAAAGAACACTAAGTGTGGGTTCAAGCCGTTGGCACCAACATTATGCATGATACTCGGTGGGCAAATATTTTCCCCTAAGAAGAGATGCAATTAATCAAGCATCTTCCAAATTAACTTGACTTGGAGATCTCGTCTCTCCAATATCCTTTCAAATATCTGGGGTGAATTGCTCTTCGCCAAATTGCTAAAGCCTTCTCTTCTGTCTTGTCCCGAGCCTTTTCAGTCAAGTTATAAAAATGTTCTTCACTGAGAACATCAAATAACCCACATGCTATGATGTAATTTGATAGAATAACTATCATTCTTTTGTACTTGGAGAACATCAATTTCTCACTACAAAAATTGCAATATGGTTCCATTGTCATAAAACGATGATCTATTGCCACTCCACAGGATCAATAATAATGATAGCTCTAATACCAATTTGTTGGGAATTCATGATGGACCAAATTAAATACACTTAAACAAGTAGGAGAGACGTGAGGGAGGAGATTACACTCAATTTGAGATAAAATACTTCTACCATTCTTATCACTCTACTCTACTCTCTCTCTCTCTCTCTCTCTCTCTCTCTCTCTCTCTCTCTCTCTCCCCATCACATTGGCCACATCTTAATTATAATCACCGGAGTACATAGTTTATATAGACTCCAAGTTACATGAACCTAGCTAAGTACACAAACTCCAAGATGACTCTTCGATGTCTATCATGATTAATTCTTAATTATCTCAACTAGACTCTTCATGAACTACATACATGAACCACACCATTCATATGTGCCATGTGTCTACACAAGTCACTAGAATTCGTAAATTCCTAAAATCAAGTTTACTTCTCCTACAATCGTTGTGGTGAAATGATGACGCTGTGGTGAAACGAGGGCATCGTGATAAGATCGAGCTGAGGCAGCCGTTTTGGTGAAGTGATTTCTCATTTTATTTATTTTTTGTACTAAGTCAAGCTATGATGTGGGAGGACTTCAAGTTATTTTTCATATCTTGTTCCCAATAATTCAGATAGGAGCTGTTTACATTGGGACTTATGTATACAACACCATACCGGTATGTGAAAGCTTGAGCAAATGGAACGATCAATGGAAATGACCCCATAAATCCCGGAGAAACGTCAGAGAGCTAGACAGAAGCACTTGTTTCAAAGGATTCCCAAAGCCCCGAGTACTATGAAGCTTGAGCTCAATCACCTCCAACGTGGTGGTGAGATGAGGACGACGGAGGTAGTAGGGGTGTGGTGGTGACGGAGGTGGTAGGGGTGTGGTGGTGGTAGAGTAGTGATTGTTGGTCGTGGCAGAGATAAGAGGGTGGTGGTAGACGGGTTGAAATTGTGGTCTTGGGTGTTGTTATTGCGTCACATGCGCCTGCGACGCCTTATTTTGTGCCCGGCTCGGATCTGGGAATCACTAATCAAATGTGCGTCAGGCGCAATCAATGGTGCGCCCCGGGCGCATCAGTGTGTTTTTAGCTGTCTTGATGCGCCTAGGCGCATATTGTCCGCACTCCGGGCGCGTTTAGTTTGATTGCTAATTAGATCATTTTTCGTGTGCGTTAACCCTTTTTTGAGACTTATAAGGCTCCAAAATAACATCAAAATTTTTGCAATCGACTTAGCAACTTGCAATCATGACAACCACTTGAGATATTACTTGTAGCAATATATAGAGATTGGAAAGAGACGCAACAACAAATGTATGTTGGTTTACCTAAATGTGTACGTTTTTGCTCTATACATTTGGATTGACTACATGTGTATATTTTTGCTCTTATTAAGTAAACCGCACTTTTCATATATTCCAACAATGCACCAAGACATATTACATGATGCTCAAAATTTGAGTACCGAATGTGGTCAGTTGTACTATTAATTGCTCAAACAATTCTCTATCCATGAGGCTTTTATCAGGGTGAGTCAACTATGGTACTGCATAAATCTTGCGATTTGATGATTGAACTCCACAATGACGCACCATGGACACAAGTTTTAGCAGTGTGCAAAATCAGCCCTAATGCTATGGAATTGAAAATTTGACATAGCAAATCTTAAATTACCAAATTGGATAGTTTTGGATGTAATCAACACACAATACCTCTTTTTCTAAGCATAGTCTATTTTACTTTTCGATTGCAATCACAAATAAAATTATTATACGTACAACTATGTTTTTGTTATCACTGAAACCAATCACATACGCTAGATAAGAAAAATAAGCATGCAATTGATGAATATCAAAAGCCGAAAACATAAAAAAAATATAGTTAAATCGTTCAATAATTCTTATAGTACAAATTATGAAAACCAAAGTAATTAAGTTGCAAGGATTTCGTCTAAAGCCTAACAAGGAAGATTAATTAGCGGGAAGGGATGGCAATGTCTCAAGATTTTTCGTATATTTTCATTGCATAACATGAGAAATCTAGATAAATGGTGGAGATCTGTAAATGATCTTTGGTGTATTTTAGGTATAAGAATAAGGGCGATTCTTACACATAATAGTTTCCATATGCCGCGGCTCACTCACATGCTTATGCGTCCCAGGCGCATCTTCCAAAAAAACTGTAAAGTAAGCCAACTTCGTGAGCTTGTCTCGCATACTCTCAAATTTCAATTTGTGCATCGTAAGAACCATTGAAATTAATGTTGCGTCTAATTTGGAACTCAAGAAGTTTGGATTTTAATTTTAAAAATGTTACACGTTATGGGAAATTTACGTGTAGGTACAGAAATCCAAAGTAATTCCCCCCTGCCCAAACGCAGAACATTGTATGTGTCTTCCATTGTAGGATTACACCAAACGCTAGTCTGAAGGAGTAATTGATATGCCTAGGAAATAGATTATCACGCAGTGGGAGGCGTACGTTGTTGTGCCAAAAGCCAGAAGAAATGTTAGATTCGAGGATTACATAGCAGTTTCCAGACCCGTGTTCAATTTGGATAGGGTTCAGTATGAGTGGCGCATCTGAGAATGTTATAGGCAGAACGATAGTTGTCAAAGGCACGCCTAGATACAAGGCAAGGTGAGGCGCACCCCCAGCGCCTTGCATCAGCCCAGACGAGGCGATTTGAACAAGGCACAGTCAAGACACAAAAAAGCAAAAAGGCAAGAAAGACGATAAGGCGCAAAAAGCCAAAAGGTGAGAAGGACGAAAGGGCGCAAACAAGCACACTTCTTTCAAAATCGACCAAAAAAGAGCGCTTTGACCAATAAAGATGAGGGCAATTTACGGGTAATTTGCATCTTAGTATTCTCTTATGCGCCTAAGGCGTTGGACAATGCGCCTCGGGCGCCAGAATTGTTTAGTTATGCGGCTCAGGAGCATTATATTGCGCCCCGGGCGCAGCTTTCTGTAGAAAGTAGGCCAAACTTCGCGGCTTGCCACAGAAACTGCCAAACTCCGATTTCAACGTGGTTATAACCATTGAAAAAGTTATTGAGTCTACTTTCTCCCACTAGTATTATAATGCATATTTATTTTCACATTAAAGCAAACAATGATCCTAAACCTCGTAGATATTGAAGTGAACATTGTATAGGGGTAGTGTTAGTATAGTAGTGATGTGAGGTGACGGTGGTGGAGGTGGTGCGGTGGTGGCAACGGTAGAAAGATGAGTGAGGTTGAGTATAATTATTCTCTCGCCCCGGGCAAAGGTTCCAAATTGCAAACTAAGTCAAAGTTCCGGCATCCACAAACACTCTCAAGCTCCGTTTGTACGTGGTTAGAATTGTTGAAAAGCTTTTTGAGTCTACTTTCTAACTCCAATAATTATGATTAAAAATTATTTACACATTAAAGCATACAATGATGTTACCTTGAAAAAGTTGAAAAAGACATTTTTTGAAATTCTAATCATCGAAGGAAAAAAAGATGGAAAGAAGACAAGAATGGTACAAAAGAGATGAGGTGACTAGTAATATTTGGGATGGTTTGGATTCTAGAAACTGGAGGCTGAATTTTAAAAGAAGTTTACGAGACTGGGAGAATCAACCACTATGGGCTTTGAAAGAAAGATTGCAGTCTTATGTTATGGACCCGTCCAAGTCTGACTCGTTATTATGGAGGTGGACAGAGGACAAGAGGTTTACGGTTAGATCTGTATATGAGCAGTGGGAATTGCTAAATCAAGATCGGAATTCATTATTGGGTTTGATTTGGAAAATTTTGTGCCCTCCGAAGGTGGAAATTTTGGCTTGGATGGTTATTCAGGAAAGCGTGTCCACGAAGTCCGTTCTAATCAACAAGAACATTGTGCTGAATGATCAAACTTGTCTGTTGTGTTCGTTGTGCCTGGAAACGCCCAACCATTTATTCCTCCATTGTAAGTTCTCCTGGACTATATGGTCTCAAATTTTGGATTGGTGGCATTTTTTTTGGGTTTGTCCTCCCTCGGTAGCTGGGGTGGCGAGTTGCTGGTTTGATTCCAGTTTTCGTAACCTGGAAAAACATATTTGGGAAGCCTGTTTCTTTGCGACGATTTGGTCAATTTGGATTATGCGGAACAGGATCGTATTCCAGAGTGTGGCGATCAGCTCTGAGGAGATAGTGGACTTAATCAAGTACAGGGTGGCTATGTGGATGAAGGTAAAGTTTGATATTAAGGTGTATTCAATCGAGGATCAAAGGGTATTTAGATGGTATTTGAGTGTTAAAACTGTAATCTTTGAGGTGTTTCTCATCCAATCTCCTGCTGGATGAGTTTGGTTTCGTTTTGCTGAGTTTGAGCTATATGCTCCCAGCTTTTCCTCTCGATGTATCCTTTCGAGATTTGATAAAATTTCGTTTTGCCGAGCAAAAAAAAAAAGAATGGTACAAAAGAGAGAAATAAATATGCTAATTTTATGTTGGTCATACAAAGATGATTATATTTTCTTCAAGTGTGACTGACTGTGAATGGTGTGGTTGTGCATCCAAAGTTTGTCAGGGTTGTCAGCAAGTAGAACGGGCGATTGGTGTTCGTTCATTGTGATATAATTATGTGGGTGTGTCAGGCAATATCATAACACCTTACTAAGGACACTTAATTTATTGAACACCAATTTCTTTGAGCCGTCGCATTAGGCGTGCGCTAGTCTATATAATAAGGAAGTAGTGTTCTTGAAAATGTACACAAGTCGAAGGACCGAGCTTTGTGGCGTGCTAAACTAACGGTTTGAGATCGGTTACTTCTTCTTTTTCGATGTTTCAGATTGCGATACAGCTAGATCAATGGTCACGCTTGTTTGTTTGTGCAGGTATTGAAGTGATGGTTGTAGAGGGTAGTTGTACTGTGGTAGTGTATATATGTGCGGTGGTGGAGGTTGTGCTGTTTTAGTAGGTAGAAAGATGAGGGCAATTAATGTGTAATATTGCGCATCTCAGAATTCTCTAATGCGCCTAAGGCGCTGTTCAGTGCTCCTCGGGCGCCAAAAATTATTGGGTTATATGGCCAGGCGTATTAAGTCGCGCCTCGGGCGCAGCATCCAAACTGCAAAGTTGGCCAAACTTCACGGCTTGCCACATACACTTTCGAGCTTCAATTTGCACATGGATAGAACCATTAAAATGCTAGTTGAGTCTACTTTCTAACTCCAGTAATTTTCATTCAAATTTATTTAATTATACATTAATGCAATCTTTTACCTTCAAGGAGTCAAGAAAAAATTCATTTTCGAAAATTCTAATCATAGGCAAAAACATAAAAAGAATGACAAGAAAGGAACAAAAGAGAGAATTATCCATTTTTCCTTTTTCGATTGTGTGAACTGTTATTTATAGTTTAAATCTTGTAGATAGTGAAGTGATCATTGGAGAGGGGTAGGGTTACGTTGGTAGTGTATGTTAGGTGACGGTGGTGGAAGTGGTGGTACATTGTTGGAATGCGGAAGCAACATTGGTTATGGTCTACATATCTCAAACTCGTCAGTCTGCCCTTTTTTCATGAAAAGAACTCCGACAATAATCAAACCATGTCAGTCAAAACTTTCGCACGTGCTCCAAGAAAGACGACGGCAAGGCAAAAGAAGTAGTGGCGTTGAGGAACTCCCTCATCTCGTCACTCAGCTCTCTCTACTCGGCCCCTATCGACCTCGGATGATTTATGTTTCTCCCGCAACAATTTATTCTACCCTACAAATGACTTTAGCTTTGCTAACTTGGCTCAAAGTTGTATATCCACCTTGCTAGACCTCCCAGTTGTAGCTTTTGAAGAGCCTGAGGTAATCTGTTAAAGAGATGGTGGTACGGGTGATGAATGTAAGTTTTATTCTTAATAGGGTTAGATAATTAACACCTCACATTATGCCAGGATCTAGAACTATCATGATAATCACAGTACAATCATTAAGCGGAAACTTAAGGAATCAAGAACGGCGTACCCGGATCCATTTAAGCGGAACTTGAGAGATCCAGCAAGTGACTGTAGCAACCATAATTTACTAGAGCATTAAGCCCTAGGTAGAAAGCAGGTTTCTCTCTTTTGCCTTCATTCTAGCTGTTTAGTATATCACGTTAATTTGATGGAACCCTAAACGATCTTTTATAGGCAGAGAGAGGACCGGTTTCCTTAATGAACATTATACTCACTTCCCATCAAAGTAGAGTCTATTTAGGAAACAACTTCTCTATTTAACCAATAGAATAAATAAAGATATGGAGAATCCTATTAAACTCATAATCAATATGTGCCATATAAAATATGTGGGCCACCAAATTGACTAAATCAAAAATTAGTCTTACATTCTCCCACTTGGCCCATATGATAACTTAAGTAGAGTTTAGCAAGATGAACATAAGGCGCGCAATAAGTCCATATCAAGTTCTTCTTAATTCGGTCACAATCATAATACTATTATTAAACAACCCACTAATGTGAGTCATGACGGTTCTACATCACAATGACATAGTCCCTTCCATGTACCACAACACTAGCAAACTATTTAACATAGTCTTTAAGTGAGAAGCGTTTTCATAAGGTCCAACGATAATGTCTTTTGACAAAGACTATTCCTGTAATCACAAATCATTCACATACATGTACGTACACTAATCATTACAGGAATTATCAGAAACACTTAATTGAGATCTCTCAAAGTGTCGAATAACATCATCATTATATTGCAGTCCATAAGTTACAACTGTTATGGGGTATGCTAGACTCATTCAATTAGCATATTTCTTAAACGTCCTTACGTTAACCCCTTCATAAGTAGATCTGCAATCATACGCTTTGTGCTTATGCCTTTAGTGACACTTTTGTTTCTGAAATTTTTCTTAGAAAAGAAAATAGTTGCGGAATCATAAACTCCTAGCAACTTGGTAATGGTGTCGACAACCCCAAATCCTAAAATAAATTTTCCAACATCTATGCATGAAGTATGGCCTCAAAGCATCCCACAATTCAACCAACATAATGGATGAAATAATGATAGCTACGTTAAAACTTTTGTTTGCTCCTTCACATAATAGGAACAACTAAGCAAAAGTAAACTTTCTACTACCAAAACTTCAAACAAAATCTGAATCCGAGTAGCTAATAAACTCAACATTATCAGACTTCCTCAATGTGAGCATATAACCTTTAATTTAAAAGTTTATAAGAAAAACTTTTAAGTGCAAACAATAAAGATCACTATAGCAAGCAAAACACCATCAGCATACATATCAAAAGTATAAACTTACTCCCACTAATCTTTGGATATATACACTAATCAATAGTATTTTTTTCTTAATTCCAAAGAAAACCAATGGTAATAGCAAACATAAATAACCAATGGCAGGGAGTTTGTTTATATCCATAAGTTGACTTCCTAGATTTGTATTAACGTGCTCCTTTACTTAAATTGAGAAAAATTAGGTTGATTCATATATAGACTTCATCATCTAAGCTTTCATTCAAAAGCTTATTTTCACATCCAAATGTAACCCCCAAAACATAAAGAGTTACCTACCAACGCCATAATAATTTTTCAGCGAGTTCTTCTTGGATACAAGAGAGAAAGGCTCCATAAAATTACGCCTCCTTTCTGAGTGTAACCCTTAGCCACAAGTTTGACTTTATATCATTTTATATTGCCCTCTAAGTCAAAAGTAGTCTTGAGGACCCACTTATAACATACTTTCTTGTATCCTTATGGCAATTCAACGAAATTTTAAACTTCATTATGTTTTATGGGTCTCAACTCATCGTTCATGGCATTAGTATGTTCAAGAAAATTATCACTTTACGCAGCTTGTGAAAATGAAATCGGATCAAAAGCATATGTGTAGATAAATCAAATAATCATTCAAATAGCAAATCTCTTGTTCCTTCGAGATATTCTTAATGCTATCTTTTGTGATTATTCCACAATTTCTTCATTGGTATCAATCTCGTAATGGAGTGATTAACAACTTACTTGTTATTCTAAAATATTATGTTGTTTAACAATGATAAGAACAACATCCTAAGTTACGGGTAAAGAACTTATACCCTAAGTTTGAATAACCATATTACATGGTTTATCACTCCCACTGATTTCACCATTCCTAAAGATTCTGAATGACCGATTTCTATAATTGTCGTACAATGGTTAAGTAGTAAAACCTATACCCTTTGAATTTTCTAGAGTAACTAATAAGGTCACCATAGCTCATTCGAAAATTCAAATTCCTTTCATGTGAATTAAAAATTCTTGCCTCTGCTGGACAACCTTAAACGTTCAAGTGTCCTAAGTTCAGGTTCCTTCCTATCCATAGTTTAAAAGAAGTATTTGAAACTACCTTACAAGAAACCTGATTCACATAAATGCAAAGTTCTTTAAAGAATTTTTATATACACTACATAATGGGTAATTTGGAGTTACAAACATACTTTTAATCATACAGACATACAATTACCTTTCAGCTATCACATTATGCTAAATGGAATAGACCTCTCATAATATTTATCACATATGTCTTACGTCATGATTTTTACAATATTTTCTATTTATCCTTTCTATCTCAATAGCACACACCTTAGTATTCATTGAGCGAAATCTTTATGTAATAGAAAACTTACATAATAGAAAAAGTCATCTATAAATGATAAAATAGGTCTCTTAAATGATTTTTTTTTTTACGTCTATATAAAACACTTTAAGAAGCCTGTAATTTCTTGTGACTTACTCCTTACTGAAAATGATTTGCTTGTACTTAATGCAAATCACACACATAAGAGATTAATAAAATTTCTATCATATATTAATCTCACAATATGTTTAATTGAAACATAGTTTCAATCGTCAATGTCACAAGATAAAGTAATTTCCATTCATGAGGCTACTAACCAAACTAACATTATGATGCAGAATAAGGAGAGTTCTTAATAAAATGGTCGTCAAACTTTAGTTCATTCAAACATAATAAAATACCATAAGACAATAATTGGTATTTTTCAATCACCATAAAATTTGGTTTCAAAACTTGAAAGATATAACAATAAAATTTAGTTCGAACAAAGGAAACTAAATTTGTAAACATTATAGAAACCACAAAATGATAACCAACTCTTAAATAACAAACAATAAGTCATAAAGCCCTTTTTTTTAAATAAAAACTGTAACCCAAATTTTTAAAACTTAATGGGCTTGTGTTTTTAATAACTTCAAATCTCTCCACATCTTGGTCATAAAAACATAAGTAGTAGCTCATAATTAAATCACTTCATAGTTGAGGGACTTACAATTAGCTATTTTTGATTCGAAACATACAACATTAGTAATTACTTTCCCCTTTCGAATCACTTCCTACGTTTATGACAAACTTTCAAATAATGTCTCAACTGTTTATAGAGGTGACATATATCATTGTCCTTACATTCTTTCGAGTCCAAAATCATTAGCAGACTCATTAGTATCACATAATGCCAACTTTATGTCCCATTTAGGCTTCCTCTACTTTAATTCTCAAGTACTTTAGTTGAGTAGACCAAATATAACATTTCAATAGTATCCTCAAGCATTCTAAGCACAATAAACATGATAGTGCTCACTTTAAACATTCACACGAACATAAGGCTTAGTTTATTCCATTTCATTCATACTTCACCAAAATAAAGTAATTTTTCTAAAATAATACTTTATCAAGATCTAGTATTCAAAAAGAAACTAATCTTATTCTTTTTCAAAATGAGAAACTCAATTAGTTAAATTGAAATGAAACATACCAAGCATGTGAATGTGAAGCTGATATAATTAACAATGCACACATAATATATACTCACTACAATAATGCTTTGAGTAACCAATAAGTTGACAAAATAAATTGTCCAAATAGTAATAAATAGTGCAACAGTGATCTGCCTTTGGGTTCATATAATGTTACACTATTAACAGTTATGGTGATTCCCTTCAGTAATAGGACTAATCGATAAGGATTCACAATTAAGTAGGCTTGTTAGCTTTGAGTATCCAATTCCAATCTGAATTGTGAATACTTATAAATTATCCTATTCCAATTCACTAATCACTTAGAAGTGGTGCACCTTTGGTCCTACCTAATTTCTATGTGACTAAAGAACTGCGATTCGCAAAGTCATTATTTTAACACTTAAAAATGGGAATAAGTTTCATATATAACTTGATATTTATGAGTCATTCCAGTTGGGCCACTTTGGTGACTACCAAACTGTATCATAATATAAATATCAAATAGAATAAGTGTTAAGTTTCAGTAATTTTAATTGAAATCTATGAAACATTCCAGTTGGGCCACTTTGGTGACTACCGAACCGCATCTTAATAACGATTTCAATCAAGATAATAACTTTTGCATAAACTTTAGGTGAAAAAATAAGAAGAAAAGTATCACTATTTTAACACCTCGTCATAATAGGTAATAAAATTTCATAATTTGATTAACATCTATCAACATTCCGGTCGAATCGCTTTTGCGACACCAAACCGCATCCTTATATAGAGTCAAATCAAATAGTGACTTTTCCCTGACATTAGGTGAATCTTAAATTATTCATAATTCCATAATATGATTTGATATCTGAGAATCATTATGATTGGGTCACTTTGGTGACTGCCAAATCTTCCATATTATAGATTCAAATCAATAACTTTCTTTATGGACATAAGGCGAATAACAAAGTATTCACAAATAAAATTGAAATTCGACGATTCTACAAACCATTATGATTGGGTCACCAAATCAAACATAATGTAGATTATTCATCGAAACAATAATTTTTCACATAACTGTTAGGTGAATAAATAACAATAATTATTCACAATTAGAGATCATTATCATAAATCCATTAGCATTATCTCACACAAGAATCACACAAAACTTCTTCGCAACATTCCATTTTAATATTTGCAAAAATTCATGAGTCCTTAATTTTTCATCATTAAAAATTAGAATGCCGAAACAAATTGCCCGAAAGGATCTATTATTCATAAGTTCGGGTACCCACCTGAGATCAAAAGAATTCATTATTCAATAGTACGGCACCGAAATCGGAAATAATAGAAAAGTACCTTATAAAAGCAAGATTAAAACCATGATGTCATTTACGTAGATGACAGAATGTGGGTAATGGCTTCATCATCATCATCATAAAAATTTGCCCCCAAATTAATGTAATCTTTTACGCTTCTAACATGAGGAGGCCAAACACACCGTGCATGCAAGTAATCGGTAACTTTCGTGATTTAATAAATGA
The DNA here is from genome assembly GCA_019656295.1 of Rhododendron mucronatum var. ripense. Taxonomy (NCBI): domain Eukaryota; kingdom Viridiplantae; phylum Streptophyta; class Magnoliopsida; order Ericales; family Ericaceae; genus Rhododendron; species Rhododendron mucronatum. The sequence goes on along the minus strand of BPLT01000039.1, from coordinate 1,907,088 downwards.
AGAGAAACGGAGCACGATCCTTAATCACGATATACGCGTACGATGGAGTATTCCCAAACATATCAAACATAAATATGCAAGAAATAGCAACGGGATTCATTCATGGTTAATTACAACCGATAGCGGCACAAATTGAATTAACAATACACTTATCTTCAACGGAAAATCATGATGTTCATAAACCTATAGCTCTGATACCACATGTAAGTTTTATTCTTAATAGGGTTAGATAATTAACACCTCACGTTATGCCAGGATCTAGGACTATAATGATAATCACAGTACAATCATTAAGCGGAAACTTAAGGAATCAAGAACGGCGTACCCGGATCCATTTAAGCGGAACTTGAGAGATCCAACAAGTGACTGTAGCAACCATAATTTACTAGAGCATTAAGCCCTAGGTAGAAAGCAGGTTTCTCTCTCTTGCCTTCATTCTAGCTGTTTAGTATATCACGTTAATTTGATGGAACCCTAAACGATCTTTTATAGGCAGAGAGAGGACCGGTTTCCTTAATGAACATTATACTCACTTCCCATCAAAGTAGAGTCTATTTAGGAAACAACTTCTCTATTTAACCAATAGAATAAATAAAGATATGGAGAATCCTATTAAACTCATAATCAATATGTGCCATATAAAATATGTGGGCCACCAAATTGACTAAATCAAAAATTAGTCTTACAATGAAGAGGTGTGGTGGGGGTAGAGTAGTGATTGTTGGGTGTGGCAGTGATAAGAGGGTGACGGGTTTAATTAAATTGTGGTGGTGGGTGTTTTTGCAGAAGTAATTTGCGGTACGTACGGGTGATGAAAATATTTTTTGCGTCGCATGCGTCTGAGGCGCAGTATTTTTGCGCCCTGCTTGGATCTGGGAATCACTTATCGTATGCGCGTCCGGCGCAATCAATGGTGCGTCCCGGGCGCATCAGTGTGTTTTTAGTTGTCTTAATGCGCCTAGGCGCAAATTGTCTGCGCTCTGGGCGCCCTTAGTTGGATTGCTAATTAGAATCAATTTTCGTTTGCATTAATCATTTCTGGACCTATAATGCTCCAAAATAACATCAAAACTTGCAATGACGAGAACCACTTGAGAAATTACTTGTAGCAATAGACATCGAAACATTGGAAAGAAAACGGGGCCATAGATGCACATTACGTGTAAATTGACCTCTTTTTCTACCGCTACCAGTCTACCACTGTTGAAAATAGTAAGCTTGATTGTGTGGAAGCTGCAAGAGTGAAGCTTCATGGAAGCTCCCCTGTCTATGGTTAAATAAGAAAAACAGTGGTTGACTGAAGATTACTTAGCCGCGTTAATATTGTGTTTAGAGTTCTATAAATAGGATCGATATTTGTGTAATGAAATTGTAATGAGTGGTAGAGAGAAGAAGAACACCTTGAGTGTTCTTGAGAGATTGAGAGAACCCCTGTGGGGTTTCTCCCCACAATCAGTGGGAGAGAAAGAAAAGAGAAAGACTCAAGGTTGAGTTAAAAAAATTGAGATTGAGGAAACTGAATTTCCCTTTCCCGGAGAGAACTCAGAGGTCTGAGTTAGAAAACAAATCATGAGTGAAGTGATTTGAGGTTGAGGTAGAGCAGAGCTCCCTCCTGTATTTGTGAGTCCACCATCTAATTGAGTGTGATTTATCAATAAAATTTTTTGTTGATTGATTGTGAATGAATTACCTCTCTTTAATACCCACCATCAGTATATCATCACCAGTGGCAGTGATAGAACTTGTGGCTCATCTATGAGAGGTACCGAGAAGTTCTACAATAAGGGCTAGTTGCGAGCGTAGTGGAGTGGAGCGAAGCGCAACGAAGCGGAACGAAATGGAGCGATGTTATAAGGGTATTATGGGTAGTCAGGCCATAATACGGATTAGGGCAGGATTGCAGGAAAAGAGGAGGTATAAATATTCTGTTGGAATTTGGGGCCAGTTCGGGACCAAATCGGGTCGCCCATGTGGGCATGATCCGGTGACCCAGATATTAGAGAGTCCTATCTCATCTTGGAGATAAGATAGAAGAAGTTGAAGTAATTCTAATCTCTTAGGATTAGAAGACTTCTAAAGCATCTAGGATGCTCTCTCTCTCTATTTATTTCCTGCAGAATGTTCATAAAGAACACACACAATAATATACTCCAGAGATATAATAAAGATATAGAGTTCTCGGAAACTCTCTCGCTCTTCGATAGTTCTCTCTCTACCATTAAAGAGCAATCTGAGCTTTTGCACCGTGGAATAGAGGGTGATACTCGATCCTCGTAGTATCACTCCATTGCAGGAATATGTTGCTGATTTGGTACGTGATCAAGAGTTCGTAATCCATCCACACCAAAGGTTCGGTTCGGTTAAAGTTCGTAAGGTAACCCGAACCACCCGCTTCCGCACTATGGTTATATTTTTCTAACATATTCTCTATTGTAAAACCCTATGTACTATGATCATCAATAAGAAAGACTGCTCTCTTGCTCCCGTGAATGTACCTAGTTGTGGGGAACCACGAATATTGCTGTGTCATTTTTTTTACTGTTTTATACTCGTGAATCATGTGTGTGTGTATGTTTCGATCCTAACACTGAGGGATTGCTTGGGTCGATCCAAGGCTAGCTACACATATATACGAGTTTGAGATATGTAGACCCTATTACCTGGTTGTGGAGATTTTGATCCGTAGACACCTATGCATAAATTTCCCTACACATTACGGGAAATTTATATGTAGGTACAGAAAATCCAAAGTAATTCCCATCGGCTTAGGCCCAAATCATGAGATATACTCCTGAAGTCTTGAAAACCATTGAAATACCATTCCACGGATTTGGCTAAAATTGTTTTTGCGACTTGAGTTGGCTGGTTTGGACTCGAGTTTGGTTGTGTTTCGAACAGATTGCTAAAGTGAATAGAAAGATGAGACTCCAACAGACAAAAGAAGGATGGTATCCGTAAATTAATGCGAAGGGTTTTATAACCCAATCATGAAAAGGTTCATTGACTTGTCTAGAGGTAAACACAAGTGTAGTCAAAATGGCTGCAGCTCGGGGGCACTTGCCCAGAACATGGCAGGTGCCTTGCTTAGTTCCTGCACACCATGCGTAGCAGTCGGAACTGACTAATATGCCTAACATTTTTAAAATCCAAACTTCTTAAGTTCAAAATTAGACTCAACAATCTTTTCAATTAATGGTTCTTACAATGTGCAAATCGAACTTCGAGAGTGTCCGTAGCAAGCTCGCGAAGTTTGGTATTGTGTTTTGATTACATCCAAGAGGTATCGTGCTTGGATTATATCAAAGACGATCCAATATGGCAATTTAAGATGGGCTATGTCGAATTTTCAATTCCATCAAATTAATTAATTGGCACACTGCTAAGGCTTGTGGCCATGGTGCGTTATATTGTTGAGTTGAATCAACAAATTGCTAGACTTCTGCAATACCATTGTTAACTCATCCTGATAGGAGCCTCAAGGAAAGAGAATTGTTTGAGCAACTTTCCAATAGCACAGTAGGCTCATTGCAACTTCACGGTTTGCCACCGAAACTGTCGAACTCCGATTTCAATGTGGTCAGAACTGTTAAAAAGTTTGTTGAGTCTATTTTCTCACTCAAGTAATTATGATGGAAATGTTTAATTTGTTAGGTGACGGTGGTGGAGGTGGTGCAGTGGTGGTAGCGGAAGAAAGTGAGGGCAATTTACATGTATTGTGCATCTAAGTATTGTCTTATGCGCCTCAGGCACAGGATCTGGCGCAAGAAATTGTTCAGTTATGCGGCTCTGGCGCATTGTATCGCGCCCGGGGCGCGGCTTTCAAATAGTGTAGTAGGCCAATTGTAACTTTGCCGCTTGCCATAGAAACTGCCGAACTCCGGTTTTAAAGTGGTTAAAACCTTTGACAAGTTTATTGAGTTTACGTTCTCACTCAAGTTGTTATGATTCAGAGTTATTCACACATTAAAGCATACAATACCCCAGTACCTTTTAATGGTTTGATCTCATCCTTTTGTCTTTTCGTCTTTTATTGTGCGAAGAGTTATTTAGTTTAGTCGGAAAAAACCATTTTTTGAAATTCTAATCATCGATGGACAAAAGGATGGAAAGAAGACAAGAAAGGTATTAAAGAGAGAAATACATAAGTACCTTTTAATGGTTTGATCTCATCCCGTTTTTTCCGAGCATATCGCCATAGCAAGAACAAATGGGATGTGGGTTGAAGATATGAAACTCTTTTTTTTTTTTCGTCAATTGATAGAAGAGATCATTTTACAGCAGATACGAAGTATATAGTACAAATCCGGGACATTACATCAATTGTGAGAGTCCATAAGATAATCAAGGCCAACAGCTCAACCAATACAAGAAATAAGCCGATTACAGAGTAGAGACAAAGAAAGAAAGGAAAAGCCCTCTAAGGGAAGAATACCCACACGTAAGTGGGGAGACTCAAATTCCTGACCTTGCCAACTGAGCTAGCCCGAGTTGGTTAAAGATATGAAACTCTTTGGTAAGGAAGCAACTTCCAACAAAAAGGAAGATTTGTTGAGGCCGAGGATCCCAATATTTAAAGGTGGATTCATGGGTAACAGTTAACCAAGATGAGTTTAGAGGTGGTGACAATCATCTAAGGGAAGAGATCCTAGGAAATAAAACAATGGGCGGACCAAATAAAGGTGAGAACATAGACAACTTTCCAATTTCTGGAGGAGTGAAATCTTTTGCTCAGCCGGGAATGGATGGCTTTTTAGAAGTGCAGTGGCTCACCTTCATAATTTTATGCCGGATATGCTGCATGAACCACCGAAGGTGTTAGCCTAGTGGGGTAGGGTGCCCTTCATCCCCAGGTGAGACTCGGTTTTGAGTCTTGCCAGTGGCAAGGGGGTGTGGGGGCAAACACGTGCTTATACCCACTTGTACATAGGTGGTACTGTGGTGATGGCCTGTCTTCTCGGACAGTAGCTATGGCTCGAACCGGACATTCCACAGCGGGTAGGGAGCCCCTATGGTCACGCCTAAGGGGAGTTGCTATGCTGGCCGCCCCCTCCCACCTTTTTTTCTGATCAAAAAAAAAAAAATTGCTGCATGATGCCGGTCAAAGTCCTTGAAGTCATTCAAAAAGATTGAGTCGATCAAGGAGTCTAATTAATTAAGTTTATAGGTGCCTTTTTAAATTCTCAAGAAGTCTTCCTAGTTTTTAGTAGTCAACTATCTTTATTTACATTAAGTTCTAATCTAGAAAATCTAAGTTAATTTATGTTTCCTTTGTTTGGAGGGATGTTCCAACAAGTCCTATATATAACCTTAATTTGCTATGAATGAAATGAGTAGTGCTAGAGTGTTGATTAAAATAGCCTTTGGCTTGTGAGAAGATTTTTCTTCTTGTTAACTCGTATCATTCGGTGGATTTCGATATGTGGCGAGTTTCTCGTTTTTGTATCTCTTAGGTGGATTCCTTAGAGTGGTGAGTGGTCCCTAGCCCTGTATCCCTCATTAAATCCTCGGGTGCATGATGCTATTTTGCATCCCATTGGGTCCCTAACTTGGGTGGTGAACTTTATCCTTTTATCCTTTTTACCTTTCTTCTTTCCCATCTGTAAAATCCGGCATCACTGCAGGAAGAATTTCGTAAAGCAGGGGTGCAAGGTATCCAAATCAGATCCATTGGTGGAAGAATGGTCCTCATTACATTTGTGGATAAGGAGACAAGGGATGTGCCTGATCTAAGAACATTGGATGAATAGGTGGTTTGAGGTTATTAAACCATGGAATGGGGAAGATCCAAGCCTTGAAAGATTCACTTGGATCTATTTTTTGGGTGTTCCTCTTCAAGCTTGCTGCTAATGCAGTGGTGGAGCTAGGATTTTAATCCGGAGGGGCCGGTTTAGTAGACCGAACATATCTATCATAAATTTTTATTTTTCAATACATTATATTTGTACATTGAAATGACTGTACCGTAGGTGGGAACAAAACAAATGGATAGGAGGGTTTTGTGGGGTGGCAGGGGTGTAGGGTAGTCTAGGTTATAATTTTGTATGGGTAGATTTAACCAAAATTCAAATATACAACTAGATGTATAAAATATACACGTATGTATGTTGTTAGCTGCAATGTACACACAATACTCACTCATGCATAAACATAATCGTACGCACATGAGATTCAACTAGATGTCACAAAAAAATAATGCGCAACAAAAAAAGTTATTATTTTTCGAATAAAATGTTTCAAAAATTCGGACTATTACAAGTTTACTTTTCCAACAGTCAACACTGTGGTGAAATGATGACGCTATGGTGAAACGAGGGCATCGTGAAAAGATCGAGCTGAGGTAGTCATTTTGGTGAAGTGATGTCTCATTTTATTTATTTTCTGTTCTAAGTCAAGCTATCTTTTTCCCATAATTCAGATTGGAGCTGTTTACATTTGGACTTATCTGGCAATCATGGTGCGCCCCGGGCGCATCAGTGTGTTTTTAACTGTCGTAACATGGCGCCTACGCGCAAATAGGCTGCGCTTCGGGCGTGCTTAGTTTGATTGCTAATTAGAACATTTTTTGTGTGCATTTATCATTTATTGAGACTTCTAAGGCTCCAAAATAACGTAAAAATTTGTGCAATCGACTTGGCTACTTGCAATCACGAAAACCACTTGAGATATTACTTGTAGCAATCAAAATCGAAACATTGGAAAGAGACGCAACAACAAATGTATGTTGGATTGCTTAAAAGTGTACGTTTTGAATTGATATAGTTGTACTGACTATATGTGTACATTGTCGCTCTTATTAAGAACAACCGCAGTTCTCATATATTCCACCAATGCACCAAGGACATGTTACATTGTTTTGAGTACCGAATTGGGCCTACTTTGCTACTCCTGTGCCCGGCGCGCGACACAATGCGCTTGAGCCACATGACTCAACAATGTCTGGCACCTGAGGCGTAAATTGCCCTCACTTTCAACCGCTACAACCACAACACCACCTCCTCCAGAGTCACTTAACATACACTACCAGTGTAACCCCAACCCCTCTCCAATGATCCCTTCACTATCTATGAGATTTAAAGTTGTGCACAAAAGTGAATATAAATAATCACACATTTTGCAACTAAACTATGAATAACAGTTCACACAATGGAAAAAATGAGAAGATGATATCAAACCATACAAAGTTACTGAGATAATTCACTCTTCTGTTCCTTTCTTGTATTCTTTTTATCTTTTTGTCCTTCTATGTTTAGAATTTTGAAAAATGATTTTTTCCCGACTCCTTGAAGGTAAAAATTTGTATTAATGTGTAAATAAATTTGAATCAAAATTACTTGAGTTAGAAAGTAGATTCAACGAGCTTTATAATGGTTTTATCCACGTGCAAATCGGAGTTCGGAAGTGTCTGAGGCAAGCCGCCAAGTTTGGCCAATTATGCAGTTTGGAAGCTGCGCCCGGGGTGCGAGTCAATGCGCACTTGGCCTTATAACACAACAATTTCTGGCGCCGAAGGAGCACTGAACAGCGCCTGAGGAGCTTAAGATAATTCTTAGAAGCACATTACACGTAAATTTCCCTCATCGTACACCGTAACTAGTAACTACCACGATTAGCATTGAGATGGAAAGGGGCAGGGAAGAGTAGGATAGAAGCGTGATGTGTTTGAAATTACAAGGAAATAGGAAAGCACGGAATTTCCTAATGTAATGGGTGGGAAAATTTAGACACAGATAGACAAGCGCGACCATTGATCTAGTTGTATCGCAATCTGAACCCTTGAAAAAGAAGTAACCAATCTTAACCGTTAGTGTAGCACACCACAAAGCTCGGTCCTTAGACTTATGTACATTTTCTAAAACAGTACTTCCTTATTGTTCTTTAAAAACCCTTTTTATCGATATATAGTTGGTCTTGATCCAATTTAAAATGAGAAAGTTGCGAGCATTTTACCGAAATGAATTGTCTTTTGACCCACTAAGGATAAAATGGTTACATATTCTTATGTATAAATTATTTTCGATACAAACTACTTGGGATAGAAAATAGATTGAGCAAGCTTTCTAACAGTTCAAACCACACGCAAATCGGAATTCCGAAGCATCTGGGACAAGCCCTCAAAGTTTGGTCTGTTTAGTGCGCCCCAGGCGCATTCCCTTGCGCCCCGGGCGCATCCTTAACACTTAGAAACATGCTAAATTTTGTGGGCTTGACACGGACACATAGGAATCCGATTCAAGCGTGGTTTGAACTGTTGGAAAGCTTGTTAAATCTTCTTTCTTACTGAAGTTATTTTGATCGAAAATCAACTGTACATCAAAGGAAATTACTAGTTTACCCTTAGTGGGTCGAAAACCAAATTAGTTCAGTAAAAAGCTCGAATCACAATCATTTTAAATCGGATCAAGACCAATTATGATGGATAGAGAGGGTTTTCAAACTACTAAAATATGATGAAAAGGAAAAATAGAATTAAAGAAGTATAATTTTATGAAAAATTGGTTAAAAGAAGACCGATTCAAAGATCATCGGACCATGAAAGCTAAACACTTTTGCGCTCTCTACACATTCTAAGTCCCATTACGAACACACATTCCTAAGTCTAGATTATTCCTTCATTCTGTAAGAGTTAAAAAAATCTTATAGGGCTTTCTAAAATCATTTCAACATCAAAATTCGACTAAAGCAATGCTTGTATGTTTACGAAGCAAAATTCTATTGTCTGCACCACCAGCACAATTAATCGACCACTGTGACTACCACACCACTACCACCACCGTGCGCCATTTGACTACCCTCACTTGAACGTTTGTGCCTTTGGAACATTTCGTAACTTAATAGATCATTGGAGAGGGGTAAGGTTACACTCGTATTGTTCGTTAGGTGACGGTGGTGGAGGTGGTGTAGTGGCGGTAGTGGTAGAAAACAAGGGCAATTTATGCATAATGTGCATCTAATTATTCTCTTTTGTGCCTCAAGCACAAGACAATGCACCCCAGGAGCCAGAAATTGTTTAGTTTTGCAGCTCAGGCGCATTATGTCACAGCCTGGGCGCAACTTTCAACTTGCAAAGTAGGCCAATTGCAACTTCTCGGCTTGCCATTGAAACTGTCAAACTCCGATTTCAATGTGGTTAGAACCACTGAAAAAAAATGTTGAGTCTACTTTCTCACTCAAGTTGTTATGATTCAGAATTATTTACACATTAAAGCATACAATGATCTTACCTATGAGGAGTCAAAAAAAAAAATTTCATTTTTTGGAAGGAACAGAAGAGGGAAATATCTCAATACCTTTTAATGGTTTGATCTTATCCCTTTTCTTTTCGTCTTCCATCTTGCGAACGCTTATTTAGTTTAGGTAACTTTTTGTGCACTGGTCTAAATCTCGTAGTAGGAAGGATGAGGACAATTTATGCGTAATGTCCATCTAATTATTCTCTTATGTCGCGCCCTGGGTGTAGCTTCCATTCTGCAAACTAGGCCAAACTTTAGGCTTGCCACAGAAACTCTCGAACTCCGCTTTGTACGTGGTTAGGGAGGGCCCGCCTGTTGTTCTCACCTCTTTTTGACGACGCTCCTACCTGGTCGCCGTCTCTCCCCGTTGGTTTCTTCCATGGCCGATCCCGATCTTGTGCTTAACGGCCAGGGGTAGGGGCTGTGGGTGGTGGTGTCGTCTGGGCTTTTGGTTTTCCGGCCGGTTCCTATCTTTGGGGAACTGGTTTGTCTCGGCGTTTGGGTTTTCCGGCCGGTTGCTATCTTTGGGGAACTGGTTTGTACTTAACGGCGAGAGCTGCTCGCGGCCTTTGGTTTCCTTTTCTCCGGCTGATCCGGACTGGTCTCCGTCCATTGGTGGCTGTAGGGGTTCGATTTAACGGGACCTTAACCGTGGTTCAGGCTTGGACCCTTCCTCCGCAGCTCCGTGCTCCCGTGGCCGGACCTGCAACAAGGGCCCACGGCCCGCCCAAAGCCCACCCAGCCGATCGGGCTTCTACCCGGCCCAAGCACGTGAAATGGGCGGGTCGTCCCGGCCCGTAGTTAATAATGGGCAGGCGTGGGCCTATGAATTTTTAGTCGGCCCTCCCGTACCATGAGCCCTCCCGGTACCCCGCCCGTGGTAACCGCCCAATAGCCCTCCCACGGGCCCCCCATTAACCCAAAATCCCACGAAATCTTTGCTTTTTTCCCTTGCCGAAGGAAATTTCAGCGCGCCTGGATTGTGGCCCACTCATTGGCAAGCCTGGTTTTTACCCCGCTAGCCTGTTAATTGACCTAGCCTGTGGGTCGGGCTTGTGTTTCAATTTATGGTAGGTAGCCCGGCCAGCAAAAAATAAAAGCCCGGTCGGCCAGGACCGTGGGCGGGCTTGGGTGGTGACTTGGCGGGCTGGGCCTGCCCGGCCAGGCCCAATGATGATCCTTAAGTGTAAATGCTTTATAAACTCTTTGATATTCACTTAACCAATGAAGATATACCTACAACTAAGGATTTGATCACCGAGTGAAATTTTGAACGTGTTTTAGCCTTAGCCACCTTGACGATTTTTGTAGTGGTCTTTCCTACCCAATTTTCCTTAACGAATTTTTTTTTTTTTAATGGTTGGATTGCACCATCTCTTAATAATTTGAAAAATCAAATTAATGATATTTAATGGGTCTAGCTCTGATTTAAAATGAGGAAGAAATGAGTATTTTACTGAAATTAATTGTTCGTCACACACTGAGGGTAAAATGGTCACATCACTTGATATACGAATGATTTTTTAATCCACACTACATGGGTTAGAAGGCAAATTGAACAAGAATTTCTACGGTTCAAACTCCGCGTAAATCGGATTTCAGGAATGTCGGTATCAATGTCGCAAAGTATGACTTGATTTGGAATGGAGGATGCGCCTGGGGCGCATTGTGACTGCGCCTGGGCGCATATAATTGCGCCTCAGGAGCAATAAAGCTTCAAAAGACGCCAAACTTTGAAGGGTTGCCCCGGACACTCCCGAACTCCAATTTCCGCGTGGATTGAACCGTTGAGAAACTTGTTCAATTTTCTTTCTAACCCAAGTAGTTCGGATAAAAAATCGTTTGTATATCAAGAGATGTGACCATTTTACCCTCAGCAGTACAAAAAAATAACTCATTTCGGTAAGATGCTCGTATATCTCTCACTTTGAATCGGATCAAAACCCATTATATGTCAACAAATATAGTTTTTTAGGTACAAAGAGATGATGGAATCCAACCATAAAAAAATTTAAGTTTCGCTTGTGAAAATTGGGTAGAAAGAAAACCACTTCAAAAATCGTCCAGGCCTCCAAGACTAAAACACGTTCTTAGCTTACATTCGATGATCAAATCCTTAGTTTGTACGTATTTCTTCGTTGTTTAAGTATTTCAAAGAGTTCAAAGAGCATCTACATTCCATCGAAAGGTAGGTGAAAGCATTTCAAAGAGTTTTTACATTGCGTTGGTGGTTGTAACCTCCAAAATTTGGCTTCGAAACTACTTAAGCCCCACTTTCAGCGAATGATGAAACAATTTTTCCTAGGATTCGATGAAGTGTAAATAAGGGTCATCATTTAGCCCGAAGGCCCACGGCCCGCCCAAAGACCGGCCGGCCCATCGGGCTTTTACCCTGCCCAAGCCTGTGAAATGGGTGGGTCGTCCCGGCCCGTAGTTAATACTGGGCGGGCGCGGGCCTATGAATTTTTACTCGGCCCTCCCGTACCGTGAGCCCTCCCGGTACCCCAACCATGGTAACCGCCCATTAGCCCTCCCACGGGCCCGCCCATTAGCTCAAAATCCCACGAAATCCGTTCTTTTTTCCCTTGCCGAAGGAAATTTAAGCCCGCCTGGCTTGTGCCCCGCTCATTGGCCCGCCTGGTTTTCGGCCCGCTAGCTCGTTAAATGAGCTAGCCGGTGGGCCGGGCTTGCAGTTCAATTTATGGTAGGTGGACCGGCTAGCAAAAAAGTAAAAGCCCGGTCTGCCCGGACCATAGGCTAGCTTGGGTAGTGACTTGGCGGATAGGGCCTGCCTGGACCGGCCCGATGATGATCCTTAGGTGTAAAAGCGTTATAAACTCTTTGATATTCACTTAACCAATGAAAATGTACCTACAACTATGGATTTGATCAACGAGTGAAATTTTGAACGTGTTTTAGCTTTAGTCGCCTTGACGATTTTTGTAGTGATCCTTCCTACCCAATTTTCCTTAATGAATTTTTTGTGTGGTTGGATTGCACCATCTCTTAATAATTTAAAAACTCTAATTATTGATATATAATGGGTCTTGATCCGATTTAGAATGAGGAAGATATCAGTGTTTTACTGAAAATAATTGTTCTTGACGCACTGAGGGTAAATTGGTCACACCACTTGATATACGAATATTTTTTTATTCAAACTACTTGGGTTAGAAAGCAAATTGAACAAGCTTTTCTACGGTTCAAACCCCGCGTAAATCGGATTTCAGGAATGTCGGTACCAACGTCGCAAAGTTTGACTTGATTTGGAATGGAGGATGCGTCTGGGGCGCATTTGAACTGCGCCTGGGCGCATATAATTGCGCCTCAGGAGCAATAAAGCTTCAAAAGACGCCAAACTTTGAAGGGTTGCCCCGGACACTCCGAACTCCAATTTGCGCGTGGTTTGAACCGTTGAATACCTTGTTCAATTTACTTTCTAACCCAAGTAGTTCGGATAAAAAATCGTTTGTATATCAAGAGATGTGACCATTTTACCCTCAGTGGTTCAAAAAAATAACTCATTTCGGTAAGACGCTGGTATATCCCTCACGTTGAATCGGATCAAAACCAATTATATGTCAACAAATATAGTTTTTTAGGTACAAAGACATGTTGGAATCCAACCATAAAAAAATTCAAGTTTCCCTTGTGAAAATTGGGTAGAAAGAAAACCACTTCAAAAATCGTCACGGCCTCCAAGACTAAAACACTTTCTTGCTTACATTCGATGATCAAATCCCTAGTTCATACGTATTTCTTCGTTGTTTAAGTTTTTCAAAGAGTTCAAAGAGCATCTACATTCCATCGAAAGGTAGGAGAAACCATTTCAAAGAGTTTTTACATTGCGTTGGTGGTTGGAACCTCCAAAATTTGGCTTCGAAACTACTTAAGCCCCACTTTCGGCGAATGATAAAACAATTTTTCCAAGGATCCGTTGAAGTGTAAATAAGGGTCATCATTTAGCCCGAAGGCCCACGGCCCGCCCAAAGCCCGGCTGGCCCATCGAGCTTTTACCTTGCCCAAGCCCGTGAAGTGGGTGGGTCGTCCCGGCCCGTAGTTATTAATGGGCGGGCGCGGGCCTATCAATTTTTACTCGGCCCTCCTGTATCGTGAGCCCTCCCGGTACCCCACCCATGGTAACCGCCCATTAGCCCTCCCACGGGCCCGCCCATTAGCCCAAAATCCCACGAAATCCGTTCTTTTTTCCCTTGCCGAAGTAAATTTAAGCCCGCCTGGCTTATGCCCTGCTCATTGGCCCGCTTGGTTTTAGGACTGCTACCTTGTTAATTGAGCTAGCCCATGGGCCAAGCTTGCGCTTCAATTTATGGTAGGTGGCCCGGCCAGCAAAAAAGTAAAAGCCCGGTCGGCCCGGACCGTGGGCTGGCTTGGGTAGTGACTTGGCGGGCAGGGCCTGCCTGGATTGGCCCAATGATGATCCTTAAGTGTAAATGCTTTATAAACTCTTTGATATTCACTTAACCAATGAAAATATACCTACAACTATGGATTTGATCACCGAGTGAAATTTTTTACGTGTTTTAGCCTTAGTCAACTTGAAGATTTTTGTAGTGATTCTTCCTACCCATTTTTCCTTAACGAATTTTTTTTTTTGTGGTTGGATTGCACCATCTCTTAATAATTTAAAAACCCTAATAATTGATATATAATGGGTCTTGATCCGATTTAAAATGAGGAAGAAATGAGTGTTTTACTGAAATTAATTGTTCTTGACGCGCTGAGGGTAAAATGGTCACATCACTTGATATACAAATATTTTTTTTTATCCAAACTGCTTGGGTTAGAAAGCAAAATTGAACAAGCTTTTCTACAGTTCAAACCCCGCGTAAATCGGATTTCAGGAATGTCGGTATCAACGTCGCAAAGTTTGACTTGATTTGGAATGGAGGATGCGCCTGAGGCGCATTTGAACTACGCCTGGGCGCATATAATTGCGCCTCAGGAGCAATAAATCTTCAAAAGACGCCAAACTTTGAAGGGTTGCCCCGGACACTCCCAAACTCCAATTTGCGCGTGGTTTGAACCGTTGAAAAGTTTGTTCAATTTTCTTTCTAACCCAAGTAGTTCGGATAAAAAATCATTTGTATGTCAAGAGATGTGACCATTTTACACACAGCGGTCTAAAAAAATAACTCATTTCGGTAAAACGCTCGTATATCCCTCACTTTGAATCGGATCAAAACCCATTATATGTGAACAAATATAGTTTTTTAGGTACAAAGACATGATGGAATCCAACCATAAAAAAATTCAAGTTTCGCTTGTGAAAATTGGGTAGAAAGAAAACCACTTCAAAAATCGTCAAGGCCTCCAAGACTAAAATACGTTCTTGCTTACATTCGATGATCAAATCCCTAGTTCGTATGTATTTCTTCGTTGTTTAAGTATTTCAAAGAGTTCAAAGAGCATCTACATTTCATCGAAAGGTAGAAGAAACCATTTCAAAGAGTTTTTACATTGCGTTGGTGGTTGTAACCTCCAAAATTTGGCTTCGAAACTACTTAAGCCCTACTTTCGGCGATTAATGAAACAATTTTTCTTAGGATTCGATGAAGTGTAAATAAGGGTCATCATTTAGCCCGAAGGCCCACGGCCTGCCCAAACCCCGCCCGGCCCATCGGGCTTTTACCCTGCCCAAGCCCGTGAAATGGGTGGGTCGTCCCAGCCCGTAGTTAATAACGGGCGGGCGCGGGACTATGAATTTTTACTCGGCGCTCCCGTACCGTGAGCCCTCCCGGTACCCCTCCCATTGGCCCAAAATCCCACGAAATCCGTTCTTTTTCCCTTGTCGAAGGAAATTTAAGCCCGCCTGGCTTGTGCCCCTCTCATTGGCCCGCCTGGTTTTTGGCCCGCTAGCTCGTTGATTGAGCTTGCCCGTGGGCCGGTCTTGTGCTTCAATTTATGGTAGGTTGCCCGGCCAGCAAAAAATTAAAGGCCCGGTCGGCCCGGAACGCGGGTTGGCTTGGGTAGTGACTTGGCGGGCAGGGCCTGCCCGGACCGGCCCGATGATGATCCTTAAGTGTAAATGCTTTACAAACTCGTTGATATTCACTTAACCAATGAAAATATACCTACAACTATGGATTTGATCACCGAGTGAAATTTTGAACGTCTTTTAGCCTTAGTCGCGTTGATGATTTTTGTAGTGATCCTTCCTACCCAATTTTCCTTAACGAATTCTTTTTTTTGTGGTTGGATTGCACCATCTCTTAATAATTTAAAAACTCTATTTATTGATATATAATGGGTCTTGATCCGATTTAAAATGAGGAAGAAATGAGAGTGTTACTGAAATTAATTGTTCTTGACGCACTGAGGGTAAAATGGTCACATCACTTGATATACGAATATTTTTTTTTATCCAAACTAGTTGGGTTAGAAATCGAATTTAACAAGCTTTTCTACGGTTCAAACCCCGCGTAAATCGGATTTTAGGAATGTCGGTATTAACGTCGCAAAGTTTGACTTGATTTCGAATGGAGGATGCGCCTGAGGCGCATTTGAACTGCGCCTGGGCGCATATAATTGCGCCTCATGAGCAATAAATCTTCAAAATACACCAAACTTTGAAGGGTTGCCCCGGACACTCCCAAACTCCAATTTGCGCGTGGTTTGAACCGTTGAAAAGCTTGTTCAATTTTCTTTCTAACCCAAGTAGTTCGGATAAAAAATCATTTGTATGTCAAGAGATATGACCATTTTACACACAGCGGTTTAAAAAAATAACTCATTTCAGTAAGACGCTCGTATATCCCTCACCTTGGATCGGATCAAAACCCATTATATGTCAACAAATATAGTTTTTTAGGTACAAAGACATGATGGAATCCAACCATAAAAAAATTCAAGTTTCCCTTGTGAAAATTGGGTAGAAAGAAAACCACTTCAAAAATCGTCACGGCCTCCAAGACTAAAACACGTTCTTGCTTACATTCGATGATCAAATCCCTAGTTCGTTCATATTTCTTCATTGTTTAAGTGCTTCAAAGAGTTCAAAGAGCATCTACATTCCATCGAAAGGTAGAAGAAACCATTTCAAAGAGTTTTCACATTGCGTTGGTGGTTGTGACCTCCAAAATTTGGCTTCGAAACTACTTAAGCCCCACTTTCGGCGAATGATGAAACAATTTTTCTTAGGATTCGATGAAGTGTAAATAAGGGTCATCGTTTAGCCCGAAGTCCCATGGCCTGCCCAAACCCCGCCCGGCCCATCTGGCTTTTACCCTGCCCAGGCCCGTGAAATGGGTGGGTCGTCCCAGCCCGTAGTTAATAACGGGCGGGCGCGGGCCTCTGAATTTTTACTCTGCCCTCGCGTACCGTGAGCCCTTCCGGTACCCCGCCCATTAGCCCTGCCACGGGCCAGCCCATTAGCCCAAAATCCCACGAAATCCGTTCTTTTTTCCCTTGTCGAAGGAAATTTAAGCCCGCCTGGCTTGTGCCCCTCTCATTGGCCCGCCTGATTTTCGGCCCGCTAGCTCGTTAATTGAGCTAGCCCGTGGGCTGATCTTGTGCTTCAATTTATGGTAGGTGGCCCGGCCAGCAAAAAATTAAAAGCCCGGTCGGCCCGGAACGTGGGCTAGCTTGGGTAGTGACTTGGCGGGCTGGGCCTGCCCGGACCGGCCCGATGATGATCCTTAAGTGTAAATGCTTTACAAACTCTTTAATATTCACTTAACCAATGAAAATACACCTACAACTATGGATTTGATCACCGAGTGAAATTTTGAACGTGTTTTAGCCTTAGTAATTGCCTTGACGATTTTTGTAGTGATCCTTCCTACCCAATTTTCCTTAACGAATTTTTTTTTTGTGGTTGAATTGCACCATCTCTTAATAATTTAAAAACTCTAATTATTGATATATAATCGGTCTTCATTTGATTTAAAATGAGGAAGAAATGAGTGTTTTACTGAAATTAATTGTTCTTTATGCACTGAGGGTAAAATGGTCACATCACTTGATATACGAATATTTTTTTTATCCAAACTACTTGGGTTAGAAAGCAAATTGAACAAGCTTTTCTACTGTTCAAACCCCGCGTAAATTGGATTTTAGGAATGCCGGTATCAACGTCGCAAAGTTTGACTTGATTTGGAATGGAGGATGCGCCTGGGGCGCATTTGTACTGCGCCTGGGCGCATATGAACTGCGCCTAAGGAGCACTAAAGCTTCAAAAGACGCCAAACTTTGAAGGGTTGCCCCAGACACTCCCGCACTCCAATTTGTGCGTGGTTTGAACCGTTGAATATCTTGTTCAGTTTTCTTTCTAACCCAAGTAGTTCGGATAAAAAATCGTTTGTATATCAGGAGATTTGACCATTTTACCCTCAGCGGTACAAAAAAATAACTCCTTTCGGTAAGACGCTCGGATATCCCTCACTTTGAATCGGATCAAAACCCAACATATGTCAACAAGTATATTTTTTTAGGTACAAAGACATGATGGAATCCAACCATAAAAAAATTCAAGTTTTGCTTGTGAAAATTGGGTAGAAAGAAAACCACTTCAAAAATCGTCAAGGCCTCCAAGACTAAAACACGTTCTTGCTTACATTCGATGATCAAATCCCAAGTTCGTACGTATTTCTTCATTGGTTAAGTATTTCAAAGAGTTCAAAGAGCATCTACATTCCATCGAAAGGTAGAAGAAACTATTTCATAGAGTTTTTACATTGCGTTGGTGGTTGGAACCTCCAAAATTTGGCTTCGAAACTACTTAAGCCCCACTTTCGGCGAATGATGAAACAATTTTTCTTAGGATTTGATGAAGTGTAAATAAGGGTCATCATTTAGCCCGAAGGCCCACGGCCCACCCAAACCCCGCCCGGCCCATCGGGCTTTTACCCTGCCCAAGCCCGTGAAATGGGTGGGTCGTCCCGGCCTGTAGTTAATAATGGGCGGGGGCGGGCGCGGGCCTATGAATTTTTACTCGGCCCTCTTGTACCGTGAGCCCTCCCGGTACCCCGCCAATGGTAACCACCCATTAGCCCTCCCACGGGCCCGCCCATTATCCCAAAATCCCACGAAATCCGTTCTTTTTTCCCTTGCCGAAGGAAATTTAAGCCCGCCTGGCTTGTGCCCCGGTCATTGGCCCGCCTGGTTTTCGGCCCGCTAGCTCGTTAATTGAGCTAGCCCGTGGGCCGGTCTTGCGCTTCAATTTATGGTAGGTGGCCCGGCCAGCAAAAAAGTAAAAGCCCGGTCGGCCTGGACCGTGGGCTGGCTTGGGTAGTGACTTGGCGGCCAGGGCCTGCCCGGACCGGCCCGATGATGATCCTTAAGTGTAAATGCTTTATAAACTGTTTGATATTCACTTAACCAATGAAAATATACCTACAACTATGGATTTGATCAACAAATGCAATTTTGAATGTGTTTTAGCCTTAGTCGCCTTGATGATTTTTGTAGTAATCCATCCTACCCAATTTTCCGTAACGAATTTTTTTTTTGTGTGTGGTTGGATTGCACCATCTCTTAATAATTTAAAAACTCTAATTATTGATATGTAATGGGTCTTGATCCAATTTAAAATGAGGAAGAAATGAGTGTTTTACTGAAATTAATTGTTTTTGACCCGCTGAGGGTAAAATGGTCACATCACTTGATATACGAACGATTTATTTATCCACACTACTTGGGTTAGAAAGCAAATTGAACAAGCTTTTCTACGGTTCAAACCCCAGGTAAATCGGATTTCAAGAATGTCGGTATCAACGTCGCAAAGTTTGACTTGATTTGGAATGGAGGATGCGCCTGGGGCGCATTTGAACTGCTTCTGGGCGCATATGAACTGCGCCTCTGGAGCAATAAAGCTTCAAAAGACGCCAAACTTTGAAGGTTTGCCTCGGACACTCCCGAACTCCAATTTGCACGTGGTTTGAACCGTTGAAAAGCTTGTTCAATTTTCTTTCTAACCCAAGTAGTTCGGATAAAAAATCGTTTGTATATCAAGAGATGTGACCATTTTACACACAGCGGTTTAAAAAAATAACTCATTTCGGTAAGACGCTCGTATATCCCTCACTTTGAATCGGATCAAAACCCATTATATGTCAACAAATATAGTTTTTCAGGTACAAAGACATGATGGAATCCAACCATAAAAAAATTCAAGTTTCGCTTGTGAAAATTGCGTAGAAAGAAAACCACTACAAAAATCGTCAAGGCCTCCAACACTAAAACACGTTCTTGCTTACATTTGATGATCAAATCCTTAGTTCGTACGTATTTCTTCATTGTTTAAGTATTTCAAAGAGTTCAAAGAGCATCTACATTTTATCATAGCGTAGGAGAAACCATTTCGAAGAGTTTTTACATTGCGTTGGTGGCTGTAACCTCCAAAATTTGGCATCGAAACTACTTAAGCCCCGCTTTCGACGAATGATGAAACAGTTTTTCCAAGGATTCGATGAAGTGTAAATAAGGGTCATCATTTACCCCGAAGGCCCATGGCCCGCCCAAATCCCGCCCGGTCTATCGAGCTTTACCCGGCCCGAGCCCGTGAAATGTGCAGATCGTCCCAGCCCGTAGTTTGTAAAGGGCGGGCTAGGGCCTATGAATTCTTACACAGCCCATCCATAGGCCCTACCCGTGAGCTCTCCCGGTAGAACGCCTGTGGTACCCGGCCAATTGCCCGCCAACGGGCCCACCCATTAGCCCAAAATCCTTTCTTTTTTCCCTTGCCCAAGGAAGTTTTAACCCGCCTGGCTTTTGGCATACTAGCCCATTAATTGAGCTAGCCTGTGGGCCGGGCTTGGCTTCAATTTATGGTAGGTAGCCCGGCCTGCCCGGCTAGCAAAAAGGTAGAAGCCCGGTCGACCCGGCCAGTGGGCGGGCTTGGGTAGTGACTTGGCGGGGTGGGCCTGCCCGGCCCGATGATGACCCTTAAGTTTAAATGCTTTATAAACTCTTTGATATTCACTTAACCAATGAAGATATACCTACAACTAAGGATTTGATCACCGAATGAAATTTTGAACGTGTTTTAGCCGCAGTCGCCTTGACGATATTTGTAGTGGTCCTTCCTACCAAATTTTCATTAAATAAACTTTTTTTTTGTTGTTGGATTCCACCATCTCATAATAACTTAAAAATTCTAATTATTGATATATAATGGGTCTTGATCCGGTTTAAAATGAGGAACATATGAGTGTTTTACTAAAATTAATTGTTTTTGACCCGCTGAGGGTAAAATGGTCACATCACTTGATATACGAACGATTTATTTATCCACACTACTTGGGTTAGAAAGCAAATTGAACGAGCTTTTCTACGGTCCCAACCACGTGTAAATCGGATTTCAGGAGTGTCTGAATCAATATCTCAAAGTTTGACTTCTTTTGGAATGTAGGATGCGCATGGAGCGCATTTGAAGTGCTCCTGGGCGCATAGAATTGCGCCTCAGGAGCATTAAAGCTTCAAAAGACGCCAAACTTTGAAGGGTTGCCCCGGACACTCCCGAATTCCAATTTGCCAGTGGTTTGAACCGTTGAAAAGCTTGTTCATTTTTCTTTCTAACCCAAGTAGTTCGGATAAAAAATCGTTTGTATATCAAGAGATGTGACCATTTTACCCTCAGTGGTTCAAAAAAATAACTCATTTCGGTTAGACGCTAGTATATCCCTCACTTTGAATTAGATAAAAACTCATTATATATCAATATATATAGTTTTTGAGGTAGAAAGGGATGATGGAATCCAACCATAAAAAAATTCAAGTTGCGCTTGTGAAAATTGGTTAGAAAGAAATCCACTACAAAAATCGTCAAGGCATCCAAGACTAAAACACGTTCTTGCTTACATTCGATGATCAAATCCCTAGTTCGTATGTATTTCTCTATTGTTTAAGTGTTTCAAAGAATTCAAATATCATCTAAATTTCATCGAAGCATAGGAGAAACCATTTCAAAGAGTTTTTACATTGCGTTGGTGGGTGTATCCTCAAAATTTTGGTTTCGAAACTACTTAAGCCCCGCTTTTGGCGAATGATGAAACAATTTTTCCTACGATTTGATGAAGTGCAAAAGAGGGTCATCATTTATTCCGATGGCCCGCAGCCCGCCCTGCCCATCGGGCTTTTACCCGGCCCAAGCTCGTGAAATGGGCGGGTCGTCCCGGCTCGTAGTTTGTAATGGGCGGGCTCGGGCCTATGAATTTTATTCGGCCCACCCTTAGGCCTGGCCTATGAGCCCTCCCGGTAGCCTGACCGTGGTACCCACCCAATAGCCCGCGTACGGGCCCACCCGTTAGCCCAAAATCCCACAAAATCCTTTCTTTTTTCCCTTGCCCAAGGAAATTTAAGCATGCCTGGCTTTTGGCACGCTAGCCCATTAATTGAGCTAGCCCGTGGGCCGGGCTTGTGCTTCAATTTAAGGTAGGTAGCCTGGCCCGCCTGGCCAACAAAAAAGTTGAAGCCCGGTCGGCCCGGCCCATGGCCTGGCTTGGGTAGTGACTTGGCGGGCTGGGCCAGCCCGGCCCGGCCCGATGATGACCCTTAAGTGTTAATGCTTTATAAACTCTTTAATATTCACTTAACCAATGAAGATATACCTACAACTAATGATTTGATCACCGAATGAAATTTTGAACGTGTTTTAGCCTTAGTCACCTTGACGATATTTGTAGTGGTCCTTCCTACCAAATTTTCATTAAAAAAAATTTTTTTTTTTTTTTGTGGTTGGGTTGCACCATCTCTTAATAACTTAAAAATTCTAATTATTGAAATATAATGGGTATTGATCCGATTTAAAATGAGGAACATATGAGTGTTTGACTGAAATTTATTGTTTTTGACCCACTGTGGGTAAAATGGTCACATCACTTGATATACGAATGATTTATTTTATCCACACTACTTGGGTTAGAAAGCAAATTGTACAAGCTTTTCTACGGTCCAAATGACGCGTAAATCAGATTTCAGGAGTGTATGAATTAACGTCGCAAAAGTTTGACTTGTTTTGGAATGTAGGATGCGCCGGGGGGGCCTTTGAAGTGCGCCTGGGCGCATAGAATTGCGCCTCAGGAGCAATAAAGCTTCAAAAGACGCCACATCATCATCTCACCTCCAAGTTGGAGGAGATTCAACTTGAGCTTCATAGTCTTTGATCAGGCCTTTGGGTATATTTATCCTTTGAAACGAGTGATTTCTCCCGGATTTATGGGGTCAGTTCCATGCATTGATCGGTCCATTGCTCTGTTTCTGTTTGTGATTTCTACAAATTGGGTTATTGTTTTCTGTTTTTATTTTACCTACTGAGAATCTGAATCTGTCTTCTTCTTTTATATTTCAACGATTTTTAATTTTTTTTTTAAGTTTCTGAAACTTAAGGTCTCAAACTTTTGTTGGATGAGCAATAACGGTGAATAAATTGTGAATCCGTTCTTTTTTTAGATGATATTGGCGGATAATGATACTGGCCAAGAACAATAATAGTGCTTGGAGTCTATATAAATTAACTATTATCGATCACTGCCACCACTGTAGAGACCCGTAATTTTTTTTTTTTATATAATTCCGGCATTTTATAAAGATATTAGAATATGGGTTCAATGTGCAAAGGTGTGAAAGATATAAGGTGATTGTGAAATAAGTGGTGTGTACTTGTGTGTGCGTATGTGGGTGAGTGTAGGGGAAAATTTTCCCATATCATATATAACTCTCTTTTCTCTCACAGCACGCATCTCTCACTCTCTCTTCTCTGGACACACAAACACACCCCTTTTCCCCATTTTCTCTCTTCGGCTCTCTCGATCTCTCACCAAAAACCCACCAAATTGATACAAAACCTATACAAACCAACCACCAATTTGCCTTCTACACGTGATTCAAGCCTTAAATTTCGTGGGTCAAGCTCGGGGAAGGAGGAACCGGCTGATTTTCAAGTTTTGGAGGCTAGGGCTTTGTTTGATCTCGTGGGTTCGACTTTAATACTTGAGGTAGGGAAATCTAACTAATTTTATGTGTTTATGAGTTGATATAGTGTTTAAGACTTGCTATTGATCATTGTATTGAGATTTGTTGTTGAAATCCTTTGAAATCCCCAAAATCTGCTGCTGTCCCGTTTTTCTGCTGCTGCCCGTTTTTCTGAGATTTTTCCCAATTTCGAACAGTCATAACTTCCTCGTCTGTTATCGAAAATGCGCAAATTATATATCGAATTCGAGATCTTGAAGTCAGCTTTCCAGGGCCACCAAAATCACCTTAAAACTCTAAGTACACAGAAAGTTATGATCATAGGAGTGAAGGTGTGTCAGCTGCCTCGTTTTCTGCTGTTCCTGTCATTTTCTGGGTTTTTGCCCAACTTCGAATGGGTATAACTTCCTCGTCCGATGTCCAATTCGAGCGTATGATATACCGATTTCGAGGTTTTGAAGTTATCTTTTAATTGCCACCAAAATTACATTGACATGTTAAGTATGCAAAAAGTTAGGACTATAGAAGTGGAGGGTGGTTAGTTGTCACACTTTAGGAATGAGTTCGATAGACCTAAAATATTGCACAAAGGTTGAGTTATGAATTTAGGATGAGTGTTGATTGAAATGTGGTACGAGGACACATGAACAATAATTGTGAAATGATGACGATCATGGAAAATGCGAGGTGAAATGGTTAATCGGTAAACTAACATTTGAAATGGTGACGTGCTGACTTATTATTGATATAAGTTATGTTAATGTGAGATGGGTGTAATTGTAATACTCGTTGGTATGTGGGTGTTGCCCTCTTACTGATTGTCATACAATAGACCCCGTTATGAAGTCGTATCGATAGGTTGGCATCGTGAATATACGTTGAATATGGGAATAGACCCGGGTAAAGCCGTGGTGACCCAAGTGCCTTGTGAATGCGGGAATAGACCCGGGTAAAGCCGTGGTGACCCAACTGCTCTTCGGATTTGAGGATAGACCTGGGTAAAGCCATGGTGACTCTCTTCCGGTTCGACTTAGGGAAAAGACCCGGGGGAAGCCGTGGTGACTCTAAGGGCGATGTTGATTGTATTGAGCTAAGAATTTGGGATATCATAGTAGTGTATGGTGACTTGTGGTAACGGGTTTCGTGTGGGATTTTAGCTACACTACTTTTATTATTATCTATCGTGTGATTTTTCATTTGGTAGAGTGTTTGACAAGAGGCATAGATGACCTACTATAGTGTGACACGTTGAGGAAGATCGGTATAGGCATTCGCACGTTAGGCTATGAACGGAATCTAATTGTAGGGAGGTGTGAAACGATGAGAAAAAGAGGGTTAATGCGAGAAATTCCTTGAGTTCTTAGAAGTCTTGACTGTGTAGTACATTCATATTTGGCTCTAATTGCTATCGTCTATCGATGTGATCTTCCTTTCGCACTTGTCTTCCCGTATGCACATAAAGTTAGCATAGATTTTTCTACTGGGCTAGTGTAGCTCAACCTATTATTTTTCAGGTACAAATCAGAGGCTATGACATGGGTTGCTGTGCTTGCATGTGATCCCACATTTTGAAAGCGACTTCAGAGAGTTAATCTTGCATCTCTTATAAACTTTATCTTCGGATGAAGGAATTGTAATTTATTATTATTATTATTCTATTAAATGAAGGATTCATGTAAACTCTGAACTTTCTTTTAACGTGATCTAGTGGTTTTAGGCCGTTGGGCCAAGGATGTAAATTTGGAAATGCTTTGGAGTTTGGAGATGATTTGCGAACAAGGGAAATAGAAATGGCTTTTGGGTAATATTTGTATTATTGTGAGAATTTTTATTTATGAAAAACCTTTAATATTTATGTTGAAAATCGAGGGCGTGACAACCACCAACAATCACTACTCAATCGGAGTTTGGAAGTGCCTGTGGCATTGTGGCAAGCTGCAAAGTTTGGGCAATTTTGTAGTTTGGATGCCCGGGGCGCATCTCAGTGCGCCTGGCCATATAACCCAACAGTTTCTGGCGCCCGAGGAGCGTTGAACAGCGCCTGAGGTGCTTAAGAGAATTCTTAGCAGCACATTACACTTAAATTTCCCTAATCTTTCTACCCTTTACCACCGTCATCGTACCTACACTACCACTGTAACTACCCCTCTACAACCATCACTTTACTACTTGCATCGCATCCTCATCACATAAACCACCATCACTTCACTACCACAATTAGCGTTGAGATGGAAAGGGTGAGTAAATGGTGATGGTGGTCTTCTTTAGAAGGTCTGTGAAATCTATGAAAGGGGCAGGGAAGGGAAGGATAGAAGCGTGATGAGTGATGGTGGTCTTCTTTTTCAAAGGTTCAGATTGCAATACAGCTAGATCAATGGACGTCACGCTTGTTTGTGTGTGCCTAAATTTTCCCTCCCATTACATTAGGAAATTCCGTGCTTTCCTCTTTCCTTGTAATTTCAAACCCATCACGCTTCTATCCTACTCTTCCCTGCCCCTTTCCATCTCAACGCTAATCGTGGTCGGGAAGTACGTGATGGTGGTTTATGTGATGAGGATGTTATGCAAGTAGTGAAGTGGTGGTTGTAGAGGGGTAGTTACGGTGATAGTGTAGGTATGATCGATGACGGTGGTAAAGGGTAGAAAGATGAGGGAAATTTACGTGTGATGTGCTTCTTAGAATTCTCTTATGCGCCTCAGGCGCTGTCCATGCTCCTCGGGCGCGAGAAATTGCAAGGCCAGGCGCGCATTGACTTTAACTGAAAAGAAGATTACTAGTATATGGTAAAAGAATTTGTGCTTATGAATGACCTCACGTTTTCAAAATCCTAGAGTCGTCACTGGTTGCAAACAACACTAAGTGTGGGTTCAAGCCTTTGGCACCAACATTATGCATGATACTCATGAGTGGGCAAATATTTTCCCCTAAGAAGAGATGCAATCAAGCATATTCCAAATTAACTTGACTTGGAGATCTCGTCTCTCCAATATCCTTTCAAATATCTTGGGTGAATTGCTCTTCGCAAAATTGCAAAGGTCTTCTCTTCTGTCTTGTCTCGAACCCTTTCAGTCAAGTTATAAAAATGTTCTTCACTGAGAACATCAAATAACTCACATGCTATGATGTAATTTGATAGAAAACTATCATTCTCTTGTACTTGGAGAACATCAATTTCTCACTACAAAAATCGCAATATGGTTCCATTGTCATAAAACGATGATCTATTGCCACTCCACAGGATCAATACTAATGATAGCTCTAATACCAATTTGTTGGGAATTCATGATGGACCAAATACACTAAAACAAGTAGGAGAGATGTGAGGGAGGATATAACACACAATTTGAGAAAAAATACTTCTACCATCGATATCACTCTACTCTCTCTCTCTCTCTCTCTCTCTCTCTCTCCATCACATTGGCCACACCTTAATTAGAATCACTGGAGTACATAGTTTATATAGACTCCAAGTTACATGAACCTAGCCAAGTACACAAACTCCAAGATGACTCTTCAATATCTATCATGATTAATTCTTAATTATCTTCAACTAGACTCTTCAACTACATATATGAACCACACCATTCATGTGTGCCATGTGTCTACACAAGTCACTAGAATTCACAAATTCCTAAAATTAATCAAGTTTACTTTTCCAACAATCGTTGTGGTGAAATGATGACGCTGTGGTGAAACGAGGGCATCGTGATAAGATCGAGCTGAGGCAGTCGTTTTGGTGAAGTGATCGATTTCTCATTTTATTTATTTTTTGTACTAAGTCTAGCTATGATGTGGGAGGATTTCAAGTTATTTTTCATATCTTGTTCCCAATAATTCAGATAGGAGCTGTTTACATTTGGACTTATGTATATAACACCATACCGGTATGTGAAAGCTTGAGCAATGGAACGATCAATGGAAATGACCCCATAAATCCTGGAGAAACGTCAGAGAGCTAGACAGAAGCACTGGTTTCAAAGGATTCCCAAAGCCCCGAGTACTATGAAGCTTAAGCTCAATCACCTCCAACTTGGTGGTGAGATGAGGACGACGGAGGTGGTAGGGGTGTGGCGGTGGTAGAGTAGTGATTGTTGGTCGTGGCAGAGATAAGAGGGTGGTGGTAAACGGGTTGAAATTGTGGTCGTGGGTGTTGTTATTGAGTCACATGCACCTGAGACGCCTTATTTTGCGCCCGGCTCGGATCTGGAAATCACTCATCAAATGCGCGTCAGGCGCAATCAAGGGTGCGCCCCGGGCGCATCAGTGTGTTTTTAGCCGTCTTGATGCGCCTAGGAGCATATTGTCTGCGCTCCGGGCGCATTTAGTTTGATTGCTAATTAGATGATTTTTTGTGTGCGTTAACCCTTTCTTGAGACTTATAAGGCTCCAAAATAACATCAAAATTTTTGCAATATACTTGTAGCAATATATAGACATTGAAACATTGGAAAGAGACGTTAATGTATGTTGGATTACCTAAATGTGTATGTTTTCGCCCTATACATTTGGATTGACTACATGTGTACATTTTCGCTCTTATTAAGTAAACCGCACTTCTCATATATCCTAGCAATGCACCAAGACATATTACATGATACTCAATATTTGAGTACCGAATGTGGTCAGTTGCACTATTAATTGCTCAAACAATTCTCTATCCATGAGGCTCTTATCAGGGTGAGTCAACCATGGAACTGCACAATTCTTGCGATTTGATGATTCAACTCAACAATGATGCACCATGGACACAAGCCTTAGCAGTGTGCCAAATAATTTGATGGAATTGATCGAAAATTTGACATAGCAAATATTAAATTATCATATTGGATAGTTTTGGATGTAATCAAAGCACAATACCTCTTTTTCTAAGCATAGTCTATTTTACTTTTCGATTGCAATCACAAATAAAATTATTATAGAACTATGTTTTTGATATCACTGAAACCAATCACGTATGCTAGATAAGAAAAATAACCATGCAATTGATGAATATCAAAATCCGAAAACATCAAAAAAATATATAGTTAGATCATTCAACAATTCTTATAGTACAAATTACGAAAACCAAAGCAATTAAGCTGCCAGGATTTCGTCTAAAGCCTAAGAGGGAAGATTAATTAGCGGGAAGGGATGGGAATGTCTCGAGATTTTTCGTATATTTTCATTGCATAACACGAGAAATCTAGATAAATGGTGGAGATCTGTAAATGATCTTTGGTGTATTTTAGGTATAACAATAAAGGCTATTCTTACGCATAATAGTTTCCATATGTGGCTCACGCACATGCTTATGCGTCCCAGGCGCATCTTCCAAAAGTACAGTAAAGTAAGCCAACTTCGTGAGCTTGTTTCAGACACTCTCGAATTTCGCTTTGTGCATCGTAAGAACCATTGAAATTATTGTTGAGTCTAATTTGGAACTCAAGAAGTTTGGATTTTAAAAATGTTACATGTTATGGGAAATTTACGTGTAGGTACAGAAAATCCAAAGTACGTAATTCCCCCGGCCCAAACGCAGACCATTGTAGGTGTCTTCCATAGTAGGATTACACCAAACGCTAGTCTGAAGGAGTAATTGATATGCCTAGGAAATAGATTATCACGCAGTGGGAGGCGTTGTTGTGCCAAAAGCCAGAAGAAATTTTAGATTCGAGGGTTACATAGCAGTTTCCAGACCCATGTTCAATTTGGATAGGGTTCAGTTTGAGTGGCGCATCTGAGAATGTTGTAGGCAGAATGATAGTTGTCAAAGGCGCGCCTAGGTACAAGGCGAGGTGAGGCGCACCCCTAGCGCCTTGCATCAGCCTAGGCGAGGCGACTTGAACAAGGCGTAGTCAAGGCACAAAAAAGCGAAAAGGTGAGAAAGACGATAAGGCGCAAAATGCAAAAGGGTGAGAAAGACGAAAAGGTGCAAACAAGCACACTTCTTTCAAAATCGATCAAAAAAGCGCGCTTCAACCAAAAAAGATGCGGGCAATTTACGGGTAATTTGCATCAAAGTATTCCCTTATGCGCCTCAGGCGCAGGTCAGTGCGCCTCGGGCGCCAGACATTCTTGAGTTATGCGGCTCAGGCACAATATGTTGCGCCCCGGGCGCAGCTTTCTTTAGAAAGTAGGCCAAACTTCGCAGCTTGCCACAGAAACTGCCAAACTCCGATTTTAACATGGTTAGAACCGCTGAAAAATTTATTGAGTCTGCTTTCTCCCACTAGATATTATAATGCATATTTATTTACACATTAAAGCATACAATTATCCTAAATCTCGTAGATATTGAAGTGATCATTATATAGGGGCACAGCCGGCCCAACCCCAAGAGTCCTGGGCTTTGGGCATCTCAAAAATTCTAATTTTCAGGGGCATTCTAATATTTTCACTGTTTGGGTTTGAGTATGACTCTTTTTAAGTCCAATAAAATGAAAAAAAAAAAAGCCCAATTAGTAGAGGTAATGAGTTAGGCCAACATACCATCTCATAAACCCAAGTGCCCAACCCACTAAATCCCCAAAATCCTTTCCCCAAACTACCGAATAACACCTCCCCAAAATCGTTTCCTCCCAAACTCACTCCAAAATCTTGACGATGTTGTATTTTGTATTCATATATAATGATTAGTAGAACTTTATATTGGTTTGGCTTTTTCGTATTGTGATTGTTGCTGTAAAAATTGTTAAGTATCAACTCTTTAAGGGCACATGTACTTTTTTTTAATTGGCTTTGAGCACTAAAACCCTTGGGCTGACTCTGCTTGTAACAAAATCGTCCTGATCGGACAACGATTAGGATCTCATTATACCACATTTGTCTGGTGCAAAATGGAAGGCAGAAAGTCTTGACCGTCATATTTATCCTTGAGAGAGTGTGATATGCTTACTATAAGGAGTTTTATACATGTTGCTTTTGGTTATCAGCAGCTTGGGTTCAAGAGTCAGAAAAACTGGGATTATAGGCTGTTTCCGAAAGAGGACATGGAGGCCTTGTGGCTGCAAAACCAAGATGCCGTGGCGAAGAGAGAGTGCATGAAGAAGTACTCGTATTCCCATCGGGTAATTTCCTTCAAACAGATTCTTGATTTTTATCTTGTTTTTCATCATAATTTTTACTTTTAGTCTCATCCAGATGGATGATCATTCAAAAAAATAAAACTAGAAGGTATGAAAAAATATATATAACGTAAATGTTGGGCCCGGAGTGCCCTCATGGATTTGGTTACACAATGTCACTCCCTGCGGCCGCTCTAAAAACAGACTTGCGGGTGCGATGTCGAATGCCATAAAAGACTTAATTGAAACCTTTCCTACCACCAATTGGTTTTAGGAGAGATGGTGGAAAAGCGGTCTGACAAGTGGTATCAGAGCCAGGAAGTCATGGGTTCAAGTCGCGGGAGCGTCATCGTGAGGGAGGGATTGTTGGGCCCGGAGTGCCCCCATGGATTTGGTTACACAATGCCACTCCCTACGACCGCTCTAAAAACAGACTTGCGGGTGCTATGTCGAATGCCATAAAAGACTTAATTGAAACCCTTCCTACCACCAATTGGTTTTAGGAGAGATGGTGGAAAAGCGGTCCGACAATAAACTTTAGTGACTTGCCCAAAATATCCAAGAGATTGGCAAAAATTATTTTTTTTCCGATTTCATATCAATAGTAATAGAGGCACATTAAACCCAATTCAATCCAATCAGTCCAAGTGGCCTGCTTGAAAACCCAATTGTAGAAACCATGAACAAAAGCAACAAATCATCGTACATAGTAATCATACTTTCAAAACTTTGCGGCAAGGAGTAATTCTTCGTGGCCAAGAGTAATTATTCCGGCCAATAGTAATTCTACACGGCAAAGAGTAATTCTACATAGTCAAGAGTAATTTTACGCGGCTAGGAGTATATAGGGATAGTTTTAGTATAGTAGTGATGTGAGGTGATGGAGGTGGTGCGGTGGTGGCAGCTGTAGAAAGATGAGTGAGGTAGAGTATAATTATTCTCTCACCCTGGGCATAGGTTCCAAATTGCAAACTAGCTAGGTCAAACTTCTGGCATCCACAGACACTCTCAAGCTCCGTTTGTACGTGGTTAGAACTGTTGAAAAGCTCTTTGAGTCTACTTTCTAACTCTAATAATTATGATTAAAAATTATTTACACATTAAAGCATAGAATGATGATACCTTGAAAGAGTTGAAAAAGACATTTTTTGAAATTCTAATCATCGAAGGAAAAAAAGATGGAAAGAAGACAAGAATGGTACAAAAGAGAGAAATAAATATGCTAATTTTATGTTGGTCATACAAAGATGATTTTATTTTCTTCAAGTGTGTCTGACTGTGAATGGTGTGGTTGTGCATCCAAAATTTGTCAAGGTTGTCAGCAAGTAGAATGGGTGATTGGTGTTCATTCATTGTGATATAACTATGTGAGTGTGTGTCAGGCAATATCCTAACACCTTACCAAGGACACTTTATTGAACAGCAATTTCTTTGAGCCGTCGTGTTAGGCGTGCACTAGTCTATATAATAAGGAAGTAGTGTTTTTGAAAATGTACACAAGTAGAAGGACCGAGCTTTGTGGCATGCTAAATTAACGTTTTAAGATTGGTTACTTCTTCTTTTTCGATGTTTCAGATTGCGATACAGCTAGATCAATGGTCACGCTTGTTTGTTTGTGCTAGTAGTGAAGTGATGGTTGTAGAGGGTAGTAGTACGGTGGTAGTTTATGTGCGGTGATGGTGGTGGAGGTTGTGCTGTTTTAGTGGCAGTGGTGGTAGGTAGAAAGATGAGGGCAATTCATGTGTAATATTTTGCATCTCAGAATTCTCTTATGCGCCTAAGGCGCTGTTCAATGCCCCTCGGGCATCAGAAATTGTTGGGTTATATGGCCTGGCGCATTAAGTCGCGCCTCGGGCGCTGCATCCAAACTGTAAAGTTTGCCAAACTTCGCGGCTTGCCATAGACACTTTCGAGCTTCAATTTGCACATGGATAGAACCATTAAAAAGCTAGTTGAGTCTACTTTCTAACTCTAGTAATTTTGATTCAAATGTATTTATACATTAATGCAAACTTTTACCTTCAAGGAGTCGAGAAAAAATTCATTTTCGAAAATTCTAATCATAGAAGGCCAAAAACATAAAAAGAATGACAAGAAAGGAACAAAAGAAAGAATTATCCTTATTATCTTTTTTGATTGTGTGAACTGTTATTTATAGTTTAAATCTTGTAGATAGTGAAGTGATCATTAGAGAGGGGTAGGGTTACGTTGGTAGTGTATGTTAGGTGACGGTGGTGGAAGTGGTGGTATGTTGCTGGAATGCGGAAGCAACATCGGTTGTGGTCTACATATCTCATACTCGTATGTTCTAGCTAGCCTTGGATCGACCCAAGCAGTCCCTCAGGTAGTAGGTGTCTACATATCTCAAACTCGTCAGTCTGCCCTTTTTTCATGAAAAGAACTTGGACAATAATCAAACCATGCCAGTCAAAACTTTCGCATGTGCTCCAAGAAAGACGACGGCAAGGCAAAAGAAGTAGTGGTGTTGAGCTAGTCCCTCATCACGTCACTCAGCTCTCTCTACTCAGCCCCTATCGACCTCGGATGATTTATGTTTCTGCCGCAACAATTTATTCTACCCTACAAATGACTTTAGCTTTGCTAACTTGGCTCAAAGTTGTACATCCACCTTGCTAGATGTCACGGGGCTGTTTTTCGCCTAGAAATATACCCGTGATGGCACTAAGTACGCCAGCACTTAGTCTCAGCCAAACTAGTGTTTACTCACACACCCGACAAGTTTGAACATCTAGAAACACACACAAGAGTTACGGGAACCGTCCCAACCTTTATTAAGCACCAACTTACAAAGGAAACACTCTAGAGCCTAGACAGAACATCCCTCTCTGCCTTAGGCTACGAAATGCCTTGCCTA
Source organism: Rhododendron mucronatum var. ripense (assembly GCA_019656295.1). Taxonomy (NCBI): domain Eukaryota; kingdom Viridiplantae; phylum Streptophyta; class Magnoliopsida; order Ericales; family Ericaceae; genus Rhododendron; species Rhododendron mucronatum. Next base: position 1,874,010 of record BPLT01000039.1, on the reverse strand, counting down.
AATGGGCTTACAATCATAAAAACGTGGCCACTAAGTACATGAGATCATGGGGCCAACCCATGATCTTGCAGTTGACACCCCCAACTGCCCTAGGGCTGTGCTGGCTTAGCCAGAATCTGCCAGCACATTGAATTCTGAAACTGCCTGGCTATAACTGCCGATAACTGTCTGTTTCTGCCTCTGACACCTGTCCCATGCTGCCAGCATCATAAGCAGCCCGTTTCCTGCCTTGGACACCTGTCCCATGCTCCCAGCAACATGTGCAGAATGCTGTTAACCGTCAATAACCGTTTTGCCCTAGCCAACTCAAGGCTGCCTCCGTTTTGCCCGAGCCAACTCAAGGCTGCCTGGCCAATCTCGTGATCCAACCCCAGCTTCCCAATACTTAGCCGTTTTCCTCGATTGCCTTGTCTCACAAGCCTGCTTCCCATTTAGCATCCATGCCTCGATATCATCGGGCCTTCACGTGCATCACGACTGCCACTTGTCTAAGGGACCAGTGCCGACACCAACCGACACCATCGGGTCACCTTGTAAAGACATGCCTGCCTCATGCCTTTGTTTCCACCGGTTGGCTAGGGTGCAAGGTGCCACCGCTAGCCAAGCTTAGCAAGCCTTGGAAATCAAGGTGCTAACACTAGACCTCCCAGTTGTAGCTTTTGAAGAGCCTGAGGTAATCTGTTAAAGAGATGGTGGCACAGGTGATGAAGAGGTGTGGTGGGGATAGAGTAGTGATTGCTGGGTGTGGCAGTGATAAGAGGGTGACGGGTTTAAATTGTGGTGGTTGGGTGTTTTTGCAAAAGTAATTTGCGGTACGAACGGGTGATGAAAATATTTTTTGCGTCGCATGCGTCTGAGGCGCAGTATTTTTGCGCCCTGCTTGGATCTGGGAATCACTTATCATATGCGCGTCAGGCGCAATCAATGGTGCGCCCGGGCGCATCAGTGTGTTTTTAGTTGTCTTAATGCGCCTGGGCGCAAACTGTCTGTGCTCTGGGCGCGCTTAGTTGGATTGCTAATTAGAATCAATTTTCGTTTGCATTAATCATTTCTGGACCTATAATGCTCCAAAATAACATCAAAACTTGCAATGACGAGAACCACTTGAGATATTACTTGTAGCAATAGACATCGAAACATTGGAAATAGAATGGGGCCTCAGATGCACATTACGCGTAAATTGGCCTCACTTTCTACCGCTACCACTGTTGAAAATAGTAAGCTTGATCGTGTGGAAGCTGCAAGAGTGAAGCTTCATGGAAGCTCCACTGTCTATGGTTAAATAAGAAAATCAGTGGTTGACTGAAGATTACTTAGCCGTGTTAATATTGCGTTTAGAGTTCTATACATAGGATATTTGTGTAATGAAATTGTAATGAGTGGTAGAGAGAAGAAGAACACCTTGAGTGTTCTTGAGAGATTGAGAGAACCCCTGTGGGGTTTCTCCCCACAATCAGTGGGAGAGAAAGAAAAGAGAAAGACTCAAGGTTGAGTTAAAAAAATTGAGATTGAGGGAACCTAATTTCCCCTTCTCGAACTCAGAGGTCTGAGTTAGAAAACAAATCATGAGTGAAGTGATTTGAGGTTGAGGTAGAGCAGAGCTCCCTCCTGTATTTGTGAGTCCACCATATGATTGAGTGTGATTTATCAATAAAAATTTTTGTTGATTGATTTTGAATGAATTAACTCTCTTTAATACCCACCATCAGTATATCATCACCTGTGGCAGTGATATACCAACCATATATTACCTGGTTGTTGAGATTTTGATCTGTAGACACCTACTACCTGAGTGTTAGAACCTAGGGTTCATTTATGAGAGGTACCGAGAAGTTCTACAATAAGGGCCAGTTGCGAGCATAGTGGAGTGGAGCGAAGCGCAACGAAATGGATTATATCAAAGACGATCCAATATGGCAATTTAAGATGGGCTATGTCGAATTTTCAATTCCATCAAATTAATTAATTGGCACACTGCTAAGGCTTGTGGCCATGGTGCGTAATATTGTTGAGTTGAATCAACAAATTGCTAGACTTCTGCAATACCATTGTTAACTCATCCTGATAGGAGCCCTATGGAAAGAGAATTGTTTGAGCTATAGTACAACTGACCACATTCGGTGCTCAAATATTGAGAAAACGTACACACTTAGGCATCCAACATACATTTGTTGTCTCTTTCCAATGTTTCTATGTCTGTTGCTACATGTAATATCTCTAGTGGTCCTCGTGATTGCAGGTTGCCAAATTGATTTTACAAATTTTGAGGTGATTTTGGAGCCTTAGAAGTCTCAACAAATGATAATTGCATACGAAAAATGATCAGATTAGTGATCCAACTAAGCACGCCCGGAGAGCAGCCTATTGCGCCTAGGCACATTGAGACAGTTAAAAACACACTGATGCGCCCGGGGCGCACAGTGATCGCGCCTGACGCGCATTTGTTGAGTGACGCAAAAACCACCCATGACCACAACCACAATTTTAACCCTTCTACCACCACCCTCTTATTACTGCCACCACCAAATATCACTACTCTACAACCTCCACACCCCTACAACCCCTGCCGTCGTCATCTCACCACCAAGTTGGACGTGATTCAGCTTGTGCTTCATAGTCTTTGGGACTTTTGGGAATCCTTTGTAACCTTTGATTTTCACCCACCATGCAATCCTGTATTTTATTAATTCCGTTAATTCCACCCAATTGATTTCCTTGTGCTGAAAAATTGATTCCTTTCTCATCTTCCAAATGGACCACGTAACTGCAAAAGGAATGGTATCCCAGATCAACTTTTTCCTCTCTTTGTGATTTCCACCAAGCCACCAATGCATAAGAACTTGAACTGATGATGGATTTTCCCATTGAATACCCCACCAATTAAGAATTTCAGACCATAGATTCCATACAGGTTGGCAGAGAAGTAGAATATGGTCCATGGTTTCTAATTCTTCCCCACACAAAATGTAGCCGGCATCTTCATATCATCCCTTAGAATTCCAAGCCTGAGGAGGTAATCTGCAGTTTTTAATCTTCCTAGGTACATCATCGAACCAAAACATTGCACTCTATGTGGGGCTTTATTATGACATCATGTGAAAAACTTTATTGTGGTAGCAGAGTTTTGAGGTCTCAAATTGACTGCAAGCTTATACATGGATGAAACAAAAAAGGTGTACGGAATATTTGGGAGAACCACACAAACAACGAATAATTACCTAAGAACTAGGGATATATTTGAGCACCGAATGAAGGAAACAGCGTGTTTTAGCCTTAAAGACTCCCAAGATTTTTTCTAATAGTCTCATTTTTACTCACTTTTCATGAACTAGATCTAACTGTTTTGATGGTTGCATTCCATCATCTTTTAGAACTTTAAAAAACCCTATTTATCGATATATAGTTAGTCTTGGTCCATTTTAAAATGAGAAAATTATGAGTGTTTTACCAAAATGAATTGTCTTTTGACCCACTAAGGGGAAAATGGCACATAATCTTATGTATAAATTATTTTCGACCCAAACTACTTGGGATAGAAAGTAGATTGAACAAGCTTTCTAACGGTTCAAATCACACTCAAATCTGAATTTTGGAGTATCCTGGATGAGCCCTCAAAGTTTGTTATGTTAGCCAGCTTTAATTTACTGCGCCCCAGGCGAATTTTGATGCGCCTGCCATCCGTAACACTTAAAAAGATGCTAAACTTTGTGGGCTCGACACAGACACACCCGAAATCCAAATTTTTCCACACTTCCTCGAATCATCAAAAATCGTTTCAACATCAAAATTCAACTAAAGCAACGCTTGAACGTTTACGAAGCAAATTTCGATTGTCTACACCACTAACACAATTAATCGACCACTATGACTACCACCACCACTGCCGCCGCCATTTGACTACCCTACCTTGAACGTTTTCGCCCTTGGAACATTTCGTAACTTAATTGCTATAACACACAGAGAGAGATAATCTGTTTTTAGATCATAACTTACTAATGGAATTTTTTGTAGAACCACTTAAACAACGAATAGTTACCTAAGAACTAGGGATTTGAGCACCGAATGAAGAACAAAACGTGTTTTACCCTTAAAGGCTTCGACGATTTTTCTAATAGTCTCATTTTTACTTACTTTTCATGAACTACATCTAAATATTTTGATGGTTGCATTCCACCATCTTTTATAACTTTAAAACCCCTATTTATTGATATGTCAATGGTCTTGGTCCAATTTAAAATGAGAAAGTTGCGAGCATTTTACCAAAATGATAGTCTTTTGACTCACTGAGGGAAAAATAGTCACATATTCTTACGTTCATATTATTTTGGATCCAAAATGATTGGGGTATAAAGTAAACTGAACAAGCTTTCCAACGGTTTAAACCACATGCAAATATGAATTTCGGAGTGTCCGAGACAAGCTCGCAAAGTTTGGTCTATTAGCCAGCTTTATTGCGCCACAGGCGCACTCCCTTGTGCCCCAGGCGCATCCTAAACACTTAAAAAACATGCTAAACTTTGCGGGTTCGAAAATAACATTTGAAAAATCTAATCGATAGATAGTGATGGTGGTGGAGGCCTAGGTAGTGTTGTGGTGGTAGCGGTAGAAAGTGAGGGCAATTTACGCGTATTCTTTTATGCGCCTCCGGTGCATGACATTGTAGCTCGAGCATTAGACATTGTTGGGTTATGTGGCTCAGGCGCAGCTTTCAAATAGCACAGTAGGTCGAATTTTGCAGCTTGCCACAAATACTCCCAAACTCCAATTTGAATGTGGTTAGAATCGTTGAAAAAATTGTTGAGTCTACTTTCTAACTCAAGTCAAAATCTTTCTCTCATTAAAGCATACAATGATTTTACCTTCAAGGCCGGATTCTAATTATCGAAGAACAAAAACATGGAAAGAAGACAAGAAATGAACAAAAGGGAGGATTATCTCAAAACCTTTTAATGGTGTGGTTATTTATAGTTTAGTTGCTAATGTGTATATATTTTTTTGCACTGCTTTAAATCTTGTTGATAGTGAAGTGATCATTGGAGAGGGGTAGGGTTATGCTGGTAATAATGTCTGTTAGGTGATGGTGGTACAGTGGTGGTAGCGATAGAAAATGAAGGCAATTTACGAGTAATGTGCATCAAGTATTCTTTTATGCGCCTCAGGCGCAGAACCATGCACCTCTGGCGCAAGAAATCACTTAGTTATGCGGTTCAGGTGCATTGTGTAGCGCCCCAGGCGCAACTTTCCAATAGCAGAGTAGGCTCATTGCAACTTCACGGTTTGCCACCGAAACTGTCGAACTCCGATTTCAATGTGGTCAGAACCGTTAAAAAGTTTGTTGAGTCTATTTTCTCACTCAAGTAATTATGATGGAAATGTTTAATTTGTTAGGTGAGGGTGGTGGAGGTGGTGCAGTGGTGGTAGCGGAAGAAAGTGAGGGCAATTTACATGTATTGTGCATCTAAGTATTGTCGGCTCTGGCGCATTGTATCGCGCCCGGGGCGCGGCTTTCAAATAGTGTAGTAGGCCAATTGTAACTTTGCCGCTTGCCATAGAAACTGCCGAACTCCGGTTTTAAAGTGGTTAAAACCTTTGACAAGTTTATTGAGTTTACTTTCTCACTCAAGTTGTTATGATTCAGAGTTATTCACACATTAAAGCATACAATACCCCAGTACCTTTGATCTCATCCCTTTTTTTCCCAGCATATCGCCGTAGCAAGAACAAATGGGATGTGGGTTGAAGATATGAAACTCTCTTTTTTTTTTTTGTCAATTGATAAAAGAGATCATTTTACAGCAGATACGAAGTATATAGTACAAATCCGGGACATTGCATCAATTGTGAGAGTCCATAAGATAATCAAGGCCAACAGCTCAACCAATACAAGAAATAAGCCGATTACAGAGTAGAGACAAAGAAAGAAAGGAAAAGCCATCTAAGGGAAGAATACCCACACGTAAGTGGGGAGACTCAAACTCCTGACCTTGCCAACTGAGCTAGCCCGAGTTGGTTAAAGATATGAAACTCTTTGGTAAGGAAGCAACTTCCAAGAAAAAGGAAGATTGCCGAGGATCCCAATATTTAAAGGTGGATTCATGTTTAACAGTTAACCAAGATGAGTTTAGAGGGGGTGACAATCATCTAAGGGAAGAGATACTAGGAAATAAAACAATGGGCGGACCAAATAAAGGTGAGAACATAGACAACTTTCCAATTTTTGGAGGAGTGAAATCTTTTGCTCAGCCGGGAATGGATGGCTTTTTAGAAGTGCAGTGGCTCACCTTCATAATTTTATGCCGGATATGCTGCATGAACTACCGAAGGTGTTAGCCTAGTGGGGTAGGGTGCCCTTCATCTCCAGGTGAGACTCAGTTTTGAGTCTTGCCAGTGGCAAGGGGGAGTGGGGGCAAACACGTGCTTATACCCACTTATACATAGGTGGTACTATGGTGATGGCCTGTCTTCTCGGATAGTAGCTATGGCTCGAACCGGACATTCCACAGCGGGTAGGGAGCCCCTATGGTCACGCCTAAGGGGAGTTGCTATGCTGGCCGCCCCCTCCCACCTTTTTTTCTGATAAAAAAAAAAAATTTGCTGCATGATGCCGGTCAAAGTCCTTGAAGTCATTCAAAAAGATTGAGTCGATCAAGGAGTCTAATTAATTAAGTTTATAGGTGCCTTTTTAAATTCTCAAGAAGTCTTCCTAGTTTTTAGTAGTCAACTATCTTTATTTACATTAAGTTCTAATCTAGAAAATCTAAGTTAATTTATGTTTCCTTTGTTTGGAGGGATGTTCCAACAAGTCCTATATATAACCTTAATTTGCTATGAATGAAATGAGTAGTGCTAGAGTGTTGATTAAAATAGCCTTTGGCTTGTGAGAAGATTTTTCTTCTTGTTAACTCGTATCATTCGGTGGATTTCGATATGTGGTGAGTTTCTCGTTTTTGTATCTCTTAGGTGGATTCCTTAGAGTGGTGAGTGGTCCCTAGTCCTGTATCCCTCATTAAATCCTCGGGTGCATGATGTTATTTTGCATCCCATTGGGTCCCTAACTTGGGTGGTGAACTTTATCCTTTTATCCTTTTTACCTTTCTTCTTTCCCATCTGTAAAATCCGGCATCACTGCAGGAAGAATTTCGTAAAGCAGGGGTGCAAGGTATCCAAATCAGATCCATTGGTGGAAGAATGGTCCTCATGTGGACAAGGAGACAAGGGATGTGCCTGATTTAAGAACATTGGATGAATAGGTGGTTTGAGGTTATTAAACCATGGAATGGGGAAGATCCTAGCCTTGAAAGATTCACTTGGATCTATTTTTTGGGTGTTCCTCTTCAAGCTTGCTGCTAATGCAGTGGTGGAGCTAGGATTTTAATCCGGAGGGGCCGGTTTAGTAGACCGAACATATATATCATAAATTTTTATTTTTCAATACATTATATTTGTACATTGAAATGACTGTACCGTAGGTGGGAACAAAACAAATGGATAGGAGGGTCTTGTGGGGTGGCAGGGGTGTAGGGTAGTCTAGGTTATAATTTTGTATGGGTAGATTTAACCAAAATTCAAATATACAACTAGATGTATAAAATATACACGTATGTATGTTGTTAGCTGCAATGTACACACAATACTCACTCATGCATAAACATAATCGTACGCACATGAGATTCTACTAGATGTCACAAAAAAATAATGCGCAACAAAAAAAGTTATTATTTTTTGAATAAAATGTTTCAAAAATTCGGACCATTACAAGTTTACTTTTCCAACAGTCAACACTGTGGTGAAATGATGACGCTATGGTGAAACGAGGGCATCGTGAAAAGATCGAGCTGAGGTAGTCATTTTGGTGAAGTGATGTCTCATTTTATTTATTTTCTGTTCTAAGTCAAGCTATCTTTTTCCCATAATTCAGATTGGAGCTGTTTACATTTGGACTTATCTGGCAATCATGGTGCGCCCCGGGCGCATCAGTGTGTTTTTAACTGTCGTAACATGGCGCCTACGCGCAAATAGGTTGCGCTTCAGGCGTGCTTAGTTTGATTGCTAATTAGAACATTTTTTGTGTGCATTTATCATTTATTGAGACTTCTAAGGCTCCAAAATAACGTAAAAATTTGTGCAATCGACTTGGCTACTTGCAATCACAAAAACCACTTGAGATATTACTTGTAGCAATCAAAATCGAAACATTGGAAAGAGACGCAACAACAAATGTATGTTGGATTGCTTAAAAGTGTACATTTTGAATCGATACAGTTGTACTGACTATATGTGTACATTGTTGCTCTTATTAAGAACAACCGCACTTCTCATATATTCCACCAATGCACCAAGGACATGTTACATGGTTTTGAGTACCGAATTGGGCCTACTTTGCTACTCCTGCGCCCGGCGCGCGACACAATGCGCTTGAGCCACATGACTCAACAATGTCTGGCACCTGAGGCGTAAATTGCCCTCACTTTCAACCGCTACAACCACAACACCACCTCCTCCAGAGTCACTTAACATACACTACCAGTGTAACCCCAAGCCCTCTCCAATGATCCCTTCACTATCTATGAGATTTAAAGTTGTGCACAAAAGTGAATATAAATAATCACACATTTTGCAACTAAACTATGAATAACAGTTCACACAATGGAAAAAATTAGAAGATGATATCAAACCATACAAAGTTACTGAGATAATTCACTCTTCTGTTCCTTTCTTGTATTCTTTTTATCTTTTTGTCCTTCTATGTTTAGAATTTTGAAAAATGATTTTTTCCCGACTCCTTGAAGGTAAAAATTTGTATTAATGTGTAAATAAATTTGAATCAAAATTACTTGAGTTAGAAAGTAGATTCAACGAGCTTTATAATGGTTTTATCCACGTGCAAATCGGAGTTCGGAAGTGTCTGAGGCAAGCCGCCAAGTTTGGCCAATTATGCAGTTTGGAAGCTGCGCCCGGGGTGCGAGTCAATGCGCACTTGGCCTTATAACACAACAATTTCTGGCGCCGAAGGAGCACTGAACAGCGCCTGAGGAGCATAAGATAATTCTTAGAAGCACATTACACGTAAATTTCCCTCATCGTACACCACTTGCAAATCACTTGCAAATCTGAATTCCGAAGCATCTGGGACAAGCCCTCAAAGTTTGGTCTGTTTAGTGCGCCCCAGGCGCATTCCCTTGCGCCCCGGGCGCATCCGTAACACTTAGAAACATGCTAAATTTTGTGGGCTTGACACGGACACACAGGAATCCGATTCAAGCGTGGTTTGAACTGTTGGAAAGCATGTTAAATCTTCTTTCTTACCGAAGTTGTTTTGATCGAAAATCAACTGTACATCAAAGGAAATTACTAGTTTACCCTTAGTGGGTCGAAAACCAAATTAGTTCGGTAAAAAGCTCGAATCACAATCATTTTAAATCGGATCAAGACCAATTATGATGGATAGAGAGGGTTTTCAAACTACTAAATATGATGAAAAGGAAAAATAGAATTAAAGAAGTATAATTTTATGAAAAGTTGGTTAAAAGAAGACCGATTCAAAGATCATCGGACCATGAAAGCTAAACACTTTTGCGCTCTCTACACATTCTAAGTCCCATTACGAACACACATTCCTAAGTCTAGATTATTCCTTCATTCTGTAAGAGTTAAAAAAATCTTATAGGGCTTTCTAAAATCATTTCAACATCAAAATTCGACTAAAGCAATGCTTGTATGTTTACGAAGCAAAATTCTATTGTCTGCACCACCAGCACAATTAATCGACCACTGTGACTACCACACCACCACCACCACCGTGCGCCATTTGACTACCCTCACTTGAACGTTTGTGCCTTTGGAACATTTCGTAACTTAATAGATCATTGGAGAGCGGTAAGGTTACACTCGTATTGTTCGTTAGGTGACGGTGGTGGAGGTGGTGTAGTGGCGGTAGTGGTAGAAAACAAGGGCAATTTATACATAATGTGCATCTAATTATTCTCTTTTGCGCCTCAAGCACAAGACAATGCACCCCAGGAGCCAGAAATTGTTTAGTTTTGCAGCTCAGGCGCATTATGTCACGGCCTGGGCGCAACTTTCAAATTGCAAAGTAGGCCAATTGCAACTTCGCGGCTTGCCATTGAAACTGTCAAACTCCGATTTCAACGTGGTTAGAACCACTGAAAAAAAATGTTGAGTCTACTTTCTCACTCAAGTTATTATGATTCAGAATTATTTACACATTAAAGCATACAATGATCTTACCTATGAGGAGTCAAAAAAAAAAATTTTCATTTTTTGGAAGGAACAGAAGAGGGAAATATCTCAATACCTTTTAATGGTTTGATCTTATCCCTTTTCTTTTCGTCTTCCATCTTGCGAACGCTTATTTAGTTTAGGTAACTTTTTGTGCACTGGTCTAAATCTCGTAGTGGAAAGATGAGGACAATTTATGCGTAATGTCCATCTAATTATTCTCTTATGTCGCGCCCTGGGTGTAGCTTCCATTCTGCAAACTAGGCCAAACTTTAGGCTTGCCACAGAAACTCTCGAACTCTGCTTTGTACGTGGTTAGGGAGGGCCCGCCTGTTGTTCTCACCTCTTTTTGACGACGCTCCTACCTGGTCGCCGTCTCTCCCCGTTGGTTTCTTCCATGGCGGATCTCGATCTTGTGCTTAACGGCCAGGGGTAGGGGCTGTGGGTGGTGGTGTCGTCTGGGCTTTTGGTTTTCCGGCCGGTTCCTATCTTTGGGGAACTGGTTTGTCTGGGCGTTTGGTTTTCCGGCCGGTTGGTATCTTTGGGGAACTGGTTTCTACTTAACGGCGAGAGCTGCTCGCGGCCTTTGGTTTCCTTCTCTCGGCTGATCCGGACTGGTCTCCGCCCATTGGTGGCTGTAGGGGTTCGATTTAACGGGACCTTAACCGTGGTTCAGGCTTGGACCCTTCCTCCGCAGCTCCGTGCTCCCGTGGCCGGACCTGCAACAAGGGCCCACGGCCTGCCCAAAGCCCACCCAGCCGATCGGGCTTCTACCCGGCCCAAGCACGTGAAATGGGCGGGTCGTCCCGGCCCGTAGTTAATAATGGGCAGGCGTGGGCCTATGAATTTTTAGTCGGCCCTCCCGTACCATGAGCCCTCCCGGTACCCCGCCCGTGGTAACCGCCCATTAACCCAAAATCCCACGAAATCTTTGCTTTTTTCCCTTGCCGAAAGAAATTTCAGCGCGCCTGGATTGTGGCTCGCTCATTGGCTAGCCTGGTTTTTAGCCCTCTAGCCCGTTAATAGAGCTAGCCCGTGGGCCGGCCTTGTGTTTCAATTTATGGTAGGTAGCCCGGCCAGCAAAAAATAAAAGCCCGGTCGGCCAGGACCGTGGGCGGGCTTGGGTGGTGACTTGGCGGGCTGGGCCTGCCCGGCCCGGCCCAATGATGATCCTTAAGTGTAAATGCTTTATAAACTCTTTGATATTCACTTAACCAATGAAGATATACCTACAACTAAGGATTTGATCACCGAGTGAATTTTTGAACGTGTTTTAGCCTTAGTCGCCTTGACGATTTTTGTAGTGGTCTTTCCTACCCAATTTTCCTTAACGAATTTTTTTTTTTTATGGTTGGATTTCACCATCTCTTAATAATTTGAAAACTCAAATTAATGATATTTAATGGGTCTAGCTCTGATTTAAAATGAGGAAGAAATGACTATTTTACTGAAATTAATTGTTCGTCACACACTGAGGGTAAAATGGTCACATCACTTGATATACGAATGATTTTTTTAAACCACACAACATGGGCTAGAAGCCAAATTGAACAAGAATTTCTACGGTTCAAACTCCGCGTAAATCGGATTTCAGGAATGTCGGTATAAACGTCGCAAAGTTAGACTTGATTTGAAATGGACGATGCGCCTGGGGCGCATTTGAACTGCGCCTGGGCGCATAGAATTGCGCCCCAGGAGCAATAAAGCTTCAAATGACGCCAAACTTTGAAGGGTTGCTGCGGACACTCCCAAACTCCAATTTGCGCGTGGTTTGAACCGTTGAAAAGCTTGTTCAATTTTCTTTCTAACCCAAGTAGTTCGGATAAAAAATCGTTTGTATATCAAGAGATGTGACCATTTTACCCTCAGCGGTGCAAAAAAATAACTCATTTCGGTAAGACACTCGTATATCCCTCACTTTGAATCGGATCAAAACCCATTATATGTCAACAAATATAGTTTCTTAGGTACAAAGAGATGATGGAATCCAACCATAAAAAAATTCAAGTTTCGCTTGTGAAAATTGGGTAGAAAGAAAACCGCTACAAAAATCGTCATGGCCTCCAAGACTAAAACACATTCTTGCTTACATTCGATGATGAAATCCCTAGTTCATACGTATTTCTTTGTTGTTTAAGTATTTCAAAGAGTTCAAAGAGCATCTACATTCCATCGAAAGGTAGGAAACACCATTTCAAAGAGTTTTTACATTGCGTTGGTGGTTGTAACCTGCAAAATTTGGCTTCGAAACTACTTAAGCCCTGCTTTCGGCGAATGCTTAAACCAATTTTTTCTAGGATTCGATGAAGTGTAAATAAGGGTCATCATTTAGCCCGAAGGCCCACGGCCCACCTAAAGCCCGGTCGGCCCATCGGGCTTTTACCCGGCCCAAGCCCGTGAAATGGGTGTGTCGTCCCGGCACGTAGTTAATAATGGGTGGGCGCGGGCCTATGAATTTTTACTCGGCCCTCCCGTACCGTGAGCCCTCCCGGTACCCCGCCCATGGTAACCGCCCAATAGCCCTCCCATGGGCCCGCCCATTAGCCCAAAATCCCACGAAATCCGTTCTTTTTTCCCTTGCCGAAGGAAATTTAAGCCCGCCTGGCTTGTGCCCCGCTCATTGGCCCACCTGGTTTTTGGCCCGCTAGCTCGTTAATTGAGCTAGCCCATGGGCCGGGCTTGCGCTTCAATTTATGGTAGCCCGGCCAGCAAAAAAGTAAAAGCCCGTTCGGCCCGAACCGTGGGCTGGCTTGGGTAGTTACTTGGCGGGCAGGGCCTGCCCGGACCGGCCCGATGATGATCCTTAAGTTTAAATGCTTTATACACTCTTTGATATTCACTTAACCATTGAAAATATACCTACAACTATGGATTTAATAACCGAGTGAAATTTTGAACGTGTTTTAGCCTTGGTCGGCTTGACGATTTTTGTAGTGATCCTTCCTACCCAATTTTCCTTAACGATATTTTTTTTTTAATGGTTGGATTGCACCATCTCTTAATAAATTAAAAACTCTAATTATTGATATATAATGGGTCTTGATCCGATTTCAAATGAGGAAGAAATGAGTGTTTTACTGAAATTAATTGTTCTTGACGCACTGAGGGTAAAATGGTCACATCACTTGATATATGAATGTTTTTTTTTTATCCAAACTACTTGGGTGAGAAAGCAAATTGAACAAGCTTTTCTACGGTTGAAACCCCGCGTAAATCGAATTTCAGGAATGTCGGTATCAACGTCGCAATGTTTGACTTGATTTGGAATGGAGGATGCGCCTGGGGCGCATTTGCACTGTGCGTGGGCGCATATAATTGCGCCTCAAGAGCAATAAAGCTTCAAAAGACGCCAAACTTTGAAGGGTTGCCTCGGACACTCCCGAACTCCAATTTGCGCGTGGTTTGAACCGTTGAAAAGCTTGTTCAATTTTCTTTGTAACCCAAGTAGTTCGGATAAAAAATCGTTTGTATATCAAGAGATGTGACCATTTTACCCTCAGGGGTTCAAAAAAATGACTCATTTCGGTAAGACGCTCGTATATCCCTCACTTTGAATCGGATCGAAACCCATTAAATGTCAACAACTATAGTTTTTTCGGTACAAAGAGATGATGGATTCCAACCATAAAAAAATTCAAGTTACGCTTGTGAAAATTGGGTAAAAAGAAAACCACTTCAAAAATCGTCAAAGACTCCAAGACTAAAACACGTTCTTGCTTACATTCAATGATCAAATTCCTAGTTCGTACGTATTTCTTCATTGTTTAAGTATTTCAAAGAGTTCAAAGAGCATCTACATTCCATCGAAAGGTAGGAGAAACCATTTCAAAGAGTTTTTACATTGCGTTGGTGGTTGTAACCTCCAAAATTTGGCTTCAATACTACTTAAGCCCCGCTTTTGGCGAATGATGAAACTGTTTTTCCAAGGATTCCTTGATGTGTAAATAGGGGTCATCATTTAGCCCGAAGGCCCACGGCCCGCCCAAAGCCCGCCCGGCCCAAGCCCTGGAAATGGGCGGGTCTTCCCGGCCCATAGTTTGTAATGGGCGCGGGACAATGAATTTTTTTTCGGCCCTACCGTACCGTGAGCCGTCCCGTGGTACCCGACCATTAGCCCTCCCACGGGCCCGCCCATTAGCCCAAAATCCAACAAAATCTGTTATTTTTTTCCTCACTGAAGGAAATTTAATCCCGCCTGGCTTGTGGCCCGCTCATTGGCCCGCCTGGTTTTTGGCCCGCTAGCCTGTTAATTGAGCTGGCCCGTGGGCCGGGCTTGCTCTTCAATTTATGGTAGGTAGCCCGGCCAGCAAAAAAGTAAAAGCCCAGTCGGCCCGGACAGTGGGCGGGCTTGGGTGGTGACCTGGCGGGCTGGGCTTACCCAGCCCGGCCCAATGATTATCCTTACGTGTAAATGCTCTATAAACTCTTTGATATTCACTTAACCAATGATGATATACCTACAACTAAGGATTTGATCACCGAGTGAAATTTTGAATGTGTTTTGGCCTTAGTCGCCTTGAATATTTTTGTAGTGGTCCTTCCTACCCAATTTTCCTTAACGAATTTTTTTTTTTATTGTTGGATTGCACCATCTCTTAATAATTTAAAAACTCCAATTATTGATATACAATGGGTCTTGATCCGATTTAAAATGAGGAAGAAATGAGTGTTTTAATGAAATTAATTGTTCTTGACCCACAGACGGTAAAATGGTCACATCACTTGATATACGAATGATTTTTTTATCCACACTACTTGGGTTAGAAAGCAAATTGAACAAGCTTTTCTACGGTTCAAACCCTGCGTAAATTGTATTTCACGAGTGTCTGTATCAACGTCGCAAAGTTTGACTTGTTTTGGAATGGAGGATGCGCCTGGAGGGCATTTGAAATGCGCCTGGTCGCATAGAATTGAGCCTCAAGAGCAATAAAGCTTCAAAAGATGCCAAACTTTGAAGGGTTGGCCGGACACTCCGGAACTCCAATTTGCGCGTGGTTTGAACCGTTGAAAAACTTGTTAATTTTTCTTTCTAACCCAAGTAGTTCGGATAAAAAATCATTTGAATATCAAGAGATGTGACCATTTTACCCTCTGCAATGCAAAAAAATAACTCATTTCGGTAAGACGCTCGTATATCCCTCACTTTGAATCGGATCAAAACCCATTATATGTCAACAAATATAGTTTTTTAGGTACAAAGAGATGATGGAATCCAACCATAAATAAATTCAAGTTTCGCTTGTGAAAATTGGGTAGAAAAAAACCACTTCAAAAATCGTCAAGGCCTCCAAGACCAAAACACGTTCTTGGTTACATTCGATGATCAAATCCCTAGTTCGTACGTATTTCTTCGTTGTTTAAGTTTTTCAAAGAGTTCAAAGAGCATCTACATTGCATCGAAAGGTAGGAGAAACCATTTCAAAGAGTTTTTACATTGCGTTGGTGGTTGTAACCTCCAAAATTTGGCTTCGAAACTACTTAAGCCCCACTTTCGGCGAATGATGAAACAATTTTTCCTAGGATTCGATGAAGTGTAAATAAGGGTCATCATTTAGCCAAAAGGCCCCCGGCCCGCCCAAAGCCCGGCCCGCCCATCGGGCTTTTACCCTGCCCAAGCCCGTGAAATGGGTGGGTCGTGCCGGCCCGTAGTTAATAATGGGCGGGCGCGTGCTTATGAATTTTTACTCGGCCCTACCGTACCGTGATCCCTCCCGGTACCCCAACCATGGTAACCGCCCACTAGCCCTCCCACGGGCCCGCCCTCCCACAAAATCCGTTCTTTTTTCCCTTGCCGAAGGAAATTTAGGCCCGCCTGGCTTGTGCCCCACTCATTGGCCCTCCTGGTTTTCGGCCCGCTAGCTCGTTAATTGAGCTAGCCCGTGGGCCGGGCTTGCGCTTCAATTTATGGTGGGTGGCCCGGCCAGCAAAAAAGTAAAAGCCCGGTCGGCCCGAACCATAGGCTGGTTGGGTAATGACTTGGCGGGCAGGGCCTGCCCGGACCGGCCCGATGATGATCCTTAGGTGTAAAAGCTTTATAAACTCGTTGATATTCACTTAACCAATGAAAATGTACCTACAACTATGGATTAGATCACCGAGTGAAATTTTGAACGTGTTTTAGCCTTAGTCGCCTTGACGATTTTTGTAGTGATCCTTCCTACCCAATTTTCCTTAACGAATTTTTTTTTTGTGGTTGGATTGCACCATCTCTTAATAATTTAAAAACTCTAATTATTGTTATATAATGGGTCTTGATCCGATTTAAAATGAGGAAGAATGAGTGTTTTGCTGAAATTAATTGTTCTTGACGCACTGAGGGTAAATTGGTCGCACCACTTGATATACGACTATTTTTTTTTTATCCAAACTACTTGGGTTAGAAAGCAAATTGAACAAGCTTTTCTACGGTTCAAACCCCGCGTAAATCGGATTTTATGAATGTCGGTATCAACGTCGCAAAATTTGACTTGATTGGGAATGGAGGATGCGCCTGGGGCGCATTTGAACAGCGTCTGGGCACATATAATTGCGCCTCAAGAGCAATAAAGCTTCAAAAGATGCCAAACTTTGAAGGGTTGCCCCGGACACTCCTAAACTCCAATTTGTCCATGGTTTGAACCGTTGAAAAGCTTGTTCAATTTTCTTTCTAACCCAAGTAGTTCGGATAAAAAATCGTTTGTATATCAAGAGATGTGGCCATTTTACCCTCAGCGGTCCAAAAAAATAACTCATTTCGGTAAGACGCTCGTATATCCTTCACTTTGAATCGGATCAAAACCCATTATATGTCAACAAATATAGTTTTTTAGGTACAAAGAGGTGATGGAATCCAACCATAAAAAAATTCAAGTTTCGCTTGTGAAAATTGGGAAGAAAGAAAACCACTTCAAAAATCGTCAAGGCCTCCAAGACTAAAACACGTTCTTGCTTACATTCGATGATCAAATCCCCAGTTCATACGTATTTCTTCATTGTTTAATTATTTCAAAGAGTTCAAAGAGCATCTACATTCCATCAAAAGGTAGGAGAAACCATTTCAAAGAGTTTTTACATTGCGTTGGTGGTTGTAACCTCGAAAATTTGGCTTCGAAACTACTTAAGCCCCACTATCGGCGAATGATGAAACAATTTTTCCTAGGATTCGATGAAGTGTAAATAAGGGCCATCATTTAGCCCGACAGCCCACGGCCCGCCCAAAGACCGGCCGGCCCATCGGGCTTTTACCCTGCCCAAACCCATGAAATGGGTGGATCGTCCAGGCCTGTAGTTAATAATGGGCGGGTGCGGGCCTATGAATTTTTACTCGGCCCTCCCGTACCGTGAACCCTCCCGGTACCCCAACCATGGTAACCGCCCACTAGCCCTCCCACGGGCCCGCCCTCCCACAAAATCCGTTCTTTTTTCCCTTGCAGAAGGAAATTTAAGCCCGCCTAGCTTGTGCCCCACTCATTCGCCCGCCTGGTTTCGGCCCGCTAGCTCGTTAATTGAGCTAGCCCGTGGGCCGGGCTTGCACTTCAATTTATGGTAGGTGGCCCGGCCAGCAAAAAAGTTAAATACCGGTCGGCCCGGACCGTGGGCTGGATTGGGTAGTGACATGGCGGGCAGGGCCTGCCCGGACCGGCCCGATGATGATCCTTAAGTGTAAATGCTTTATAAACTCTTTGATATTCACCTAACGAACGAAAATATACCTACCACTATGGATTTGATCACCGAGTAAAATTTTGAACGTGTTTTATCCTTAGTCGCCTTGACGATTTTTGTAGTGATCCTTCCTACCCAATTTTCCTTAACGAATTTTTTTTTTTTGTGGTTGGATTGCACCATCTCTTAATAATTTAAAAACTCTAATTATTGTTATATAATGGGTCTTGATACGATTTAAAATGAGAGTGTTACTGAAATTAATTGTTCTTGATGCCCTGAGGGTAAAATGGCCACATCACTTGATATACGAATATTTTTTTTTATCCAAACTACTTGGGTTAGAAAGCAAATTGAACAAGCTTTTCTACGGTTCAAACCCCGCGTAAATTGGATTTCAGGAATGTCGGTATCAACGTCACAAAGTTTGACTTGATTTGGAATGGAGGATGCGCCTGGGGCGCATTTGAACTGCGCCTGGACGCATATAATTGCGCCCCAGGAGCAATAAAGTTTCAAAAGATGCCAAACTTTGAAGGGTTGCCCCGGACACTCCCGAACTCCAATTTGCGCGTGGTTTGAACCGTTGAAAAGCTTGTTCAATTTTCTTAGTAACCCAAGTAGTTCGGATAAAAAATCGTTTGTATATCAAATGACGTGACCATTTTACCGTCAGCTGTGCAAAAAAATAACTCATTTCGGTAAGACGCTCGTATATCCCTCACTTTGAATCGGATCAAAACCCATTATATGTCAACAAATATAGTTTTTTAGGTACAAAGACATGATGGAATCCAACCATAAAAAAATTCAAGTTTCGCTTGTGAGAATTGGGTAGAAAGAAAACCACTTCAAAAATCATCAAGGCCTCCAAGACTAAAACACGTTCTTGCTTACATTCGATGATCAAATCCCTAGTTCGTACGTATTTATTCATTGTGTAAGTATTTCAAAGAGTTCAAAGAGCATCTACATTCCATGGAAAGGTAGGAGAAACCATTTCAAAGAGTTTTTACATTGCGTTGGTGGTTGTAACCTCCAAAATTTGGCTTCGAAACTACTTATGCCCCACTTTCGGCGAATGATGAAACAATTTTTCCTAGTATTCGATGAAGTGTAAATAAGGGTCATCATTTAGCCCGAAGGCCCACGGCCCGTCCAAAGACCGGCCGGCCCATCGGGCTTTTACCCTGCCCAAGCCCTTGAAATGGGAGGGTCATCCCGGCCAGTACTT
This sequence comes from Rhododendron mucronatum var. ripense, assembly GCA_019656295.1. Taxonomy (NCBI): domain Eukaryota; kingdom Viridiplantae; phylum Streptophyta; class Magnoliopsida; order Ericales; family Ericaceae; genus Rhododendron; species Rhododendron mucronatum. Next base: position 1,854,893 of record BPLT01000039.1, on the reverse strand, counting down.
AATAATGGGCGGGCGCGGGCCTATGAATCTTTACTCGGCCCTCTCATATAGTGAGCCCTCCTTGTACCCCGCCCATGGTAACCGCCCATTAGCCCCCCCACGGGCCCGCCCATTAGCCCAAAATCCCATTAAATCCGTTCTTTTTTCCCTTGCTGAAGGAAATTTAAGCCCGCCTGGCTTGAGCCCCGCTCATTGGCCCGCCTGGTTTTCGGCCCGCTAGCTCGTTAATTGAGCTAGCCCGTGGGCCGGGCTTGCGCTCCAATTTATGGTAGGTGACCCGGCCAGCAAAAAAGTAAAAGCCCGGTCGGCCCGGACCGTGGGCTGGCTTGGGTAGTGACTTGGCGGGCAGTGCCTGGCCGGACCGGCCCGATGATGATCCTTAGGTGTAAATGCTTTATAAACTCTTTGATATTCACTTAACCAATGAAAATATACGTACAACTATGGATTTGATCACCGAGTGAAATTTTGAACGTGTTTTAGCCTTAGTCGCCTTGACGATTTTTGTAGTGATCCTTCCTACCCAATTTTCCTTAACGAATTTTTTTTTAATGGTTGGATTGCACCATCTCTTAATAATTTAAAAACTCTAATTATTGATATATATAATGGGTCTTGATCCGATTTAAAATAAGGAAGAAATGAGAGTGTTGCTGAAATTAATTGTTCTTGACGCACTTAGGGTAAAAAGGTCACATCACTTGATATACGAATTTTTTTTTTATCCAAACTACTTGTGTTAGAAAAAAAATTGAACAAGCTTTTCTACGGTTGAAACCTCGCGTAAATCGGGTGTCAGGAACGTCGGTATCAGCGTCGCAAAGTTTGACTTGATTTGGAATGGAGGATGCGCCTGGGGCGCATTTGAACTGCGCCTTGCCGCATATAATTGCGCCTCAGGAGCAATAAAGCTTCAAAAGACGCCAAACTTTGAAGGGTTGCCCCGGACACTCCCAAACTCCAATTTCCCATGGTTTGAACCGTTGAAAAGCTTGTTCAATTTTCCTTCTAACCCAAGTAGTTTGGATAAAAAATCGTTTGTATATCAAGACATGTGACCATTTCACCCTCAGCAGTCGAAAAAAATAAATCATTTTGGTAAGACGCTCGTATATCCCTCACTTTGAATCGGATCAAAACCCATTATATGTCAACAAATATAGTTTTTTAGGTACAAAGAGGTGATGGAATCCAACCATAAAAAAATTCAAGTTTCGCTTGTGAAAATTGGGTAGAAAGAAAACCACTTCAAAAATCGTCAAGGCCTCCAAGACTAAAGCACGTTCTTGCTTACATTTGATGATCAAATTCCCAGTTCGTACATATTTCTTAGTTGTTTAAGTATTTTAAAGAGTTCAAAGAGCCTCTACATTCCATCGAAAGGTAGGATAAACCATTTCAAAGAGTTTTTACATTGCGTTGGTGGTTGTAACCTCCAAAATTTGGCTTCGAAACTGCTTAAGCCCCACTTTCGGCGAATGATGAAACAATTTTTCCGAGTATTCGATGAAGTGTAAATAAGGGTCATCATTTAGCCCGAAGGCCCACGGCCCGCCCAAAGACCGGCCGGCCCATCGGGCTTTTACGCTGCCCAAGCCCGTGAAATGGGTGGGTCATCCCGGCCCGTATTTAATAATGGGCGGGCGCGGGCCTATGAATTTTTACTCGGCCCTCCCGCACGTGAGCCCTCCCGGTACCCCCACCATGGTAACCGCCCATTAGCCCTCCCACGGGCCCGCCCAATAGCCCAAAATCCCACGAAATCCATTCTTTTTTCCCATGCCGAAGGAAATTTAAGCCCGCCTGGCTTGTGCCGCGCTCATTGGCCCGCCTGGTTTTCGGTCCGCAAGCTCGTAAATTGAGCTAGACCGTGGGCCGGGCTTGCGCTTCAATTTATGGCAGGTGGCCCGGCCAGCAAAAAAGTAAAAGCCCGGTCGGCCCGGACCGTGGGATGGCATGGGTAGTGACTTGGCGGGCCGAGCCTGCCCGGACCGACCCGATAACGATCCTTAAGTGTAAATGCTTTAAAAACTCTTTGATATTCACTTTACCAATGAAAATATACCTACAACTATGGATTTGATCACCGAGTGAAATATTTAACGTGTTTTAGCCTTAGTCGCCTTGACGATTTTTGTAGTGATCGTTCCTACCAAATTTTCCTTAACGAATTTTTTTTTTAATGGTTGGATTGCACCATCACTTAATAATTTAAAAACTCTAATTATTGATATATAATGGGTCTGGATCCAATTTAAAATGGGGAAGAAATGAGTGTTTCACTGAAATTAATGGTTCTTGACGCGCTGAGGGTAAAATGGTCACATCACTTGATATACGAATATTTTTTTTTGTCCAATCTACTTGGGTTAGAAAGCAAATTGAACAAGCTTTTCTACGGTTCAAAACCCGCGTAAATCAGATATCAGGAATGTCGGTATCAACGTCACAAAGTTTGACTTGATTTGGAATGGAGGATGCGCCTGGGGCGCATTTCAACAGCGCCTGGGCGCATATGAACTGCGCCACAGGAGCAATAAAGCTTCAAAAGACGCCAAACTTTGAAGGGTTGCCCCGGCCACTCCGGAACTCCAATTTGCGCGTGGTTTGAACAGTTGAAAAGCTTGTTCAATTTTCTTTCTAACCCAAGTAGTTTGGATAAAAAAATCGTTTGTATATCAACAGATGTTACCTTTTTACCCTCAGCGGTACAAAAAAATAACTCATTTCGGTAAGACGCTCGTATATCCCTCATTTTGAATCGGATCAAAACCCATTATTTGCCAACAAATATAGTTTTTTACACACAAAGACATGCTGGAATCCAACCATAAAAAAATTCAAGTTTCGCTTGTGAAAATTGGGTAGAAAGAAAACCACTTCAAAAATCGTCAAGGCCACCAAGACTAAAACACGTTCTTGCTTACATTCGATGATCAAATCCCCAGTTCATACGTATTTCTTCATTGTTTAAGTATTTCAAAGAGCTCAAAGAGCATCTACATTCCATGGAAAGGTAGGAGAAACCATTTCAAAGAGTTTTTACATTGCGTTGGTGGTTGTAACCTCCAAAATTTGGCTTCGAAACTACTTAAGCCCCACTTTCGGCGAATGATGAAACAATTTTTCCTAGCATTCGATGAAGTGTAAATAAGGGTCATCATTTAGCACGAAAGCCCACGGCCGGCCCATCGGGCTTTTACCCTGCCCAAGCCCGTGAAATGGGTAGGTCCTCCCGGCCCGTAGTTAATAATGGGCGGGCGCGGGCGTATGAATTTTTACTCGGCCCTCCCGTACCGTGAGCCCTCCCGGTACCCCGCCCGTGGTAACCGCCCATTAGCCCTCCCACGGGCCCGCCCATTAGCCCAAAATCCCACGAAATCCGTTCTTTTTTCCCTTGCCGAAGGAAATTTAAGCCCGCCTGGCTTGTGCCCTGCTCATTGGCCCGCCTGGTTTTCGGCCTGCTAGCTCATTAATTGAGCTAGCCCGTGGGCCAGGCTTGCGCTTCAATTTATGGTTGGTGGCCCGGCCAGCAAAAAAGTAAAAGCCCGGTCAGCCCGAACCGTGGGCTGGCTTGGGTAGTGACTTGGCGGGCAGGGCCTGCCCAGACCGGCCCGATGATGATCCTTAAGTGTAAATGCTTTATAAACTCTTTGATATTGACTGAACCAATGAAAATATACCTACAACTATGGATTTGATCACCGAGTGAAATTTTGAACGTGTTTTAGCCTTAGTCGCGTTGACGATTTTTGTAGTGATCCTTCCTACCCAATTTTCCTTAACGAATTCCTTTTTTTTGTGGTTGGATTGCACCATGTCTTAATAATTTAAAAACTCTATTTATTGATATATAATGGGTCTTGATATAATTTAAAATGGGGAAGAAATGAGAGTGTTACTGAAATTAATTGTACTTGACGCACTAAGGGTAAAATGGTCACATCACTTGATATACGAATATTTTTTTTTTATCAAAAGTACTTTGGTTAGAAAGAAAATTGAACAAGCTTTTCTACGGTTCAAACCCCGCGTAAATTGGATTTCAAGAATGTCGGTATCAACGTCGCAAAGTTTGACTTGATTTGGAATGGAGGATGCGGCTGGGGCGCAGTCGTACAGCGCCTGGGCGCATATAATTGCGCCTCAGGAGCAATAAAGCTTCAAAAGATGCCAAACTTTGAAAGGTTGCCCCGGACACTCCCGAACTCCAATTTGCACGTGGTTTGAACCGTTGAAAAGCTTGTTCAATTTTCTTTCTAACCCAAGTAGTTCGGATGAAAAATCGTTTGTATATCAAGAGATGTGACCATTTTACCCTCAGTGGTCCAAAAAAATAACTCATTTCGGTAAGACGCTCGTATATCCCTCACTTTGAATCGCATCAAAACCCATTATATGTCAACAAATATAGTGTTTGAGGCACAAAGACATGATGGAATCCAACCATAAAAAAATTCAAGTTTCGCTTGTGAAAATTGGGTAGAAAGAAAACCATTTCATAAATCGTCAAGGCCTCCAAGACTAAAACAAATTCTTGCTTACATTCGATGATCAAATCCCAAGTTCGTACGTATTTCTTTGTTGTTTAAGTATTTCAAAGAGTTCAAAAAGCATCTACATTCCATCGAAAGGTAGGAGAAACCATTTCAAAGAGTTTTTACATTGCTGGCGGTTGTTACCTCCAAAATTTGGCTTCGAAACTACTTAAGCCCAACTTTCGGCGAATGATGAAACAATTTTTCCTAGGATTCGATGAAGTGTAAATAAGCGTCATCATTTAGCCCGAATGCCCACGGCCCGCCCAAAGCCCGGCCTGCCCATCGGTCCCACGAAATCCGTTCTTTTTTCCCTTGCCGAAGGAAATTTAAGCCCGCCTGGCTTGTGCCCCGCTCATTGGCCCGCCTGGTTTTCGGCCCCCAAGCTCGTAAATTGAGCTAGACCGTTGGCCGGGCTTGCGCTTCAATTTATGGTAGGTGGCCCGGCCAGCAAAAAAGTAAAAGCCCGGTCGGCCCGGACCGTGGGCTGGCATGGGTAGTGACTTGGCGGGCCTAGCCTGCCCGGACCGGCCCGATAACGAACCTTAAGTGTAAATGCTTTAAAAACTCTCTGATATTCACTTTACCATTGAAAATATACCTACGACTATGAATTTGATCACTGAGTGAAATATTTAATGTGTTTTAGCCTTAGTGGCCTTGACGATTTTTGTAGTGATCCTTCCTACCCAATTTTCCTTAACGAATTCTTTTTTTTTTTTGGTTGGATTGCACCATCTCTTAATAATTTAAAAACTCTAATTATTGATATATAATGGGTCTTGATCCAATTTAAAATGGGGAAGAAATGAGTGTTTTACTGAAATTAATTGTTCTTGACGCGCTGAGGGTAAAATGGTCACATCACTTGATATACGAATATTTTTTTTATCCAAACTACTTGGGTTAGAAAGCAAATTGAACAAGCTTTTCTACGGCTCAAAACCCGCGTAAATCGGATATCAGGAATGTCGGTATCAACGTCGCAAAGTTTGACTTGATTTGGAATGGAGGATGCGCCTGGGGCGCATTTTAACAGCGCCTGGGCGCATATGAACTGCGCCACAGGAGCAATAAAGCTTCAAAAGACGCCAAACTTTGAAGAGTTGCCCCGGCCACTCCCGAACTCCAATTTGCGCGTGGTTTGAACCGTTGAAAAGCTTGTTCTATTTTATTTCTAACCCAAGTAGTATGGATAAAAAATCGTTTGTATATCAACAGATGTTACCATTTTACCCTCAGCGGTACAAAAAAATAACTCATTTCGGTAAGACGCTCGTATATCCCTCACTTTGAATCGGATCAAAACCCATTATATGTCAACAAATATAGTTTTTTAGGTACAAAGACATGATGGAATCCAACCATAAAAAAATTCAAGTTTCGCTTGTGAAAATTGGGTAGAAAGAAAACCACTTCAAAAATCGTCACGGCCTCCAAGACTAAAACACGTTCTTGCTTACATTCGATGATCAAATCCCTAGTTCGTACGTATTTCTTCATTGTTTAAGTATTTCAAAGAGTTCAAAGAGCATCTACATTCCATGGAAAGGTAGGAGAAACCATTTCAAAGAGTTTTTACATTGCGTTGGTGGTTGTAACCTCCAAAATTTGGCTTTGAAACTACTTAAACCCCACTTTCGGCGAATGATGAAACAATTTTTCCTCGGATTCGATGAAGTGTAAATAAGGGTCATCATTTAGCCCGAAAGCCCACGGCCGGCCCATCGGGCTTTTACCCTGCCCAAGCCCGTGAAATGGGTGGGTCGTCCCGGCCCGTAGTTAATAATGGGCGGGCGCAGGCCTATGAATTTTTACTCGGCCCTCCTGTACCATGAGCCCTCTCGGTACCCCGCCCATGGTAACCGCCCATTAGCCCTCCCACGGGCCTGCTCATTAGCCCAAAATCCCACAAAATCCGTTCTTTTTCCCTTGCCGGAGGAAATTTAAGCCCGCCTGGCTTGCGCCCCGCTCATTGGCCCGCCTGGTTTTCGGCCCATTAGCACGTTAATTGAGCTCGCCCGTGGGCCGGGCTTGCGTTGCAATTCTGGTAGGTGACCCGGCCCGCACAAAAGTAAAAGCCCGGTCGGCCCCAGACCGTGGGCTGGCTTGGGTAGTAACTTGGCGGGCAGGGCCTGCCCGGACCGGCCTGATGATGATCCTTAAGTTTAAATGCACTATAAACTCTTTGATATTCACTTAACCAATGAAAATTAACCTACAACTATGAATTTGATCACCGAGTGAAATATTTAACGTGTTTTAGCCTTAGTCGCCTTGACGATTTTTGTAGTGATCCTAACTACCCAATTTTCCTAAACGATTTTTTTTTTTTTTTATGGTTGGATTGCACCATCTCTTAATAATTTAAAAACTCTAATTATTGATATATAATGGGTCTTGATTCGATTTAAAATGAGGAAGAAATGAGAGTGTTACTGAAATTAAATGTTCTTGACGCACTGAGGGTAAAATGGTCACATCACTTGATATACGAATATTTTTTTTTTTCCAAACGACTTGGGTTGGAAAGCAAATTGAACAAGCTTTTCTACAGTTCAAACCCCGCGTAAATCGGATTTCAGGAATGTCGGTACCAACGTCGTAAAGTTTGACTTGATTTGGAATGGAGGATGCGCCTGGGGCGCATTTGAACTGCGCCTGGGCGCAGATAATTACCCCTCAGGAGCAATAAAGCTTCAAAAGACGCCAAACTTTGAAGGGTTGCCCCGGAAACTCCCGAACTCCAATTTGCGCGGGGTTTGAACCGTTGAAATGCTTGTTCAATTTTCTTTCTAACCCAAGTAGTTTGGATAAAAAATCGTTTGTATATCAAGAGATGTGACCATTTACCCTCATCGGTGAAAAAAATAACTCATTTCGGTAAGACGCTCGTATATCTCTCACTTTGAATTGAATCAAAACCCATTATATGTCAACAAATATAGTTTTTTAGGTGCAAAGACATGATGGAATCCAACCATAAAAAAATTCAAGTTTCGCTTGTGAAAATTGGGTAGAAAGAAAACCGCTACAAAAATCGTCATGGCCTCCAAGACTAAAACATATTCTTGCTTACATTCGATGATGAAATCCCTAGTTCATACGTATTTCTTTGTTGTTCAAGTATTTCAAAGAGTTCAAAGAGCATCTACATTCCATCGAAAGGTAGGAGAAACCAGTTCAAAGAGTTTTTACATTGCGTTGGTGGTTGTAACCTCCAAAATTTGGCTTCGAAACTACTTAAGCCCCACTTTCGGCGAATGATGAAACAATTTTTCCAAGGATTCGATGAAGTGTAAATAAGGGTCAACATTTAGCCAAATCGCCCACAGCCGCCCAAAGCCCGGCCAGCCCATCGGGATTTTACCCTGCCCAAGCCAGTGAAATGGGTGGGTCGTCCCGGCCCGTAGTTAATAATGGGCTGGCGCGGGCCTATGAATTTTTACTCGTCCCTCCCGTACCATGAGTCCGGCAAGCAAAAAAGTAAAGGCCCGGTCGGCCCGGACCGTGAGCTGGCTTGGGTAGTGACTTGGTCGGCAGGGCCTGCCCGAACTGGCCCGATGATGATCCTTAAGTGTAAATGCTTTATAAACTCTTTGATATTCACTTAACCAATGAAAATATACCTACAACTATGGATTTGATCACCGAGTGAAATATTTAACGTGTTTTAGCCTAAGTCGCCTTGACGATTTTTGTAGTGATCCTTTCTACGCAATTTCCCTTAACGATTTTTTTTAATCGTTGAATTGCACCATCTCTTAATAATTTAAAAACGCTAATTATTGATATATAATGAGTATTGATTTGATTTAAAATGAGGAAGAAATGAGTGTTTTACTGAAATTAATTGTTCTTGACGCGCTGAGGGTAAAATGGTCACATCACTTGATATACGAATATTTGTTTTTGTCGAAACTACTTGGGTTAGAAAGCAAATTGAATAAGCTTTTCTATGGTTCAAACCCTGCGTAAACCGGATTTCAGGAATGTCGGTATCAACATCGCAAAGTTTGACTTGATTTGGAATGGAGGATGCACCTGGGGCGCATTTGAACTGCGCCTGGGCGCATTTGAACTGCGCCTCAGGAGCAATAAAGCTTCAAAAGACGCCAAACTTTGAAGGGTTGCTCCGGACACTCCCAAACTCCAATTTGAGCGTGGTTTTAACCGTTGAAAAGTTTGTTCAATTTTCTTTCTAACCCAAGTAGTTCGGATAAAAAATCGTTTGTATATCAAGAGATGTGACCAATTTACCCTCAGTGGTCCAAAAAAATAACTCATTTCGGTAAGACGCTTGCATATCCCTCACTTCGAATCGGATCAAAACCCATTATATGTCAACAAATATAGTTTTTTAGGTACAAAGACAAGATGGAATCCAACCACAAAAAAATTCAAGTTTCGCTTGTGAAAATTGGGTAGAAAGAAAACCACTTCAAAAATCGTCAAGGCCTCCAAGACCAAAACACGTTCTTGCTTACATTCGATGATCAAATCCCTAGTTCGTACGTATTTCTTCATTGTTTAAGTATTTCAAAGAGTTCAAAGAGCATCTACATTCCATCGAAAGGTAGAAGAAACCATTTCAAAGAGTTTTTACATTGCGTTGGTGGTTGTAACCTCCAAAATTTGGCTTCGAAACTACTTAAGCCCCACTTTCGGCGAATGATGAAACAATTTTTCTTAGGATTCGATGAAGTGTAAATAAGGGTCATCATTTAGCCCGAAGGCCCACGGCCCGCCCAAACCCCGCCCGGCCCATCGGGCTTTTACCCTGCCCAAGCCCATGAATGGGTGGGTCGTCCCGGCCCGTAGTTAAAATGGGGCTGGCGCGGGCCTATAGTTTTTTTACTCGGTCCTCCCGTACCGTGAGCCCTCCCGGTACTCCGCCCATGGCAACCGCCCATTAGCCCTCCCACGAGCCCGCCCATTAGCCCAAAATCCCACGAAATCCGTTCTTTTTTCCCTTGCCAAAGGAAATTTAAGCCCGCCTGGCTTGTGCAGCGCTCATTGGCCCGCCTGGTTTTCGGGACGCTAGCTCGTTAATTGAGCTAGCCCGTGGGCCGGTCTTGCGCTTCAATTTATGGTAGATGGCCCAGCCAGCAAAAAAGTAAAAGCCCGGTCGGCCTGGACCGTGGGATGGCTTGGGTAGTGACTTGGCGGGCAGGGCCTGCCCGGACCGGCCCGATGATGATCCTTAAGTGTAAATGCTTTATAAACTCTTTGATATTCACTTAACCAATGAAAATATACCTACAACTATGGATTTGATCCCCGAGTGAAATATTTAACGTGTTTTAGCCTTAGTCGCCTTGACGATTTTTGTAGTGATCCTTCCTACCCAATTTTCCTTAACGAATTTTTTTTTTTAATGGTTGGATTGCACCACCTCTTAATAATTTAAAAACTCTAATTATTGATTCATAATGGGTCTTGATCCGATTTAAAATGGGGAAGAAATGAGTGTTTTACTGAAATTAATTGTTCTGGACGCGCTGAGGGTAAAATGATCACATCACTTGACATACGAATATTTTTTTTTATATCCAAACTACTTGGGTTAGAAAGCAAATTGAACAAGCTTTTCTACGGTTCAAACCGCGCGTAAATCGGATTTGAAGAATGTCGGTATCAACGTTGCAAAGTTTGACTTGATTTGGAAAGGAGGATGCGCCTGGTGCGCGTTGGAAATGCGACTGGCCGCATATAATTGCGCCTCAGGAGCAATAAAGCTTCAAAAGAAGCCAAACTTTGAAGGGTTGCCCCGGACACTCCCGAACTCCAATTTGCGCGTGGTTTGAACCGTTGAAAAGCTTGTTCAATTTGCTTTCTAACCCAAGTAGTTCGGTTAAAAAATCGTTCGTATATCAAGAGATGTGACCATTTTACCCTCAGCGGTTCAAAACCCATTATATGTCAACAAATATAGTTTTTTAGGCACAAAGACATGATGGAATCCAACCTTAAAAAAAATTCAAGTTTCGCTTGTGAAATTGGGTAGAAAGAAAACCACTTCAAAAATCGTCAACGCCTCCAAGACTAAAACACGTTCTTGCTTACATTCGATGATCAAATCCCTAGTTCGTACGTATTTCTTCATTGTTTAAGTTTTTCAAAGAGTTCAAAGAGCATCTACATTGCATCGAAAGGTAGGAGAAACCATTTCAAAGAGTTTTTACATTGCGTTGCTGGTTGTAACCTCAAAGATTTGGCTTCCAAACTACTTAAGCCCCACTTTTGGCGAATGATGAAACAATTTTTCCTAGGATTCGATGAAGTGTAAATAAGGGTCATCATTTAGCCCGAAGGCCCACGGTCCGCCCAAAGCCCGGCTGGCCCATCGGGCTTTTACCCTGCCCAAGACCGTGAAGTGGGTGGGTCGTCCCGGTCCGTAGTTAATAATGGCCGGGCGCGGGCCTATGAATTTTTACTCGGCCCTCCCGCACCGTGAGCCCTCCCGGTACCCCGCCCATTAGCCCAAAATCCCACGAAATCTGTTCTTTTTTCCCTTGCCGAAGGAAATTTAAGCCCGCCTGGCTTGTGCCCCGCTCGTTGGCCCACCTGGTTTTTGGCCCGCTAGCTCGTTAATTGAGCTAGCCCGTGGGCAGAGCTTGCGCTTCAATTTATGGTAGGTGGCCCGGCCATCAAAAAAGTAAATGCCCGGTCGGCCCGGATTGTGGGCTGGCTTGGGTAGTGACTTGGCGGGCGGGCCTTCCCGGACCGGCCCGATGATGATCGTTAAGTGTAAATGCTTTATAAACTCTTTGATATTCACTTAACCAATCAAAATATACCTACAACTATGGATTTGATCACCGAGTGAAATTTTTTACGTGTTTTAGCCTTAGTCGCCTTGACGATTTTTGTAGTGATCCTTCCTACCCAATTTTCTTTAACGAACTTTTTTTTTGTGGTTGGATTGCACCATCTATTAATAATTTAAAAACTCTAATTATTGATATATAATGGGTCTTGATCCGATTTAAAATGAGGAAGAAATGAGAGTGTTACTGAAATTAAATGTTCTTGACGCACTGAGGGTAAAATGGTCACATCACTTGATATACGAATATTTTTTTTATCCAAAATACTTGGGTTAGAAAGCTAATTGAATAAGCTTTTCTACGGTTCAAACCCCACGTAAATCGGATTTCAAGAATGTCGGAATCAACGTCGCAAAGTTTGACTTGATTTGGAATGGATGATGCGCCTGGGGCGCATTTGACCTCCGCCTGGGCGCATATAATTACGCCACAGGAGCAATGAAGCTTCAAAAGACGCCAAACTTTGAAGGGTTGCCCCGGACACTCCCGAACTCCAATTTGCGCGTGGTTTGAACCGTTGAAATGCTTGTTCAATTTTCTTTCTAACCCCAGTAGTTCAGATAAAAAAACGTTTGTATATCAAGAGATGTGACCATTTTACCCTCAGCGGTACAAAAAAATAACTCATTTCGGTAAGACGCTCGTATATCCCTCACTTTGAAACGGATCAAAACCCATTATATGTCAACAAATATTGTTTTTTAGGTACAAAGACATGATGGAATCCAACCTTAAAAAAATTCAAGTTTCGATTGTGAAAATTGGGTCGAAAGAAAACCACCTCAAAAATCGTCAAGGCCTCCAAGACTAAAACACGTTCTTGCTTACATTCGATGATCAAATCCCTAGTTCGTACATATTTCTTCGTTGTTTAAGTTTTCATAGAGTCCAAAGAGCATCTACATTCCAACGAAAGGTAGGAGAAACCATTTCAAAGAGTTTTTACATTGCGTTGCTGGTTGTAATCTCCAAAATTTGGCTTCAAAACTACTTAAGCCCCACTTTCGGCGAATGATGAAACAATTTTTCCTAGGGTTCGATGATGTGTAAATAAAGGTCATCATTTAGCCCGAAGGCCCACGGCCCGCCCAAAGCCCGGCGGGCCCATCGGGCTTTTACCCTGCCAAGCCCGTGAAGTGGGTGGGTCGTCCCAGCCCGTAGTTAATAATGGGCGGGCGCGGGCCTATGAATTTTTACTCAGCCCTCCCATACCGTGAGCCCTACCGGTACCCCGCCCTTGGTAATCACCCATTAGCCCTCCCACGGGCCCGCCCATTAGCCCAAAATCCCACGAAATCCATTCTTTTTTCCCTTGCCGAAGGAAATTTAAGCCCGCCTGGCTTGTGCCCCACTCATTGGCCCGCCTGGTTTTCTGCCCGCTAGCTCGTTAATTGAGCCAGCCCGTGGGCCGGGCTTGCGCTTCAATTTATGATAGGTGGCCCGGCCAGCAAAAAAGTAAAAGCCCGGTCGGCCCGGACAGGGTAGGGCCTGCCTAGACCGGCCCGATGATGATCCTTAAGTGTAAATGCTTTATAAACTCTTTGATATTCACTTAACCAATGAAAATATACCTACAAGTATGGATTTGATCACTGAGTGAAATATTTAACGTGTTTTAGCCTTAGTTGCCTGGACGATTTTTGTAGTGATCCTTCCTACCCAATTTTCCAGAACGAATTTTTTTTTTTATGGTTGGATTGCACCATCTATTAATAATTTAAAAACTCTAATTATTGATATATAATGGGTCTTGATCCGATTTAAAATGAGGAAGAAATGAGTGTTTTACTGAAATTAATTGTTCCTGACGCGCTGAGGGTAAAATGGTCACATCAGTTGATATACGAATATTTTTTTTTATCCAAACTACTTGGGTTAGAAATGAAATTGAACAAGCTTTTCTACGGTTCAAAACCCACGTAAATCGGATATCAGGATTGTCGGTATCAACGTCGCAAAGTTTGACTTGATTTGGAATGGAGGATGCGCCTGGGGCGCATTTGAACTGCGCCTGGGCGCTTTTAATTGCGCCTCAGGAGCAATAAAGCTTCAAAAGACGCCAAACTTTGAAGGGTTGCCCCGGACACTCCCGAACTCCAATTTGCACGTGGTTTGAACCATTGAAAAGCTTGTTCAATTTTCTTTCTAACCCAAGTAGTTTGGATAAAAAAAACGTTTGTATATCAAGAGATGTGACCATTTTGCCCTCAGCGGTACAAAAAACTAACTCATTTCGGTAAGACGCTCGTATATCCCTCACTTTGAATCGCATCAAAACCCATTATATGTGAAAATCCAACCTTAAAAAAATTCAAGTTTCGATTGTGAAAATTGGGTCGAAAGAAAACCACCTCAAAAATCGTCAAGGCCTCCAAGACTAAAACACGTTCTTGCTTACATTCGATGATCAAATCCCTAGTTCGTACGTATTTCTTCATTGTTTAAGTTTTTCATAGAGTTCAAAGAGCATCTACATTCCATCGAAAGGTTGGAGAAACCATTTCAAAGAGTTTTTACATTGCGTTGGTGGTTGTAACCTCCAAAATTTGGCTTCGAAACTACTTAAGCCCCACTTTCGGCGAATGATGAAGCAATTTTTCTTAGGATTCGATGAAGTGTAAATAAGGGTCATCATTTACCCCGAAGGCCCATGGCCCGCCCAAATCCCGCCCGGTCTATCGAGCTTTACCCGGCCCGAGCCCGTGAAATGTGCAGGTCGTCCCAGCCCGTAGTTTGTAAAGGGCGGGCTAGGGCCTATGAATTCTTACGTAGCCCATCCATAGGCCCTGCCCGTGAGCCCTCCCGGTAGACTGCGTGTGCCAATTGCCCGCCAACGGGCTCACCCATTAGCCCAAAATCCTTTCTTTTTTCCCTTGCCCAAGGAAGTTTTAACCCGCCTGGCTTTTGGCATGCTAGCCCATTAATTGAGCTAGCCTGTGGGCCGGGCTTACGCTTCAATTTATGGTAGGTAGCCTGGCCCGCCCGGCCCGCAAAAAGGTAGAAGCCCGGTGGGCCCGGCCAGTGGGCGGGCATGGGTAGTGACTTGGCGGGGTGGGCCTGCCCGGCCCGATGATGACCCTTAAGTGTAAATGCTTTATAAACTGTTTGATATTCACTTAACCAATGAAGATACACCTACAACTAAGGATTTGATTACCGAATGAAATTTTGAACGTGTTTTAGCCGCAGTCGCCTTGACGATATTTGTAGTGGTCCTTCCTACCAAATTTTCATTAAGTAAACTTTTTTTTTTTGTTGTTGGATTCCACCATCTCATAATAACTTAAAAATTCTAATTATTGATATATAATGGGTCTTGATCCGATTTAAAATGAGGAACATATGAGTGTTTTACTGAAATTAATTGTTTTTGACCCGCTGAGGGTAAAATGGTCACATCACTTGATATACGAACGATTTATTTTATCCACACTACTTGGGTTAGAAAGCAAATTGAACGAGCTTTTCTACGGTCCCAACCACGTGAAAATCGTATTTCAGGAGTGTCTGAATCAATATCGCAAAGTTTGACTTCTTTTGGAATGTAGGATGCGCCTGGAGCACATTTGAAGTGCGCCTGGGCGCATAGAATTGCGCCTCAGGAGCAATAAAGCTTCAAAAGACGCCAAACTTTGAAGGGTTGCCCCGGACACTCCCGAATTCCAATTTGCCAGTGGTTTGAACCGTTGAAAATCTTGTTCATTTTTCTTTCTAACCCAAGCAGTTCGGATAAAAAATCGTTTGTATATCATGAGATGTGACCATTTTACCGTCAGTGGTTCAAAAAAATAACTCATTTCGGTTAGACGCTTGTATATCCCTCACTTTGAATCGGATAAAAACTCATTATATATCAAAATATATAGTTTTTGAGGTAGAAAAGGATGATGGAATCCAACCATAAAAAAATTCAAGTTGCGCTTGTGAAAATTGGTTAGAAAGAAATCCACTACAAAAATCGTCAAGGCATCCAAGACTAAAACACGTTCTTGCTTACATTCTATGATCAAATCCCTAGTTCGTATGTATTTCTCTATTGTTTAAGTGTTTCAAAGAATTCAAAGAGCATCTAAATTTCATCGAAGCGTAGGAGAAACCATTTCAAAGAGTTTTTACATTGCGTTGGTGGGTGTAACCTCAAACTTTTGGTTTTGAAACTACTTAAGCCCCGCTTTCGGCGAATGATGAAACAGTTTTTCCAACGATTCGATGAAGTGCAAAAGAGGGTCATCATTTATTCCGATGGCCCGCAGCCCGCCCTGCCCATCGGGCTTTTACCCGGCCCGAGCTCGTGAAATGGGCGGGTCGTCCAGGCTCATAGTTTGTAATGGGCGGGCTCGGGCCTATGAATTTTTACTCGGCCCGCCCTTAGGCCCGGCCTATGAGCCCTCCTGGTAGCCTGACCGTGGTACCCACCCAATAGCCCGCGCACGGGCCCACCCGTTAGCCCAAAATCCCACAAAATCCTTTCTTTTTTCCCTTGCCCAAGGAAATTTAAGCCTGCCTGGCTTTTGGCACGCTAGCCCATTAATTGAGCTAGCCCGTGGGCCGGGCTTGCGCTTCAGTTTAAGGTAGGTAGCCTGGCCCACCTGGCCAACAAAAAAGTAGAAGCCCAGTCGGCCCGGCCCATGGGCTGGCTTGGGTAGTGACTTGGCGGGCTGGGCCAGCCCGGCCCGACCCGATGATGACCCTTAAGTGTTAATGCTTTATAAACTCTTTAATATTCACTTAACCAATGAAGATATACCTACAACTAATGATTTGATCACCGAATGAAATTTTGAACGTGTTTTAGCCTTAGTCACCTTGACGATATTTGTAGTGGTCCTTCCTACCAAATTTTCATTAAATAAATTTATTTTTTTTTTTTTTTTTGTGGTTGGGTTGCACCATCTCTTAATAACTTAAAAATTCTAATTATTGAAATATAATGGGTATTGATCCGATTTAAAATGAGGAACATATGAGTGTTTGACTGAAATTAATTGTTTTTGACCCACTGTGGGTAAAATGGTCACATCACTTGATATACGAATGATTTATTTTATCCACACTACTTGGATTAGAAAGCAAATTGTACAAGCTTTTCTACGGTCCAAATGACGCGTAAATCAGATTTCAGGAGTGTATGAATTAACGTCGCAAAAGTTTGACTTGTTTTGGAATGTAGGATGCGTCGGGGGCGCATTTGAAGTGCGCCTGGGCGCATAGAATTGCGCCTCAGGAGCAATAAAGCTTCAAAAGACGCCACATTATCATCTCACCTCCAAGTTGGAGGAGATTCAACTTGAGCTTCATAGTCTTTGATCAGGCCTTTGGGAATATTTATCCTTTGAAACGAGTGCTTTCTCCCGGATTTATGGGGTCAGTTCCATGCATGATCGCTCCATTGCTCTGTTTCTGTTTGTGATTTCTACAAATTGGGTTATTGTTTTCTTCTTTTTTTTACCTACTGAGAATCTGAATCTGTCTTCTTCTTTCATATTTCAACGATTTTTAATTTTTTTTTTAAGTTTCTGAAACTTAAGGTCTCAAACTTTTGTTGGATGAGCAATAACGGTGAATAAATTGTGACTCCGTTCTTTTTTAAGATGATATTGGCGGATAATGATACTGGCCAAGAACAATAATAGTTCTTGGAGTCTATAAAAATTAACTATTATCGATCACTGCCACCACCAACAATCACTACTCAATCGGAGTTTGGAAGTGCCTGTGGCATTGTGGCAAGCCGCAAAGTTTGGGCAATTTTGTAGTTTGGATGCCCGGGGCGCATCTCAGTGCGCCTGGCCATATAACCCAACAATTTCTGGCGCCCGAGGAGCGTTGAACAGCGCCTGAGGTGCTTAAGAGAATTCTTAGCAGCACATTACACTTAAATTTCCCTAATCTTTCTACCCTTTACCACTGTCATCGTACCTACACTACCACTGTAACTACCCCTCTACAACCATCACTTTACTACTTGCATCGCATCCTCATCACATAAACCACCATCACTTCACTACCACAATTAACGTTGAGGTGGTCTTCTTTAGAAGGTCTGTGAAATCTATGAAAGGGGCAGGGAAGGGAAGGATAGAAGCGTGATGAGTGATGGTGGTCTTCTTTTTCAAAGGTTCAGATTGCAATACAGCTAGATCAATGGACGTCACGCTTGTTTGTGTGTGCCTAAATTTTCCCTCCCATTACATTAGGAAATTCCGTGCTTTCCTCTTTCCTTGTAATTTCAAACCCATCACGCTTCTATCCTACTCTTCCCTGCCCCTTACCATCTCAACGCTAATCGTGGTCGGGAAGTACTTGATGGTGGTTTATGTGATGAGGATGTTATGCAAGTAGTGAAGTGATGGTTGTAGAGGGGTAGTTACGGTGATAGTGTAGGTATGATCGATGACGGTGGTAAAGGGTAGAAAGATGAGGGAAATTTACGTGTGATGTGCTTCTTAGAATTCTCTTATGCGCCTCAGGCGCTGTTCATGCTCCTCGGGCGCGAGAAATTGCAAGGCCAGGCGCGCATTGACTTGCGCCCCGGGCGCAGCTTCCATATTGCAAAGTTGGCCAAACTTTGCGGCTTGCCACAGACAATTTCGAACTCCAATTTGCACATGGATAAAACCATTATAAAACTCGTGGAGCCCAATACTCCTAAACACTACATTTTCAAGGAGCCTAGCGCTAAGTGTATGACATTTACAAAAAATGTGTGACGTTGAAGGGTGTGGATTCAAGCCTTTGGCACCAACATTATGCATGATACTCATGAGTGGGCAAATATTTTCCCCTAAGAAGAGATGCAATCAAGCATATTCCAAATTAACTTGACTTGGAGATCTCGTCTCTCCAATATCCTTTCAAATATCTTGGGTGAATTGCTCTTCGCAAAATTGCAAAGGTCTTCTCTTCTGTCTTGTCTCGAACCCTTTCAGTCAAGTTATAAAAATGTTCTTCACTGAGAACATCAAATAACTCACATGCTATGATGTAATTTGATAGAAAACTATCATTCTCTTGTACTTGGAGAACATCAATTTCTCACTACAAAAATCGCAATATGGTTCCATTGTCATAAAACGATGATCTATTGCCACTCCACAGGATCAATACTAATGATAGCTCTAATACCAATTTGTTGGGAATTCATGATGGACCAAATACACTTAAACAAGTAGGAGAGATGTGAGGGAGGATATAACACACAATTTGAGAAAAAATACTTCTACCATCGATATCACTCTACTCTCTCTCTCTCTCTCTCTCTCTCTCTCTCTCTCTCTCTCTCTCTCTCCATCACATTGGCCACACCTTAATTAGAATCACTGGAGTACATAGTTTATATAGACTCCAAGTTACATGAACCTAGCCAAGTACACAAACTCCAAGATGACTCTTCAATATCTATCATGATTAATTCTTAATTATCTTCAACTAGACTCTTCAACTACATATATGAACCACACCATTCATGTGTGCCATGTGTCTACACAAGTCACTAGAATTCACAAATTCCTAAAATTAATCAAGTTTACTTTTCCAACAATCGTTGTGGTGAAATGATGACTTTTGGGAATCCTTTGTAACCTTTGATTTTCACCCACCATGCAATCCTGTATTTTATTAATTCCGTTAATTCCACCCAATTGATTTCCTTGTGCTGAAAAATTGATTCCTTTCTCATCTTCCAAATGGACCACGTAACTGCAAAAGGAATGGTATCCCAGATCAACTTTTTCCTCTCTTTGTGATTTCCACCAAGCCACCATTGCATAAGAACTTGAACTGATGATGGATTTTCCCATTGAATACCCCACCAATTAAGAATTTCAGACCATAGATTCCATACAGGTTGGCAGAGAAGTAGAATATGGTCCATAGTTTCTAATTCTTCCCCACACAAAATGCAGCCGGCATCTTCATATCATCCCTTAGAATTCCAAGCCTGAGGAGGTAATCTGCAGTTTTTAATCTTCCTAGGTACATCATCGAACCAAAACATTGCACTCTATGAGGGGCTGTATTATGACATCATGTGAAAAACTTTGTTGTGGTAACAGAGTTTTGAGGTCTCAAATTGACTGCTAGCTTATACATGGATGAAACAAAAAAAGGTGTACGGAATATTTTGGAGAACCACACAAACAATGAATAATTACCAAAGAACTAGGGATATATTTGAGCACCAAATGAAAGAAACAACGTGTTTTAGCCTTAAAGACTCCGAAGATTTTTTCAAATAGTCTCATTTTTACTCACTTTTCATGAACTAGATCTAACTGTTTTGATGGTTGCATTCCACCATCTTTTAGAACTTTAAAAAACCCTATTTATCGATATATAGTTAGTCTTGGTCCATTTTAAAATAGAAAATTATGAGTGTTTTACCAAAATGAATTGTCTTTTGACCCACTGAGGGGAAAATGGCACATAATCTTATGTATACATTATTTTCGACCCAAACTACTTGGGATAGAAAGTAGATTGAACAAGCTTTCTAACGGTTCAAATCACACTCAAATCTGAATTTTGGAGTATCCTGGATGAGCCCTCAAAGTTTGTTATGTTAGCCAGCTTTACTGCACCCCAGGCGAATTTTGATGCGCCTGCCATCCGTAACACTTAAAAAGATGCTAAACTTTGTGGGCTCGACACGGACACACCCGAAATCCGAATTTTTTCACACTTCCTCGAATCATCAAAAATCTTTTCAACATCAAAATTCAACTAAAGCAACGCTTGAACGTTTACGAAGCAAAATTCGATTGTCTACACCACTAACACAATTAATCGACCACTATGACTACCACCACCACTGCCGCCGCCATTTGACTACCCTCACTTGAACGTTTTCGCCCTTGGAACATTTCGTAAATTAATTGCTATAACACACAGAGAGAGATAATCTGTTTTTAGATCATAACTTACTAATGGAATTTTTTGTAGAACCACTTAAACAACGAATAGTTACCTAAGAACTAGGGATTTGAGCACCGAATGAAGAACAAAACGTGTTTTACCCTTAAAGGCTTCGAAGATTTTTCTAATAGTCTCATTTTTACTTACTTTTCATGAATTACATCTAAATATTTTGATGGTTGCATTCCACCATCTTTTATAACTTTAAAACCGCTATTTATCGATATGTCAATAATGGTCTTGGTCTAATTTAAAATGAGAAAGTTGCGAGCGTTTTACCAAAATGATAGTCTTTTGACTCACTGAGGGAAAAATAGTCACATATTCTTACGTTCATATTATTTTGGATCCAAAATGATTGGGGTATAAAGTAAATTGAACAAGCTTTCCAACAGTTCAAACCACACGCAAATATGAATTTCGGAGTGTCTGAGACAAGCTTGCAAAGTTTGGTCTATTAGCCAGCTTTATTGCGCCACAGGCGCACTCCCTTGCGCCCCGGGCGCATCCTAAACACTTAAAAAACATGCTAAACTTTGCGGGTTCGAAAATAACATTTGAAAAATCTAATCAATAGATAGTGATGGTGGTGGAGGCCTAGGTAGTGTTGTGGTGGTAGCGGTAGAAAGTGAGGTCAATTTACGCGTATTCTTTTATGCGCCTCCGGTGCATGACATTGTAGCTCGAGCACTAGACATTGTTGGGTTATGCGGCTCGGGCGCAGCTTTCAAATAGCATAGTAGGTCGAATTTTGCAGCTTGCCACAAATACTCCCAAACTCCAATTTGAATGTGGTTAGAATCGTTGAAAAATTTGTTGAGTCTACTTTCTAACTCAAGTCAAAATCTTTCTCTCATTAAAGCATACAA
This sequence comes from Rhododendron mucronatum var. ripense, assembly GCA_019656295.1. Taxonomy (NCBI): domain Eukaryota; kingdom Viridiplantae; phylum Streptophyta; class Magnoliopsida; order Ericales; family Ericaceae; genus Rhododendron; species Rhododendron mucronatum. The sequence goes on along the minus strand of BPLT01000039.1, from coordinate 1,833,743 downwards.
TGATTTTACCTTCAAGGCCGGATTCTAATTATCGAAGAACAAAAACATGGAAAGAAGACAAGAAATGAACAAAAGGGAGGATTATCTCAAAACCTTTTAATGGTGTGGTTTGATATCATCCTCTTTTTTTTCCCCCATTGTGTGAATGGTTATTTATAGTTTAGTTGCTAATGTGTATATATTTTTTTCACTTTTTTTGCACTGCTTTAAATCTTGTTGATAGTGAAGTGATCATTGGAGAGGGGTAGGGTTATGCTGGTAATAATGTCTGTTAGGTGATGGTGGTACAGTGGTGGTAGCGATAGAAAATGAAGGCAATTTACGAGTAATGTGCATCAAGTATTCTTTTATGCGCCTCAGGCGCAGAACCATGCACCTCTGGCGCAAGAAATCACTTAGTTATGCGGTTCAGGTGCATTGTGTAGCGCCCCAGGCGCAACTTTCCAATAGCAGAGTAGGAACTTCACGGTTTGCCACCGAAACTGTCGAACTCCGATTTCAATGTGGTTAGAACCGTTAAAAAGTTTGTCGAGTCTATTTTCTCACTCAAGTAATTATGATGGAAATGTTTAATTTGTTAGGTGACGGTGGTGGAGATGGTGCAGTGGTGGTAGTGGAAGAAAGTGAGGGCAATTTACATGTATTGTGCATCTGGCGCAAGGAATTGTTCAGTTATGCGGCTCTGGCGCATTGTATCGCGCCCGGGGCGCGACTTTCAAATAGTGTAGTACGCCAATTGTAACTTTGCCGCTTGCCATAGAAACTGCCGAACTCCGATTTTAAAGTGGTTAAAACCTTTGACAAGTTTATTGAGTTTACTTTCTCACTCAAGTTGTTATGATTCAGAGTTATTCACACATTAAAGCATACAATACCCCAGTACCTTTTAATGGTTTGATCTCATCCTTTTGTCTTTTCGTCTTTTATTGTGCAAACAGTTATTTAGTTTAGTCGGAAAAAAAAACCATTTTTTAAAATTCTAATCATCGATGGACAAAAAGATGGATAGAAGACAAGAAAGGTATTAAAGAGAGAAATATATAAGTACCTTTTAATGGTTTGATCTCATCCCTTTTTTTCCCAGCATATCGCCATAGCAAGAACAAATGGGATGTGGGTTGAAGATATGAAACTTCTTTTTTTTTTTTGTCAATTGATAGAAGAGATCATTTTACAGCAGATACGAAGTATATAGTACAAATCCGGGACATTACATCAATTGTGAGAGTCCATAAGATAATCAAGGCCAACAGCTCAACCAACACAAGAAATAAGCCGATTACAGAGTAGAGACAAAGAAAGAAAGGAAAAGCCCTCTAGGGAAGAATACCCACACGTAGGTGGGGAGACTCAAACTCCTGACCTTGACAACTGAGCTAGCCCGAGTTGGTTAAAGATATGAAACTCTTTGGTAAGGACGCAACTTCCAACAAAAAGGAAGATTTGTTGAGGCCGAGGATCCCAATATTTAAAGGTGGATTCAAGGGTAACAGTTAACCAAGATGAGTTTAGAGGTGGTGACAATCATCTAAGGGAAGAGATCCTAGGAAATAAAACAATGGGCGGACCAAATAAAGGTGAGAACATAGACAACTTTCCAATTTTTGGAGGAGTGAAATCTTTTGCTCAGCCGGGAATGGATGGCTTTTTAGAAGTGCAGTGGCTCACCTTCATAATTTTATGCCGGATATGCTGCATGAACCACCGAAGGTGTTAGCCTAGTGGGGTAGGGTGCTCTTCATCCCCAGGTGAGACTCGGTTTCGAGTCTTGCCAGTGGCAAGGGGGTGTGGGGGCAAACACATGCTTATACCCACTTGTACATAGGTGGTACTGTGGTGATGGCTTGTCTTCTCGGACAGTAGCTATGGCTCGAACCGGACATTCCATAGTGGGTAGGGAGCCCCTATATATGGTCACGCCTAAGGGGAGTTGCTATGCTGGCCGCCCCCTCCCACCTTTTTTGCTGATAAAAAAAAAATTGCTGCATGATGCCGGTCAAAGTCCTTGAAGTCATTCAAAAAGATTGAGTCGATCAAGGAGTCTAATTAATTAAGTTTATAGGTGCCTTTTTAAATTCTCAAGAAGTCTTCCTAGTTTTTAGTAGTCAACTATCTTTATTTACATTAAGTTCTAATCTAGAAAATCTAAGTTAATTTATGTTTCTTTTGTTTGGAGGGATGTTCCAACAAGTCCTATATATAACCTTAATTTGCTATGAATGAAATGAGTAGTGCTAGAGTGTTGATTAAAATAGCCTTTGGCTTGTGAGAAGATTTATCTTCTTGTTAACTCGTATCATTCGGTGGATTTCGATAGGTGGCGAGTTTCTCGTTTTTGTATCTCTTAGGTGGATTCCTTAGAGTGGTGAGTGGTCCCTAGCCCTGTATCCCTCATTAAATCCTCGGGTGCATGATGTTATTTTGCATCCCATTGGGTCCCTAACTTGGGTGGTGAACTTTATCCTTTTATCCTTTTTACCTTTCTTCTTTCCCATCTGTAAAATCCGGCATCACTGCAGGAAGAATTTCGTAAAGCAGGGGTGCAAGGTATCCAAATCAGATCCATTGGTGGAAGAATGGTCCTCATGTGGATAAGGAGACAAGGGATGTGCCTGATTTAAGAACATTGGATGAATAGGTGGTTTGAGGTTATTAAACCATGGAATGGGGAAGATCCTAGCCTTGAAAGATTCACTTGGATCTATTGTTTGGGTGTTCCTCTTCAAGCTTGCTGCTAATGCAGTGGTGGAGCTAGGATTTTAATCCGGAGGGGCCGGTTTAGTAGACCGAACATATCTATCATAAATTTTTATTTTTCAATACATTATATTTGTACATTGAAATGACTGTACCGTAGGTGGGAACAAAACAAATGGATAGGAGGGTTTTGTGGGGTGGCAGGGGTGTAGGGTAGTCTAGGTTATAATTTTGTATGGGTAGATTTAACCAAAATTCAAATATACAACTAGATGTATAAAATATACACGTATGTATGTTGTTAGCTGCAATGTACACACAACACACACTTATGCATAAACATAATCGTAAGCACATGAGATTCTACTAGATGTCACAAAAAAATAATGCGCAACAAAAAAAGTTATTATTTTTCGAATAAAATGTTTCAAAAATTCGGACCATTACAAGTTTACTTTTCCAACAGTCAACGATGTGGTGAAATGATGACGCTATGGTGAAACGAGGGCATCGTGAAAAGATCGAGCTGAGGTAGTCATTTTGGTGAAGTGATGTCTCATTTTATTTATTTTCTGTTTACATTTGGACTTATCTGGCAATCATGGTGCGCCCCGGGCGCATCAGTGTGTTTTTAACTGTCGTAACATGGCGCCTACGCGCAAATAGGCTGCGCTTCGGGCTTGCTTAGTTTGATTGCTAATTAGAACATTTTTTGTGTGCATTTATCATTTATTGAGACTTCTAAGGCTCCAAAATAACGTAAAAATTTGTGCAATCAACTTGGCTACTTGCAATCACGAAAACCACTTGAGATATTACTTGTAGCAATCAAAATCGAAACATTGGAAAGAGACGCAACAACAAATGTATGTTGGATTGCTTAAATGTGTACGTTTTGAATCGATACAGTTGTACTGACTATATGTGTACATTGTCGCTCTTATTAAGAACAACCGCACTTCTCATATATTCCACCAATGCACCAAGGACATGTTACATGGTTTTGAGTACCGAATTGGGCCTACTTTGCTACTCCTGCACCTGGCGCGCGACACAATGCGCTTGAGCCACATGACTCAACAATGTCTTACACCTGAGGCGTAAATTGCCCTCACTTTCAACCGCTACAACCACAACACCACCTCCTCCAGAGTCACTTAACATACACTACCAGTGTAACCCCAACCCCTCTCCAATGATCCCTTCACTATCTATGAGATTTAAAGTAGTGCACAAAAGTGAATATAAATAATCACACATTTTGCAACTAACCTATGAATAACAGTTCACACAATGGAAAAAATGAGAAGATGATATCAAACCATACAAAGTTACTGAGATAATTCACTCTTCTGTTCCTTTCTTGTATTCTTTTTATCTTTTTGTCCTTCGATGTTTAGAATTTTGAAAAATGATTTTTTCCCGACTCCTTGAAGGTAAAAATTTGTATTAATGTGTAAATAAATTTGAATCAAAATTACTTGGGTTAGAAAGTGGATTCAACGAGCTTTATAATGGTTTTATCCACGTGCAAATCGGAGTTCGGAAGTGTCTGAGGCAAGCAGCCAAGTTTGGCCAATTATGCAGTTTGGAAGCTGCGCCCGGGGTGCGAGTCAATGCGCACTTGGCCTTATAACACAACAATTTCTGGCGCCGAAGGAGCACTGAACAGCGCCTGAGGAGCATAAGATAATTCTTAGAAGCACATTACACGTAAATTTCCCTCATCGTACACCGTAACTAGTAACTACCACGATTAGCATTGAGATGGAAAGGGGCAGGGAAGAGTAGGATAGAAGCGTGATGTGTTTGAAATTACAAGGAAATAGGAAAGCACGGAATTTCCTAGTGTAATGGGTGGGAAAATTTAGACACAGATAGACAAGCGCGACCATTGATCTAGTTGTATCACAATCTGAACCCTTGAAAAAGAAGTACCCAATCTTAACCGTTAGTGTAGCACACCACAAAGCTCGGTCCTTAGACTTATGTACATTTTCTAAAACATTACTTCCTTATTGTTCTTTAAAAATCCTTTTTATCGATATATAGTTGGTCTTGATCCAATTTAAAATGAGAAAGTTGCGAGCATTTTACCGAAATGAATTGTCTTTTGACCCACTAAGGATAAAATGGTTACATATTCTTATGTATAAATTATTTTCGATACAAACTACTTGGGATAGAAAGTAGATTGAGCAAGCTTTCTAACAGTTCAAACCACACGCAAATCTGAATTCCGAAGCATCTGGGACAAGCCCTCAAAGTTTGGTCTGTTTAGTGCGCCCCAGGCGCATTCCCTTGCGCCCCGGGCGCATCCGTAACACTTAGAAACATGCTAAATTTTGTGGGCTTGACACGGACACACAGGAATCCGATTCAAGCGTGGTTTGAACTGTTGGAAAGCTTGTTAAATCTTCTTTCTTACCGAAGTTGTTTTGATCGAAAATCAACTGTACATCAAAGGAAATTACTAGTTTACCCTTAGAGGGTTGAAAACCAAATTAGTTCGGTAAAAAGCTCGAATCACAATCATTTTAAATCGGTCAAGACCAATTATGATGGATAGAGAGGGTTTTCAAACTACTAAAATATGATGAATAGGAAAAATATAATTAAAGAAGTATAATTTTATGAAAAGTTGGTTAAAAGAAGACCGATTCAAAGATCATCGGACCATGAAAGCTAAACACTTTTGCGCTCTCTACACATTCTAAGTCCCGTTACGAACACACATTCCTAAGTCTAGATTATTCCGTCATTCTGTAAGAGTTAAAAAAATCTTATAGGGCTTTCTAAAATCATTTCAACATCAAAATTCGACTAAAGCAATGCTTGTATGTTTACGAAGCAAAATTCTATTGTCTGCACCACCAGCACAATTAATCGACCACTGTGACTACCACACCACTACCACCACCGTGCGCCATTTGACTACCCTCACTTGAACGTTTGTGCCTTTGGAACATTTCGTAACTTAATAGATCATTGGAGAGGGGTAAGGTTACACTCATATTGTTCGTTAGGTGACGGTGGTGGAGGTGGTATAGTGGCGGTAGTGGTAGAAAACAAGGGCAATTTATGCATAATGTGCATCTAATTATTCTCTTTTGCGCCTCAAGCACAAGACAATGCACCCCAGGAGCCAGAAATTGTTTAGTTTTGCAGCTCAGGCGCATTATGTCACAGCCTGGGCGCAACTTTCAAATTGCAAAGTAGGCCAATTGCAACTTCGCGGCTTGCCATTGAAACTGTCAAACTCCGATTTCAACGTGGTTAGAACCACTGAAAAAAAATGTTGAGTCTACTTTCTCACTCAAGTTATTATGATTCAGAATTATTTACACATTAAAGCATACAATGATCTTACCTATGAGGAGTCAAAAAAAAAAAATTTCATTTTTTGGAAGGAACAGAAGAGGGAAATATCTCAATACCTTTTAATGGTTTGATCTTATCCCTTTTCTTTTCGTCTTCCATCTTCCGAATGCTTATTTAGTTTAGGTAACTTTTTGTGCACTGGTCTAAATCTCGTAGTAGAAGGATGAGGACAATTTATGCGTAATGTCCATCTAATTATTCTCTTATGTCGCGCCCTGGGTGTAGCTTCTATTCTGCAAACTAGGCCAAACTTTAGGCTTGCCACAAAAACTCTCGAACTCCGCTTTGTACGTGGTTAGGGAGGGCCCGCCTGTTGTTCTCACCTCTTTTTGACGACGCTCCTACCTGGTCGCCGTCTCTCCCCGTTGGTTTCTTCCATGGCTGATCCCGATCTTGTGCTTAACGGCCAGGGGTAGGGGCTGTGGGTGGTGGTGTCGTCTGGGCTTTTGGTTTTCCGGCCGGTTCCTATCTTTGGGGAACTGGTTTGTCTAGGCGTTTGGGTTTTCCGGCCGGTTGCTATCTTTGGGGAACTGGTTTGTACTTAACGGCGAGAGCTGCTCGCGGCCTTTGGTTTCCTTCTCTCCGGCTGATCCGGACTGGTCTCCGTCCATTGGTGGCTGTAGGGGTTCGATTTAACGGGACCTTAACCGTGGTTCAGGCTTGGACCCTTCCTCCGCAGCTCCGTGCTCCCGTGGCCGGACCTGCAAAAAGGGCCCACGGCCCACCCAAAGCCCACCCAGCCGATCGGGCTTCTACCCGGCCCAAGCACGTGAAATGGGCGGGTCGTCCCGGCCCGTAGTTAATAATGGGCAGGCGTGGGCCTATGAATTTTTAGTCGGCCCTCCCGTACCATGAGCCCTCCCGGTACCCCGCCCGTGGTAACCACCCAATAGCCCTCCCACGGGCCCACCCATTAACCCAAAATCCCACGAAATCTTTGCTTTTATCCCATGCCGAAGGAAATTTCAGCGCGCCTGGATTGTGGCCCGCTCATTGGCCAGCCTGGTTTTTAGCCCGCTAGCCTGTTAATTGAGCTAGCCCGTGGGCCGGGCTTGTGTTTCAATTTATGGTAGGTAGCCCGGCCAGCAAAAAATAAAAGCCCGGTCAGCCAGGACCGTGGGCGGGCTTGGGTGATGACTGGGTGGGCGGGGCTTGCCCGGCCCGGCCCAATGATGATCCTTAAGTGTAAATGCTTTATAAACTCTTTGATATTCACTTAACCAATGAAGATATACCTACAACTAAGGATTTGATCACCGAGTGAAATTTTGAACGTGTTTTAGCCTTAGTCGCCTTGACGATTTTTGTAGTGGTCTTTCCTACCCAATTTTCCTTAACGAATTTTTTTTTTTATGGTTGGATTTCACCATCTCTTAATAATTTGAAAACTCAAATTAATGAAATTTAATGGGTCTAGCTCTGATTTAAAATGAGGAAGAAATGAGTATTTTACTGAAATTAATTGTTCGTCACACACTGAGGGTAAATTGGTCACATCAATTGATACACGAATGATTTTTTTAATCCACACTACATGGGTTAGAAGGCAAAATTGAACAAGAATTTCTATGGTTCAAACTCCGCGTAAATCGGAATTCAGGAATGTCGGTATCAACGTCGCAAAGTTTGACTAGATTTGAAATGGACGATGCGCCTGGGGCGCATTTCAACTGCGCCTGGGCTCATAGATTTGCGCCTCAGGGGCAATAAAGCTTCAAATGACACCAAATTTTGAAGGGTTGCCGCGGACACTCCGGAACTACAATTTGCGCATGGTTTAAACCATTGAAATGCTTGTTCAATTTTCTTTCTAACCCAAGTAGTTCGGATAAAAAATCGTTTGTATATCAAGAGATGTGACCATTTTACCCTCAGCGGTGCAAAAAAATAACTCATTTCGGTAAGACGATCGTATATCCCTCACTTTGAATCGGATCAAAACCCATTATATGTCAACAAATATAGTTTCTTAGGTACAAAGAGATGATGGAATCCAACCACAAAAAAATTCAAGTTTCGCTTGTGAAAATTGGGTAGAAAGAAAACCACTACAAAAATCGTCAAGGCCTCCAAGACTAAAACACATTCTTGCTTACATTCGATGATGAAATCCCTAGTTCATACGTATTTCTTTGTTGTTTAAGTATTTCAAAGAGTTCAAAGAGCATCTACATTCCATCGAAAGGTAGAAGAAACCATTTCAAAGAGTTTTTACATTGCGTTGGTGGTTGTAACCGCCAAAATTTGGCTTCGAAACTACTTAAGCCCTACTTTCGGCGAATGATTAAACCAATTTTCCCTACGATTCGATGAAGTGTAAATAAGGGTCATCATTTAGCCCGAATGCCCACGGCCCACCTAAAGCCCGGTCGGCCCATCGGGCTTTTACCCGGCCCAAGCCCGTGAAATGGGTGGGTCGTCCCGGCCCGTAGTTAATAATGGGCGAGCGCGGTCCTATGAATTTTTACTCGGCCCTCCCGTACCGTGAGCCCTCCCGGTACCCCGTCCATGGTAACCGCCCATTAGCCCTCCCACGGGCCCGCCCATTAGCCCAAAATCCCACAAAATCCGTTCTTTTTTCCCTTGCCGAAGGAAATTTAAAACAGCCTGGCTTGTGCCCCGCTCATTGGCCCACTTTGTTTTCGGCCAGCTAGCTCGTTAATTTAGGTAGCCCGTGGGCCGGGCTTGCGCTTCAATTTATGGTAGGTAGCCCGGCCAATAAAAAGGTAAAAGCCCGGTCGACCCGGACCGTGGGCTGGCTTGGGTAGTGACTTGGCGGGTAGGGCCTGCCCGGACCGGCCCGATGATGATCCTTAAGTGTAAATGCTCTATAAACTCTTTGATATTCACTTAACCATTGAAAATATACCTACAACTATGGATTTAATCACCGAGTGAAATTTTGAATGTGTTTTAGCCTTAGTCGCCTTGACGATTTTTGTAGCGATCCTTTCTACCCAATTTTCCTTAACGAATTTTTTTTTATGGTTGGATTGCACCATCTCTTAATAATTTAAAAACTCTAATTATTGATATATAATGGGTCTTGATCCGATTTAAAATGAGGAAGAAATGAGTGTTTTACTGAAATTAATTGTTCTCGACGCGCCGAGGGTAAAATGGTCACACCACTTGATATACGAATTTTTTTTTTATCCAAACTACTTGGGTTAGAAAGCAAATTGAACAAACTTTTCTACGGTTCAAACCCCGCGTAAATTGGATTTCAGGAATGTCGGTATCAACGTCGCAAAGTTTGACTTGATTTGGAATGGAGGATGCGCCTGGGGCGCATTTGAACTGCGCCTGGGCGCATATAATTGCGCCTCAAGAGCAATAAAGCATCAAAAGGCGCCAGACTTTGAAGGGTTGCCACGGACACTCCCAAATTCCAATTTGCCCATGGTTTGAACCGTTGAAAAGCTTGTTCAATTTTCTTTCTAACCCAAGTAGTTCGGATAAAAAATCGTTTGTATATCAAGAGATATGACCATTTTACCCTCAGCTGTGCAAAAAAATAACTCATTTCGGTAAGACGCTCGTATATCCCTCACTTTGAATCGGATCAAAACCCATTATAGGTCAACAAATATAGTTTTTTAGGTACAAAGAGATGATGGAATCCAACCTTAAAAAATTCAAGTTTCGCTTGTGAAAATTGGGTAGAAAGAAAACCACTTCAAAAATCGTCAAGGCCTCCAAGTCTAAAACACGTTCTTGCTTACATTCGATGATCAAATCCCCAGTTCGTACGTATTTCTTCGTTGTTTAAGTATTTCAAATAGTTCAAAGAGCATCTACATTCCATCGAAAGGTAGGAGAAACAATTTCAAAGAGTTTTTACATTGCGTTGGTGGTTGTAACCTCCAAAATTTGGCTTCGAAACTACTTAAGCCCCACTTTCGGCGAATGATGAAACAATTTTTCCTAGGATTCGATGAAATGTAAATAAGGGTCATCATTTAGCCCGAAGGCCCACGGCCCGCCCAAAGACCGGCCGGCCCATCGGGCTTTTACCCGGCCCAAGCCCGTGAAATGGGTGGGTCATCCCGGCCCGTAGTTAATAATGGGCGGGCGCGGACCTATGAATTTTTACTCGGCCCTCCCGCACGTGAGCCCTCCCGGTACCCCGCCCAATAGCCCCCCCGCGGGCCCGCCCATTAGCCCAAAATCCCACGAAATCCGTTCTTTTTTCCCTTGCCGAAGGAAATTTGAGCCCGCCTGGCTTGTGCCCCACTCATTGGCCCGCCTAGTTTTCGGCCCGCTAGCTCGTTAATTGAGCTAGCCCGTGGGCCAGGCTTGCGCTTCAATTTATGGTAGGTGGCCCGGCCAGGAAAAAAGTAAAAGCCCGGTCGGCCCGGACCGTGAGCTGGCTTGGGTTGTGACTTGGCGGGCAGGGCCTAGCCGGAACGGCCCGATGATGATCCTTAGGTGTAAATGCTTTATAAATTCTTTGATATTCACTTAACCAACGAAAATATATGTACAACTATGGATTCGATCACCGAGTGAAATTTTGAAAGTGTTTTAGCCTTAGTCGCCTTCACGATTTTTGTAGTGATCCTTCCTACCCAATTTTCCTTAACGAATTTTTTTTTTTTTATGGTTGGATTGCACCATCTCTTAATAATTTAAAAACTCAAATTATTGATATATATAATGGGTCTTGATCCGATTTAAAATGAGGAAGAAATGAGAGTGTTACTGAAATTAACTGTTCTTGACGCACTGAGAGTAAAATGGTCACATCACTTGATATACGAATATCTTTTTTTATCCAAACTAATTGGGTTAGAAAGAAAATTGAACAAGCTTTTCTACGGTTCAAACCCCGCGTAAATCGGATTTCAGGAATGTCGGTATCAACGTCACAAAGTTTGACTTGATTTGGAATGGAGGATGCGCCTGGGGCGCATTTGAACTGCGGCTGGGCGCATATAATCGCGCCTAAGGAGCAATAAAGCTTAAAAAAACGCCAAACTTTGAAGGGTTGCCCCGGACACTCCCGAACTCCAATTTGCGCGTGGTTTGAACCGTTGAAAAGCTTGTTCAATTTTTTTTCTAACCCAAGTAGTTCGGATAAAAAATCGTTTGTATATCAAGAGATGTGACCATTTTACCCTCAGCGGTCCAAAAAAATAACTCATTTCGGTAAGACGCTCGTATATCCCTCACTTTGAATCGGATCAAAACGCATTATATGTCAACAAATATATTTTTTTCGGTACAAAGACATGATGGAATCCAACCAAAAAAAAATTCAAGTTTTTCTTGTGAAAATTAGGTAGATAGAAACCACTTCAAAAATCGTCAAGGCCTCCAAGACTAAAACACGTTCTTGCTTACAGTCGATGATCAAATCCCTAGTTCGTACGTATTTCTTCGTTGTTTAAGTATTTCAAAGAGTTCAAAGAGCATCTACATTCCATTGAAAGGTAGGAGAAACCATTTCAAAGAGTTTTTACATTGCGTTGGTGGTTGTAACCTCCAAAATTTGGCTTCGAAACTATTTAAGCCCCACTTTCGGCGAATGATGAAACAATTTTTCCTAGGATTCGATGAAGTGTAAATAAGGGTCATCATTTTGCCCGAAGGCCCACGGCCCGCCCAAAGACCGGCCGGCCGGCCCAAAGACCGGCCGGCCCATCGGGCTTTTACCCTGCCCGAGCCCATGAAATGGGTGGGTCATCCCGGCCCGTAGTTAATAATGGGCGGGCGCGGGCCTATGAATTTTTACTCGGCCCTCCCGCACGTGAGCCCTCCCGGTACCCCGCCCATTAGCCCCCCCACGGGCCCGCCCATTAGCCCAAAATCCCACGAAATCCGTTCTTTTTTCCCTTGCCGAAGGAAATTTAAGCCCGCCTGGCTTGTGCCCCGCTCATTGGCCCGCCTTGTTTTCGGCCCACTTGCTCGTTAATTGAGCTAGCTCGTGGGCCGGGCTTGCGCTTCAATTTATAGTAGGTGGCCCGGCCAGCAAAAAAGTAAAAGCCCGCTCGGCCCGGACCGTGGTCTTGCTTTGGTAGTGACTTGGTGGGCAGGGCCTGCCCGGACCGGCCCGATGATGATCCTTAAGTGTAAATGCTTTATAAACTCTTTGATATTCACTTAACCAATGATAACATACCAACAACTATGGATTTGACCACCGAGTGAAATATTTAACGTGTTTTAGCCTTAGTCGCCTTGACGATTTTTGTAGTGATCCTTCCTGCCCAAATTTCCTTAACGAATTTTTTTTTTTATGGTTGGATTTCACCATTTCTTAATCATTTAAAAACTCTAATTATTGATATATATTGGGCCTTGATCCGATTTAAAATGAGTAAGAAATGAGTGTTTTACTGAAATTATTTGTTCTTGACGCGCTGAGTGTAGAATGGTCACATCACTTGATATACGAATATTTTTTTTTATCCAAACTACTTGGGTTAGAAAGCAAATTGAACAAGCTTTTCTACGGTTCAAACCCCGCGTAAATCGGATTTCAAGAATGTCGGTATCAACATCGCAAAGTTTGACTTGATTTGGAATAGAGGATGCGCCTGGGCGCATATAATTGCGCCTCAGGAGCAATAAAGCTTCAAAAGACGCCAAACTTTGAAGGGTTACCCCGGACACTCCCGAACTACAATTTGCGCGTGGTTTGAACCATTGAAAAGCTTGTTCAATTTTCTTTCTAACCCAAGTTGTTCGGACAAAAAATCGTTTGTATATCAAGAGATGTGACCATTTTACCCTCAGTGGTCCAAAAAAATAACTCATTTCGGTAAGACGCTCGTATATCGCTCACTTTGAATCGGATCAAAACCCATTATCTGTCAACAAATATAGTTTTTTAGGTACAAAGACATGAAGGAATCCAACCATAAAAAAATTCAAGTTTCGCTTGTGAAAATTGGGTAGAAAGAAAACCACTTCAAAAATCGTCAAGGCCTCCAAGACTAAAACATGTTCTTGCTTACATTCGATGATCAAATCCCAAGTTCATACGTATTTCTTCATTGTATAAGTATTTCAAAGAGTTCAAAGAGTATCTAAATGGCATCGAAAGGTAGGAGAAACCATTTCAAAGGGTTTTTTACACTGCGTTGGTGGTTTTAACCTCCAAAATTTGGCTTCGAAACTACTTAAGCCCCACTTTCGGCGAATGATGAAACAATTTTTCCTACGATACGATGAAGTTTAAATAAGGGTCATCATTTACCCCGAAAGCCCACAGCCCGCCCAATGCCTGGCCGGCCCATCGGGCTTTTACCCTGCCCAAGCCCGTGAAATGGGTGGGTCGTCCCAGCCCTTAGTTAATAACGGGCGGGCGCGGGCCTATGAATTTTTACTTGGCAGTCCCGTACCGTGAGCCCTCCCGGTACCCCGCCCATGGTAACCGCCCATTAGCCCTCCCAAGGGCCCGCCCATTAGCCAAAAATCCCACGAAATCCGTTCTTTTTTCCCTTGCCGAAGGAAATTTAAGCCCGACTGGCTTGTGCCCCGCTCATTGGCCCGCCTGGTTTTCGGCCCGCTAGCTCGTTAATTGAGCTAGCCCGTGGGCCGGGCTTGCACTTCAATTTATGGTAGGTGGCCCGGCCAGCAAAAAAGTAAAAGCCCGGTCGGCCCGGACCGTGGTCTGGCTTGGGTAGTGACTTGGCGGGCAAGGCCTGCCCGGACCGGCCCGATGATGATCCTTAAGTGCAAATGCTTTATAAACCCTTTGATATTCACTTAACCAATGAAAATATTCCTACAACTATGGATTTGGTCACCGAGTGAAATATTTAACGTGTTTTAGCCTTAGTCGCCTTGACGATTTTTGTAGTGATCCTTCCTGCCCAATTTTCTTTAACGAAATTTTTTTTATGGTTGGATTGCATCATTTCTTAATAATTTAAAAACTCTAATTATTGATATATATTGGGTCTTGATCCGATTTAAAATGAGTAAGAAATGAGTGTTTTGCTGAAATTAATTGTTCTTGACGCGCTGAGGGTAAAATGGTCACATCACTTGATATACGAATATTTTTTTTTATCCAAACTACTTGGGTTTGAAACTAAATTGAACAAGATTTTCTACGGTTCAAAACCCGCGTAAATCGGATTTCAGGAATGTCAGTATCAACGTCGCAAGGTTTGACTTGATTTGGAATGGAGGAGGCACCTAGGGCGCATTTGTACTGCGCCTGGGCGCATTTGAACTGCGCCTCAGGAGCAATAAAGCTTCAAAAGACGCCAAACTTTGAAGGGTTGAACCGTTGAAAAGCTTGTTAAATTTTCTTTCTAACCCAAGTAGTTTGGTTAAAAAATCGTTTGTATATCAAGAGATGTGACCATTTTACCCTCAGCGGTACAGAAAAATAACCCATTTCAGTAAGACGCTCGTATATCCCTCACTTTGAATCGGATCAAAACACATTATATGTCAACAAATATAGTTTTTTAGGTACAAAGACATGATAGAATCCAACCATAAAAAAATTCAAGTTTCGCTTGTGAAAATTGGGTAGAAATAAAACCACTTCAAAAATCGTCAAGGCATCCAAGACTAAAACACGTTCTTGCTTACATTCGATGATCAAATCCCTAGTTCGTACGTATTTCTTCATTGTTTAAGTTTTTCAAAGAGTTAAAAGAGCATCTACATTCCATCGAAAGGTAGGAGAAACCATTTCAAAGAGTTTTTACATTGCGTTGGTGGTTGTAACCTCCAAAATTTGGCTTCGAAACTACTTAAGCCCCACTTTCGGCGAATGACGAAACAATTTTTCCTAGGATTCGATCAAGTGTAAATAGGGGTAATCATTTAGCCCGAAAGCCCACGGCCCGCCCAAAGCCCGGCTGGCCCATCGGGCTTTTACCCTGCCCAAGCCCGTGAAATGGGTGGGTCGTCCCGGCCCGTAGTTAATAATGGGCGGGCGTGGACCTATGAATTTTTACTCGTCCCTCACGTACCGTGAGCCCTCCCGGTACCCCGCCCATTAGCCCTCCCACGGGCCCGCCTATTAGCCCAAAATCCCACGAAATCCTTTCTTTTTTCCCTTGCCGAAGGAAATTTATGCCCGCCTGGCTTGTGCCCCACTCATTGGCCCGCCTGGTTTTGGTCCCGCTAGCTCGTTAATTGAGCTAGCCCATGGGTCGAGCTTGCGCTTCAATTTATGGTAGGTGGCCCGGCCAGCAAAAAAGTAAAAGCCCGGTCGGCCCGGACCGTGCGCTGGCTTGGGTAGTGACTTGGGGGGCAGCGCCTGCTCGAACCGGCCCGATGATGATCCTTAAGTGTAAATGCATTATAAACTCTTTGATATTCACTTAACCAATGAAAGTATACCTACAACTATGGATTTGATCACCGAGTGAAATATTTAACGTGTTTTAGTCTTAGTCGCCTTGGCGATTTCTGTAGTGATCCTTCCTACCCAATTTTCCTTAACGAATTTTTCTTTTTTATGGTTGAATTGCACCATATCTTAATAATTTAAAAACTCTAATTATTGGTATATAATGGGTCTTGATCCGATTTAAAATGAGGAAGAAATGAGTGTTTTACTGAAATTAATTGTTCTTGACGCACAGAGGGTAAAATGGCCACATCACTTGATATACGAATAATTTTTTTTATCGAAACTACTTGGGTTGGAAAGCAAATTGAACAAGCTTTTCTACGGTTCAAACCCCACGTAAACCGGAATTCAGGAATGTCGGTATCAACATCGCAAAGTTTGACTTGATTTGGAATGGAGGATGCGCCTGGGGCGCATTTGAACTGCGCCTGCGCGCATATGAACTGCGCCTCAGGAGCAATAAAGCTTCAAAAGACGGCAAACTTTGAAGGGTTGCCCCAGACACTCCCGAACTCCAATTTGCGCGTGGTTTGAACCGTTGAAAAGCTTGTCCAATTTTCTTTCTAACCCTAGTAGTTCGGATAAAAAATCGTTTGTATATCAAGAGATGTGACCATTTTACCCTCAGCGGTCCAAAAAAATAACTCATTTCGGTAAGACGCTGGTATATCCCTCACTTTGAATCAGATCAAAACCAATTATATGTCAACAAATATAGATTTTTAGGTACAAAGACTTGATGGAATCCAACCTTAAAAAAATTCAAGTTTCGCTTGTGAAAATTGGGTAGAAAGAAAACCACTACAAAAATCGTCAAGGCCTCCAAGACTAAAACACGTTCTTGCTTACATTCGATGATCAAATCCTTAGTTCGTACGTATTTCTTCGTTGTTTAAGTTTTTCAAAGAGTTCAAAGAGCATCTACATTCCATCGAAAGGTAGGAGAAACCATTTCAAAGAGTTTTTACATTGCGTTGGTGGTTGTAACCTCCAAAATTTTGCTTCGAAACTACTTAAGCCCCACTTTCGGCGAATGATGAAACAATTTTTCCTAGTATTCTATGAAGTGTAAATAAGGGTCTTCATTTAGCCCGAAGGCCCACGGCCCGCCCAAAGCCCGGCTGGCCCATCGGGCTTTTACCCTGCCCAAGCCCCTGAAGTGGGTGGGTCGTCCCGGACCGTAGCTAATAATGGGCGGGCGCGGGCCTATGAATTTTTACTCGGCCCTCCCGTATCGTGAGCCCTCCCGGTACCCCGCCCATGGTAACCACCCATTAGCGCTCCCACGGGCCCGCCCATTAGACCAAAATTCCACGAAATCCGTTCTTTTTTCCCTTGTCGAAGGAAATTTAAGCCCGCCTGGCTTATGCCCCGCTCATCGGCCCCGGACCGTGGGCTGGCTTGGGTATTGACTTGGCGGGCAGGGCCTGCCCGGACCGGCCCGATGATGATCCTTAAGTGTAAATGCTTTATAAACCCTTTGATATTCACTTAACCAATGAAAATATACCTACAACTATGGATTTGATCACCGAGTGAAATTTTTTACGTGTTTTAGCCTTAGTCGCCTTGACGATTTTTGTAGTGATCCTTCCTACCCAATTTTCCTTAACGAATTTTTTTTTTTTTGTGGTTGGATTGCACCATCTCTTAATAATTTAAAAACTCTAATAATTGATATATAATACTTGGGTTAGAAAGCAAATTGAACAAGCTTTTACATTGCGTTGGTGGCTGTAACCTCCAAAATTTGGCATCGAAACTACTTAAGCCCCGCTTTCGGCGAATGATGAAACAGTTTTTCCAAGGATTCGATGAAGTGTAAATAAGGGTCATCATTTACCCCGAAGGCCCATGGCCGGCCCAAATCCCGCCCGGTCTATCGAGCTTTACCCGGCCCGAGCCCGTGAAATGTGCAGGTCGTCCCAGCCCGTAGTTTGTAAAGGGTGGGCTAGGGCCTATGAATTCTTACACAGCCCATCCATAGGCCCTGCCCGTGAGCCCTCCCGATAGAACGCCTGTGGTACCCGGCCAATTGCCTGCCAACGGGCCCACCCATTAGCCCAAAATCCTTTCTTTTTTCCCTTGCCCAAGGAAGTTTTAACCCGTCTGGCTTTTGGCATGCTAGCCCATTAATTGAGCTAGCCTGTGGGCCGGGCTTGCGCTTCAATTTATGTTAGGTAGCCCGGCCTGCCCGGCCAGCAAAAAGGTAGAAGCCCGGTCGGCCAGGCCAGTGGGCGGGCTTGGGTAGTGACTTGGCGGGGTGGACCAACCCGGCCCGATGATGACCCTTAAGTGTAAATGCTTTATAAACTCTTTGATATTCACTTAACCAATGAAGATATACTTACAACTAAGGATTTGATCATCGAATGAAATTTTGAACGTGTTTTAGCCGCAGTCGCCTTGACGATATTTGTAGAGGTCCTTCCTACCAAATTTTCATTAAATAAACTTTTTTTTCTGTTGTTGGATTCCACCATCTCATAATAACTTAAAAATTCTAATTATTGATATATAATGGGTCTTGATCCGATTTAAAATGAGGAACATATGAGTGTTTTACTGAAATTAATTGTTTTTGACCCGCTGAGGGTAAAATGGTCACATCACTTGATATACGAACGATTTATTTTATCCACACTACTTGGGTTAGAAAGCAAATTGAACGAGCTTTTCTACGGTCCCAACCACGTGTAAATCGGATTTCAAGAGTGTCTGAATCAATATCGCAAAGTTTGACTTCTTTTGGAATGTAGGATGTGCCTGGAGCGCATTTGAAGTGCGCCTGGGCGCATAGAATTGCGCCTCAGGAGCATTAAAGCTTCGAAAGACGCCAAACTTTGAAGGGTTGCCCCGGACACTCCCGAATTCTAATTTGCCAGTGGTTTGAACCGTTGAAAAGCTTGTTCATTTTTCTTTTTAACCCAAGTAGTTCGGATAAAAAATCATTTGTATATGAAGAGATGTGACCATTTTACCCTCAGTGGTTCCAAAAAATAACTCATTTCGGTTAGACGCTTGTATATCCCTCACTTTGAATCGGATAAAAACTCATTATATATCAATATATATAGTTTTTGAGGTAGAAAGGGATGATGGAATCCAACCATAAAAAAATTCAAGTTGCGCTTGTGAAAATTGGTTAGAAAGAAATCCACTACAAAAATCGTCAAGGCATCCAAGACTAAAACACGTTCTTGCTTACATTCGATGATCAAATCCCTAGTTCGTATGTATTTCTCTATTGTTTAAGTGTTTCAAAGAATTCAAAGAGCATCTAAATTTAATCGAAGCGTAGGAGAAACCATTTCAAAGAGTTTTTACATTGCGTTGGTGGGTGTAACCTCAAAATTTTGGTTTCGAAACTACTTAAGCCCCACTTTTGGCGAATGATGAAACAGTTTTTCCTACGATTCGATGAAGTGCAAAAGAGGGTCATCATTTATTCCGATGGCCCGCAGCCCGCCTTGCCCATCGGGCTTTTACCAGGCCCGAGCCCGTGAAATGGGCAGGTCGTCCCGGCTCGTAGTTTGTAATGGGCGGGCTCGGGCCTATGAATTTTTACTCGGCCCGCCCTTAGGCCCGGCCTATGAGCCCTCCAGGTAGCCTAACTGTGGTACCCACCCAATAGCCCACGCACGGGCCCACCCATTAGCCCAAAATCCCACAAAATCCTTTCTTTTTTCCCTTGCCCAAGGAAATTTAAGCCTGCCTAGCTTTTGACACGCTAGCCCATTAATTGAGCTAGCCCATGGGCCGGGCTTGCGCTTCAATTTATGGTAGGTAGCCTGGCCCGCCTGGCCAACAAAAAAGTTGAAGCCCGGTCGGCCTGGCCCATGGGCTGGCTTGGGTAGTGACTTGGCGGGCTGGGCCAGCCCGGCCCGGCCCGATGACGACCCTTAAGTGTTAATGCTTTATAAACTCTTTAATATTCACTTAACCAATGAAGATATACCTACAACTAATGATTTGATCACCGAATGAAATTTTGAACGTGTTTTAGCCTTAGTCACCTTGACGATATTTGTAGTGGTCCTTCCTACCAAATTTTCATTAAATAAATTTTTTTTTTTTTTTGTGGTTGGGTTGCACCATTTCTTAATAACTTAAAAATTCTAATTATTGAAATATAACGGGTATTGATCCGATTTAAAATGAGGAACATATGAGTGTTTGACTGAAATTAATTGTTTTTGACCCACTGTGGGTAAAATGGTCACATCACTTGATATACGAATGATTTATTTTATCCACACTAATTGGGTTAGAAAACAAATTGAACAAGCTTTTCTACGGTCCAAATGACGCGTAAATCAGATTTCAGGAGTGTATGAATTAACGTCGCAAAAGTTTGACTTGTTTTGGATTGTAGGATGCGCCGGGGGCGCATTTGAAGTGCGCCTGGGCGCATAGAGTTGCGCCTCAGGAGCAATAAAGCTTCAAAAGACGCCACATCATCATCTCACCTCCAAGTTGGAGGAGATTCAACTTGAGCTTCATAGTCTTTGATCAGGCCTTTGGGAATATTTATCCTTTGAAACGAGTGCTTTCTCCCGGATTTATGGGGTCAGTTCCATGCATTGATCGCTCCATTGCTCTGTTTCTGTTTCTGTCTTCTTCTTTCAAACTTTTGTTGGATGAGCAATAACGGTGAATAAATTGTGAATCCGTTCTTTTTTTAGATGATATTGGCGGATAATGATACTGGCCAAGAACAATAATAGTGCTTGGAGTCTATATAAATTAACTATTATCGATCACTGCCACCACCAACAATCACTACTCAATCGGAGTTTGGAAGTGCCTGTGGCATTGTGGCAAGCCGCAAAGTTTGGGCAATTTTGTAGTTTGGATGCCCGGGGCGCATCTCAGTGCGCCTGGCCATATAACCCAACAGTTTCTGGCGCCCGAGGAGCGTTGAACAGCGCCTGAGGTGCTTAAGAGAATTCTTAGCAGCACATTACACTTAAATTTCCCTAATCTTTCTACCCTTTACCACCGTCATCGTACCTACACTACCACTGTAACTACCCCTCTACAACCATCACTTTACTACTTGCATCGCATCCTCATCACATAAACCACCATCACTTCACTACCACAATTAACGTTGAGGTGGTCTTCTTTAGAAGGTCTGTGAAATCTATGAAAGGGGCAGGGAAGGGAAGGATAGAAGCGTGATGAGTGATGGTGGTCTTCTTTTTCAAAGGTTCAGATTGCAATACAGCTAGATCAATGGACGTCACGCTTGTTTGTGTGTGCCTAAATTTTCCCTCCCATTACATTAGGAAATTCCGTGCTTTCCTCTTTCCTTGTAAGTTCAAACCCATCACGCTTCTATCCTACTCTTCCCTGCCCCTTTCCATCTCAACGCTAATCGTGGTCGGGAAGTACGTGATGATGGTTTATGTGATGAGGATGTTATGCAAGTAGTGAAGTGACGGTTGTAGAGGGGTAGTTACGGTGATAGTGTAGGTATGATCGATGACGGTGGTAAAGGGTATAAAGATGAGGGAAATTTACGTGTGATGTGCTTCTTAGAATTCTCTTATGCGCCTCAGGCGCTGTTCATGCTCCTCGGGCGCGAGAAATTGCAAGGCCAGGCGCGCATTGACTTAAGCTTCCATATTGCAAAGTTGGCCAAACTTTGCGGCTTGCCACAAACAATTTCGCACTCCAATTTGCACGTGGATAAAACCATTATAAAACTCGTGGAGCCCAATACTCCTAAACACTACATTTTCAAGGAGCCTAGCGCTAAGTGTATGACATTTACAAAAAATGTGTGACGTTGAAGGGTGTTGGGGCACCCCTTGGTGAAACCTCATTGAATGCAAGTGTAGAAATTCTTGAGTTTCTTGTGGTGAAATTAACTGAAAAGAAGATTACTAGTATATGGTAAAAGAATTTGTGCTTATGAATGACCTCACGTTTTCAAAATCCTAGAGTCGTCACTGGTTGCAAACAACACTAAGTGTGGGTTCAAGCCTTTGGCACCAACATTATGCATGATACTCATGAGTGGGAAAATATTTTCCCCTAAGAAGAGATGCAATCAAGCATATTCCAAATTAACTTGACTTGGAGATCTCGTCTCTCCAATATCCTTTCAAATATCTTGGGTGAATTGCTCTTCGCAAAATTGCAAAGGTCTTCTCTTCTGTCTTGTCTCGAACCCTTTCAGTCAAGTTATAAAAATGTTCTTCACTGAGAACATCAAATAACTCACATGCTATGATATAATTTGATAGAAAACTATCATTCTCTTGTACTTGGAGAACATCAATTTCTCACTACAAAAATCGCAATATGGTTCCATTGTCATAAAACGATGATCTATTGCCACTCCACAGGATCAATACTAATGATAGCTCTAATACCAATTTGTTGGGAATTCATGATGGACCAAATACACTTAAACAAGTAGGAGATATGTGAGGGAGGAGATAACACACAATTTGAGAAAAAATACTTCTACCATCGATATCACTCTACTCTCTCTCTCTCTCTCTCTCTCTCTCTCTCTCTCTCTCTCCATCACATTGGCCACACCTTAATTAGAATCACTGGAGTACATAGTTTATATAGACTCCAAGTTACATGAACCTAGCCAAGTACACAAACTCCAAGATGACTCTTCAATATCTATCATGATTAATTCTTAATTATCTTCAACTAGACTCTTCAACTACATATATGAACCACACCATTCATGTGTGCCATGTGTCTACACAAGTCACTAGAATTCACAAATTCCTAAAATTAATCAAGTTTACTTTTCCAACAATCGTTGTGGTGAAACGATGACGCTGTGGTGAAATGAGGGCATCGTGATAAGATCGAGCTGAGGCAGTCGTTTTGGTGAAGTGATCGATTTCTCATTTTATTTATTTTTTGTACTAAGTCTGGCTATGATGTGGGAGGACTTCAAGTTATTTTTCATATCTTGTTCCCAATAATTCAGATAGGAGCTGTTTACATTTGGACTTATGTGTATAACACCATACCGGTATGTGAAAGCTTGAGCAATGGAACGATCAATGGAATTGACCCCATAAATCCTGGAGAAACGTCAGAGAGCTAGACAGAAGCACTGGTTTCAACGGATTCCCAAAGCCCCGAGTACTATGAAGCTTAAGCTCAACCACCTCCAACTTGGTGGTGAGATGAGGACGACGGAGGTGGTAGGGGTGTGGTGGTGGTAGAGTAGTGATTGTTGGTCGTGGCAGAGATAAGAGGGTGGTGGTAAACGGGTTGAAATTGTGGTCGTGGGTGTTGTTATTGAGTCACATGCACCTGAGACGCCTTATTTTGCGCCCGGCTTGGATCTGGAAATCACTCATCAAATGCGCGTCAGGCGCAATCAGTGGTGCGCCCCGGGCACATCAGTGTGTTTTTAGCTGTCTTGATGCGCCTAGGAGCATATTGTCTGCGCGCCGGGCGCATTTAGTTTGATTGCTAATTAGATGATTTTTTGTGTGCGTTAACCCTTTCTTGAGACTTATAAGGCTCCAAAATAACATCAAAATTTTTGCAATATACTTTTAGCAATATATAGACATTGAAACATTGGAAAGAGACGTTAATGTATGTTGGATTACCTAAATGTGTACGTTTTCGCCCTATACATTTGGATTGACTACATGTGTACATTTTCGCTCTTATTAAGTAAACAGCACTTCTCATATATTCTAGCAATGCACCAAGACATATTGCATGATACTCAATATTTGAGTACCGAATGTGGTCAGTTGCACTATTAATTGCTCAAACAATTCTCTATCCATGAGGCTCTTATCAGGGTGAGTCAACCATGGAACTGCACAATTCTTGCGATTTGATGATTCAACTCAACAATGATGCACCATGGACACAAGCCTTAGCAGTGTGCCAAATAATTTGATGGAATTGATCGAAAATTTGACATAGCAAATCTTAAATTATCATATTGGATAGTTTTGGATGTAATCAAAGCACAATACCTCTTTTTCTAAGCATAGTCTATTTTACTTTTCGATTGCAATCACAAATAAAATTATTATAGAACTATGTTTTTGATATCACTGAAACCAATCACGTATGCTAGATAAGAAAAATAACCATGCAATTGATGAATATCAAAATCCGAAAACATCAAAAAAAATATAGTTAGATCATTCAATAATTCTTATAGTACAAATTACGAAAACCAAAGCAATTCAGCTGCCAGGATTTCGTCTAAAGCCTAAGGGGGAAGATTAATTAGCGGGAAGGGATGGGAATGTCTCGAGATTTTTCGTATATTTTCATTGCATAACACGAGAAATCTAGATAAATGGTGGAGATCTGTAAATGATCTTTGGTGTATTTTAGGTATAACAATAAAGGCTATTCTTACGCATAATAGTTTCCATATGTGGCTCACGCACATGCTTATGCGTCCCAGGCGCATCTTCCAAAAGTATTGTAAAGTAAGCCAACTTCGTGAGCTTGTTTTGGACACTCTCGAATTTCGCTTTGTGCATCGTAAGAACCATTGAAATTATTGTTGAGTCTAATTTGGAACTCAAGAAGTTTGGATTTTAAAAATGTTACATGTTATGGGAAATTTACGTGTAGGTACAGAAAATCCAAAGTACGTAATTCCCCCGGCCCAAACGCAGACCATTGTAGGTGTCTTCCATAGTAGGATTACACCTAACGCTAGTCTGAAGGAGTAATTGATATGCCTGGGAAATAGATTATCACGCAGTGGGAGGCGTTGTTGTGCCAAAAGCCAGAAGAAATTTTAGATTCGAGGGTTACATAGCAGTTTCCAGACCCATGTTCAATTTGGATAGGGTTCAGTTTGAGTGGCGCATCTGAGAATGTTGTAGGCAGAATGATAGTTGTCAAAGGCGCGCCTAGGTACAAGGCGAGGTGAGGCGCACCCCTAGCGCCTTGCATCAGCCTAGGCGAGGCGACTTGAACAAGGCATAGTCAAGGCAAAAAAAAGCGAAAAGGTGAGAAAGACGATAAGGCGCAAAAAGCAAAAAGGTGAGAAAGACGAAAAGGTGCAAACAAGCACACTTCTTTCAAAATCGATCAAAAAAGCGCCCTTCAACCAAAAACGATGCGGGCAATTTACGGGTAATTTGCATCTAAGTATTCCCTTATGCGCCTCAGGCGCAGGTCAGTGCGCCTCGGGCGCTAGACATTCTTGAGTTATGCGGCTCAGGCGCATTATGTTGCGCCCCGGGCGCAGCTTTCTTTAGAAAGTAGGCCAAACTTCGCGGCTTGCCACAGAAACTGCCAAACTCCGATTTTAACATGGTTAGAACCGCTGAAAAATTTATTGAGTCTGGTTTCTCCCACTAGATATTATAATGCATATTTATTTACACATTAAAGCATACAATTATCCTAAATCTCGTAGATATTGAAGTGATCATTATATAGGGGCACAGCCGGCCCAACCCCAAGAGGCCTGGGCTTTGGGCATCTCAAAAATTCTAATTTTCAGGGGCATTCTAATATTTTCACTATTTGGGTTTGAGTATGACTCTTTTTAAGTCCAATAAAATGAAAAAAAAAAAAAAAAGCCCAATTAGTAGAGGTAATGAGTTAGGCCAACACACCATCTCATAAACCCAAGTGCCCAACCCACTAAATCCCCAAAATCCTTTCCCCAAACTACCGAATAACACCTCCCCAAAATCTTTTCCTCCCAAACTCACTCCAAAATCTTGACGATGTTGTATTTTGTATTCATATATAATGATTAGTAGAACTTTATATTGGTTTGGCTTTTTCGTATTGTGATTGTTGCTGTAAAAATTGTTAAGTATCAACTCTTTAAGGGCACATGTACTTTTTTTTAATTGGCTTTGAGCACTAAAACCCTTGGGCTGACTCTGCTTGTAACAAAATCGTCCTGATCGGACAACGATTAGGATCTCATTATACCACATTTGTCTGGTGCAAAATGGAAGGCAGAAAGTCTTGACCGTCATATTTATCCTTGAGAGAGTGTGATATGCTTACTATAAGGAGTTTTATACATGTTGCTTTTGGTTATCAGCAGCTTGGGTTCAAGAGTCAGAAAAACTGGGATTATAGGCTGTTTCCGAAAGAGGACATGGAGGCCTTGTGGCTGCAAAAGCAAGATGCCGTGGCGAAGAGAGAGTGCATGAAGAAGTACTCGTATTCCCATCGGGTAATTTCCTTCAAACAGATTCTTGATTTTTATCTTGTTTTTCATCATAATTTTTACTTTTAGTCTCATCCAGACGGATGATCATTCAAAAAAATAAAACTAGAAGGTAAGAAAAAATATATATAACGTAAATGTTGGGCCCGGAGTGCCCCCATAGATTTGGTTACACAATGTCACTCCCTGTGGCCGCTCTAAAAACAGACTTGCGGGTGCGATGTCGAATGCCATAAAAGACTTAATTGAAACATTTCCTACCACCAATTGGTTTTAGGAGAGATGGTGGAAAAGCGATCTGACAAGTGGTATCAGAGCCAGGAAGTCATGGGTTCGAGTCACCGGAGCGTCATCGTGAGGGAGGGATTGTTGGGCCCGGAGTGCCCCCATGGATTTGGTTACACAATGCCACTCTCTGCGACCACTCTAAAAACAGACTTGCGGGTGCGATGTCGAATGCCATAAAAGACTTAATTGAAACCCTTCCTACCACCAATTGGTTTTAGGAGAGATGGTGGAAAAGCGGTCCGACAGTAAACTTAGTGACTTGCCCAAAATATCCAAGAGATTGGCAAAAATTATTTTTTTTCCGATTTCATATCAATAGTAATAGAGGCACATTAAACCCAATTCAATCCAATCAGTCCAAGTGGCCTGCTTGAAAACCCAATTGTAGAAACCATGAACAAAAGCAACAAATCATCGTACATAGTAATCATACTTTCAAAACTTTGCGGCAAGGAGTAATTCTTCATGGCCAAGAGTAATTATTCCGGCCAAGAGTAATTCTACATAGTCAAGAGTAATTTTACGCGGCTAGGAGTATATAGGGATAGTTTTAGTATAGTAGTGATGTGAGGTGATGGAGGTGGTGCGGTGGTGGCAGCGGTAGAAAGATGAGTGAGGTAGAGTATAATTATTCTCTCACCCTGGGCATAGGTTCCAAATTGCAAACTAGCTAGGTCAAACTTCTGGCATCCACAGACACTCTCAAGCTCCGTTCGTACGTGGTTAGAACTGTTGAAAAGCTCTTTGAGTCTACTTTCTAACTCTAATAATTATGATTAAAAATTATTTACACATTAATGCATACAATGATGATACCTTGAAAGAGTTGAAAAAGACATTTTTTGAAATTCTAATCATCGAAGGAAAAAAAAGATGGAAAGAAGACAAGAATGGTACAAAAGAGAGAAATAAATATGCTAATTTTATGTCGGTCATACAAAGATGATTTTATTTTCTTCAAGTGTGTCTGACTGTGAATGGTGTGGTTGTGCATCCAAAATTTGTCAGGGTTGTCAGCAAGTAGAATGGGTGATTGGTGTTCATTCATTGTGATATAACTATGTGAGTGTGTGTCAGGCAATATCCTAACACCTTACCAAGGACACTTTATTGAACAGCAATTTCTTTGAGCCGTCATGTTAGGCGTGGGCTAGTCTATATAATAAGGAAGTAGTGTTTTTGAAAATGTACACAAGTAGAAGGACCGAGCTTTGTGGCATGCTAAATTAACGGTTTAAGATTGGTTACTTCTTCTTTTTCGATGTTTCAGATTGCGATACAGCAAGATCAATGGTCACGCTTGTTTGTTTGTGCTAGTAGTAAAGTGATGGTTGTAGAGGGTAGTTGTACGGTGGTAGTTTATGTGCGGTGATGGTGGTGGAGGTTGTGCTGTTTTAGTGGCAGTGGTGGTAGGTAGAAAGATGAGGGCAATTCATGTGTAATATTTTGCATCTCA
Organism: Rhododendron mucronatum var. ripense; assembly: GCA_019656295.1. NCBI lineage: Eukaryota > Viridiplantae > Streptophyta > Magnoliopsida > Ericales > Ericaceae > Rhododendron > Rhododendron mucronatum. Next base: position 1,806,422 of record BPLT01000039.1, on the reverse strand, counting down.
GAATTCTCTTATGCGCCTAAGGCGCTGTTCAATGCCCCTCGGGCATCAGAAATTGTTGGGTTATATGACCCGGCGCATTAAGTCGCGCCTCGGGCGCTGCATCCAAACTGTAAAGTTTGCCAAACTTCGCGGCTTGCCATAGACACTTTCGAGCTTCAATTTGCACATGGATAGAACCATCAAAAAGCTAGTTGAGTCTACTTTCTAACTCTAGTAATTTTGATTCAAATCTATTTATACATTAATGCAAACTTTTACCTTCAAGGAGTCGAGAAAAAATTCATTTTCGAAAATTCTAATCATAGAAGGCCAAAAACATAAAAAGAACGACAAGAAAGGAACAAAAGAAAGAATTATCCTTTTTATCTTTTTTGATTGTGTGAACTGTTATTTATAGTTTAAATCTTGTAGATAGTGAAGTGATCATTAGAGAGGGGTAGGGTTACGTTGGTAGTGTATGTTAGGTGACGGTGGTGGAAGTGGTGGTATGTTGCTGGAATGCGGAAGCAACATCAGTTATGGTCTACATATCTCATACTCGTATGTTCTAGCTAGCCTTGGATCGACCCAAGCAGTCCCTCAGGTAGTAGGTGTCTACATATCTCAAACTCGTCAGTCTGCCCTTTTTTCATGAAAAGAACTTGGACAATAATCAAACCATGTCAGTCAAAACTTTCGCACGTGCTCCAAGAAAGACGACGGCAAGGCAAAAGAAGTAGTGGTGTTGAGGTAGTCCCTCATCACGTCACTCAGCTCTCTCTACTCAGCCCCTATCGACCTCGGATGATTTATGTTTCTGCCGCAACAATTTATTCTACCCTACAAATGACTTTAGCTTTGCTAACTTGGCTCAAAGTTGTATATCCACCTTGCTAGACCTCCCAGTTGTAGCTTTTGAAGAGCCTGAGGTAATCTGTTAAAGAGATGGTGGCACAGGTGATGAAGAGGTGTGGTGGGGATAGAGTAGTGATTGTTGGGTGTGGCAGTGATAAGAGGGTGACGGGTTTAAATTGTGGTGGTTGGGTGTTTTTGCAGAAGTAATTTGCGGTACGAACGGGTGATGAAAATATTTTTTGCGTCGCATGCGTCTGAGGCGCAGTATTTTTGCGCCCTGCTTGGATCTGGGAATCACTTATCATATGCGCGTCAGGCGCAATCAATGGTGCGCCCGGGCGCATCAGTGTGTTTTTAGTTGTCTTAATGCCTGGGCGCAAATTGTCTGCGCTCCGGGCGCGCTTAGTTGGATTGCTAATTACAATCAATTTTCGTTTGCATTAATCATTTCTGGACCTATAATGCTCCAAAATAACATCAAAACTTGCAATGACGAGAACCACTTGAGATATTACTTGTAGCAATAGACATCGAAACATTGGAAATAGAATGGGGCCTTAGATGCACATTACGCGTAAATTGGCCTCACTTTCTACCGCTACCACTGTTGAAAATAGTAAGCTTGATTGTGTGGAAGCTGCAAGAGTGAAGCTTCATGGAAGCTCCACTGTCTATGGTTAAATAAGAAAATCAGTGGTTGACTGAAGATTACTTAGCCGTGTTAATATTGTGTTTAGAGTTCTATAAATAGGATCGATATTTGTGTAATGAAATTGTAATGAGTGGTAGAGAGAAGAAGAACACCTTGAGTGTTCTTGAGAGATTGAGAGAACCCCTGTGGGGTTTCTCCCCACAATCAGTGGGAGAGAAAGAAAAGAGAAAGACTCAAGGTTGAGTTAAAAAAATTGAGATTGAGGGAACCTAATTTCCCCTTCTCGAACTCAGAGGTCTGAGTTAGAAAACAAATCATGAGTGAAGTGATTTGAGGTTGAGGTAGAGCAGACCTCCCTCCTGTATTTGTGAGTCCACCATATGATTGAGTGTGATTTATCAATAAAAATTTTTGTTGATTGATTGTGAATGAATTAACTCTCTTTAATACCCACCATCAGTATATCATCACCCGTGGCAGTGATATACCAACCATATATTACCTGGTTGTTGAGATTTTGATCTGTAGACACCTACTACCTGAGTGTTAGAACCTGGGGTTCATTTATGAGAGGTACCGAGAAGTTCTACAATAAGGGCCAGTTGCGAGCATAGTGGAGTGGAGCGATGCGCAACGAAATGGATTATATCAAAGACGATCCAATATGGCAATTTAAGATGGGCTATGTCGAATTTTCAATTCCATCAAATTAATTAATTGGCAAACTGCTAAGGCTTGTGGCCATGGTGCGCTATATTGTTGAGTTGAATCAACAAATTGCTAGACTTCTGCAATACCATTGTTAACTCATCCTGATAGGAGCCTCATGGAAAGAGAATTGTTTGAGCTATAGTACAACTGACCACATTCGGTGCTCAAATATTGAGAAAACGTACACATTTAGGCATCCAACATACATTTGTTGTCTCTTTCCAATGTTTCTATGTCTGTTGCTACATGTAATATCTCAAGTGGTCGTTGTGATTGCAGGTTGCCAAGTTGATTTTACAAATTTTGAGGTGATTTTGGAGCCTTAGAAGTCTCAACAAATGATAATTGCACACGAAAAATGATCAGATTGGTGATCCAACTAAGCGCGCCTGGAGAGCAGCCTATTGCGCCTAGGCACATTGAGACAGTTAAAAACACACTGATGCGCCCGGGCCGCACAGTGATCGCGCCTGACGCGCATTTGTTGAGTGACGCAAAAACCACCCATGACCACAACCACAATTTTAACCCTTCTACAACCACCCTCTTATTACTGCCACCACCAAATATCACTACTCTACAACCTCCACACCCCTACAACCCCTGCCGTCATCATGTCACCACCAAGTTGGACGTGATTCAGCTTGTGCTTCATAGTCTTTGGGACTTTTGGGAATCCTTTGTAACCATTGATTTTCACCCACCATGCAATCCTGTATTTTATTAATTCCGTTAATTCCACCCAATTGATTTCCTTGTGCTGAAAAATTGATTCCTTTCTCATCTTCCAAATGGACCACGTAACTGCAAAAGGAATGGTATCCCAGATCAACTTTTTCCTCTCTTTGTGATTTCCACCAAGCTACCAATGCATAAGAACTTGAACTTGAATACCCCACCAATTAAGAATTTCAGACCATAGATTCCATACAGGTTGGCAGAGAAGTAGAATATGGTCCATGGTTTCTAATTCTTCCCCACACAAAATGCAGCCGGCATCTTCATATCATCCCTTAGAATTCCAAGCCTGAGGAGGTAATCTGCAGTTTTTAATCTTCCTAGGTACATCATCGAACCAAAACATTGCACTCTATGAGGGGCTGTATTATGACATCATGTGAAAAACTTTGTTGTGGTAACAGAGTTTTGAGGTCTCAAATTGACTGCAAGCTTATACATGGATGAAACAAAAAAGGTGTACGGAATATTTTGGAGAACAACACAAACAATGAATAATTACCTAAGAACTAGGGATATATTTGAGCACCAAATGAAGGAAACAACGTGTTTTAGCCTTAAAGACTCCGAAGAGTTTTTCTAATAGTCTCATTTTTACTCACTTTTCATGAACTAGATCTAACTGTTTTGATGGTTGCATTCCACCATCTTTTAGAACTTTAAAAAACCCTATTTATCGATATATAGTTAGTCTTGGTCCATTTTAAAATGAGAAAATTATGAGTGTTTTACCAAAATGAATTGTCTTTTGACCCACTGAGGGGAAAATGGCACATAATCTTATGTATAAATTATTTTCGACCCAAACTACTTGGGATAGAAAGTAGATTGGACAAGCTTTCTAATGGTTTAAATCACACTCAAATCTGAATTTTGGAGTATCCTGGATGAGCCCTCAAAGTTTGTTATGTTAGCCAGCTTTACTGCGTCCCAGGCGAATTTTGATGCGCCTGCCATCCGTAACACTTAAAAAGATGCTAAACTTTGTGGGCTCGACACGGACACACCCGAAATCCGAATTTTTCCACACTTCCTCGAATCATCAAAAATCGTTTCAACATCAAAATTCAACTAAAGCAACGCTTGAACGTTTACGAAGCAAATTTCGATTGTCTACACCACTAACACAATTAATCGACCACTATGACTACCACCACCACTGCCGCCGCCATTTGACTACCCTCACTTGAACGTTTTCGCCCTTGGAACATTTCGTAACTTAATTGCTATAACACACAGAGAGAGATAATCTGTTTTTAGATCATAACTTACTAATGGAATTTTTTGTAGAACCACTTAAAAAACGAATAGTTACCTAAGAACTAGGGATTTGAGCACCGAATGAAGAACAAAACGTGTTTTATCCTAAGGCTTCGAAGATTTTTCTAATAGTCTCATTTTTACTTACTTTTCATGAATTACATCTAAATATTTTGATTGTTGCATTCCACCATCTTTTATAACTTTAAAACCGCTATTTATCGATATGTCAATGGTCTTGGTCTAATTTAAAATGAGAAAGTTGCGAGCATTTTACCAAAATGATAGTCTTTTGACTCACTGAGGGAAAAATAGTCACATATTCTTACGTTCATATTATTTTGGATCCAAAATGATTGGGGTATAAAGTAAATTGAACAAGCTTTCCAACAGTTCAAACCACACGCAAATATGAATTTCGGAGTGTCCGAGACAAGGTCGCAAAGTTTGGTCTATTAGCCAGCTTTATTGCGCCACAGGCGCACTCCCTTGCGCCCCGGGCGCATCCTAAACACTTAAAAAACATGCTAAACTTTGCGGGTTCGAAAATAACATTTGAAAAATCTAATCGATAGATAGTGATGGTGGTGGAGGCCTAGGTAGTGTTGTGGTCGTAGCGGTAGAAAGTGAGGTCAATTTTCGTCAATTTAATTTGTTAGGTGACGGTGGTGGAGGTGGTGCAGTGGTGGTAGCGGAAGAAAGTGAGGGCAATTTACATGTATTGTGCATCTAAGTATTGTCTTATGCGCCTCAGGCGCAGGATCTGGCGCAAGAAATTGTTCAGTTATGCGGCTCTGGCGCATTGTATCGCGCCCGGGGGCGCGACTTTCAAATAGTGTAGTAGGCCAATTGTAACTTTGCCGCTTGCCATAGAAACTGCCGAACTCCGGTTTTAAAGTGGTTAAAACCTTTGACAAGTTTATTGAGTTTACTTTCTCACTCAAGTTGTTACTATTCAGAGTTATTCACACATTAAAGCATACAATACCCCAGTACCTTTTAATGGTTTGATCTCATCCTTTTGTCTTTTCGTCTTTTATTGTGCCAAGAGTTATTTAGTTTAGTCGGAAAAAACCATTTTTTGAAATTCTAATCATCGATGGACAAAAAGATGGAAAGAAGACAAGAAAGGTATTAAAGAGAGAAATATATAAGTACCTTTTAATGGTTTGATCTCATCCCTTTTTTTCCCAGCATATCGCCATAGCAAGAACAAATGGGATGTGGGTTGAAGATATGAAACTCTTTTTTTTTTTTTTTTTTGTCAATTGATAGAAGAGATCATTTTACAGCAGATACAAAGTATATAGTACAAATCCGGGACATTACATCAATTGTGAGAGTCCATAAGATAATCAAGGCCAACAGCTCAACCAATACAAGAAATAAGCCGATTACAGAGTAGAGACAAAGAAAGAAAGGAAAAGCCCTCTAAGGGAAGAATACCCACACGTAAGTGGGGAGACTCAAACTCCTGACCTTGCCAACTGAGCTAGCCCGAGTTGGTTAAAGATATGAAACTCTTTGGTAAGGAAGCAACTTCCAACAAAAAGGAAGATTTGTTGAGGCCGAGGATCCCAATATTTAAAGGTGGATTCATGGGTAACAGTTAACCAAGATGAGTTTAGAGGTGGTGACAATCATCTAAGGGAAGAGATCCTAAGAAATAAAACAATGGGCGGACCAAATAAAGGTGAGAACATAGACAACTTTCCAATTTCTGGAGGAGTGAAATCTTTTGCTCAGCCGGGAATGGATGGCTTTTTAGAAGTGCAGTGGCTCACCTTCATAATTTTATGCCGGATATGCTGCATGAACCACCGAAGGTGTTAGCCTAGTGGGGTAGGGTGCCCTTCATCCCCAGGTGAGACTCGGTTTTGAGTCTTGCCAGTGGCAAGGGGGTGTGGGGGCAAACACGTGCTTATACTGTCGTAACATGGCGCCTACGCGCAAATAGGCTGCGCTTCGGGCGTGCTTAGTTTGATTGCTAATTAGAACATTTTTTGTGTGCATTTATCATTTATTGAGACTTCTAAGGCTCCAAAATAATGTAAAAATTTGTGCAATCGACTTGCCTACTTGCAATCACAAAAACCACTTGAGATATTACTTGTTGCAATCAAAATCGAAACATTGGAAAGAGACGCAACAACAAATGTATGTTGGATTGCTTAAAAGTGTACGTTTTGAATCGATACAGTTGTACTGACTATATGTGTACATTGTCGCTCTTATTAAGAACAACCGCAGTTCTCATATATTCCACCAATGCACCAAGGACATGTTACATTGTTTTGAGTACCGAATTGGGCCTACTTTGCTACTCCTGTGCCCGGCGCGCGACACAATGCGCTTGAGCCACATGACTCAACAATGTCTGGCACCTGAGGCGTAAATTGCCCTCACTTTCAACTGCTACAACCACAACACCACCTCTTCCAGAGTCACTTAACATACACTACCAGTGTAACCCCAACCCCTCTCCAATGATCCCTTCACTATCTATGAGATTTAAAGTTGTGCACAAAAGTGAATATAAATAATCACACATTTTGCAACTAAACTATGAATAACAGTTCACACAATGGAAAAAATGAGAAGATGATATCAAACCATACAAAGTTACTGAGATAATTCACTCTTCTGTTCCTTTCTTGTATTCTTTTTATCTTTTTGTCCTTCTATGTTTAGAATTTTGAAAAATGATTTTTTCCCGACTCCTTGAAGGTAAAAATTTGTATTAATGTGTAAATAAATTTGAATCAAAATTACTTGAGTTAGAAAGTAGATTCAACGAGCTTTATAATGGTTTTATCCATGTGCAAATCGGAGTTCGGAAGTGTCTGAGGCAAGCCGCCAAGTTTGGCCAATTATGCAGTTTGGAAGCTGCGCCCGGGGTGCGAGTCAATGCGCACTTGGCCTTATAACACAACAATTTCTGGCGCCGAAGGAGCACTGAACAGCGCCTGAGGAGCATAAGATAATTCTTAGAAGCACATTACACGTAAATTTCCCTCATCGTACACCGTAACTAGTAACTACCACGATTAGCATTGAGATGGAAAGGGGCAGGGAAGAGTAGGATAGAAGCGTGACGTGTTTGAAATTACAAGGAAATAGGAAAGCACGGAATTTCCTAATGTAATGGGTGGGAAAATTTAGACACAGATAGACAAGCGCGACCATTGATCTAGTTGTATCGCAATATGAACCCTTGAAAAAGAAGTAACCAATCTTAACCGTTAGTGTAGCACACCACAAAGCTCGGTCCTTAGACTTATGTACATTTTCTAAAACAGTACTTCCTTATTGTTCTTTAAAAACCCTTTTTGTTGATATTTAGTTGGTCTTGATCCAATTTAAAATGAGAAAGTTGCGAGCATTTTACCGAAATGAATTGTCTTTTGACCCACTAAGGATAAAATGGTTACATATTCTTATGTATAAATTATTTTCGATACAAACTACTTGGGATAGAAAGTAGATTGAGCAAGCTTTCTAACAGTTCAAACCACACGCAAATCTGAATTCCGAAGCATCTGGGACAAGCCCTCAAAGTTTGGTCTGTTTAGTGCGCCCCAGGCGCATTCCCTTGCGCCCCGGGCGCATCCGTAACACTTAGAAACATGCTAAATTTTGTGGGCTTGACACGGACACACAGGAATCCGATTCAAGCGTGGTTTGAACTGTTGGAAAGCTTGTTAAATCTTCTTTCTTACCGAAGTTGTTTTGATCGAAAATCAACCGTACATCAAAGGAAATTACTAGTTTACCCTTAGTGGGTCGAAAACCAAATTAGTTCGGTAAAAAGCTCGAATCACAATCCTTTTAAATCGGATCAAGACCAATTATGATGGATAGTGAGGGTTTTCAAACTACTAAAATATGATGAAAAGGAAAAATAGAATTAAAGAAGTATAATTTTATGAAAAGTTGGTTAAAAGAAGACCGATTCAAAGATCATCGGACCATGAAAGCTAAACACTTTTGCGCTCTCTACACATTCTAAGTCCCATTACGAACACACATTCCTAAGTCTAGATTATTCCTTCATTCTGTAAGAGTTAAAAAAATCTTATAGGGCTTTCTAAAATCATTTCAACATCAAAATTCGACTAAAGCAATGCTTGTATGCTTACAAAGCAAAATTCTATTGTCTGCACCACCAGCACAATTAATCGACCACTGTGACTACCACACCACTACCACCACCGTGCGCCATTTGACTACCCTCACTTGAACGTTTGTGCCTTTGGAACATTTCGTAACTTAATAGATCATTGGAGAGGGGTAAGGTTACACTCATATTGTTCGTTAGGTGACGGTGGTGGAGGTGGTGTAGCGGCGGTAGTGGTAGAAAACAAGGGCAATTTATGCATATTGTGCATCTAATTATTCTCTTTTGCGCCTCAAGCACAAGACAATGCACCCCAGGAGCCAGAAATTGTTTAGTTTTGCAGCTCAGGCGCATTATGTCACGGCTTGGGCGCAACTTTCAAATTGCAAAGTAGGCCATTTGCAACTTCGCGGCTTGCCATTGAAACTGTCAAACTCTGATTTCAGCGTGGTTAGAACCACTGAAAAAAAATGTTGAGTCTACTTTCTCACTCAAGTTATTATGATTCAGAATTATTTACACATTAAAGCATACAATGATCTTACCTATGAGGAGTCAAAAAAAAAAAATTTTCATTTTTTGGAAGGAACAGAAGAGGGAAATATCTCAATACCTTTTAATGGTTTGATCTTATCCCTTTTCTTTTCGTCTTCCATCTTGCGAACGCTTATCTAGTTTAGGTAACTTTTTGTGCACTGGTCTAAATCTCGTAGTAGAAAGATGAGGACAATTTATGCGTAATGTCCATCTAATTATTCTCTTATGTCGCGCCCTGGGTGTAGCTTCCATTCTGCAAACTAGGCCAAACTTTAGGCTTGCCACAGAAACTCTCAAACTCTGCTTTGTACGTGGTTAGGGAGGGCCCGCCTGTTGTTCTCACCTCTTTTTGACGACGCTCCTACCTGGTCGCCGTCTCTCCCCGTTGGTTTCTTCCATGGCTGATCCCGATCTTGTGCTTAACGGCCAGGGGTAGGGGCTGTGGGTGGTGGTGTCGTCTGGGCTTTTGGTTTTCCGGCCGGTTGCTATCTTTGGGGAACTGGTTTGTACTTAACGGTGAGAGCTACTCGCGGCCTTTGGTTTCCTTCTCTCCGGCTGATCCGGACTGGTCTCCGTCCATTGGTGGCTGTAGGGGTTCGATTTAACGGGACCTTAACCGTGGTTCAGGCTTGGACCCTTCCTCCGCAGCTCCGTGCTCCCGTGGCCGGACCTGCAACAAGGGCCCACGGCCCGCCCAAAGCCCACCCAGCCGATCGGGCTTCTACCCGGCCCAAGCACGTGAAATGGGCGGGTCATCCCGGCCCGTAGTTAATAATGGGCAGGCGTGGGCCTATGAATTTTTAGTCGGCCCTCCCGTACCATGAGCCCTCCCGGTACCCCGCCCGTGGTAACCGCCTATTAGCCCTCCCACGGGCCCGCCCATTAACCCAAAATCCCACGAAATCTTTGCTTTTTTCCCTTGCCGAAGGAAATTTTAGCGCACCTGGATTGTGGCCCGCTCATTGGCCAGCCTGGTTTTTAGCCCGCTAGCCTGTTAATTGAGCTAGCCCTTGGGCCGGGCTTGTGTTTCAATTTATGGTAGGTAGCCCGGCCAGCAAAAAATAAAAGCCCGGTCGGCCAGGACCGTGGGCGGGCTTGGGTGGTGACTTGGCGGGCTGGGCCTGCCCGGCCCTGCCCAATGATGATCCTTAAGTGTAAATGCTTTATAAACTCTTTGATATTCACTTAACCAATGAAGATATACCTACAACTAAGGATTTGATCACCGAGTGAAATTTTGAACGTGTTTTAGCCTTAGTCGCCTTGACGATTTTTGTAGTGGTGTTTCCTACCCAATTTTCCTTAACGAATTTTTTTTTTTATGGTTGGATTTCACCATCTCTTAATAATTTGAAAACTCAAATTAATGATATTTAATGGGTCTAGCTCTAATTTAAAATGAGGAAGAAATGAGTATTTTACTGAAATAAATTGTTCGTCACACACTGAGGGTAAAATGGTCACATCACTTGATATACGAATGATTTTTTTAATCCACACTACATGGGTTAGAAGGAAAATTGAACAAGAATTTCTACGGTTCAAACTCCGCGTAAATCGGATTTCAGGAATGTCGGTATCAACATCGCAAAGTTGGACTTGATTTGAAACGGACGATGCGCCTGGGGCGTATTTGAAATGCGCCTGGGCGCATAGAATTGCGCCTCAGGAGCAATAAAGCTTCAAATGACGCCAAACTTTGAAGGGTTGCCGCGGACACTCCCGAACTCCAATTTGCGCGTGGTTTGAACCGTTGAAAAGCTTGTTCAATTTTCTTTCTAACCCAAGTAGTTCGGATAAAAAATCATTTGTATATAAAGAGATGTGACCATTTTACCCTCAGCGGTGCAAAAAAATAACTCATTTCGGTAAGACACTCGTATATCCCTCACTTTGAATCGAATCAAAACCCATTATATGTCAACAAATATAGTTTCTTAGGTACAAAGAGATGATGGAATCCAACCATAAAAAAATTCAAGTTTCGCTTGTGAAAATTGGGTAGAAAGAAAACCACTACAAAAATCGTCAAGGCCTCCAAGACTAAAACACATTCTTGCTTACATTCGATGATGAAATCCCTAGTTCATACGTATTTCTTTGTTGTTTAAGTATTTCAAAGAGTTCAAAGAGTATCTACATTCCATCGAAAGGTAGGAGAAAACATTTCAAAGAGTTTTTACATTGCGTTGTTGGTTGTAACCTCCAAAATTTGGCTTCGAAACTACTTAAGCCCTGCTTTCGGCGAATGATTAAACCAATTTTTCCTAAGATTCGATGAAGTGTAAATAAGGGTCATCATTTAGCCCGAAGGCCCACGGCCCACCTAAAGCCCGGTCGGCCCATCGGGCTTTTACCCGGCCCAAGCCCGAGAAATGGGTGGGTCATCCCGGCCCGTAGTTAATAATGGGCGGGCGCGGGCCTATGAATTTTTACTCGGCCCTCCCGTACAGTGAGCCCTCCCGGTACCCCGCCCATGGTAACCGCCCATTAGCCCAAAATCCCACGAAATCCGTTCTTTTTTCCCTTGCCGAAGGAAATTTAAGCCCGCCTGGCCTATGGCCTGCTCATTGGCCCACCTGGTTTTCGGCCCGCTAGCTCATTAATTGAGCTAGCCCGTGGGGCGGGCTTTGCGCTTCAATTTATGGTAGGTAGCCCGGCCAGCAAAAAAGTAAAAGCCCGGTCGGCCCGGACCGAGGGCTGGCTTGGGTAGTGACTTGGCGGGCAGGGCCTGCCCGGACCGGCCCGATGATGATCCTTAAGTAAAAATGCTTTATAAACTCTTTGATATTCCCTTAACCATTGAAAATATACCTACAACTACGGATTTGATCACCGAGTGAAATATTTAACGTGTTTTAGCCTTAGTCGCCTTGACGATTTTTGTAGTGATCCTTCCTACCCAATTTTCCTTAACGAATTTTTTTTTTAATGGTTGGATTGCCCCATCTCTTAATAATTTAAAAATTCTAATTATTGATATATAATGGGTCTTGATCCGATTTAAAATGTGGAAGAAATGAGTTTTTTACTGAAATTAATTGTTCTTGACGCACTGAGGGTAAAATGGTCACATCACTTGATATACGAATGTTTTTTTTATCCAAACTACTTGGGTGAGAAAGCAACTTGAACAAGCTTTTCTACAGTTGAAACCCCACGTAAATCGGATTTCAGGAATGTCGGTATCAACGTCGCAAAGTTTGACTTGATTTGGAATGGAGGATACGCCTGGGGCGCATTTGAAAGCTTCAAAAGACGCCAAACTTTGAAGGGTTGCCCCGGACACTCCCGAACTCCAATTTGCGCGTGTTTTGAACCATTGGAAAGCTTGTTCAATTTTCTTTCTAACCCAAGTAGTTTGGATAAAAAAATCGTTTGTATATCAAGAGATGTGACCATTTTGCCCTCAGCGGTACAAAAAAATGACTCATTTCTGTAAGACGCTCGTATATCCCTCACTTTGAATCGGATCGAAACCCATTATATGTCAAAAAATATAGTTTTTTAGGTACAAAGAGATGATGGATTCCAACCATAAAAAAATTCAAGTTTCGGTTGTGAAAATTGGGTAGAAAGAAAACCACTACAAAAATCCTGAAGGCCTCTAAGACTAAAACACGTTCTTGCTTACATTCGATGATTAAATCCCTAGTTCGTATGTATTTCTTCTTTGTTTAAGTATTTCAAAGAGTTCAAAGAGCATCTACATTCCATCGAAGCATAGGAGAAACCATTTCAAAGAGTTTTTACATTGCGTTGGTGGTTGTAACCTCCAAAATTTGGCTTCGATACTACTTAAGCCCCGCTTTCGGCGAATGATGAAACTGTTTTTCCAAGGATTCGATGATGTGTCAATAGGGGTCATCATTTAGCCCGAAGGCCCACGGCCCGCCCAAAGCCTGTCAGCCCAAGTCCTTGAAATGGGCGGGTCGTCCCGGCCCGTAGTTAATAATGGGCGGGCGCGGGACAATGAATTTTTATTCGGCCCTGCCGTAACGTGAGCCCTCCCGTGGTACCCGACCATTAGACCTCCCACGGGCCCGGCCATTAGCCCAAAATCCAACAAAATCCGTTATTTTTTTCCTCGCTGAAGGAAATTTAATCCCGCCTGGCTTGTGGCCCGCTCATTGGCCCGCCTGGTTTTTGGCCCGCTAGCCTATTAATTGAGCTGGCCCGTGGGCCGGGCTTGCTCTTCAATTTATGGTAGGTAGCCCGGCCAGCAAAAAAGTAAAAGCCTGGTCAGTCCGGACAGTGGGCGGGCTTGGGTGGTGACTTGGCGGGCTGGGCTTACCCGGCCCGGCCCAATGATTATCCTTACGTGTAAATGCTCTATAAACTCTTTGATATTCACTTAACCAAAGATGATATACCTACAACTAAGGATTTGATCACCGAGTGAAATTTTGAATGTGTTTTAGCCTTAGTCACCTTGACGATTTTTGTAGTGGTCCTTCCTACCCAATTTTCCTTAACGAATTTTTTTTTTTTTAATTGTTGGATTGCACCATCTCTTATTAATTTAAAAACTCTAATTATTGATATACAATGGGTCTTGATCCGATTTAAAATGAGGAAGAAATGAGTGTTTTGCTGAAATTAATTGTTCTTGACCCACAGATGGTAAAATGGTCACATCACTTGATATACGAATGATTTTTTTATCCACACTACCTGGGTTAGAAAGCAAATTGAACAAGCTTTTCTACGGTTCAAACCCCGCGTAAATTGTATTTCAGGAGTGTCTGTATCAACGTTGCAAAGTTTGACTTGTTTTGGAATGGAGGATGCGCCTGGGGGGCATTTGAACTGCGCCTGGTCGCATAGAATTGAACCTCAAAAGCAATAAAGCTTCAAAAGATGCCAAACTTTGAAGGGTTGCCCCGGACACTCCCGAACTCCAATTTGCGCGTGGTTTGAACCGTTGAAAAACTTGTTCATTTTTCTTTCAAACCCAAGCAGTTTGGAAAAAAAATCGTTTGTATATCAAGAGATGTGACCATTTTACCCTCAGCGGTGCAAAAAAATAACTCATTTCGGAAAGACGCTCGTATATCCCTCACTTTGAATCGGATCAAAACCCATTATATGTCAACAAATACAGTTTTTTAGGTGCAAAGAGATGATGGAATCCAACCATAAAAAAAATGAAGTTTCGCGTGTGAAAATTGGGTAGAAAGAAAACCACTACAAAAATCGTAATGGCCTCCAAGACAAAAACACGCTCTTCCTTACATTCAATGATTAAATCCCTAGTTCGTACGTATTTCTTCATTGTTTAAGTATTTCAAAGAGGTCAAAGAGCGTCTACATTCCATCGAAGCGTAGGAGAAACCATTTCAAAGAGTTTTTACATTGCGTTGGTGGTTGTAACCTCCAAAATTTGGCTTCCAAACTACTTAAGCCCCGCTTTCCGCGAATGATGAAACTATTTTTCCAACGATTCGATGAAATGTAAATAAGGGTCATCATTTAGCCCCGAGGGCCCACGGCCTGCCCAAAGCCCAGCCAGCCCATCGGGCTTCTACCCGGCCCAAGCACGTGAAATGAGCGGGTCATCCCGGCCCGTAGTTAATAATGGGCAGCCTTGCGCTTCAATTTAGGGTAGGTAGCCCGGCCAGCAAAAAAGTAAATGGCCGGTCAGCCCGGACCGTGGGCTGGCTTGGGTAGTGACTTGGCGGGCAGGGCCTGCCCGGACCGGCCCGATGATGATCCTCAAGTGTAAATGCTTTATGAACTCTTTGATATTCACTTAACCAATGAAAATATACCTACAACTATGCATTTGATCGCCGAGTGAAATTTTGAACATGTATTAGCCTTAGTCGCCTTGACGATTTTTGTAGTGATCCTTCCTACCCAATTTTCCTTAACGAATTTTTTTTTTTATGGTTGGATTGCACCATCTCTTAATAATTTAAAAACTCTAATTATTGATATATAATGGGTCTCGATCCGATTTAACATGAGGAGGAAATGAGTGTTTTGCTGAAATAAATTGTTCTTGACGCACTGAGGGTAAAATGGTCACATCACTTGATATACGAATGATTTTTTTTTTCTTGAAACTACTTGGGTTAGAAAGCAAATTAAACAAGCTTTTCTATGGTTCAAACCCTGCGTAAATCGGATTTCAGGAATGTCGGTATCAACGTCACAAAGTTTGACTTGATTTGGAATGCAGGATGCGCCTGGGGCGCATAACATTGCGCCTCAGGAGCAATAAAGCTTCAAAAGACGCCAAACTTGGAAGAGTTGCCCCGGACAGTCCCGAAATCCAATTTGCGCGTGGTTTGAACTGTTGAAAAACTTGTTCAATTTTCTTTCTAACCCAAGTCGTTCGGATAAAAAATCGTTCGTATATCAAGAGATGTGACCATTTTACCCTAAGCGGTACAAAAAAATAACTCATTTCGGTAAGACGCTCGTATATACCTCACTTTGAATCGGATCAAAACCCATTATATCTCCACAAATATAGTTTTTTAGGTACAAAAAGATGATGGAATCCAACCATAAACAATTTCAAGTTTCGCTTGTGAAAATTGGGTAGAAAGAAAACCACTTTAAAAATCGTCAAGGCCTCCTAGACTAAAACACGTTCTTGCTTACATTCGATGTTCAAATCCCTAGTTCGTACGTATTTCTTCGTTGTTTAAGTATTTCAAAGAGTTCAAAGAGCATCTACATTCCATCGAAATGTAGGAGAAGCCATTTCAAAAAGATTTTACATTGCGTTGGTGGTTGTAAACTCCAAAATTTGGCTTCGAAACTACTTAAGCCCCACTTTCGGCGAATGATGAAACAATTTTTCCTAGGATTCGATGAAGTGCAAATAAGGGTCATCATTTAGCCCGAAGGCCCACGGCCAGCCCAAAGCCCGGCCGGCCCATCGGGCTTTTACCCGGCCCAAGCCCGTGAAATGGATGGGTCGTCCCGGGCCGTAGTTAATAATGGGCGGGCGCAGGCCTATGAATTTTTACTCTGCCCTCCCGAACCGTGAGCCCTCCCGGTACCCCGCCCATTGTAACCGCCCGTTAGCCCTCCCACGGGTCCACCCATTAGCCCAAAATCCCACGAAATCCCTTCTTTTTTCCCTTGCCGAAGGAAATTTAAGCCCGCCTGGCTTGTGCCCCGCTCATAGGCCCGCCTATTTTTCAGCCTGCTAGCTTGTTAATTGAGCTAGCCCACGGGCCGGGCTTGCGCTTCAATTTATGGTAGGTGGCCCGGCCAGCAAAAAAGTAAAAGCCCGGTCAGCCCGGACCGTGGGCTGGCTTGGGTAGTTACTTGGCGGGCAGGGCCAACCCGGACCGGCCCGATGATGATCCTTAACTGTAAATGCTTTATAAACTCTTTCATATTCACTTAACCAATGAAAATATAGCTACAACTATGGATTTGATCACCGAGTGAAATTTTGAACGTGTTTTAGCCTTAGTCGCGTTGACGATTTTTGTAGTGATCCTTCCTACCCAATTTCCCTTAACGAATTCTTTTTTTTGTGGTTGGATTGCACCATCTCTTAATAATTTAAAAACTCTAATTATTGATATATAATGGGTCTTGATCCGATATAAAACGAGGAAGAAATGAGAGTGTTACTGAAATTAATTGTTCTTGACACACTGAGGGTAAAATGGTCACATCACTTGATATACGAAAATTTTTTTTTATCCAAACTACTTGGGTTAGAAAGCAAATTGAACAAGCTTTTCTACGGTTCAAACCCCGCGTAAATCAGATTCCAAGGATGTCGGTATCAACGTCGCAAAGTTTGACTTGATTTAGAATGGAGGATGCGCCTGGGGCGCATTTGAAATGCGCCTGGGCGCATGTAATTGCGCCTCAGGAGCAATAAGCTTCAAAAGACGCCAAACTTTGCAGGGTTGCCCCAGACACTGCCGAACTCCAATTTGCGCGTGGTTTGAACCGTTGAAAAGCTTGTTCAATTTTATTTCTAACCCAAGTAGTTTGGATAAAAAATCGTTTGTATATCAAGAGATGTGACCATTTTACCCTCAACAGTCCAAAAAAACAATTCATTTCGGAAAGACGCTCGTATATCCCTCACTTTGAATCGGATCAAAACCCATTACATGTCAACAAATATAGTTTTTTAGGTACAAAGAGATGATGGAATCCAACCATAAAAAAATTCAAGTTTCGCTTGTGAAAATTGGGTAGAAAGAAAACCACTTCAAAAATCGTCAAGGCCTCCAAGACTAAAACACGTTCTTGCTTACATTCGATGATCAAATCCCCAGTTCGTACGTATTTCTTCATTGTTTAAGTATTTAAAAGAGTTCAAAGTGCATCTACATTCCATCGAAAGGTAGGAGAAACCATTTCAAAGAGTTTTTACATTGCGTTGGTGGTTGTAACCTCCAAAATTTGGCTTCGAAACTACTAAAGCCCCACTTTCGGCGAATGATGAAACAATTTTTGATAGGATTCAATGAAGTGTAAATAAGGGTCATCATTTAGCCCGATGGCTGATGAGCACCCAATATTGTAGATATCTGGTGCGACTAGTCCCGTTTTATATTGCTTTAACTTGCGTTATTTAGTTTCTTTAGTGATATTGCACGTAAGGTAGGTTTTTGTGTATTTCAGGTAAAACGTGCAAATAAAGTGTATTTCAACGCCATGGATGGCCCAAGTGCTTTCAAGTACCCGAAGACCCTGTCGGCCCTTTAAAATCTGTCTAAGTATGGAAAAATGACTTTATGAAAAAGTATCGATTTTCGAGATTAAAAATGGCGGTAATTGATCCTTGAATTTTTCTAAGAGTAACTACAAAGTTGCAAGAATTTATTTGAAGAGCAAGGTCATGTTTTGAGCCATTTTCTCTTGAGAAAAATGTGCAGTTTTCCATTTTACACTAAAAGTGAGGGGTTGACATTTTGATTTAATTGGAATCTTGAAATTCTGGTAATGCCATTGTTTCCAAATGGGGGGTACTTTCTTATTTTCATTAAATAAAATTAAAGTAAAGAAAAGGTAAAAGAAAGGTTTAAAATGTAATCTTTACTTAAATTTAGAGAATGAAAATAAGATGCTGAGGAGATGTGAAGCTGCTGGGAGCTGTCTGCTGAAGCTGAGGCCAGGATACAGGGGAAGCTTCAGCGTATCGATACGGTTTTCGGAGTATCGATACGGTTTCAAAACAGAAGGAAATCCAGCCTTCAGCGTATCGATACGGTTTATGGAGTATCGATACGGTTTTGAGTGTATCGATACGGGTCGTCTACGGAGAATCCTGGATTTCAGAGCAAGGCTGCTCAGTATCGATACGGTTCTTGGAGTATCGATACGGGAGGCTTACCGACTTACTTTTTGACAGCTTTTAACTTTCCATAAGTGGAAACTTTCTACTTTTGGTGTATTTCTGGATATTTTGGAGGAGAGAGGCAGTCTTTTTGTATAAATACTCCTCTCTCTCTCACTTGCAAAGAGTTAGGTAGTTAGTTTAGGTTAGTTTTTCTCCACTAATGTCTTCCAAGCTTTCTTAGTTAAATGCTTCAAGAACTCTAGTAAGTCTTTGTCGTTTATTGTTTTCTCGCTTATTAATGTTGTAGCTACGCTCTAGATCTTTCTTAATATCGAGTTTATTTTCATTTCCGTCGGTTAAATATCATGTCTCGTTTTTCTACTATGTTTTGTTCTTTAGTTATGGTTGAGTAGTCGTTTGGCTATGTCTCGGGATAATCTTTCCTAAAGACTTCGGTTGTTATTTGGTTCTCATACTCTTGGTCTTAAAATCATGATTTTCGGAATTGGGTTAACTTAGCCATTTTGGTCTAAATGAGGGGTGTTAACTCCTTGGTATGAAGTTTAGTCAAGCGGTCTTGGCAAGCGACATACCGAGGGCTCGTGGCCTCCTACGTGTTAGATGCCTTAGCAAAAATAGGTTGGTTTAATTCTATGAAATCACATCTTCCGTTAAACGTAGTCTTTTAAAGCTAAATCTTCCGGGCGTGAGCACGCGGTCGTGACTCTCGTTTGAGTTATAATTGAGAACCGGTAGCGGCCTTTGTTAAGGGAAAGACGATCCCTAGACTTGCCTCTTCAAGTTAATTAGACTCTTTTCTAGTCTTTTCCTTAGTTTTCACTTTTAAAGCAAAACCAAGTTGGCCGTCTTGAACGCCGCACGCCACCATACAAACTACAATCCAATTAAGCTATATTCGAATTCTCTGTGGGTACGATCCCGGACTTTCCGGTTATTATGCTATCGACGACCTAGCCCTACGCTTGGGGTTTTCTCAACCTTATTGGAAGGCGAGGTTTGGAGGCTAAGCATTTTTGGCGCCGTTGCCGGGGAATTCTTTATATCGCTTATTTGGAGGTTCGACAAATCACTGTAAGTACTCCGTTTTTTTTTTCCTTTGTGTATTTTGAACTTAACTTAGCGGATACCTTTAACTGAGCCTCCAATTCGACTTGAGGTTTAACGAAGCTAACTTGAGCATCAATTGCCTTTTTACTGTTTTTCGTATATAACATGGTGGTGGCATAACCCCACGGAACTGTTTTGAGAGAGGTGGCGGCATAGCCCCTCTAGCCTGTTTACTTTATGTCTTATCTATCTAATAGAATGGCAGCGGCTAATTGGGAAACACCCCACAAGCCTTTGGGGGAGTACCTTTGTCCCAATCAAATTATAACACCCCACAAGCCTTTGGGGGAGTACCTTTGTCCCACTCAAATTATAACGCCCCATAAGACTTTGCGGGATTACCTATGTCCCAATCGAACTTTCACACCCTCTTGCATAGCCCCTCATGACGTCAATGCTTTTAAAAGTCGCATGACCATTACCAATTGGTTTGATCTCAAGAATCAAATTCAAACTTTTACTGAAAGAGTGAATGAGTCATTTTATGCATGTTGGGGAAGATACAAGGACTTGCTCAAGGCGGTCCCGAATCATGGCTATGATAATTTCCAAATTGCTGACTATTTTTATGATGGACTTTCTCAAAAGAGCCAACGATTCTTAGACATGATGTGCGATGGCAAACTTTTTGAAAAAGAACCCGCTCAAGCCTTCAATTTCTTTGATCGTTTGGCCGCAATCTTACAATCTCATGTCTATGCTCAACATTGTCAAGAGTCCAACTCAATTGTCATGGAAAAGGAAATTGAGCCGCCTATCTTTGTTGAAGATGTTAGTTTGGCTTATGAAAGCTCCGCAGAGTCTGAATGGAGTGATGAGCCTAATGATGAACCTATTGTCCAGTGTTCTCCTCCTGTGGATCTCTTTCTATGTGATCATCCGGGAGAGAAATTTCTCACTGCTAAAGAGATGGACGCAGAGATAGATTATTTGTACTCTTTGTTAGAAGAGCAAGACAAAGTGTACGAGACCAAGAATGGGTCTCCTACCCTTGAGGATACAAATTTTGATGTGAGGGAAGATGAGCAAATAGAGCCGTTTGTCGTTAGTGACAACGATATGCCTTTTAAGGGGTCATTGCCAATAGTTGCACTAAACAATCAAATCGTCTCGGCTTTAGACGATGCCACCCCTCTTACTGAGTCTCCACTTTCGCAAGAGTTGTTAAAAGTTGAAATGATTGATTTTGTAGGTGTTGATGAATTTGATTTGGTTTACCATCCTTGTATTGTGGATTTTGTCAACTCGTTGAAAATCAATCTAGTTTGGAATGCGCCCTTGGTTGTACTTAAATGTCTTAAACGAATTCGGCAATTGTGGTACTCAAAGTATCTATTTTTATGGCATGGTCGGATTCAATTTTTGAAGCAAAGTGCGGAGTGGAGTACTATGTTAATTCTATTAGCTCTAGTTGGCATGATAAATATTCGGAGCCCGCGTTTGGCTGACTGTACATAAACTCTTTCTTTCTCTTTTTCTTTTTTCTTTTTCTCTTTAATTTGATGGTCCGGTATAGCCACCTGTTTCTCGCTTGAAAAATGGGGAGAAAAGTAGTACCCGTGTGATCGCGTGAAGATTTGGTTGTGTTTTACGTTTGGTTACTTTTGAGCCCGGATACCACGAGCCGGGCGGTACTAATGTCATTTGCTTCTTAGTAGGTAGTTGGTTCTTAAGTCTTTTGCAGGGTAAGCATGCTACCATACCAGCCTTGGTAGTTTGGATCTAAAGTCAGAGTGATTGAGGCATTCAGGAGCCCTAAGCATGGGTGCGATTACGTGTCGCGGTTGTTAGTCCAATAAACTTTTGGCCATGATCTTGTGTGACTAGCTGTGGTTTCGATAGAGGAGCCGAAAGAGTGAGCCTTGGAAGCAGTTCCAATGACGAAGGGAAGCAATGACAAGAAATCCTCCAACTTGGTCGAGGTATACGGTGGTTGACATTCCCCCGGAGGTATAATCTTTTGTTCTTTCCTCTCAATACTATTATTCTTCATGCTTTGAGGACATAGCATCGTTTAAGTTGGGGGGAGGGATATATTTGCCATATATATGTTCATGAGACTTGTCTAATTTTTCTGCTTTTGGTGAAATTTTTAAATTGTTTGTGCAATCTTCTCTTGTTAGTAGTGATTTTGTATGCTAGATACTTTAATTATGCTCAATTGTGTCAATATGGCAAGAGTCGTGTATCCCATCGAATTCGGTTGTGTGTTTCAATCCATGCCACATGCATATACATGAATTTTGATGAATAAGTTGAGCCTAAAAGTCAAGTCAAGTGTTGTGCATCGCTAGAGTGGAGATTCGTTTCTTAAGCATCCCATGTTTTTTGCTTTCATTTCCCGCATTTGCGTAAATAATATCTTTTGTTCATACTTGAGTAGTGTATATATCTTTCATGCATCTTATTGGAGTTGTTAGCGTACTTAGGAAATGATTCAAGGCATTTTTGCTTGATTAAACCACCATAAGAGTCACATTGTCCTTATTTTGAACCATAGTCCCCAAGTCTCTTCCGTTGTTCAAACCTAGGTAACCGGAGGTTTGGAGGGTTGTGTGTCAATGCTTTTCAATGTTTTAAGGAGGTTTGGGGGTGGTGTGAATGTGATAAAAGTGGTTAGGATACAAAAAGGTGAAGAATTGGTACGTTCCTCTCCCACTACAAATGTTAAAGCCTAAATTTTTATCTCCCTCTTCAAAGCCCTCGAAATTGGCCCATCAATCTCTCTTACTATAAATCTCACCTCAAATGATCATATTCTTCAAAAGAAAATCAAAGAATTACTATGAAAGAGCAAAAGCGGATTCGAAAGAGCGTTGAATACTATGATGAGAGGATTAGTTTGACCTCCGGGGTAGCATACATTTCGGATGAGAAAGAATCCGTTGGAAAGGAGAAGCTCAATGCTCAATACCGTGAGGAGCCGGATGACGATGGCGACTATGTGTGGTTGAGTTGGTGGTAGTAGTTTTTGTAGGATTTATCTAGTAGTTGTTCTTTTTTTTTTCTTTTTCATAACTTTGTTTGGTGTTTGGCCGATATATGGTCATACCTTGGGTAGTTTAGGGTCGGTAGTGGCCAAGGGGTAGTTGATCCATGCTAGTATATTGGCCACTACATTTTTGCAGTCCCTTTCTCTTTGTATCCAAGGTCATTATAAGCTAATAAAGTCCTCCGTTGATCTTTTGTACGCTAATTAACTCCGTTTGATGGATGATTGGTATCTATTACTTTTTGAGTATGATTTGTCCCTTGTCGTGCATAGTTGTGAATAATTAGTTTTCCGTTCTTTCTTAGCGCTCTTTTGATAGCAGGCGTAGCTTTTTGTCTCTAGCTATTGCATTTACTCGCTAGCGCTTGTCATGGGATGTATCTTGTATCTCACTATGTGAAAAGTCGAATAAAAGTGTATCCTTGTGAGTTTTGGAGTCGAAACTCATTGTGGTGCATGCATACTTGACTACTCTACTATGGAATAATTTGTTCATCCTGGTTCATGGCATGTTTGAGCGTAGATTGCATATGATCGGATTTGAAGGGGTGTTTTTGGACTCTTGTCTAGTTGTAATAGTTGAGCATAGTTTTTGTATCTTGAATCTCGAGAGGATTGCATGGCTTAGTTAAATGTGTTTTGCTTTAATTTGCTAGGGACTAGCAAAGTTCAAGTTGGGGGGCGTGATGAGCACCCAATATTGTAGATATCTGGTGCGACTAGTCCCGTTTTATATTGCTTTAACTTGCGTTATTTAGTTTCTTTAGTGATATTGCACGTAAGGTAGGTTTTTGTGTATTTCAGGTAAAACGTGCAAATAAAGTGTATTTCAACGCCATGGATGGCCCAAGTGCTTTCAAGTACCCGAAGACCCTGTCGGCCCTTTAAAATCTGTCTAAGTATGGAAAAATGACTTTATGAAAAAGTATCGATTTTCGAGATTAAAAATGGCGGTAATTGATCCTTGAATTTTTCTAAGAGTAACTACAAAGTTGCAAGAATTTATTTGAAGAGCAAGGTCATGTTTTGAGCCATTTTCTCTTGAGAAAAATGTGCAGTTTTCCATTTTACACTAAAAGTGAGGGGTTGACATTTTGATTTAATTGGAATCTTGAAATTCTGGTAATGCCATTGTTTCCAAATGGGGGGTACTTTCTTATTTTCATTAAATAAAATTAAAGTAAAGAAAAGGTAAAAGAAAGGTTTAAAATGTAATCTTTACTTAAATTTAGAGAATGAAAATAAGATGCTGAGGAGATGTGAAGCTGCTGGGAGCTGTCTGCTGAAGCTGAGGCCAGGATACAGGGGAAGCTTCAGCGTATCGATACGGTTTTCGGAGTATCGATACGGTTTCAAAACAGAAGGAAATCCAGCCTTCAGCGTATCGATACGGTTTATGGAGTATCGATACGGTTTTGAGTGTATCGATACGGGTCGTCTACGGAGAATCCTGGATTTCAGAGCAAGGCTGCTCAGTATCGATACGGTTCTTGGAGTATCGATACGGGAGGCTTACCGACTTACTTTTTGACAGCTTTTAACTTTCCATAAGTGGAAACTTTCTACTTTTGGTGTATTTCTGGATATTTTGGAGGAGAGAGGCAGTCTTTTTGTATAAATACTCCTCTCTCTCTCACTTGCAAAGAGTTAGGTAGTTAGTTTAGGTTAGTTTTTCTCCACTAATGTCTTCCAAGCTTTCTTAGTTAAATGCTTCAAGAACTCTAGTAAGTCTTTGTCGTTTATTGTTTTCTCGCTTATTAATGTTGTAGCTACGCTCTAGATCTTTCTTAATATCGAGTTTATTTTCATTTCCGTCGGTTAAATATCATGTCTCGTTTTTCTACTATGTTTTGTTCTTTAGTTATGGTTGAGTAGTCGTTTGGCTATGTCTCGGGATAATCTTTCCTAAAGACTTCGGTTGTTATTTGGTTCTCATACTCTTGGTCTTAAAATCATGATTTTCGGAATTGGGTTAACTTAGCCATTTTGGTCTAAATGAGGGGTGTTAACTCCTTGGTATGAAGTTTAGTCAAGCGGTCTTGGCAAGCGACATACCGAGGGCTCGTGGCCTCCTACGTGTTAGATGCCTTAGCAAAAATAGGTTGGTTTAATTCTATGAAATCACATCTTCCGTTAAACGTAGTCTTTTAAAGCTAAATCTTCCGGGCGTGAGCACGCGGTCGTGACTCTCGTTTGAGTTATAATTGAGAACCGGTAGCGGCCTTTGTTAAGGGAAAGACGATCCCTAGACTTGCCTCTTCAAGTTAATTAGACTCTTTTCTAGTCTTTTCCTTAGTTTTCACTTTTAAAGCAAAACCAAGTTGGCCGTCTTGAACGCCGCACGCCACCATACAAACTACAATCCAATTAAGCTATATTCGAATTCTCTGTGGGTACGATCCCGGACTTTCCGGTTATTATGCTATCGACGACCTAGCCCTACGCTTGGGGTTTTCTCAACCTTATTGGAAGGCGAGGTTTGGAGGCTAAGCAATGGCCCACAGCCCGCCCAAACACCGGCCGGCCCATCGGGCTTTTATTCTGCCCAAGCCCGTGAAATGGGTGGGTCATCCCGGCCCATAGTTAATAATGGGCGGGCACGGGCCGATGAATTTTTACTCGGCCCTCCCGCATGTGAGCCCTCCCGATACCCCGCCCATGGTAACCGCCCATTAGCCCTCCAACGGGTCCGCCCATTAGCCCAAAGTCCCACGAAATCCGTTCTTTTTTCCCTTGCCGAAGGAAATTTAAGCCCGCCTGGCTTGTGCCCCGCTCATTGGCCCGCCTGGTTTTCGGCCTGCTAGCTTGTTAATTGAGCTAGCCTGTGGGCCGGGCTTGCGCTTCAATTTATGGTAGGTGGCCCGGCCAGCCAAAAAGTAAAAGCCGGTCGGCCCGGACCGTGGGCTGGCTTGGGTAGTGACTTGGCAGGCAGGGCCTACCCGGACAGGCCCGGTGATGATCCTTAATTGTAAATGCTTTATAAACTCTTTGATATTCACTTAACTAATGAAAATATAGCTACAACTATGGATTTGATCACCGAGTGAAATTTTGAACGTGTTTTAGCCTTAGTCGCGTTGACGATTTTTGTAGTGATCCTTCCTACCCAATTTCCCTTAACGAATTCTTTTTTTTGTGGTTGGATTGTACCATCTCTTAATAATTTAAAAACTCTAATTATTGATATATAATGGGTCTTGATCCGATTTAAAATGAGGAAGAAATGAGAGTGTTACTGAAATTAAATGTTCTTGACGCACTGAGGGTAAAATGGTCACATCATTTGATATACGAATATTTTTTTTTTATCCAAACTACTTGGGTTAGAAAGCAATATTGAACAAGCTTTTCTGCGGTTCAAACCCCGCGTAAATCGGATCTCAGGAATGTCGGTATCAACGTCGCAAAGTTTGACTTGATTTCGAATGGAGGATGCGCCTGGGGCGCATTTGAACTCCGCCTGGACGCATATAAACAGCGCCTCAGGAGCAATAAAGCTTCAAAAGACGCCAAACTTTGAAGGGTTGCCCCGGACACTCCCGAACTCCAATTTGCGTGTGGTTTGAACCGTTGAAAAGCTTGTTCAATTTTCTTTCTAACCCATGTAGTTCGGATAAAAAATCGTTTGTATATCATGAGATGTGACCATTTTACCCTCAGTGGTCCAAAAAAATAACTCATTTCGGTAAGGCGCTCGTATATCCCTCACTTTGAATCGGATCAAAACCCATTATATGTCAACAAATATAGTTTTTTAGGTACAAAGACATGATGGAATCCAAACTTAAAAAAATTCAAGTTTCGCTTGTGAAAATTGGGTAGAAAGAAAACCACTTCAAAAATCGTCAAGGCCTCCAAGACTAAAACACATTCTTGCTTACATTCGATGATCAAATCCCTAGTTTGTACGTATTTCTTCATTGTTTAAGTTTTTAGAAGAGTTCAAAGAGCATCTACATTCCATCGAAAGGTAGGAGAAACCATTTCAAAGAGCTTTTACATTGCGTTGGTGGTTGTAACCTCCAAAATTTGGCTTCGAAACTACTTAAGCCCCACTTTCGGCAAATGATGAAAAAAATTTTCCTAGGATTCGATGAAGTGTAAATAAGGGTCATCATTTAGCCCGAAGGCCCACGGCACGCCCAAAGCCCGGCTGGCCCATCGGGCTTTTACCCTACCCAAGCCCGTGAAGTGGGTGGTTTGAACCGTTGAAAAGCTTGTTCAATTTCCTTTCTAACCCAACTAGTTCGGATTAAAAATTGTCTGTATATCAAAAGATGGGACCATTTTACACACAGCGGTTCAAAAAAATAACTCATTTCGGTAGGACGCTTGTACATCCCTCACTTTGAATCCGATCAAAACCCATTATATGTCAACAAATATAGTTTTTTAGGTACAAAGACATGATGGAATCCAACCTTAAGAAAATTAAAGTTTCGCTTGTGAAAATTGGGTAGAAAGAAAACCACTTCAAAAATCGTCAAGGCCTCCAAGACTAAAACACGTTCTTGCTTACATTCGATGATCAAATCCCTAGTTCGTGCGTAATTCTTCGTTGTTCAAGTTTTTCAAAGAGTTCAAAGAGCATCTACATTCCATCGAAATGTAGGAGAAACCGTTTCAAAGAGTTTTTACATTTCGTTGGTGGTTGTAACCTCCAAAATTTGGCTTCGAAACGACTTAAGCCCCACTTTCGGCGAATGATGAAACAATTTTTCTTAGGATTCGATGAAGTGTAAATAAGGGTCATCATTTAGCCCGAAGGCCCATGGCCCGCCTAAAGCCCGGCCGGCCCATCAGGCTTTTACGCTGCCCAAGCCCGTGAAGTGAGTGGGTCGTCCCAGCCCGTAGTTAATAATGGGCGGGCGCGGGCCTATGAATTTTTACTCGGCCCTCCCGGTACCCCGCCCATTGTAACCTCCGATTAGCCCTCCCATGGGCCTGCCCATTAGCCCAAAATCCCACGAAATCCGTTCTTTTTTCCCTTGCCGAAGGAAATTTAAGCCCGTCTGGCTTGTGCCCCGCTCATTGGCCTGCCTGGTTTTCGGCCAGCTAGCTTGTTAATTGAGCTAGCTCGTGACCTACAACTATGGATTTGATCACCGAGTGAAATTTTGAATGTGTTTTAGCCTTAGTTGCCTTGACGATTTTTGTAGTGATCCTTCCTACCCAATTTTCCTTAACGAATTTTTTTTTTTTTTGTGGTTGAATTGCACGATCTATTAATAATTTAAAAACTCTAATTATTGATATATTATAGGTCTTGATCCGATTTAAAATGAGGAAGAAAAGAGTGTATTACTGAAATTAATTGTTCTTGATGCACTGAGGGTAAAATGGTCACATCACTTGATATACGAATATTTTTTTATCCAAACTACTTGGGTTAGAAAGCAAATTGAACAAGCTTTTCTACGGTTCAAACCCCGCGTAAATCGGATTTCAGGAATGTCGGTATCAACGTCGCAAAGTTTGACTTGATTTGGAATGGAGGATGCGCCAGGGGCGCATTTGAACTGCGCCTGGGTGAATATGAACTGCGCCTAAGGAGCACTAAAGCTTCAAAAGACGCCAAACTTTGAAGGGTTGCCCCAGACACTCCCGAACTCCAATTTGTGCGTGGTTTGAACCGTTGAAAAGCTTGTTCAATTTTCTTTCTAATCCAAGTAGTTCAGATAAAAAATCGTTTGTATATCAACAGATGTGACCATTTTACCCTCAGCGGTTCAAAAAAATAACTCCTTTCGGTAAGGCGCTCGTATATCCCTCACTTTGAATCGGATAAAAACCCATTATATGTCAACAAATATATTTTTTTAGATACAAAGACAAGATGGAATCCAACCATAAAAAAATTCAAGTTTCGCTTGTGAAAATTGGGTAGAAAGAAAACCACTACAAAAATCGTCAAGGCCTCCAAGACTAAAACACGTTCTTGCTTACATTCGATAATCAAATCCCTAGTTCGTACGTATTTCTTCGTTGTTTAAGTATTTCAAAGAGTTTTTACATTGCGTTGGTGGTTGTGACCTCCAATGTTTGGCTTCGAAACTACTTAAGCCCCACTTTCGGCGAATGATGAAAAAATATTTCCAAGGATTCGATGAAGTGTAAATAAGGGTCATCATTTAGCCCGAAGGGCCACGGCCCGTCCAATGCCCGGCCCGCCCATCGGGCTTTTACCCGGCCCAAGCCTGTGAAATGGGTGGGTCGTCCCGGCCCAAAGTTAATAATGGGCGGGCGCGGGCCTATGAACTATTACTCGGCCCTCCCGTACCGTGAGCCCACCCGGTACCCCGCCCATGGTAACCACCCATTAGCCCTCCCACGGGCCCGCCCATTAGCCCAAAATCCCACGACATCCGTTCTTTTTTGCCTTGTCGAAGGAAATTTAAGCCCGCCTGGCTTGTGCCCCGCTCATTGGCCCTCCTGGTTTTCGGCCTGCTAGCTTGTTAATTGAGCTAGCCCATGGGCCGAGCTTGCGCTTCAATTTATGGTAGGTAGCCCGGCCAGCAAAAAAGTAAAAGCCCGGTCGGCCTGGACCGTGGGATGGCTTGGGTAGTAACTTGACGGGCCGGGCCCGATGATGATCCTTAAGTGTAAATGCTTTATAAACTCTTTGATATTCACTTAACCAATGAAAATATACCTAAAACTATGGTTTTGATCACCGAGAGAAATTTTGAACGTGTTTTAGCCTTAGTCGCCTTGACGATTTTTGTAGTGGTCCTTCCTACCCAAGTTTCCTTATCGAATTTTTTTTTTTTTATGGTTGGATTTCACCATCTCTTAATAATTTAACAACTCAAATTATTGATATATAATGGGTCTTGATCCGATTTAAAATGAGGAAGAAATGAGTGTTTTACTGAAATTAATTGTTCTTGACCCATTGAGGGTAAAATGGTCACATCACTTCATATACGAATGCTTTTTTTAAATCCACACTACTTGGGGTAGAAAGCAAATTGAACAAGCTTTTCTACTTTTCAAACTCCGCGTAAATCAGATTTCAGGAATGTCGGTATCAACGTCGCAAAGTTTGACTTGATTTGGAATGGAGGATGGGCCTGGGGCGCATTTGACCTGTGGCTGGGCGCATAGAATTGCGCCTCAGGAGCAATAAAGCTTCAAATGACACCAAATTTTGAAGGGTTGCCGCAGACACTCCGGAACTACAATTTGCGCATGGTTTAAACCATTGAAAAGCTTGTTCAATTTTCTTTCTAACCCAAGTAGTTCGGATAAAAAATCGTTTGTATATCAAGAGATGTGACCATTTTACGCTCAGTGGTACAAAAAAATAACTCATTTCCGTAAGACGCTTGTATATCCCTCACTTTCAATCAGATCAAAACCCATTATATGTCAACAAATATAGTTTTTTAGGTACAAAAAGATGATGGAATCCAACCATAAAAAAATTCAAGTTTCGCTTGTGAAAATTGGGTAGAAAGAAAACCACTACAAAAATCGTCAAGGCCTCCAAGACTAAAACACATTCTTGCTTACATTCGAGGATCAAATCCCTAGTTCATACGTATTTCTTCGTTGTTTAAGTATTTCAAAGAGTTTTTACATTGTGTTGGTGGTTGTAACCTCCAAAATTTGGCTTCGAAACTACTTAAGCCCCGCTTTCGGCGAATGATGAAACTGTTTTTCCTAGGATTCGATGAAGTGTAAATAAGGGTCATCATTTAGCCTGAAGGCCCACGGCCCACCCAAAGCCCGCCCAGCCCATCAAGCTTTTGCCCGGCCCAAGCCCGTGAAATGGGTGGGTCGTCCCGGCCCGTAGTTTATAATGGGCAGGCGTAGGCCTATGAATTTTTACTCGGGTATCCCGTACTCTGAGCCCTCCCGGTACCCCGCCCATGGTAACCGCTCATTAGCCCTCCCACGGGCCCGCCCATTAGCCCAAAATCCCACGAAATCCGTGCTTTTTTCCCTTGCTAAAGGAAATTTAAGCCCGCCTATCTTTTGGACCGCTCATTGGCCCGCCTGGTTTTCGGCCCGCTAGCCCGTTAATTGAGCTAGCCCGTGGGCCGGGCTTATGCTTCAATTTATGGTAGGTAGCCCGGCCACCATAAAAGTAAAAGCCCGGTTGGTCCGGACCGTTGGCGGGCTTGAGTAACGACTTGGCAGGCTGGGCCTGCCCGGACCGGCCCGATGATAATCCTTAAGTGTAAATGCTTTATAAACTCTTTGATATTCACTTAACCAATGAAGATATACCTACAACTAAGGATTTGATCACCGAGTGAAATTTTGAACGTGTTTTAGCCTCAATCACCTTGACGATTTTTGTAGTGGTCCTTCCTACCCAATTTTCCTTAACGATTTTTTTTTAATGGTTGGATTGCACCATTTCTTAATAATTTAAAAACTCTAATTATTTATATATAATGGGTCTTGATCTGATTTAAGATGAGGAAGAAATGAGTGTTTTACTGAAATTAATTGTTCTTAACCCACTGAGGGTAAAATGGTCACATCACTTGATATGTGAATTATTTTTTTTTATCCACACTACTTTGGTTAGAAAGCAAATTCAGCAAGCTTTCTACAGTTCAAACCCCACGTAAATCGGATTTCAGGAGTGTCTGTATCAACGCCGCAAAGTTTGACTTGTTTTGGAATGAAGGATGCGCCTGGGGCGCATTTGAACTGCGCCTGGGCGCATCGAATTGCGCCTCAGGAGCAATAAAGCTTCAAAAGACGCCAAACTTTGAAGGGTTGCCCCGGACACTCCCGAACTCCAATTTAAGCGTGGTCTGAACCGCTGAAAAGCTTGTTCATTTTTCTTTCTAACCCAAGCAGTTCGGATAAAAAATCGTTTGTATATCAAGAGATGTGACCGTTTTCCCTCAGCGGTTCAACAAAATAATTCATTTCGGTAAGACGCTCATATATCCCTCACTTTGAATCGGATCAAAACCCATTATATGTCAACAAATATAGTTTTTTAGGACCAAAGAGATAATGGAATCCAACCATAAAAAAATTCAAGTTTCGCTTGTGAAAATTGGGTAGAAAGAAAACCACTTCAAAAATAGTGAAGGCCTCCAAGACTAAA
Organism: Rhododendron mucronatum var. ripense; assembly: GCA_019656295.1. Lineage (NCBI taxonomy): Eukaryota > Viridiplantae > Streptophyta > Magnoliopsida > Ericales > Ericaceae > Rhododendron > Rhododendron mucronatum. The sequence continues at coordinate 1,775,106 of BPLT01000039.1, read as the reverse complement.
ACACATTCTTGCTTACATTCGATGATCAAATCCCTAGTTCTTACGTATTTCTTCGTTGTTTAAGTATTTCAAAGAGTTCAAAGAGCATCTACATTCCATCGAAGCATAGGAGAAACCATTTCAAAGAGTTTTTATATTGCGTTAGTGGTTGTAACCTCCAAAATTTGGCTTCGAAACTACTGAAGCCCCACTTTCGGCGAATGATGAAACTGTTTTTCCAAAGATTCGATGAAGTTTGAATAAGGGTCATCATTTAGCCCAAAGGCCCACGGCCCGCCTGGCCCATTGGGCTTTTACCCGGCCCATTCCTGTGAAATGGGTGGGTTGTCCCCGTCCGTCATTTATAATGGGCGGGCGCGGGCCTATGAATTTTTACTCGGCCCTCCTAATACCCCACCCGTGGTAACCGCCCATTAGCCCTCCCACGGGCCTGCCCATTACCCCAAAATCCAATGAAATCCATTCTTTTTTCCCTTGGCGAAAGAAATTTAAGCCCGTCTATCTTTTGACCCGCTCGTTGCCCTGCCTGGTTTTCGGCCCGCTTGCCCCTGGACCGGGCTTGTGCTTGAATTTATGGTAGGTAGCCCGGCCAGCAATAAAGTAATAGCCCGGTCGGCTTGGACTGTGGGTGGGCTTGGGTAGTGACTTCGCGGGCTGGGCCTGCCCGGACCGGCCCGATGATAATCCTTAAGTGTAAATGCTTTATAAAATCTTTGATATTCACTTAACCAATGAAGATATACCTACAACTAAGGATTTGATCAATGAGTGAAATTTTGAACGTGTTTTAGCCTCAATCGCCTTGACGATTTTTGTAGTGGTCCTTCCTACCCAATTTTTCTTAACGAATTTTCTTTTATGGCTGGATTGCACCATCTCTTAATAATTTAAAAACTCAAACTATTGATATATAATGGGTCTTGATCCGATTTAAAATGAGGAAGAGCTGAGTGTTTTACTGAAATTAATTGTTCTTGACCCACTGAGGGTAAAATGGTCACATCACTTGACATATGAATGATTTTTTTTATCCACACTACTTGGGTTAGAAAGCAAATTGAGCAAGCTTTTGTACGGTTTAAACCCCACGTAAATTGGATTTCAGGAGTGTCTGTATCAACGTTGCAAAGTTTGACTTGTTTTGGAATGGAGAATGCGCCTGGGGCGCATTTCAACTGCGCCGGGGCACATAGAATTGCGTCTCAGGAGCAATAAAGCTTAAAAAGACGCCAAACTTTGAAGGGTTGCCCCGGACACTCCCGAACTCCAAATTGCGCGTGGTTTAAACCGTTGAAAAGCTTGCTCATTTTTCTTTCCAACCCAAGCAGTTCGGATAAAAAATCGTTTGTATATCAAGAGATGTGAACATTTTACCCTCAGCGGTACAAAAAAATTACTCATTTCGGTAAGACGCTTGTATATCCCTCACTTTGAACCGGATCAAAACCCATTATATGTCAACAAATATAGTTTTCTGGGTACAAAGAGATGATGGAATCCAACCATAAAAAAATTCAAGTTTCGCTTTTGAAAATTGGGTACAAAGAAAACCACTACAAAAATCGTAAAGTCCTCCAAGACTAAAACTCATTCTTGCTTACATTCGATGATCAAATCCCTACTTCGTACGTATTTCTTCGTTGTTTAAGTATTTGAAAGAGTTCAAAGAGCATCTACATTCCATCGAAGCATAGGAGAAACCATTTCAAAGAGTTTTTACATTGAGTTGGTGGTTGTAACCTCCAAAATGTGGCTTCGAAACTACTTAAGCCCCGCTTTCGGCGAATGATGAAACTGTTTTTCCTAGGATTCGATGAAGTGTAAATAAGGGTCATCATTTAGCCCGAAGGCCCACGGCCCACCCAAAGCCCGCCCAGCCCATCGGGATTTTACCCGGCCCAAGCCCGTGAAATGGGCGGGTCGTCCCGGCCCGTAGTTTATAATGGGCGGGCGCGGGCCTATGAATTTTTAGTCGGCCCTCCCTTACCATGAGCCCTCCCGGTACCCCGCCCGGGGTAACGGCCCATTAGCCCTCCCACGGGCCCGCCCATTAGCCCAAAATCCCACGAAATCTGTTCTTTTTTCCCTTGCCGAAGGAAATTTAAGCCCGCCTATCTTTTGGCCCGCTCATTTGCCCGCCTAGTTTTCGGCCTGCTAACCCGTGGGCCGGGCTTGCGCTTCAATTTATGGTAGGTAGCCCGGCCAGCAAAAAAGTAAAAGCCCAGTCAGCCTAGACCGTGGGGGGGCTTGGGTAGTGACTTGGCAGGCTGGGCCTGCCCGGACTGGCCCGATGATGATGTGCTTGTTTTTTAACTACCCATCATCACGTCTGTAGATGTGTTTGTTTCACTTGTGCTTTGTCCAATTGCCACGGGTCCCCGACTATGATGCACATTCTTGACTAGTCATCAGTCCATTCGGCACTTTGTTGTTATCGAGCGGTAATCAAGCTAATTCATTAACTGTTGCCGCGTGTCATTATTTAGCCTAGTCGATTAGTAATGACTATCTTGCTAAAATATGTTGTAAACAATGCCCCCCTATTTACCTGAGTTAAGAATTAACTTTGGTAAATATAACACCTAGAACTTATCGCCTATATAAAGCGTGGTAATTTATAACTAATGCACTAATAAAAAGTACATGATATTTATCAATCACCCCTCTGTCAATATCGACGGGTGGTAATTTTATGGTGGAAGCATTGCCCCCCAACTCCCTAAGAATGAGTAATCTTGACTTCTTGAGGAGTTTGGGCAAAAGGTACGTTACACCCAATCTCTACAGATTTTATTTTCAAAAGTTTCTTTGGCCTTATAACCATAATTCTATGGAGGATAAATGCCAGTAAAAACTTCTTTGGCATGCTTGAAGATCAAACGCTATATATTGACGATGGTATTGCCAAATGGATTGGTTAATAACCCATATACATTACAACTGTCGATAGGCAATATAACATGACAAAGGTCTTTTCTGTAATATCAACAAGTAATAAGTGATGTTATATGGTGTAAATAATTTGCCCCCCAAATTCATTTGGCGAAACCGAACAAAACCGGGCCATATATTACTGAATACATCACCAATTGTCATATATTACAAAGCACCTTTTCATTTTTCGATTGTTTCAACAAAGCCTTCTTGGCTTAAAACCACTGTCGAAAGCCATGTGTTGGCTTATTAGATGCAATATTGCCTCAGTCGATAACCTTCCTTGAACAAGGAAACATTGAAATGGGTCTGTCAATCAAAGGTCCATACGTACATACGCCATGAGCCTTGCCCACAATAATGAATCTTTAAAGGTTTAAATAACAGCCAATTGACCACCTTAATAGGCATTTATCTTGCTTCTAAAAATGAATTTTTGCCCCTCAAATTTATTTGGCTAAATTAAATAATACTGGGCAACTATTGAATATATATTCGACTGCAATAAAGCCTTTCTGCTTTAAACCGCTGTCGAAAGTAATCATGGTTACATTTCAAGGCTTAAATGCCACTGTCGAATGGTGGCATGCCTCTGTCGATTAGTTCCTTTGAAGGAAACTTTGGCCAAATAGCTCACTAATGCCCACAACTGTACAAAAACAGAGAGCATTGTCTATAATTTTTATCAATTGTGGATTACAACTATAAATCCACGCTGGGCATATTAATTTCAAACACAGCCAATACAAGAGGCCTTGAACATATGAACAACGTCGATCAAAAATTCGTATCGAACATATGGTTGTTCATGAGTCGCAGCCATGATTGACTTGAACTCATACTTCATGGGTAAGTTTTTACTATTCTTAACCCGTATAGATAGAGTGGAGGGATCATTTTTTATTTCAACCATTCATGGTCTAAATTAAAAACTCTAGTCGAATTATAATTTTCATGATTCGACTTGCTTTGAGTTTCGAACTTTTGAACCAAAATTGGCTCTTCTAAAGATGAGTTTGCCCCCCATGCCAACTTGATATCAAAAGAGGGTTATTTCTCATTTCAATCATCCTTACAAAAATCTGGATGAAGGAGACATAGATGCCAACACGCCCTTTCAAAAATTTTCAGTCGCCAAAGATGAACCATGGCCTCTTTTTTAAAACAGTTGAAATTCATAAACTATGAAGGCCTTTAGGAACACAGGTGGCGTCCAAAATTATAAGTCTCCGCATGTCCATTATCGACTGCAAAATGTTCAAAATCGACTGGACCAAGCAACCAATCCAATCGTTGCCATATATCCAAAGATGAATTTCTGCCTCCCAAATTCATCATCGACATTGAAAGGAGGAACAATCGCCCAAACACAAAAACGGCGGCATGGACATGTTCAAATTCATCCAACTTACGAACCTCCTTTACATTGGCCTGTTTTGAATATTCAAGCCTCCATGGCTCCATGCGCCACTGTAGGGTTCTAATTCACGGCCATTTGGCTATACTTCATAGCCACTTGTCTAATTTATGGCCATATGTTTAATGGGTCAATTTCAAATTATTCAAGCCTTTCGTGTAAGGCAGAATTCTGTCATTTCTCAATATTACACTTGCTTCTTCCAAATATCATCCATATATGCAAACAGATTCAAGAATTGGCCATTATCTATCAAGCCATTATCCACTTCTGTTGGTTCTTTTCTTTATCCAAAACGATTTCAAGAGTTGGCCAATAAATGGCCGTTATTCCATCTCCGCAAAATGTTCAAGCCTTTCACGCAAGGCTTTCATTTCCACATTTGATTTTTGCCATCACTTCCAATTTAGTGATGGTGCGGACAAAACTGTGGCCAATTTGGCCACTTATATTTGCCCAAAATTGTAGAAAAGCAATGAACACTATCTACACATCTTAACCAAAACTGGGAGTATTTCAACCAAAACCAATACGGATACCAATACAGATGGCTTTGGAAAACTCTATACTTCTTACAAATACTTTTGATCAACAATTGAACAAATGGTTTTGGGGCCCTTGTGGTTGCTGTGTAGTGTACCATAGGAGACACATACTGACTTTGATTAGTACCAAATCCAAGCGGTACTTTGAAACCAATGGGAATATTTCCATTTTGGCCATTACCATATTGACTTCCAATTCCATTACTTCCACTAGTATTTGGAACTGGTTGATAAAAATTTGTTGGCCTTGTTGGGCTAGGCCTAGGTTGACTGGACCCTAATGGAATTCGATTCGCTCCATTTAGAGGTTCAAAAGTAGGATTAGTATATACCTGTTGAGGATGCCCCTCAGGCATATCTGAAGTTTCTGGAGTTCTCCTGTCGTTAAGCAAACCATTGGAAGAAGGAATTTCTCCTTGTCCTGGTGCAATCAACCTTCGTAATAGAGTCGAAAATTCTTGGGCTAAACCATCTTGTGGATTTGCCACAACGTAAGTTAAAACTTGAACCAATTTTCTGACTTCGTGTGCCATTACTTCCAAATTAGTAAGATGCCCTCCTTGTAGCGCCAATTCTTGTTTGTCTATTTTTGTGGATAGTCGATGGTCGACTATGAAATTGTAGTGCGTGCTGGAATGTGGTGTTTGTGGTGGTGGAGTTTAGTTCCTTGCCGTGTTTCAGAACTTCTCTGGAGGCAAACTTAATGAAGTGAATGGAAATGAAAGAAGCATAACAAAATGAACTTTATTATTCTTCAAAGTAGAAGTCAGTCAACGGTAAGAACACAATCGATTAGACGATTACGTTACAAGCTACTCCTAGAGCGAGAAAAGTAAAGTACAGATAAAAAGTCGAAGCCTTTGAGCGATTGAGTGGGGGTCCAAATTGTCTTCAGTCTTTGTATTTATAGACTTAAAATTCAAACCAGATGGAATTCCCTCCTTTGATTTGAATTGAACGGTTACTGCCTTTGTACCTCCTCATCTTGCTCCACGATCTACATGGCAGTTATTTCTCCATGATGTGCTTGTTTTTCAACTACCCATCATCACGTCTGTAGATGTGTTTGTTTCACTTGTGCTTTGTCCAATTGCCACGGGTCCCCGACTATGATGCACATTCTTGACTAGTCATCAGTCCATTCGGCACTTTGTTGTTATCGAGCGGTAATCAAGCTAATTCATTAACTGTTGCCACATGTCATCATTTAGCCTAGTCGATTAGTAATGACTATCTTGCTAAAATATGGTGTAAACAGCGTCCCAGGTGCATCTTCCAAAAAAACTGTAAAGTAAGCCAACTTCGTGAGCTTGTCTCGGACACTCTCGAAGTTCGATTTGTGCATCGTAAGAACCATTGAAATTATTGTTGAGTCTAATTTGGAACTCAGATGTTTGGATTTTAAAAATGTTACACGTTATGGGAAATTTATGCGTACGTACATAAAATCCAAAGTAATTTTCCCCGGCCCAAACGCAGAACATTGTAGGTGTCTTCCATAGTAGGATTATACCAAACGCTAATCTGAAGGAGTAATTAATATGCCTAGGAAATAGATTATCACGCAGTGGGAGGCGGCGTTGTGCCAAAAGCCAGAAGAAACGTTAGATTCGAGGATTACATAGCAGTTTCCAGACCCATGTTCAATTTGGATAGGGTTCAGTTTGAGTGGCGCATCTGAGCATGTTGTAGGCAGAACGATAGTTGTCAAAGGCGCGCCTAAGGTGAGGTGAGGCGCACCCCCAGCGCCTTGCATCAGCCCGGGCGAGGTGACTTGAACAAGGCGCAGTCAAGGCACAAAAAAGCGAAAAGGCGAGAAAGACGATAAGGCGCAAAAAGCAAAAAGGTGAGAAAGACGAAAAGGCACAAACAAGCACGCTTCTTTCAAAATCGACCAAAAAAGCGCCCTTCAACCAAAAAAGATGAGGGCAATTTATGGGTAATTTGCATCTAAGTATTCTCTTATGCGCCTCGGGCGCTAGACATTGTTGAGTTATGCAGCTTAGCGCATTATGTTGCACCCCGGGCACAGCTTTCTATAGAAAGTAGGCCAAACTTCGCGGCTTGCCACAGAAACTGCCGAACTCTGATTTCAACGTGGTTAGAACCGTTTGAAAATTTTATTAAGTCTACTTTCTACCACTAGATATTATAATGCATATTTATTTACACATTAAACATACAATGATCCTAAGTCTCGTAGATATTGAAGTGATCATTGTACAGGGATAGTGTTAGTATAGTAGTGATGTGAAGTGACGGTGGTGGAGGTCGTGCGGTGGTGGCAGCGGTAGAAAGATGAGAGAGGTAGAGTATAATTATTCTCTCGCCCCGGGCATAGGTTCCAAATTGCAAATAAGGTCAAACTTCCGGCATCCACAGACACTCTCAAGCTCCGTTTGTACGTGGTTAGAACCATGGAAAAGCTCTTTGAGTCTACTTTCTATTTACACATTAAAGCATACAATGATGTTACCTTGAAAGAGTTGAAAAATACATTTTTTGAAATTCTAATCATCGAAGGAAAAAAGGATGGAAAGAGGACAAGAATGGTACAAAAGAGAGAAATAAATACGCTAATTTTATGTTGGTCATACAAAGATGATTGTATTTTCTTCAAGTGTGACTGACTGTGAATGGTGTGGATGTGCATCCAAAATTTGTGAGGGTTGTCAGCAAGTAGAACGGGTGATTGGTGTTCGTTCATTGTGATATAATTATATGGGTGTGTGTCAAGCAATATCCTAACACCTCGGTAAGGACACTTTGTTGAACACCAATTTCTTCGAGCCGTCGCATTAGGTGTGCGCTAGTCTATATAATAAGGAAGTATAGTGTTTTTGAAAATGTACACAAGTCGAAGGACCGAGCTTTGTGGCGTGCTAAATTAACGGTTTAAGATTGGTTACTTCTACTTTTTCGATGTTTCAAATTGCGATACAGCTAGATCAATGGTCACGCTTGTTTGTTTGTGCAGGTAGTGAAGTGATGGTTGTAGCGGGTAGTTGTACGGTGGTAGTGTATGTGCAGTGATGGTGGTGGAGGTTGTGCTGTTTTGGTAGCAGTGGTGGTAGGTGGAAAGATGAGGGCAATTTACATGTAAATATTGTGCATCTCAGAATTCTCTTATGCGCCTCAGGCGCTGTTCAATGCCCCTCGGGCGCCAGAAATTGTTAGGTTATATGGCCAGGCGCATTAAGTTGCGCTCCGGCCGTAACATCCAAACGGCAAAGTTGGCCAAACTTCGCGGCTTGTCACAGACACTTTCGAACTTCAATTTGCACGTGGATAGAACTAATAAAAAGTTAGTTGAGTCTACTTTCTAACTCCAGTAATTTCGATTCAAATTTATTTATACATTAATGCAAACTCTTACGGTCAAGGAGTCGGAAAAAAAATTCGTTTTCAAAAATTCTAATCATAGAAGGACAAAAACATAAAAAGAAAGGAACAAAAGAGAGAATTATTCTCTTTTTCTTTTTCGATTGTGTGAACTGTTATTTATAGTTTAAATCTTGTAGATAATGAAGTGATCATTGGAGAGGGGTAGGGTTACGCTGGTAGTGTATATGTTAGGTGACGGTGGTGGAGGTGGTGGTTGTTGGAATGCGGAAGCAACATTGTTTGGTATATCATTGTTCGATTGTGTGAACATTGAGTGATGGTGGGTATTATAGAGAGGTAATTCATTCACAATCAATCGACAAAATTTTTTTATTGATAAATCACACTCAATTTTATGGTGGACTCACAAATACAGGAGGGAGCTCTGCTCTACCTCAACCTCAAATCACTTCATTCATGATTTGTTTTCTAACTCAGACCTCTGAGTTCTCTCCGAGAAGGGGAAATTAGGTTCCCTCTGTGAAGAAAAGCGAAAGATGTATTATTGAATGTATTATCAAACATAACCCTAGCATGCCTTTATATAGGCTACATTGTTCTTGGTCACTAAGAAATCTAAACCAAATAGAAAACATGAATTATAAAGAAATCAGCCCAACTAGGAAAGATGAATAATAGAACCTACAAAACATGGTAACATAATATTTCTGAATATTATGTTAACATCCCCCCTCAAACTCAAGTGGATCTATCAACTTGAGTTTGAACAAGCCAAGAGAAACCAGGAGTTGCCATGCCATGCCATGCCAAGCCAAACCAAACCAAACCAAACCAGGAGAAGCCGAGAAAGAGAAACGGCTAGGAGAGCCAAAAACAGCCATGAGCGAGAGAAGTCATGACAGTAGAGATTTGAGGTGAAATCCGAGTGCACGAGCCGGTTATATATTACTATGAGTGCCCGGCGGACGGCGACAAAGTTTAGGCCGCCCGCCGAGAGCGAAAATTTCACAGGATTTAGATCTTATGGCTCTGATACCATGTGAAGAAAAGCGAAAGATGTATTATTGAATGTATTATCAAACATAACCCTAGCATGCCTTTATATAGGCTACATTGTTCTTGGTCACTAAGAAATCTAAACCAAATAGAAAACATGAATTATAAAGAAATCAGCCCAACTAGGAAAGATGAATAATAGAACCTACAAAACATGGTAACATAATATTTCTGAATATTATGTTAACACCCTCAATCTCAATTTTTTTAACTCAACCTTGAGTCTCTCTCTTTTCTTTCTCTCCCATTGATTGTGGGGATCGAGAAACCCCACAGGGGTTCTCTCAATCTCTCAAGAACACTCAAGGTGTTCTTCTTCCCTCTACCACTCATTACAATTTCATTACACAAATATCCTATTTATAGAACTCTAAACACAATATTAATGCGGCTAAGTAATCTTCAGTCAACCACTGCTACAGTAGTCAAACTTGGTTGCTTCCGGGGACTTCCTCTTCTCCCATGTTTTTCTTATTTGCTTCATGGTTAAGGATTTAGCCATAGACAGTGGAGGTTCCATGAAGCTTCACTCTTGCAGCTTCCACACAATCAAGCTTACTATTTTCAACAGTGGTAGCGGTAGAAAGTGAGGTCAATTTACGGGTAATGTGTATCCAAGGCCCTGTTCTCTTTCCAATGTTTCGATGTCTATTGCTACAAGTAATATCTCAAGTGGTTCTCGTGATTGCAAGTTTTGATTTTATTTTGGAGCCTTATAGGTCCAGAAATGATTAATGCAAATGAAAAATGATTCTAATTAGCAATCCAACTAACCGCGCCCGGAGCGCAGACAATTTGCGCCTTGGCGCATTAAGACAGCTAAAAACACACTGATGCGCCCGGGGCGCACCATTGATTGCACCTGGCGCGCATATGATAAGTGATTCCCAGATCCAAGCAGGGCGCACAAATACTGCACCTCAGACGCATGTGACGCAAAAAATATTTTCATCACCCGTACCGCAAATTACTTCTGCAAAAACACCCACCACCGCAATTTAAACCCGTCACCCTCTTATCACTACCACACCCAACAATCACAACTCTACCGCCACCACACCTCTTCATCACCCGTACCCATCTCTTTAACAGATTGCCTCAGGCTCTTCAAAAGCTACAACTGGGAGGTCTAGTGTTAGCACCTTGAGAGTCAAGGCTTGCTAAGCTTGGCTAGCGGTGGCACCTTGCACCCTAGCCAACCGGTGGAAACAAAGGCATGAGGCAGGCATGTCTTTACAAGGTGACCCGATGGTGTCGGTTGGTGTCGGCACTGGTCCCTTAGACAAGTGGCAGTCGTGATGCACGTGAAGGCCCGATGATATCGAGGCAGGGATGCTAAACGGGAAGCAGGCTTGTGGGACAAGGCAATCGAGGAAAACGGCTAAGTATTGGGAAGCTGGGGTTGGATCACGAGATTGGCCAGGCAGCCTTGAGTTGGCTCGGGCAAAACGGAGGCAGACTTGAGTTGGCTCGGGCAAAACGGTTATTGACGGTTAACAGCATTCTGCACATGTTGCTGGGAGCATGGGACAGGTGTCCAAGGCAGGAAATGGGCTGCTTATGATGCTGGCAGCATGGGACAGGTGTCAGAGGCAGAAACGGGCAGTTATCGGCAGTTACAGCCAGGCAGTTTCAGAATTCAGTGTGCTGGCAGATTCTGGGCGAGCCAGCACAGCCCTAGGGCAGTTCGGGGTGTCAACTGCAAGATCATGGGTTGGCCCCATGATCTCATGTACTTAGTGGCCACGTTTTTATGATTGTAAGCCTATTTAGGCAAGGCATTTTCGTAGCCTAAGGCAGAGAGGGATGTTCTGTCTAGGCACTAGAGTGTTTCCTTTGTAAGTTGGTGCTTAATAAAGGTTGGGACGGTTCCCGTAACTCTTGTGTGTGTTTCTAGACGTTCAAACTTGTCGGGTGTGTGAGTAAACACTAGTTTGGCTGAGACTAAGTGCTGGCGTACTTAGTGCCATCACGGGTAAATTTCTAGGCGAAAAACAGCCCCGTGACATCTAGCAAGGTGGATATAAAACTTTGAGCCAAGTTAGCAGAGCTAAAGTCATTTGTAGGGTAGAATAAATTGTTGCGGCCGAAACATAAATCATCCGAGGTCGATAGGGGCTGAGTAGAGAGCTGAGTGACGAGATGAGGGAGTTCCTCAACGCCACTACTTCTTTTGCCTTGCCGTCGTCTTTCTTGGAGCACGTGCGAAAGTTTTGACCGACATGGTTTGATTATTGTCCGAGTTCTTTTCATGGAAAAAGGGCAGACTGACGAGTTTGAGATATGTAGACACCTACTACCTGAGGGACTGCTTGGGTCGATCCAAGGCTAGCTAGAACAGAACCACCAAAATTTGGCCAATCGTTTTCATACCAAAAATATAATTTATAAAACAGAGAAATTAACAATTATCCCGAAGAATAGCAGTTAAGTCCGAGATCGTCCACGGAAAGTAAAAAGCTAAGTTGCGATTGGACCATTAATTATCCTAATTAATTTACGTTGGCCTCCACTTGCTTTTCTTAGTTAGCCTACAAAACTTCAATCAATTGGCCCATAATGAACTTGCTTTCTAGGTAGGTCCATCACATAGAATTATTCTTCCATGAAATAATTCTCAATTTAGCTCTACGTACTGTCTAATTGCTCCGAAAGATCTGAAACGGTAAAAACGAGTATCAAACTCCAAATAATATAATATATGAACATAACAAGGCTAAGTTAAGGGGCGTAAATGGGCACATTTAAGCACCTATCATCATTCCACCATCTTTTAGAACTTTAAAAAACCCTATTCATTGATACATAGTTAGTCTTGATCCAATTTAAAATGAGAAAATTGCAAGTGTTTTAAGAAAATGAATTGTCTTTTGACCCACTGAGGGGAAAATGGGTACATAATCTTATGTATAAATTATTTTTGACCCAAACCACTTGGGATAGAAATTAAGTAGATTGAACAAGCTTTCTAACAGTTCAAACCAAACGCAAATCTAAATTTCGGAGTATCCTGGACGAGCCCTCAAAGTTTGGTTTGTTAGCCAACTTTATTGTGCCCCAGTTGAATTTTGATGCGCCTGCCATCCGTAACACTTAAAAAGATGCTAAACTTTGTGGGTTCGACACGGATGCACCCGAAATCCGAATTTTTCCACAATGTAATATTTGTACAAGAGAAAACTATTGGAGACTAAATTCATATGCATGTTTGGGTTCATGTCCTTTCCAGGGTCCTCATATGTGGGGGGAAAATGAAGAAAATACCCAAACACTGAAGATTATATGTAGGCGATCAAAAAACCACGCACAACGCACGTGCCCAACCACTAGTAGTACAAAACGTATAGGAATCAGCACAACAAATTACAAACATATCATCTGCAAACATAAGGTGGAATAAGCCAAGAGCATCACATTTAGGGTGGTAAGAAAACCCTCCATGGCTGATTTTGAAACATAGGATTGCAGAGAACGCCTCCATTACCAACAAGAACAAATAGGGGGAGATGGGATCTCCTCGACGAAGTCCACTCTTACCAGGAAAATTTTTTTCTAATAGTTTCCTTTTTAACTCACTTTTCATGAACTAGATCTAACTGTTTTAGTGGTTGCATTCCAACATCTTTTAGAACTTTAAAAACCCCATTTATCGACATATAGTTGGTCTTGATCCAATTTAAAATTAGAAAGTTGTGAGCGTTTTATTGAAAGAAATTGTGTTTTGACCCACTGAGGGTAAAATGGTCACATATTCTTATGTGTAAATTATTTTCAATCCAAACTACTTGGATAGAAAGTAGATTTTCTTATGTGTAAATTATTTTCAATCCAAACTACTTGGATAGAAAGTAGATTGAACAAGCTTTATAACGGTTCAAACCACATGCAAATCTGAATTTCGGAGTATCGGGGACAAGCCCTCAAAGTTTGGTTTGATGCGCCTCAGGCGCATTCCTTTGCGCCCCGGGCGCATCCGTAACACTTAAAAACATGCTAAACTTTGTGGGCTCAACACGGACTCACCTGAAATCCGATTCAAGCGTGGTTTGAACTGTTGGAAAGCTTGTTAAATCTTCTTTCTTACCGAAGTTGTTATTGATCGAAAATCATTTCCACATCAAAGGAAATTACCATTTTACCCTTAGGGGTTGAAAAACAAATTAGTTTGGTAAAAAGCTCGAATCACAGTCATTTTAAATTGGCTCAAGACCAATTATAAGTGGATAGATAGGGTTTTCAAACTACTAAAATATGGTGAAAAGGAAAATAGAATTAAAGAAGTATAATTTTATGGAAAGTTGGTTAAAAGATGACCGATTCAAAGATCATCGGACCGCTAAAGCTAAACACATTTGCGCACTCTCTACACATTCTAAGTTCTATTACGAACACAAATACCTAATTCTAGGATATTCCTTCATTTTTCAAGAGTTAAAAAAATCTTATAGGGCTTTCCACACTTCCTCGTAGGGATGGCAATGGGGACGGGTCGGGGACGGTGGGTACTACCTCCACCCCCTACCCTTTACCCCCTACTCCATCCCCATCCCCGACCCGATCCCCGATGGAGATTTGTTTTTTTCCTCCATCCCCGACCCAAATGGGGAACGGGGATCCAAAACAGGGATTTGGGAATTCGGAATTCGGGCACTTGTATTTCACAATTTCAGCACCTAACAGCATATACTAGCATGTGAAAGCCGAAAGGATTTGGATTGTTTTGTATTTTTTTCTAGGGAAAAGGGCTAAGGAAACAGTACTAGTAACGGTTGTCGGTTGGCCAGGAAGTTAGGAGCCAACAAAGCTCCACAAACAGAATTAGAAAAGCCAACAAAATAAAATAAAGTAAGGTACCAGGAACGGCCATATTTATCGCTGAAAAGTTTCAGCAGACTTCTCCAACACACATTGGCATGCACCTGTATTTGCGGCACATAATAGCACCTCCATTTCCTACACTTGTATTTCACAATTTCAGCATATACTACCAATTTTCAGCACATAATAGCACATGTTATCACTGTTTCAGCAAGTACTACTGAAGGGGTATATATAATATAGTATATATTTATTTATTTTTATATATAAATATATATATTTCGGGGATTCGGGGACGGGGTGGGGCGGGTAACGAACGGGGAACGGGGACGGGTAGGGTTCGGGGCGAGGACAAACCTATTCCCACCTCCTACCCGATCCCTGAATTTTTTAAAAAAAATTCCCCATACCCTATCCAATCCCCAAACGAATCCCCGAAGTTCGGGGATTTTCGGGGCGGGGAACGGGGCGGATTCGAACGGGTCGGCCAAGATTGCCATCCCTACTTCCTCGAATCATCAAAAATTGTTTCAACAAAATTTGACTAAGGCAACGCTTGTATGTTTACAAAGGAAAATTCAATTAATTGTCTACACAACCAACACAATTAATCAACCACTATGACTACCACTCCACTACCACTACCACCACCGCCATTTGACTACATACCGTCACTTGAACGTTTGCGCCCTTGGAACATTTCATAACTTAATAGCTATAACACACACATAGAGAAACTCTGTTTTTAGATCATAAGTTACTAATATGGAATTTTTCATAGAACCACTTAAACGACGAATAATTACCTAAGAACTAGGGATTTGAGCACCGAATGAAGGACAAAACCTGCTTTAGCCTTAAAGGCTTTGAAGATTTTTCCAATAGTCTCCTTTTTACTTTCTTTGCATGAACTACATCTAAATATTTTGATGGTTGCATTCCATTTTCTATAACTTTAAAAAACCTATTTATCGATATGTAGATGGTCTTGGTCCAATTTAAAATGAGAAAGTTGCGAGTATTTTATCAAAATGATTGTCTTTTGACTCATTGAGGGTAAAACTGTCACATATCAGTATGTCAAATGATTTTGGATCCAAACTACTTGGGATAGAAACTAGGTTGAACAAGCTTTTTAACGGTTCACACCACACGCAAATTTGAATTTCGGAGTGCCCGGGACAAGCCCAGAAATTTTGGTCTGTTAGCAAGCTTTACTGCGCCCCCAAGGCACATCGTTTTACGCCTCTGGCACACTCCCTTGCGCCCCAGGCGCATCCTGAGCACTTAAAAACATGCTAAACTTTGCGGGCTCAACACGGACACACCCGAAATCCGATTTTATCGTGATTTGAACTATTGGAAAGCTTGTTAAATATACTTTTTTACCGAAGTTATTTTGATCCAAAATCATTTATACATAAAAGTTAATTACCATTTTACCCTTGGTGGGTAGAAAAACAAATTGTTTTGGTAAAAGCTCGTATCACCGTCATTTTAAATCGGATCAAGACCAATTATGAATCCATAGATAGGGTTTACAAACTAATAAAATAGGATGAAAAGGAAAAATCGGATTAAAGAAGTACATCTATAGACCGATTCAAAGATCATCGGACCACTAAAGCTAAACACGTATGCGTGCTCTCTACACATTCTAAGTTCTATTACGAACACACATACCTAATTCTAGGATATTCCTTCATTTCGTAAGAGTTTAAAAAATTCTTATAGGGCTTTCCACACTTCCTCGAATCATCTAAAATCGTTTCAACATCAATTTCGACTAAAGCAACGCTTGTACATTTACGAAGCAAAACTTGATTGTCTGCACCAACAACTCAATTAATTGACCACTGTGACTACCACACCAATACCACCACCGCCATTTGACTACCCTCACTTGAACGTTTGCGCCTTTGGAATATTTTGTAACTTAATAGATCTTTGGAGAGGGGTAGGGTTACACTCATAATGTCTGTTAGGTGACAGTGGCGGAGGTGGTGCAGTGGCGTTAGCAGTAGAAAGTGAGGACAATTTACACGTAATGTGCATCTAAGTATTCTCTTTTGCGCCTCAAGCACAGGATAATGCGCCCCGGATGCCAGAAATTGTTTAGTTATGCGGCTCAGGCGCATTATATCGCGCCCTAGGCGCAGATTTCAAATAGCGAAGTAGGGCCAATTGCAACTTGTGGAACTCCGATTTCAACCTGGCAAATGGGGCCACCTCACCCTAAGAGGGGTTCTAGGATTAGTCCATAGTGCGTGCAAGTTGGCTTGGGACACCGTACCTTACCGGAAAAAAAAAAAAAGGGTTAGGAATCAGACTGAATCATTCTTCCCCAGTTTTATCTAAAAATGAACGGATCACAATTTATTCACCATTATTGTTTATCTAAACAAAGGTTTGGGACCTTAAGTTTTAGAAACTTTAAAAAAATAAAAATCGTTGAAAATGAAAGAGAGAGAGAGAGAGAGAGAGAGAGAGAGAGAAATTCAGGTTCTCAGTTGGTTTTTAAAAAAAAAAAACAGAATTTGGACTTACAATAGAAACGTCAGAGAGCTAGACAAAAGCAGGTTTCAAAGGATTCCCAAAGGCCGGAAGACTATGAAGCTCAAGCTAAATCACCTCCAACTCAGAGCTAGACAGAAGTGATGCCCCTCCACCAGAAAAACCCTAAGTGTCGAAACTCAGAGAGAGAGAGAGGGAGAGCCTAAGGGTCAACCCAATTGAATCCGGATCATCCCTCTGCAATTCTTTTTAATTTGTCAAAAAGTTTAAGGAACTTTAGTAGTCTGGAATGGTCCAAAATAAGAGGACTAGATAGGTTGAGCTTGACTAATACTGAGTTTGGTTTTGTAATGGCAATTGTCATACAATCATATTATTTTCTTCAAGTGCGACTAACTGAATGTTGCAGTTGGATCCAAAGTCAGTCAGGGTTGTTAGCAAGTAGAACGGGTGACTGGTGCTCATTGCGACATAATTATGTGGGTGTGTGTCGGGCAATATCCTCACACGTGGCTAAGGACACTTTATTGAATTTCAATTTCTTCAAGTCGTGCCTTTAGGCACGAGCATGGGTTAATCTATATAATAAGGAAGTAGTGCTATTGAAAATGTACACAAGTCCAATTACCGAGTTTTGTGATGTGCTAAATTAACAGTTAAGATTGGTTACTTCTTTTTCGAGGGTTCAGATTGCGATACAACTAGATCAATGGTCACGCTTGTTTGTTTGTGCCTAAATTTTCCCACCCATTACATAAGTAGTGTTACGGTGGTAGTGTATGTGCGATGATGGTGGTGGAGGTTGTGCAGTTGTGGTATGTAGCAGTGGTGGTAGGGTAGCAAGATGACGGCAATTTACCTGTAATGTGCACATAAGTATTCTCTTATGCACCTCAGGCGCAGTTCAATGTGCCACGGGCGCCAGAAGTTGTTCGGTTATATGGCTCAGGTGCATTGAGTCACGTCTCGGGCGCAGTATCCAAACTGCAAAGTTGGCCAAATTTCTCGGCTTGCCGCAGACACTTTCTAACTTTGATTTGCACATTGCATGATAGGATCTTTAAAAAGCTCGTTGAATCAACTTTCTAACTCAAGTAATTTTGATTCAAATTTATTTACACCTTAAGCAAACAATGATTTTACCTTTAAGGAGTTGGGAAAAAATCATTTCTGAAAATTACAATCATGGAACAAAAAGATAGAAGATCAGAAAGGAACAAAAGAGAGAATTATCTCAGTACCTTATAATGGTTTGACATCATCCTTTTTCTCTTTTCGATTGTGTGAACTGTTATTTTTGTGCACTGCTTTAAATCTCGTAGAGTTACGTTGGTAGTGTATGTTAGGTGACGGGGCTGGAGGTGGTGTAGTAGTGGTAGTGGTAGGGAAATTTACCCATAATCATCTAAAATCGTTTCAACATCAATTTCGACTAAAGCAACGCTTGTACATTTACGAAGCAAAACTTGATTGTCTGCACCAACAACTCAATTAATTGACCACTGTGACTACCACACCAATACCACCACCGCCATTTGACTACCCTCACTTGAACGTTTGCGCCTTTGGAATATTTTGTAACTTAATAGATCTTTGGAGAGGGGTAGGGTTACACTCATAATGTCTGTTAGGTGACAGTGGCGGAGGTGGTGCAGTGGCGTTAGCAGTAGAAAGTGAGGACAATTTACACGTAATGTGCATCCAAAGTATTCTTTTATGCGCCTTAGGCGCAGGACAATGCACCTCAGGCGCCAGATATTAATTGTTGGTTTGCGCCTTAGGAACATTGTGTAGCTTATTATCTATAACACACAGAGAGAAACTCTGTTCTTAGATCATAAGTTACTCACGGAATATTTCGGAGGACCACACATACCACAAATAATTACCTAAAAACTGGGGATTTGAGCACTGAATGAAGGAAACACGCGTACCACGTGTTTTAACCTTAAAGGCTTTGAAGATTTTTTCTAATAGTCTCCTTTTTACTCACTTTTCATGAACTAGATCTAACTGTTTTGATGGTTGCATTCCAACATCTTTTAGAACTTAAAATACCCCATTTATCGATATATAGTTGGTCTTGATCCAATTTAAAATAAGAAAATTGCGAGTGTTTTACCGCAATGAATTATTTTTTGACCCACTGAGGATAAAATGGTCACATATTCGTATGTTTAAATTATTTTCAATCCAAACTACTCGGGATAGAAAATAGATTGAACAAACTTTATAACGGTTCAAACCACACGCAAATCTGAATTTCGGAGTATCGGGGACAAGCCCTCAAAGTTTGGTCTGTTAGCCAACTTCTAGTGCGCCCCAGGCGAATGTTGATGCGCCTCAGGCGTATTCCCTTGCGCCCCGGGCGCATCCGTTACACTTAAAAACATGCTAAACTTTGTTGGCTCGACACAGACACACCCGGAATCCGATTAGAGGGTGGTTTGAACTGTTAGAAAGCTTGTTAAATATTCTTTCTTACCGAAGTTGTTTTGATTGAAAGTCATTTCTACATTAAAGGATATTACCATTTTACCCTTAGTAGGTCGAAAAACAAATTAGTTCGGTAAAAAGCTCGAATCATAGTCATTTTAAATCGGATCAAGACCAATTATGAATGGATAGATAGGGTTTTCAAACTACTAAAATATGATGAGAAGGAAAAATAGAGTTAAAGAAGTATAATTTTATGGAAAGTTGGTTAAAAGAAGACCGATTCAAATATCATCAGACCACTAAAGCTAAACACGTTTGCGCGCGCTCTACACATTCTAAGTTCCATTACAAACACACATTCCTAATTCTAGGATATTCCTTCATTCTGTAAGAGTTAATAAATCTTATAGGGCTTTCCACACTTCCTCGAATCAGCAAAATTCGATTGTCTACTCCACCAACACAATTAATCGACCACCATGACTACCACACCGCTACCACTACCACCACTGTCATTTGACTACCCTCACTTGAACGTTTGTGCCTTTGGAACATTTCGTAACTTAATAGATCAATGGAGAGGGGTAGGATTACCCTCGTAATGTCTTTTAGGTGATGGTGGTGGAGGTGGTGCAGTGGCGATAGCGGTAGAAGTGAGGGCAATTTACACATAATGTGCATCAAATTATTCTCTTTTGCGCCTCAGGCACATTAGGTCGCGCCCTGGGCGCAGCTTTCAACTAGCAAAGTAGGCCAATTGCAACTTCGTGGCTTGCCATTGAAACTGCAGAACTCCGATTTCAACGTGGTTAGAACTGTTGAAGAGAAATGTTTAGTCTACTTTCTCACTCAAGTTATTATGATTCAGAATTATTTAAACATTAAAGCATACAATGATCTTACCTTCTAGGAGTTAAAAAAAAAAAAAAAAAAAAAAATCATTTTTGGAAATTCTAATCATTAATTGAAGGACAAAGAGATAAAAAAGAAGACAAGATAGTGTGAAGTGAGGTGTGGTGGTGATAGCGGTAGAGGGATGAGGACAATTTCTGCGTAATGTCCATCTAATTATTCTCTTATGCGCCTCAGGCGCATTAGGTCGCGCCCTGGGCGTAGCTTCTAATCTGCATACTAGGCCAAACTTCTGGCTTGCCCCATTCACTCTCGAACTCCATTTTGTAAGTGGTTAGAACCGTTGAAATGCTTCGTGCAATAAGGATGTAGTGTTTTTGAAAATGTACACTAGTCCAAGGACCGAGCTTTGTGGCGTGCAAATGTTAATGTTGTTGATGGCAGGATTGGTGATGATTGGGGGTGGGCAGTAGTCGTGGTAGTGAACTGATGGTGGTTTATGTGATGAGGATGCGGTATAGGTAGTGAAGTGTTGGTTGTAGAGTGGTAGTTTTACGGTGGCAGTGTATGTGTGGTGATGGTGGTGGAGGTTGTGCAGTTGTGATATGTAACAGTGGTGGTAGGCGCTGTAGAAAGATGAGGGCAATTTATGTGTAATGTCCACCTAACTATTCTCTTATGCACCTCGGGCGCCAGAAATTGTTGGGTTATATGGCTCAAGCGCATTTAGTCGCGCCCCAGGCGCAATATCCAAACTGCAAAGTTGGCAAAACTTCTCGGCTTGCCACAGACACTTCTGAACTTCGATTTGCACGTGGATAGAATCATTAAAAATCTCATTAATGATTTTACCTTCAAGGAGTCGGGAAAAAATTATTTTTGAAATTTCAAATTGTAGAAGGACAAAAAGACAGAAAGAAGACAAGAAAGGAAGAAAACAGAGAACTATCTCAGTACCTAATTTTAATGGTTTGATATCATCCTTTTTCTTTTTCAATTGTGTCGACTGTTATTTATGTTGGTGCAAAAGTCGTCATAGCCAATGAAAAAGGATAAACAGAGATGCTTCAAGTCACGTTTCTATGTCGTTGTCCTTAAGACGATATTCACCCCCCACCAATTCGAGAGAATTTGATGTGTACCGGGTTACAGCGAAGCCACCTCCAAGATAAAACGAAGCCTAATCTCCGACTGTTGTCTAACTGCGTTATGCACAAACGAAGAGAGACCCGAATGTACCTTCGGATTTTGCGAGCCCGTCAAGTATATAAACATAGGAGATGAATCTAGAGAGGAACAACAATCAGAATGGTTCTGATTATCTCTACATCGAATTGGTAGAACCCTTTGCCTTTTATAGGCATAGATCGTGACTGTTGGCCAAAGATTACAGCTCTTTGATTAAATCCAATAGTCATGTCTATTTATAATAACCATGTCTACTCATTCCACCCCAATGGTCTCATCTTTTGGCCTGGTCATGTCTATTCATTTAACTTGAATAGACACACCTCTTGTGCTTAATTTTAATGTTTACGTCTATTCATTTAACCTGAATAGACACACCTCTTGAATTAAAATCGTTCACCAATAATTACATTTAATATCCTTTAAATATTTTAGAAATGTTCCAACAATTTATGTTTAGTTGCAAAATGTGTGATTATATATTGATCATTGGAGAGGGGCAGGGTTACGCTAAGGCGCATTGTGTCGCGCCCCGGGCGCAACTTTCAAATAGCGAAGTAACTTCCGCACTCCACGGTTTGCCATAGTAACTCCCAAACTCCGATTTGAACGTGGTTAGAACCGTTTAAAAGTTTGTTGAGTCTACTTTCTAACTCAAGTAGTTATGATTCAAAATTATTTACACATTTAAGCATACAATGATTTTACCTTCAAGGAGTTTAAAAAATTAAATACTTTTTAGAAATTCTAATCATTGAAGAACAAAAAGATGGAAAGAAGACAAGAGAGGAACGAAAGGGAGAATTATCACAAACACAAACAGACCAATGGAGCGATCAATGCATGGAAATGGCCCGATAAGTCCGGGAGAAATGTCAGAGAGCATGACAGAACTTAGAAGCACTGGTTTCAAAGGATTCCCAACGGCCCGAAGGCTATGATCTCAAGCTGAATCACCTCCTATTTGGTGGTGAGATGACAACGACGGAGGTGGTAGGAGTGTGGTGGTGGTAGAGTAGTGATTGTTGATGGTGGCAGTGAGAAGAGGGTGGTGGTTGACGGGATAAAATTGTGGTCGTGGGTGTTGTTGAAGGAGTACTTTTTGTGTCATATGCGCCTGAGGCGCCACTTTTTTGCGCCCCACTCGGATCAGGGGATCACTCATCAAATGCGCATCAGGCGCAATCATGGTGCGCCCTGGGCGCATTATTTGTTTTTAACTGTCTGAATACGCCTACGCACAAATAGGCTGCGCTCCAGGCGCACTTAGTTTGATTGCTAATTAGATCATTTTTCATGTGCATTTATCATTTCTTGAGACTTCTAATGCTCCAAAAAATGTCAAAATTTGTGCAATCGACTTGGCAACTTGCAATCACGAGAACCACTTGAGATATTACTTGTAGCAATAGACATTGAAACATTGGAAAGAGACGCAACAAATGTATGTTGGATTGCCTAAATGTGCATGTTTTCGCTCTATTCATTTGGATTGACTACATTTGTACATTTTTTCTCTTATTAAGAACAGCCGCACTTCTCATATATTCCACCAATGCACCAAGGACATATTATATGGTTTTGAGTACCAAATGTGGTCAGTCGCACTATTAATTGCTCAAACAATTCTCTATCCGTGAGGCTCCTTTCAGGGTGAATCAACTATGGTACTGCACAAATCTTTCGATTTGATGATTCAATTCAACAATGACGCACTACGTCCACCAGCCTTAGCAGTGTGCCAAATAATTTGATGGAATTGAAAAATGGATTTTGATTTTGGCTCTCTACTTTTGTACGCAGACGCTTCCCTTTTAACATGAACTTACTAGTAGCTTCATCTACAAAGTGAAGCTTCTGTATACTAAAGTGGAGTGCCAAAATCAATTTCCTTGAAAAATTGACATAGCCCATCTTAAATTACCATATTGGATCGTTTTGGATGTAATCAAAGCACAATACCTCTTTTCGAAGCATAGTCTATTTTACTTTTCCATTGCAATCATAACTATGTTTTAGAAAGGGTCTGACTATTTGCAACTGCGAATTTACTGTATGTAGCCTATTTTAAAATAAATCACTTTTGGACAAAAATGCTCTTAAAAAAATGGACAAAAATACCTTAAGATTACTAAACACAACCCACCCATCTTCCTCCCTCCCTCCCACATTTCCACCATAACCACTATCGGTTCCTCCTCTCCCTCCTAGTTTTCACCATAACCACCGGTTCCAAGCTCCACATCCCATCTAAACTTGGCCACACGATATCAAACCTAGTTCGAGAGAGGGGGAGACGGAGGGAGAAGGGGTTGTTCGACGTCGCCTGCGTTTATTTGGAATTGCAACGAAAAGAGGTTGTTCGATGTTCACCTTTGACAGCTCCAGTCGCCGCCAACTTGGAACTGAAACGAAGATCAATTTCCCCCTAATTTGTGATAGCACTTGTGTTCAATTGAACCAAAAGGTTAAAGATCAACAAAACTGAAACAAAGAACAATGAAATTTTTTTGAACTTTGATTTCTGATATTGATTATAGTTTCGCATTCAAAAATCTGAAACCCATAAGCTTTTTCAGGTTTTAAAACTCGAACGTGACATATTTTTTGAATTTTCAAGTATGAATTGTTCATCGCACATTATCAAAATGCGTGATGTCAATCGCGCATGTAAAAATGCGTTTATACAAAAAATAATAATACATGATGCATTTGAAGACGCGTTATAAAGGTTTCAGGTTTTAAAACTTGAAAGTGTCATATATTCTTGGATTTTGAAGTATGAAATCATTTCGTTTCTGAAACAATTCAGATATCAAAACCCAAATATGTCTAAGATTTTCATGTATTAGAATCCGAATTTTGAAAACATTTTCGAGTTTTAAAACCTAAAATTTTCTAAATTTTTTAGCTTTCTGTATCTGAACATGTCGGGATTTTTTTTTGGAGGAGATGGTGTTGATGATGGTGGGACATAATTGATGGTGTGGTGCGGTAGTTATGGAGGTGGTGGTGGTGGTGGTGACGTGGTGTGATGTGGTGGTGGTGTTGGGTTGTTGGTGGTGTGGTCATACTGGTGGTAGTGAATGTAGAAGAAGGCGGAAGAAGAAAGTTAGGAAAAATTATTAGGTTTTGGTGTTGTGTGGTGGTGGTGGTGGAGAAGAGAGAACGGTGACACAGATAAGGCGGTAGGGGGATCAAGGAGATGGCTGGTGGGGAGGGAAGGGTAATTTGGGTAGTTCATCGATATTTGTTAGGTTGTATATAGTAAATTGTTATAAGATTTATGGGTTTGGTTTAGCACAACCTACATACAATAAATTAGCAGTTCAAAAGCTCAACTGAACTGAAAATTGTCCCGACACACTCTCTCTCCGCACTTTTTTTTTCTTTCTAAATTTCCTACTCAACCAAAATTTCTTCAATTGAGATTGATTGCAGCGAATACTTGTTGGTACAAGTTCGCCATGTATAGCTGATGAAAGAGGATAAACAGAGATGCTTCAAGTCACGTTACACTGTCGCTATCCTTAAGACGATATTCGTCCACCGGATTACGCACTAGTCTCAAACTGTTGTCTAACTGTGTTATGCACTAACGAAGAAAGACCCGAATACTTTCAAATTTTGCGAGCCCGCCAAGAATAAATGTAGAAGATAATTCTAGAGAGAAATAAACATCAGAATTGTTCTTAACTACAAGTTTAGAAATTTGTAGACACCTTATTTTGGGACCCAGATAAATTCGCTAAACCGGCGTTCTGGATGTCTCCCCGATGATGAAAGCAAGCCTCAAGCAAGTAAAACGAAGTACTTGTAATCCTTCCAGAGCCTGAAAGAACCAAATGCATTAGGTCTAGAGACATTTGAGCAGAGGAAGCCGAATTCAGGATTTGGGAGAGAGTGACGTGTGCCACATTGGGAAGGTGAAGTGCACTACTTTTCGTTTTCCCTGGGGATGTACGTTGATTTGACTGGGGCTGTCACGTCGTGGCAGGTAGCGCAGGCAAAGCTGCGTGCACTAGTTTGAAGTACCGCGCACCAGTTAGAAAGTGGTGCGCACCATCTAAAGGTAGGACCTGATGGTTTGCATAGAGCCTGTTCGCCTATAAAACACAACAAAAAACACCTCAAAAAAGGTTGGTCAGTTGGAAATACTGAGCGCAAGTTAGAGAGAAGAGTTCAAAACCTACCTTTGCAAAGGGGGTTCGTAGAAAGGAAAGAGGTGTACACGTGAATAGTACCTTTAGTGTGCTAAGTAGTGTTTATGGAGATAAAGCCTCTATTAATGGTGAGGTTTTGGTAGGTAGTGAGGGAGCGAAGCCCGCACACACACCTCTACACATATTCCTACACACACTTCCACGTTCAAGGAGGTTGTTCTTGAAGGCGCAAGGAAGGAAAACAAGGTTTTGCGTAGCCCGTCAAGAGGTATGTTCTACCTCATATTCTCGATGTAGCCCCATGGGGAGCCGTTTGGGCCAGGACAGCAACCAAAACCTTTGATGACCAGTCCGACTGACAGTCGAAGCTGTAACCCAGGATGTGGCGCACACTACTTTGTTATTAGCGTGCGCTACATACTTCTGGCATGCGCCAGTTTGTTTGTGGTGCACCCAGATCTACTGCAAGTGCAGAATATGTGTTTATAATGTGTTTTGTCCCCCTTTTGTGGCTTCCTGTAACCTGACTGGTGTCAAACCAAGTTGTATCCCGAGTTGAAAGGGATTCCAGTGCCAATCTGTTAAACATGGCGCACGTTACCTTCTGTTAGGCGCACACCATTTCGCATGGCCGTGGCCATTTTGTTTCCAGAAGACAGAAAACCTCCCCGGCGTAGCTTACGGGAAGTCACGTTGTTTAGCACATGTACATGCTATACTGCTCGTTTTATCACGAAAATGGCCAACATATAATCATCACCGAACGTTCTAAAGTAGCCATCAAGCTTTCATCTTATTATTAGTACTATTATCCAAAAAAAAGATGCTTATGTCTGTACGATTGAAATATAAAAATCATCTAACCATTACAGATCTTACCCCACTATCATAACACTACAACCAAGTCAGCACAAGGTTTTACCCCCACTACATGTTTCCTACTAAAGAATACCCATTTCAAAACCCAGAAAAAACTTGAGCTCGGTTTGAATGGACACCTCCTTTAGAGTTTTCTTCACTGGTAACTTGTGCTTGGGTTTGAGTTTACCCATTGGAGTACACAATACCAAATAAAGTTTTTACTCATATTTAAGTGAAAATTTGAGTAAGGAGTGGAAATGCTCTAAACTTGGCTAGCAAATAAGAATATGCTCAATAAACGAGGATAACAAATCAAGTAGGATCATTCTGAAATGTTTTTCATTTGTAGCCTCACACCCAGCTCATCTCAATAACACGTCAAGCACCACTCAGGTCAAAACTTTGTATTGGGCACTTAGGCCCCATAAACATTCTAGACTCCCCATAGGGCAATCAATCATACATTTCTCATACTTCTCTGGCTTGGTGGCCTTACATATGTACCAATCTGTTCCATGGCTTTCAGCCAAATATTTCCTGTGTCACGATACAAAAAGTGACACTAATCAAGTGAATAAGCGTAGAGATCAAATGAGTACAAATATGAGAGAATCAAAGAACACTCTTTGAAAAGCGATTTAGCAAGAATGTATTGGACACTACCCAGTACCTTAAGTTATGCCTGAATACACCTCGCCATGGAATTTCTCACAAAAGTTACTGTGAAGAACTTGCCATGCTACAAAACCTACTGCCCCTCACGTTTTCTCTATTTCTCCAAAGCATTATGGATTATCCTTACAAATAACCCTATTTAAACCAAAGTCTAGTGAACTAGTCTTTTTAGAATACCATGTGTACAACCATAAGATGACTAGGTTCACATTTTGCGTATCAAACCCATTCTAGCCTACACGTTGCAGCACACATGCACTACTAGTTTTCAATTTTAACTTTATCTTCTCTCACCTAAAATATCTATATAATTATCTTAATCCAATAAAAATAGTGTATTTTTAGGGTTGTTACATAATCGTCATCACCAAAGTGTGAATGCCAAGTCCAATTCCCTCCTGTTTACGACTACTTTCAACGTATGACGGAAGTTGTATATCTTCGAAAATGAAAGGATGTAAAATAAAGAAGCATTGAGATAGGGAACTAAACCTGCATGTTAAACGCGTCCATCTGAGCTCCTTGCATCCCCACCAAGATAATGGAATATAAATCGATATAAGTACCCAAACGCGATGAATTGGGTGACATATAAGTACTCAAACGCTAACCCTTATGTTCATTCGAAACTCTCTCTCTCTCTGGTTTACAAAAAGTAGAGTTTTGACTTGTGGAGGTGTGCAGGCATGGCTACGGGCGGTCCTATCTCTACCATTGGTGGAGGAGAGGGAGGAGATAAGGTCCCAGCGGTTGCTACTTTGGATGAGCTCTCTCAGTTGCCGGACCAAGTGGACTACTTCACTAGTGCGGGACGGAGGCAGTCCGTTGACATTCCTATTCCAGAGCACGTGGAACACACTCCTCCTCCTGGTGTCCAGCACGTCGGGTTTCTACTTTCCTTTATTTGATTTCAATCTTCATTTCATTTGCCATTTTTTGTGGAATATTTTATGGGTCATCATCTTTAGATGTTCCGGGAGTACATGGAGGAGTGCTTTTGTTGTTTAGCCGGCCATAGAGTCCTTATCAGACAGCTGATGGTTTTTTGCGCAACTGCCATTTTGATTCTGCTTTTTAATTCAATTCTCTTTTTCATATTTTTAATGTGCAACGTCCTCTCTTGCAGATGGGAAGCAGGAGGGTAGCGTCGGCCCCTACAGCCGTTAGAGCGTCTGCAACGGGGCGTGGTGCCCGTATTTGTTCTGCTCCGGCTCCGCCTGGAGGAGGTAGTGGCAACAATGTCAGAGACTAGGAAAGTCAGAATCAGCTAGTATAGAGGCTTTGCCTTCGGGCCCTTCAGCCAAGAAGCCCCATCGTGAGATTTAGTGTTTCTTTATCTTCTTTTTGCTTTTAGCTAGTATTAGGGAATATCAAATGTATGACAGAGTTCAGAGTTGTTTATATCCCATTGTTTGTGTGGATGGAGAGGTGGATCTGTAGATTCACACCTGAGATCTTTCTACAGATATTGTTCTCTCTCCTTTTTTGACTATAGGATGAAAGACCATGACTGTTTGAACACCATGTATTCCGTGCTATTTGTTAGAAATGCCAAAAACACTTGTTAGCACCAACTCGATCTATTTGACATTGGTCTCTTCTTTAATTATAACGGAAGAAGAGTCCAATGTAAAATAGATCGAGTCGGCGCTAACAAGTGTTTTTAGCGTTCCTTACAAATAGCACGAAATACATGGTGTTCAAACAATCATGGTCTTTCATCCTAAAATCAAAAAAGGACAGAGAACAATATCCATAGAAAGATCTCATGTGTAGATTAATCTACAGGTCCACCTATCTATCCACACAAACAGCGGAATATAAACAACTCTAAACTCTGTCATACATTTGATATACCCTAATACTAGCTACAAACAAAAAGAAAAGGAGAAACTTTAACTCTAACGACGGGGCTTCTTGGCTGAAGGCCCCAAAGGCAAAGCCTCTATACTAGCTGATTCTGACTTCTCCTAGTCTCCACCATTGTTGCCATTACCCCCACCAGACGAAGCCGGAGTAGAACTAGCACGAGCACCACGCCTCATTGCTGATGCTCTAACGGTAGGAGCCAACGCTACCCTCCTGCTTCCCATTTGCAAGAGAGGACCCTGCACATTAGAAATACAAAAAAGGGAATTGAATTAGAAAGCAGAATAAAAATGGCTGTTGGGCAAAAAACCATCAGTTGTCTGATAAGGACTTTGTGGCCGGCTAAAAAACTCTCATCCATGTATTCCTGAGACACCTAAAGACGATGAGACCCATATAATATTCCATAAAAAATGGCAAATGAAATGAAGACTGAAATCAAATAAAGGAAAGTAGAAACCCGACGTGCTGGACACCAGCAGGGAGAGCATGCTCCACATGCTCTGGAATAGGATGGACCACCTCTGTCCTGCATTGGTGAAGTAGTCCACTCGGTCCAGCAACTGAAAGAGCTCCTCCAAAGTAGCAACCACTGGGACCTCATCTCCTCCCTCTCCTCCACCAATGGTGGAGCTAGAACCGCCCGTAGCCATGGTTGCACACCTCCACAAGTCAAAACCCTAATTTGTGTAGACCAGAGAGAGAGTGTTTCGAATGGATATAAGGGTTAGGGTTTTGGGTACTTATATGCCAGTTTACTCTCAATATATTTCTCTACGTAAAAACAAAGAGAAATCAAATTGGTTGTTGTAATTAGTGCCCATATTTATCAAGATTATCAAATCCTAAACAATAGTACTGAAATTAGAGCGAAAGAAAGAGGCTTCAGTGTATCATTTCGAGCCAAAGAAAAAGGAGACAAGCCTTAGTTGTGTACATTTGACCACAATAAGGAAGTTCATGGTGTAACTCTCGCAAAACTATGTGCCTGGCAAAATTTTGCCTTCCATTAAAGCACGTTAAGATTAGTTGGCTGGAGCAGTAAAAGAGTTTCTCCTTTTGTGCGTAGATTAACCAAATAAAAGCAACACAAATAAGATGTATCGAGCGTAGATTAACCAAAATAAAAGGAACGCAATAAGATGTAATCAGTGGCCAAATTTATAAGATACTCAAATCCTAAAATCCTAAACAAACTGTACTTAACGTGAGGGGGTTAGCTATAAGCCTACAAGCCTATATGTTCCTTTCATACCAAAATCCAAACCGCCGCCTATTTCAAATCACACCTACCAAATAGTAATTCCAAATCTATGATAATAAAAGCTCATGAAATCAGTCTCGAAATCCAAATTTGAGCTACTCTCGTTGAATTATATGTCAAACCTCTTGATCTGAAATCTACATCCATCCAAATGGATCCTTATTTTCCTATCTTCCATTGATTGAACAAACCAACACACCTTTCAATATCAAAGAGACAAAGAACAGAAACAAAGAAACTTTTCCCATGATCAAAAACTTCTACTTTCACACAAATCCTTTGGCTAGAAGTATGAAGAATACTAGAATAGTCATCCTGAGAACGCAAGGATCCCAACCATTAATGATCCTTGCAGACCTAGCCACATCCACTGAAGCCAAATTGTCAACAGCTACCCAACCCTGTGGAAAGCAATGACTAGTGATATCACCCATATCTTCCCTAAGGACCTTAGCTTCAAGAACTCCACAAAACCAAAGCTTATTTTCCATAAACAAAGCTTTAACATCCTTCTGCTCCAAGGGGTCATTCAAACCCTAATATTTCACTTATCAATCCTGAATTTCAAGAGGCAGTTACTTCCTTCCAGAGGGTCCAAAGGGACCCTTACCTTTACCTCTTCCCCTCCCTTTCTTACCTGGAGGAAAGCCCATTCCCACACTAGCAGAAGGATATGCAATACCATCCAAGCTATGAGATTGACACTGATCCTGAAATCTAATTAACCAAACTATCCTTTTACTGGAGCGACCCATTTCTATTATTTGTCTGTACTTATCCCCTTCAAATAATAAGAAGAAGAAACCGGGATCATCCAAAGAACTGCCTTGATACCAAATCTAGCCCATATTTTCAGTGCTATACTCCTTACCGCAGCAAAAGCCGATTTCTTATCACCTATCGATGAAGTAGACAACAATACGAGTTTACCATTTAGAGCATCCCCATTCCTCCATCTCTGGAGGAGGAGAGACAAGAATTTTGTCATGACTCATGAGCAAAGATAGGGGGTATAAAACCCAGCTTCATTCTCTGAGACTTATTCCCACCCTCACCTTGTGTCAGAATATCCTTCCAAGAAGTAGGTTTACCAGCAACATCATCAGCAGAAGCTAGGGTTTTGTTAGCATTGCCAAGAATTTTCTGAAACCTCTGATTTTCAGCAGTCAACTGCTTAATCTGCCTTACAGTAGGAGTATCAACTACAGCAATTTGTAAATGGTCCCTATTCTCAACAGTCGCTTATTCAAAAATATCGAAGAAGTTAATATATGAGACGCCTTCAAAATCAGTTGAGTACAAGAAATAACAGCATTATTAGCCCAATTGCCCACAATACCCAAATTACCCTAAGAATTAACCACACTATTCGAAAGAGCATCAATACAACTACTCAGATTGGCCCTAATATCATTCGTAGCCATATTTAATCGTGCGAGCTTTCTCAGAAGAACCACTAGCCAGAATATCGATCGCAATAGAACCAACAGTCATCCAACAGTCAAAGAGCAAGAGAGAGAACAAATCACTTACCAGAATGAGCAAATAATGGTCGCGAAATAGTTAAGACAGCAAATGGCAGCCTAAGAATGATTTGATACCAGTATGCTGCCAAGAGTGCTGACAGTGGATGAACAGCTCATTTTCCTAGTGCTTCGCATAAAAGATAGCACAAGGAAATAGTACCCTTTTTCTGGACTCATTCCTTCTGCACACCAGCTCCAACTCTAGCTCTAGCTCCATGGTCTCCATGCTCATGATCTTACAACCATCCCCTACCCTCCATCCAACACTCTTAAGAAGCAGATCACGCCTCCGAAGGATACTCCTCCAGCCCCAAGAGCAACCACAGGAAGCTCTGCATTTCAGAAACTATTGCCTCCAACAATATCTACCAAATAAAACTTTCTCGATCAAAGAATCTGGGTAATAAACCAACCTCCAAGCTTGCTTGCAAGCAAAGCTTGTTTAAAACAACTCAAATCTCTTAGCCCAAGATCACGTAGTCACATCGGCTTATGCAAATCCCATCACTTCATCCAGCAAACATCGTTGTCTTCATCCTTACCCCATTAGATTATGATAATTCTTCGAACCTCTCGCACCAAGTACTCCAGAACCTGAAAGACTTAGAACAAATAAGTGGGAATGGGCGAAAGAGTATGCTTGACTAAAATCAATCTCCCTGGAAATGATAAAAAAGACAACTTCCAACTAGCCAAACGGCTTCTAAATCGATCAACAGCATGATAGAATAAAACACCTTTCCCACATGAGAAATTCGAAGTGGAACCCAGATATACCCCAAGGCTTGAACACAATTCCAATCCCCAAAACCAGCCTCGAAACAGCTTTATGACCCTTCCTCATATTAGGACTCACAAACATCTCTGATTTATGCACATTACCACTTTTCCTGACAGTGGACTGACCCCTTATTTTCATAATTTTTTCCATAAAGAAAGACAAGGAAATAATACCTTTTTTCCTGAAACTCATTGCTTTCAAAGCTCCATGCTCTCCACAAGCAACGTTCAACTGAGAAATCAAAATACAAAAACAAATGGCAGAGCACACAAGCCAAAAAAAAAAATGCACGGCACTTTCAAGATCAGCGAGCATGGAAAACGTGACATGACAGGATCCAGCTACTTCTTTGGGAGATGATTTATACTTCTTTTTTTTTTGCAACAGAGATGATTTATACATGGAAACAATCAATCAAAGATTCCAGCAACATAAAAGCATTAAAAACAATCACATGATAAGGGTTCGACTGGAGGGAAAATTTAAGTATGAGGCATTATTGGGAAGGGCATGAAGAAGATTCTAGCAGTATTGGTCCAGTTATACATGGTTCACTCCATTCACGTGGGCACATGCCACAACCGATCAGCATTTTTTAGAAAGTATTTTAGTTCTCTCGGAACAACCATCTTTAAACTAAATTTCTTTAATGATGGGGGATTGTAAAATGATTAGCTGGATGTGATATTGGATTATGCAACAAAAGCCCTAACCACATATACCATAATGCAAAGACAAGTAAATTTAGCAAGTATAGCAACAACTTTCTGCTTTACTTTGCACCCAGTCAGATAAGGGGACCACATTGGCTCTCTGTCCTATTCCAAACAGTTACATCACATCTACAAACATCAACAACAACAAAACCTATTTAGTTTCCAATCATTGGAGGTATGGGCGGGGAGGATTTGAGACAGCCTAACCTTTGGCAATATGCATAAAGTGGCAGCTCACAAAATACCACTGAAACAGTGGCCCCTTATACCTATATTGTTGTGGAACCATGCCCCCAAATCAAAACCAAATGGAATCAGAGAAGACATGCCTAGAGACCCAAATCAATTTATGTGCATATTACCGTACTACCTTCATTGATAGTCCAGAGCATCAGTATACCATGTTAAAGTATCCAACTCCAAACCAATTGGCAAAGAGTGGAGAGGCCGCCCAGGCTCATATACTAGTATTGGAGGAGATAATTAACCAATGTGGGACAAATCCCAACACTCCCCCGCACGTGCGACCCCTGACTCGCACGTGGAGAGGTAAACAAAGGATCCGGAACACACGGATCACAATGAAACAAAGTGCAACTATGGCACAAACAAGGGGAAAAGCCTCCGAAAGCCTAGCTCTGATACCATGAAAATAATAAGGTATGTAGGAGAATTTTCTGTATGTTAATCAATTGAAGAACGGGTACAAGGAATATATACAACCTTTCTAAACCTATTCTAGGACAATACTAATTTACTGCTACAATTAAGGAGAACCCACTAATTGTGGAGTCTAATACAAGAAAGGTAAATTGCTTCAATTACTGGATATGATTTCCAACAATGCACACAAAGATTACATCAACAAACATGCCAATCCATGATTCCCAGACCAAGAAATCCAACATGTGCTGGCATTTCGAAGAAGATGACAGGCGGTGAGTGAAGTTGGGATTGAGGAACCTTATCGCCATGGATTTCCCCATCGCCAAAGGAGTATGTAGTGTGTGGTGTCGAAAATGCCTTCACATGAACATGCCAAATTGTAGTCCAAGCTCGACGAAGGAGGAGGTTTTTATTTGCCAATCAAATGGAAGGAGCTCCTGAAGTTGATTTGATGCAAGTCTTTTTCTAAGTAACAATTACCTTGTTTGGATGGAGATTTGGAAATTTTTGGGTTTGATTTTTGGAGTAACGAAGAGAAAAATTAAGCTAATAATTAGAGATAGATGTAATGAGTGGAGAGATAGAAAGAAAAATGAGAATAATGATTAGAAATATTAGAGTAATGATTGAAAGTATTAGCAATAGATTGAAACTATGAGTAATAGTGTTTTTGGAGTAGAATTTTTTTTTTTCCAAAAAACCATCCAAACAAGGCAAATACTGAATCTGAAACGGCCTTTTATTTAGAGCATGTACACTAGTACATAGCTAAAAATGCTAGTGAACAGTACACTTTTTTCATTTTACCTACTCATATTTCTTTCAACACTACACCAATATTATCTATTTTATCTATTATGTATTAAAATATTAATTTAACCTATGCACTAGTAAGAGGAGGAGGGGAGAAGAGGAGAGAGAGTGAGGGGGAAATTAATAAAATAATGGATACATGGTGAATAGTACTTAGGTATATTTACCTATGCACTATTGATGGATGCATTTTACCTAATCTAGTGCAATACTCATTTGGGGGTTTTGGTTAGATAAAATAGCTAAAAAGGTATTTTAGCTCTTTTGATGTACTTACTCTTAGTAGGTAATATCGAAAAAGCTAATGCGAAGGCTATGAATATAGAAATGGAGAGCAATTTGAAGAAATGACCTTAAATCTTTGTGTACTGACCCCTAATCGAATTGGTTTGTATCATTTCTAATGATATGGAACCTTTTCTTAGCTCATCAAAAAAAAAAAAAAAAAAACGATACGGAACCTTTTCTTTACACAAATTTCATAGGCCGAAAAACGACTTCCTTCATAGACCAAATGTCAAACACGTGGGAGGCAATAGACATTGCATCAATTTCTAATACAGTTTTAGTCATAAATCAAAACCCAAAAGCTATTAATAGATGCAAAAACCACCCACTGTATCCGAGATTGTTCCATACATTCCTGAGCTTCAGATGTGGGTCTCCCGACAAAGACAATGGGTTTGGCCGTGTGAATGAGTTTACCAGCTCCGACCGCAAACGGTTGACTCAGTGATCATAACTCGGATCGGCTGCGGTGTTGCCACTGTTACGACGGCACTACGAGTATACAACCAAAAGCTTTGAGGTTGTAATCAAGTGTGCTCAGCTTTCTTTTTTTTTCTTTTTTTCCGAGATATATCTTCTTTGATTAATACCAGTAGGTACTCGATCGACTTAATAATTAAGGAAATTATTCTAACTAACAAGATCTACAATTTGAACGAATTGATCATCAAATTGATTCTGAACTACGGCCTATTTGGCAGCCGGATTTGGCCCCCGAATTTGTACGCGCCCGGATTTGAAGCCCTGGCCCCACTTAAATCAGGTGTTTGGGAAGGAAAAAAAGCAGGTGGATTTGTGGGGGGATTTGGCTCGCCTGGATTGCAAATCCACCCCAGCCGGATTTGTGACCGACAGGGTTACCCCCAGCGTTGGTGAAGCGGGGTTGGTCAACAACTGTCTTGCCCTTGAGAGAGAGAGAGTACCTGGCTTGTCTCAATCGACAGCTGCTGCTGCTCTAGGGTTTTAAAGAGAAGGAGAAGAAAGACCTTTTTAGGCTCTGTTTAGAAACCCATGGAAAGGAAAAGAAAAGAAAGAAAATTAAAAGAAATTTTCTTTTTTGGTAAAAAAAAAAAATTAAGAATTTCAAATATAGTAAATAGTAAATTTTTCCTATCATTTTTCTTCTATTTTATTTTTTCTTTCTTTTTCTGTGTTTTGATTGGTGTTTGAAATTTTTTTTGAAAAATAGTATAAAGTAATAAGTGGAGAGAGATAAAAAGAGAAATATTGGAAGTAAAAAGTATCTAGGAGGAATTTTTTGAAAAATTCTTTTGAATTGTAAAGAGAATGAGACATTAATTTTTATGTTCACGTGCCATCACACCCCACTTTATGTTTTTATAGAATAATTACGCTTTGCACCTTGGAGTATTTTGTTAATTTCTATGACAATTACGTTTTGCACCCTGAAAGGTTGCCCTTGAAATCCTTACAAGGTGCAGTATACTTTCTATAAAAAAATATATATACACTTTTCAATTACGTTATTTTAATTTTTTTTCAAAAAATAATATGGTTTAAACATTTGTGAGATAATGACAAATATCTATTTATTTTAATTATAATAAAATTAACTTATATTATTTATTAAATTAATAAACTGGGTTCAATTCAATCATTTGACATCTAATCCCATCATATCCACATTCCATATCCTCCCAAAAAAATCATCCAAACATCTTATTACAAATCCATCATTCTTAATATATCACCCTTCATTACATAATTACCATCATTCTATATCCACTCAAAACAAATCTCCATCCAAACGGGCAAGGTCAAAAATTGCTATAAACGGTGGAGAAACCTCCTAAGCTACAATCAAGTGTGACCAGCTCAATTTTTTTTTAAAACATTTCTTCTCCGATTAAATATTTCATAGATATGATTAATAAAATTGACAATTTCTACCATATGGACAAATCGGATGATCAAAGTAATTCCAAAATAATTTTGAAAATTGCAAAAGGAAAAAAAAAAAAAAAAAAGGAGAGAAGCCTTCTTCTATGTACTTCGCAGGTGTGTTTTGTATACCGGCTTTACTTATTTTTCGGAGGTTTTCTTTGTTCTTCCTAAAGGCGCTTTTCCCGACCACGATTTCGTTAAGATACGCATCGCCGTTCGGGATGGGAGGTTACGCCGATACAAAGCTCGTGTTCATGGCACACGGTTTTCTTAGAACACACGTAAAAAATACTCGATATACAAACAAAATACTGAAGAAAAAACCTTGCAATATACAGAGAGAGAGAGAGAGAGAGAGAGAGAGAGAGATCTGCAGAACCTTCCCCTGATCATGTTCACAACAAGCTTCATTGCAGCAGCATTTCCCACTTCTCCAAGGAACCAGTCCAACAGAGTCGAGCTTGTAAAATAACTTACATGGTTTACGGTTGTAAGTCATTTTACACTGAAAGTGGTAAAAGGTTTTCCAAAAAAAATTATTTTCCTGATTTTTCAACAACCAAACATCGGAAACCAAAAATATTTTACATCCAATCAAACGGAGCCAAAAGATGATTGTGTTTTCTTCAAGTGTGACTGACTGTGAATGGTGTGGTTGGATCCAAAATCAGTCAGAGTTGTCAGCTAGTAGAATGGGTGATTGGTATTCATTGCCATATAATTATGTTAATGTGTGTCAGGCAATATCCTCACTCCTGGCTAAGGACACTTTATTGAATGCCAATTTCTTCGAGTTGTGCCTTTGGACACGAGCATGCATTAATTTATATAATAAGGAAGTAGTGCTATTGAAAATGTACACAAGTCCAATTAAGGACCGAGATTTGTGGCATGCTAAATAAACGGTTAAGATTGGTTTACTTCTTTGGAGGGTTTAGATTGCAATACAACTAGATCAATGGTTACGCTTGTTTGCGTGTGCCTAAATTTTCCCACCCGTTACATAAGTAGTGTTACGGTGGTAGTGTATGTGCGGTGATGGTTGTGGTGGTAGAGGCTGTGCGGTTGTGGTATGTAGCAGTGGTGGTAGGGTCGAAAGATGAGGACAATTTACATGTAATGTGCGCCTAAGTATTCTCTTATGCACCTCAGGCGCAGTTCAATGCGCCTCTGGCGCCAAAAACTGTTGGGTTATAAGCCTCAGGCGCATTGAGTTGCGCCCCGGGCGCAGTTTCCAAACTGCAAAGTTGGCCAAACTTCTCGGCTTGCTACAGACACTTTCAAACTCTGATTTGCATGTTGATAGAACTTTTAAAAAGCCCTTTGAATCTACTTTCTAACTCGAGTAATTTTGATTCAAATTTATTTCCACGTTAAAGCAAACAATGATTTTACCTTTAAGGAGTCGGAAAAAAATCATTTTTGAGAGAGTTAATCTCAGTACCACCTTTTAATGGTTTGACATCATCCTTTTTCTCTTTTCGATTGTGTGAACTGGTAGTGTATGTTAGGTGACGAGGGTGGAGGTGGTGTAGTGGTGGTAGCGGTAGAAATTGTGGGCAAAAAGTTTAGCGGTAGAAAGTGTTCTCTTATATATGCGCCTCAGGCGCAAGACAATGCCCCGCAGGGACAAGACATTGTTGGGTTTGCGCCTTAGGAACATTGCGTAACTTATTAGCTATAACAAACGCAGAGAGAAACTCTATTTATAGGAATGGGAGGGGTTGTAGTGCACCTGCCGCACTACACCGATTTGATTGTCCATCTCGGTGCGAACGATTTGGATTTAATTCCGACCGTCCATCTCGGTGCAAACGGCTTGGGTTTAATCCGAGCTACTACAAATCCTAGACGTCCATTGTTCGGATGAAAATCCGAGCTGTCCATTGTCGAAATGGATGGCCGGATTGGCCACCCCGGGGTCCCTGTTTATAGATCATAAGTTACTTACGGAATATTTTGGAGAACCACACAAACCACGAATAATTACCTAAGAACTAGGAATTTGAGCTCCGAATGAAGGAAACAATGTGTTTTAGCCGTAAAGGCACCAAAGATGTTAAGATTGGTTACTTCTTTTTTGAGGGTTCAGATTGCGATACAGCTAGATCATTGGTCACGCTTGTTTGCATGTGTCCAAATTTTCCCAGTCATGTAAAACTTAAAAATATCAACCTGATGTAACTTCAAACCCATCACACTTCTATCCCTCTCTTCCCTGCCCCTTTCATAGATTACACAGACCTTCTAAAGACCTTTTACTCACCCTTTCCATCTCAACGCCAATTTTGGTGATTGGGGGGTGGGCGGTAGTCATGGTAGTGCATGTGAAATGATGGTGATGGTGATGACCATTGGAGACAGGTATGGTTACGCTGGTAGTGTATGTTAGGTGACGGTGGTAGAGGTGGTGTAGTGGTGATAGCTAGGGTAGAAAGATGAGGGCAAGTTACGTGTAATGCGCCATACATTGTTGAGTTATACAGCTCAGGTGCATTGTCTCGTGCCCCGGGCGCAGCTTTCAAATAGCAAAGTAGGCCAAACTTCACAGCTTGCCAAAGAAACTCCCGAACTCTTATTTGAACGTGGTTAGGACCGTTCAAAAAATTTTTGAGTCTACGTTCTAACTCAGTTAGTTATGATTTTTTTTTTTGCCATTGTGTGAACGGCAATATATAGTTTAGTTGCAAATGTGTGATTATTTATACTCACATTTTATTTTATTTTATTTTGATGATTTCAGCACTATTTTGGTTTTCTTCGGTTGATTTGGTAAGGATATTTAAATATGTTTTATACAATTCAGTGGAGTTTGGCTGAGTTGTTCTAAGAATGCTTATGCGCCTCAGGCGCTGTTCAATTCTCCTTGGGCGCCAGAAATTGTTGGGATATATGGCCAGGCGCATTGACTCGCGCCCCGGGCGCAGCATCCAAATTGCAAAGTTGGGCAAAATTCGCGGCTTGCCACAGACACTTCCGAACTCCGATCGCACGTGGATAGAACCATTAAAAATCTCATTGAATCTACTTTCTAACTCAAGTAATTTTGATTCAAATTTACTTACACATGCGTGTAGAGAGATCCAAAGTTTTCTGTGAAATCTTCATGGAAGGAGCTCCTAGAATCTCTTCTGCTTGCAATGAGGTGGTAGTAGTGGTAAAGTGATCGTGGTAGTAGTGATAGTTGTTGTGAACCAAAAAATACTAGAATTGCGAGATTATATATTAGTACCTGTGGTGAGGCAGTGTTCGTGGTGGTGGTGGTGGTGAAGGAGGAGAGGGGAATATGAGAGGCGACATGGTTATTGGGGTGGAGGGAGGAAGAGATGACAAGGGAAATTTACGTGTAGGTACAGAAAAGCCAAAGTAATTCCCCCAGGCTCTAGCCCAAATCATGAAATACACCCCCGAAGTCGCGAAAATTGTTGAAATACCATTCCACGGATTTGGCTAAAATGGTTTTTGCCACTTGAGTTGGCTGGTTTGAACTCGGGTTGGGTTATTTTTTCAAAGAAATTGCTATTCCTGTTGCACCAAATATGCTAACAAGCGAATAGAAAGATGAGACTCCAATGGACTACAGAAGGATGGTATCTGGAAATGTGAAGGTTTTTTTAACCCAATCATGAAAAAGATCATTGAAGTGTGTAGAGGTAAACCCAAGGGCAGTAAAAATGGCTGCAGCTCGTGGGCACTTGCGCAGAACATGGCCGGTGTCTTCCTTAGTAGGAGCACACCAAACGCAGTAGTCGGAAGGAGTAATTAACATGCCTAGGAAATAGATTATCACGAGTGGGGACTGGGGAGGCGTTCTTGTGCCAAAACCCAGAGGTAATGTTGGATGCGAGGGTTACATGGTAGTTTCCAGACCACGCCAAGTGGATGAGCAGGGCGTTCGTCTCTGTTCATGTGTTGCAATCTCCATGCCAGTAGCTTCAATTAGAGGGGGCACCCCTTCACAAGTCATCTAACTTATTTTTTATACTTACTCAAGATATGATGTGGGAGGAATTCATGTTATATATTTTTCGTATCTTGAAGCTGTTTACATTTGGACTTATGTGTATAGTGAAGTGATCATTGGAGAAGGGTAGGGTTACGCTGGTAATGTCTGTTAGGTGAAGGTGGTGGAGGTGGTGCAGGGGTGGCGTAATGTGCATTTTTAGTATTCGCTTATGCGCCTCAGGCGCAGGACAATGCAACCCTGGCGCCAGAAATTGTTCAGTTATGCGGCTCAGGCGGTCGCGCCCCGGGCGCAGCTTTCATATAGCGAAGCAGGCCAATTGCAACTGCGCGGCTTGCCACAAAAACTGTTGAACTCAGATTTCAACGTGGTTAACATATTCAAGCAAACAATGATTTTACCTTCACGGAGTGTAGAAAAAATCATTTTTGGAAATTCAAATCAAAGGACTAAAGGATAGAAAGAAGATAAGAAAGGAACAAAAGGGAGAATTATATCAGTACCTTTTAATGGTTTGATATCATCCTCTCTCTTTTTTTGTTTTCCATTGTGTGAACGGTTATTTATAGTTTAGCTGCAAATGTTTTCAGGTGGCCAGGCACGAGCAAAGAGAATTTCAAGCAACCAGTCCAACAGAGTCGAGCTTGTAAAATATTTTCCGGATTTTACGACAACCAAACATCGGAAACCAAAAATATTTTACATCCAATCAAATCAAGCCAAAAGATGATTGTGTTTCCTTCAAGTGTTACTGACTGTGAATGGTGTGGTTGGATCCAAAATCAGTCAGAGTTGTCAGCAAGTAGAACGGGTGATTGGTATTCATTGCGATATAATTATGTGAATGTGTGTCAAGTAATATCCTCACACCTTGCTAAGGACACTTTATTGAATGCCAATTTCTTCGAGTCGTGCCTTTGGGCACGAGCATGCATTAATCTATATAATAAGAAAGTAGTGCTATTGAAAATGTACACAAGTCCAAGGACCGAGCTTTGTGGCGTGCTAAATTAACGGTTAATATTGGTTTACTTCTTTTTGGAGGGTTCAGATTGCGATACAACTATATCAATGCTCACGCTTGTTTGTGTGTGCCTAAATTTTTCCACCCGTTACATAAGTAGTGTTATGGTGGTAGCGTATGTGCAGTGATGGTGGTGGAGGTTGTGCGGTTGTGGTACATAGCAGTGGTGGTAATTAAGGTAGAAAGATGAGGACAATTTACATGTAATGTGCACCCAAGTATTCTCTTGTGCACCTCAGGCGCAGTTCAATGCGCCTCGGGCGCCAAAAACTGTTGGGTTATAAGGCTCAGGCGCATTGAGTCGCGTCCCGGGCACAATTTCCAAACTACAAAGTCGGCCAAACTTCTCAGCTTGCCACAGACATTTCCGAACTCTGATTTGCACGTTGATAGAACCTTTAAAAAGCTCATTTGAATCTACTTTCTAACTCGAGTAATTTTAACTCAAATTTATTTCCACATTAAAGCAAACAATGATTTTACCTTTAAGGAGTCGAGAAAAAATCATTTTTGAGAGAGTTACCTCAATACCTTTTAATGGTTTGACATCATCCTTTTTCTCTTTTCGATTGTGTGAACCAGTAGTGTATGTTAGGTGACAGGGGTGGAGGTGGTGTAGTGGTGGTAGCGGTAGAAATTGAGGGCAAAATGTTTAGCGGTAGAAAGTATTCTCTTATGCGCCTCAGGCGCAGGACAATGCCCCTCAGAGGGGCCAGACATTGTTGGGTTTGCACAGGTTTGCGCCTTAGGAACATTACATAACTTATTAGCTATAACAAACACAGAGAGAAACTCTGTTTATAGATCATAAGTTACTTACGGAATATTTTGGAGAACCACACAAATCACGAATAATTACCTAAGAACTAGGGATTTGAGCACCGAACGAAGGAAACAATGTGTTTTAGCCTTAAAGGCTCCGAAGATTTTTCTAATAGTCTCTTTTTACACACTTTTCATGAACTAGATCTAATTGTTTTGATGGTTGCATTCCACCATCTTTTAGAACTTTAAAAATCCAATTTATCGATATATAGTTGGTCTTGATCCAATTTAAAATGAGAACGTTGTGAACGTTTTACCGAAATGATTTGTCTTTTGACCCAGTGAGGGTAAAATGATCACATATTCTTATGTGTAAATTATTTAAGAACCAAACTACTTGGGATAGAAAGTAAATTGAACAAGCTTTGTAACGGTTCAAACCACACGCAAACCTGAATTTCGGAGTATCCGGGACAAGCCCTCAAAAAGTTTGGTCTGTTAGCTAGCTTTACTGTGCCCCAGGCGAATTTTGATACGCCTCAGGCGCATTCCCGTGCGCCCCGGGCGCATCCGTAACACTTGAAAACATGCGCAAACTTTGCGGGCTCGACACGGACACACCCGAAATCCAATTCAATCGTGGTTTGAACTGTTGCTTTCTTGCCGAAGTTGCTTTGATCGAAAATCATTTCTACATCAAAGGAAATTACTATTTTACCCTTAGTGGGTAGAAAAACAAATTAGTTCAATAAAAAGCTCGAATCAGAGTCATTTTAAATCGGATCAAGACAAATTACGAATGGATAGATAGGATTTCCAAACTTCTAAAATATGATGAAAAGGAAAAACATAATTAAAGAAGTATAATTTTATGGAAAATTGGTTAAAAGAAGACCGATTAGACCACTAAAGCTAAACACGTTTGGGCGTCCACACATACTAAGTTCCATCCCAAACACACACTCCTAATTATATTCCTTCGATCCTCGCCTGGCACCATTCCCGGACCTAGCAGCAGACAGGCGGACCGTGCCTGAATTCAGACTTTTACAATTTCACCTTTGAAATTGTAAAGCGGCTCTCTTTCCTGTGAAATATCTTTTGGAGATATGGGAAAAGAAGAGAAGAAGCTCACAACTCCATTTGCTGTTGGGCGCTGTATGACGCATATCTTTGACGACTTCTTCCATTAGCAAGTCGAGTGCAAAGGAATGGAGTGCGGTGGAAGCGTTGTTTTCTCTTGTACGTTTACGAAGCAAAATTCG
Organism: Rhododendron mucronatum var. ripense; assembly: GCA_019656295.1. Lineage (NCBI taxonomy): Eukaryota > Viridiplantae > Streptophyta > Magnoliopsida > Ericales > Ericaceae > Rhododendron > Rhododendron mucronatum. The sequence goes on along the minus strand of BPLT01000039.1, from coordinate 1,731,453 downwards.
ATTGTCTACGCCACCAACACAATTAACCGACCACTATGACTACCACTACCACCACCGCCATTTGACTACCCTCACTTGAACGTTTGTGCCTTTGAAATATTTTGTAACTTAATAGCTATAACACACTCAAAGAAAACTATGTTTTTAGATCACAAGTTACTAATGAAATTTTTCATAGAACCACTTAAACGACAAATAATTACCTAAGAACTAGGGTTTTGAGCACCGAATGAAGGACAAAATGTGTTTTAGTCTTAAAGGCTTCGAAGATTTTTCTTATAGTCTCCTTTTTACTCAATTTTCATGAACTAGATCTAAATATTTTGATGGTTTCATCCCACCATCTTTTATAACTCCCAAAAGAAAAAATTTCAAAAAAACCTCCAATGAATACGCGCAATGTCCCATAAGCCTCCAAACTCATCGAAATATCAATTAGACCTCTGAATTTGTCATTCCGTTAACAATTATGCCTCTACCGTTAATTTTTTGGCATGTACAAACGGCAAACGCTAACGTGGCACCCTATGTTTGCAAATAGGCCTCCAAACTTTAGAAACCTCATTTTTCCCAGGGCCGGCCCTAGGCAAAGGCCCACCAAACGGCCGCCTAGGGCCTCCCCTTTTGGGCCCAAATGGAGGGCCCCCAAATAGTAGGCAAATTATAAATATTATATGTCTCTCATTGTTCAACTAGTTTGATATACTTTGGTGGTAAGGATTATGCGCTTTACACGCCACTTCTCAAGTTCAAGCCCCCCAGCGGCCAAAGTTTTTAACTCACTCACCTTTTTAAAGGCGTACAAAAAAAGGTTCGTGTTGTTCTCGCTGGGTTTTGAACAAGTAGTTGCCAACTGCACTACAAGCCTTTGGTACTGCTTAATTTAAGATAATAATAATATATATACAAGATGAGAGGCCCCATTTTCAATCCCCGCCTAGGGCCTTGAAAATCTCAGGGCCGGACCTGATTTTTCCCTCTGAACTTTAACACCCTCCAATTTACACCCTTACCAAAACGACGTTGTTTTGGGGCCAAAACGACGTTTTGCCATGTTTAAAAAAATAAAATAAAATTTCCCAAATCTGAGTTGCCTCCTCTCTCTCTCCACCACATTACCAACTCCACACCACCACCATCTTACTGCCCTCACCACCATGTACAAACGTTGTTTTTTTTTTTTAAACATGGCAAAACGACGTCGTTTTGGTAAGGTTTCTAAAGTTTGGAGGCCTATTTGTAAACATAGGGTGCCACGTCAGCGTTTGCCGTTTGTACATGCCAAAAAATTGACGGTAGATGCATAATTGTTAACGGAGTGACAAGTTCAGATGTCTAATTGATATTTCGATAAGTTTGGAGGCTTATGGGACATTGCGCGTATTCATTGGAGGTTTTTTTGAAATTTTCCCCTTCAAAATTTAAAATGAGAAAGTTGCAAGCGTTTTATCAAAATGATTGTCCTTTGACTCACTGATGGTAAAATGGTCACATATTCTTATGTTCAAATGATTTTGGATCCAAACTACTTGGGATAGAAATTCGATTGAACAAACTTTTTAACGGTTCAAACCACACGCAAATCTGAATTTCGAAGTGTCCAAGACAAGCCCGCAAAGTTTGGTTTGTTAACAAGCTTTACTGCGCCCCAGGCGCATCGTTATGCGCCTCAGGCGCACTCCATTGCGCCCCGGGCACATCCTTAACACTGAAAAACATGCTAAACTTTGCGGGCTCGACATGAACACACACGAAATCTGATTGGAGCGTGGTTTGAACCGTTGAAAAGTTTGTTAAATATAATTTTTTACCGAAGTTATTTTGATCCACAATCATTTGTACATCAAAATAAATTACCATTTTACCCTTAGTTGGTCAAAAAATAAATTAGTTTAGTAAAAAGCTCATATCACTGTCATTTTAAATTGGATCAAGACCAATTATGAATCTATAGATAGGGTATCCAAACTAATAAAATAGGATGAAAAGGAAAAACAGAATTAAATTAAGAAGTATATTTTATGAAAAGTTGGTTAAAAAGAAGACCGATTCAAAGATCGTCGGACAACTAAAGCTAAACACGTTTGCGCGCTCTCTACACATTCTAAGTTCCATTAGCTACACATGACTTTCAATTTTTTGACTTGAAAATGCTCATAACTATAGCATATAAATAGATATAAGAATGATATCCATTTAAAATTTCTAATGTAAGGTATTCATATGACTACTTCCATTTGAACATTTGCGACTTTGGAATATTTCGTGCTCCCTCCGTCTCAATTTGTTTGTTTAATCTCGAATTTTTAACTTATTAAGGAAACCAAATCTAATCCATTAATGATTTGAAATTTTACATAATCTGATCCATTGATTTTGAAATTGAACGTACAGTCAATTTGGGACAAACAAATCGGGATGGGGGGAGACTGGGGAGTAACTTAATAGATCTTTGTAGAGGGGTAGGTTACACTTGTAATGTCTGTTAGGTGACGGTGGTGGAGGTGTTGGGGTCCACCCATAGTGGTGGGGTTATTTTGTGTAACACCCTTAGTGTTGGGTGTTGAGTGTATTTACCCTTGGAGTCTCTTATATATAGTTGTAAACCCTATTAGGGTTAGCGTGTGACATAATGTGAGGGAGAGGGTGAGGCGAGCGTGGGGGGCCGAGTTGTGGCCTCCCGGAGAGGAACCGGCGTGTGGTTCCTGGAGAGTTTTTTCATCTTTATTGTATATTGTGTGAATATATAATCAAAGGGAGTTTTTCTCTGAAATCACTGCGTGCATTTGTGTGTGTGGTGTCCCTCACGGTCCTAACAATTGGTATCAGAGCGGGGTTGAAGAAGAGGGTCACCGGAAAAACCACGGGTTCGATTTCTGAAAAAAAAAAGTAGCTCACGAACCTCGTGTTTTGTCACCCGAGGAGGAAGCACGGAGCAAGGCCTAAGCTGGTTCTCGGTTGAGCCGTCTGAAAACTCAATCAGACTAGTAAGGGTTGTGCACCTCACTGAGACGAGTCTGTAGGAGGTGACGGGGTCGAATTTCGTCACCGGATGAAGGCTCGGGAGCCATTCGATCGCAGCGGGCGGAGTCGGCGGCGGGCAGAGAAGCTATTTTGAAAAGCCCGAGGACGTGGATGATCAAAGACGAGTTTTGAGCACTGGGTTGTGTTCACCTCGAGGAGACGATCACGGATTGGGGTAGCAAGTCGCCGGAGGAGCTCGGAGGTGGCGGCAATGGCCGTTCGAACAGCAGAGGCGAGTCTGCGGAGAGGCGATTCAAGGGTGGTTCGTACCAGGAGTCGTCGGATACGAGATTGGAGCACGGAGTTGTGTTCGTCTCGTCGAGACGAGCTCGGGAGTAGTCGGAAAATCACTGAACGACGCCGGAGTGACTCACACGCGCCGGTCAAAGTTTTGAGTTGACTTCGCGTCAGATCTACGCGCTGGAGTGTGCCGGGCACACGCTGGCGTGTGGAAAGCATGTGCCAGTCAACGCCACATGGGCGGTCAACGCTGACTAGTTGATGAGTCAGCAGCCCAGTCAGCAGCCACGTCATCGGCCACGTCAGCAGAAAGGGCCACTTTTTGGGTGCCATGTCATCGGTCAACTGTACACGTCATCCGTCAACGATGACGTGGCAGTCCAGTCAGCATGTACAGTGCTGGTCAACGGGTCAACTGCCGGGTCAGATTTGGTTTTTTGCGATTTCGGGGCCGTTCGGACTCCGTTTTTCGCGTATGAGTAGTCGATTTTGACTATCTCGACGTTCCGGATCCAACCGTGCATTCTATTTTCTGATTGGAGGCTCCTAGGTTGAGGCTAATGTTTAGTTGAGCAAGAATCAGATGTTTGGAGGTTGTTCGGGTTGTGGGTATGCTTATTTCTAGCAAGGCGATCAGTCACAGGAGACCTAGCAAGCAAGGAGACACTCGATCGGGTCTAGGGACGCTGATTTGGAAGTGATAACAGGCGCTTGTTTAGGGCGACAGTTCGTGGTGATCTTGAGAAGGTCAGGGGACGCTGGGAAAAAGCTGGGAATGGAACGAGTATGGACCAAGTGGCAGGAGAAGACCCGAGATGAGATGACAGAGAGTGGTAGGAGGCTCTGGGAGTGGCGAATGTGATGAAGACCTATCATCGGGAGTTGCAGTTGTGATTTGGGCTGCATGAGGATGATGATGGGCAACCAATACATGTTTGTGGAGAGTACAAACAGATGGAGCTGATGTTTTGTACTAGACAAGCAGTATGAGTTTTGGTGACAGTGAACAGGTGAAGCAACAGTTGTGGAGACACACAGGAAGGGCACTAGAGTACGAGGAGTCATGACCTGAGATGTACAGGAGTGTCGGTTACCAAATCAAATTGTGTGTGGAATAGTCTGCGGACAGCGGGCAACTAGTTGTTTGGGAGATGTTCACAGGAGCTCTGGACAGAGGAAGGAGATGGAGACCAGACGATGCATCGCTGGGATCTCTTCCTTTGTGGATATTGTGACTGGATTCTCTTCAGGATGTGCGGCCGCCTAAGGAGAGTTGGAGTCACAGATCGTGTCCTGTGAGGATGCGAGCACTTCGGTCAAGGAGGTGCGAGCACTCTATTGAGGGGGTGCTTAATATCGGCGGAGATGTCGGTATTGCAGCCGGACAGTGCTGGTGGTTTAGCCTCGGAAGATCTAGTATTGCAAGGAGACATTCAGTCAGGCAGGAGTACTTCATTGAGGGGGTGCTGGCAGCTAGACTTGGAGTGACACAGGCGCTTTGCTAGAGAGGCTGGACGGATGCAATGATTACCCACTCTGGGTGGAGGGGGTGATTGTTGGGGTCCACCCATAGTGGTGGGGTTATTTTGTGTAACACCCTTAGTGTTGGGTGTTGAGTGTATTTACCCTTGGAGTCTCTTATATATAGTTGTAAACCCTCTTAGGGTTAGCGTGTGACATAATGTGAGGGAGAGGGTGAGGCGAGCGTGGGGGGCCGGGTTGTGGCCTCCCGGAGAGGAACCGGTGTGTGGTTCCCGGAGAGTTTTTTCATCTTTATTGTATATTGTGTGAATATATAATCAAAGGGAGTTTTTCTCTGAAATCACTGCGTGCGTTTGTGTGTGTGGTGTCCCTCACGGTCCTAACAGGAGGTGGTGCAGGGTGATAGCGGAAGAAAGCGAGGGAAAATTACGCATAATATGCATCTAATTATTCTCTTTTGCGCCTTAGGCACAAGATAATGCGCCCCGGGCGCCAGAAATTGTTTAGTTATGCGGCTTAGGCATATTGTGTCGCGGCCTAGGGGCAGCTTTCAAATAGCGAAGTAGGCCAATTGCAGCTTCTCGGCTTGCCATTGAAACTGCCGAACCGATCCGATTCAACGTGGTTAGAGTCTACTTTCTCACTCAAGTTATTATGATTCAGAATTATTTACACATTAAAGCATACAATGATCTTACCTTCAAATTAAAAAAAAAAAAATTTGAAATTCTAATCATCGAAGGACAAAGAGAGGAAAAAAGAAGATAAGAAAGGAACAAAAGGGGGAATACCTCACTACGTACCTTTTAATTGTTTGATCTCATCCTTTTTCTTTTCGTTTTCCATTGTGTGAACGCTTATTTAGTTTAGGGGAAAGTCTACAAGACACACCCTTTAAAAGGGTGTACCATATGCACCTATTTTATGGTTCATTCGTAACATTTCAGTGTGTTTCGTAACTTTTATTCTAGAATTTATATCTTTTTAGCAGTTTGATTCGTAACATTTTTATTATAATTCATAACATTTTAGTGTATCTCGTAACCTTTATACGATTCATAACTTTTTAATAATACGATTCGTAATATTTTCTCTATAATTCATAACATTTTGAGGGTACATATGATACACACTCAAATAGGGGATGTGTATTGCAAATATGTGATTCTTTACATTCACTTTTTGTGCACTGCTCTAATCTCTCTTATGGGCCTCAGGCGCATTACGTCGCGCCCTTGGCGTAGCTTCCAGTCTTCAAACTAGGTCACACTTCTGACTTGTCACAGACACTCTCGAACCCTTTAAAAGCTCATTGCGATATAATTATATGGTTGTGTCAAGCAATATCTAAGGACACTTTATTGAAAGCCAATTCCTTCGAGCCGCGCGCGTTAGTCTATACAATAAGGATATAGTGTTTTGAAAATGTACACTAGTCCAAGGACCGATCTTTTTGGCGTGCTAAATTAAATGTTAAGATTGGTTACTTCTTCTTTCCGAGGGTTCAAATTGCGATACAACTAGATCAATGGTCACGTTTATTTTTGTGTGTCTAAATCTCAACCTGATGTAACTTCAAACCCATCACGCTTCTAACCCTCTCTTCCCTGCCCCTTTCATAGATTACACGGACCTTCTACAGACCGCCATTGATCAACATTTACTCACCCTTTCCATCTCAATGTTAATGTTGTTGATGGCTAGATTGGTGATGATCACAAACAGAAACAGAGCAATGGAGCGATCAACGGAAATGACCACATAAGTCCTGGAGAAACGTCAGAGAGTATGAAGCTCAAGCTGAATCACATCCAACTTGGTGGTGAGATGACAACGATGGAGGTGTGGTAGGGGTGTGGTGGTGGTAGAGTTGTGATTGTTGGTGGTGGAAGTGATAAGAGGGTGGTGGTATACGGGTTAAAATTGTGGTCGCGGATGTTGTTGCAGGAGTACTTATTTTTGAGGCACCTTATTTTTCCGTCAGGCGCGATCATGGTGCGCCCCGGGCGCATCAGTGTATTTAACTGTCTTAATGCGCCTAGGCGAGAATAGGCCACGCTCCGGGCGCGCTTATTTGGATCGCTAATTAGATCATTTTTCGTGTGCATTTATCATTTCTTGAGACTTCTACGGCTCCAAAATAACGTCAAAATTTGTGCAATCGACTTGGCCACCTACAATCACAAGAACTACTCGAGATATTACAAGTAGCAATATACATCAAAACATTGGAAAGAGAAAACAACAAATGTATGTTGGACTGCCTAAATGTGTACGTTTTTTCTCTATACATTTGGATAGACTATATGTGTACATTTTCACTCTTATTAAGTAAACCGCACTTCATATATTCCAACAATGCAACGAGGACATTTTACATGATACTCAAAATTTGAGTACCGAATGTGGTCAGTTGCATTCATGTGTATTTCTCTGTGATGGGTTGGTTGTAGTCTTCCTTTTCAATATCTTTGGATGCATTCATTTGTAATGAAATGAATTTTTGGATCAAAAAAAAATGTGGTCAATTTTATTTTTTTTTATCACAAAAGAAGATTTTATTAATCATCGAACCGAAGTTACAAAAATTAAACGGAAACGGGGGAAAAGAGGCATCACAACCACCGACCTACATCCCAACTATGTTGGCACCTAGGCCGAGGATATTCATCTACCACCCGCCACCAAAAGAGGGGAAGGTTGGCAAGACGCCAACCCGAAAACAGAGATAAAAATCCTATAAACCAGTCACTAAAAACCCCTAGACATACTGGGAAAACTGAACAGACTAAAACCAGATCATGAAATGCCCGTATAAAAGAGAAACAACACCATAACTCTAATGCACTTTCCAAACAGCACTATCTCCTGAACATGGACTTGAATCTGTGCTCCATAATCCTGCAACTAAGAGAACCAAACCATTGCTGCTGCTATAATTGGGATTGACCCAGAAACTTGAGACAAACAATCCACTGGAATACTTGAAGAATTTCTGATAACTCTTAGATACCATTAGATCCACTTCAGCTGTGTTGTGCAAAGTAGAGAGGGGATAGTATCAAAGAACATAAGTCCCAATCTTCTACTATCAACCTCAGACTTGAGTTTCCGCATAGATACCAAAATAAAACGCAGAACTTGTGCTAATTAGAGAGGGGATAGTATCAAAGAACATGAGTCCCAATCTTCTACTATCAGCCTCCAACATGATTTTCCTTCTTGATAGCTTTCTACACGTTGCTCAGAACCAGACTTGATAAAATACGGAGGGTAGGGGATAGTATCATAGAACAAATGTCCCAATCATCTATAATCCACCTCGGACTTGAGACTCCAAACATTATGAAAATTGAGAGGTATAAGGGGGGAATAATATCATAGAACAAAAGTCTCAATCATCTACTATCACCCGCAGATAAGAGCAAGCACAAAAATAATCTTTACTCAGTATCACAAGACAAAAGCCCCATCATCTACTGAGAGAAGGCCAATTGAAATTCCAAGAAAACTGAAAACAGAGTTAATATCAACTGAAGGTCTGACTCACCCAACACCCCAATCACTGTAATGACCCAAATCAAAGCACCAAAGCAGAGAACAACCAGACACCACCACTCCCCTTGTAGCATCAAAAAACCCAACTACCATTCATCCCAACATTAACTCACACTAGACATCACCCATAATACCAAAATCAGACCACAGCCAGTCCCTATCCAGTCAAACCAACCCCAGGTCCCTATAACAGCCTCATCACTTAAACACTATTAATCTTATCCACCTTCAATTTCCTGACCCCTTGAATGCATCTTTTAATGTCTTCCATTGAATACTCTTTGAGATTATAGCAAGCTTCAGCCAAATAGCTATCTTTGTCTTAATAGTTTCCACCAATACCCTTTCATCAAAAGCTTTGTTTCTGAACAAAATAAGATTTCTTTCAATCCATAAGGACCAGATGATAGCATAGAAACAGATTTCCCAACTCCTTTTTTCCACCGATTTGAATTTATTGGTGAACCACCAACACAAAAGCTCATATAGACTGGATGGGCACACCCACATATTACCCCACCAATCCAGGATTGTAGACCAAATCCTCCATGATATTGTACTGTGCAAAAAAAAAAGATGAGGCACAGTTTCTACTTCCAAAGAGCAAAAAGGACAAAGTCCCACAGAAGTATCCTCTTGGTTTAAAACATTCCTTTTTTTCAATTCTGAACCCGCTGCAACCTTTTCTTGTAAAGCCTGCCAAACAAATAACTCCACTTTAAAAGGGCATAAGTTTTTCCAAATCCTTTTGCATAATGGGCCAATATGATTCTGTGAGTTGAAATCATCTTCCCGCTTCTCGTAGCAAGATTTAACAGAAAAGGAATTAGTCTGGTTGTCTGATCTCTAGCAAAGTGAGTCATTGACATTAGGCTGCAATGTTATAGTATTCAAGTTCAGCTTCAGTTCATTCACCTCTTCATTTTCCCAAGGAAATAACCTTCTACTGAAAGTAAGGTCCCATACCAGATTAGAAGAGTCATACATTTCCTCAACAGTGGAATTCTTTTGATTGGATTTTCTAAACAGTCTAGGGTGTGCATATCTCAAGGCCTGATTGCCACACCATACATCTTTCCAGAAAGAGGTTTGTTGCCCTGACCCAACTTTAATCCAAAAACCTTCAGCAATAATCATTTCCAGATTTGCACCTTCTTTACCAACTTGACATATATCCCCCCAGATTTTAGAAAAGCTGTTTTGGTTGTTTAATTGGGATAGTAACCACTTGGAGCTTGTCACCCCGTATTTACTATTGATAGCTTTCACCCAAAGTGCATCTTTTTCCACACCATATCTCCACCACCATTTGCATAAAAAAGCTTCATTCTGAATAAGAAGCCTTTTAACACCCGAACCCCCTCTTTTCTTGCTTTTAATCACCCTATCCCACCAACCATTTGCAATCTTCATTTTTCATTTCAATCCCCCCAAAGAAACTGTCTTTGAATCCTTTCTATCTTCCTTGCAACTGTGATGGGCATTTTGAATAACGACATGCAGTATGGTGGTAGGTTTCCCAAGTTGGAATTGATCAAAGTTAACCTACCACTGAGTGTAATGTATTTCCTGCTGTAAAAGGCAAGTTTTTTCTCAAGCTTCTCGATAACTGGTTTCCAAGTATCAATCCTTCTAGGATTAGCCCCCAAAGGCAACCCCAGATATTTGAAGGGGAGACTAACCACTCTACAGCCCAGAATCTCCGCATACGAGTGTACTATATCCTCAGGAATGCCAATGCCACACATTTGCTTCTTTGAAAATTTGATTTTAAAACCAAAAATTAACTGGAATGCACACAGAATTTCCATGATAGCTTGCACCTCCTCTCTGTCATTTTTGCAAAAAATAATAGTATCATCAGCAAATTGTAAATGGGAAATGACCGGACCATTTCACCCGTGAAATCACCCTTTCCATCTTTGCTCTTTCAAAGAGAATAGTTAACCCTTCAGCCACAATATTGAACAGCAAGGGAGACAAAGAATCTCCGTCTAAGACCCCTTTCCATTGAAAATTCAGCCGTAGGAGACCCATTTATCAAGATAGATAAAGAAGCAGTTGTAGTACAAGCCTTTATCCAAGAAATCCATTTTCTGCCATGCCCAAACTTCCTAAGCATAGAAAACAAGTTGCTCCAATTAACACTGTCATATGCTTTCTCAAAATCCAGTTTAAGCACAAGACCTTGGTTACCATTTTTCTTCTCACTATTAATTGCTCAAACAATTCTCTATCCATGAGGCTCCGGTCAAGGTGAGTTAACATTGACGAACTATGGCCACAAGCCTTAGCAGTCTGCAAAATAATTTGATGGAATTGAAAATTTGACATAGCCCATCTTAAATTAGTAAATTGCCATATTGGATCGTTTTGGATGTAATCAAAGCACAATACCTCTTTTCTAAGCATAGTTTATTTTACTTTTCGATTACAATTGCAAATAATATTATTATGCATCTATGTTTTTTATATCACTGAAACCAATCACATATGCTAGATAAGAAAAAATATCCATGCATTTGATGAATATCAAAAGCCCGAAACATCAAAAAATAGTTAAATCATTAAATAATTGCTATAGTATAAAGTATGAAAACCAAAGTAAGTTGCAAGGATTTTGTCTAAACCTGAAGGAGGAAGATTAGCTGCTCATGCTTGTAGAGAGATCCAAAGTTTTCAATGGAACCTTCATGGATGGATCTCCTGGAATCTCTTCTTCTTGCAATTGGGTGGTAGTAGTGGTGAAGTGATGGTGGTAGCTGTGTAGTGATAGCAGTTGTGAACCACAGAAAACTAAAAACGCGAGATTAAATATTAGTCCCTGTGGTGAGGTAGTGTTAGTGTTAGTGGTGGTGGTAGTGGTGGTGGTGGTGGTGAAGGAGGAGAAGAGGGGAGGCATGGTTGGGGCGGAGGGAGGAAGAGATGGCAATTTCTCGAGATTTTTCGTACATTTTCCTTGCATAACACTAGAAATCTAGATAAATGGTGGAGAGCTGTAAATGATCTTAGGTGTATTTTAGGTACTATAACAATAAGAACGATTCTTACGCATACAAGTGGTCAATGATGCGTCTCGGCGCAGTTTAGTGCTCCCCGGGCGCGCGAAAAAGTTTCCATATGCGTCTCAGGCGCATGCTTATGCGTCCCGGGCGCATCTTCCAGAAAACTGCAAAGTAAGCCAAACTTCGCGAGCTTGCCACAAACACTCCTGAAATTCGATTTGTACATTGTAGGAACCATTGAAAATATTGTTGAGTCTAATTTTGATCTTAAGAAGTTTGAATTTTAAAAATGTTACACGTTATGGGAAAATTACTTGTACATACAGAAAATTCAAAGTAATTCCCCCCGGCTCAGGCCCAAATCATGAAATACACCCCCCTAAGTCGCAAAAACCATTGAAATACCATTCCACGGATTTGGCTAAAATGGTTTTCGCAACTTGAGTTGGCTGGTTTGAACTCGAGTTGAGTTGTATTTCGAAGAGATTGCTATTCCGGTTGCACCAAATATGCTAACAAGCGAAGAGAAAGATGAGACTCCAACGGACTCCAGGAGGATGGTATCCACAAATGTGAAGGTTTTTTTAACCCAATCATGAAAAGGTTCATTGACTTTTGTAGAGGTAAACCCAAGTGTAGTAAAAATGGCTGCAGCTCATGGGCACTTGTGCAGAACATGGCAGGTGTCTTCCTTAGTAGGAGTAATACACTAATACGCCAAGCTTGGAAATAGATTATCACGCGTGGGGAGGCGTTTTTGTGCCAAAAGCCAGAAGAAATGTTGGATGCAAGGGTCGTTACATGGCAGTTTCCAGACCCATGTCCAATTTGGATAGGGTTCTGTATGAGTGGCGCATCTGAGAATGTTGTCAGCAGAACTAATAGTGAACTAATTGAGAGGCCCAGAGGTTTAGGATCAAAGAGGTCCCTCTCCTACCCAATTGGTCATTCAGAAAGATGAAGAGGATCCATTTCCTATGAGTGTTCGGGATCCTTGCATGAATAGGTTGTATCCCTTCTTAACACCACGCCAAGTGGATGAGCAGGGCATTCGTCTCTGTTGCATTATGCATCCCTCTCTAGTCTCTATTGCTGTGATGTTTCTGGTTTTGATTGTGTTACTATAGGACGTATGCAAACTCCGATTGTTTGTTGAATGTCTCAGAACAATGTCACAGCCATTAATATGACTACAAGTGGCTTCAAGTAGAGGGGTACTCCTTCTCAACTCATTTAACTTATTTTTTTGTGCTAAATCAGGCTATGATGTGGGAGGAATTCAAGTTATTTTTTGTATCTTGTTCCCATAATTCAGATAGGAGCTGTTTTCATTTGGACTTCTGTATCTGGAAGCAAGAGCAATGGAGAGAGCAATGGAGAGATCAATGGAAAAGACCCCATAACACCAGGAGAAACGTCAGAGAGTTTGGTAGAAGCATGCACTGCTGGTTTCAAAGGATTCCCAAAGGCCCGAAGACTGTGAAGCTCAAGCTGAATTTCCTCCAACTGGATTCAAGGATTTAGTGTTGAGGAGAAGGGGGGGAAAAAAAGGAAAAGAAATGGTAATCCTGGTTTTAATTTTTTTTTTAATGTGGTAGTGAAAAAATAAATGTGAACTTCATAGATTTCATCACTTTTTCTCATTTTGTTAGCTTTAGAGCAAATGAAAATGTTGAATGGCCTAAAAAACTAGGATGAGTGTTAGCTATCAGGCGTACAAGTGTACAATCCTAGTGCCAAGTAGATATCCTTTAAAAGAGAAAACTTCTGTCACTGTTTTATTTCAATAATAGCATCCAATCGAGCTGTCCTAAATCATAATGTGAGCTTCAATGTACTCACAATGATCCACTTTTTGATTCCGTACGATAAGTCCTGTTATTCTATGATCCACTTACGTCGTCTAGGTGCCCTATTTGTATAAAAACCAAAATGTTGCAAAGGGACAGCTGTATCAACTCATGCCCACTGTCTCTACAATTTGGTCTCTGATTACTTTCAGAGCTCCTGCAAACCGTATAGATCGAATCTATTGACAGGGTGCCAGTTTTCAAGAAGATTCAGCAGCATATGAAGAATTTTGCGGAATATATCAGCTTGAAGATGTAGTTTGCAACATCGAGTGTATGATTATGATTCATGTTGGTGTTTATTCAGTGCAGTCATTTATTGTATATCAATTTGAATAGAGTGTCCATTAATTTCTTCCTCTAGCTATCCTTCTAGGACTTCTGTATTACCCAAAGGAGCTAATCATAGTCACTGAAACTCCATCTGATTTCGTGACAGTTAGACTAAAAAACAAAAAGTACTTCAGAATATATTGAGGAACACATTGTGCCCTGCTTTAAACAAGGTAAACTGCAGCAATCAAGAAAACTATACAATGAAAAAGAATCACTAAATTAAGGCTGGAAATAAGCAATCAGTCAAGGGGTGATCTTTGTGATATCTTGGAAGATCTTGGAGATATCTGGGAGATATTTCCATGTTCAATACTCCCCATCAAAGTGCAGCATATATGTGAGTAACGCCCAGCTTGACAGACAGAAAGGATCCTTGCCCAATGGCTTGGTGAAGTCAGCAATTTGGTCAGATGATCGAATATAGCAAGGACAAATCAACTTGGATTGTATTTTCTCATGGACAAAGTGGCAATCTAGCTCGATATGCTTCGTACACTCATGAAATACAGATTCTCAGCAATGTGAATGGTTGCTTGGTTGTCACAGTAGAGATTGACAGGTGAGGCACAAGGAATCCCAAGATCATTATGAGATAGGTTAACCGTTGAAGTTCTTAGGTGAGTGTCACCATGGCACGATATTCAGCATTAGCAGAGGAGCGTGATTCGTATCTTGGTTTTCCATGACATTGTACTAGAACCAATAATTAAGACTGCACAATCCTATGGTAGAGCAACGTGTCGTCGGACAACCTGCCCAATCAGAATCATAAAAACTGCTGACAGTGAACGAGCTAGTCAATGATAGTAGAATTCCTCTTCCCAGAGAACCTTTGAGACAACGAAGAACACAAGTAGCAGCATCCATATGGGAGGTGCAAGGGTCCTGCATAAATTGACTTAGCATGTGAACAGAAGAGGCAATGTCTGGCCTAGTTACTGTAACTTGTAAGATAGATGAGACGTCCAATAAGGAGACAATATGTTGACAGATCATATAAAGGAAGGCCATCAGTTGGCTTCAAGCGAAGATGCTGTTCCATAGGAAAATCTGAAGGTTTGCCACCTAGTAAACCTGCATCTTGAAGAATATTGAGCATGTAATCGCGTTGAGATAAGAATAACCCTTTTCAGGATTGAGCTACCTCAATGCCGATGAATTGCATACTTGAGTCTTCCAAGGTCTTTGATGAATAAATTCTTCGGTAGATATTTTTTGAGGGGCTGAATTGCTGTGGGATCATTGCTGTGAGAAGTGCCTAGGATAATGTGAGCTTGGCCATTTACGGTTTCCATTTTGATTTCTGATGCGTTTCACTTTCGTTTTGGCTCCAATCATTATTTGGACAAGATAAATATGAAGATAAATTGACACAAAATATTAGCAGCTTCAACTGTTGGCTGCCCGTTCTCTGTATTTTCTTCGTTATATCAAAGAAGTATACTATCATTTGACAAAACACAAAAACAAAAACTGTTGTCGGTTTTGAGCTGTATAGCTAGATGGCATTTGAGTTTTCATCATGATATCCATATTCATTCACATTATAGGTATCGTGGATTGATTCTTTTTGAGTGTTGAACTTTGCAGTGAGTTATTACTAATGTGGCATGTGATAAGTAGCTGAAAATGGTGTGAATGAGAGGATCATTTGAGGTTTTTCGCAAAATTCAGAAAGTGAGTCTTGGTGGAAAAAGCATTTTTTTCATTCCCATTATTTTCTTGATAACTGAACATGCCAATGAAAAAATTGATTTTCTCATCCTTTCCTGTCATTTGAACGGGGCCAATTGTGGTTAGATGATAGGCCACAGGGGCCTCGATTTATGGACAAGTCCAACCTTTTTGTACAAAAAGGTCTTCGGTCGAGCGCCATTATTAGAGGTCTTTGGTCTTTGGTCCCCTTCTTGATAACTTAACAAAAGTGGCAGGAGAACAAAGTCAGAAATTCAACTCTTCTTTCAAAGTGCTAATCTAACTATTCTAATAGTATTGATTTAAAAAAAAAAATTTCTTGAACCTTTATCACAGCCCATTTGTTTGTATTAAAACTTTTTAAGGAAATTAAGTACATATCTAGTGTTTGGTCAGAATTCTTAGTGTTTACAGTAAATATGCATTGAGTATATACTTAAACAATGGGTATGAGATATATAATATCATGCAGGGTACCTTATTATTTCTCCCTCTTTTTTTTTTGTGGTTGATAATTTGGCATTCGCACAAGGCCTAAGGGGCAACGGCCTGGGCCCCCAATTTTTTGGTCAAAAATAGGGCTCCAAGCAGGGATGGCAATTACCTCCAACCCCTCGCCCCGATTCGAGCGGGTATTCCCTGATCCGATAAACAAATGGGACGGATATGGTATTTGCTTTTCCCGCCCCGTTTTAAGTTTTAACCCTATCCGACTCCAATTATAGGTATTTATATTTTTGTATGTATATGTCTAAATAAATTTCATTGTTTTCATATATTTCATATATAATAAGAGCAACATACCAATTAATAAAACACTAATTTATGTCTTTATTTCTTTATTTCTATTTTTTTAAACTCTCAAATCTCATCAATCATCAATATCTTATTTTCTTGTCAAAACATTCTAAAAAGAACAAAATTAGTCAAATTATTACGGTGAATGGGGACTCGATTATTTTCCTACCTCAGGACCTCCTTGATTTCTTCAATTCCGACTCCGATCCGATATAGAATGGGATGGGTTTGGGGTACGCTAAATCCGGTTCTGACCAACTCCATGGTCATCCCTACCCCCAGGTCATAGTAAGTTTATATATCTAGAGTCTTGCTACAATTCCACCCACAACACTTACACAAACTCACTCACATCATCTGTGGGATCCACAGACTACACACCTTCAATGTGTGTTGGGACCCACATGTGACGTGAGAGAGTTTGTGTGTGATTTTAGAATTATTGATATATTTATACTAGACTACAAATGGCTGAATTAATTCGTGTACCAGGGGCTAGACGTCAGGGTCCCTTAATGCATGGTCACAAGTTCGAATCCGTAGCCTTTCAATATTTTTTTTTTCATGGTTTAATGATTGAAAAAAAAAAGTATCTATCTATATACCAACTCCAACCCATGACTCTTCATTTCTTCATTTTAGGACTCAAAAAATTATATTTTATGCACAAAGTGAATATAGAAAATATTACTATTCACATACACTCCAACCACAAATCTCCATTCCAATCTCTATATTTCAAAAATCCATTCATTTCTTTTTAAAATTCAAGTATCCCTCCAAAAACTAAATACTATAATTTTTTTCAAATGTTGACAAAATATATTCAATAGTGGTCTCATTTTATAGATATTGTTTGTGACGACCCGAATTTTACATTACCTCAAAATTAATACATTTTCAATAATTAAAATTCCTCAAGATAAATATACATGGTGGGCCTATAAACCTCCAAAACGGTACATATTTCTAAAGCTAAATCTTTCAAATGCTCCAACTCGGATCCCCACTAACTTTCTCTGCACTTGAAAAAGAATATAAAAATCCCGGGTAGTATATGCAATACGAGGACAATAACATGGCTAGCAATAAGAATATGTTCAATAAACGAGGATAACAAATCAAATAGGATCATTCTGAACGTTTTTCATTTGTAGCCTGATACCCGGCTCATTTCGATAGCATGCCAAGCACCACCCAGGTCAAAACTCTGTATTGGGCACTTGGGCCCCATAAACATACTGAACTCCCCGTGGGACAGTCCATCATACATCTTTCATAACTCTATGACCCGGTGGGCTTAAACATTTACCAATCTGTTCCATGGCTTTCAGCCAAATACTTTCTATGTCACGATTCAAAAAGTGACAATAATCGAGTCAATAAGCATAGATATCAAATGAGTACAAATATGAGAAAATCAAAGAACACTCTTTGCAAAGAGATTTAGCTAGGAATGTATTGCACACTACCCGGTGAAATTCCATGGCAATTTCTTCAAAGTTACGCCTGAATATCACCCGCCGTGGAATTTCTCACAAAAGCTACAGTGAAGAACTTGCCATGCTTCAGAACTTACTGCCCCTCACGTTTTCGTATTTCTCCAAAGCATTATGGATTATTCATATAAATAACCCTATTTATACCAAAGTCTAGTGAACTAGTTTTTTAAGAAGACCACGTGTACAAACCATAAGATCAATGACTAGGCTCGCATTTTGCTTATCAAACCCTTCCTACCCTACACGTTGCAGCCCTACACGTTGCAGCACACATGCACTACTAGTTTTCAATTTTAACTTTATCTTCTCATTTAAAATATCAATATAATTATCTCACTCCAATAAAAATAGTGTATTTTTGGGGTTGTTACATTGTTGATACGTGTTGAACAATACCAAATATATATACATCGGAATAATATATTTTATGATATACATAAGTTTTTTATATAGAGATCATTCTCTATTTGTTGCAAACATCTCTAAATATAGAGAACCATTCTCTAAATATATAGTATGGTTGGAGTGAACTTGTTCTCTATTTTAGAGTTAGAGAACCAATATAGAGCTTGGTTGGAGATGCTCTAATTGGTACCGCGAAGCCAGCATGACACAATGTACCATCCGGCTTCGAATCCTGTCAAGTTTGGTCCATTTTTTTTGTCTTAGCCATCCAAAAATATTTTGGACTGGCAAGATTTGTTCATGTAAATTTTTACTAAAAAACATTCTAAACACTCCAAACAAATCTAGGCCATCCAAAACACTTCTGAATGACTCAGATGAAAAAAATGGACCAAACTGGTCAAACCAAACTTGACCGGATCCGACCCCGAACCATCCTCCCCGGTAATAAATTATTATACCTATGCTTCCTCCGTAGAAATGCAAGAATCTTTTTGAACAGTTCATTTTTTAAACATTTTTACCTTATGTTCCGTACCGTATTCGAACCAGTTTACGACTACATCGACTAATCCTAAACATTAAGGTCCAGATTGGAAGGCCGGAATCATGAAAAAGAATGAAAATATAATGCCTTGTCCCCGTAATTCCTCTGCTTGGACTTGGAGTAGATATAAGAATAGAAATGTGTATCCTTATGGAATATTCAATCAGAAATCTTCTTTTTTTTTTTCCAAATATAAAGTGGGAATCCAATCTCTCTCGCTAAAATAAACTTCCAAAATAAATAATTTCCAAACAAAATTACCGAGCTAATCCAAACATTGTAATACAATTACTACATGTATTGAATTATTAGCATTTGATTCCTGTTACTTTCTCAAGATTCCGGAAAACTTCTAGAACATATTTTAGAGAATGATGTTATGAATTTATATGCTGCAACATTGTCTTGCCATGAATTGATGTGCAAATGGTATGATTTTGCAACATTGCCTTGCCATGAATTGATGTGCAAATGGTATAATTTTGCAACATTGTCTTGCCATGAATTGATGCGCAAATGGTATGATTTTTCATAGTTAAAATTTTAAAACTGATGTTGTGAATTGAAACGTAAATATTAGGAATTTTTACGAAATTCAAGGGTGCATACGGTACACACACCGAAGTATGAAATCTTTGTGGATTAATTATACCTTTAATTTAATTACGTAAAGAACTTTTTATGGAAAATCGTCATTTTTCTATTTTGAGATGTAAAAAACCTTTTATAGAAAATTGATGTCCAATTTTGAAAACAAAGGAAGACAACTGCTCTATCATTTTAATTGATTTCCTTACTCTTTCTCACACACACACAAAAGACAATGAGGAATATGCGACTTAAAAAGGAGGACCAAAATTGATTTTATCCTCTCCCCTTCCACTATCAATCAATCTCACATTTTTATTCCTCCTATGGATTGGTTCAAAAAAAAAATCTCACAAAAAAAAAAAGGGAAGACAATAAGGAATATGCTACTAAAACAAGAGAGCCAAAATTGCTGATAATAAACAAAAAGAACCAAAATTGATATTACCCTCTCACCTTCCATGATCGATAAATCTCACATTTTTAACCAGAGGAAAAAAAATTCTCTTTCTTTTCCATAATTTTGGAAGGGAAGCCATTGGGAGATTTTTTCAAAAACATATCAAAAAAGATATGTTTTCCCCCCAATAAACGAAGACTGTAATCCCCTTTTAAAACCCTTCATTTGATCCTCTCAGCCTCTCCCCCTTCCGAAACCCAAGAATTCACAGCGGCCACCGTAAATCCTCTCCGGCGACCACTCTTTGACGGTATCATGAATCCTCGCTCCCGAAAAAAAGCTCTGGCTGAGAATGTCGCTCCGAGCAACTCCTCGGCTTCTACCAGACCACGTCGCCGGAATCGCGCCGCCCAGCCACTGCCCTCCACACCTCCCACCCAACTCGACGTGCCCTTGCCTGATTGGGCTTCCCGCCCTTTGGCCCTCCCCACGCCATTTGAGGTCGAGGAGTTCTTCCGAAGGAACGAGGACACCCGCTGGGCAGTACGGGAGTTCAAACGGCGGGACCTCGAGGGTTTGTTTGGGCCCTTCGATTCGGCGTATCCTCGGATTAGTCGCTTATTCTATCAGAATATGGTCCTGGTCGAAGACGAGCCCGACAAGCTATCCACCGTGATCGATGGTGTAACCGTCACGGTTACACCCGGTGACATTGCCGCGGCACTCCACTGTACTAGAGCTGTTTCTGGTTACGCACCGTTCCCGGATGGCGTAACGTTGGACGAGATTGTTGGTGACATGTGCGGAGGTCGCTACGGCCGCCGCCAATCGCACACTCGCCGTGCATTTCTACCCGCGAGAGTTTGGTTCGTTGATTCTGTCTTGAAGGCCAATGTCTGTGTTTCGGGCCACCACGAGGAGCGGAACGGGACGATCTTGGAGGCTCTGTACGCCTTCCACAAGGGATACGAGGTATCGATCCCGGATTTGATTTGGGGGGAGATGCTGAAGTTCTACGAAACATCGAAAGTCCGTCAAACCCCTTCGGCCCTTGCTCGTCGTCTGCCGTTCCCCACGGTGATTACTACCTTAGTTCGCCGATACTACGACATACCTAGCGATGAGGATGAGGAATGTAATTTTAAGTACTTTGATCAATCCCGTTGGGACACAAGTTTCCGGGCTTTGCAGCCGTCGGCCGGACTTCCACCCCCACCTCCTCCCCCTGCGCCTGTCGTTGACCCGATTCCTTCTCTGGCCCCGGCTTCTATTGATGCATTGCGTACCGAGCTGCTCGCAGCCATCCGTAGCGAGATTGCAGCGGCTCCTCCTCCGCCAGTTTTGCTTACCGAGATCGCAGGCATCCGTAGCGAGCTTGCAGCCCTCCGTGCTCAGCACGCGGCCTTGGTTGAGCTCCATGAGCGCGAGATGTCTCTGGCTCTCTCTTCGCTACGGGAGTTGCGTGATCGGCGATGACCAATACCAGAGGCTAGATTAATCTATATTGATATTATTAGCAAAGAAAGAAATGGATGATTTTTATGATATGGTTTGATATTTAGAGTGTTCATAGTTTGGCTAACTATGATGTATGTATGCATGTTTGCTCTAAGTATTGGCGGAATTCAGCCCAACTCTTTTGCTGCATTTACTGTATTTACTTTGAGTTGCTTTGTTATTTTGTGGTGTTGTTTTGTTTCTTTGCCTTAATGAACCTTAATTTGGCAAAATGACATGAAATAACAAAGGATTAAGTATGTGAAAATTGAACTAATTGAAATTGAATGTGACCCAGTACGTGGATTTGGTGTAGATGATTTGGTGTTAAGCAGGTGTTGTTTATGAAACCTACATTTGGTTGAGATTTGGTCGTTTTGACTCAATTTACTTTCTGAAATGATCAACCACAAAGTTGCTAAATGTCTCCTAAGCTTCCCATGGATATATTTTCAGTGAGAAAGTTTTACATTTTGGGAGGACTAAAAGCTGAATCACTCTCAATTGAGGACTGTGAGCTCTGGCATAGATGGTTTCTGCAGTTTTGGGAAATGGGGGATCTGCAGTGGCGAAATCTGGTGATGGTTTCAGTTTGAATTGTTTTGTTGCCTATAACTGGATATGGAGTGGCTATAGTTATTGATTCTGGATATCCAAACTGCAATAAAGGTGACTTTGTTTTGGGACCTACTGGGGGAAAAGAATAGTCTTATTACAGGACTGGGGACACTCTATTGAAAACACAGATGTGCGTCCTTTGTATTATATCAGGATCCTTGGTTTTCATTTGGTGCTGCAATTGGTATGCTGTGCTGCTGGTGTGGAGGCTGCTTGGATAATGCAGTTTTTTTCTGCAGTTTCTATGCAATTTTTCTGCTGTTTGCTGGGAAGGTTCCGTTGGTGCTGAAATTTGATGCTGCTGCTGCTGCTGCTGGTGTAGAGGCTCCTTGGATGCTGCAGTTTTGAACAATGTAAGGCGCCATCCCGAATTTTGAATAAAGTCAGCTAAACAACATTGCAATTTCTAGAATTTGTTTGGTAGAATACTTATCACAAACCTATATTTCAAAAACAACATACTCATCGCTATTTCCCATATCATTTTTTTTTTTTTTTTGCGGAATGATTTTCACGAATATGAGAACTTCTTTTTAGTGTTTTCTCCGGAATGGGGTCTTTTTCAAAAGGTTTGTACTAGAAAACAAGTTCTGAATTGTCGACTAAACAATTCTATTTTCTGTTAAATGAAAGCAGAAAGCAGATTCTGACGAGCATAGCTCACTTTTCAGCATTGTGAATGACTGGTATTTTGTGTTCTCCCGTGCACTTGTTAGCCATCTGGCTGATACAATGACATCAAGCAATTTAGTTTCTCAGTGAACAAATTCTCTCCTTAACTATTTTTTCCCTCTCTGTCCCTTTTTAAATAAACTTTTGTTAGTTCTCTTTGTTTTGATATCTTATATTATGTGTGTATGTAGTTCATGCCAGTGAATATCCTTCTCGCATTATAATTGGCTGGATACTTGTGAAAATCACCACTGAAAGATTTGCATGGCATTGCAATTCGTAGTTGCTCTGCAAGTAAATCAACAGTGTTTCCAGAAATAGTTTTGCAAAACAGTACTATTCTGTTTGGCTGAACAATTTTCTTTTTAAAAGAGCTTTAAAGCTCGACACTGTCAAGGACACAATGATAGAGAGTTTTCCTCCTTTTCTTCTGAAATAGTTGGAAGTGGAACTGAAATATTGGAAGATGAGTTGTCTTGTAAAATATGATATGATTGTGCATCGCACATTGGATCATCACCAAACACCTTATCCAAACATATTGCTTTGACCTTAGTTGCTATATCTAAATCCCGCTATCTTCTTAAAGTCTCATAAACTAGTTTTAAGACAGCAAAGAATTAATCAATCACAATCCATTTAGAGGGTATCATTTCTACAGGAGATTTAGTGAGCTTGTTTCTTATTAGCATCCATGCGGTTTGGGACGAAGCAAATTGACCATTTGGGGATTCAATGCGCTACAAATTGAGAGGCATCAGCATCCCTCTCTATGGCGGTTATGTTTACAGTTTTGATTTTGTTACCATAAGATATATATATATATATATATATATATATATATATATATATAAACACCAACTGTTTGTTGAATGTCTCAGAACGATGTTGCCATTAATGTTACTCTGAGTTGCTTCAAGTAGAGGGCTAACCTTTACAACTAAGTTAATTTATTTTGTGGCATGAATTTAAGTTGTTTTTATTTCTTGGTTCCATAATTCAGAAAAGAGAATCTTTTTACATTTTGACTTACGTATATGACATCATACGGGTATCTGGAAGTAAGAGCAATGGACAGATCAATGGAAATTACCAAATAACTCCTGGAGAAAGAGAAACATCAAGAGAGCTTGAAAGAAGCACTGGTTTCAAAGGATACCGAAAGGCCCAAAGACTATGAAGCTCAAGCTGAATACCTCTTACTGGATCCGTGGATGAAGTGCGACTTTCTTCCCTTTGTCCTATAGCCATGTTTGATTATGGGATTTTGTTGAGGAAAGGGGAAAAAGGAAAAGAAGTAGTACTCCTTGTTTGATTTGATTTCTTTATGGGTAATCAACAACAAATTAACTTTGTATACCTCTTTACGTTTGCTCATTTTCTTAGCTTTAGAGCCTATTAAAATGTTAAAAGGCCTAAAGAACTCGGTGCTACTTCTGGTTGATGTTTGTCTTTTGATTTCTGTGCAGGTTGATTCTTGTTGGGTCGTCATTACTACAGTTGTTTTGTAGTGATTATCTCCATTGAGTCCATGTTCTCTAAAACCCACTGACACACGTTTCTGGTATGCTCTCTCTAGCTCTCTCCCTGTTTCCCACTTGAGTCAATCTCACAATTGGATCCTTTTTCTCTTTATACATCTCAGCATCTCAATCATAAACACACATTGATATTTTTTGACACATGTCTAGAGATATGAATGTGTACGTATATATCCATTTCTTATTCTCTCTTTAGGTAGAGAAAAGGTCAGAGATAGGGGATGAAGGCCCCTTTGTTCTTACTTGTTGCCTGAAGCATGATTTGGTAGAAAACGTGTTTTGAAGGTTTTAGCCAAACACCAAAATAGAAGTTTGGTAATTGTCAAAGATATTTCAGAAAAATATTTTCCCATGTAAAATATTTTTACGTTGAAATAAACAGAGCATTAGTTAGATTCTTTTCAAGGATGAAATAAATCAAGGAACATAATGAGTAATTAACTGTACAATAGAGTGCACTGTGCTTTGGACAATGATATTTCGACATGCTTTTGATGACCGGATTTTGCATCTTTACTTATGATGCTTTAGGTCGTGCTATCTTTATTAGATTTGAATAAATACTTGCTTTTACGTAATGTTTGCATTTTTTTAGAGCTGACTATGACTTTGAAACAAATTTTGTGCAAGCCTCAACGGAGACATCACTAGCCTTCCCTGCATCTCACTAGACTACCACCACCATGGGTTTTAGTTATTTGCAAGACAATTACACTTTCAGTTAATTAACTTTAGGACCATAGTGTGCCCACTGCCCAAAATGGTTGTATTTGTCTCTAGGGTTTGCCCAACTTCTCTTTCTAAGCAGCTCCCTTCCATTGCCCGCCATAGCTCCATTCCTTTGCCAAAAATTGTTTTGCCGACTCCACCGATCGCCAGGACAGATTGGTTCCACTGCTGCAAGTTTGGTTGCTTTTGAGAAGCACTGATGTCTGCTCTATTTCTGGCTAGATCACCAAATCAGCCACATCTTCTACAACCGGTTCTTCATTCCAATTTTCGTTCCTTTTTTCGAGCAATGGCATTTGCATTTTAAACATTTATGATGTCCTTTTATCCATCAAATAATGGTGGGGAGTAGATTTTGATGGTTTATAATACATTAATTCATTTTGAAGGAGCAAATTTTTGTTGTTTTAGCATGATGTGATCATAAATGGGAACCAAAATTGTTCAGACAGTTATATCTACCAGAGCAGGCATAGAATCTTCAGTCTACTGCATTGAAGATCTTGCTCATGAAAAGTCATGAATCTTATTTTCCGTGTGTTGTAGGTCTTGACCATATGACAAGCAATATTCCTGTCGCTGAGGCATTTGACAGTCGTACTTCTTCGAGAAAAATGCCTCGGTCTTCACTATTTTTCGCTATGCTAGAGCCTGGAAGGAGCATCAAATGAAAAGAAATGGAGGGCGAGGTTTGATGAAATGAACAAGAAGACTGAGTGGACCAAACTCGAGTTTGATGGCGTAGGTGACTTGAGGATACAGTGTGTAGTATTCACAGAATTGTGGTGGAGTTTGAATGGATATGAAGATGCCCTCTTCATTGTTTTCTCTGCTTTGTATTGTTGTAGTATTCGTTTGTTGGTATTCAGGAATCATGACAAATGATCAGTTCATCTTTTTTGTTTTTTGATCCGAATGATCAGTTCATCTTGAGTTCATTGATTTAATATAGAGTATATTTTATTTTATATTAAACTAAGTATGTTATAGTTGTTGATTTGTGTTTGCCTTCAATGTTGTAGGTACGGGTAATCGATAGTTTCTATACAGGACAAATCGGCCCTGATAGCCTGATATTATAGAAGCCTAAAGTGAATTTTTTTAAATGGGAATTACTTTTTAACAAAAGAAAAATCAATATAAGTGGCTAATATAAGCTAAAAAGTTTTCTTTGGCTCTATGAGGTAAAAATAAAAAGGTTAAACATGAAATTTTAAATTCGTAATACCATTAGAAAAATACGAAGCAAAATTAACGAAGTACTAGATTTGACAATTAGACTTGTCTCACCCTAAACGAGGCGGGTTTTTCACCACATTTTCAGGTATAGAGTCGGGGTGGGAGTAAAAATTCTAAAACCCGACCGGGTTCGGGTAGGGTTCGGGGTGAAAGTACCCGTCCCGATATTACCCGTCCCAATCTATATATGTATACATTTTTATATACATATCCTCACATTTTTATCCTAGTAATAAAATAGGAATGGAATTATTAGGCTGTGGGCTGGCTCAGGTAGGGGCCTAACTTTTTTACACAGCCCAATAGAAATTCAGCCCAATACAATTGTACAAACTTACAAACCCCTTCCTTGGGGCTCACTGCCGCTGTACAAATTCAGATTATTATTTTTTTTCCTCGCAGAATTGTTTGATTTTATTGTTGCATTCGTCTTATTGAGAATTGAGAGAAAAGGCCGGGGCGGGTAAACCCGTTACCCAATAGGGGCGGGGACTAGGGAATTTTTTATTACCTAGTCGGGTTTCGGGACATGGAGGGGGAATTCGGGAATTTTAAGATCGGGGTACATCAAAATCTGTCCTGCCCCATTGCCATTCCTAATCATACACAGCGTTTGCCCTAACAATTAGTTAAACATTTTTTTAATTAATGCTTGCCAAAACAAAGCTCCAGGGTAATCAAAATACTAATGGACATAAAAGTCCCACTCACTCACCCAAAACAAAATGAAACAAATTATATATCTATTAGGAAAGTGATTTTGGCACTTCACATTTAGCCATTAGCACTCCTCCTTTTGCTTTTACTCTATGTGAAATTACTGAATTACTCTTTATTTTGTTAGTGTCTATCCACTTTAAAGGGTAATTTGTTAATTTCAAATAGAAAAAAAGGACAAAAAGTGGAGTGTCAAAATTAATTTTCTATCTAGTATATACCTGTTAAAGGAACAATAGGGCTCAGAGATGGCCCTAAATTCAAGGGTGCATACCGTACACACTCACATTTGAAATCTCTATGAATTTATACTTTTGTGCTATCTATTTTTTCCCTTAAAATATAATTATTTGAATTTTGAAGTGAAATATGATGTTGCTTCAACTTATAATCAATTCAATTCAATTAACAACACATCTAGAACTTTAGCAGACTTGATTGTATGAGTTTTTTTCTTTATAGCATGAATCAACTGCCATTAATAATAGTAATGAAATTAGGAATTGTCTTATCAATCTCGTATTTTTCACCAAATAAATATTAATGTCCCATAAAATTGGTTCTTCTATAGCTTAATTTTGAAAGTTCAGGCCGAAAGGGAATTTTGTGCTGATTCAAACGATGACGTACAGAAGCAAAAATAGTGCATGTTGCTGTTATATATATATTATCGGCAAAAATAATTCATTCAAATAAAAAATCAATATAATAAGAAAAGAATAGCATTGAGAGAGTTCCGGAAAGTGCACAATGTCCTCCTACTATTGCTACTCGCATATTCTCAATCTATCTCTCGCCTCTTGTTTATTATTGTTGGGTTCAATTTTCACCGGTAGGTTATTTAATTTTAAAAAATAATTTTTCCACTCTTTTTTTAGTTTCACAGTCCACACTTGACACTCCCCCTTTTTTCTTTATTATCCTTAAATGTGTGAAAAATCAAAATAGTAAATTTCCATTGATAATGTCAAAAAAGGGTGTGTGCATAGTAAAAAGAGGAGTGACAGCGTTTATTTTATGTATTGTTTTGAGACTTAATTTCACCTGCAGATTATTAGAGTGTCATAAAAGAAAGGGGAAATTACAGTAATTCCCTTCCAACTATACCTAGGTAACGAGTTGCCCCTTCCATCGTTTAACTCGGACACTTAACCCCTTCATCTTTTATAGCGTGACACTTAAGCACCAGACGTTAGTGGGCCTGTTAGTGAGCTGTTATGAATTTAAACGGAAGGTCATGTGAGCAGTACATGACCTTATTAATGACAAGTCATGCCCTTCTAAATACATACAACTGTAAACTTCCTGTGATGAGTGATGGAAGGTAGAACTGAGTCTTCCAATAGGGATTCAAATATGCTGTGCAATTGTGACATTAGAGCACCATTGATTAATGTAGTGCATTCTAACCCAGAAACAGAGTACTGGAAATGGTAGTGCGCATTCCTCGTGGAAACATAGAGGATCAAATAATTCCTTTTACCCTGCCCTAGTCCCCGTACACACCCCCCCCCCCCCCCCCCCCCCCCCCCCCCCCCCCTCTCTCTCTCTCTCTCTCTCTCTCTCTCTAAACCCCCGAGTGAAACCCCTCAAAACGCTCGGCCAACAGCCTCGTCTCTTCGGCGACTACTACAGTACCACGCCAAGGCCAGCGCGCTTTTGAGCCTCGCTTCGCCTCCCTCCCTCTGTCACTCACTCTCTCTCACACACACGCTGGGTCTGGAAACACACGAACTGGAAATTGAACTCGACGGTGTGGTGTATTTCTGTGGGTTTTCGACAGTGAAATCGGAATCGAAATCGACTGCGACAGTGAAATCGACGGTGGGGTTGTGGTGTGTTCGTTTTCTAGCATCATGCCGAAGAAGGAGAGCAGAGCAAATTGTCTGTACTAGGTCTGCTTCAAATAGGGTTCTGCCCCGAGCCAACTCGTACAACCGGCCACCACTCTTCGCACGCAATCATGATCATTGGCCAAACACCATCTCCGGGTGACAATTCATCTGCATCTTCCTCCTCAGCTGCCACCACTGCCAACCCTCCTCCACCCGCCCAGCCTTCAACCACCGATCAACGGAGCTTTCATACCGAACTCATAGACATTCGTACGGATATTGCGACCTTTTCTGAGCTGCAGGCCACCTTTGCTGAGCGCCTTAAGGGTAACTTTTCTGAATTTAACTCCTTATTGCAAGGTATGCTTGAGACATCAGCTCCCAATGTCACACACTCTCTGGACAACCAATCTGATATCCAACTACCCCCTCAAATACCCATTCAATGGCCATCCGATTCTCTAACCCAAAATTGGGTGATATCCCTGATGGAAACATTGGATTGGGCATCAAAAAATCTACCCGCTTCGGAATTTCCTACACTACTCCCCGTAGAAGTTTTTAA
This sequence comes from Rhododendron mucronatum var. ripense, assembly GCA_019656295.1. Classification (NCBI taxonomy): domain Eukaryota; kingdom Viridiplantae; phylum Streptophyta; class Magnoliopsida; order Ericales; family Ericaceae; genus Rhododendron; species Rhododendron mucronatum. Next base: position 1,702,610 of record BPLT01000039.1, on the reverse strand, counting down.
TGAATTGGTGCGTTGTGCTTCTGAAATCCTTATCAAAGAACCTAATATTATTCGAGTTGACGGGTTGGACACCGATTCGAGGGTTGTGGTGGTCGGTGACATACATGGGCAGCTGCATGACCTCATCTTCTTGTTACACGATGCGGGATATCCGGCAGACAACAGAGTGTTTGTATTTAATGGTGACTATGTCGATAGAGGGGCTTGGGGTCTTGAGACTTTCCTTCTCTTATTGGCATGGAAGGTATATAAGATTCACTTGTATACATAGCTTTAGTACATTACTGAATTCTAAAATCAAAGCTTTGTTGTGTCTTAGGTTGTGGGGCATTTTAATGGTGTCAGCTTTGTTTGGTGGTTTTGTTGTTTCCCGTTGTCTTTTTCATGTTTGACACTGATGATACTTGATGAGCCGTAAATTGCTAAAATGACATGAAATATGAAGGTTTAAGAATGTGAAGAATTGAGTTAATTGAAATTTGAATGTGACCCATTATGTGGATTTGCTATAGATGATATGTGCTAAACATGCTATGTTTACAACACCTACAATTGATTGAGGTTTGGTCGTTATGGACTACATTTACTTTCTGAAATGATCAACCGGAAGGTTGCTATGTCTCTTATGTTAGAGTTGTTATTTGCGGCTTGATTTAATATATGGTGAGCATGGTTGCACACCATGCTAATGATTGCTGTTGTTTTTCGTGTATCCTAATCTTAGAATATCATCATGGTTATTGGATTGTTTGAAGACTTGAAGTTATACAATTTTGTTGTTCATTATCGGCCCCTTTAAAAAATATTTTGTAAAAGTCAAAGGTTCAGGCTTTCTTTTTGTGCTCACCCAAAATGTCATCATTTTGTTAGAAGACAATTTATGCTCCTCTTTGTATAACCAGACCACTATGTAGATATAATCCAATTTGGTTGCATTTTTTTTTTTGGTGTTGAACAAAATAAACATTAGCTGGATGATATGCATTTTGCAGGTTTCTATGCCCAAGAAGGTCTATCTTCTTCGAGGTAATCATGAATCGAAGTACTGCACTTCGAAGTATGGATTCAAGAAGGAAGTGGAGGCCAAATATGGGGATAAAGGAGTGGATGTTTACGGGAAATGCCTAAATTGTTTTAAACGTCTTCCTTTAGCCTCTGTCATTGGAGGACACGTTTACACCGCCCATGGAGGGCTTTTTCGCTCTATAGCCACTACCAGAACTAGAGGAAAGAGGACTCGAGGAAAGAAGACTTGTTATGAAGATAGTTCTTTAGTTCTTGGGTCATTGGAAGACTTATCAAAGGCGAAGAGGGAAGTGATCAGTCCGGAGGAAAGTTCCAACTTAATTCTGGGTGATGTCCTATGGTCAGACCCGGCAATGAGCCCTGGACTTTCTCCAAATGAAGAGCGAGGAGTCGGTATATTATGGGGCCCGGACTGCACAGAAGAATTCCTAAAGAAGTCTAGCCTAAAGGTGATTGAAAAAGCAATGTTCCCTTTACTCAACATTATATTGTGCTTACATATCAGTGTTACTATTGGTCAATGCTTTGATGAATTTCTTTCTGCGTTCTGAATTTTTATTATCAAATTGGAGAAGGCATGACCTATAAATACCAAAAAGCTTGATCAAATTGTTACATCATCTCATTTCTTTGGTAAGTCTCAAATTATCCTAAAGGATTAAGCTTTAATGAAATGGGCTTAAAAATGCATATCAGGCTATTCCTACACCCTTCACAATCAAATCCCGTCACAAAGGAAGAGATACAAACATCCATATGCACAAGGGAAGAGATGAATGAAAATTGGGAACCACCGCAAATTGGGAGAATTGTGCCCTCCCATAAACCAAAGTTTTAATACCATGGAGAATTAAACCCATCACCTCCCAAAAGACCAAAGATTTGACACCGTGATACTGCAACAATTTTGACCAAAGGTTTAGTTTTTAGTAAACATGCTCAATAGTGTATATCAATCCAGCATCTCTACCTCCTTTTCGAGCAATATAATAGAACATAGGCTGATAGTGATGCATAAAGATGCTTATTAGTTTTAACTCATTAGTCACAGTCTTTAGAATTTTAAACTTCACTGTGTAGCTGCATTTACAGATTAAAATTGATTCTTTCAAGCTTATGTTTCATTCGATGCTGAAGGATGGGGTCTATAGTGAACTAAAAGTACAGATGATTTCTCGGTATAGAGTATAGTTTTCTGGTTGCAATTTGCACAAGTCTCTTTCTCTGTAGAGTAGAACTTGAGTGTTGGCTGGAAAAATGTATTGGTTGGTTAATCTTGTGTACTTCTCGCTTCGGGTGTAAGCTCCCCCCCTCCCCCCGCCCCAAGAAAAAACCACACTGGCGGCTCCATAGCCACCACCTTATGGTATTCAAGGGAATACCCCAAGTTTTGATTTCATGTAGATAATTAATATATTTTGCATTCAACCCATTGGTTTGAACACCCCTCACAGGAAAATTGAACATTTAGCATAAACATTAACACACCTAACCAAAAGGATGGAGTCACTTGTGAGTCAATTGACACCACTTAGTACTTTTCCAAAATTGTCATTGTTGTTATAGGTTCGAAATTAATATTTATTCACCACATGGAAGGCTTTATATCACAGTCAGCACCCTACCTATGTTGGCAAACTGTCCAACAATTCCATAATGTTAAAAACTCTTGCCTTCTTATATTCACAGGGCCAAAATTCTCTCTCACCACATTTTGGTGGTCAATGATTGTTTATTTGTTTGTGGTTTCTTCCAAATTTTAAATATTTCATAATGGCTTAAATTATTGACATGTTTCTTATTAGAAGATTAATACCAATTATAATATAGATTTTTTTGCATAGATATTTTTATAAGTAAAATTAGTAGATACATATTTGAAGAGCTTTTATTTAATGAATACCCTGGCCAAATATTCTGGAGCCACACTGGAAAAAACAAACAAACAAAAAAACACCTATTTATTGTCGTTGTCATCTTTGGATTTACTTTTGTGTTTAATAGTATCTATCAAGTTGTATGACATTACATAGTGGAATACAATGTTCCATCCTAACTAGTCATTCGCCATCGTTGTTTCCTATGTTACCAGGGAACTCTACTACCGTAGCGAATTACGTTTTGGTATGAATGTTCCAAAACATGGTACACTCCCGTTCCAAAATGGTAAATTTAGTGATCCAAAGCGATCCCTTTAGTTTTCCCAAAAATGTCAACTTATAATGGTAAAAATAGAGAGAAAATAGAACTTTGGTCGGAGAAAGTGTAAAAGGTTCAGTCTTTATACTCCTAGAAATATGTTTTGTATGAATAATTTGACAAACAATGTTTAGTTGCACTAGATGTTTATCGCTTGGAAGAGTAAGTTCTAGTTTTGTTATTTATAGAAGCCTACCCCTAGCGTACCACAATTTAAGCATGTGGCGTACCGTGTTTCAGTTCTCGTTCCTCATACCGAAACGGTCCGCGTTCCAAGTAACATATTTGTTTCTACAGTTAATAATCAGATCACATGAAGGTCCGGATGCAAGAGAAAAGCGGACTGGTCTAGAAGGGATGGATGAAGGGTACACAATCGATCATGTCGTGGAGTCCGGGAAATTGATTACTGTGTTCAGCGCTCCTGACTATCCCCAGTTCCAGGTACTTTTTGTGACGGATCGTCTTCCCCGAGGCTGCTCTAGTTGCATCTGCAACTTTAGTATTTGCTCTTCTGTTGTGATTTTATCTACATCTCCTTTCAACGTATTCAATCTTGTTTCCAATTTTAGTTGGGCTACATAATGGAATAGCATTTTGTCTGCTATTTATAGTTTTTGCCTATTTTGCATTCTTCTTTATTCTACTAAAATATAATTTTGAAAAAGTGTGCCTTCTTTTGTCACTTATTTTATCATAAATTGCAAGGATATTGGGTGGCAAAAAACTTTACCTCCTTGATAAATTAGGTGAGTAAGTTTTTCGTGAGAACTGGTTATATGTTTCTAGTAAATATTTCAATGCCTTCAAAATTGGGTTTATAGATATGACACAGAGACCGGACCTATATCGAAGGTTTCAATTTGGAAGCATATAATGATTGGCTTCTATTTTACGCCTTCCCTTTTCCCTCAACGTTTCTTCATGAGGCCAATACGTCTTTCTGGAACCTTGACAAACAGGAGTTATAGTTCTTTGATTCTTTGAACATTAAGCTGATCATATCCTTCAATGGACCCGATATTCGCACTAACAAAAACAATTGTTAATATATACCTCTTAAACATGCTTTTGCTTTTTGTTTCGAATCTTTTCCACTCTACTACTTTGGCTTTGGTAAGGACAGAGGTCCCTGCTTAAGCCGTTTTTTTTTTGTCCTCTGGTTCTTTGGGATACTGCAGGGTGGTCCAAACCACAAATCACTTTACTAGACCATCGCAGATAGAGTATTCTCATGCGCCCCTAATTATTTCACTGCCCCAATTGACCATTTCCTTGAGATTCTTCGACATTAGATGAGATACTGAAAGAGCCAATATAAGTGATATGCCAAAATAGATTCCAAAAAGTAAAGAGTGGACTGGCAGACCTAAACTTCAACTGTATCGGCAACAAGAAGGATTCCCGATAAGCATGATAAGGGCCGATGCTGACCTCGCTTATCTACCATCAGATAGTATCAGGAAAAAGCAAATGTGTTGATTTGATAGGAATGTGATGCTCCTTTTCGTAAATCACAATAGGTAATCGAACCTGCGTAGTAAGATTAGTTGAATGTCAAAGTTCTATTTGAGAAAATACGCTACTTATCATAAAAGATGGTAATTTTATGTTGATCATGATAGCTGATTTTTGCTGAATATAACTATTTCTCAAAAAACAACAATCTAGGTTCTACAGAATCCCTTGACACCAGACCTTTGATAAGATTTTGCCAAGTATGAGACATTAATATGTTTGGTTTTAAGGCCTGGACAATATTTTTGTGCATTTACACTTGATTGTATACGTTGGATGAATTGTCCTAACGCAAATTTTGGAAGTTACTCTTTTCTTTGGTTAAGTTGGATGAATATTTAGTTATGTCTACTTCTTTCTTGCAGGCACGAGCAGAAAAACGGTTCAACAATAAAGGCGCATACATTGTTCTAGAACCCCCTCATTTTGATTGTCCAGTGTTTCACAGTTTTGGAGCAGTTACTCCAAGACCTGAGGTATGGATCTTGTAGAAGAAAATATTCATTAATTCTATGTTTCTATCGGATGAATTAATGAACATAGCTGAAGCTCTCATTCTAAAATCTATTATGAGGCATTAGAGGAGAAACTCATTCCTAAGACTGCTTTGATGATGAATTTCTAGTGGAAATCTATGGAGTGAAACCAAAAAGGTCAAGAATTTAGAGGATAATGAAGTGAAGAATTTATTTATCTAGCTTATCTGTGCATGTGGATCATTGATAGGCTAAATTGGGCTTTCTTGGATCAGATAGTTGTATCATTGTGTATAGACCTGGTAACAGGTCGTGTTTGTGTCATGTTAGTCGGGTTCATGTCACAAACCACCCAACCCGAACCATTTAAATTCATGTTTCTTGAGTTGTGTTATTTTCGTGTTTCGTGTTAGAAATGTTCAACCCTAACCCGTTAACTTCGTGTCCGGTTCGTGTCATGTTATCGTGTCTGTTGCCCAACTCTATATAGAATTACAGATATACCATGTATTATATATATATATATATATATATATATGTTCGTGTTAATGGGTGACACAGATTAGTAACCGTGTTGATCGTGTTAATTTCGTGTCTCACATGTTCAACCCGAACCCGACCCATTTAGAATTCGTGTTTCTCGAGTCGTGTCATTTTCGTGTTTCGTGTCAGAAATATTCAACGCTAACCCACTAATTTCGTGTCCAGTTCGTGTCGTATTATCGTGTTCGTTGCCGAGCTCTAATTGTGTAAGTGTATATATATATCGGTGTTTTCATATGCAATGAACAATTGAACTTGATTTAAATTGCATGGCAGGCAAATCCTTATTATGACTATGCGAATGTACCCGACTCCGATGAAGATTTGGACTTGAATGAGACCGACTCCGATGAAGATTTGGACTTGACGTCAATGGTGTCACAATCTTCGTGAAAGAGTTAATTGAGATAGGTACCATTCACCCTTTTTGTATAAAGATGACGTGCTCTTTATTCTCTTCATTGTCCATAATTCATTTAGTGATCGGTGACAAAATTCCCTGTAAGTCAAACATCGAGATATGTTTACAGTTTCATGTGTCATATCTAGAAAAGCAAATTGTAAATCAAGCTACAGATAGCCGTTGCAACCATTCCTTACAGTTTTGTTCTTGGTCATGCTCTTTGAAAAAACATTTCAAGTATGAATCACGAGCTGTTTGGGGAATTTGTTATATAATCTTCTTTTGTTGCTGGCTGCTGAGCACCTTTTATGTAGAACGGAAGCAAAAAAATATGTGACCGCTAATCCTGATAGAACATGTAAACACATTATTCGATTAAAAAAACTAAGTTGTGTTATTGTTATTGCACATTGAATATCAATAAAACATGTTCTTGGCAATATAGAGAGGCAAAGATATATTTACTAATTGTTTAAATGTTGCGATGCAGATAGGAGGGCAGAATGAGTGCCATTTTGAGAATTTCTTTCTATTGCGCAACCTCAGACACGAGATCTTGAAGCTGCAGGATTACTAAGGTGGATAGCAAGGACATTCATCAGGCACAGTCTCCGGTTGTAGGCAAACAACACCTTTTGTATCGAGCTAGTGCAGATGTTTCATTTACAGTATAGCTTTATTTCCTTTGTGTTGTTTATCATTGTAAACTGTTTTATTTTTCAATGAAGTTCTAACCACTGAAAAAGAGGAGAATGAATATTTGGGGGACAGAAAAGCAATGATAAATGGGCCAACCACAGTTAGCATAGAAGAAGATTTCTCACTGTGTGCAAAAAAATTCAATTAATGTTGTAATTGACATAGCAGAGGTGTACTAGAAATGGGCAATGAAATAGGAGTCTCTCTCTCTCTCTCTCTCTCTCTCTCTCTCTCTCTCTCTCTCTCTCCAAATTATGTCCAAGATTTTAACAGTTGAGCTGAATAAGAATGCCTTCTACAACTTAATGGATTTCTTAAGACTAATTGGCTTATTTCGCCAAAAAGCCCTTGTGTCATGCTGCCACAAGAAGCCATACGTAGTTTCATCATGATGCATAGATGCTACTCCACGATGATAGTGCTCAGACTCATCTGATTCATCTGATCCAGTCCCCACAAAATCCACCATTCCTCCACCTATCTCCTCCACACATGACTCTCCATAGTCCATACCACATCGTCTCTTTCATCATTGGTGATGAGGGAACCTTTTCCATGATATTGTGCCACGCAGAGTCGTGTGTGTGGAACCCCATCATATGCTCTGAGAAATCAGCATAGTCGTATATCACCGCATGAACGTTTTCAATAATGGTAGCATCTACAGGTTGAACTGCATAAGTATTGGTTTGGTCATTTTCTTCCTCTTCTAATAAATCTCTAAGAAGGGATTCGTGGATTTCTGGCCTCCAATTCTTCGAGTTCATTAATACCAATCAAAAACTTGAACAATTTGACAATTCCGATGCCATTCCTAAACAAAATACAAAGAATGAAATTGAAAGGAAGAAAGAAGTTGGATATGATCAGGTGTGTGTTTATACTGAACACTATGCACTTCATGAAGACGGGCTGGCCCAAAGTGAAATTATGGGATGTGGCCCTACATATTTTTACAATTAAACAATAATAATACATATGATTATTTATATAATTAATTTGGTCTATATTGAGCACGCCAAATGCTTTGGTTCGGCAGCCTAGGTGGTTGTCTTGTATCCTCCTTGAGCTAGGTTTGAAACACAGCAGTTACAATTGTGTAGCTTGTTATTTTTGGCTTAAAAGAAGGTAATTTGCTAGGATTCAAACTCGGACATTAGTTGAGGTTTCAAATTGCATTACCACTAAACCATAAGAAAGGCACTTGTCTTTAACAACAAACAAAAATACTTATTTAGAGGGGCTTTGTTTGGCCCTAAATTTGGAGGCTCCAGGCCCGGGCTGCTTGGAGATGATTTGTCCTTTAAATAGACATATAAAAGTTGTCCACGTCCGAAGGATGAAGCTATGACCTTGAGAAATAAGGAGCTATAGCCCATTCCCTTTTGCCACATGTTGCCACGTGATGGGATAGTTGAACTAGCGTTGTCAATTGAATTTGATCATTGGAGTAAAAAAATGCCAATGTCCAAAGGCACTCATGCACACACATTTGAACGGCCAATCATTGGGTACTTCCGGAGTATAACTAGCAGTGCCGGCCCCGATGTTTGAGTTGTCCAAATCCAACCTCAAGCTTAGTTGCCCACTTATTATTAAGTCATAAAAAATTAATAAAAAATACAAGACAAAAAAATCTACGTAACAATGTGCTTTTAATTTGAATTCTATCAAAAAATTAAAATTAAAATGAAATTTGAATTAAGTGCTCTATGATTTAGCATGGTTCGATTCAAAAAAAATTGATGAATTTCTATTTATTTTATCTTTCATTTTTTATTTTTTTATTTTGATCATTGTTCTATATTTAATGATAAATTGAAAAAAAGAAATATTATGGACCAACTTGAAAAAATACAAACCTGACTTAAAAAATGGTTAATTTTTTTATTTAAGTTTTTTTTTTTAAATTGGTGAGCTCTTTGTATACATTATATACATATGCATGTATATTTTTCATATTTGCATACATCACTAAGTGAATGCGAATGCGAGTAGTTGTTTTTTTTTTTTTTGGAGGTGTTTGCCATGCCGTCAAGGTTCTTATTTTCTGTTTTACGAGACAGATCATTCTCTCACAATACATCACTTTTAATTCAAAAAATAAATACTTATTTTAATGAGTGGAACACACCCTAATTGTTGATATAGAAGAAGTATCTCCCAAAATAAAAAATGGATACCAACAACAAATGCCCTTTCACTTCTGGACAAATAAAAAAAACAGCGAAAAGTGGGTGCACTACCGTCAACGAGAGAGAGAGAGAGAGAGAGAGAGAGAGAGAGAGAGAGAGAGAGAAAATGAAATCTCAATGTTGGGCACATGAATTGAACCTGGGTGCACCTAAATATGGGAGAATTTTAGTATGCCCAACAAACCAACACAATCCTTCATGTTGTGTTTGTGTCCAAATAAAAATATATACGTATTTATATTTACATGGAATTTTTATTTTTTGGGTTGCCCTAACCCGGGGGTTGCCCAAGCCGACGGGCTTGTGGGGCTTACCCCAGGGCCGGCCCTAGAAGTATTTTGTGGCTTTGTTACGTGGTACTCCCTGCAAATTAAAGATTGCCACCATACAACATAGGTCACTCATTGTCTGACAACCACCCATTAAAGGGAATCATAATGTCCCTACCAGATAATTTGTCGCCACGTAATTACTCGAGTTGAACGTCCACTTACATGAATTTCCTGGCCCACACTCGCATTTAGCCATTGTTAAAAATAAAATTTATTATGTGTTCGATGTAATCATTCTATTCGAACGAATCGAACCCACAACAAATTCTCTACATACGGCCCCAATCTTTCTCTTTAAGACATTCTTGTGTTTCCTTTAAAAGTCTCTCATCTTCAACCTTTTCTAAAAGTATTTCTTTCTCTACGGACACCTTTAGCCACCAGAAACCATCATAAGAAATGGCTCCAAACCCTCAACAGATAAGGTTCACTGGAACACGTACGGGAGACAAAAATTGAAGAACAAGGTAGCATTCTTAAGACTCAGGTTGGTCCTTAAAATGTTTGGGTCTTATATCATGAAGGAACAATTGAAGTTTAAAAAAGTTCAACTGCCGACGTCAAAGACGTGGGTGGTAACCATGCTAAGCAACGGTCGTAGAGTTCAAATTCGGTGGTTGTGTTCCTGCTGGATTTTAGTTAATCCTTTTAGATGAATCAATCACCAATCAGTATTGAGTTTGATGGTGGAGGAGCATGTTGGTGGTTGAGGGTGATTGTTGAAAAATTTAGGTTTAAGAAGGGTAATTTTTACTTAGATTAATGTTGGCCCAATGGTGTCAGGGCCTTAGACTTAGAGTCCATTTGATTAGCAAAATAGTAATAGAAAATGCAAGAAAGAGGGGAAAAAAAAATTAAACTTTTTGTATGTTCACTTAGCAAGAATATTCTAGAAAGTGGTAGAAAGTAAACTTTCATGCACAACCTTCTAAAGCATGAAAGCTTGCTATACTTTTTCTCATAAAATGTGCAAGAAAATTTTATTTGCTCGACCCTTCTAGACCTTGACCCACAGAGAGTTGGAGAAAAAATTTCACTGTTTCAGTAAACTTCAGAAACGGTGAAAGTTCACTGTTTCACCATACACCAGTCCAAACTTGGAAAGAATTTCCAATCAGTTTTGGAGAACTGTGCAGGATACCAACTCTCTGTGGGTCAAGGGATAGAAGGGTTGGAATCAGAGCTTAGTTCAATCTTGAGATCTCTCGTGCTATATTTGCCACTCTAATTTCTTGGACGGATAAAGAAGATGAAGTGTGTTGGAGCCATAACAAATCGGAAGTTCTTGGTAAAATCAGGCTATGAGTGTGCTCTCAAATTTCTTTATTCAGACTCTTCGTCTCCTAGTTCTTCTGTTTTGCTAAATCCCAGTATGTGGAAAAAAGTTTGGCATTTACCTTGTCCCCCAAAGGCCAGGAACAAACAATGCATAAGCCACAAAGAAAACCTGTTTTGGAGGGAGTGTTCCCGTATCTCTCTGTGTCCCATTTGTTAAGGAGATTGAGTCTATTGAACATATTCTTTCTCGTTGTAAGTGGACCTATGATGTTTGGAATAGTGGCTCTCTTAGCTTGAGCTTTCCGTTTCAGAATGTTATTTGGTCAGCCGTGATGTGGTTCAATGGTTTGGTTCAAATGCTTTCTCATTCGAGTGATGTCTTACCTAGATTGGGTCTTATTGCTCATTTGTCTTGGTCTATTTGGAAGTGTCGGAATTATTTGATTTTCTCTGGTATTGCCCCCTGCCATAGGCGTGCTCTGTGTCATGCTTTTTCTGTGAATCGCGTCTTTTTCGCTTCTACTTGTTCTGGTTGTCTTCTCCGATTCCCGGTCCACTTGAGGATAGTAATGTTCCTAAATGGCAACATCCTCGAACTAAGTTTTTGAAATTCACTTACCCAAAAAAAAAAAAAAAAAAGTTTTTGAAATTCAACTGTGATGTGGCTTTTCACCTGTCGGATAAGCTTGCGGCATTTGGGATTATGGTTCCGTAGCCAAACGGGTCTGTCGTGGAGGTGAACTATGGAAGAATTAAGGTTTCTTTGGCCTTGGCTGTAGAGACATGGGCAATTCGGGTAGCTTGTTCGATGGCGAAGGCTGAGGTGTGGAAGGAACTTTATTTTAGAGTCGGATTGCCAAGAGATGACTGATTAATATGCTCAATGAGAAGGAATACGCAAGCTGGGATATTAAAACTTTCTTGATGATATTAGAGATCTGATTTGGATTGTAATTGCTTGTTTTCTTGGTGTAAACGTGACGTTAAAAACAAAACTGTGTTCATGTAGTTGACAAATCAAACATGAACGAGCCTTTACCGAACCGAGCCTCGTATAGTTCGCAAACGGCTCAGTTCATTTACACGCTTAAGCCCACGTGTAAATGACGAAACAACCTCTCAAAATTATATTTTTGTTTTTCTTAACACAGAACGGTAAGAGAGTAATTTCATTTGTCAACTTCACTGGCAATTTGAACACCATTTTTCCTGTCTTTTCTGGGACGAGATTATTTTGGAGTCTTCTGGAGGGAGGGCAATATCTCATTATACTAGTAATAAAACAGGATATCTCCGGTCCATTTTTGTGAACTCGACAATCCAGTTTTCCCTTTTGTCGGCCCACTCTTGGCCTACTTTGATGATTTGTACCGGTCAATTTTCAGAACTTGCCGAGAATATTGTCCACGTTCAAAATTACATTGATCGGATACAAATTGATATGATTTTGAATTTATATCAATCTAATTTTCAATGAGGTTGATGTTATCAACTTGTTCAAAAAAGTGAATGATTCTTGTTATTAATCACATAATAGGTGCATTTAGTACACACCTCAAAAGAGTGTGTATTGAAGACCTTTTCCACTCACAAAAGCCAAAATTGGATGATTGAGTGCAATTGTCGAGTTGGAGATGATCTTAATCCAAATATTAATATTATTTTGCAATTATTAATGACATAATACTTTCTTCGCTGTTAAAACAAAAAAGATTTAACCCAAATAAATATTATTATGCGCTTATTTTTTAAGGGGGCTAAATAATCCAATAAGCCAATTATACTCACCCTCCCCTTTTCAAAACCACAAACACTATTTGTCTTCTCCTATGTGTTTTACATAATTAATCTTTCATGAATAAATTTGGTCACACTCGGACAGGTAAATTTGGAAATGCACGAAAATGGGTTCAATTATTATATATATTCTATAAAAGTTTGAGGTGTGAGAAAAACAATTACCACTACTTAGGAGTGTTCGGAAAACTGCCGAACCGGCACAAACCGGAAAATCAGACCAAATCAGATATTTTTTCCAATTTTCAGATAGAATCGGTTTGGTTTGATAGAATTGTTTCGGTTCGGTTCGGTTTCCGGATTGGGGGACTGGGGGACTTACACACCGGACCGAACCGGTATAATGCATGTGCAAAAAAGGGATAAATCTGTCCAAACAGGCAATTTGTGCACAAATTTTGTTGTGAGATCCACCACGAGTCCCACATAAACAATCTAAACCGTTCATTAAATATAAAATATATTTTTAAAGGTCTCTGTGAAAATTAGCTCGATTAAATACCCATAGGTACTCGATCTAATTATCTAACTTTTCATTATCTGAAAATCTGAATAAAAATTTAGATGATTGGATCGAGTACCTTTTGATATTAGATTGAGTTGATTTTTCTTGGAGACTTTTGAAAAAATATTTTACATTTAATGAACAGCTTGAATCATTAATGTATAATCCGTGATGGGATCCACAACAAACTCTATGCACAGATGTATGTGTGATTAGTAGGGTTCGAAAAAAATTGCAAGGATATAGGAGTATATATTAAACATCAGATGTCAAATCTTATCCACGAAGTCACAAAAACCCTAAAAGCACACAAGTTCCACAACTGATCTCTCGCGCCGCACCCACAACACCCCTCTCTCTCTCTCTCTCTCTCTCTCTCTCTCTCTCTCTCTCTCATCTTCTTCGTCGAACGTCAAGCCCGCGGATTTAGTACCGCGCCGTTCAAGTCCTGTGGTCTCATCTTCTTCGTCGAACGTCAAGGCTGCCGAAGTACCGCATTGTTCCAACAGATCTAAACTCTTGCTGCTATGTTTTCTTCTTTTACCTATGTCTTTGTTTTTCGTTTAAACTTGTTGGATTTTTTACAGATCTAAGTTTGTGCGTATGAGAACTTTGTGTCTGTTTTGGAGGTTTGACTTGGGAAGTTTGATTTTGTAACTAAGATCTGTAATTTTTGCGTCTGTGTTTGATTTGGGGAGGTGTTTGTGAGGGAGGTTTGTGTTAGCGGCCAAACCGGCCCGGAACCGGCCAAACGGATTGGAACGGAACCGGTTGTGTTTCGACCGATTCTGGTTTACATATTTCTCAAACCGAATATCCGGTTGGGTCCCCAAAAAACGGACCGGTCCACAAAAAAAAGCCAAAAAATCGGCCGAACCGGATCACCCCTATATTGTCAGATGCCATCATATTGTCAGATGCCATCTACTACTAAAGACTAGCGTTTTCCGAAACAAAAGTGCTACATGCGCAAATAGTGCTAGGGCTTGTATAAGCTAGAACCCAAAAGACGCTTGTTCTCTCTCTCGCGATCTCACTGTCTCTCTCTAATCGATCGATCTGCTTGTATGGGTTTGTACTTGTGCGATTTTTTGTTCGCCTAATGTGATTTAACCAAAGGGCTACAGCACTGCATTCCAGTAAGGCATAGGCTAAATAGCCACCTTGGTTCTTAATCTGTCTATTGTTCAACTGCTTTAAACTAGCATGGGAGATTTAGCTACCTTGGCAGATTGGTTTAGGGAGAATTAGCTACCACAAAGTCATGATTTTGTTGCATACCACGTGTTCTTAAAAATAGGGCAATGAGTAGACAAATTGTTACGGTATTACGGGAAGCATGTCATAATATTGCCAATGGAAACACAACAAAAAAATTTGTATGACTTGCGTATGCTCTTCTGGCATTATTTGTTCATGATTGATATAAATTTCGAGTAACGGTAGTTTACTATGTTGAATTTTACTTCTTGTAGTGCTATGCCATGTGGTGATTGAGTTTTCAATTTAGGCTAATTGGATGTTTGATCTTAATATAACAATGCATGGGTTTTGGCTAGAAAGTTGTGTTATGCTGAGGATTTTCTATCCACATTTGTTTCTAAAAAGTGTTGTTTTGTACTGATCCTTCTATTATGTTGTGACTGTTGTATCTTACCTTGGTAAGCTATACACTTCCTATTCTTTATATGCATTCTCTGACCTTGACTGTTGTATCTTACCTTGGCAAGCTATACACTTCTTTAGCAATGTGGATGACGTAAAAGCCCTTGTTTAAGTCTTTATACATTTGCCTATATTTTGTTTAGCAATGTGGATAACAGGTCGAAATTGACAATTAATCTGAAACATAGATTATAATATGGACCTTGACCTTGATGCGCTTTGTAGTGCTTACCCGGGGCCCAGAGATGGGTCTCTTTCTACGCAACACCACTCTTGGGAAGTTTGGGATGCTGATGTGACATTTGGATAATGTACCTACTACCTACCTCATAAACTTTAGTCTAAATTTATCTATCTAACGATTCTAACCCATAATGTACCTGCTAACTACTCAGGTAGTGCCAATTCAAAGAGCTCTAGATGTAACCAAGATAATTTCCAACAATAGCTATTAATACACTTTCTATGCCATTTCCATTTTCACGTTCATGGGACCAAACATGAGAATTTCTGCCCGTAATTTCCTATGTCATCCCCTTTCTTCCAACAACTACTTCCAACATTGAAAACTTCGTCACAGAATATACATCCAGGAGACATTGCCAACTTTCAAAGGAGACATTCAGCAACTTTAAGGTAGATCATTTCAGCAAGCAAATGGAGTCCAAACAACCAAACCTCTAGGTATCAAAAACATGGCCTAGAGTATCTACGTGCTTGGTCACATTCCTATGAATCTTATTCAAATAATTTAATTCTTAGCAATCATGATACTTTGTATTTCATGTCACCCAAAAAACTACCGAATAGAGTTGAATTTATGGTCCCAAGCAATGAATAAGTCTCTATAAGATACAGTAATTGTAGCCAAAGAGCGCGCGTTAGTCCTGAAACACTTTTAGTAAACATGCATACATACAAGATCATTTACTGTCCAGGGTTGAATTTATGATCCCATGCAATGAATAAGTCTCCCCAGTTTACTTCTCGCCATTTGCACGGATCCTAGCATGCATTTATTACTTTATGTATATATGCGGGTGTTTGGACATCAATGCTTGTGATGAGGGTGTGGATTTTGTGAAATAACTTGATATGCATAAATGGTACGAGTATTTAAGGGAAAAATTGATTTGTCAATTATCCTCGGATTGAACTTTCTTAGGAAGTCTTCAGTACAGTCCAGGTCTCATAAAAGACTCATTCATCGCTTTTGATTTAGAGAAAGGCCAGGTCTCATAGACGGGTCTCACCACAAAACGTCACCAGGAATCAAATTCACCATTTTTTATGCATAGGATTGAGTAATTTTCTTTTTGCTTTATTGAACTCTTCTAGTGAACCAAGAAGTAGTGAACCTCCTCCAGGGTAATGAGGGCAATGATTTTACGAGTCTTCTTCTTTTTTAGTAAGTAGTCGTCACGCTACAAAAAAAGACTTCCATGTGCGATGTAGACACATTCTGCTATAACGGATGCTAGACGAAGTCTTGCAAAACAATACAAAAACTTGTTATAGACATCTCTCTTTGTTTTGTGTAGTTAGTTAAGACTTCTTGTTTGAACCCATACTTGGCAGTGCAATACTTTGATTTGTGATTTCCGCGTAGAAGATATACCTTTTCGGGCATAGCAACCTATAAAGTGTGCATGATTCAACTAGTGTTAATTCTTTACCCTTAATTCCATGCGACGGATTTGGATAACCCTGGCATACTAGTTCAATTTGATAGCGAGAAAGGGAATAAGACTTATTCTATGACATTTGATCATCGAATAAGACAATTTGAAACTTAGATGATCACATGTCTTATTCTATTAGAAGTTTTTTCTATTTTCTCACTATTTTAATTGGATTAGTACACCGGTGTTATCTAATTTCATTATATGGAATTAAGGGTAAAGAAATTAACAGTAGTTGAATGATGCACATTTATAAGTTTCTATGCCCAAAAAGGTATTTCTTCTACGTGGAAATCACGAGTTAAAGCGTTGCACTGTGAAGTGTGGATTCAAGTAAAGAAATCTTAACCAAGTACGGAGAGCAAGGGGGAGGATGTGTATAAGAAGTTTTTGTATTGTTTTGTAAGACTTCATCTAGCTTTCGTCATACCAGATGTCTCTACACCGTATATGGAGGGCTTTTTCGTAGCGTGGCAACTACTTCCTAAAAAAAGAAAGACTCTTAAAATCATTCTCAACCGTGAATAAGGTTCATTACTTCTTGGTTCACCGGAAGAGTTGAATAGAGCAGAGAGAAAACTACCCAATACTTAGTATAAAGAGGTGAACTTGATTCCCGGTGATATTTTGTGGTTAGACCCATCGATGAGCCCCGGCCTTTTTCTGAATGAAGGGTGATGAATGGGTGTTTTGTGGGGTCCGGGCTATAATGGAGACCTCCTAAGGAAGTTCAATTTGAAGGTAATTGATAGAATAATTTTTCCTTTAAATGCTCATGCCATTTATGCATATCAAGTTACCCCACATCTGAATCCCATCACCCGCATCGAGGTGCAAACACCCGTATATATGCAAAAAGTAATAAATACGTACTAGGATCCGTGCAAATGGCAAGGAAGTGAACTGAAGACCCATAAACTGAAGTTTAATTCCCTAGAGAATTGAACCCAAAACCTCCCATAAAACCAAAGATGTGATACCATGTTAAGTCGCCAATTGTCCAAAAAGCTTAATTAATTTACTTCCTGATTCGGGTGTTAGTCCCCCCACCCCCAACAAGAAAAATAACACCAAAACGGATTTACTTTTGTGTTAATGGTATTCGCTAAGTTGTAGATTACTAGATAGTGGAATCTAGTGCTGCATCCTTTCTAGTCCTTTACCATTTTTATGTCCGCAATTAATTATCAAATCACATGAAGGGCCAGGTGCAAGGGAAAAACGGGCTGGTCTAGGAGGAATGGATAACGGGTACACAACAGATATGTCGTGGAGTCAGGGAAGTTGATTACTTTGTTCCAGGTGTTTCCTGTGGTTGCTGCACTTTAGTATTGGCTCTTGTAGTTTGGTTGTATCTTTATATTGCCTTCTAACATTTGATAGATGCAATTGAAAAAGTTTTTCATCCATTGGCGTAACACTTTGGCATCTGTTTGTTCTTTATTGGTAAATCGAAAGTTAGATGAGCAAATCTCATCCTTAAATAACCACTATTTGAGGTGGATTCTTGTATGCAATTTAAGTGGTGGATTAGCATTTTGTCTGCTCTTTTTAATTACATACCTATTTTGTATGTTATTCTACTTGGTATAATTTTGGAAATGGGTCTTCTTGTCACTTATGTTTGTAGTTGAGATTTTATATCTCATAACTGGAGAAAGTAGATCCGTTTTGGGTTCAGTGTTTTGAAACTTGAGATGTAACATTTGGAACCTTGTACAGCAGTCTTATTCATGACATGAGGAGTGCGCCTGGGAGCATTGCTCCAAACCCATGGAATAACATATTTTCCCTATTGCTGGGTGGGTTAATTTAGTTTACCCAACAGAAAAGATCATAATGCAGTGGAGTAAAACAGAAGGGTATAAATAGTAGGCAGCTAATCCATATAGAACATGTTGACACAGTTTTTGGTAAAAAGAATTAAGTTGTTATTTTTATTGCACACTGCAAGATCCATATAACGTATTATTGGCAATATGGAGAATGAATGATATATTGTTACTGATTATTTAAGTGCTTTGATGCAGATAACAGAGCAGAATGAGTGCCATTTTGAGGATTTCTTCCTGTTGCACAACTTCAAACACGAGATCGGAGATCTCAAAGCTATCTTTTTGCAAGATTACGAAGGTGCTGCCAGGACATTTATCAGGCCCATTGTCTTGCTGAAAGGGCTCTTTCATCTTTTGTGCAGTTTCGATTTACAGGCGAACAACACCTTTTGTACAGAGCTAGTGCAGATGTTCCATTTACAGTATAGATTATCCTGTTAACTGTTTTATTATTTAATGAAGTTATTACCCTTCTGCCAAAAAGAGAAGAAAGGATGCGGTGTCCATTTCTGTAAGCACACATTCCTCTCCCGAAGTTCCATTGGATATAATAAATTAGGACTAAAGAATGAAAAAAAAAAAAAAGCAGCAGCAGCAGCACCTTGACACAGTATAGATTACTCAACATTCAACAGATAAACTTTGCACACGCTTTTACATACATGCATGAACTAGGAGCCCCACACAGAGTGAAACTGAGGTGCAAATGTGTATCTTTAGACTCTCCTTTAAGCAGGAAATCATTTTGTTTTTAGTCCAACATCAATCAGCTTAGATTTTGGATAATTAAAGATGATCCATATCAAAATAAAATGAAAACAACATCACAAGTTGTCATGTTGCCACAAGAAGCCATAAGTAGTTTCCTCATCATGTACAGATAAAGCTCCATGATGATAGACTTGAGACTCATCTGATCCATTCCCCACAAAATCCACCATTCCTCCGCCTATCTCCTCCACACGTGACTCACCATACCACACCATCATCATCAGCTCATTCATCATTGGTGATGGCGGATCCATTTCCATGATATCGAGCCACAATGTGTCGGGCACGTGGGACCCGGTTGTATGCTCCAAGAACTCGTATTTCCATGATATCGAGCCACAATGTGTCGGGCACGTGGGACCCGGTTGTATGCTCCAAGAACTCGTCGACACAGAGCACCCTCGGATGCACGGTTTCGATAGCGGTAGCTTCTGTAGGCTGAACTGCACAAGTACAACTGGTTTGATCATTTTTGACTTTTCGTCCTCTAGTTCTTCCGTAAGTCTCTCATAAGGGATTCGTCGATTTCTGTGGATTCTAATTCGTCAAGTTCATCTACACCAGTCACAGAACTCGAACAATTTGGCAATTCTGATGCCATTTCCAAACAGAAGGCAAAGAATGGAATTGAAAGCAATAAACAAGTTTGGTAAGTTGGATAGGATAAGGTGTGTTTATACACTTTTACACTATGCACCTCGTGGAGATGATTCGTCCTTTAAATAGACACGAATTTGTCCACGTGTCGAGAATGAAGAAGCCTTTTCCCTTTCACCACATGTCACCATGTGATATAGTTGTTGAACTAGCTTTGCCAATGAATTTGATCATTGGAACTAAAAAATTTCAATGGTCCAGAGACACTTTTGCTGCCCCAACAGATTCGGAAATGTCGAAATTGTTGATTATTTGGGTCCTTCAAATGTTTGAGTCTTATAAAAAGGAACAAACGAAGTTTTAAAAAAGATCAACCGGCGACGGAAAAGACACAAGTGACAAAGGGAAAAATGACTAGTTTTTGTTTGATGCTAAGCAACTGACGACAGAGTTCGAATTCGGTGGTTGGCCTGGCCAAAATCAAGAGAATTGATGGTGACATTGTAACTTTACCAAGGGATTTGCCCGAGAAGTACCGGAGCTGCACATTTGCTAACTTCCGCCAAATTTGGAAAAGACAACAGATTTACCAAACGAAACGAATAGAGATGCTCTCTATATGTGATCTCTATGTGAACCACATCTACCAAATACGCACATGGTGACTGAAACATGTGTCTATTGAACTCATTTTATTTCTTTCAAGGATGTTTAGGTTTGGCCTTCGCCTAAATATCAGGTACATATTGTCTTATTGCCAAACATACACCGAGCAATTTCCAGGCAAAAGCTCCAGGGGTGGCAAACTCAACAAGGAGGCAGAAATGCAATTAACCACGGGTCTACTCCTTGAGATTGAGGCCTGCCTACAATTTCTAGAGGTAAGGTTCCAAGCCAGCCCCAGTGATTGTAACTACAGAAAAGAGAAACGGACAAATGGGTCAGTCTGATGTGCCTGATAGTGTGTTTGATAAGTGGTATCACATGTGCATGATAACATCGTATAATCCTCGATCACAAGGAAATTTTTCACATGAAAACTGACCACGAAGTCGAAGTGACAGTTACCAAATGCTGCATGTTCACTTCATTGCAAAGTTCGTATTCCATGAGTAAAATGTGCCAAAATTGAACACTGCACTTCGAAACTATTGATGCCGTGGCACATGTGCACTTGTTAAAATGTACGACAAGGGATTAGGATAAGTATAGCTTCTAAAAGGATGGGACCCAACACCTTACCATTTTCTTTTGAAATTGAAACATCTATTAGCGGTTTATCATATCTAGCCTACTTCTAATGCAAGGGAGAAGCGGTGCCACCAAGCGGCATAAGCAGACATACTGACAAAGCAGGTGTATATTTGTTCAGAGATTCCGGCCACCTCCCGATTCAAAGCCCCACCTCCCAAATGGAAGTATGGGGCAGATACCAATAGACCTACAAACCCTTTGTTGGGACGCCATATCTATGCCGGAGAGCTATCTGAACTTCCACTGTAACAAGTTGCTTCAAATAACAAGTTGGTTCCAAGGACAGCTGTAGTATTTCCACCACTCACTATTAATTTACACAACCGTTAACTAACAGTTTAGATCTGAATTAGCTTACACTACCTCAAAGAAAATGAAGTCAGAATCTACATGATTCATTGCTCGAAAGAACTTGTTACAGGGCTAAACGCATGTTTCTCTACAACATACCAGAAAGAGGATCTTCTTGTTCTTGAGGATTTTCAAGTGCTACCATATGTTTTCTAAAAGAAGTTGCAGCTTCTTCCCGATGCTCTAGCTGCCCCAGCGCGTCAAATACGATAGCCATCAAATAGAAGGCTTCTGCCGCCAACTCATGATACTGTTAATTAAAAATGTTGTCATCTCACCAATGATAATCACATCTAATAAAGAATAATAAAAAATAAAAAGAAGGATTGACCAGGAAAATTTTGCTCAGAAAACAAAGGTAGTCCACAGTCCGCATAGGAAAGGTAGACTAAGTTGGATTTGGACATTTTGAAAGATATCTAGTAAAGGACAATATGTAATGACAAAGTTGTAACTTTTAAGCAGGATATATTGAGAAAAATTGAAGGGGTTATGATTAGTGAAGGGGATACACTGTCAAGTAGAATTTCCTGATAACTATGCACTTAAAATCAAAACAGAATGATTTTGTTGGTGTTGAACTTGAAGGCCCCAATAATGGGCACAAACAATTCCGAGCCAAAACAGAATGAATATCCAATTTTTTCCAGCATAAATGCTTAAAATTTGAACATTAAACTAGGAAATCATCTGACCTCTAAATATTGAAGCTCTTCAGCAGCTTGGCTTAAGGGATCCAGCACTACTTGAGAATCTTCAAAAACTGGAGATATATAGGACGATTAAAAAACTCATTTCAGACAGGTCATATAGGAATATCACACAAATCAACCTATCTTTCCTCAATAACTAGTTGTTAATAGTGCTTCTGCGGACAGCGGATGGGTGGAGGGGTCAGTGTTGGTGGGGCGGGGCTGCGAGAGTAGCATTTGCTAAACAAGTCCTTTTTCAATATTGAATCGGTTCGTGACAGTATTGCACAATTAATGCTTATCAACTTAATACAAAGTATCAATCAACATGGATCTAAAGCAACAAATTGTCTTGATTTTTGACACTTGTGAACATCCAAGTGGAACAAGGGTCAAATATATGTACCTCCTGAAGGATAGGTTTAAGTAGGATTCATGGTATGTGAACATTTTCGCACTTCCATATATTCACTTGCTCCACTTTAAGATCCTTTTGAGGGGGAGGTTTATGTTTCTCATCTACTAGGCTAACACTTATGACTTAACAATTTATTCAAATCTTATGTTGTTAATAATTAATATAGCCAAAGAAGTGAGACAGTTTCAAAAGTTCAAATAGACACTGAAGAAAAGACAATGCAGTACCAGAAAAGCTTGGATCCGATAGATAGCATTTTGCTTCAGCAATAAAGGCCCGGGCACGAAGCTCTAAACCTCCATGACCGAGAATCATTGGAAGAGAACGATGTACAAGGGTTGAAGCCCGTTTTGCATGGTTTGATCCAAGTGAGAGCCATAGTTCCGCCAATGTGAGAGTAGCTGAAGCTTTCAGAAGATCCAAGTTAAATGACTGGCAAAATGAGAGGCTTGCCAAAGCACAGGGAATTCCTAAAACAGCATTTCCTGATCTCTGACAACAGAAAATGAGAGAAGTTTACCTCTAGAACATTTCAACCAAAGAAAATAAATAAAGCACGCAGTTGATTATGAACTTCATGGCGTTAAACGCTGCACAAACAATACACATCGATTGTCCATTTATTTTCATTGAAGGAACATATTATGAAGAAAAAACTTGCGTAAAAAGATTTCTATGAAAGTCCAAACCATCACTCGGGCAATAATACATCTTGGACGTTTAAGATAGTTCTCTGAAAGAATACTATTTCTCTCTAGTCTCTACTTATCCTTAAATCCAGTAGTCCACCATTACCTTTTTCAACCGAAATCAGCCCATGGGCTTCTGAAAACAACTTTCAGTTCCATACTACTGATTGATTGAAAAGAATACAAGATGCAGTATTCCTCACAAAAAGTTGAAATCTAGAATATTTTGTTATACCTTGTGGATCTCAGCAAGCAACAACAGAATCATTGCATTTTCGACTTGCTTGTTGAGTTTGTGACACACGCAGAAGAGGGAGTGTGCAACAGCGGCGGCCTGCAAAGCACATTGTGCATCAGAATGGAAGACTAAAATTGTGAATCCCTGTACTATACCCCATATCTAGTACAGAGATTTTGGACCTAAAAACAAAAGCATAGCCCCCACAAGATACGCCAAGCTAACGACCCATTGTAGCAACAATTTCAGGTAGCTGAAGACAGGATAGGGCCGATAGGCAATAGTACCATTATATGTTTGCTTCTTTACTCCTAATGAAATAAATAGACCATAAAGGGTTCTGCGCATGCAAAATAGTAGACCTGACTAAACTGCTTTGCAGCAAGCAATGTCCTAGCACGGCGAAGGCTTGCTTCCGTCTTCAGCTCCTCGTCCACACCATTTACAGAAGATGCCAATACTCCAAGCTCATCACACAATTGATGAGCTAGTTTCAAATGTCCACTGCAAGGCACTCAGCATCGTACCAATTAACTTAAAGAATTTACAAACAAACAGATACCATGATTTTACTTAGTACAAACTTCATCCCATATTGTTTTGTCCATTTTCGGTAGTCGAGCCTTTAATCGGATTACCAACAATGTATTTTCATGGACATTTTTAAAAAAAAATCTAGTTCTCAAAAGAAGAAGTGAAGAACTACTGATTTTGTGGATTTGTGGAAGTACATTATTTGGTGATCCGACTTGAGGCAAACAAAAATAATAGGACAGAGGGAGTGTTCAAGAGAAACAAAAGTCGGAGTAATGACCATACCAATGTAAGGCACGCTCATGTAGCAACTGCAGTTTTAGTATCAGTATTCGAGATTTTGATACAGACATAAACATCTCTTCTGCAATTTTAAAAGCAGCAAAGGCTTCTGCAGATGAATAAAATTTGCTACATCATTGTCAGAAGTAAAAATACAAGCAAGTCTGCACTATGTATATACACACACACACACACACACAGCCAAGGCGTAACTCACTTCAAGTATTTTTCTGTAAGTTACTCTTCGTTTAGTTCCTTACTTTTGAAACTAAGGTTTTAAGCAATCAAGTAATCTTTTCAAGAACAATAATTGAATCAGTAATAGAGATGTAAGAAAAGATTGGTTGGATAATATCAAATCTGTCTTATGATTCACGTAGTTAGAGATATGCAGAATAACTTCACATGTGGAAGCCCCACCAATTGTGTGCAATTTTGTTCACCCTCCTTAAAAGAGGGTGAACATTACCCTCTCTGTTGTTGGTTGAAATGGTGTAGGTCCCACCCGTGCAATACACTTTTTGGTAAGCATGACATCACTTTGTGGTGGGATCCACACCATTTCAACCAATAGGAATGAGGGTAATGTTCACCCTCTTAAGTGGAGGGTGAACAAAACTCAACTCCCACCAATTGTATATAACAAGTGAGACACAAGAGAAGATTAGAGGTGATGGAAAGGACTCTGAACTGTCATGCTCCTACTTGACATACAAATCCACACACCATTTGATGTAATCAAAGAATGCTCGAAAGCATTATAAACTTCAAACGATTGAAGATTTTTTGCTACAACTCCTTTTGAACAATTAGATACACCAAAAAGTTTCAGTACATTTAAATGAGCCTAAAGGAAGTGAGGGTGCCCTCACACATATATTATTCATATTACTTTGGTACCCAAGCGATGTGGGACTTCGCTTCACAGGCACAACTACATGCACCACATAAAAGCTGTCATAAGTCTAGTACATTTTTTCCTAAAAAATCTTGTCAGTGAACCTGTACTCTGTAATGCCATAACTATAAAATACTAACAATGTATTTTTTCTTACCGAAGAAGGCTGTTTAAAGTTTAATTATACATATGAAAACCTCATTGACAACATAATCACAAAATGCTATCATATTGAGGTAATATTACACCAACCGAGTATCTGACAAACCGGAAACAACACTTTTTAACTAAAACCTTGTCAGAAATTTAGAGGAAAAATATGGAGGCTGAGCAAAAGGGGCACTCCAATGTTTACATTGGAAGATTAGCAACAATTATCAAAATTTAAATTCTCAACATCAAACTAATAGCTAGAGGAACACTCCGGACAATTCCATTTTTTATGAGCAGCGCAGATTATGATACCGAAGTTCAAGAAATTTACATTAACTGAAGGGGACAGACGAGTTTAACAGGTTAATCATCATCAAATAGCAGAGATACTAAACCAACTTCAAGAATTTAACTTACCTTGGTACCCTTTAAATACTCCCAGATGTTGGACAAGCATTGGTATATGCTAATGCAGCATCAGCTGAACTGGAAAGTAGAAAAATAAAAGGCAATTTTAGGCTCAACTGCTCAGAAGTTGTGTAAAGGGATGAATGACACACAATGGGAAAAGGCATATCTGATGAAGCATCAAGGTATAACAACCTTGGGACATTTCAGTTTGTAATTACCTTGACGAATCAGCAAAGCAAGTTGCATAAACCAGTGCATTTATCTGAGCAAGAGGGGCACTGAAGAAACGGAAAGGGATGAAAGGTAAATTTAAACCAGAATAATACCAGGTAGTTCAATATCAAGCAATTATAAAAAGTATCAGGGCCAAAACTTGGGATTTGAATTATCTGAACAGCTATGCAAAAGGAAACTGATGAAAAATTCTTTGCTCGCAAACTGCTTTTCACCACGTATTAGTCGGCCAATGAGCAAAGGCAAATAAAGTTGGACTTGTCTAACACTAAAGCTGAACTACACCTCTAGCTATTAGAGCAGAAATTAAAGATCATTCCCGTTCTTTTAAAAAACTTGTACACTAAACGCATGATTTTATAATGTAAACAATCTGCTAAGGTGCCTGCCACTCAGAAAGAATGAAAGATTGATGCTTTTTCAATTTGTTTGGGTGGGGGCACAATCCACAACCACTAAATTTTAACTATACCAGAGTTCCACACATTAGAGCCCACAATCAAAAAAAATTCCCCCCCCCCCCCCCCCCCCCCCTCCTTCTTTCCTATCACTAATATGCATCAAGTACCTTCAGCATATGATAAACTGGCTTCAAAATCTAGTTTGGTTCGGCATGTATGATGCTAAATCTATGCCATGATCCGTAGAGGAAGATACTGCACATGATTATTCTTTTTTAAAGTCTTTTAAAAAAACCAAGAAGCTTTGCAAGCCTAAAGGACATTATGAGAGATACCTTCCATACATCTCCCACGCAGTTGCACGAACTAAGTACGAAGAACCCAGTAATTGCAGTACAGACCCAGGAATAGAACTTGGTTGTGCACAGAAATGAAGAGCATCAGATTTGCTTCCCAATTCGTTATCTTGGGAGAAAACTGAAGGACTTGTTGACTTCTGAAAGTTCTTAAGCCATGCTGTACTGAACGCACCATCAATTATCATCGTAGAGTTTTCACTGCTAAACTCACTAATCAAATAAGAACCCAACCTCAGTTCCTGAAACAACCATAATGTCAGAATGTCAGTCTTAGTACCAAACTATAAAGAAAATAACATCTAGAACTGAGGAATGCATAAAAAGCCAATGCTCTTTAGCCAGATATTACCTTGCAAACAGTAATTGGGCATGTCTTAAGCTTCATGGACGCTTTAGGACCAAAAGAGAGCATAGGCATTTGCACATGCTGCAAATGTTAGTAATGGAACAGCTTAGATTTCTGTGAAAACAGCATTAAGGAGAATAAATTAAGAAGGAAAAATAACCCCTCTTGCTTTATCCTCACCAGTCTCCACAATGTCACTCATTAAGCATAAACATCCAATGAGATGCCAGTTTAGAATAACTCTCCCGACAACATTCTTAAGACCTTGTTCAGGGTTTCCCTTCCATGAACATTCTCTCAAGTTCACTTGCATCCATTGCAATCCACACAGCACGCATATAAGTATTTAGTGCCACAATATTAATCAAGCACGGAACACTGTATTCTCTAAATGCATTTAAATGGAGAACATTCAAAGCCACAAACACTGCACTGGAGTGGACATATATGTATTCAAACATCTACCAAATCCCATAATAGTTATCTCTGCATGAACGTGCATGCTTAGACATTTCATTAAAGCCTCCAACAGCTGTCAAGCAGAAGTGCAGCACAGGATTTTCCCCAATAAAAGTTTTCCAAAGCAGCTATCAAATTCGTACCGTCAGATCAAATTTTGCCATCGCAACATGATTCGAAGCCACCAGCCTTTTCAACTTTAAACTTTCTGCCCTCTTTAGGGACCTTCTCAATAGCACAAGCAACTGTTGCTGAATAGACGGAGAAGTCCCAATATGAGTCCCAGGTGAGTACGATGTTCCAAGAATTCCGGATGTGCCTGAGATGCCTACTTCAGACAACAGGTTGCAGATAGCAGCCAATGTATAAGCAAGGCAGGTATCATCACTATGCTGCACAAGAAGCATACAAAAAAAAATAAGCAAAAAATTAAGTACACCATAAGGCCACAATAGTTGTCAAAGAAAAATTGTATATGTAAGAGCCTCCAAGAATCTGTTGCAGTACACCAAATCAGGTTAGAGGGAGGAAGTGTGATTAGTTGCCTTATGTAATACACAATGATGCATGGCATCCTAAAATAGAATCCAAATATGTTTTTCAAAAGAATGCCCAAAGGACATCATTTTCTGACATGGTTGCAACTTGCAATGGAAACAAGTATTTGGTCATAGACATATGAACAGACACCAAACATTCTCAACAGGCAAAAGGCAAAGCATTAAGATGTGGGTTGCAATGGAAACAATTATTTGGTCATTGACATATGAACAGACACCAAACATGCTCAACAGCCAAAAAGCCTGGAATTAAAATGTCAGTTTGACCCTATAGGTTAACTGCCAAGCACTTATAATTGATCATGAGACCTTGTGCCACTTGATTTGGAAGACAACCAAGGAAGCCCACAAATGGGTACCTCAAATTAACAAACGTAGTGCACCAAATGAGTAACAAAAAATAAAGGTGGGACTGAAGGCATGACTACCACTTTTACCGGTGCTGCAAATTGCCAGAATTCACTAATACCACAGCAAGATTACATATTGGAATGCATGTTCTGAAATACAGTACACCGACATCACAAAGCAGTGAATTTAGAATTCCCGAAAAGTTTCCTCTTCATTTCCTGAATATTTTTCCTGGTAGAGAAAAATAAATTCGTATTGTACTAAAAAAATAGAGCTCTAATAGTACATCTGAAAAAGAAAGTTTGTCAAAATGCTTCTAGAAATACGTTTCACACTATTCTTTAGAAAAAACAACACTCTATCTATTTGAGCCTTCTAAAGATAAGTGCATTCCTACATTGTAATCTATTAAAGTCTACCCCTACCGCACCAAAATTTAAGCCACCTGGCATACAACGTTCTCATTCCCATTCCTTATATCGGGACAATTCACGTTGCAGGTGTCACCAAATAGAAGTTAGAACTTAAAAGGGCAGGCAACACATGGTGGCACTACCTAGGACAAGTTAAAGCGAAAGACCTTATTCCACTGACCTTAGCTCAACTGTTGTGCAACCATATACTGATGAGACTAGCAAGAGAAAAAAAACAGTATAACTCCAAGAAAACAAGAACGAATCCAACTACTGTTCTGGGTTTTGTGGAGCCTTCTGGTGTTTAAGACAAAATAAATCAAAAAATAAGAGTAGCTGAAATGAGAATTTTGAGGTGGAGGAATGGTGTTACAAGAAAATATACCGTACAAAACGAGTCTAATGGGATTTAGCTAGATGTGGCATGTATCTATTGAGGTAAGATCATAGAGATGATGTGCAAATGTACATCGTAGACCAGTTAGGATACAAGAAGTAAAGGAAGGCCATGGATACCATGGGTCGAGGGATAAGAAAGGAAAATTTTAGTGTTGAGAAGAAATAAACACAATCTTTGATAAATACCTGCTGGGAAACCTGGACAGCTTCAGTTAAAACCTGAACGCAATCAAGGAAAAAATGTAGTTGCGAGTAAATATCACAACCAGATAAAAAGACTAATAGCAATTAGATTGTACAAATAAGTTCTGAGGAAGAAATCAAAGCGGATTAGGTGGGTTAAAGAGCCAACCCTTCCACAAGCTTACCTCCAAGGCCTGCCTAGGATGCCCAAAGTGAAAATGCATCATTCCCAAACATAATAAAGCAATTTCGTATCTTCCAAAACTATTACAGCCAGATGAAGATGGGGGAACAAAATCAAACCCTTCAGTCCCTGCACTTTAGAGCCAATAATTATAAAATTAGTTCATGTGTGACAAATTCTTGAGCTTTAGTTTTATTTCACTGGTTCACCACTCGAAACTTGCAATACTTGCAAAAACAAAGGTAGAAAGAAAAATGCAAGGACTCATTGAGTCATATCACCACACGCAATGGGATTCCATGGTGAAGAATTCAACAGACCAATAAAATTTGAAGGCAATGGAAATTGCAAAGGACGTGACAGAATGACAGGAAGAAGCAAGAAATCTTTGCACCTTTTGGATCACAAAATAATTTATGCAAGACAACACCTGCCTGATGCAGAAATATTATGAATAGGGCAAAAACCAAAAGATGGTTGTAGTAGGAACATAATCCCAACATCTCAAGTGTTTATCCATCCAAAAAAATCCGCCTTTTCATCCCAATGTCAGTAACATGAATAAGAAACTTCGCTGTTAAAAAAAAACATGAATAAGAAACCATATTCTAGGCTTTAAGTTGCTTAAAAATTACAAAGCCAAACTCGGTTGTCTAAAATATGAACCTCTGAACATTAGTGGTAAACATATGATGAAGCAAAAGAGGAAAAATGAGCTACCTCATCTTCAACCGCTAGAACTTAAAATATGTTAACAAGGAGCAATAATTTACAATTCATCTGTAATTCAAAGAAAACAAAAGAAACGCTTTATCAAAAGTAGTTACCTGTAATCAAAATATCGATGAAGATTCTCCAAAGCAGCAGGATAATCATCATGATAAAGGCTGTTTAAGTAACGCAAAAAGTGAACCTGCATTATAGTACAAAACATACAAGAAAAAGTTCTACAGTCAACTGAGGCTGCTTACTATTCCCATGCGATAAACAAAAGACGCCATCAATAAGCACAAGCAAGTAAACAAACACGATGTAGTTCTGGAGCCAGCTTCTGAATCTGTTTCAAAATAGATTCGAAGGCATTTAAGGGAAAAGAGCTTCCATTCCTGCCACGAGAAATTCTATTTGTCAATACATATTAAGAAGTCCAAATAAATTCATAAGACGCAAAAGGAGTCTTACTTCTCAATTTCATCAGCTTGCTCAAGTAAGTATCCCTGTATCTGCAAGTTTGTACGTAGGAAAACCCCTGCTGAGGGATCAACACCTTTCATTGCACAACTTGGAGAATAAGCAAACTGATCAATTTCTCCAGGTTTATAACTGTGTCTGAGTTTCGCACCAGCAGAAACCTCAAAATCTGCATGTATATTTGGTTTTCATCAAAACCTAAAAGCTTTAACAACCTAACCAGCTTACCCTTTTGGAATGGTCACCAAATACGGATGGCAACTTGTAACATGGTGAACTGCAAGTGTAAAGTGCATGCAGTGAACATCCAGGAACGACGAGATGAGAGCCGACTCAACATCCAGCAACGAAGAGATGAGAACCGACTCAACATCCAGCAGTGACAAGATGAGACCAGACAATGTATCAAGAGCAGAAAAAACACATAGCCCTCTTAGTGGGTTGTCCAAACATCTGTGTCGCACAAACGTTTATTAGTATTTTAGTACTGACTTTATAATTTAATGCATTACGTGGTTTGTCAGAGCTGCCTCTCATCTCACTACAATTTGGTTTTTTGAGTTCTGTGCTTTAGAATCTTAGCACAGTGGGAGCTTGGACAATACTCTCTTTGTTTATTGGTTGCTCACTACTTGTATTTGCCCAAAAAAATGCACCTTATTTAGTTGTGATCCCGGCGAAATGGATACATAGTTTACCACTTCATGTGCCAGGGTCGCTGTTGAATTGGAGCTTGTCCCACACAAGTCCATTGTAACCATCTAAAACTAGTATATAAGACTGCACTCACTGCCAATTGATTTTTAGTTGCATGCTTCAACAAGTTTAAGCCAAGATCTAAACACCAGCCATGAAATGTTCCATTTCTTATGTACTAGTCTATTTTGTACATTCCAGAGCAAGATTGTTAATTAGTATACTGGCAAGACTTATAATTTATATAAAGAAGGTAATCATTTGATGATCATGATACACTTCAGTGTTTTTCAAAGAGAAAGTTCTGCTATCAATTATAAGTTACATCATCACCTAATACTCCTAATGTAAAAACAGTACACCATTCAAGAAAGGAAATGATAATATCTCATGTTGAAATGTCTGCACCTACTATTACTGTGATGTTTGCACTTGCGTTCGGAAATTTTGGTCCTGTAATTGTACCTTCAACCAATCCAGTAAGTGCTTTTGGTGCATGATTATGAAATGGAACCCTTTCATTGGCCCTTTTTCTTTCTTCAATTTCTTCAGTGACTTTCTCATAAACAAAATCCTCCAAATCCATGTTTTCGTATTCCAATAACCCTTCCCGATCATTGCTAGAATCATCGAACTGAAGAGACTCATAAGGCCGAGAACTTGAGAGTGCTTCTTTACAATATATTCCTAAATTTGTTAAAAGATGACAAACGCCCTGCATTGAAGAAAAATTACATTTCCAACTATTGGTAAGAAGAAGCAATGTATAAATGTGGGGCATAGCTTAACATTGTGAATCTACTAGTCATCTAAATAGGTTCTAACTTCCTGTCAATAAGATATCATATAGTTACAACATTCATGTATTGGTAGAACCGTAGAAACGGGGAAAGGAAATTCAGTTTTGTAAAAATTGAGATTCTAAGTAACGTTGTTATACCTTAAATCGAGAGTAAGTAATAGCTATATGTATCAGTGAGGTTAAGACCAAGGCTATGTTTGGATGGCAGGAATCTTGGGTACTTGGAATCACACTATGACTTATGAGTACCTTAGATTCTTTCCTCCCGTAATAGGAATGTGATTCCTGATAGACTAATCCATCCGGAATAAGATCCTCACCCTAAGGACCATCTAATAATCACAAATTCCTACTTAACTTAGGATGAGATTGAGTTATTTCCTATAATAACCATGTAATCTGAAACCCTGTTATATCTCCTTTTCTTTCACTCACCTCTCCTCTCTTATAGTAGCAATGAAACAAGTAGATGGAAATACGCATTTACTTGTTGTTCATTTTATATTTATTAAGTTCATTTACCAAAAAATATTATATTCGTACCAGCTCATATCCCATGTCCCATGTCTCAAATATGAAGACAAACACTTGAATATGTCTTTATTTGTAATGGACAAGATTACTGAATGACTCCAAACGCTTGAATGAGATAACCTAGATACAATATTCTTGAGAATGACATGCATATTCCTACTCTTGATTCTTGTCATCCAAACATAGCCTAAGATAACAAAACCAACGATAAGCAGTCAATGTCGCAAATATGGATAATGAATACTAAGGTCCATAAACAAGTTGGGTAAAAGCAAGCACACACACATACTAAGATTGCGCAAGCAAGAAAGCAACAAAAACATTACAACAGTTTGATTATGACGATGAGTCAATGATGACTAGAGTCTTAGATAACTCTACTACTTGTCCTTCTTCAATTGACTATATATTATTAATATATCATATTAGAACAAGAGAGTTAAAAGAGTCAAAGGAGGGCATCCATCAATAAAGGAAAAAAAGAACCAAAAACTAGAATTCAAAATGCACAAAGCTCTTTAACGTCTCATGATCAAGAACAAGGAATCCCTCTCAAATAATAAAACATTATAAAGCAATAGAATCCTTTCAAGTATGTCTAAACAACTCCTGCAAGCACTACGAGTGCAAAGAAAATTCACATGAAAGAGTAGTTGGATTGGACATCATCATTAAAAAAACTAGAGCAATTGGTTTTGGACATGTTCATGACAAAACCAGAGTAATGTGTTTTTTACATCTTCATCAAAAAAAACAAGAGTACCTTTGTTTGATAAAATAGTATGAATAAGTAAGCTTTAGTACTAAATTTTGAAACTTTGGGACAAAAACTCTGGCTCATGCTACTGTTGATATTATGACACAGCATAGGAAATTTTAGAAGTATGATTCTTTTTTCTGTACTTCGGAGAGATTTGCAAAACTGAAGTCAATTAGACACACAAAAAAAAGCCGCTGAAGAAGATAATGCAAAACTGGTGGACAGTGGTGGTCTTCTAATGCGTTGTTAACTCAAACCATACAGAATATAAAGTACCTCGAATGACAAAAGACTGAAGGAAAGTAAGCAACGTCGAATGTACATTCCAAGATTGCTATTGGGATCCAAAATGGTCTGATCATCATCCACCACACTTGAGTCAGGGCCACCAAGAATGCCTGAACAATGTCAATTAGGAAAGAATAACTATTAGTTTTAAGTGGAAAATAGCTTCAAAAAGTGGACCGAAAAGGAAAACAGTAGGGAAGAGGAGTTAATGGTAAAAGTCTAACCTCGCAAATCAGTGAAAAAGTTAAATAAGTCATCTGGTGATGACAACGATGATAGCCGACTGGTTAAATGATCGCTCAACCAATGATTCAGGACGCTGCCTATTTCCCTTAATTGAGTGATAAGCTCGTCAAGTTTTGGCTCTAAAATATCCTCACAAGACTGCAAGTAAACACAATGTAGCAAGACATAAACCCAATTCTAAGGCTGTGCACTGAGCGCCAAAAATAATAAAACAAAAGCGTTATGAAACTAAATTTCTAAATTCCAAGAATCATACTTTACAACTTCATTGAATATCGATCGGAATAGAAGCAAACAGAACTTCAAGGTGTTCTACTACTAACACATTCTTCATCCTTTTTCACAAATCACCAATAGCTAAACCTCTTACACATTTGCTAAAACTGAACATTAAGTCCCTTCATTCAGATCCCCTAGGTAAGAATGTGCTGTTTTACAATCCAAGTTCCTTTTCTTTGTAACGTATATCAACAAATTCCACAGTTAAAGCATATAAAGATGGACACCAAAGTTCATCGTTGGGTGGGTGAAAATTAAATTTATTTTTTGTCATATGTGAAAGATGATATCAGTTTCTGCCAATATCTATTACAGAAACTGTATCAATAACTTATCGTATGTATTTTCGACCAACCTATACAACTTCAAAAATAGTCCTAGTTAACAACAAACACATTCAATCTAGTGCATCAATAGCCTTTACACAAGGTAAATTATTCAACCTCGTAGGGTATCTTTTTATGGATGTATACAACGTTGGGGGGACAATTAGGTCATTTTTTATAAAGTCTTGTATGCGCAGCAGTCAGGTTTTTTCTTCAGAACATTAGGCGGGCAAACTTAGGCTGCTAAACGAACCAAGCTACTCGAGATCGTATTTGTTCATTAAGAACTTGTTCAAGATCAGTTTGTCATGTTAACAAACCAATCTTGAACATTTGTAAAAGCTCGTTAAGGTTTGAAACCAAGCTCAAACAAGCTACTAGTACTGGACTTCTGATTTATAAAAGATTCAAGCTACTCAAGATCGGGTAGTGTTTGGCTTGATCGAAGCTCAAATGCTCGCCTCATAAACAATCTAAGCTCTAACATATTTTTGAATCTCATAATAAGTTTTCAAAACAAAGCTTTATCAATCAACCACATGCTCGGCTCGTTTATCACCCCAGGGGCGGATTTAAGTAGAGCACAGGTGGGTCTCGTGACCCACCTGAAATTGTTAGAGTTATGTTTTTTTAACCGAAAAAATAAGTAATATATATAAAAAGTACCCAAACAATTACAAGACTGGAGCCTTATACCAGCAGTAAGAAAGTGGGCTTCTGTGCCATAGGTCGCTGGTTCAATCCCTGCCGGCTTCCCACAACTTTTCTTTTTTATAGCTGATGCTCAAACGGCTGGAAAACAAAAAAAAAAAAAAGCCCTTCCATCTTGCTGCTAGCAGGAGTTGAACCAAGAGCTTATGTCATAGATGTACCGCAATGCCAACAAATAGCTTTCTGTCGTAGTTCCACAACTAATTTTAATAAACTATTACTCTCTCCGTCCCAATTTAAATGCTTCATAGTCCATACAAAAATTCATGCAATTTTGAATAAAAAAATAATATGCAGAAATATGTTTTTTTTTTAGTTCAAAATTGCACAAAATTCTGTGGGGAGCATTTAAATTGGAACGGAGGGAGTATTCCGTTTATTTTTTTCTTAATGTTCTTTACTATCTGTTGTTTGATCAATGCTATAATTGAAAGGTGACCCATCTGTATACAATTCCTGGATCCGCCACTGATCACCCCCGGGCAAACTTAAGCAAATTTGACATTTTCGAGAGAAAAAATTACAGCAATTCTAAAGAAATTTTAAAAATTACAACAATGTGAGTGAGTGAGTGAGGTATATAGGGGTGCTAGTTAACTAACCTTTGCGAGAGCCAACAAGAATAAACCCAAGCTGTTGTGCTGAGAGACGGATGCGAACGGGAACGGCACCGACACCTGAGCCGACGGCGGCGCATATACCTGCAGCAGGATGCACACCGACACCTTGTGCGGCGTCATCGCGAATCCACCCGGCGCCTTGAAAATCCCCGCCATTGCTATACACGCATATACATGTACGTGATTATCTGGATAGATTTATTTCTGTGTATGAATGTGCTCTGCTACTGAGAAAGAACCAGTGAGTTGTTGCTGTTGAGATTGAATAGGGTTTGTTTGTTTGAAATGAGGAATTCATGGCGGTTTCAGCCCTTAATTTTCCCTCGGAAAACGGTGAAGGGGCGATTCGGGGCGGGTTAAAATACAGGCGGTGGGCGAACTTTGGGCTTACAATGGACTGTTGATGCCTGGACAACTTGGGCTGGGCCTATAATTGGCCCAATAACCCAATTTGGAGTGGAAACTACACTACTAGTAAGCACAATTTTCTAACATAGTTATTCGGTGCACGGGGACACGGAAAAAAATATCAGCAATAAGTTATACCCTATCGTTTCATGCATCAATGGATCGGCATGTATGACTCCTGAAAATTTACTCTATTTTTTCTATAAAAAAAAATTGGAAAATTCCACTAAAAAAAAAAAAAGTATAACAAAGCTTGTGTATTGTCTTGGTGGAATTTGCCACAATATGCAGAATTAAGTATTTATTTTCATATTTTTTCACAAAATATTTTGTTTTTTGAATTAAATGTGATGCATTGTGACTTGTGAGATAATGGCATTCTCGTAAAGTATAAAATAAATACTTAAAAAATAAGAACATTAACAGAATGGGGCTCTCTAACCTTTATTACATAAATGAGTTTATTGTTTTTCATCAACGAAAAATAAAAATGATGGAGTCTAGGCTGGAAGAAGAAATTAATTAATAAAAGAAACTTGAGAATATATACCAACACCGCTTGGGCCTAATTTGGGCCTCATTGGACTATTGATGCCTTGACAGCTTGGGCCTGTAATTGCTTTGATAACCCCAAGCGGACTTCAGAGGGAGTGATAATGGTCCATATAAGGGAAAATGATAGCTCAGGACGTGTTTTGATAATTAATATCCGCCAAGGACAAGCTGAGAACATTTATTAATACTGAAAATGTCCTTAACGGATATTAATTATCAAAATACATCCTTAACCGTCATTTTCCCATAATATAATGACTAGTGAGCCTTCCACCCCGCAAAGAAAGTCGAGCACTATATCAAAAGCCGTATAATTTTCGAGCGAAAGTAAATTACTTTTGTGCATATTTCAAAAAAATTATGGCCATTGAATTACTCTTTTTAACGTGGTGTCAAGAAACTTACAAAATTATGCACGGAAGGTTTTTTATTAGTATGCTCTTTGCTGATTTTTTTTTTCCCTTTTTTTGGCAAAATAATTTTAAGTGTATGTTAACTATAAAATATAAATGTACAATCAAGGGGAAAAAATGAGATGATGGTTTAGGCAAATCATTCGAGATAAAGTAACACCTAGGGGTGATACCGGTTCGGTTTCGACCGGTTTGGATGTATTTTTTCGGTCGAAACCGGTTTTCCGGTTTGAGATTTTTAGAAACCGGAACCGGTTGAGATAAACCGGTTCCGGTTTCGACCGGCTCAACCGGTTCCAGTCCGGTTTATCCGGTTTTCATTCATGAGCCATATTTTGGGCCCAACACATCAAAAAAATCACAATTCAACCTATAAAATATAACCTAAAATCTATAATTCAACCATTTTTTTTAGGCTCATCAAAAAAGGATCAATTTTGAGCCCAATACATAAAAATAAAAAAAAAACTCATAAAAACATAATTAAGCCCATAAAAACAGTTTTTATATAATAAATATATTTATTAGACCAATATATACTACAAAATATCAACCAAAAACTCATAATTCAACTCCTCCCCTATGTTTATATATATATATATATATGTATATAACCGGTCCGGTTTCAACCGGTTTTTAAAACACACAAACCGGATCGAAATTATTTTTCCGGTTTATAAAACTTTATAAACCCGAATCGAATCGAAATTATTCAACCGGTTTAAAAAATTCGGTCTGGTCCGGTTTTTCCGGTTTCGATCGATTTTCCGGTTTCGAGTAACACCCCTAGTAACACCTCAAAATCCGAGGACCAAGAAAGAACAAATTGTCGTAAGGCAAGAGAGGCTAGGCCAGAAGAAAAAGGAAATAAAACCAGCCTCAAAAATAGCACCACTTTACATTTCTTATAAAATATAAATACCCAGCCATTTCTCTTAGCACGGTCCTCAACAACTATTTTTTCAATTACTATGCTCATTTTTTTGTTTGTCTCTCTCAACTATTATCCCAAAAACATCGCTCAAAACCTAACTCAGAAAAAAATCCTTTAGACTTAAAAGACAGGTTAGCCATGTTCTTACCCATGAAGACAGAGTCTTCCAGCCTCCAAAAGGGGTTTTGGAGGCCCTTTAGAAATTGCTATGTGGATGGATCAACAAATATCCGGCCAAGGGTCATTAATTCTCAAATGAAGAAAAGTCTAACAATATATTATCCTATGAAATATCTACAATGCACGGTGGATGTAGTCTCCTCTAATCCTTTATTACTTGCTTATAAAAATGATATAACTATCCACAATTAGTCTGGTCAATCAACCACTAGAACTCATTATCAATGAAGTATCCTATCATTTGACACAAAAAATAAATTAATTAATAACCACTAGAACTTGTAGTCTTGTATGACAAGGAATGATAAACAAACCAAATTTCAAGCTTTTTGTTTGCTCTTTTTATATTTGTAAACGTTTGTTAAGCTTTTAAATCAAGCTTGAATAAGCTATTATTTGGCTTATTCGACGTAGGACGTCCAAAAAATTCAAACAAACTCAAGATGGGTTCAATTAGAGCTCACATGAGATCAGCTCATACCATTAAATAAGACAAACTTAACATATTGTAAAATTCATTAAATTATCAAATCGTCAACTTTTCGTCCCGTTCGATTCGTTTATTCACCTTGAATGATAAAGGGTAGGAGTGGCATGGACGTAGGTTTTGTTTGTGAGTAGCAGATGTAGAAGAGTTATTTTATTCTTCGAGGTACTCACAATGCATTTTTTATCCTGCTGTACTGTTTCAATCTTTTGTGCCTTGTTCTTTTTGCTTTTCAAAAAGCATTTTTCAAAAAATTCTCCCTAAATTCTAACATTTCTCTCTTTATCCCTCTCCACTTATTACCTCTATTATTTTTCAAAAATATGTTCAAATCCAAATCCAAACACAACATTGATTTTTATGATTAATGGAATTTTCTTTGTCGTTAAAAATAAATAATGATAAGGGGTTTTTCGTCAGACTCCAA
Organism: Rhododendron mucronatum var. ripense; assembly: GCA_019656295.1. Lineage (NCBI taxonomy): Eukaryota > Viridiplantae > Streptophyta > Magnoliopsida > Ericales > Ericaceae > Rhododendron > Rhododendron mucronatum. The sequence goes on along the minus strand of BPLT01000039.1, from coordinate 1,663,423 downwards.
CATAAAGAGGGGCGACGACGAGGTATTAAAAGCATGGAGGGCCGTAAGTGTAATTTAACGACTTGTAAATTACGCTCTCGTGGACTCGGGAACTGTATTGAGCAACATCTCCACCTGCAAGTCCAATGAAACCTAACAACCAGAAGAACTGAAAAAACTTGACATTTTCTCTCTCTTGGATCAAACCATCGATTTTTTTCCACCTTCCATGGCTTCCAATGGAGCTCCCTCGGTTAGTCCCTAATCTTTACGTACATACTTTTGTATATCAATCTTCTCTGAGAATGTTTGCTCTCTCTCTCCCCCCTTATATATGTGTGTGTTTATATATCTATGTATACACATTTGTACACACTGCCCGTTGCTTCTACCGATTGAATGGTCCGGCTAAGTGTTCGGATCGCAGCGACGACCAAAGGCTTGTTCGGGATGTTGTGCCTTGTGGCAGCTCGGGGTTCTATTGGCTTGTAGTATGCTGATTGGAGGAAATGATTTGGATTTTGTGGTAGTAATAAAAAATGGGTTTTTCTTCGTACAGAGAGAAGGGGATACACAGGCCAGCTTGGAGAAGATCAAACGCCAATTAGCTTCCAGCTCTGGTCGAAATTTATTGCAGGGTCCACTTCTCAAGCGATCCGAAACGGTATCATTATCTTTTCACCTTTTTGTTTCTGCTGAGTTTTGTTGACTGCCTGTAAATACCGTGCCTTGTCGAAATATTCAAAATTGAGTAGTACATAACGGGCTGTGTGGAGTCAATTTTGGTCCATGTGATCTCAAGAGGAAAAATAGGGCGAAAAAATTCATGACATGGGTAATAGTGATCCTCTCCAAGGCTGGCTTGGCTTTTTAAGATTTTCTCTTTAAAAATCATTTACCTATGTAGGGTTTCTGATCTTGTTGGTCCGAGCAGTGGTGGGTAGTGAAGTTTGGTCTTGTTTAATGCGTAAGTGGTCACCTCTGGTCCTCTGGTGAGGTGCAACGACCAGAGCTTGAGTAAGAGCAATATTTTCGTAGTAGTTAACCCATCCTAAATTTATAGATTGCTCATGAATCAAAGTTCCACTTGTGTTTAAGCTATCAGACAGATGAACTCACAACCATAGATAGATGAATAAGGTACTGATTGAATTGGTGACTCGCTGCCAAATGTCACAAAGGGCTGGGCAGGTGATTTGAGGCAAGCTGTCATCTGTGGGTGGGTTGAGAGGAGTTAACTACGCACCACCCATTGCATAAACAACAAACACGAATTTAAAATGCAACAACTGATCAATGCGAATATCCACTTTGATTGTCATCGCAACCCCTTTTTCGTTTAACCTTTTTCGGGCTTGTCCACGAGCTCAATCAAAATACATTTCCTTTTTAGTGGTGGAATTGATTTTTGATCTTGGTGAATACAAAGATAGAAAGATCCAATTGGTGACTGCACCTGAAAATAAAATTGGACTTAAGTGATGATATCAAGTGCAACTTGTTACTTAAATTGTGTGATAGTTCCAAAAGGATACTTTCATATCTGGATGTTTGCGTGTTTGTGTGCGAGAGAGAGGGTAGATTTGTTGGCCAGTTTTTTTTTCCAGATAGTGGGTTATAGCTGTTGTATTTGTTGATGCGAGATTCTAGTTTTGCGTCGAGATAGAACCACTTGTCATTACCAACAGTCGGATGCAAATGGCCTCCTTTAAGATTCAGCTCCAGCTATCCCTGTTTTATTGGTTAAGTAATAGGACGTCAATTTGATTCATGTCAAGTTGCAGCACGAAAAACGGTCCTAACGATTGTTGAAGATTTTATTTTCATTTTCCATGGTTTTTACTTTTACCCAGCAAAGTAGGGAAAAATAACATAGTGCTTGAAGTTTGCTCCAGTCAGAAACGTCAGATAAACGTTAAAGGCTTAGCAAGGACGAGTGAAGTTTGAAAGGCATATCTTGAGGCTTTGACGAGAATCTGAGGGTATAGCAATACATATCATCTATGTGAAACTCAGTTTCTTGGTCTGGCTGAAAGAGTTAAGGCAAGACGTTTTGTGCTCTTTATATTTAGAGCTTCTTTGTATATGATGGAGAATGCTTGGGGATTTTAAATGGCGCCAACAACTTTTTATGTACTATTCTTATACCAAGTTGGACATTATGGGAGTTTGCCATAGTATTGCTCTTTGTTGACTAGCTTCTGTATTGGTATTGTTTTGAAATAGCTGAGGAAATGGAATGAGAGGTGGGTGATTTTAGACCCAACGACAGGGAAGATGGAATACAAGTAAGTTACATGTGCAGATCATTTCCTTTTCCTCCTCTGGTGTGAATGCTATTGTAAAAGTAATTATTTTTCCTTAAAGTTTCCCTCATCTTCTTTAGGATAAGGAGAAATGAGCCAACAGTCAAGGGAACCATTGTATTTGATGCAAATAGCACGATAACACTATCTCCTGTTAACTTCCAGTAAGATTGTCTTCTAAACAATCTGATTTGTTATACTATGATCATGAAGTTTGGTAGAATATTTTCTTTGAGCTTATTATTCATCTGGTTTCTTGTTCTTTGTTATTCATCTGGTTTCTTGTTCTTTGTTGCTTCAGTGGACTACCGAAGTATGATGGCTGCTGTTTCTGTATCCTTGTTGATCGCTTTTGTTTTTTCAATGTGTTGAAACGCACTTTTTGTTTGACCCTTTTGTGAAGTATGTGTTTTGGAAATGCTACGATTTAATGGTTCTTAACTATACTGATCAGATGTTGGGACTCCACAAAAAAAAGATTATTTCCTCTGTGCAGAAACTCCTGGGGCAGCTAGAGCTTGGGTATCAACTTTGCAGTAAGTTACATGAAGCTTGCCCTTGGTAAAGTGCTTCAATTTTTATTTTATTTTTTTTGAAATGGTGCTTCAATTTGTTGTTAGTCTACTTTGTTGTTGAGAAATGAATTTGACTGTGTTCATCTCATGATTTCTTCCTTTCGAAATATGGTTTTTCTTGCCCCAGTCTTAATACATGCACTTGGAATGTAGTCCTATCTAGGTAATTTGTTGTGGACACTACTTATCTACTTTGACCTTCTGCAGTTATATGTCACGTCAAGCAAACAATGCTCTCGTACTTTATTCCAATTTTCGTATTTAATGGCCTCATATTTAAAGCAACGGACTCTACATTGAGGTTTTATACTTTCTATTTTACATTAAAGGGGTAGGCGGGTTGCTACTGATGCCTTGCTATCGTGTGACATTTGATAGCATAAGTTGGTGGTTTGGGTGTATTCATGCCTTTCTTTATCTTCAATGCTTGTGTATTGAAGATCAGACAAATTCTAAAATGTCTGACAGGAATTCTGATTTCTGAGCTAAATTAGGCTAATGCCTTCGTTTACATAATATCCTGCCTGTATGAGGTATCTGTTCTGATGCTATTTAAGATGTTTAGTCGTTTGCGTTCCTTGTATATATGATAGCACTTTCTCTGCTCAAATGCCTTTGTCTCTGCCTTTCTGTTGAACACATATTCACCTCTTTGGAAGAGTAGCTACCTAGAGAGCTCTTTTACTTGTAATTAACATTGTCTTACCTGTATAGTTTATTGCGTTTTTTTAAAAATCAGTGCTACACAGTTGGTTCTGAAGGCTCATAAAGAGGCTGTGAATTCTTTAAGTGGAAATGGTCCTGCAAGGCTGGGAACAGTTGCGACTGTAGTTGCTGCTGCCAATTCAACCTCCCAGGAAGCTTCTAAAGAAATTGAGGCAGCAATGCAGATTGCAATGAGGAATGCTCTAGGATCAATGATGAATAGACCAACTGATGGTCCAATGGATGATTTCACGATCATGAAGGTACAGTGGTACACAAAGATAGTTTCTGTATGTGTAGCTCGACAATTTAAATACTTATAAAGCGGTACTCTAGGCATCCCAGTTTCTTTGTTCATTTTGGGGACTCCAACCTATGAGGGGAACTCAATGATTGCACTTTACAAACCTAAACATTCCAAAAATGCACTTCAATTGTAGTTGGACTGTCACTTCATTTGAAAAGATGAGGCCCTATAGTTAGTGACGGTGTGCAGGCGCCTTTGAGTAGGCTTGGTGCGCATCTATGTTTGGCCCGCATGCACGTGCATGTGATTCTTCATGACTCTTCTGCGTGGGTTACTCTGAGAAGGGGTGATGGTGCGCAATGGGTAGTGTTACTGCAATTGGATAACTTATTGTGACACAACTGTCATGTGTAGGCGATGATACATGTCATGGCATGGAAGGCCACTTGGAGTCTGGATACCCGTATATAGACTATAAATTTAGTGATCGCCTTGGAAGTTGGACAAATGTCCGGCCCTATTCTTTAGAGAGTCGTATGATATCATTTTTTAATACTTGGAAAGTTGTTCTATGATACTTATTTTCAGTATAACCTTGGTGTAGCTTATCAAATGATTGCTGGTTATTTTGGAAATTGTCTTCTTTAAAGAATAATGTCAACAAGAACCATCAATATAATGCTGGTGATTTCCTATTACTGTACTACTGTTTTGATCCTAATAGATACACTGTCATCTTGAAACTGGAGTTAATTATTAGTTGACACTCACGTGGACTATGGAGGGATTGTGGCACTGTCATGATGTACTGAAAGGTGATCAATTCAACATTCTTCTAGCAAGAAATATTATAAGTTTCTAGTGTTCACTAATTAGTAAACTCAGATGGGCGTGCTTAAAGTCTGTAAATGTTTGAGGGGTTGGTAGGGCTTCATAAACCAAATAGTTTGCTTGTCTAGGCCGTGCATATGCTAGAAATACTGGCTGTCTGGCCTCACCTAATAAATTGCTGCTAGCTGTAATCTTTTGATCGCTGATTCGCTTTACTTTCTTAATTGTGACAGTATTTTTAAGTGATAGTTCATTTTGTCCTCCTTACGTTTTCATAGTGATAAATGATTCGCTTATGTTTTGTTTTTTGTTTCATTAATTTGTCTAGGAGACGTTACAAGTCAAGGATGAAGAACTACAACATTTGGCTAGGGACCTTCGTGCTCGGGATTCAACAATAAAAGAGATTGCAGAAAAACTATCTGAAACTGCTGAAGCTGCTGAGGCTGCGGCATCAGCTGCTCATACTATGGATGAACAAAGGAGACTTGCTTGTGCAGAGATCGAGCGCTTAGCAAAAAATTCAGAAAAACAGTCTGCGTCATCCATGTTGAAGGTGCAATTCTCATATTTTTTTAATAATTCTTTTTCTAATCTTTATTATTTATAAGTCATGATGTTGTCATTTGGTTGACATAGCTAAAAGAGTCTGAAGAAAAGGCTATGGTTCTAAGTAAAGAAAAAGATCAACTAATTAAGCAGAGGGATTCTGCCCTTCAAGAAGCACATTTATGGCGTTCCGAGCTTGCAAAAGCTAGAGAGCGTGTTGTAATATTGGAAGGAGCTGTTGTTAGGGCTGAGGAGAAGGTCAGGGTTACAGAGGCAGAGGCTGAGGCTAGACTAAAGGAAGCTGCACAAAATGAGGCAGCAGCTTTAAAGGAGAAACAAGAGCTTCTTGCGTACGTGAACATGTTACAAGCACAACTTCAAAGGTACACGGTTGGTAGTTTGTATATTTGGAGTTAATTTGTCTTATGTACCGTATGTTTGCTAACTCATTGTGCAGTTGCTTCCAATTTTTGCTTTAGATTGCCTACTTTGTACAGTAAGGTTAGTGCATCAATAGTTGCAACACTATTGGCTATTTTTCATTTCTTGCAAAACAAGTAAAAACAAGTAGAATTTCATTAGGTTGGACGTAGTAGACATGATGGTAGTTATTGTAATCTCTGTTTTATTGTCTGTTTGACTGCAGCCATGTGTTGATGGGAGAAAACTAACATCGTTGCAATGATATCAGCTAAATATAATTAATATTATAACGTGGGCTCTGCATCTTCATACAGAAGCACGCCTTGTCCTTTAGTAATTTTGTAGTTCCAAGAAACCCTCCACTCTTCCTACATTTCTTTACATCCCTCCCACCCTCAATTGAATTGGTAAAGGGTTTTTCGGTTGTGCAAGGAGTCACTTATTAGGTTCAAGTTCAACGTTTGAGGAGGAGTTTTAGTTGTTGAATCATTCATTGTCCCTGTGCAGACAACAGGTTGATACAAAGCAAGTTTTTGAGGAGAAGACGGAGTCCTGTTCAAACAACGGTAATGCTCCACCGCGGACAAAGCATGTGGACCCATCGGAGGAGAATGTAGACAAGGCATGCCTAAGTGTTTCTAGGGCAATCCCAGTGTCCGGAGAGAGTGTTGTTTGCTTGGCGGTGGATCAACCCAATCTCGGCCGTCCAATTGGAGACGGTGAATGGAGTGACATTCAAGCGACAGAGGCAACGATAGCTGATGTGAGAGAAATTTCGCCAGAGGCAGAAGGGAGAAGCTTGGATATACCTGTGGTTAGCCTACCAGTTAACAGTCACCATGAGCAGGATATGAACTCTTTCCATCAGCCTTAAATATTTTGTTTCCTATGATTTAAAGCAGCGGACGTCTTCATGTCGGGATTGGACACTCATAAAGGTCAGCTACAGCCTACGGGATTGAAACGTGAACTTTCTTGAGGTGTCCCTTTTAGTTCATACCTGATGCTCTATTGATTAAACCATCTGATGTGGATTGTTGTTGAAGTCTATATGTTTTTTCTTTGTTATTCAACGGATATACGAAATTTTATGTAGCGTTCTGTTTCAGGCATTTCTTGCTATAAAAATCAATGCGACAATCTTGTAAAAGGTGTCTTCCTATTATGTAGCAAATTAGCATAGCATTCTGTCTTTTGTTTGGCTTCAATATTTTCAGCAAGTTTACTTTGTCAGTTGTATTTGATGATTGCATGGGTTCACTTAGACTTTATTAATCAGAATTTCTGTGGCATCATTCTCGATTTAGGAATGGTAATGGTACGCAAGGTAGGTTAAAGACGGCGATGGAGCAGAAGGTTTTGCTTGTTAGGTGTACGAAGGGTAGAAATCCGGGACCCTGTACATTAGGTAGTCTATGGAAGTTTTCTTGATTTATCTTTCTTCATTTTTCATTTTAGCTTAGTAAGGTGGATTTTCTGCCATTTACACAGATGACGACTTGCGGCTGTAAAATTACTCATTACCAGTCACCCCATGCATTGTTCTTGTAGAGACAATATATAAATTGAACATTACAAACATTAGTTTTACACAACTAAGTGGTGAGTTTTAATGGTGGGATTAGTGTTTCGTGTTTGCAGCCGTAGACCATTGCAGGGGCGGAGCAAGGATTCGGATTCGGGATTGGCACCAATAAGATTAAAAAAAAAATTACTATGCTCTTTTGCTCGTTGTGATGCCGTTTTGTTCTCTAACCCTTTAGACATTGTAACATCTTTGAGGTTAATTAATAGAATCACTATCCTTTCGTTGTTTTTAAAAATTAAAAAAAATAGATTAAAGGAAATTGCTATGTGACTACATCTTTCTCTCGACATGCAGCATAAGTTCAAAATTCTAAGAGGGAGAGCCACTGCAGCGCTTTCTCTTCTGTTGAGCATCATAACAAAACAAAATTGACAATTAGCTCCGCTACGGAGTTTGGAAGTGGAGAGACTGTTTGAAAATGTTTTCTCGAATTTTTGAAGAAGAGAAATATGTTTAGGAACAGTATTGAGAAATGGGTTTTAATGGCCTTGCTTGGGGGACCCCTTTTTTTTGTGTGTGTGTGTGTTAAATTTGGTCAAATGTGACCTAAACCGGGTATTACTTGTCTAATTAAGGTCTGAAAGACAAATAAAAATGCAAAGAATAAATAAGCAAATAAAAAAGATAAGGTAATAAGTTAAGATTACCAACGGGTTGGTAGCAATCACTTTTCCATCTATTTATTGTCCAAATATACAAGATTTATGCAAAGAGAGAGAGAGAGAGAGAGAGAGAGAGAGAGAGAGTTACTATTACCAAAAAAAAAAGTGGACTTGCTGAAAACAGAAAAACAAAATAGTGCTAATGGAGACTCGAACTTCCCATGTGAGAGGCTGCTCTCCTTGACCATCGACCAGAGTAGAATGTGTAAAATTCACAAAATTTATTGATATATACCTTTTCTGGTAATTTATTTTGAAGTGCCACACGCCACTCCTCCCCCTACATAATTGAGCTGAACTCCACCACCAAGTATGCGGCTGCCACATTGATATGTGGTGAAAAAGACTCCCGGAACACCACTTAGGCAATGATTCAGGAGCACTAAATAATCACTTGTAGAGACTACCAGTAGATAGTACTAGAATGTTCAAAAAAGTTGTAAAAAGCCGTAGTTGTTTTGCACTCCTTTAGGAGTGATATGCCACTCCCCAATTTGTTAACGACACTTTCTAAGAGAGTGCCAAAATTAACTCATATTGACTTTGTCACTCTCCACAAGTTAACAATATGGGGAGTGGCAAAATCAACTCATATTGATTTTGGCACTCCCTTAAAAAGTGTCGCTAATAATTTGGAAAGTGACAAAATCACTCCCCTCTGTTTAAGGTCCTTAGATTACTTGTTATTGTTTCAATCCTACGGCTTGAACTCTTTCATTCCCAAAAGTACTACTACCACGCATGTTTGGAACTTGAGAAAAGTGACAGAAAGGAAGGAAAAATTAAAAAAAATTCTTTTTCATTATTTGGTTTGGAGAGAAGAGAAGATAAAATAGAAAAATCTAGAAATGTCAATAGTATAATTTTCCTCCCAATTTTCTCCTATTTTCCTTTCTCTTCTTTTCTCCTACTTTCCTCACCCTTCCAAACAAAAGCTATGTTAGCTATGCATGTTCCCCAGGGCCAGCTGTGAACTTTCTTTTTCTGGTGATTTTTTTGCTACAAGTATGAGAGTATCCCATGTCCCAACTGTGTGAGAAGTTATCCACTTGAGTGTTCCAACTTCCAAACAATTACAGTCGACAGACCCCCTCCCTCTCCCTCTCCCTCTCTCTCTCTCTCTCTCTCTCTCTCTCAATCCCTACCTATCTATTCTCTGTCTCCCTCTCCAAAACCCCCCCGTCTCGACACCTTACAACGTTCATTCCTACGCAGGCACATCCCCTGCTGTGTCTTCCTCGGATGAGCTCTTCATCCACCCATCCATCTCTCTCCCTCTCTCAGCCTGGTTTCGCGTCACAGTCGAGGCAGATACACAGCCGGCAGCCGCTTCTCAGGTCAGCTCTCACCACGTGTTTCCATATCTCCCCCATTTTATGAAATTGCTTTTTAACACATTTTCTTGTTTTATGTTTTTGGATTGATTCTTTGCCATGGAGTTCTAGCTAGAGCTGCGTGCGTGGGCCTTTATCCATCACATCCAACCTTTTCAGGTACCAAATGTCTCTCTCTTTCGCCTTCATTTGCACGTTTTTCCCGAACCGTATGGACGATTGTTAACGAAGTTTTTAAACCGCAAACGAGGCTTTGATTTTTAATCTGAAAAAACCGGCCTGCTCAGTTTTGGTTTTGGCGTTATTATGGTACACGAACCGAAATCCGAATCGTAACCGAACCGCGACTTTATTATGAAAATACACCTACATATAGTAAGTAATGTAATACAGCAATATTCTTCAATACTGGAGTAGTACTTAAGATCATTGGACTATGTTGTTGGATAAATGGAGCTAGTTATGCTAGGAAAAGACACTGGGATATGTCATGTGAAGCTCTTTGATGGGTGAATTTTCGAAATGCTGTAGTGATTTGCAAGACAGGGCCTATTAATTTTCGTTTTCATTCATAGTGGCTAAATTTCAATTTTATGCATAAATCATTATTCACAGTGTCATCAACTCCTTTTGGGGCCCGTTCATATGAGACTTTCGTTCCGGCTTTAATTGGGATGTGGTAGTAGGATTCAAACCAAACGCTAAACACCATCCCCAATTCCCAAATCGGTGGTTTGAAGTTTGAACTGATTTTAAGAAGTAATAGGTTCGGTCTGGTTCTATTGTAAGTACTGTGTGGACTGTGGATGAAGTTTTTTTTGTGATAATTTTGGTTAAGTTATTAATGTATTAACTAAAATAAGTACTACTTAATTTTGAATTAACGGTAATGCATTGTGAGAGAATGAGGTCTCATAAAGTGAGAAATAAATACTTTAAAAATGAGAAACTTGACGGAACGGAGCCTAAGTCCAATAAAAACGTTTTTGAATAGGAAAAAAAAAATCAAATGGATTATTTTCCAAACATAAATTAATTTTTTTTAAAATCAAATTCCTCGACAACAAATCATTTCCTTTCCGTGAATAGCAAAAATCTTTTTACTCACAGTCACGCTTCCTCTTCCTCTTTAATTACTCCTCTATAGACTATAAAGTAAAAACACAAACAGGCGCACACACAGAGAGAGAGAGAGAGAGAGAGAGAGAGAGAGAGAGAGAGAGAGAGAGAGGTGCTTGGAAAAAGCCGAACCAAAAACCACCACCAAAACTGGCTAGTACGATACCGGACTAAATTGGTGAAAGTGTACATGAAGTTTTTCCTTCCCAATGAGATCTGTAAATTGATGGAAAAATTCAAGCTCATGCATTATTTTTTACGTGCAAGATTACCAAGAAAGGCCAGCAATTTGGTGTAAAAGTTAATGTTGATATGTTGTACAAAAATTTTAATTCCACGCCCATATACACATCCACACTCACAATAGAGGAGGTGGGTCTGCATACACTGGATGTGTAGTGTGTGCGGACTCCACCTCTATGATGAGTGTGGGTGTGTAAATAGTTGTGTAAATGGGTGTGAAAGTAGAATGATTGTTTAAATTGAATTCACCAATTAATGATGGTGGGTAGTTCATCTAATTCTTGGCGTGAAAGTTAATGTTAGAAAAAAAAAAAAAATTTAAGAGAATTTAAAGAACACTTTTTCCCTGAAGTGTTGGACCGAGTGAGGACTGTGAGGAGTAAAATTTTTTTTTTTCTTCTTCAAAAAAAGAAAAACTCTTTCAAGTGTTTGGATTTGGTAGCCTTATTTTAACTATATGTTTTGGAAATTCCTCTCTCTCTCTAAACAAAACAAGGGAATAAAATTGTCTCCTCCCTTCCAGTTCTTCGCCCAAGTTTCTACAATCTCGCTAATCTGGTGGTTGTCGTGGTTGACAAAGAAAGCTCGTGGTTGACAGTGGTAACCAAAAAAAGTTCCAAAACTCCGCAACCTTGACCCACAAAGCTTTACCGATGATACTCCTTTTTAAGATGCGAACAAATAATATACATACTTGTATCGACGAAGGCGGACCCTATTTTGAACCTCATTATTTGAAGGACTTAGGCGGCGGTCATTTGGACCTTGCTCTAGGGCCGGGCATGAAAGCATGCCAAATGACACATCTACTTTTTTGCAAAATGATACCGCAGCATCGTTGCCCAATGAATTCTCCACACCGGTGCTTGGTGTATGTTCATCCACATCATCTGCAACCTCATTTAGAGGAGACCTTAAAAGGGAAAGTCTTCAATACACTCATTTAAGGTGTGTACCATATGCACCTATTGTGTGGTTCATAATGTGTCACCTTATAAAAAATTATTTGTAGGATCGGTCATTCATAACTATTTTATTTCGTATCGTAATTTTTATACTAAAAATTAGTGACTTTTTATCAATATAATTCGTAATATTTTAGCAATAGATTCATAACATTTTGGGCATCATAACATTTTAGGTGTGTTTCAATGAGGGTGTATATGATACACACTCAAATAAATGGTGTGTAGTATAGCACTTCCCTAATAAACGATGTGACACATTGACAACATTACAATCAATTGATCATAAAAATCCATAATATGTAAAGCAGCATTGACCAATAGTTGAAACTATACAACATTACAGTATAATAATGTGAATACAACAACAATAACAGAACTCATGTAGTACACAATCATTGGAGGTATAGACGGGAAGAATTTGAGACAGACCTAACCTTTGGGTTAGACTTTTTAAAAACTTCGGTATAGGTTCGGGTCCCATATAAGACCAATGTCTCGCTCTTTATTTGGACGGATGGTCGTGGCTCATTGACTAGTTTGACCATAGAACATCAATAGAAATTAAGTTGAAATCATCCCACAGAGGATTGAGCATAGTTCTCCTAGCTATACATAAATCCTCTGAAATATCAAGAACTAGAGAACTTGCTTCAGGTTGATAATTATGTTACGAATTCTCTTTCCTTTAGATCTTTTTTAGGCGGTAGTGGCTAAGCTACGGAAAAGCCCTCTATGTGCAACGTAAACTCGCCCTAACATAATGGAAGCTACAAGTCTTTCATACTATCAGTCCTAAAGCACTTCTGGTAGACACCTTTCTTGCTCTCCGTACTTGGTCAAGGCTTCTTTCCAAACCCATAAATTGAAGTGTACTATTTCGATTCATGATTTTCACGCAGAAGATACATCTTGTGTGGCACAAAAATTTACAAAAATGTGCCGCATAAGATATATCTTTTCGTGGAAATGATAAACTGAGATATTGCATGTTCGTTTATGGCTTGAAAAAGAAGTCTCGACCAAGAATGAAGAGCAAGGAAAGTATGTCTAGCAAAAGTGTTTAGAATGTTTCAAAAGACTTACTCTGCCTTCTATTATAGTAAGGCAAGTTTGTAAGCGACCACGCTGCTTATAAAACATGCAAGGTCCTTGCTTGAGGAGTTGCAGCGTGATTGTTGGACTCGCTTGCAAACTCGCGGCCGGGAAATAGCGTTGGCTGGACGTGGTGGCCCGACCCCTTGTGGCAGGAGAGTGTCTCCAACGGTGTGTAATACCTTCGCGCTTCAGCTTTTAGAGCTCTTCCACCTGTATCTACTCCCATGGTAGATCATCCTGTGGTGGAGGGGATTTCTTTAGTAGTAGCTGTTCGGGGTACATCGGCGGGGACATGCGAAGATTAGGCTAATACCTCAGCACACTCCGGAGAATAACCTAGTACATCCACATTGGTCATAGGCCACCTTTTTAATAGCCAATTTGAAGAGACGTAGTTGGCAGCTTTTGATAATTTTGTCACTCCGCCGCAGCACACGACAGAGCTCATCTTCCCTGTATCTGTACGAGCATCTTTGGAAAACCAATGCTTGATCAAAACACCCCCTTAAATCTCCATCTCATGGCCCTCTGATTCCATCTTAACCTTCAATTGGATTATGTCACTTCTGAATGCGTTTGAGTGGGATCTCAAAATCTATCACCTGGTGAATTTTTCTCAATTTGTCGAGTAACAGTGTTTAATAGTAGGATATGTTCTGCATCCAATACCTTTAAGAAGTAGCCCAACTGCATTCATATTGATGGGCTTGGCGCCAACTCGAGTGTTGTGGTTGTTTGATATATCCATGGGCAGTTGCACGACCTAATTTTCTTACTCCGAGATGCGAGTAAGAAAATTAGGTCGTACAGCTGCCCATGAATATCCCAAACAACCACAACACTTGAGTCAGCGCCAAGCCCATCAATGTGAATGCACTTGGGCTACTTAAGGATATTGGATGCATGACGTATCATACTATTAAGCACGGTTACTGGACAAATTAAGGGAAATTCGCTAGGGGGCAGATTTCGAGATCCCTACTGGAATGCATTTTGGAGTGACATAATCCAATTGAAGTTTAGGATGGAATCACAGGGTCATGAGAGATTGAGGGGTGTTTTAATCTGAGCATTGGTTTTCTGAAGAGCTCTTACGGGTAAAGGCAAGACGGACTCTGTTGTGTGCTGTGCCAGAGTGATAAAATTATCAAAAGTTACAAACTTCTCTTCAAATGGGTTATTAGAAAGGTGGCCTATGACTAGTGTGGATGTACTAGGTTGTTTCCCGGTGTGTGCTGAGGTATTAACCTAATCTTCGCATGTTCCTGCCGTTGTACCCTGGCCAACTATTACTAAAGAACTCTCCTCCGCCATAGATACAGGTGGACAGGGACGGAACCAGAATTTTGTAAACACAGGGGCCGACCTATGAACAAAATTTTGAAATTTGAAGGTTCGGGAATCTAATAGTTTATTTGGTTTAAATTTAAGGGAAGTTTTTTTTGGGTAGTAAGTAGAGAGAGAGAGAAAAAGAAATGGGATCAATAATTGAAGGAAAAACTTATGAGAGGCCGTGCACAGATAGAGAAATTGGGTTTTAGGACAAAAAACGAACACATTTTTATGTCTAAATAACACCCGAAACAAATTACAATACCTAAATGTTCTCACCAAACAAAAAAAATTTAAATTTAAAAAAAAAAAAAACCGAAACCGCGCGGGGGCCTTGGCCCCCATATGACCACACCTCCCTCCGTCTCTGCAGGTGGAGGAACCTTAAAAGCTGAAGCGCAACTAACACGAGTATTACTCACCGTTGGAGACACTCTCCCGCCACGAGGGACCGAGCCACTCATCTAGCCAATGCTACTTTCTGATCGTGAAGTTTGCAAGCGACCACGCTGCATAGTAAAATATGCAAGGTGCTTGAGGAGTTGCTTGTCGGTGGTGTTGTGATTAAAGTGTGTGAGATGGAGAAAGAGAGGTGGTGGCGGAGTTTGGGTGGCTGTCCGGTGGTGGTGAAGTGAGAGAGAGAGAGATATCGTGTGGTGTTCTGAAAAAGAGAGATGATTTCATCGATTCAAAATTCCCAAATTTTGAATTTTGGGACCACAACTGCCGCATTGTAGAGGGGTGGACCTCTTACCTTTCCACGTAGGATTGGTGTAGAGGTCGGAATCTCAGTCCCTACTGGTACCAAAATTGTTTTGAAATATGCTTTTGCTTGTTGGAGTGCTAATACATTCGTAGTGGATGCCATCAGGGATACACTTTTTGTGCATCTCGGGGAACGTTTTCAGGGATGAGAGTTTAGCATTCCATAATTCTTTTACTTGTGATGATGATGACATGTGAGCACCATCTTAAAAAGGGTTAAGGTTAATGAAATAATCATTTAAACCTTATCCTGTTTCCATCTATTAACGAAAACAACAGTCGGGAATAAGAAGCCTTCACTCAATGTTTGTACTACTTTGACATTTTGCAGTGAGATGTCACTTGCATGAAGCAAACCATGCTGTTGTCTTTACTCTAGATTTCCCAATTTCATGGTCTCATCATATTTAAAGCAACAATTTGTACATTGTTGTCTTAGAATTTCGATGTTTTTATTATCTTATGTCTTGTTCTCTTTGCTTTTTAAAAAGCATTTTTCAAAAAATTTCTCCTACTTCTAATATTTCTCTTTCTCTCTCTCTCTCTCTTCACTTATTATCCCTACTATTTTTCAAAAAAATATTCAAATTCAAATCCAAACATAGCATTAATTTGTTGGCTCGTTACCATCTGATGTCGCATTAAAGGGCTACTGTTACCTTACCTTACTTAAGGTGCTATTCATGCCATTCTTTTCCATCAGAATGCTAATCCAGGCTCCCTCGCATTGGGAGGGGCTTGTGTACTGAAGTTCAGACATTTTGCAATGAAAATCATGCCACTAAATCAAAGTCAACATGCATCATAAGAGGGTAGATCCAGGGATAAATTCCAATCTATGCGCATTGAAATACATAATCTTCGAACTTATATCATCATCTTCAAACTTTCTTTACAATATCCGACTTTCATCCTACACCCAATCTTTACCGCACCAACAAGCCCACCAGACACCAACTGTGTTAGATGAATACTGTGCTTATATATCTCACTCGCCTATAAATATCAGAAGAAGAGATAATGGCTATGTTTGGTTGAGAGTTTAGTTTAGTTTAGTTTTGGTAGTGGGTGGAGAGAGAAATAGGGTAATGATTGGAAATAAGGGTAATGATTGGAGAGAGATGAGAAAGTAATAATTGGAGAAATAAGATAATGATTGGAAAAAGAAGTAGGGTAATGATGGGAAAACAAAATGAAAACAAAACAAAATAGGCAAACGAACATAGCCAATACAAGTGAAAAATACTTCCTTATGACTACGAGAGAGCATTGTATAAATACGCTATGCTGGCCTCCTTGACACCATGTGGGTTGTGTTGTTTCTCAAGACCCCAAGGTGAAGGTCTAGGGTTCAAGGCTTGGTAGAAGGAGATGAGCCATCAGAGCATTGAATGAATACAAAAACTACTTGTTCATTGTGCTACGTTTGAGAGTTCTTGAACAAGACCGTCTTGTCCCTTGTTTGTCCTTGAGGGCGAAAACTAACTTGACCATCGGAGGACATTTTCAATTGTCAAAACTGCCCGAAGTATCCGTAATGTTGTTTTGTTTTGCATAAAGCACGGTTCATTAGGAGAGATGAACGTCTTCAAGGAAGATAATTAAGGAGTAAATCCCATCACGACTAATCACAGACTCTTTTGAAACTCTCTTTCAGAATGATTCAGCAATCAGAGGTGCCATTGATTGGGCAATCTTTGCTTAGGAAGTTGTTCCTGGTAACGACTTAGCCAAAAGATCACTATTTTGTTTTTCTTTTTGCTCGTTATCCTGCCGATCGAACATGGGTGGTTTGGCCAATAATAACTCCCTCTAATTTATCATTGAATTTTGATTTTCGCATTCTATTTTTTACTGATGACGATCTACCTTACTAGTAACTTCACGTTAAAAGTAAAGCGCCATCAGTAAAAAATGAAGCGCAAAAATCAATTTTTTTTATCATTTAGTAAAATTTTGCCTGTCATGTGCGAAAATCAATTTCTTTTATCATTTTTAGTAAAATTTTGCCCTGTTTCAGTGTTAGTATCGATTTATTTACACGTTAGGTCAGCGTCCTTTGGTATAGCTTTAGCCTTTGACAGCACATTTCAGTGTCCTTTGATTCCGTACAGAAAAACTTATTTACCGCTGATTCGTGAATGAGTCTTTGCAGGAAGGGGTTGCAGCATAGCACTTTTTGTTAAGCGGATGTTGAGCGGTTGATCCGACCGTTTATATTGGCAATCGATGGCTTGAATTTTGACTGAGCGATGAACGGTTCAGATTTATATATGCTTAGATACAATTCGAACCGTCTGTGCCGAGATGAACGGTCAAATACCGCTCGGCATCCCGCTTGGTGGGGGTGCTTGACAAAATCCCGGTCTGTCTTTTGCATCAACCAATAGGCTTTTAGGCAAACCGACCCAACCTCTTCTTGTATGCTTCAGGGTGAATTGTTACCACAATTACAAAAAATGTCACTTCCTTCAGCACGTGCACTTTATGCTCATCAAAACTGATAAAAATAAAATACTTTTCATTTTCTTTCTTTTTCCTCTTGTTATATGAAAAACTAATGGTCAGTCCTATTTTTTTATTCTTATCAAGGAGTCCTAATTATTCATTCGACATATAGTACAATGCAAGCCCATTTTTTTCCTATTTATAGTCAGTGGCGGACCCAGGAAATTGACATAGTGGGGGCACCGATTTTCTTTGTAACGCCACAATAAATGAGTTACAGTTAAGCACATTTACACCAAAATAATTTTAGCATTCATGATAATGTAATAATTTTAAAGTATATATGTATTTTAATAAAAGCTACTTGGGCAAACTGCGCACCTCAACTATATGAGTTAAAACAAAATTATCACATGTTCATCATCTATTTTTCTATTATTAACTCTACAAGAACAAGTTTCGGGGACCAAAATGTACAAATATTAACTAAAAACATTGGTTGTGAAAGAGTTCTAGAATTTGACTAAAAACAAAAAGAAAGAGTTTTTTCCCAAAGAGTGCCACTCATCAGTCACGACTGTACAAACTATTAACTCTACAAATTACGACTTAAAGCAGAACTCTACAGATTACGACTTAAAACAAAAAGGAGTGACTTAAAACAAAAGGAGTGCCACTGGACTCGAACCCATGCCCTTTCGCTCCCAAAAAGTGCCACTTGCCACTACACCACACACAAATTTCTTGCAAATGTAGGACATATGTACATATATATACACACATACAAAATCTGAATTTTTTTTTTAAAAAGGGCGTGGGGGCACGTGACCCCACGTGCCCCAAGGTGGGTCCGCCCCTGTTTATAGTTAACGCTAAGCTAATGATCTCATCTGGAAAAAAGAAAAGAAAAGAAAAAGACCAACTTTTTGGATCCCTCTTCAAAAGCTGAACACTTGCACTTGGTAAGGGTGACAAAAAAATTAGTTAAACCAAACTGAACACTTCCACTTGGTGACGGTTTTTTCAAGCTTTCCAACTTTAACAGTGACGGTTTTTTCAAGCTTTTCAATCTCGACAGTGAAAGCGTGTGTAGCTGCTTTGGCTCTGAGATTGCGGTCCTCAATCTGGCCTATGCAACGGGGAAATCTGGCCTATGCAGCGGGGACAGACTTGCCACTTTGAACGAAACCTTTTCAACTGATGGAGTTCTGATTCTTTGTATTTTGTTTTATTATTTATAAATGAGATTATCTTGTTTGTAATAATAATAAAAAAAAGGTTCGGTCTGGTTCTATTGGAGCCTTGGAGATATTGTGTGGACTTTAAACAGTTGGTTGAGTTTTTTTTTTTGTGTTATTTTTGGCTTAAAGGTCCTAGCTAAAAATATTTGTTGCTTCAGGCCAGTTATTGTTTGGTTATGTGTTCATTTTTTGAAAAATAAAATAAATCGGTGAAATGATAAGACTAAAGTACCAGAGTACGTATCAATTATAAGACTAAAGTACCGGACTAAAAATTAAGTGTTTATGGGATTCTTTTTTAAAACAAATTTACACCAATTTTTTTCCTCTCAATGAGATCTGTAAATCGGTAAAAAAAAAATATGCTTGTACATTAATTTTTGCGTGCACAATTATCAAAATAGGCTAGCAATTTGAGACTGATCAATGTAATATAGAAAGGAAAAAAAAAAACTTACCAACAAGTCTACAATCACAGGTAAAACACATTAATGTATGGGGAAATTCTACAAATACAAACACACAAATAAATACTTTACACACAAACTCATAGGAGTATCTTTTTGTTCGTCTCACATATATTGAAACTGTAGTGTGTGTGGCTACCAATGTGAGGGATCTGAATCCTCTATGAGGATTCTCCCTGTGAAGTTGATGTGAGGATTTTCCCCAACTCTTCTCTGAAAAAATTTGTTTTCAATCCGAACCATTGATTGCCGAAATAGATGTTTTGGATGAAAATCCTCACAAAGGATCCCGGTCACAATGTGCGTGTGATTATATATGTTTTGGCTGCAAACTAACCACATACATTGGTGATTTAGTGCATGTGAGCCTCACATATTTAGGCGGGTACAATGTGGTGCTCGCTCGGTGCATCCGGGTCATTTATTTTTTATTTTAAGCGGCTCGAATTTGGAGAGAGAAAAAAGAAAGAAAAAGATAAGAGAGTGATGGAGTGAGAGGAGAGAGAGCGCCTCAATTTGGATAATCCAAACGCACTTTTGAACGGCCGAAATGAGTTGCTCAAACACCACACGACCACGACACGTGGTACCCATCCGTTAGCCAGAATTTCTCCACACATTTATATGATTATTATTACGTGCTTTTATGTGTATTTTGAGTGTGGATGTCGATTTTGTTGCTTCGTACTTCCCGCCTTTTTAAACTGCAGTTCGAACGACAGCCTTTCGTTCGATTTCGGGTCCACTTCCACTTGGTTAATGCAAAAGGGTGGCTCAAGGATCAACATTGGTCTCATTACGTGTAGAGAGAGATCAATCCCTCACTCTACCCACTTTTCAAGAGATTTTTTTGTCTTCCATATCTGGGCTCTACTTCCCTACGCATTCACTCTCTCTCTCTCTCGTCCCAATGAGAAGATACGCCTCTGACCAACATTGGTCTCTTTACGTGTAGACAGAGATCAATTCTCTCTACCCACTTTTCAAGAGATTTTTGTCTTCCATATCTGGGCTCTACTTCCCTACGCGTTCACTCTCTCTCGTCCCAATGAGAAGATACGGCTCTGATAACATTGGTCTCTTTACGTGTAGAGAGAGATCAATCTCTCACTCTACCCACTTTTCGAGAGATTTTTTGTCTTCCATATCTGGGCTCTACTTCCCGACGCATTCACTCTCGCTCTCGCGACCCAATGAGAAGATACGCCTCTAATCAACATTGGTCTCTTTACGTGTAGGGAGAGATCAATCTCTCACTCTACCCACTTTTTCAAGATTTTGTCTTCCATATCTGGGCTCTACTTCCCTACGCATTCACTCTCTCTCTCTCGTCCCATTGAGAAGATACGCCTCTGGGACTTCTTCTGCTATTTCTACTCCTCTCCCACTGGTAAATCTCTCTCTCTCTCTCTAAATCAGTTAATCGAACACTCTACTTCCTCCCTCCCTTCAAATGGCCGATCCAGAGCACAGAGACGTGGAAGAACCCGCCGCCGGCGAAGACGAAGACACCGGAGCACAAGACGTACCGATCGTCAAAGGGCACTGGTAATCTTTCTCTCTCTCCCCCTCTGCTGAGAAATTGTAGTACAAAATATGAGTGTCTTTCTGAGTATGTGTTGATTTCTCTGTCTTCTGCGTAGTAGGAGGAATGGCAGCAGATTTGGGGATTCATTTTACATGGGCTCAGTGGAAAGAGCTTGAGAAGCCAGCAATGATCTACAAGTACACGACGGCCTCCATTCCTTTCCATTCAATGATCGATCTACAGGAGGAATGGCACAAGTAATCCGTAAAGTATGTGTTTTTAAATATTTTGCATAAAGCACATTTCATTAGGGGAGAGAGAGAGAGAGAGAGAGAGAGAGAGAGAGAGAGAGAGAGAGAGAGAGAGAGATCAACGTCTTCTAGGAAGAACCTTGGGGAGTAAATCCCATTACGCCTACGCAGACTCTTTTTTCAACTCTCTTTCAGAATTATATATTCAGCAAACAAAATGTGCCATTGGGCAATCCTTGCTTGGATGTTGTTCCTGGTAACCGACTTGGCCAAAAGATTATTTTTGTTTTTGCTTTTGTCTGCCTGCAATTCTCTTGGATTCTCTTTTTTAATTTTTTAAAACTAGCTGTGTCTGGAACCCATGAAAGGAAAGGAAAAGAAAGGGAAATAAAAGAGAAGGAAAATGAGAGTGAAAATTTTTATTCACTACATTTGAAATTCTTATTTTCTTCGCTCTTTTTCTTCCAACCAAACAATAGAAGGAATTTTTTTTTCTTCTAATTTTCCTTTCTTTTCCTTTCCTTTCCATAGGTTCCAAGTTTCTAAAATCCTCCCTTCCGGTTCTTTCCCCGTGTTTCTAAAATTCTCTCTCTCCCTTCCGGTTGGACTCCAAGCTCAGTCTATAAATGGTGCTTCTGCCTTTGTATTCTGTATCTCTGAGAGACATGTGAGGGTTAGCAATGTAGGGGGTGTTCCGGTATCTAAAAAAAAACTTTTAAAAAAGGAAGATAATTTTAAGCCCAAAAATTATGTGTTTACGCAAATAATTTTCTTACCAATACGGATCTTGTTTGATATATCTCATTAAGATCTTTTAAACGGTGCAAAAAAAAATTGAAAAAATATTTTTCATTTTCATTATATTTGAGTTTGAAATTACCTTCGTTTGAAAAAACAGAGTTACTTTTTCTTAAGGTGGAACACCACCGTAGTCTTGTAAATGTTTGGGAGTGTGAGAGAACACTACTTGTAAAGCTCTTTGTTCTTCCGGTTACAAGAAATTTGCTCCGTCGATGTACCCAATTTTGAGGAACCACGTAAATCTCTGTGTTCGTGTCTCAGTGTGTGTGTTTTGGCTTTGGTTTGATCCACTTGGAGGGCACAACAAAAAAAGGTCCAAAACTCCTCAACCTTAACCCCGCGTCCGCCAACTCCTTCTAAACTCTTTCGTCTCTTCTCTCTCAATGGCTCAGTTTTACTGCAATCTCTCCCCCATCGTCTCTCCCGGACTCTCCTTGGTCCTCATCTCTGTCTTGGATCGGACTCTCGAGGCCATTCTCTCCCTCATATAAGACTGAAAAACAAGGAATGATCTTTCGAGCTTCACAGATCCCAAGGTAATGTAGAAATTTTCCATTTTGTTTAAATGGAACTAGTTGGATTCTAAATTTCTAATCTCGAAATTTTCTTTTGCATCAGACTCTCAAATCCTTTTCTCTGGAATTTCGGTTTTGTTCGAAATCACAAGTCGCAAGGTATTTTGTACTGTCTAAAATTCCTAGTCTCGAAAAGCATATTTACAGGTTTGTTGTTCTTATTCCATTTATGCACATGTATATTCATATATATTCATTCTGGGCCCAAATCAATATAAACTTGCGAGACCGGCTTTAAACTATTAGAAATGATGGGTGTGTAAGTGAGTTGTAGTGGCATTGCTCTTAAACCACCAGTTGGTTAATGGTTACTGATTTGTCCGGTTTCAATCTTGTTATTCTTAAATCGAAAAGTTAGGTGTGGTGGAGCAATTTGTCAGAAGCTACAACAAAATTGATTTCCTCTTTTGATGTTGGTCTTCTCTCTGCGCCATGCCAAATGCTCTATTTTAAGGGGTTGAATATTTGCTACAAATTAAACAAGTTCTCACAAGAAACTTATCCCGCTAATTTATCTACACAAGTAAAGAAGGAAAAAAGATCTTCCATGTAGCACTATAACTGCATTAAACATGCCCAATTGATGACACCATTTTCAAGTAAACATCAGATTTAGGTCAACTCAATTTCATTTTAGAAAGTGAAAATACATGAAAAAAGTACAAAGTCATATTGTTCTTTAACTTCTGTTAATATGATCTTATAAGAGGCATTTGCTATTAGTATTCACAATCGTAAATAAACACAGAAATCATAAATACACACAGAAGGCGAAAGACTGAAATTTGAAATAGAATAAAAGAAATAGACCTGCTCGACATTTGGCAAAAAGAGATAGGTACACGTGCGCTAGATTAAGAACTTCAACGCACAGTCTTTGTCTCATACCATTGTTGTAGTCCAACGCCACGGCAACTGAGGAACCCGCTTCGGCCCCAGTTCCTCCTGGTGCCGCCTCTGCCAGTAGAGCTCCAGCCTTGGTCTTTTAAGTGGGCCTGTTCGAACTATGTCATGGGCACTATGTCTATGCCCATGACAGAAATAAGCCTTTGTACCCTATACTCCTCTAATCATCGGACTCCTCCAAAAAAAGTGGCAGCGTCCTTGCCCTTAGTCGTTGACTTGCTTCCTCAACCGTTAGGTTCCTCATGTTCAACATAGAAAAATGAATGGATTTCAGTACTCTGAAAATGTCGTAGCCCAAGGATTGCCTCACCACTCTCTCCTCCAAGTGTCACTCTTTGCAAAATAGTCCCTCCAAGAAGATTTTTCGACCAGTGGCTTGTCTACTTCTCAACAAATCTGCATGTACCACCGGATCCCATACATTCCAATTTACATGCAGTTAATGCCAAAAATCGATTAGAAGATAGCTTTAAAAATTGAAAGATCTGATGAAACCAAATAATTTTAAGTTTACTTGTTCCTTTGTCAACTAGTCCAAGAAAAGACGGTACGTCACCAATCCTTCCCACCTTCCTTCTTCGGTTTTTCCCCCCTAGAGTCTCGCGCCACTTTAGCTCTCAGGAAACCATGGATGGGTTTGCATAACTGTTTTTCATGATGTTTGCCTCAATTACTCGTAACTTTGTTTCTCTATTTGAAAGACATTGTTAGAAACTGCTAAGCTGATAAGGATGCATAAATGAGTAATTAAAGGCAAAAACAAGCAAAATCAACGGGTGAAACAATGATTTACCTCTTAGACATGCCGTTATCCCTATGCCTAAGCTCAGTGCCGTTCTCCTTGAGATGGCCATAAATGACCATAAAGTATAGCAAGTGGAGCACCTCCCTATTCATAGTCCTTGATAGTAGACAAGCCCTTCATCTTCTCCAAATTGTTCAAGTGAACTTAGCTGTCCTTATTTGGAAATAGAGCAGCCCCAAATAAGTACAATAGGAAGGCTTAAGTTACGTGTTCGTAATCTCCCTCTGTCACGGATGTATTCTTGTTGAAGGCCTTGTAAAACCAGGAGAACGCACTATATCCGCGTCGGTCATATTTGGCACTTGACCGAGGAAGTATGCCAAAGCAACCTTATTCTTGTAAAACCTCATATCGAATGGAATTGGATTTCTCCCAACCTGTATCTTGGTAATCATTGCAAAGTCTATGGGTGTCAGTGTGGCCTCTCCGAATGGCAAGTGTAGGGTATTGGTGGTATCCCACCACCTCTTAGCTACGGCTATAAGCTGCAAATGGTCATTACTAGTCTTGCCTAGTAGTTGTACAAAACCCCCGAAACCTGTGCCGTCTACTAGCTTCTTCGCACCTTAGTGAAGTGTCTCGTACCACTTCTTCATCTTCGTCGAACCCTCGAATCCCATGATATCACTTCAGAGGTTCAAGAAAGGTAAATGAGTCGTACGAGACACTACCCATGCGTACGAAAGGGCTAGTAAACGACACAGGTTTCGGGGGGTTTGTACAACTATTGGGCAAGACCAATAATGATTGTTTGTAGCTTACAGCCCTAGCTGAGAGGTGGTGGGATACCACAAACACCCTGCACTTACCATTCGGAGAAGCCACACACACCTTGGACTTTGCAGCGATTACTGGACTACGGGTTGAGGGAAATCCAATTCCGTTTGATATGGGGCTTTACAAGAATAAGATTGCTTTGGTCTACTTTTTCGGTCAAGTGCGTTATATGACTGACTCAGGTATATAGTGCATTATGTTTGGTTATACACGACCTTGAAAAATCATACGTGCATGACATAGAGGATTACGAGCACATGACCCGAACCTTTCTATTGTACTTGTTTGGGGCCGCACCCTTTCCAACTAAGAATAGTCGGGTTCACTTGCACAAGTCAATGACTATGATTAGGGAGGTGTTGCAATTGTTACACTTTATGGCCAAATGCCATCTCTAGGGGAACAACACTTAGCATGAGGGACAATGGTGGGCTTGAGGGGTATTGTTTCACTGGCTTCATTCCGGTTGATTTTGCTTGTTTTCGCCTTTCATTTACTCATTTATAATCATTATCAACTTAACGGTTTGTATCAATGTTTTATATGGAGTTTCGAGTTCTTGAGGATGCACGTTCCGAAAAACAATTACGTGGACCTGTCAGGTCTCCCAAGGTTTGATGTGGGCACTAGGCTCTAGGGGGAAGAAGGATTGTCAAAAGGACTTGACGGCGTACCGTCTTTTCTAAGACTAGTTTACGAACGAATAGGTGGACTTATTTTTGTTTGGTTTCATTGAATCTTTCAATCTAAAAAGCTATATTCTTTATTGTTCTTTGACATTAGTTGTGGGGGAATTGGGCGGGAGTCGATCCAGTGGTATAAGCTGATTGGTTAAGGGGAATACGGGCCGTTGGTAGGAAGATTTTGTTAGAGGGACCATTTTGCAAACAGCGGAACCTGGGGGAGAGAGTGGTGAGGTAGTACTTGGGCTATGACGTTTTCAAAGTGCCGAAGTCCGTTCCTTTTTCCGTGCTTAACACGAGGAGCTTGACAATAGGGGAAGTGGGGCAATGGATTGCGGGTGAGTTTTGCTTTTTAGATTTGGAGCTTTTTTATGCATGATGGAGAGTGCTTGGGCATTTTAAATGGCGCGAGTAACTTTATCTTATACTAAACATTAAATTGTGTTATTCCGAGTAGGAAATTATCGGAGTTTTCCATTGTATTGCTCTTTGTTGACTAGCTTATGTATTGTTTATGTTTGAAACTGATGAGGAATTACGCTGATCATTTCATTTTCCTCTTTTGGTTCGAATTCTCTTGTGAAACTAGATTTCCCTTAAAGTTTCCCTCGTCTTCTTTAGGAAAAGGAGAAATGAGACAACGGTTCCCTTGACGGTTGTATTTGATGCAAATAGCATGATAACTATATTCCTGTTAACTTCCAGTAAAATTGTCTTGGAGATAATCTAATTTGTTTGATTACGATCACGAAGTTCGTTCAAAATATTTTCTTCTGTTTCTTTTTTTTGTTATTCCTTTGCTCTGAAATGCAGTTTTATTTTGTATACACCTTTGTAAATTCTGTTTATTTGGGAAATGCTACGATTTGCATGGTCCTATTTCTCTATGGGCCAATTTGTTGGGACTCCACAGAAAGAGGATTATTTCCTCTGTGCAAAAACTCCTGATCCGGCTAGAGCTTGGGTTTCAACTTTACAGTAAGTTACAAGGAAGCTTGCCCTGGTAAAGTGCTTCAATTGGTGGTTAGTCTATTTTGATGTTGAGAGACGAATTTGACTCTATTCATCTCATGATTTCTTCCTTTTGAAACATGCTTTTGCTTGTCGAAGTACTTGTACATGCATTTGGAATGTAGTCTTATCTAGGTAATTCATAATGGCCCTACTCAGGGATACACTTTTTGTATCTTTGACAACGTTTACAGAAATGGGAATTTGGCATTCCATATGTTTTTCCTTGTGATGACTGATGAACACCATCTTATCTTAAAAGGGGAATGCCAGTGAAATTATCATTTAAACCTTTTCCTTTTTAAGTTTCCATCTATTAACAGAAACAATAGTTGGGAATAAGAAGCCTTTACTGTCAATGTTTGTGCGACTTCGACCTTTTGCAGTTAGATGTCACTTGAAGCAGACTATACTGTCGTCTTTATTCCAGATTTTCCAATTTCATGGTCTCATACGAATTGTACATTATTGTTTCAAAATTTCTAGGTTTTTATTATGCCACAGATTCTAAAATGTCTTACAGGAATTCCTAATTGATGGGTGAATACCGTCCAGCCTGGTATGAGGTGTGTCTGCTCCTATGCTGTTTAAGATGTTGGGTGTTCCTTTTATGTATGAGATAGAGCTTTCTATGCTCAGTTGCCTTTGTCTCTGCCTTCATTTTGAACACATTGACTTCTTTGGAAATTGGAAGAGTAGCAACCTAGAAAACTCTTTTACTTGTAAATTGTGATAATTAACATTATCTAATGGCTATTGTTTGTTGTGTTCTTTCTGAAAATCGGTGCTACACAGTTGGTTCTTAAGCCACATAAAGAGGCTGTGAATCCTGTAAGAATGGTTTTGCAACCATAGTTGCTGCTGCCCCAGGAAGCTTCTAAAGAAATTGAGGCTGCAATGCAGATTGCCCTGAGTAATGCTCTTGGATGGATTATTTCACGATGATAAAGGCAGACAATGTTACCTTCTCTTTGAATAGATCTAAACTTTATGTATTTCTGAAAGTAGTACTCTAGGCGTTCCCAATTCTTAGCTCCTTTGGGGGAATCCAACAAAGGGCACATAATCATTGCTCTCTATAAATGGAAAACTTTGCATAAATTGTTAACTCAAATTGTAATTCTTAGTTTCTAGTTGGACCTGCTAGTCAACTTAAATTGTTTGGTCTTTTCTTTGTGTTCGTCGTGTTCTTTTGTAAATGAGTGGTATGCCCTTGATGCCTTTACAATTCTGTTTGGGCTTTTCTTTATGTTCCTCGCGTTCTCTATGTTCATGCTGTATTGAAAGGTGATCAATTCAACATTCTTCAGCAAGAAATATTAGTACAGGTTTCTAGTGATCATCGTTCATATAATTATTAAACTCGGGTGGGCTTCTTAAGCCTGTAAATGTTGAGAGCTTGGTAGGGCTTCTTCATAAACCAAATGTTTTGCTTGTCTAGGCTATGCATATGCTAGGCTTCTTCATAATACATTGCACATGTCACTTTGCCCTCCTTACATTTTCATAGTGGTAATTGATTCACCTTTGTTTTCTTTTTTGTGTCATTAGTTTGCCTAGGAGACATTACGAGTCAAGGACGAGGTACTACAATACTTGGCGAGGGACCTTTGCACGCGGAATTCAACAATAAAAGAGATTGCAAAAAAATTAGCTGAAAACTGCTGGAGCGGCTGAAGCTGCAGCATCAGCTGCTCATACTATGGATGAACAAAGGAGATTTGCTTGTGAGATTGAGCGCTTAGCAAAGATTCAGAAAAACAGTTTGTGTCATCCTAGTTGAAGGTGCAATTCCCATGATTTGTAATAATTCCATGGTTAATCTGGATAATTTGAGTCATGATGTTATTCGGTTGATGTAGTTAAAAGAGTCTCAAGAAAAGACTATGGTTCTAAGTAAAGAAAAAAGATCAACTAATTAAGCAGAGGGAATCTGCCCTTCAAGAAGCACATTTGTGGCGTTCTGAGCTCGCAAAAGCTAGAGAGTGGGTTGTAATATTGGAAGGAGCTGTTGTTAGGACTAAGGAGAAGGTCAGAAGGTCAGCATTGCAGAGGTGGATGCTGAAGCTAGAACAAAGGAAGCTACACAAAATGAGGCAGCAGCTTTAAAGGAGAAAACAAGAGCTTCTTGCGTACGTGAACGTGTTACGAGCACAACTGCAAAGGTGTAAGATTGGTATTTTCTATTTTTGGAGTTAACGTGTCTTTTGTACCGCATGTTTACTACCTCATTGTGCAGTTGCTTGCAATTTTTGCTTTAGATTGCCTTCTATGGGACACAGGAGTTCCCTTTTACATGAATAAATATCCTTATAGTACAGTTAGGCTAGTACATCAATAGTTGCAAGAATGAAATGTGGGAGTACGTCAAGAATTGGCTATTTTTCAGTGAATGCAGAACAAGTGGAATTTTAAGAATTACGTCATGGAGATTTGCGATCAATTGGTATGGCAATCTCCTTTCTATTATCAGTTTGACTGCACCCTAAGTGAGGACAGACGAAAACTACTTTCGTTGCAGTGGTATGAGCTAAATATAATGCGTATTAGAGTGTGGGCTCTTCATCTTCTTCATGTAGAAGCGCGGCTTGTTCTTTAGTAATTTAGTAGTTCCAAATAACTCTCCACTGTTCCTACCTTTCTTTACGCCCTTCACTTGTTAGGTCAACGTTTGAGGAGGATTTTAATATTTGAATCGATCATTTTTCCAGTGAACAGGCAACATGTTGATACAAAGCAAATTTTTTTTAGAAGAAGACGGTCCTGTTCAGAAGACGGTAATGCTCCACGGCGGATGAAGTATGTAGACCAGTCAGAGGAGACTGTGGACAAGTCATGTCTAAGTGTTTCCATAGCAATCCCAGCGTCCAGGAAAGTGTAGTTCATATGGCGGTGGATCAAACCAATCTCGGCCCTCCAATTGGAGACGGTGAATGGAGTGATATTCAAGCGACAAAGGCAAAAATAGCTGATGCGAGAGAAATTTCGCCAAAAACAGAAGGGAAGCTTGGATATACCTGTGCTTGGCCCACCAGTTAACAGTAACCAATGTTTTCAGGCATTTCTTGGTATGATATGAAAAATCGATGCGACCAGTCTTGCAAAAGGCGTCCTCTGATTACTTGTAAATCTTTTAGCACCCTTCTGAAATCTTGTAGCAATCTTAGATCATTTCATAGTTTCCCTTGGAGATCCTCTACTGCCATATCCTTGGCTGGCCCTATACCCAACAGGGGTGGTGGCCAACTCCTCACAGTTTTGTGTTGTAAAGTCTACTAGTGTATGTGCTCATGTCGTGATTTTGGTAGTTGTTATTTGTATCTTGTGATGGAATCTTTGTAATGCTTCCAGGCTTTGATAATGATGTCATTCATGATCAAAGCTTTTTGATTTCTGCCATTTCTTGTTCTGCAAAGCTTAAGAAATACTAGAGTAGTAGCTCAAAGTTTTTTTTTTTTTTTGTAAAAGTCATTGTTTAAAGATTGAGTTGGAAAAGAAAAATGCTAATTGTGAAATAAAAGGAAAATAAGGAAGAAATGGAGCCATAATTTTGGAGATGAAATTGGAGAATTGGGGTTGGAGTTGTTAATAGTTATATTCTCATAATAAACCTTTCGAATAAAATATTAACTTGGGTCTCCAAATTAGAGAAATGGAGAGAATTGGATTGGGGATGCTCTTAAGTCTTAATGCTTTGAGTTACTCCACTTGTCTCAAAATCTTGGCTCATCTATGTTTCTTTGGATGTCTCATACTATTTGTTCATACTATTCCATATTGAAATTCAAACCTAAAGTGGAGGTATTAGACTGTTCTTTTTCCTTTCTTATCAAGGGTGTTGGAAACATTTTTGCCTTTACTAATCCATCGGGTGCTTGAAGTGACGCGTCTCACGTTTAGAGCGTAATAATTGGGCCCAAGTCCTGGGATAACCTCACGGGTGAGTGGGTTATAGAATTTTATCAGACACACCTATTGAGATTCGAACCTTAGATCATCCATAAAGAAATAAATTAATTATTCCATTTCAAAAAAGGTAATTTTAGAAATTTTGAAGAGTAATGGTTACGTTTCCTTTAGGCTTTGTTTGGAACTTAGAAAAAGTGAGAGAGAAAAAAATGGAAAGTTAAAATTCTTCCCTCCAATTTTAAAGAGTTTAAGTTTTGTAAATACTAGTAAAACTTCTCTCTCATTTTCCACAATTTGCCTCTCATTTTCTTTCTCTCACTTTCTCTAAAAACCAAACAAAGCCAATACCTCGGGGTTGTTTGGCATGGGTTGTGGGAGATGATTTTGGGAAAATGGGTGGAGAAAAATTTATTGTAAACCGTTCAGTGACAGCGGTTTTGAAATCCTATGAGAACAAAAATTTTGGGTAGAGGGAGTAATAAACTCAAAATCGAATTAGTTGAGGAATTTAATGGGTTAATTGATAGATTAAAGACGAAAGCTCTGTTTTCACCAACTAAAATAAATATTTATTTTTTAAATTAAAAATAATGTATTATTAGAAAATAATATGTTTCTTAAAACAAAAAAATAAATACATATTTAAAAAATATGAACCTAGTGAGACGGGCCGAAAACAAAAATTAAATATTCGGGGACGTAAAGATGGATTTATATCATTTCACGGACACACACACCCTCTCTCTCGCGCGCGCGCTCTTCCTTCTCCACGACCGATTTCTCTTCCCCTTTCCATCTCCGATGGTCCCCCCTCACTCGATGTAGTCTCTGTCCTCTCTCTCTCTCTCTCTCTCGCGTACGTTTGGGGGTGTGTGAGGTTGTCGCGACGGTTAGGGTTTCGGTTTTGGGGACAGGTTTGCGTGGTAGTGGAGGTGATTAGTTGTGGTGGTGATTTGGTAGATTACATCAAATAGATTCCGCAACCAATGGCGACAAGCGATTCAAGGTCAGCGGGACGAGGACGAGGACGGGGGCGGGGCGGGCGGGGGCGGGGGCGGGGGCGGGCTGGAGTTCAGATCCCAGTAGAGGTTCCTCAGTTGCCGGTGCAGGTAGAGTACTACAGTACTGAGGGACAGTGTCGGTTCATTGACATTCCTAGTCCAGAGCAAGTTGAGCTCACTCTTCCGCCTCACGTGCAGCAGGTATCTTTCATTCCATTCCATTTTGAATTGCAGACTTCTATTTGCCTTTCTGTGTGTTCGGCCTGATTAACTCTTGCTTTCAGGTGTCTCGGGAGTATGTGGAGGCGTGCTTCTATGTTATGAGCGGGTTGAAAGTCCGTGTTCGACAGCAGAGGTGGGCTATGGATCAGTTGTGCGTCCGTGACCAACAGCAGAGGACCACTATCCGACGGCAGAGTACCACTATCCGACAGCTGAGGGACGCTATAGCTATGCGGATGGCGTTGGATGAGGAGGTGGAGAGCGAGGATGACGAGGATGGCTCTGTTACGGATGCTTCGCCTTTGGCGCGTGACACTTAGTGTTTCCTTTTTTATGCTTGCTTGCTTGTTAGCGGTTAAGATTTTATGCCTTTTTATGTTTAGAGCTTCTTTGTGCATGATGGAGAATACAAATTGGATTTATAGAAAATTTTCATTTGTTGACTACTTCTGTCATTATTGTTTTGAAGTGGCTGAGGAAATGGAATGACCCAGTTGTGTCGTGGCACTAAACAATTGTGTCGTGGCATTAGGGGCTTCCTAAATTTTTTGTACTACCTCTTTGAAAATTTCGTGTGTTCTGGAACTGCTACGATTTGCGTGGTCTTGATTAGATGTTGGGACTCCACAGAAAACGGATTATTCCTCTGTGCAGAAACTCCCGGGGCAGCTAGAGATTGGGTATCAACTTTTCGAAGTGTCATGTATAGGCGGCACATGTCATGTCATGGCATAGCAGGCCATGCAGAGGCTCGATACCTGTATGTATACTGTAAAAGTAATGATCGCCTTGGAAGTTGGACAAACGTCTGGTCCTACTCTTCAGAGAGTTGGATTATATCATAAAACATCTGGTCCTACTCTTCGGAGAGTCGGATTATATCATTTTAAGACTTGGAAATTTGTTCTGTAGGACATTTACAATATACCCTTGGTGTCTCTTATCACAAGATTACCAGTATTATGGGAAATCGTTTACCGTTGATGGATGCTGGTGATGTCATCTTGAATAGTTGATACTCACCTGGAGGATTGGGCCGCTGTTCATGATGTACTGAAAGGTAATCAAGTCAACATTCTTCAGCAACAAATATTATTAATTTCTAGTGATTATTGTTTATATATTTAGCAAACTATGATGGGCTTGCTTAAGCCTGTAAATGTTTGAGGGGTTGGTAGGGCATCTTCATAAACCAAATGTTTTGTTTGTCTAGGACTCTAGGGTATGCATATGCTAGGAATACTCGCGTAGCATAATACATTGCACATGCTAGCTGTAATCTTTTGATCACTTTACTTTCTTTATTCTGACAGTATTGAGTCCATTTTGCTCTCCTTACATTTCTATAGTGATAATTGATTCACTTTTAATTGTTTTATTTTGTCTCATTAGTTTGTCTAGGAGACGTTACGAGTCAAGGACAAAGAACTACAGCACTTGGCGGGGGACCTACTCACATGGGATTTAACAATAAAAGAAATTGCAGAAAAACTAATGAAACTGCTGAAGCGGCTGAGGCTGCAGCATCAGCTGCTCAAACTATGGATGAACAAAGGAGACTTGCTTGTGCAGAGATGGAGCGCTTAGCAAAAGATTCAGAAAAACAGTTTGCGTCATCCTTGTTGAAGGTGCAATTCTCATATTTTTTTTAATAATTCTATCTTTAATCTGGATAATTTAAGTCATGATGTTGTTATTTGGTTGATGTAGCTAAAAGATTCTCAAGAAAAGGCTATGGTTCTAGGTAAAGAAATAGATCGACCAATTAAGCAAAGGGATTCTGCCCTTCAAGAGGCACATTTATGGCGTTCTGAGCTTGCAAAAGCTTGAGAGCATGTTGTAATATTGGAAGGAGCTGTTGTTAGGGCTGAGTAGGTGGTCAGCGTTGCAGAGGCAGATGCTGAAGCTAGAACAAAGGAAGCTGCACAAAATGAGGCAACAGCTTGAAAGGAGAAACAAGAGCTTCTTGCATATGTGAACATGTTACAACCACAACTTCAAAGGTATACAAGTGGTTGTTTCTACTTCTGAAGTGAATGTCTATTGTGCAGTTGCTTGCAATGTTCCCTTTACATTGCCTACTACGGGACGTGGGGGTTCCCTTTTCCATGAAAAATACTCCTCATAGAACAGTTGGGCTTGTACATCAATTGTTGGGAGAATGAAATGTGGGAATACACTTAGAAATGGGCTATTTTTCAAGTGCATGCAGAACAAGTATAATATCAACACGTACGTCATGGAGACTCTGTTCAATCGTTATAGCAATCTCCATTCTATTATCTGTTTGACTGCACCCTATGTGAGCAGTCAGGATAGACAAAAACTACTCGATGTTGCGGTGGTATAGCTAAATATAGTGTGTATTAGAGTGTGGATTCTACATCTTCATGTTCTTACCTTTCTTTACACCCCTTCCACCCTTCTTTAAATTGGTGATGGTATTTTTTAGTTTTGGAAGTGAGTCACTTGTTAGGTTCAACGTTTGAGGAGAATTTTGACATTTGGATCAATCATTTTCCTGGTGAACGGACAACAGGTTGATACAAAGCAAGTTTCTGAGAAGACTGTGTCCTGTTTAATGGTGGTAATGCTCCACCGGGGACGAAGCATGTGGATCCAGGAGAGGAGAATGTGGACAAAGCATTTCTGAGTGTTTCTGGAGCAATCCCAGTATACGGGTATAGTGAAGTTCATTTGGTCCCTGGGTCAACCCAATCTCGGCGATCCAATTGGAGACGGTGAATGGAGTGATATTCAAGACTTCGATGAGCTTTATGTTGACAAGTATTATGTTTCTTCAACAATTATGCTAATCTTTATTCAAATGATGGGGACTTAATCAGAATCAAAGGCCGCAATCGTTGGAGGGTATGTATCACAGTGGAATAATCTTTGCAGTGGGTCTCACTATGATTGACAGCCTTTGAGACGTTGGACAGAGTAAGTCTTAGAATCATAGCAATCGAACTAATAATCCAACCAAACTCTTCGATTTCGAAGTTGTGTTCGTCTTGTTGAAAGATAGTTTGGGAATGATTTGGTACATGGACAAACCAAACTTCAACTTCTTTTAATCCTTGTTAATTAAAGGTTTCATACCAAGTTTAAACATGTTACTATTTGCTCAATGGTGTAAAAGATACAAGCTAGTACTTGTGATAAGCTAGATTATATGCTTGAAATTTTTGTTATGTTTTCAAATTAAGCTTAGATAATCTATTGCTTGGCTCGTTTAATACATAGTGAGAATCTAAACTAGCTTTCAGCCTATGAAAACCTTTTCAACAACAGTTTATGACTCATTGTTAGGAACGTACATGCAGTTGATAACTTTAGCAGTTTTTTTTTTTTTTTGGTGCATAGGTATTATTATTAGTACTTTTTTGTCTACTCTAATGTTAATTACCAGAAATCGACTTGGCGACCATATCATTGCATTTGAGTTACATTCCGAAAAAGATTTGATTCATTAATTTTAATTTCTGTCTGTTATACACTTATACTTGATCTTCTGAATTAGTAGTATATGTTTTTCTAGGCATACAATGTGGTAGCATCACGTACTTTTTCATGTGAGTTGCACAAATTTCCCTTGTACTTTCTCTTTCTGTAGTGCAAGGTTCGGAGAATATTTCTTCCACAAGACGAGCTGGCAGTTGCTGGGCTATCTACGATGACATCTATAGGCGAAAAGTGACTGACAAGTGGAGAAAATGGCTGATAAACAGAGCAAGGGTGATAGTATTTTGTAAATGAGGATGCGTCACTAGTAGTGATTCCAAAGATGAACGCGGGTGTGAGATGAGATGGGGTTTTTAGACAACTATCTTTCACTTCTTTTTTCAACCTTCACACGTCCTTGCCTGCTTTGATTCTTGTGCTTGCTTGTGCTCCCTTTTTTTTGTGGTGCTTGCTTGGATGAGTGGATCGCTATCTCCTCCTCCTCTATAAGAAGAAAGACTTTGAGGGAATTTTTCGCTAGCCAATTTGTCCAATTTGGACGATTTTGCCCTTCAATTTCTGGACATGCAATGTTAGCCGGTTGTCCATAATGGTAATTTCGCCAGCCCAGGTGGGTGGATCACACACAGCCACGTAATACACCTTTTTTCCTCACATAATACCTCCTTCGCCTCCCTCCGCCCCCTCGCTCTCTCTCTCTCTCTCTCTCTCTCTCTCTCTCTCCCATGGCGTCGATCTTCTCCCTAGGCCATGGAACTCGACCTACCTCCACTAGCCTTCATAATGTCAAGTGTTCCTTTATGGATTCATCAAGTTTTGGTCGATTTGAGGTTGCTAAGGCCATATTCAAGCATCGGACTATCCACGACTACCAGAAATCGCATAAGGTATAAATATTTCTGTGGGTGTTAATCCTTTCTGGTTGTAGATCTAGGGGTTTCTTTGATTTTGTTTCGATATATCTAATTTGCCCTCTTTGCATGTCTTTGTTAGTGCTAATTTCTCTGGGTTGGATGTATTTTTATGTGTCTCTTTAGATGAATTGAGGGATTTGTAGTCATTTCATTCTTGGTGACCTACTGACCTATTTTATGACCACATACGTGATATTATAGATCATATTGATTAAATATAAAAAAATAATGTGTTGATTATTAGGTTAAAGACCAGGGACAGATGGTACAAGGATTCTTACACTAAAATCCTAATTATTTCATTCAGATGATTATATGACATGTTTGAGAAAAGTGATAAAATCATAGTATATGAAGTCTGTGTCTGTGGCTAGGTTTTTTTGGGCGAAATAAGTCAGTCTTGGGAAGTACTTTACACGAGTACTTTGTTGTCCATGACTCCATATTATAAATTAAATGTAACTACGGGTGTCTGTCATACCAAGAATATAGAAATAAATATAGGCTTTTTGTATTCCTTAATTCCTTGTGAGAATTTGGAGTAGGAGAGGCTTGCTCTTGACTGGTTTTATGAAATTTGTATTACAGCATCTGGATCATAGTTGGTGTCTTGAGTTTTTTCAGGTACAACAGTACCCCCCTTGAATTGTAACCTCAGATGCTATCGAACCTTTTGCCTGTGATGCTTCCAAATAGGTAGCACATATTTCTAGAAACCGTTGGTTTTCGCAATTATGTTTCCAAGAACCATATATTTTGTTTTTCGTTTTTTTTGAAAAAACCTCAAATCTGACGTGCCGAATTCATGCATGCTGTTAATTGCAGGACCCTCAACCATTGCCATATCTTGCTGAAAAGATAGCAAAGAACTAAGACATTTCTTTGGAGGTATTATTTCACTGCTGTGTACTGACATTTATAGTTTGTCTCACATTTCATTGGCCATCTGTCTATTATACACAAGGGATTTGAAATGTTCTTTAAAGTTATTGTTTGGATAATAATCTGCCACAATTACGTCTTGGGCCTCATTGAAGTTTTTCTTCTAAACCAAATGATAGTCAAATTATTGTGCTTTCTTAATGAGTTGTAATATCATCCTTATCAATCTGATTTCTTGATGCAAGGTTCGGATTAAACCTACTGGAGAAGAAAATTCCCATGTTGTCACAAAGAGCAACTTCAAGCACCTATGAAGGACTTTTGCTTTTGCCTTCTCCGATTTGCAATCTTGTTTACCTTAGAAGAGATAAATTTCATTTAGTTAGCAAGAGCTGTTTGCATTAGCTTTTTTTTTTTGCTGTCAAGTGGAGAATGATAATTGAGTAACGCTGATGCTTAGACCAAAATTAGCTCATGGGGATGTGGGATTTCACCTGTCCAAGTATCTTAAACTGGAGGAAAAGAAAGAAAAGCAGAGAAAAGTACTGCCTTGAGTAAATTATGAGTAAAACAAAAGGAAGACTAGAGACTCTCCCATGCTAAAGGCCTTTTGGGACACTTGTTAAACGCGAATTGTCAAATTCAAGTTATGTTGTAGCCATCTAGAAACCACAGGATATTGCCATAAATCTTCAGCGGTCATTTGTCTCTTCATATTGTCTTGCTCTCCTCAAGCATCTAGCATTTGATATCTCGAATAATATATCTCATTCTGATTTGTTTTTTCACATGGTACTTAACCATAAACGACTATTTTATGGGTACTGAATCATGATCATTACTAACTCAATATGGATCCATTGCCCCTTTGGGGTGGTGCTTACTACCAATTTGTAACTTCTTTGGATTCCTTTTCCAGGCCTTTTGGAAGTTATTGTGGAGAACGGCATGCAGAATGGACGGAAAATCACATTACTTAGAGAAGCTGATGAGATGGTATGCTATTACTCCTACTTTGTCCCACAAGATTAGAAGTGGAGATAGCAGTTTATGTGCCTTTGTTTATGTTTAACGGTTCTCGTGATAGATTTTTGGTTAGGAAGATTTTCCTTTTGACCATTGATTTAATCGAGCTGCAAGGAACGGTTCTCATGATAGATTTTTGGTTAGGAAGATTTTCCTTTTGACCATTGATTTATTCGAGCTGCAAGTAGAGAAGCAGTTATGGCTTGTGAGATCATTAGCAATAGGGTATATTATTGACTCCAAGAGTGACTCCTCTATTACAAGTGCTAACTACCTGTCTTGGGAATTTGGTGGTGTTGAGATGGTGGTTGGAGTTTCCATGTTCGATGATATTAAAACCAATATACTTTGTTTTAGCATTAAACATGAGAAGTATAACATTATGGAACTTAGTGTTTGATGGTATTTGATGAAATGTGTAAATTTTTTATGAATTAAAAAAACCTGTAGCGAAAGTCATGCAATTAGCCACAAAATGCAGGAACATATCCAAACCATGACTTCTGCAGACAGCTACTTAAGATCAAACTTATGCATATAACTTTTGCTAGCTTAGTAGATTTCACTGTTGGAATAGGGTGTGGAGGTTGGGTGATTTGCCTAAATTTCAATTGTTCATTTGGAAGGTGATTCATCGTATCATTGCGGTAAGGATGATTTGCTTAGGCGGAACATTGCCGTAGACCCTTTGGGCTTGTTCGTTTGGAAATCTCAAAATCCCTGTGCACGGTCTCAATAAATTTTTTCTACCCATCTCTCTCCACTCATTACTCTTAAAAACCTCCCTCAAAACCCAAACTGAACAGGGTCTTTATGTCCCCTATGTAGTCAGGATTTGGAAACTATTGAGCATTTGTTTTTTAATTGTGACTTTGCAAAAAGAGTGGAGAGCTTCTCACTTGGGTTTTGACTTTACTGTGAGGACTCCATTGGAATTTGTGGATTGGTTTGTTCAATGGCTAAAACATGCTCCTGATAAGGAATTGATCCAGGATTCGATTTTTATTATGTGGTCTATATGGCGTGCTCGGAATGATGCTTTGTTCAAATCTATCAAAGGCTGATGTGGCTAATGTGTTGCACTGCTTTTTAGGTTTAGTTAACTTGTGTAGGTCTGATCGGAGTCTCGATGGGGGCTCTAATCATAGAGTTGCAAAGGAGATTCGAAAAGCTCAGCCTATGTGTTTTGTGTTTAATAGAGTAGGTTTGGATGTGGTGTCTGCATCAAGATGGATAGCTCAGTATTTGTTTAGGGCCTGAATGATCCTGGAAGCGCCTCATTTTGTGTCCAATCTGCTCTTTCTGATTTCTGTTATTTGTGTTCTTATCTTAATGTTGTAGAAATTGTTAAAGTACCAAGATTGGTGGTTAAGGCTGCTCATGACAAAGCTCGGGCAGCCCTTTCAACCAAACGGTAGTTGTAATATTCTGTTGATATACGTGTGGTTTCTTGTTGGTCAAAAACTACATTGATCTATAATATTAGGAACAACCAAAACCGATCTCCACAACAAGCATGACAGACGTGCCTTGCACGTCACCATGCACCTAGTTACTAGCAATAGTGCTGTTTTCTATTGGAGCTTCCCCTATTCCTTTTATCAAGCATAGTGATTCGAATCAGGCTTTGTTGTATAATTCTTTGCCGAAAGAGATCTCCACCGACCCATATATACTACAGCCAAAACTTGGAAGTCATAGGGGCCAATGACAACTTTTTAAATGTTTCAATTGGCTCAAAATGTTTTCCTTGCAAAAGTAGCCTAGTAGATAACTAATGTGAAAAGTCATTTTCTTTGAAACCAACTTTATATAAATCGCTTGGACTCCCTTGGTCCTACTAAAATTGCATTCCTAGTGTGGAAAACTTCTTCGGGGATGATTAAGGGGTAAAGAAAGGTGATAGCAGAGGAAATTTATCCAAATCCTTGGAGGTACGGTTTTACATATATATATATACACACACACACAAAATCCGGTTCCCCTAAGGGATCCCAGATTTTGCTGTGGTATGGGACGTTGCTATGAGCCGTTGGATTTAAATCCAACGGCCAGAATAAGAGATGGCCGTTAAAACCCAAATAACTACACTTTCCCCCCTAAAGCTCTCACACTTCCCCCCTTCACCATCCATTCACGTAGAACAGAGAGAGAGCGAGGGGGGGGGGGGGGGGGGGGGGGGGGGAATGAAGAACGAAGCTTCTTGACGACGATTGAAGCCCGACGAACGAAGAGGAGAAGAAGACCGAAGACGAACGAATATATATATATATATATATATATATTTGCATGTTATTAACATTATTTGAATGATTTTCTGCATTATTTGTTGTTTTCTTTGGTCATTGAAGTGATGTAAGAAAATTATGTACTCTCTCCGTCCCTTTTTAAATGTCCTGCTTCATAACTCCAACTTATTAAAAAGACATTTTCATTATACCTTTCACATCAATTTTTTCCTCAATTTTCCTTACTTACCCATTATCATTACACTTTTACTCACGTACTTTTTAAAATGGCATCTACTTTTAGGGACAAAATAGACAATTTTCCAACTTTTACCCAGTAACTTTACAAAATGGACACTTATTAAGAGACAACCCGAAATGGAATACCGAACTATAAATAAGGGACGGAGGGAGTAGTAATGAATAGGGACAGAATCATGATTTCGTATATGGGTTGACCATAACGACAACGAACTTTTGCAATTTGAATGGCCAGGAGGATAAAAAAGTTGTTCAAAATGACACTCTATACTAAATGCAATATCTTCCACTCTTAAAAAAACAGAAACAGTCGGAAAGAAGAAAAAATAGTTTCTCAACAATGTGTCAAAATGTAATGCGGCATTTTGTTGTTACAGATCACAAAAGAATGATTGAGACTGCACTGAATTTCAAATTAATATTTTCTTAGGCAATTTATGAGGGACCGGGGGCATAGTAATATGTATATGATGTCACAAATAAATAAATAGTCAATAAATAGAAGGAGATAATTATTCATTTTCCCAAAATAGGGGTGGCCATGGGCCATGGCTACCTATATTAATTTTCCCAATCCGTCCGGTGAACCAAAAGTACGTCAAAGTAGCCTAGAAGGCCTGAAACATTGGAAGGATCAAAGCTTAAGGAGACATGCAAACTCGTACTTGCAAACGCAAAACCTTTATTGCGGGCAGTAATTGAGAACGTGTGCGTTATCTACGGAAAATTATCAATTGCTATCGGAGCACCGTGACATGAAGCTCTAGGGATCTTCTTCTGCGCCACACATTTTTGTGGGTCCAACCACTAAGTGTGGCTCCCATGCCAATATGTGATAAAATAAGTCCCTAGAGGCTAGAACGGAGGCAGATCCCGTCCATTTGGCTACTGACCAGTTCGGTTCATTTGGTGCATTCGGATCGTTCAAAAAAGGTTAGGACGGCCCAAATTTAAAGGGGTGTTTTAGAAAGAAAAAAAATTCAAAAACACCCTCTTAAAATCAGGGCCGTCCAAGACAATTTTGGATGGCCCAGATCCACCAAATGGACCAAACTGGTCGGTACCAAATGAACGGGATCCGTGTCCCCGGAACACCACGTGACGGTGCACCAGCAGCACTGAATAATCACTCGCTACGTAAGTATCGCGGCCGCTTTCTTTGTGGTATCCAGATCCGGGCTGTGTACGCAAACTCTCTCTGTCTCTCTCTCTCCCTCTTGCAGTAATGGAGGGGTTAGAGTTTGGAGATTAGGCTTTTGGTGGTCCGAGCGTCGGGGTTAGTTTTTGGCTCGACAGTTAAGGTTTTGGGGTTTGGGAATAGGTTTGCGAAAATTGGGGGTGTGGTGTTTGAGTGGTAGTTATTGGCAGTAGTGACGGATTTGGTCTTGGTTGTGTCTAGAACCATGGCCGCGGGCGGCTCCAGGTCCGCCAAAGTCCCGGGATTCGACCCGAAGAAGTACCGTCCTCCGCCGTACGTGTTTGAGCCGGCGGGGTTGAAGTTGTACAAGCCAAAAGCCACGGTGTTCGATGACGAGGTGGTGCTACGAGAGCCAGAGATCCATTTTTCAGTCAAGAATCGCGAGGTAACCTTACGTTAGTTATTAACTTCTAAGTGGTGATGATTTTGACTTTTAAAGATGATCCTAGACGAGACTAGACTAGACTAGTGATGAACAAATGATGAAAATGGATTCATGTTTGAACTTTAATTCTATGCTTACGTGAATTCTTGGCGTAACTCTGCTAGTGCGTGCGTGGCTTGTGATGCATGATTAGTCTATCAAAGCGTGTTTAACCGTGTGGTTGCATAGTCGTGGGTGCCCTAGTGTGAAATGACACCAAACCTATGCATGTTTCTGTTATACTATACGGTCTTGGGTAGAACTCAACTCTAAAAGCTAACTTATGAAGTGAGGGTGCCCTCACGCTTATATACTTTATATTACTTTGGTACCCAGGCAATGTGGAACTTCGCTTCACAGTTTCAGGCTACTTGCACGATTCTAATTAATCACTCAAACACTCTAATCCTCGTATGCATGAATGTTTAGAACGATGGTTATGGTGCTGGTGCACGTTGAATTCTCACACGATTGATTTACATCCCAATGTAATGCATGACCATTCGAATGCATGTTTATTTTTAGAATGCATGTTTTGATACATGATGCATGAATATTGTGCTAACCCCCTTTTCCTTTGGTTGTTGAACCTTGCAGGCGAAAGAATATGTCAGGGGCTTCGGGGGCTCGGGGAAGGTGAAGC
Organism: Rhododendron mucronatum var. ripense; assembly: GCA_019656295.1. Lineage (NCBI taxonomy): Eukaryota > Viridiplantae > Streptophyta > Magnoliopsida > Ericales > Ericaceae > Rhododendron > Rhododendron mucronatum. Next base: position 1,621,036 of record BPLT01000039.1, on the reverse strand, counting down.
AGTGGTATGAGACACTCCCTCGGCGTGCGAAGGAGTTAGTAGATGCGACAGGTTTTGGAGGGTTTGTACAACTACTGGGCGAGACCAGTAATGACCGTTTACAGCTTACAGCTCTAGCTGAGAGGTGGTGGGATACCACCAACACTCTGCACTTGCCATTCGGAGAGGCCACACTGACACCCTTGGACTTTGCAGCGATTACTGGGATACGGGTTGGGGGAAATCCAATTCCGTTTGATATGGGGCTTTACAAGAATAAGGCTGCTTTGGTCTACTTTCTCGGTCAAGTGCCAGATATGACCGATGCGGGTACAGTGCGTTACTCCTGGTTTTACAAGACTTTCAAGAAGCATAAATGCGTGACAGAGAGGGATTACGAGCACGTGACCAGAGCCTTCCTATTGTACTTGTTTGGGGCCGCACTATTTCCAAATAAGGATAGCCGGGTTCACTTGCACTATTTGGCTGGGATGAAGGACTTGTCGACTGTCAGGGACTACGACTGGGGCGGTGCTGCACTTGCTACACTATATGGCCATATGGGGGCTATCTCTAGGGGGACGACACTGAGCATGGGGGGATACTGGCGGGTCTGGGAGGTGAAACCTATTCTTCATTCTTGTTGATTTTTCTTTTTCTACCTTTCTTTCACTGCTTGTGCATCGTTATAAGCTTAACAGTTTCTAACAATGCCTTGTTAATTTAGATTTGGAGTTATGAGTTCTTGAGAATGCACGTCCCTAATAATAGCTATGCGGATCCGTCGGTGATCCCTAGAGGGTTGAAGTGGGCACGAGACTCTAGGGGGAAGAAGGAAGGTGGGAAGGATTTGACGACGTACCGTCTTTTCTTGGACCAGCTAACGAAGGAACAGGTAAACTTAAAATTGTATGGTTTCATAGGATCTTTCCATTTTCAAAGTTATCTTCTTATTGATCTTTGGCATTAACTGCAGGTAAATTGGGATGTATGGGCGGGGGTTGATCCAGTGGTACACGCTGATTTGTTGAGGAGTAGACAGGCCACTGGTCGTAGGATCTTGTTGGAGGGACCGTTTTGCAGACAGTGGTACTTGGGGGAGAGAGTGGTGAGGCAATCATTAGGCTATGACGTTTTTAGAGTACCAAAGTCTATTCCTTTTTCTATGCTAAACATGAGGATCTTGACGGTAGAGGACTTGGAGAAATGGACTGAGGGTGAGGATGCTGCCACCTTTTTGGAGGAGTCCGGGGACTATGAGGAGTACATAGTACAGAGGCTTATGCCTGTCTTAGGCGTAGATAGGGTTCCAAGGGGCCCTCTCCCAGGACCACAGGCTGGAGTTGTGCCAATAGCGGCAGTAGGAGGAGGAGTAGGAGGAGGAGCTGAGGGCCCAGCAGAGCTTCCTCCGTTGCCACAGCAGGTGGACTACTACAGTAGTACGGGACAGAGACAATACATTGATGTTCCTTGTCCAGAGCACGTGGACCTCACTCTTCCGCCTAATGTCCAGCAGGTTTCTTTATTTATTCCATTTCAAAATCAGTCTTTGTTTGCCTATTGTGTTTATCTATGGAATATGGGTTTGATTAACTCTTTATTTCAGGTGCCCCGAGAATATGTGGAGGCATGTTTCCGTAATATAAGCGGCTTGAGAGTCCTCGTTCGACAACAGGCAATGGCGGGCCAGACAGTGAGGACTCATGTGGTATGGTTTCTTGCCTTTTATCCTTTCAATTCTGATTGCAAATTCAATGCCCTTTAATGCTTCATGTTACACTTTTTGTGCCTTATATGTAGCGTGGCCCCTTGCATACTTGTGAGAGAGTAGCGTCGGCTAGACGCAGTGCCCCGGCCCCTCATAGCGAGAGAGCTTCTCCAGCGAGGCATGGTGCTCCAGTTAGCTGTGCTTCAGCTTCTAGGGCTGCTTCGCCTGCACCTATTCCTCCGACAAATCTTCAATTGGTGGAGTATAGTTCTTTCGTAGCTAACGGGGGTACTACCATTCCATCTGGTAATGGTAACGATGACAGAGATTTCGATGACACAAAGTCGGGTATAGAGGCTTCGCCTTCGGGGCCTTCGGCCAAGAAGCCCCGTCGTTGACACTTAGTGTGTTTCTTTCCTTTCTTGCTAGAATATAGCAATAGGGTAGATGGTATGTACGATGATGCTTAGCTTCTACCCATTTTGTATTCTTGTATGAAACAGTAATCGTGTTTATTGCTTTCGATCAGTTTAGTGGATGTTGTAATTTTGATATGTGATCCTTTTATTTAAAAGAAAGTTTCAAATTCTAAAATTTGTTTCGATCTTAATCAATGAGGATGATGAGAGTAAGTCCTGAATGAATATCGTCATACACAACTGTGGATTCTTATTGTTGGGAACTGTGTTTTGATTAGTCGACGAGACGTCAGGGCATGCCAAAGAAGTGGGGAGGTTCTGGCTTAATTTCTTCCAGGAACAGACCTTGCTGCCGCAAAGTCAGGTTGCGAGGGACAGAGTTTGCAAGGGTATAGCTATGCATATTGTCACGTGAAACTCAATATATTGGTCTGACTGAAAGTAGGTAAGGTAAGATGTTTTATGATTTTAATATTTAGAGCTTCTTTGTGCATAATGAGAGTGCTTGGCGATTTTAAACAGCGCGAATAATTTTTTCATCTATTATTCATTACATTGTCTTATTCCAAGTTGGAAATTATAGGAGTTTGACATTGTAATGCTCTTTGTTGACTAGCTTCTGTATTGTTATTGGTTTGAAATAGCTGAGAAAATGGAATGAGAGGTGGGTGATTTTAGATCCAAAGACAAGGAAAATTGGAATACAAGCAAGTTAATGCGCAGATCATGTCCTTTTCCTCTTTTGGCATGAATGCTCCTGTAAAATTAGATTTGCCTTGGAGTTTCCTTCGTCTTCTTTAGGATAAGGGAAAATGAGCCAACCATTAAGGGAACCATTGTATTTGATGCAAATAGCAAGATAGCAATATCTCCGTTTAACTTCCAGTAAAATCGTCTTCCAGATAATCTACTTTGTTTTATTAGGATCACGATGATTATTCATCCGGTTTCTTTTTCTTTGTTGATCCAGTGGACTACTGAAGTATGATGGCTGCTGTTTCTGTATACTTGTTGATCTGCTTTTGTTTTTCCTTTGCTCTGAAATGCATTTTTTTTTGTTCTCTCTCTTTGCAATTTCTGTTTGTTCTGGGAATGCTACGATTTGCATGGTCCTTAACTATGCTGGTTAGATGTTGTGACTCCACAGAAAAAAAGGATTATTTGCTCTGTGCAGGAACTCCCGGTGTAGCTAGAGCTCGGCATCAACTTTACAGTAAGTTGCATGAAGCTTGGCCTTTGTAAAGTGCTTCAATTGGTTATTAAGTCTACTTTGATGTTGAGAAACGAATTTGACTCTATTCATTGCATGATGTCTTCCTTTCGAAACATGCTTTTGCTTGTCAGAGTGCTAATACATGCATTTGGAATGTATTCCTATCTGGGTAATTAGAAGTGGACACTACTCTGGGATACACATTTTGTATCTTCTACAACGTTTACAGAAAGAGGAATTAGGCGTTCCAATTTTTTTCCTCTGATGACTGATGAGCGCCATCACGTTTTTCTAGGCATGTAATATGTGGTAGCATCGCTTGATTTTTCATGTGAGTCATACAAGTTTCGCTCGGTATAGTTTTCTCTTTTTGGTAACCTGCATTGGATTCCTTTCTGGGTAGTTAAGGATGGGGAGAATATGTCTACCACAAGACGAGCTCGCAGCGGCTGGGCTATAAGACGATGACATATATGCGGGAAAAGTAGAGAAAAATTCTGAGATGGCAGGTAAATCGAGCGAGGTCGATGTTAGATGAGGGTGCGTCACTGATAATTCCACATATGAGCGCAGATGTGAGATGTGGGTTTCGGACTGCTATGTTAATGTAGAGGCAGCACTTAGAAGTCATAGAGGCCAATGGCTATGATACAATCACAAAGAAAACCTCTTTGGGGAAACCAAAGATGCTTCTAGCTGTGCTTCTCGCTTATGCCAAAAATCACTTGGCTTGTTTTAGTTTTGTTTCCCTCTTTAAGTAGGAGGACTTTTTGGATCAGTGAATTATGGTTTTGCATTGATGCCTGATTTTTTCAACCACATTGAGGGAATCTCACTCGAATTTAGAGCGTCTCTTGGATGATACTCACACACACAACAATTGTGCCCAGATTGCAATGTGGGGCTCACTACGGGTCTCACACAAACAATCCAAGCCGTTCACTAAATGAAATATTTTTTTAAAGGTGCTAAAATCAGCTCAATCCGATATCTATAGATACTCGATTCAATCATCTAACTTTTCATTATCCTGAAATTAGAATGAAAATTAAATAATTGAATCGAACACTTATAAGCATCAAATTAAGTTGGTTTTTTTTGCAAAGACTCTTGAAAAAATGGTTTTCAATGAACGGTTCAGATCATTTGTGTGGACCCCACACCGCAATCTGTGCACAGTTGTTTTGCGAGTAGCAGTGTTAGAAGTTAAAAAGTCAATAGCATACAAATTAGCACCACCCGAGAATTTAATGATGGATACAGAGTTGAATAACACTCGTCACTCTAATAAATTCATCTAAGCGATAAAAGAACAACTAAACTTCTCAAGCCAAAGACTATTAAACTCAAAACACTCACTGCTCAGTTCATAGCATTCATAGCAAAGGATTCGATAGGATTCCTTGGATCATCCCTCCAAACTTACGTAAATATACTTAAACCTTCAAGACCATAATTGAAAACTAAAAATTAGGAAGACTATGTAGAATTTAAAGAGACTCTTCGATCGACTCAATAACTCTTCGATTGATGAAATGACTCTTGGACCATAAACTAAACGAACACTTAACTCCAAACTTAAATTGATTTCAGCTTTGACTACAACTGAAAACATCTTAAAATCTTTGGTCGCGCCTCCATTATCTCCCCCCGCTCAAACCAGTCGAAGTACTGGTTGGCTACGAGGACCGACTCACAATACGACTTTGGACACTTAATTTCAAGGGTTGCACACATCCAAGGCTTTCTTCCAAGAAGGCCTGTTGCTAATATCATCCCACCATTTGCTCACATTCTTCCTACCCCTTATCATGTGCTCTTTCCCCAGGTCACCAACCAGGTACTGGGTGAAAGGGAGGTGGCTAAGGTCAGCAATGCTGAAGAAATCCCCACTCAGATACCTGCATTTAGAAAGCCTCTCCTCGTAGATGTCCAAAACCTTGCCAAGCTTCTCTTCACTCTCTTGGATCACCTTTTGGTCCGCCGGAAACCCTAGCTTTGAGCTGAAGAGTGTGTGGAGGACTAAGTTGTAAACGGGTGGATGGAAGTTGTGAGCTTCCACTTCTAGCCATTGCTCCACCACTCCCCTTTCCTCTATCGTCTTCCCAAGCAGATCAGTCCCCTGGGCCTTGTACTTCTCCGCGTAGTACCTTATGATAGCCCGCGATTCTTTCGTAAAAAAAAAAATATGAAAAGAAAAAAAGTGAGAAAAAGAAAGAAATTAGTGTTGGTTAAATGCAAGATCTCGAATGGAAAAACGTTAAGGAGGGAATCGTGTAGGTCTTGCCAAGTTAATTAACATGCGAATTAAGTTGATCAGATGTTGAGAATCACGTGATCAGACTACATTTGTTTCAAACTTTTTTCGGGACAAGTATGATCGATATTCGATATCCCTAATTTTTTGCGTGAATTACTTATTTAGGGAGCCCCACATACTGAACATTTCTGGGTCAACTATACAAATCAAACAAATACACTGAGCTCACCCCGACGGCCCGACGCTTCTTCCTGTTAACAAAAAGAATAAAAGAAATCAAGGTTCTAATTTCTTGCCTTTACCAAAAAAAAAAGAAGAAAAAAACCTGATTTTATTATGTTCTTCGTCATCAAAATTTGATTTTTTTAAATATGACTTAGGTATTCAAACAGATTACGCACCTTAATTTTTCAACTCTTCCTAAGATCAATAAGCCTATGTACTCCGAAAAGTTTTTCCGAAAGTGTCCACAAAAATAAAATTAGTGATTGAGATTCAATTTGATGTGTGGACCGAAACATCGAAGTGAATCTGAACCACTAATTTATCTTTTGGGGACATTTGCGGAGAAACTTTTCGGGGTTCCTAGCATTTATTCTTGAGTTACCAATCTCACCGTCCACCGCTAATAATGTTATTCCATAATTTGCAAATATTTATAGAAAGTAAATATATAGAAACGACAAAACAAAGTAAAAGAGAATTAATGAACATTTACCAAATAAGGTGTAATCTCCATCTTGAATGACCGGAACAACTCCGAAAGGCTGTATTTCCAAAGGAAAACCAACAAATTAATATGTATTTAACCTTTCATCAATATTGGGTATTTTTGTGTACATATTTTCGTCAAAATATGTGTGAGTAGCTATTCATCTCGAGCAGAGAAATAAAAAAAATATTAAATAATTTCTAAAGAACGATGCTACGAACACATTTTCTGGTGCACTGGACACAAGCGTATTTGAAAATTGTTGGATGAATGTAAGTCCATCGTTGTTTTGTGGGGCTCACATGCGTCAACCAGTTCAAGACGGACTTCGGGTTGGTGCTGTGTTGTATTGTGCACGGTACTGTGCTGCGCAACTCCAAACCGCCGGATCTCATCTCAATAACTAATGATCTAGAGCCATTCATTGTCGAGATGAGATCTGAGCCATCCGACGACTCAGAGGTATGCAACATGGTGCTGCACACACCACTGTACAACGCCATCCCCAATTGCGTTCAAGACACATCTGTACCCGGTAACCTCGATATCTGCACCAAAATCTACGCACACAAGCCTTTCTAAGGGTAGAGAGAGAGAGAGAGAGAGAACCTGTAGTTGGAGAAAGTGGGGATGTTTGTGCTCCCCTTTGAGGAGGTCAATCGGAATAGTCTCAAATTCAATCTCTTTCTCAATGAGACAAGCGATCACACGCTTTGCTGCACCATATCCTGCACCATACACCTTCACCACCATTCTCTCTCTCTCTCTCTCTCTCTCTCTCTCTCTCTCTCTCTCTCAATTTCTTGTGTTTTGAGTACACTTGGGAGGGTGGGTGGATTTAGGTGCCGTTCCACTTTAGAAAGAAGAAGGTTTTTGAAAAAGGAAGGTAATTTCAAGCTCAGAAATCATGTGTTTACATAAAATTTTTTTCTACCAATATGGATCTTATTTGATAGATCTCATTGAGATCTTTTGAACGGTGCAAAAAAATTTAAAAAATCATTTTTCATTTTCGTTATATTTGAGTTTGAAATTACCCTCTTTTTGAAAAAGAAGGTTTTGGGAGAAAGCGGAACGGGGCCTTATTGGCCCTGGAACTAATTGGCGTAATTAGGAGTAATTACTACAATATAATTCAAGAACGTGACAAAAAGGTTTACATTTATGTGATTTTGTTGTCATGTTAACGGCACTGGACCTGTTTACGCATTAGTGGCAACTCGAAAGGGCTATTCTATCTGTGTTGCTTAGCTGTGTGCACAAACGAGATGCTCCTAATTATTCATTGCTTTTGGGATACGGTCATGTGATAACTCGATGAAAAAACGAAGCGAAATACGGTACCTTGTGTGAATTGCAAAATTCCACGAACCATCGATTTTTTGAACGCACGGGGTGATCAGTGGGTACCATTTTGTCGACATTTATACGAAATTAATTAATTACTCTAACAGATTAGCGTATTTGTTTATATTTACTGAATTTTTCAACAAAAAAAAAATTTCAACAATATTTGGAAGTCATCATCCATCTCAATGAGAACAATCAGGTAAAATTAAAATTGGAGAACGTTCATAAATCTCACAAAGTCTCATGAAACGACAATGTGACCTGTGTGACTTTTTTAGGAAACATATTTAACTTTAAGGGGATAATATAATACGACTTACACAAAGTTTACCCAAAAGAACGATTATTTGGAGGTTAGGAGTTTGAGTCTTCCCACTTGCGTATGAGTGTTCTTTCCTTTATATTTGTTGGAGTTATTTCTCTTCTTAATGGGGCTTATAGTGATTTTGATCCTTTTAATGGGCCTTATTTATCCTGTTGGTTCAGCTAATGGGCTTGGTTATCTCGTGAACTCTCACACAATGGATGTAGAGTCCCTTAATTTGTACTTCATACATGAGGTAATGATCTCTCCTACCGATTGGGAAAAAAAATTGCTATTTTTTTGAGTAAATATCAAAACACTTATGGAGTCATCTGAAAAATCATCAAAATTTGGAATTGACCTGACCCTTAGCATTCCCATTGCCCTTTGGACGTCAACTCAGGGCATCCTCTCCATCGCCAATCAGTTATTATTCTTTGGACGGAACCGTCACAGAAGTACCAAAGTGTTGAATTCATGATTTTGGTAGTATTGTCTTGGAGTTTACTTTAACAGGAAATTAAATGGGATCTAAGTACAAATTGGAAAGAACCAATTTTATTGAACTCTGTGACCAGAGAGAGAGAACATCACTTGCATAGCTTAATTGACATATAAGTAATATCAATTTAGCACAATCGGGAGCGTGAAAGTATTTGGCGAATACCTTTTAGATTGTTATAACTCGTGAGAGTGAGGATGAGAGCGATAGCAGAGTGTTCTACCAGAAAATTATGTGACCTAAACCACATATATAGAAGATTATTGATAACTAGGGACAAAGCCAAAAATTTAATTTAAGGTGGAAAAAATGTACTATATAATTTATTGGCAATGATAGGCAATGCACGCAACTGCTCTCTCAAAATCATGTCATTTATTTTTTCGAGAACAATATTCTTTGATCGTTGGGTTAATGATGTTCGATAAATTTGATTTCTTTGCACATATGCTCTAACTTGTTGAGCTCTCTACAAGCTACAAAGAAAATACACAGAAAAATACTGGGCATGTAGTTCTATAGTTCAAAAGTTATTACCATCAAATTCGAAACCTCTTAATCTCAAGTTCAAAACCACTTAGACGATGTCAACTCGTTTGGGGCCACTCCATACATAACTTTGCTCTGATTTCAATTAGGATCAAGTTCGAAACCTCTTAGACGATGTCAACTCGTTTGAGGCCGCTCCATCCATAACTTTGCTCTGGTTTCAATTAGGACCCCGCAAGTGAGCAATTGAGGTGCGCGAAAATTAGTCCGGATACCTGAGTTAACAAAAAAAAGTTACCATCAATGGCCATGCCATGAACACGATAAGGAACTATAGTCGCGACCTCACGGCGACCCGCCTTTGATAAATTTACGAAGAAGGAAATTTAGCTTTCTACAATTTCGGATAGCTGGAAAATGACACAAATCACAACGGACAATTAAGGACAGAATGAAAATCTTCCAGTATATGCATAGGTTCTCCCCATTTTTCTCGATGCGACCCATGTAAGAGTTCCTATGCAGCAATCACGCTAAGAAGGCTGCACAAAAGTAGTGCCCTGTTGTTCAAAATAACCTAATGGTATTTAACAACAGAGCATGATCAGCAATATTAGTCAAAACAAGTACAGTAACAGATTGCCAAGTTAAATCTGCCAGATAGCTCTACAAACATGGACTTGGAATATCCTCAAGAAATGCCAGTCATTCAGGTGGAAGAATGGGTTGCTGTTGGGGAAGATGGAGGGAGATCTGCCAACGGTTGACATGCTTCCGGACGTAGTGGTGTGGAACAAGGGATTGATGAAGGGGAAGATGGAGGGAGATCTGCCGCAAGCTGACATGCTTCTGGAGAATCCGGACACGGTGATGTGGGACAAGGGGTTGATGATGGGGAAGCTGGAGGGAGATCTCCAGACTGTTCACATGCTTCTGGATGTTGTGATGTAGTTTCCAAAAGCGATGCCTCAACTTTCTCACTTTCACGCCTGGAAAATACAAATATGTTAGAATGGTGTGCCACGCCTTAGGAAGATCTAAGTTTCAAGCACTCAATTCCCTTGAGGCTATGTTTGGAGTATTTGAATAGTTTACAGCATTGTGAAGCATAAACTGTAAACAAACTTGACACTGCAAAATAGAAAACAGGTAATCAACAAGTGAAACTTATACTTACGGGATTAGCTTCTCCAGTTCATTCACAGCGTCCTTTAATGCATAAAGAGACATCTTCTTTACCTGTATCATCCAAAGGAAAAAAATAATTTAAAAGGCAGAACTTTCAGCATACACACACCAAAAGCCCGTTAAAAAACAGAAAGGAAGCTATATGAACGATTACAAGAAAGTGAACCACTTGCTCATGTTATTACGGCTACTCTTACCCTATTACTGTTGCTAAGCTCAAGTTTCTATGGAACCATTACTATTCACGGGAAAGCTACTTTTTCGGTTTTCTCAGTATGCATGGAAACTGAGTTACTCGATTTATAGATAGCACATAACCAGTAATTGAATCCGAGTTTGCCCTTCTTTTCTCAGGAATGTAGAGGTTTAGTAAGCTACCATGGATACCATCAGGAAGGAAAAGCAACAAAACATTAAGCAAGAACAACGTGATGCAGGAAATGAGAAACTATACCTCTAGTTTGTCTTCCTTAGCCCAATGATCGCGGGGAAGGGCACGGAATTCCCCAGTTAAACGGATACATTCATTGATGTTTTCGGGAGAAACAAAGTCAAGAGCAACTTTTATGCATGACTGCAAATGATGTAAAGAAGGATCAGAGATTGAAATAATCAAGAACTTAAATACAGACAATTTGCCACATGGACATGCATAATTTCCTAGTTACTTGATATTGTACTACAAAGAGAAATTCTGCAAGCTACAAGGTAAGTTTTTCACCAGCCACATGGACATGCATAATTTCCTAGTTACTTGATATTGTACTACAAAGACAAATTCTGCAAGCTACAAGGTAAGTTTTTCACCAGCCTAGAGTCCTAGACTAGGTTCATCACAGAACTAAGCCACACATGCATCAGTAGTATGGCAACTCCCAAGTACGGGTCATGGAGAACTAAGCCACACATACTTCAGTATCAATCTTTCATTGTACAATGACTTTTGCAAACAGTCTATGCCAAATTACCAAAAACAACTAAGGTGTCTACGTACCTTGAGGTTTCTAACTTGATGAGGACATCCAGCTGGAATAAAGACCGCCTCTCCTAGTTGTTGAACAAATGTCCAAGGTTCAACACCTATATTACCATCGAAAAATGACCACGGCCAAAAGTGAAAATTCAGAAAAAATGACCATGGCCAAAAGTGAAAATTCAGTTACAAAAAATTATAGACCAACAAGACCACGTCAGATAACAAACTAACCAAACTCCTCCTTCAGCATCCTTTTGTGATGCAAAGTCAAGTAGAATGTCTGGTCATGAATTGGATGAAAGACCTGTAAAATTGAGAGGATAAAAACCGCCCATTAAGATTAAAAAGGATCATCAGTTGTAAACAGCATCAGTGTAACTTCAAACTCAACTACAACTAGTAAAAGGGTAGAAATCAAGCTCAAAAGGATGAAAAATATGCACTATCCAACAGGGTCAACATCCTCAAATTTAACCCCATTACGATTATGGGACAAGTGCTTCCTTTTTTTTTCCCACAAAAAAAAAAGGACTGTCCCATAAAATCGATGAAAAGATATGAGAACACATAGCTGGGGCAACCTATCAGAATCCACCAATAGAAATTGATGACATTACAAAATCACCAAACAGCAATGCAAAAATAAATCAATACCGCTGCCCCTCTCAGTAAAAGTATAGTCATCTAAGGATTCCTCATTCTCACTCGCATAACAAACCATTAATGACAAATAATAAGATTAGCCATCCTTTTTGGACGATGTCATTAATCATGAGACTACCATGGAGCCAAAACACTACATTAAAACCTTAACTTTAAGCATAACTGCTTTCCAAATGCTTTCATGATGGAGAAATGTCTGGTGCCTCAATAATAATTGATTCAACCCAAAAAGCACTTGCATGAGAAAATAACCAATGAATGAAGAGACCATACCCACTTATCACTAGCATTAGGACTGAAGGTAAAGTCACAAAGAACGCCCAATGAGATTAGAGCCAAATGAGAAGTGCCATAAAAGCAATGGCAACATTTTGAGACTCATTCTCAACACCTTACAAATGAGGTAACAAGATATCATATAAAGAATCACTCACCTAAATATCCTTCCAAACCCACACACTGTCACCATTTCACTCCTCTAATATTATGAAAGATATGGGATCGACGGCTACCGCTATTAACCACATGGGGACCCCTTCCATTAACAAAATACTGTTTTGCTAAAATTCATGAGGAATTTGTTACATGCATATAACTTCCAAGGTAGGAGCTTCATTACCTGATCTACTGGCTGGCAGTCGATGTGCCTGAACTCTTTATGGTGCTTTGTAAGATACTCCTCTAGCTTGGGAACATCTTGTCGCCGAAAAATTTCCCAAACAGCTCCTCCATCAGGTGTCTCCAATCCATTCAACATCTTGTCAGAAACACTCTCGCCTTGTAGCTTCTCATCATTTGATGAACCATGTATGTCGGAATGGACCGTACCAAATATTTCTGTTTGGTCCAGGACAGCATGGTCCTTAGAAAGCTGCTGGCGATTCAGGTTCACTTCTGCTGTGTGTGTTAACAAATTAACCTGAAAGAAGTACGAAGATATTAAATGAGTAAATCTACGTACAAGGGAAGAGGACAAAAGATATGGTCCTGAGTATGGACGGAGACCAGCAATTGGCTGAAATACCACATGCAAAGTTTGCTGGAAACAACAGGAACCGAGCAGTGGCTCTGAATTTAATACAGCCTATTCTATTGAAAATGCTTTTCTGGGAATCTAGAATCTCCACACATTGAACCTACTATGGTAATTTCTGTCAATGCCATGAATCAAATATGACCTCCCTTGTGTCAGTCCAGTCTAGAAAGTATACAGAGCATGCAGAAACTTCCAGCATTTGTTCTTCACGAAATCAAAGGAAGGCAATTACCAAATCAAGAATGAAGCAACATAAAAGTAAAGTAGGTAATTGTCCACCTATCTGACAATTCATACCGCATCCGACATGTCACAATGAAGCTTTGTGACAGAATCTCCACGTCCAAGCTCTTCAGCAAACCCATACGCAATGTATGTTTTAGGACCCAGGTCTGGCTTCAGCATTTTTTCAGGCAACTTTGCAGCAACGTTAAGAAGACCAGAACGTGGATGTGTGTATTCTGAATATGGCAAGGCACTGATGAACTCTGCACCATGGCGAGGTAAGCGCTCCTCAAAGAAATTGGATGGGGGCCAATCTTTCAGTTTGAGCAACTCAGGCCAACCATCCTTGTGTGATCGACCTTCTGCATACCCTTTGAAAAATTGGTGAATATTCATATCAACCTGCACAGTTACAACATAATTCATGACAATAGCGATAACAGGCACTACAAGAAATGAAACATGGAAGCAACTTCATAGAATGGTACCAACTTTTCCCATATTCAGATATCGAACATCAGGGACAGGGATCCAGACATCTGAATACACTTCAATACCTTTCTCCTTTTTTGGAGTAAACACATCATGGTTTTTCATCTTTTATTCCTTTTACCCTGCTCAAGAGAAGGGGTTTGAAAACTACAACAAAGCTCAAATGAAGCCAACTAATATTTTCCCATTTTCTCCAGTTCTCCTGATAATCGGAAGTATCCTACATAATTTTTACTCAAGTTTAGTTAGTCTCTGTCCTAATTGTCTGGAAACAACTACAATGCCCTGACAACTTGCTACTATAATCTGAACAGTGTCAAGTTTCTATTTCACCTCTTCTGTTCACTTGTGCACCCTCACAACAATAAGCTTCAACCGTTTATTCCTTAAAAAGGCAAATGCTCGCTCAAGGGCAATCATAGGTAAGTTAAACCACCCTCAAACTGATTTTCTACCATTCAAAATAATGGTGAGCTACAAAGAATAATCATTGATATCCCGAACCACCACCATAGCAGGTAATCTGGTAAGTACGAGTCCTTTTTATTCCTCCTCACGTGTTAACCACTTTAGGTGTTCTGTTATTGGCTGGCCAAACAAGTACGAAGGATAATATAAGGTGAATGAGTTTGCAGTAATATTGGGGGGATTTGAACCGTGTAATCGATAATTATATCGAATCAATCCCCATCAAAACTCTAACTACAAACACTGAGAAAACCTGCATAAGATTTCTTGTGTCTCGCTTAGAACAAGCCAGTACTCCTTACACTCTAACAAACAAAACTCAAATTTTCACCAATTTATGCTTTTACCTGCAACATGTTGACTACAAAGTCATTTGACGCCTATATATCATAGTCGAGAATTGCACAAATAATGTGGTGCAGAACATCGGTAGGTAATGGAATCAGAGGCAACAAAAATGGGAAAAGTTGCTGCAGGAAATTTTGTATAATTTTGTAATGGAATCCTCACTCTTTTTGTATAATTCCTCTTTATCCTGCAGGAAATTTTGCCTGTCATGCATATTCTGCACAAAGAGGAATTATACAAAAAGAGTGAGGAAGGGGAATAGATCATGCAGCTTCATTGCTGCAGTGGACCACATTCCCAATTACCCAGGTACACTTGACTCATTGAAAAACCATCCTTCATACAGTCTGTCCCATCCACACAGAAATTTCAGTGCCATTACAAGAATGAATGAGACGTATTAAACACATAAGTGTCGAGAATGATAAACAGGGTGAATAAGACACCACAAGGAAAGTGTTATCTTACAACAACTTACCTCACGCCAATCAAGGCAATCAATTGCTGTCACTGATAAATCTGAGCAAACCGAGTAAGTTCCTTTACGATTACGAAATGCACGCCACATTACCATTGGCTCCCAACTCAAACCAGAGGCAATTTGGAGAACATCACGGACAACAATTGGCTCCCCCCTGACCCAATGTTTCTGGAAGTGCTCCAGATCCCCTTGTTGGATATCACTTGTTGAAGGACAGTACAAATAATTGGAGTCATTGGCATCCTTTCTAGAAGCAGCCTTACGAAGTTTTCCATTACCAACATCAACCTGACCATTCAATTTAAAACAGGAGCAGAGAGCATCAGAAGTTCCAGGCATATGTCTTTCAACCAATTTTTCTGTTCTCTCTTTTAACTCCGAAACCCAACCTTCTGGAAGCATATGCTTCAACTCCAAACGGTCGTTCCCACAACCATCCATTTTCCTTGGGCAAGATATGACACCAGTTTCCGTCGCATTCCAGCCAGGTGTTGGCTTTTTATCAACATCAAAACTGGAATCAATGCTTGTTTCTAAAGAAGCGTTCCGATCTGAAGAAGAGGGGAGAGGTTTGTCACCAATGTGGTCACCCCCTTGCAGGCAACCCTCTCGAATTTCCCGGCAACAAGTCAGGCAGAGATCAAACGAACAATTTGGACAGCTTCGGTGAAAATCAACTATAGAGGTTCTACAATTGTCACTGCAGCATAATGTGTGCTATCATAATGTAATCGACACAATAACATTTTCTATTCATTAACATGGTTACAGTTTACAAAATCAGTTTTCAAGAACCTTTTTGTCAAAAATTGTTTTTCGAAAGTACCATTAGTCATCGGTTTCTTATTATATTTATCTTTTACAGGAAATATTGTCGAGAATTGCAAAAACTTAAGTAATTATTAGTAATATTACAAAACTTTTCCAATATGCCCACAAAAGTTGTACAACAAAACGTCAACCAAAAAAGTTTCTAAAAACACTGATTCTGGAAAATGTCACCAAGAACAGAGATATTCAAAGAAAGGACCATACCAATAAACACGCTCATCACCACGACAAACTGCCTGTTGTATCTCTACATCCGACGAAGATAAACCTGTATAAAGGAAGTAAATTAAGTAATATTGACAAATTATTATGAGAATTAAATGCATTGGATTGACTGCATAGGGACACCCCACACATGCCCAACCCCTCAACAGACTCAATGACTAATCTGTTTCAGATATATTACGTCAAATGTTTCTCGAAGTAGAATCAAACTTAAATGCACCCAGCCACCCACCCTAGCCATTGAAGCTCTGTTTCATCCTTCATGGCTTTTCTAAGTATTAACAGAACATAAATATTTCACTGATATTGTGTTATTATCTAAATCAATTCTTCTATCTGACCCAAATGCAAGTGTGACATTGATAATTTCCTATCCCTAGCTATTCAAAAAAAGATAGAAACGAAGCAAGACTTGCATTAGTTACCCCCTAGTTGCATGTAAAGGAATAAATAGATACGCTTAATACCAATTGTATACCTTTAATCTTAGCCTCCATCTCCTTTTCCATTGTTTGGTCATGATCAAACTGTTTCAAGAATGGAGCAAGAGCGTATATCAGATGCTTCAATAGCCGAACCCTTTCCTCCTCATTCTTGGGCTGTCCATCTTTTTCATTACTCTGAATTGAAACATGAGAAATCACTACGAGTCAAGCACCAGAAAAAAAGACAGTTGCAGCACAGTGCCCAACTGACAAAAAGCACACAGCTAATAACAACCTTAATCATATCCTGTCGACGCAAACATGCTTTGCAATTACAGTTTCCCCGGCAATGCGGACAACACTCCGCTATTGCTTCCTCTGACAGCTGAGGATACCTGAAAAAATAAGATCAATGAAACGGAAAATTGTTAATAAGCATGCAGACATCCTGATACTAATTAAACAGCGGATACACCTATATCATTACCATGGCAAGTAGGAGTTCAGTGATCACAGCTTCAAACACATCCATAATTTCAATAAAGATATTTGATGGCCAAAATTAATTAGATCAGTCAACCAATTTATAGAAATAATTTTCAGAGGTCAGTTACACAAGCGACAAATCTATAGAACTAATGCGTCTTTATTGCAAATATTTACACATGCTTATTTGGAAACTTTCTATAACAAACAACTTTTCCTCACTGTCCTGAAAGAAATATTTACACATGCATATTTGGAAGCTTTCTATATCAAGCAAATTTTGTTCATTGTCCTGAAAGAAACACCGTTGAATATTCATAATCCCTACTTGTGCTATTGGTTGCACAAAAAACTGACAATATAACATCCAAATCACATCATGGACACAAAAATACAGTCACGCACACATGGTAAGACTCTTGCAACCTCACAGTAAGCTGCACACTAGTGTGTTTTACGTGACTTTATAACTCGCCATGCATCGAGAACAAAATGCTGGACACAAACTTCAAGTTAACTAAAGCTATCTCCACCCTTTACCAACAACAGAAACAGGTTAGATATATAAGTCGGTTATCCTTGAACAATCTGTATTCTTCCTTGTACAGAAATCAAATTCTGGTGCTTCAATTCACTTATAAGTTATATATACTTTTCTTAAAAAGGCCAGCATAAACTATAAAGCAGGTACCATCTCTTGATGCATGGGCCACAATAGCGTCTTCGGCAGGTTCCACGACACCTCACCACCCTCTGGTCACTCCTCATGCATTGATGACACATTTGGCAATCATCCTCACCCCCCTGTCAAGTTATTTAGAAAACGAATCAGCAATTCAGAATATTATGTATAGATGTAAAGCCACAGGCAGAGTGTATAATTACATCGGTACTGAAATGCCGCCTCCTAGCATCAAAACGCAAGCCATTTTGCTTCGAGCTGGACCTTCTTGAATAAACCTTGACCTTTGGGTTATCAACGTCACTGATGTCCTCCTTATCTTTTTTCTTTTTGGTTGTTACTCCCAATTTCTTCCCATGCGCTTGCGAAACCTCTTTCTTCGTCCTCCCTAGTGATGCTGATTCATTGTTCTCATTCTTTTTCACCCTTTTCGTTAAACTAACCTTTTCCTTCTTATCATTTGAATCACCACTAGCGACATTAGCCTCTTTCCGGAACTTTTTCAGTTCCATTAACTTTTTGGTTCTTGTAGTCAAGTTACCACAACAATCATCTTTGCCGTTAGCACCCTCATTTGCCCCTTCTTTTTTGTTGAATTTGGCAGGAGCCCCGGGTTTCTTCTCCCCTGATCCCAGTTTCTTAAACTTGGAATCCTTTCTCATTTTTTTCACCAAAATAAAATCCTCTTCATCAGTATCCTCATTTCCCTCTTCTTCCTGTTTGATTTTGGTAGGAACCCCCAATTTCTCAATCGCTGTACCCTTTTTAGATTTTTTCACTGCAGTGGAATCCTTTTCGTCATCCTCCAAATCTTCTTCTTCACCATTAGTAACCTCATTTTCCTCTTCTTTTTGTTTTCCTTTGGTTTGATCCCCTGATTTCTTCTCCCCTGGTCCCACGACATCAGAACCCTTCTTCATTCTTTTCACATCCTTTTTGCCATCCTCCGAATCATCTCCGCCATAAGTAACCCCATTTTCCTCTTCTTTTTGTTTTCTTTTACCAGAAACCCCCCATTCCTTCCCCCCTTTCCGCAATTCCTTGACCTCTGCACCCTTTTCCGCTCTTTTCAGCAAAGCATCATCCTTTCCATCCTCCAAATCATCTTCACCGTTAGCAACCTCATTTTCCTCTTCTTTTCGCTTATTTTCTGAAAACCCTTTCCTTCCTTTTACCAAAACAACCTCCTTCTCATCTCCATCAACATCTTCACTAACCCTCTCCTTCTGCTCATCAGAATCATCCAAATCACCCTCCTCCTTTTCCTCCTCCGTTTCCTCTTCCTTTCCATCTCCACCAACACCATCACTAAGCTTCTTTTCCTCTTCTTTCTCATTATTTCTCCCAGAAAACCCCAATTTCCTATGATCCGAACCCTTTTTCCTTCTTTTCACCAAAATAACCTCCTTTTCACCTCCCTTGACCCCACCACCACTATCCCTCTCCTCCACACGACGCCGCTTCTTCTCCGGAATAACCTCGTCATCCTCCTCCTCCACCGCCCTCCTCCTCCTCCTCCTCTTTTCCTGCTTCGTTCCGTCCAAAGGCGACGAAACGTTCAATCTTCTAGAAACACTTCCACTCTTATTCACACCCTTGTCGCGATCGGAAACCCTAGAACTAGAACCGGATGACTTCTTCGAAGGAGGAGGAGATTTGTTGTTGAGGGTTTGAAAGAAGTGTTTTTCGCAATAGGCCTTGTCTTGTAGCTTCCAACCGCTGCACCGCCACTCCTTGCCGTCGTTCCTTCTGCAACGGAGGTTATCTGGCGGAACTGGAACAGCTGATCGCCTTGCTTCCTCCATTTTCTCTCTCCTCTCTCTCTCTCTCTCTCTCTCTCTCTGGCTGTGTTTTGTTTGGTGGCACGCCTCAAGCACCTGTACTGTTGGGAATGTGGGGTTTAAGTGGGAATTTTGGGAGGGAAAAGGGATGGGTGCAGTATATTTTAGTGGGGGGAGTTTCAGAGGGAAAGAGAAATGGGAGAGTTCTTACACCGCCCACGGTTTTCGCATGGAGTATCTAGATGCCAAGTGCCATTCGGACGTTCATTTTGACACAAATGACTTCGATTAAATTTGAAGGTGCGTAAATCTAAATCATTCATTACTCGGTTAAAATTTAAGCCGTTAATAGTCAAGATGAACGACGAAATCGGCCGCTCGGCACCGCTAACAAGCGCGGGGTGCTTGGTAGGATATTGTTAGTTTTTTTGGTAATAAATGAAGAGAGACCGACATAGATACCATAAATAAGGCTGAATTTCTCTTTTAACAAAGTAGTTTGTCATTCTTTTTTTTTTTTTTTTGCCTCTATTTGAGTGAAATTTTTTCGGAAAACTATTCTCTCTGTCCAAATACTTACAATTAAATGAATTAATAATGAAGATGGGTATGAATGTAGAGAAAGAAGAGGGATAAAGTTGATAAGAGAGACTCAAATATTAATTCTTTACTCTTGACCCAGCCATAATCCATCGCCAAAAGTACTAAGCCTCTGCAGCCAAAGGTATAATACCTTTGAGAATACCTAGGCTGCTGTAGGTTTGTACATGCTCTAAGTATAGGAGTAAAATAGAGATTTCATTAGTATTAGCCTTTCGGTTATGAAATGGGACAATGTTTTTGGAAAAAAAAAAAAAAACTAGACTAAAAAATGAGACGGCGGGAGTATATCATCCATCCAAGCTTATTGACCCATTCTTTTCTAACTTTTTTGTCTTTTTAATTTCGTGTGTTCCAATTGTCTTTTTTGAATATTTTTTGTTAGATTTGCGTCATAAATTTTAGATTAATCATTCGTCTCAACAAGAAGAATCTAAAAAATAAAAGTAAAAATTATGAGAAGTTGAAAGAAAAAGTTCAACAGCTATGTTTATTTTGTAAGTGTCATCTTATATGAATTTTTTTTAAACATCGAGCCACATTTTTATATTTTTCTGATTTCTTTCAGAAAAATGATAAGTCCAAAAATTACAACAAAAAGCTAGAAAAAGTAAGAAAAAAATGAAAAAAGCACTAGACCAAAAAAGTTACATTTTACTACAATGCTTTATATACACAGAAATTATGAATTTGAGCAATGCTACATACACACACACTAATCACACCTCCCTTGCATAGATGTGGGCCAAAACATTTACAATTATTAGACCCACAAATTGTGGGGTCCACACATATGTGAGCTAGAGGAGTGTGATTAGAGGTATGGTTGATGATGTGTACTTATCATTTTCCGAAAATGAATACGTGAGGGAAATAAATTTTGGCAAACAATTTTATATTTTCGTAGTTTCTAAGCAAGAAAGATAAATGCCCCAACCTTTTTTTTCCCTTCTTTGAAAGATACTTTGATTTCTTTCGGGATATCATATACTCCGTATTCAAGTTGGATCACATTTGGATTAAAAAACATTTAATCCAGCTTCTTATTTATAAGTTTACATAGAATGTATATTCCAAGTTCTATATATTCAGCATGAGCGTCCCAAGTTTTCCAAAAGTCATAATAAACGTGTTGTGTTTGTGTTCGCATTCCACTTGAATTTGAGCGCAATGATACAGTATAGCTAGGTCCGCTAGGAGTAATAATCATAGTCATATTATTCTTCAAACTGCTCAGCACTCCTCGTTACAACAAAAAACACCAATGGCGATACCATTTGGTGACAAGACACCTTTGTTGTCACCATAAGTGTCTCGATCTACACCTGTTGTCAATTCTTGCCCCACAATCACGCACACAATTCTTGCTCTCGCAAATTTTAATATATATTAAAATGTATTTTAAAAACATTTTTACGTTCGCACTCCCTTACCCACCCGATGTAGCTTAGTTAAGTAAGCAAGATTGGATGACTCGGCATGAGTCCAGAAAAGTGATACTGGACATGCAAAGCCAGCCCCTTCTTCAATCTGGGGAGAGATTGGACCCAATTATAGAATGTCTTTGCTTTACCACATTTTTTAATTTTTACTTTTATCATCGGACTACAACTCGATCTTGCTTACGATTTTCCAGTAGTAACGAATTACTAATAGTACATGTTTTAATTTTAAGTTCAAACTCCGTAATATGGAAAATTATTCCCAGAGCACCACCTACTCCTGGAGCATCACTGGAGAGTGCTCCATAAATCTTTTATAGTAGCACATATTTGTGCGGATTGTTCCACCTGACTTATACTCACATGGTGACGTAAAAGACCCTGAGCATTATGTGTTAGGGCTCCAAGAGCACTAAATAAATCTTTTATAGTAGCACATATTTGTGCGGATTGTTCCACCTGACTTATACTCACATGGTGACGTAAAAGACCCTGAGCATTATGTGTTAGGGCTCCAAGAGCACTAAATAAAATACTCTCGTGCTGGTAGCACTGGAGTGTATTTAATTTAAATGTAAGTATTTATGTAACCTAGGGAGAGAGATTATAAACTCTTTCCATCTTAGGTAAAAAAATCCCTAGTTTCCACCAGTGTAATCTGTGGGCCCCGCCGTGCGCTCATCACAGTAATTTGAATTGTTCATCCTGTAGAGTTCGTAGATTAATACATTCTTGCCAAAAATCAGCTATATTGGACATCGATATGTGTATCAAAAATTGAATTTTGGTTTGTATGATCAAGGTGATTTTTTGGTACGAGTACACTAATCTATGAATCCTACAAATAAACGATTCAAATTTACTGCAATGAGCACACGATGGGGCCCACAAATAAGAGGGGTGGAAACCGAGGGTTTTTCAGCTTAAGGGGGAAAGAATTTGATCTAAAAAAAACACCACCACAACAAAGCAATCCACAAGAAGTCGTTACATAGTGTATTTTCTTTGGACAGTCAGCTAGATAGAATCCAAATCACAGAATCAACAATTATCCAAGCGCTGACTCTCACCGGAATCAATGAACCTCAGCACAGCCGATACAAGCTCCCCAACCCCAACATCAGCCGTGGTGTCCAACTCCATCTTCTCAACATCTCCGACGTCGTACTCCGTGCACCCGCCGTACCCTTCAAGCAACCTCTCCATATCCCGCCACGTGGCCGGCTTGTGCCAGCTGGCCGCCTCACCCTTCCCCCTCCCCTCGAGCCGCCGGCGCCACTCGGCTTCGTCCTCCGGCTTACACTCCACGACAAAGAGCCGAGCCCCGGCTCCCTCGGCCAGCTCCCGGAGCCGGTCGAGGTGGGCTCGGCGTGACAGCGGGGAGTCGACCACCACGCCAAGCCCGAGCCCTAACTGGGTGGCGGCGATTCGGAAGACGACGTCGTAGGATAGGTCGTTGAGGAGGTTCGGCGGTAGCGTGGGGCACGATAGTTGGAGGGTGAAGGTGGAGTCGCGGGCGTCGTCTTTGTCGATGAGTGGGCAGTGGAGGGCGGTGGCTAAGGAGCGGGCCACCGTTGACTTGCCCGTGCCAGGGTGGCCCTTCATTGCTATGATCAGTGGGCCCACTGCCTTAGCTTCTTCCATTGTGATTTTGATTTGTGATTATTATTCCCTTGGTGATGAAAAGTTTTGAGGTTTAGGGGAGCGTTTGGATTGGGTTTCGGTGAATGGAAGGAAAAGATGGAAATTTGGATTTGGGATTGGGCATTTATCTCGTCTCAATGATACTGTAGTAAATTTTGGTAAGATCAAGAAGGGCTAATTACACGAAGAACCCCGCAAATATGGATGATTATCGTTGGAGTGTCGTTGATACACATTTTTTTTTTTTTATCATTACCGTTGGGTGTGTTGGTAGAATTATTGCTACTTTATCATGGTACGTCCAAATTCGACGACAAAAAGTAAGAAAACCATGATATTTTTGTGTTTTTTTTTAATCTCAATTTTCAAAACGGGGTCTACGGATATGTGATTAGATGTCTCATGTTTAATCACTGGTTAAACCCATGATATATAGAAGAATTGAACAACCTAATAAAAACTAACAAGTGTGATTATTATCTACATTAGAACTTTTATCTAAAACTGTGATTATATCTGTGTCGACTTATAATAAAATTGTGATTGTATGTATCTTCATAAAGCCTTTATTAATTAAAGAGAAAAGGTGACACGTGTTGTAGCAGACTAACAGATGTCGATGGGTTACAAGGGGCAAGGAGAGAGTTCCACTGCTAGAGTATGATTATTGTGAATTATAAATACAGACATTAAAATTTGGTTTAACTAGACAACTAAAAGAGTAAAAAGGACGTTATAGTCATCATCAAAGGACAGGACGGATGCTGAGTTATATATACGAACTGCACAAAATTGATAGCAAGGGGTTGTTAGTACCATTTTCAGTCAACGTACAACCTAGGGTACGAGCGAAAGTAAAATAAATATAAGGACGAGGTTGTTATTTTACCTTTCTTAAGTTGCTTCCACGTAATTAACGAATGAGGAATTTTTTAAAGAGCGCTGCTATTCGCAACCCTTTATTTTATTCCATAATCCATTAAAAATTTTCAATTATACTCGACAGTTAATTACCGAAATTGAGATATATTTTCAGCACCCAATTACCGAAATATAATATTTTTTTCAACAGCTATTTACTGAAAATGCATGTTCGGCAGTTGTTTACCGAAAGTTGAAAATATTTTCGACATGTAGTCACCGAAATATAATTTTATTTTCAACAGCTATTTACCGAAATGTTATTTATGATTTTTAACAACCACTTACCAAAATATAGTAGGCTATGAGAGAAAATAAAAGGCTGCGAATAACTGCTCCTTTTTTAAAGGGCAAATTTCACTCAGACCCCCTGAGGTATCTGACAATGACAGAAAGTACCCCTCAGTTTTCAAAAATGACAAAAACCTCCCTTACTTTGCAGTTTGGGTTTCATTCCGTTAGTTTCCGTTAGTTAAATGTACGGAAAATGAAATCTTCAATTTTATTTAGTTCTACACCTATCTTAGGGCTCTCATTAAAAGTCCTAGAGTTAAAAATTAATTATGATCATTTAGGATAAAATAATTAAAAAAATAAACTTCGCATCGATTCAAACGAATTAAAAATTGGAGCACTTAAGTATCTGCTCTTCATTTGGTTCTATGGTTTTCTTAAAGCTCTCATTGAAAATCCTAAAGCGAAAAATTAATTATGACCCTTTAGGATAAAATAATCAGAAAAATACGATTTTCGCACCAATTCAAACGGATTGAAAATTTGAGAACTTAAGTATCTCCTCTTCGTTTAGTATTACGGCTATCTTAGGGCTCTCATTGAAAATCTTAAAACCAAAAATTAATTATTGCACTTTAAGATAAAATAATAAAAAAAATAAGATCTTTGCGCCGATTCAAATAGATTGAAAATTGGAGCACTTAAGTATTTGCTCTTCATTGACAGCTCTAAAATCAAGTGAAAAGCAAAATTTTTAAATGCTCCAAATTTTAATCCGTTTGAATTGGTGCGAAGATTTTATTTTTTTAACTATTTTATCCTAAATGATCATAATTAATTTTTAACTCTAGGACTTTTAATGAGAGCCCTAAGATAGGTGTAGAACTAAATAAAATTGAAGATTTTATTTTCTGTGCATTTTCTTATATTTTCCGTCCATTTAACTAACGGAACTAACGGAAACTAACGGAATGAAACCCAAACTGTAAAGTAAGGGAGGTTTCTGTCATTTTTGAAAACTGAGGGGTACTTTCTGTCATTGTCATATACCTCAGGGGGTCTGAGTGAAATTTGCCCTTTTTTAAATACTTATCTATCCAAATAATCCAATACATCATCATTTTTGAATAGGAGAAAAAGAGGTGGGTACAACTACTGCACTATCATGGCCAGCTATACCAAATCCTTCCTAAGAACGTGAATTCGGAATTTGGCACAAAATTTACAAACGCGGAAAGAATTTGAATAAGGACAAAAAGTGCTTAGCGAAACGGGGTAACGAAGCGCAGATGTAAATAAAAGAAGCGCATGGAAATAACTTCATACGAAACGGACATCCGAAAAAGCCTCTCTATCGATCTCTAGCAAAACACCTCTATTACTTTGACAGTACACTGGATTTCTGAAGATCAGGATTAGAATTTAGAACACAACCTCCTAAGTA
Source organism: Rhododendron mucronatum var. ripense (assembly GCA_019656295.1). Taxonomy (NCBI): domain Eukaryota; kingdom Viridiplantae; phylum Streptophyta; class Magnoliopsida; order Ericales; family Ericaceae; genus Rhododendron; species Rhododendron mucronatum. The sequence continues at coordinate 1,595,508 of BPLT01000039.1, read as the reverse complement.
TACATCAAGGGTAGTTAACTGTGTAGAGGCTTATCATCATCATTGGGAAGTAAGCAGGGAACACTAGGCATGTTAGAATCACTGGAAGTTCCATGGGCATTGATGCATTTTGAGAAAAGACCACCATCTTTCCCCCCTCCAGCATTAGCTGATGGTGTTATGTTGATCCCATCCAGCACTAGCCGATTGCAACCTACGCTTTCACTGCACAGTAATTGGACCGCCACTTGGGTGGCAGACGTCCCGGTAAATCTGATGAATGAGATGTCACTTATCTCCACCGCCGACGTCTGTAAAACCGATACTTCATATGAGACAGAGGAAGGAGTTTAACCCAGAGTTGTCAATACCGTACCGGTCAGCGTACCGTTTTCACTACTGGAATGGTACGTACCGGTACCGGACTGTATTCCGGTACCGTTCCGGATTTACCGCAATTAATATTATATATATATATTTAATATATATCTACCATTTTTTAAAATTTTAAGTGTAAACATATACAAAATCTTAAAAAAAAAAAAAAAAAAAAACGTAATTTTGTACCGGCCGGAACACCGGAAAATGGCCGGAACAGACCGGAACAGGCTGGTACACCCGGTATCGGCCGGAACAGGCCGGTATTTCAACCGGAACGGAACATGCCTTTTTGCGTTCTGTTTAAAGGCCGGTACGGTACGTACCGGCCGGTACCGGCCGGTACGGAACGGATTTGATTACTTTGGTTTAACCAACTTGATTTTTTCATTGTCATTTTCAAAATTAGATGTCATTTAGTAGTAGTACTTTTTAAAAACAAGTTTGGATAACCAAATCAGAGAGAGAGAGAGAGAGAGAGAGAGAGAGAGAGTAGTGCAACTTTTGTTGCATTGCCCTTTCAAGATAAAATTAGTTTTTTGCAGAGTCCTTTTCAGAAACAAGTTCTTAAAACAACAGCAATTCATTGCTTCCCTATCGTCCTCATTTTTCAAAAAAATTCACGAACGCGAAAGCTTGTTTTCGGATTTTGCCTCCGAAAATGGACTACTATTGAATACGTATTCGAAATGATGTTCGCCGAACAAGTTTTCTGTATTTTGAAAGACATGAGAACTCGACGATATCGATCTGGGTAAGTAATAAATATTCTAAGATGTCCAAGTAAATTTTTTTTTTTCTTGAGCTTCATGAATATTGTTGGTCTTACTTGATTTTTGCAATTCTTGGCACCGTCGCAATAGTACTGGTTAATCAAGATGGGGTTCTTAGATTCAACTAGGGTAATGTCCTTGAACAAGATCTTCTTAGCAAATCCAGAGCCACCCTGTATAGGACACAACAAATCTGGTTAATTGAGGGACAAAAAAAAAAGGATGTGGAAAAAACAGAGCAAGAATCATGCAATAGAAGAGACTAGTTACACTAACCTAGATTTGCCAAATCGTATTATTAGCTGTCCGCTCTCAGGTTGGGCAATACGGTTGGCAAGGACAATCACTCATTCTTAATATCGGTGTTCTCTTAAGAGTCTAATACGAAAGAGTCGGACTTTGTATATAGCAATGTTACAAACACAAAGCATAAAAAAATTGCACAAAATCTTGCATTGGAAACGATGAAAAGTCGATGGGCGGTTTGTGATTACACTAGATTCAGGCCTCCTGCGGTTAGCATTGCTTCAAATAAATACATAAGTTAAGTAAATTTGTACTTATATTAAAAAAAAGTAATTAAATTTTTATTGTTAAAAGACAATTTTATCCATGCGCACTGTTATCGTCATCTCTATTCACATGAAATTACTAACCAAATTAGCTCTCGTACGGAAAAAATGAATGCAAAAGTTAAAGATAATTCAGTAATTTCATGCGAAAAATGACAAGAAAATGGGTGGATGAAGATAAAAGAGGGGTGCAAAAATCATTTTCCTACTTTTTCGGTGTTTTAACTCTATTTTCGAGTACCTGCCATGTCTTGATCCTTGCCGCATTTTGAGTCCCAAGAAAGGTACAATTTACTACATTCACCTCTTCCACGGTTCCTTTACTCCCATCTTTTCCCAAGCTTCCAATGCTAAGTAAGAAAATATATATAAATACACTATCAATAGAATTTCCAACGACCAAAACTTGGGGTTCTTGTAGTGCAGAATCGTCCATCTCGACTATCAATGGTTTAGATTTCGTCTTGATAATAAACGGCTTGGATCTATAGAAGCCAAGATGAAATGTGAACCAGTGATTGTCGAGATACATAACTTAGATCGCGCACTAATAGTGCTCGAGAGCGCTACAGGGACCTCAAACTATAGCAGCTTATTGCGAAAAATCATTTTTGTTTATCTATGATGATTAACAAACCTTATTCCATGGCCAGGGCCACAATGTACTCTAGTAATGTTGACGTAGGAGCAGCCAGTATTGAGAGAAATGCAATCATCACCTAAAAATTATGAGAAACACATTTTACTATGTTTTTCTAATTATTGAGAATTTTCCCGTGAAGTGAAGTAGGGAAAAATAAATACGGTTTCCTTTCCCTTTCCGTGTTTGTTTGACACAAGATTTTTATGGGAAAAAGGGTCGTAGGAATTTATACGTACCCGTTTTGATGATGGAATCTTGAATTGTAATCCTGGTGGACAGAGAGATGTCGATGCCATCGGTATTAGGGCTTGTACCGGGTGTTGTTATATTGATGTTGGAGATGGTGACGTCAGCACTTTTTGTCATTGAGATGTGATTATGTGGAGCATTTGTAATCCTCAATTCGCTAACTCGAAGATTCGTACAACTGTTGATTGTCAAAACCTGCCATTCATAAAAACCCATCAATATTGTAACAACAAAAATCATTCGTGCATGCGAACAGTGGTTGAGTTAGGATTCGATAAGGGAAAAAAGAAGAAGAAGAGAGAGACTTCTACTTACCGGAGGTGCATTATTACCGCACTTATTATTGTCCTGAAAATTAAAAACGGATCTAATTTTAAGTAGTAATTCTTCCCATAAATCGAGGTTATAAAATTACATGAAATTAATATAAGATTTTAAGTGCTTCGAATATTAATTAATTAACCCACTTTTACACAAGATTCCCACCAACTTGGCCCATTCCCATCAACATCCCCATCTCCATTGACAATAAGTCCATCTACTTTGCTGAAAACTAGCCAAAATCTTGTTCCATTACCAAAATCTTTCTTGCTTGGTGCTATAATGTTGCCTAAAACCTGCATTTCCATTAATACCAATGGGGGGAGAGAAGAGGAAATTAATAATTAAAACATGCATTGGTTTATATGAAGAGATTTAACACCCTAAACACTTTTCTCTCTCTATAATAACAAGCAAAATCTCGGCCTTCCATTTCTGCAATCAATAGGTCCGGATTTTAAAAAAATTATTTGCGCGAATAGTTTAACTATTATGAGCAAATAGTTTTTTTAAAATTCTGACTGTCCAAAATGCTTTTGGAGGCGAGCGATTGAGTGCCGTAAACTTTATTTTACGAGTTGCTCCATAAAGAAGTTTTTCTCTTATATGAAATGTATTACAAATTAATTTTTTCCCTGCGACGTTATTAGAGTATATATTTTCCGAAAGAATTAATATCAATGACGTTGATATTAATTCCTTTTTCCAATAATTAGTTGTTAATTAATTGGATATTTATCCTAACTCTTTGCGAAAAATATAATGATTGCTAAATAATATTACCTGAAAATTGATTGAACGGGATTTGCATGGGCCTTCGAACAACGCCGTCTTCAACAAGAATGTCTTACCCTTTGGTACAAGGAGACTAGAATTTTCCTTTGATGTAGATCCACAAACTTCTTTCCAAGCCTTCTGAAAAGCCTTTTTTTTTTTTTTTTTGAAAAATTAATTTCAGAACAAACTATTAGTAATGTTCTTATAATGGTCATGTTGCAATAAATAAATGTAATTCCGTATATCCCGTGTACGAATTAAATCCTCCAATATGACATTTCGTGTCAAACAATTAGACATTTCGTTATCCCAAAGGTTTAGCCAAGTGGACGTACAATATATAAATCAGCTTCCTAAGAACATTCTGATTTCTAAAGGAATAAGCGAAATGAAATTTACTTATGTCAACTTTGAAGAGTTACGTTATAAAAGAAATTATCCAAAGGGAAAACTTAAATGTGCCAAAATCGCGCCAAAGAATTTCACTCGCTTGTCCCGTTAACGAGTCAAAAAAAAATCGCGTTAACGAATCTCTAAAATTACGATACTTCGCTCTCTACCACTGCCAAGGTATTTAACTCCGCTATCTAAAATTTATTGGTGCGACCTGCTTTTATATGCATGGAAATGTACATTACGTGCACAATTTTGTTTACCTTAGAATCATCTGTTTCTCCATCTCCAACAGCCCCAAATTCTACCACGTTAAAGCCTCCTCCTTGTGCTGATGATTCCACCATAACCATGCACAGGAGTAGCATAAGCAAAGCAATAGTGTGAAAACCCTGCATACACAAACACAAAAAACTTGATAACACATTACTAATAATTTATATGTATTCACCACTTGAAAGTATCGTGTAGAAAGAGATCGAGTCAGAGCCGGCCCCGAGCTAAAGCAAGAGATGCGGCCGCTTCAGGCTCCTGAAAATTAAGCCATGGCCGGCTCTATAGAGATTGAGTTAGAAAGAGTGAGTGAGTGAGAGTTTATAGCTCTAACCATTGCAATATATATATAGTAGTCACACAAATGTATGTATGTATGGATGTGAATCGTAGACACAACGTCAAGGGGCCGGTGAGGAATCCAAGTTTATGAACTGAATTGAATATATATAGTGGTCACACAAATGTTTTTTTTTTTTTTTTGTGGTAATTGGTCACGCAAATGTTTGGCTAATTCTATCCCAGGGTCATACGTCCTAATCGGTTCTTTAATATCTTTTTTAGGGAAACAAATCATGCATTATATGGAATTTTAGTTAATTAGTACGTATCTCTAGTTTGACTGCACTACAATTACTGTTTAAAATTAGGAAACTATATCTATCTAAATCTAAATTAATTCACTGAATCTTGGTTACTGAAAAGAAGTACTTAACGTGCCAGATTTCCATTTAACCATTTTTTTCCCTTCCAAAAAAAGATTCAAATTTGTTGACCATCCATCAATTAAATATTGCTTCTTGAGATTAAATATGTTATGTCAATCCCTCTCTTTTACTGCTCAAATTTTACTAATAACATATGTACAAGACCTCGTGGGAAAAATTTTATTGGAAAAAAAAAATCGCGGGAAACTGAATCGAGTCTGCGGCAAAAAATCTCCCCGGCCCACGTTATTGGAATGATAATTGTTTTTACAACAACATTATTGGAAAGAGAATCGATTAATTTTTTCGCACTCAATTGTACAATTTGATCCTCTTTTTTGTTGGCATTCACGGTGGAGCGGAGTCTATATATGGTATTGTGTAGTGTAAGAAATCTGCTCATCAAATGAGTTCACATGTGAATATGGTAATATAAATAAGAAATTCGACGATATATATAAAAAAGAAAAAAGAAAAAAAAGAAGAAGCTGGCCTGTGATATTGTGAGGCGCATTGTCACTTTCATAAAATCAGTGTTGCCTCCCTGCTTAAAGGCTGTAACAGACACCAAATGAGCACTCCAAGATTTAGCCCAATGCTCACAACCGTCTTCGTTTAGAGTTCACGCGCGCCCTCACTACAAGAAATTTGGGATGTGCCAGCGCTTTTTCTACCAGCGCTTGCAAAAAGCGCTGCAATAGGAGGTCTACACCAGCGCTTTTTCTAGCCGCTGCTAGAATGAGGCTTTCCCAGCGCCCAGAGCAAAAGCGCTGGAGCAGGTCGACCAATTGCTAGCGCCTAAGCAAAAGCGCTGGAATAGGCCCCCCATTTACTAGCGCCTACTAAAAGCGCTGGAATAGACACTCCCTTTGCCAGCAACCTAAAAGAAGCGCTGGGATAGACCCTATGAACAAACAAAACCATATATAATAATATTACTACATCAGATCAAAAAATAAAAATAAAAATAAAAATAATATTACTACATGTTATACATTTTAAATATCATTCGATACGATTATTTAGCAAATCTCAATAAAACAAAACTATTTTAATAGTCGAGGCCGTTGATTATCATTGTGCTTATTGATTAAATCATTATCATAAAAATTTGGTTTGATCGGGTTTAGAAAGCTCCTTGATTGGGACGCAATTTATTTTTTGGACAATAGTTATCGTTCGATTAAATGTGTAAAGATACCCGATCAACTTAATTCTTGGTACGAATGATAAATTCAAATATATGCAAAAGATAGATGGTTTAGATCGAAATATAAAGACTTTGGCGGGTCGGATCTTGCAATCAATACTTCAATGCCTCGAGATGCATCAAATGTTGTCAGATCAAGAGGTTGTCGATATCCGATGATCTCCGTTTTTTGTGACAACGATGAAATCAGTGAGACGTGAAATCCTAATGGATCAGATCGACCACGGTAAAAATTGTGTTGGTAATTGCCTTTAAATTCTATAAGTTCAATATAATTGTCAACAAATTAAATCTTGTGTTATACTTGAACGTACGGTAGTCATTCGACCGCAACACAATTACGACGATCCAGACCGTTGCTTTTGTTTTTCTTGTTGATTATAGCATTCTCATAAAAAATTGTCTTGATTGGATTTAAAAAGCTTCTTTATCGAGACACAATTTCATTAAGAAAATGAGTTTGTATGGCCGATCAAGTGTGTAACGATACTTGATTAACTTCATTTTTGATACAAATGATGTACTCCATGATATGTAAAATATGGACGGTTCGGATCGATAAAAAAAGACTTAGGTGGGGGCGGGTATTGCAATCCAATACCTTAATGCCTTGGGATGTATCAAATGTTGTCCGATCAGGCGGTCACCGATATCCGATGATCTTCGATTTTAGTGACAATGAAAGAATCGGTAAGACGTGAAATTCTGATGGTTTAGATTGACCACTATTAAAATATAATTGACTTATTAAATTTGGAATTTTTTCGTATTGCTCGATACGAGGACGTTTAATTATTTTGGCCCTAATTCACCAAAATACAGCCTTTCGCCTGCGCGCTGAAGGAAATCCCAAATAATTGAAATCCCTAAAATCATTCGCGGCTCTCTCTAAAATCGTTCGCGCCTCTCTCAAAAGGCTCTAAAGAGAAGAGAAGATAAGAGAAATCCCCAAATAATCCGCTTCTCTCTCACTGTCGCTCTCTCCTGCCTGCAGCTCCGTTCTCCGTCTCTCTCAACGGCCTCCATCCCCACCACTCCGTGAGTCACAGTCCTCCAAGCCCTCCCTTGTCCGTTCCCAACGGTTAGTCATGCATCTCTCTCTGTCTCTCTCTCTCTCTCTCACACACACACACACACATATACACACACCCGCACAGACACACGCACCCCACCGGCCTCGATCGCAAACCACGCCGTGTTCGGCCACCGCTCTTGGAACCGAATACCCCTATTTTAGCAGTGGGGTGTTTAGAAATTAGGGTTTCGAGAATTGGGGTAAGGATTTAGCAGTGGTTCTGTTCAATATTAAGCGTAGTACAGTGGCCATTGCATGCAAAACGAAGTGAATGGACTCGCAGATATTTTTTTGTGAAACCTTCATGGCCGATTTCGGCTTTGCATGTACGAATCTTGTTTTATCTTTGTTCCAAATGACCAATTTTTTTGTTCTATAGCCAGGGATTTGTTGTATTAGCGTGTGTATGTATATACAGGTGACCAATTTCGGCTCTACATGTCTGAATTTTTTTTCCCACTTTATTAAAGGCATATTGATTAAAAAGAAAAATGAAAGCAGTTACAGAAGAAAAGTAGTTTTACAATCAAGTTTTGATTTAACCCAAATCGAAGACTTCTTTTGAAGAAAATCTTTGTTAAACTCGTATTTGGTGAACTTGGTGGCCATACGATAACTACCATATGGTTTATCGTCCTAGAGGTCGAAAAGTTGAATCCCACGAAAGCCAAATATTCCAAACTTAAACTTTGGGATTGGTGAAGATTTGTTGACATCGTTAAATTTAGGACTAAATTAGTCGAAAGGTCTTCAAGCCGGTCCTTCAAATATATACTGTAAAGTATGATGGTATAGCAAAAGGCCAGGAAGTAGGGGCTCAGGTAGGGAGGTTTCTTTCTTTTACTACTTTAGGTATTTTTATAATTTGTTCTTCAAATATATACTGTAAAGTATGGTGGTTTTTATTTTGAGTTGGTTTTTTCAGCTCAAAATGCGTAGTGGTGATTTGGGTTTTAGCTTGTTTGATCTATGGTATGAACACAAGCTCACTCCCTACGTGAAGTCGCGGTACTCGTTGCCGTTTTTGAACCTAGCATACAACATATAATCCACACATGCGAGTATTAGTATAGAGATGCTCCAAAAAATGAACTCTAGCAACCACTTTCTCTATACGCTCTCCTTGACTAAATATGGCAATTGATTCCCACTTGTCCGATACAAGTTCTGGCAGCTTCAGTTGCAATTCAGCTCTTAGTACTCATTCACAGCAATCAAAAAGCTTATTTTTAGCATCTAACATATAATTCCTGCATCTACAAATACAGTTTTCACATCCAAATTCACACTTTCTGGAACTGGGTTCACATTTGCAGCATATGCTATCAATTTTCAGCACATAACAAGTAATTCCTGCACTTTTACACTTAGTTTCAGCTCTTAAAAACTATTTTCAGCATACAACACAGCTGATTTAGCACCTACTAGAGGTGTTTCCAACCTCTAAACCTCATTTCAAGCAGTTAGAACTCCAAAACTTGGTAGTGGTGATTTGGGTTTTAGCTGAGAATGAGTTTGCTAAATGAAGATTGTTTATGCCCTCTTATGCATTAGTGACCATTATTGTTTATTATTCTACTGTTTGTTTGAATAGGCATGGCAAAGAGAAGACTATTTCCTACATGTGAAATAGAGCAACATTCACAACCTAGTCTCTCACATGGATCTCTAAATCGTGCCCAATCATGTGGGGCTTCACAACCCACTTAGCCACATGCATCTTTGCAGACTACCCATTTGCCTAGAGCTGCCTTCACAGCCTCACTATTTGCCTTGAACTTCACGGCCTTCCAACTCACATAGCTCTTCGCAACCTCAAGAGGCAAAGGACTTGGATGTACAAGCAAATGAACTGTTTCAAGGTACTTTTCACATGGATTAATTTAATTCTAGCTAGTTTAATAATATGGTAAAGTGATTGAGTAATTCTAAATGATTTGTTCCACATGTTTCTTACGTTGTTGTATGCCATTGAATTAGATAAAAGCAACCATCATGTTCTAAGTGCCTTGATACCCAAAATAGTAGGCTAAGATTGATTGATATTCATAAAGTGCCGCGACACTACAAAGAAGCTTGTTGGAGTATCATTCGGGTACTTAGTCCTCATATAGGTGTAATACTTGAATTTGTTCATTCTTTGAAGTTGTCTTAGAATGCTTTTCTGTTACTTCACTCCAGTCCAAGTTTCTAATTCTCGAAAATAGTCCAGTAAGTGAGGTAATCAAGCGTTACACTTTGAAGTTGTTAGGGACAAGATTGAGAGATTGGAGATGCACCTTAAAGAATAAATACTTCGACGAGGCAAAGGTATAAGGTAAGATAGAGAGATTGGAGATGCACTTTGAAAGTATCATTTGGAGGTGTTGTTGCTACAACACCTCCGACAGTTAATTATGAGCATTTTGCCGATCTTGTTTCTTACTGATGCTCAAATGAGAGAAAGGTATAAAGTATATTTGGTAGTGGCCTTACGAGAATTAAAACTTTGAAAGTAATAACTATTTTCTATTGTATGTGTGCATGTGAAAAATAAAGGCCCTTAGTTTGAAGAATAAGGGAGAAAGAAACTAGAATGAAGATCCGCATACAACAGGATCAAAATCTTATGCATGACATGCTCATGAATTGGTACTTGAAGTTGGTTTCTTGTTTCATATTTTCAATATGGTATATTTTTTGAGTTCCACAATTAGTTGATGTATGGACCTGGTAACAAAACAGGAGGAAGACTCTGGGTTTGCACCTAGTCGAGCACAGCTGTATATAACAACTCACAGATAAAAACGAGAATGCTGTTAATGACATTGCAGCTGCAAATATAGTATGAGTTATCATGTTTTTCAAGTTTAAATTTTATAATGACTAGCATTAAATGACGTTTCTTTTCTATGCTCATCTATCGCTTCTTTATTTTTTTGGTAGTTTTTAGTTCATCTTTTGTGCTCTAGTTAAACTTGTATCAATTTTTTAGGCAAAAATTAAGGAATTACTTCCAAATAGCTTGGAAGGAAATTCTAAGGGTAGCACATATTGGTTCCCGAATTACGTTTATTCTCAAGCGATTAATAAAAAAGAGTGGTCTGGTCGTGTTCGTGGTTGTGGTTTTGGGCCTACTCCTAAAAGTAGCCGCTTAACTTGCAATGATTTCCCGTGGTTTAATGTGGCTGATGAAGAAGAAAGAATGAGAGACAAACAAATTATACGTGAACTACAAGACAAGGTGCAATCTCAAGCGGCTGAAATGAGCACTTTAAAAGAACAAATGGATATCGTGATGAAGCGTGCTGGATTACAGGTTATTACATTTGTTTCACTTAATGAAATTTGTAATTTGTTACACTTAAGATAGTGTATAGTTGTATTGTTTAGATGCTTATGCAAATTTTCCATTGCATATCTTAGGTTCGAAATAGTTGCAATGGCTCCCTAGATCAGATTTCTCTACACGCACATCAAGGATCATCGCATGCAAGTCATGATATCGAATATTCTGATTGAGGTACGTTCTTACATTGTATAGGAATTGAAATCATAGCGCCATTGTAAGTCTATAGTTGTAGCTTTTACAAAAAATGACAATTGCAATTGCTGGAAATGTTGTTTAGAGGCATAAATCACCCTTGTAGATGCTGAATTGAACTCTAATGACTAAAAACTGATCTGAAGAATTGGGATTCGAGTTCATATTGTTGGAAACTGAAAATTAGGTGTTAGCGTGTCCAATACGTATTTGGGCGTGTCCCCGTCGTGTCCCCGTGTCCCCACCGTGTCCTCTTGTCCAATACGTGGACACGGCGCCCTTTTGGTTGCTGCTGCTCTTCATTGCTGTTGCTATTGATTGTTTTATGGTTATGCTCCTGCTGTCCAGTTTGTAGTTGCTTGATATGGCTGCCTGCTATTCCCATGTTTGTTGTATAAGATGTTTTGCTGTTGCTGCTGCTGTTTTGATTATATGGCCTGTCTACAGTTTTGATTCTGACTACCAATCAATTGTTTTACTGCATATGGAGTTCAAATCGATCAAGTGGTGCATTTCTGTTGTTACATTTGTTCATATCAAAGTGGTGTATCTCGTTGCTGATTGCTATTGTTGCTGTTCACTGCTCCTGTTCAGCAGTTAGCTGCTGCTACAGTTTTCTACTTTTATTGTGTTTTGTGCATCATGTGGGTGAAGCTATAGGAAGCCCAAAAACTGCTACCTGTTGTGAAGCTCATTCCTGGATTGTTGTGTCTAGTGCAACTGTCCAGTTCATTGGCTTGTTTCGTTTTGAAGCTTCTATTAGTTGTGGTTATCCAACTTTTTTACTTGAATAAATTGTCATGGGAGTTAAAAGATAAACTTGGTTCTTATTCTTCATCATTTGCATTGCAGGTAATAGGACGTTCTAGCAAAAACCATGATTTCAACTTGTCATTTTGAAAGCTCTCTCGGGAAGATCTTGTTAAGGATGGCATCGTCGACTTTTGATTAATTATCTATTCCATGTAGTTTCTGTAATGTAGTTGGATTGTAATATTTTGGCATGTTTGATCTACTTTTGAATGTTGACAATGTTATGGACCCACTTTTGACATTTTATATAGTTTATATGTGGAGTATTAGTTTCTCCAATGAAAAATGAATTATTTTGGCTTTTGAGTTATTTGGAAAAAGTTAGTGAACCGATATGTGATGGGCCGGGAAAGTGGCCACTATAATTTATTATAGTTAGGATGTAATTGAAAATTGGAGTAGTAATTCTTTATTTATGAAAAATAAAAAATTGAACCTACAATAATGCTTTTAGGCGCTGGTAAAAGTGTAGAGGTGGGCAGATGCATTTAGGTCTATACCAGCGCTTGCAACCGCTGGGGAATATAGTGTTGGTAAAAATTATGTTATACCAGCGCTTAAAACCGCTGGGAAAAAAAGCGTTGGTAAAAATAAAGTTATACCAGCGCCCACAAAAAGCGCTGGCATAGAGCAATAGTAGCGCCTCAACGCCAGCGCATTGCCCAAGCGTTGGTATAGGTCGTGTAAGGCTATACCAGCGCTTTACAGACCCTTCCACAATGTTTTTGGCCGCTGGCTTTGCCCGACTTTCTTGTAGTGCCTCCAGGTTAAAAAACCGTTCTAGTTGAAAAAGTGTATAACAATATAGTCGTAAAAATCACTTGTAATCTCTATATCTCCAACATAGCCCTATAAGAGCATCCGTAATGTAATAATCAAAAGTGAATAATTAAAACTTGCCACGTCAACTTTTGATTATTCATTTAGAGGGTTGCTAAAGTTAGCAATGTGAAGTCACACATTGTTACTTTTGATTATTCAAATGCTCAAAGTTGATTATTGGTTAGGAGGTTGCTAACTTTGATTATTACAATGCGAGCACTTTTTTAAGCACATATTACTAACTTTAGCAATTTTTTTAATTTTGATTATTACATTGCGGATGCTCTAAAGGCCCTATATATATATATATATATATATATATATATATATATATATATATATATATATATATATATATATATATAGACCTTGTGACTCTTCACAAAATGTAATCATTAACGCAAAATATCAAGAATAATTAATAAGCCACATTAATATTGTAACAAATTAACCAATCATTAAAAGGCTAATTTAGCTTATGACCATGAGGGTATGGAACCTCCCAAATTTAATACGTATGAATGATAAATTCAGAAAATGAGTTACAGGAATAGTAATAATTCTAACAACCCTCTACACTAATTTCTAAGTGCTGCAATGGGTTGGGTTTGGTTTTGTGTGTGTGTGTGTGTAAATTTCTTCTAACATATAACCAAAAAGAATAGTAAAATAAATTCTGTAACAGACCAATAATAAAATAGCAATAGTCAATCATCATGAGGGCAACATAATTATGTATAACCCCCAAATTATCATGAACAACAAACTCAACGATTGAAATGTAAGGTTACAGAAAAATTGAGAAGCAGAGAACATTTTGAAATTAAAGAGAACATTTTGAAATTAAATTATGTAAAATTAATGGTGTGGGAGAAACTGGGTTGACAGAGATTAATTTTGGGTCCAAATAAACCATTCCAAAAACTAAGGAACAGAAAATGCTGTAAATTCGCATGCATGAAAGCAAACAACAAGAAAGATGTACAGTTGTGACAAAAGGAGTGTGGAAATTACGACGTTTAAAAAAGGGGAGTGATTTTCGCCCTCCCCGAATTGTTAACTATATACTCTCCAAAAGTTAAAAATTTGGAGAGTACGAAAATCAACCCGTATTAGTTTTAGCGCGGTTATAGTTTGGGGAGTGCGAAAATCACTCCCCACAAAATAACAGTATCTTGAAATGGTTATTTGAATGTTGCCAAGTAGAGCACAAGGTATCCGGACTTTGCTTGGACTAAGGAGAAATTATTAATTCCTCTTGGAGCGCACCGCCAAGCGTTACTCCAAGAGTATCCATATCACTCATTCACGCGGGTTCAAAACAAAACGTATGAACCCCACATGAATATACGAAAGCACTGATCGAATAATCACTTTGGAATAAATCCAGGTACTAATTTGTTAGCTGAGAGGAACTGAAAAGGAATGAAGAGGAAGTTAAAAGAATCTTCAAGGAATATGCGAAAGTGAAATTCAGAGACTGTCACAAATGTTTTTTTTTTTTTAATCGGCAATTTTTTTTTATTGAAAACTTGATAAGGTCAAGTGAGAAAGAAAAGAAACCGAGCACCGTGATATTGATACATGGGATAGGAAAAAGAGAAACCTCCGACAAAATATTGGACGATGGAGAGGATAGGATAAAAGGCCAAAATGGAAGACTGTGACAAATGTTGACAAATAAGCTAGCTCAAGTTGTTGACAAATTTAAAGTTATTGACAATTTTTGAGTCGTGGTTATAAAATTATATGCGATTATGTATATGTAGACAATCTCGTCTTCTTTTGAGAACCCGTAAGTAGTAATATTTATATTATAGAATATAGTTTTTATTCTCAATGTGAATAAATGTGAGTTGGGCCCGTGTTTTGTACAAATTCTGCATTCGCCGCTGAATATTAAACAATAGAAAACAACTGAACCCTCGAAGATACGGACCACTCGAACGAAAAAGAAGCATCTCTATTTTCCTTAGTTCATCCATCGTAGCTCGATCTCCCAAATAGCTTTCTATCTTTTGAAAAAGGGGTTTTTGTCTCCACCTCGAGAACAAATTACCCATTTTTCTTAGACAGACAGAGATTGTTTTAGACACAGATTGTTGTCCAACGTATAGAACATGCGGTAGTCGCATCAGGCTAGCCTCTGAAAGTCGGGGAGCCACTTTCAACCATTGACATACTATGTCAAATTTGGGGATCCGGAGGTGCTGTAGCGTATCTTTCGAGTTGTTCGTGTCAAGATGAACGACCGGATTGATTGAACTACACAGTGTGGCTGGTGTACTACAACGGTTCCCATTCCCGTTAAAAATGCTCTAAAAGAAAGCATGAAAAACATTTTGTTAATATCTCCGTTGACTAACACACTAATACCCGCTAACCTCCGTTGATACATACCGTATGACCAAAATAAAAAACAAACAAATTAATTGCTCTCTCTCTCCCTTCCGTGCTTGAAACTACAACAACTAAAATTTGCAGCGATTGAATCCTGTCGAAATCTATGTTCTGCCCTATTCCTCTGTAAAGACAATTTTACACCGGCCCTGCATTTCATGAATTGGTGAGACTACAAAAGGAACTGTTTAGAAATCTACAACTTACAAATAAAAACGACCAAATTAAGAAAGAAAACCACACTCGAGCACCATGGTTTTTTTTTTTTAACGGAGGAACAACCTTACAGCCAGACCACAATATGGATCCGATTGTGCAATCCAAACTTCCATGAGAGCTAGCCCGGCTTTACCAATCACTATCCCCCACTTACTTCAAGATACTCACCCGGTGGGGAATCGAATCTCCTTGAGGAGTACTCCCAAAGTCTGGGCGTCTGCCCGAACCACTGGGGCAACCCCTGGGTGTGTTAGCACCATGGTTACCATGAGAGCCATTTTTTTTTCCAATGGGTATGTCCATTCAAGTAGCAATGGTTCGCAATTACAGTTGCATCCTTTTGGCACTTGCGTTCAGTTTGTCGACACCGGAAAAAATTACAGACATATACATTTGCATCCATATTGAGTTTGAGAGAAAGTCCTACACTAGTTTGCGTTCACTTGTCGAATAGATTGGAGGGATACTTCTGTTCGTCAATAATCGAGTAATATTCCAGGGACTTATAATTGTTCAAGTATCACAAGAGCACTAGTGTGAGAGACGAATTTGCTTATGCAACTGTTTGGTACTTATTCGAATTCCGTTTTCTTTATTTATTTTTCAGAATTTTGTGAACCACCGGTTCCAATACCATCAAAATCGGAGCTCGATATCGGAAAACAATACACAGAATTCTGAATGACTTCGATCAGGATTAGAACAAAACCTAAAGTATACATACATCAAGGGTAGTTAATTGTGTACGTAGAAGCTTGTCATCATCATTGGGAAGTAAGCACTAAGCAGGGAGCACTAGGCATGTTAGAAGCAGTTGAAGTAGTTCCATGGGCATTGATGCATTTTGAGGAAATATCACCATCTTTTTCCTCCTGTAAGATTAGGTGATGCTGTTACGTTGATCTCATCCAGCACTAAGCGATGGCAACCTACACTTTCACTGCACAGTAATTGCACCACGGCTCCGGTAGCAGACGTCCCAGTAAATCCGATGAATGAGATGTCACTTATCTCCACCGCAGACGTCTGTAAAATGGACTAATTTTCAAAATATGTTTTGGAAATTAAACACATTCGCCAAACAAGTTTTCTGTATTTGCTAAGACATGGGAACACGACGATACCGATTTGGGTAATTAAGTAAATAATAATATTCAAAATGTCCAAGTATTTTTATTTTTTTTTCTTGAGCTTCATGATCAGTATTGTTAGTCTTAATTGATCTTGCAAGGCTCCATATCGTCGCAGTAATACTGGTCAATCAAGATGGGGTTCATAGATTCAACTAGCTAGGGTAATGTTCTTGAACAAGATCTTCTTAGCAAATCCAGAGGCACCCTGTATAGGACACACGAACCTAGTTAATTGAGGGAAAAAAAAGGATGTGGAAAAAACAGAGGAAGAATCATGCAATAGAAGAGACTAGTTACACTAAACTAGATTTGTAATATCGCATTATTAGCGGTCCGCTCCTAGGTTGGGCAGTACAGGTCAAAGAGGGGCAATCACTCATTCTTAAAATTGGTGTTTCTTTAGACTAACAATACTCGGGGCAATCATTCATCAAAAGTTGCCACATCACTTTCTGATTATCCATTTAAGGGGTTTGTAAGATTAACAATTTAGATATCCACAGTGGCACAATCGAACATTAAATAATCAAAATGTGCCACATCACCTTTCAACCTGTAAAAATCTAAAAATTGCCACCATATAAAACATTTTTAAAAATAATAATTTTCAAACTAATAAAAACATGTTATTAGAAATAGAAAATAATTTTTGAAAACTTTTATTTTTTTCCAAAAAAGTTTTAAAAATACAGTTTTTGGAAAAAAGACAGTTAAATTAACAACCGATCTAATTTTTAAGTACTAATTATTTCCATTAATCGAGGTTGCTAAATTAAATGGAAATTAATATAAGATTTAAGTGCTTCGAATATTAACTAATTAACCCACATTTTCACAAGAACTCCACCAACTTGACCCATTGCCATCAACATCTCCATCTCCATTGAAATTAAATTAAGTCCATCTGCATTGCTGAAAGCTAGCCAAAATCTTGTTCCACTACCAAAATCTTTCTTGGTCGGTGCTATAATGTTGCCTAAAACCGGAATTAATTTCCATTATTAATACAAAAGGAAGGAGAGATGGTGATGATTCACTAGTAATTCTTTCTTTCTTTTTTTTCTTTTTACCTCAGAATCATCTGTTTTTCCATTTCCAACAGCTCCAAATTCTACCACGTTAAAGACTCCTCCTTGTGGTGATGATTCTACCATAACCATGCCCATGCATAGAAGTAGTAGAAGCAAAGCAGTATTGTGAAAACCCTGCATACATACATAAATTTAAAAACTTGATAACCCCATTACTAATTTATTTGTAATATTCACGACTTTAAGTATCTTGTAGAAAGAGAGTTAGAGCCGGCCCCGAGATTAAAGCACAGGATGCGGCCGCTTCAGGCCCCCAGAAAAGTCGGGGCCAACTCTATATATAGAGAGCTAGAGAGAGTGAGAGTTTATAACTCTAACCATCACAGTATAAGTGTGTACGTATGGATGTTCTCCTGATGCAAATCGTAGAGACAATATTGAGGGGTGAGCAATTCAAGTTTAGGAACTGGATATATATAGCGGTCACACAAATGTATTTTTTTATTTGGGAAGGTGGTCACACAAATGTTTGGCTAATCCTATATGGAAAATTTTAAAATTAGTCCAATAGTCTGACAATAGTAAGTGTGTGAATGAGTATTACAGGGTATAAAAAATACACAGAAATACGTATTTTTCTTGTCTTCTAGTGTGCTTATCGTTAGTCCAGTGGACTGACAATAGCAAAACTGATCCTATATATGGCCAGATTCAATTAATACTTCAATCCATAGAGAAGGATGTTTGCAATCGAGACTCGATCATCCTGACGTCAATCATTAATAGTACTGAGATTAATCAACTGTTACTAATACCATTTTAGT
Organism: Rhododendron mucronatum var. ripense; assembly: GCA_019656295.1. NCBI lineage: Eukaryota > Viridiplantae > Streptophyta > Magnoliopsida > Ericales > Ericaceae > Rhododendron > Rhododendron mucronatum. Next base: position 1,577,393 of record BPLT01000039.1, on the reverse strand, counting down.
TAACACTTAACGTACGGTAGTAGTTCACATCTTTTTGTGGCAAGGTGAGGCCAAACGGTTTTATGTAAGAGATTTGGCCGGAGTTTAATTCTTCTCCTCGTTACCGGAAGGATGTTTCTACGACAACATTCTTGGAGAGAGAATCAATTTTTTTTTTTTGCACTCAATTGTACAATTACTCCCCTTTTTATTTACATTCTTGGTGGAGCTGGAACAGGGGCGGGGCGGGGCGGGGCAAAATCTCTAGCTATGTGGTAGTGTATAGTGTTCAAGTATCACAAGAGCACTGGTGTGAGAGACGAATTTGCTTATGCAACTGTTTGGTACTTATTCGAATTCCGTTTTCTTTATTTATTTTTCAGAATTTTGTGAACCACCGGTTCCAATACCATCAAAGTCGGAGCTCGATATCGGAAACAAGACACTGAATTCTGAATGACTTCAGGATTAGAACAAAACCTAAAGTATACATCAAGGGTGGTTAATTGTGTGGAAGCTTGTCATCATCATTGGGAAGTAAGCAGGGAACACTAGGCATGTTAGAAGCAGTTGAAGTTCCATGGGCATTGATGCATTTTGAGGAAATATCACCATCTTTTTCCTCCAGTAAGATTAGGTGATGCTGTTACGTTGATCTCATCCAGCACTGAGCGATGGCAACCTACACTTTCACTGCATAGTAATTGCACCGCGGCTCCGGTAGCAGACGTCCCAGTAAATCCGATGAATGAGATGTCACTTATCTCCACCGCTGAAGTCTGTAAAATGGACTTTTTTCAAAAATATTTCTTGGAAAACACATTCGCCAAACAAGTACTTTTCTGTATTTTCTACGACCATGAGAACACGACAATGCCGATTTGGGCAAGTAAATACTAATATTCTAAGATGTCCAAGTATGGTTTTTTTTTCTTTTTCTTTTTCTTTTTCTTTCTTGAGCTTCATGATCAGTATTGTTAGTCTTACTTGATTTTTGCAATGCTCCATATCGTCGCAGTAATACTGGTCAATCAAGACGGGGTTCATAGATTCAACTAGGGTAATGTCCTTGAACAAGATCTTCTTAGCAAATCCAGAGCCACCCTGTATAGGACACACGAACCTATAGTTAATTTGGGGGGGGGGGGGGGGGGGGGGGGGGGGCGGGGAAAGGATGTGGAAAAGACAGAAGAAGAATCATGCAATAGAAGAGACTAGTTATACTAAACTAGATTTGTAATATCGCATTATTAACAGTCCGCTCTTAGATTGGGCAGTACAGGTGGTCAGAGAGGGGTAATCACTCATTCTTAAAATTGGTGACTAACAATACTCGGGCCAATCACTCATCAAAAGTTGTCACATTACTTTTTGATTATCCATTTATGGGGTTCGTAACATTAACAATTTAGATATCCACAGTAGCATAATCGAACATTGAATAATCAAAATTTGCTACATCAACTTTCAACCTGTAAAAATCTAAAAATTGTCACCATATATATATATATATATATATATATTTTTAAAAATAGTTTTCAAACTAATAAAAACATGTTATTAGAAATAGAAAATAATTTTTTGAAAACTTTTATTTTGAAACACTTTTCCAAAAAAGTTTTAAATTTGAAAAAACTACAGTTAAATTAACAACCGATCTAATTTTTAAGTACTAATTATTTCCATTAATCGAGGTTGTTAAATTAAATGGAAATTAATATAAGATTTAAGTGCTAATTCGAATATTAATTAACCCACATTTTCACAAGAACTCCACCAACTTGACCCATTGCCATCAACATCTCCATCTCCATTGACAGTAAGTCCATCTACATTGCTGAAAGCTAGCCAAAATCTTGTTCCACTACCAAAATCTTTCTTGGTCGGTGCTATAATGTTGCCTAAAACAGTAAAACCGGCATTAATTAATTTCCATTATTCATACAGAGAGAGAGAGAGAGAGAGAGAGAGAGAGAGAGAGAGTTAACATGCATACCGATTAAGAGAGAGAGAGAGAGAATAAAACATGCATACCGATTATGACTAATGACATTGATAGTAACTCTTTTTTTAATAATTAATTGTCGACAAATCGAGATAAACCTCCAGTAACCCCGAATTATTTTTTTTCCGAGTTGACAATCAGAGTCAAACTTGCATGCTTGTGTGGTACGTATACTCGCTCTCTTGGTATATATATTCGTACTCGACGAACTCCTTAGGGTTTATATTAGCCTTAATTTAAAAAACTTTTTGTATATATGGACCCTTTTGCAGTAGCAATTAATACGTACATATGAATCGATAAGAAGTAGCCGTCAACTTCTAAATCAACCATTATTTTTGTGGTTTTCGCCCCAATTTAAAGTCTTCCTTGTGTAAAATCCGTCAGAATTTCACAGTCTTCGGTATTTTTTTTTTTGCTCGGCAAACGAAACATTTTATATAAACTCGAAGGGATACATCGAGGAGAAAGTACAACAAGAAAAAAAACTATCCAACCAAAGTTGGATAGAAAGAAACCCCTAAAGATTGCATTACAACTTCACTTTTCGTATCCCATCAAGATACCCTTTGAAATCCGCCACTGTGTAAATCTTGATATCAAACTTAGCTTTCATCCACATAGCTACTCTTGTTTTGATTAAATCTGCCACTTCCCATGCCTGAGGTGATGTATTGTTGAAAATATATCCATTCCTCCCTATCCAGATAGACCAAAGGGTTGCAAAGAAACACACCTCCCAGATACATTTCTCCAAGTTCCGAAATCTATTCTCAAACCACCAAGATGCTAGTTCAGCTAATGAAGATGGGCATGCCCACTGGATTCTCCACCAATCCAGAATATTTGACCAAATTTCCCATGAAAACCGACAGTGCAAGAGCAAGTGTTGAGCAGTCTCCACTTGCTCGCTACAAAAGGGGCACAGAGCCAATTGAGCCTCCAAAATCAAATTCCTACTTAGAAGCACTGACCTTGTTGCAACTTTTCCTTGAATGGCCATCCATGAAAAAATTTCCACCTTGGGGGGGCTTAGATTCTTCCACAGTGAGCCTAGAACAATGTTACGAGATTGAGTCCGAGTTTCCCATTGTCTATACACTGAATTTACAGAAAATATCTTGTTTGTTGTCCATATCCACAATAGCAAGTCAGATTTAAATGGGTCTAGAACCACTCCATGCAATCTTTGCTTCAGTTCCTCCAGTTCTCGACTCTCCCGCACGCGCATTCTTCCCCTAAATTGCAGGTCCCAGTCACCGTTATCCCCTCCCACAAAAACACTGCTCAGAACCGCATCTTTTTGAGTAGATCGCAAGTACAGTCTGGGGAAGTCATCTTTAATAGCTGTATGGCCCAACCATGTATGCTCCCAAAATAGCGTGTCTCGACCTGAATTTACTTGCACTTTGAATCCCTCCCGAATAGAGAAACCAAGGCTCGAATCATTATTGCCCACTGAACAAATGTCCTTCCAAATATTAGAGGTAGAACCATTGTTTTTTATGTACGGTAGCCAACATCTCTGGTCCAAATTATATTTCCCTCGGATAACCTTAACCCAGAGTGAATCCTTTTCATTTCCAAATCGCCACCACCATTTAGTCAGAAGAGCCAAGTTTTGTTGTACCAACCTCTTGACTCCTAGGCCCCCATTTTCCTTCCTCCTGGTAATCCCCTCCCAGCTAACTAGGTGCATCTTCTTCTTGTCCGGTGTATCTCCCCAAAAAAATTGTCTTTGTAGTTTCTCTAGGATCCTTACCACTGCTGTATCTATATATAGGACGTGTTAATTCATTCAATCTCAATAAGATTCTATTAATTGAAGCCGGCCATTAAACTTACATAGTATTTACAAACTAAAATTAAGTCGAATCTTATTATCATGGATATGGATGCTAAGTTTTTGGGAAAGATATATAATAATGATTGCTAAATAATATTACCTGAAAAATGATTGAAGGGGATTTGCATGGACCTTCAAACACCGCGGTCTTCAACAGGAATGTCTTACCCTTTGGTTCAAGGAGATTAGAATTTTCCTTTGATTTAGATCCACAAGCTGCTTTCCAAGCCTTCTGAAAAGCCCCCTTTTTTTTTTTTTAAACATTAATTTCCTAACAAACTGTTAGTAATGTTCATATAAGGGTCATGTTGGAAAGTTTTAATTTTTTTTTCTAATGTTAATGCAATAAATAATGGAATGTCGTACATCACGGGTACGAATTAACAACAAAAAGTGACCTAGCGCGTCAAACAATAATGCACATATAAGTGTTTAAGTACCTGTGTAAATTTGAATATAGATTTTATGTAGGCATTGCATGTATGCAAGGGCGGAAGGAGATTTGGTTGGTAGGGTCAAGTGATACAACTGCCAACTTGGTAAAATATTACAATTTTCAAATTATTCAACGAGTCAAAAAAAATCGCGCCAAAGATATGATCTCTTAAAATAGAAATTTTTTGCCCTTTATCATTGCCAAAAGTAAACAATATTTAATCTTAGGTATTTAACTCCGCTATCTAAAATTCATGGCTGCAGCAAAATTTGTGGTGATGATTCTACCATTACCGTGTCCCTGCATAGAAGTAGTAGAAGCAAAGCATTAGAGTGAAAACCCTGCATACATGCATAAATTTAAAAACTTGATAACCCCATTACTAATTTATTTCTAATATTCACGACTTTTAAGTATCTTGTAGAAAGAGAGTCAGAGCCGGCTCCGAGATTAAGCATGAGATGCGGCCGCTTCAAGTGTAACGACCTGCGCCGGCTAACCTGCTAAGCATTTTTTTTTTTTTGGATAAGCACTCCTTTCATAAAAGCACGAAACACATTACAACCTCTTAGGGGCATACCCCTGCTATACACTGCCGTTTACAAAAAACCACACAAATCACTAAATCACTATGCTATATCTATACAGCAAGGACAAACTAAACAAAACTAATCATCTAGCTAAACCAAAAATTTTCCCAGAAAGCTGCCAACTATCACATAAAACCTTGTTTTCCTGAGTAGGCTTCACACCCCTCTTAGAGCTAAGAGAATCCCTTATAGAATTGATAATGTGGAGAAGCAACCGGTCTTGAGGGAGGGCTTGGTGTTGAAAAACTCTTTTATTCCGTTCCAACCACAAACTGTATACGGTAGCAGCCAGAGTAGTCTTCAAAATCACACTTCGGAAGCTATTATTGTGAACATGCTGAACATACCAAGCAATCACATCAGCTAACAAATGGGGCGCTGGACTACTAGAAGACTTACACCAAACAGAATGCCACACAGAACAAGACACAGGGCATTGGAAAAAAAGATGGTGATGAGATTCCAATCCAGTAGCACAGAAAACACAGTCCACAGCGACATTCATGCCCCAACTAAACAGCCTATCTTTTGTACTTAGTTTATGCTGGATTGCTAACCATAAAATAAAAGCCCAACGAGGAACGTTCCTACTAAACCAAACAATCTTAGTCCACTGTTGAATAGGAAGTTTAGTCCGAATAGCTTCCCAAGCCGAGTGGACAGAATACCCAGGCGGGTGAGGGAGCCAAACAACCGAATCCTCCTCTCCACAAACTGGCTTGAAATTAGGAGGAGTCTGAGACATGATAGTTTGAGTGACCCTATTCCTCTGTCGTGGCCATTTCCAGTCCCCATTATGAACAATAGAAGACACCTTTGAATGTAATGATCTGCCAAGGTTAAAGACAACACTCTCTCCAAATCTATTGAATAAAGGGCCAAGAGGGTGCCAATTGTCAAGCCACAAGAAGGTACCGTGACCATTGCCAACCTTATATTGAATTAAAGGCTATCCAACGCTTCTAAGGCCAAGCACTTTCCTAATAGTCCAAGAAGCATCAATAGGGATATCCATAGACCATAAACATTGACCTGCTAAGCATTTGCCTAAACACGTGGCTTAAAAAGTTAACCTCAAGTTATACAGTAGCTGGGCGGCCTTATATTATATACCATTCACTACTTCCTCAAGTAGCCCCCTCAAGTAGCCAATGTGGGATCTAACATCAGGCCCCCGTAAAGTCAGGGCTGACACTTTAAATAGAGAGCTAGAGAGAGTGAGAGTTTATAACTCTAACCATCACAGTATATGTGTGTACTTATGGATGTTCTCCTGATGCAAATCGTAGAGACAATTAATATTGAGGGGTGAGGAATTCAAGTTTATGAACTGGATACATATAGGCCTTGTTTGGTAGCACTTATGTTTCCTGTTTTCTGTTTTTATTTTTAGAATTTACAAAAAATAGGAATGAAAATTTGTTTGGTGCACTACTTTCATTTCCAAATAATGTAAACAACTTTCACTATTTTGAAAATTTGAGAAAGTATCAAAACCTTACTTTCACTTCTTTTAAAATCGAAAAAACCGGCCGCCAAAATTTCCAAAATCTTCCGCTTGCACCAAAACCTTCTCCTTATCTCATCCCAGACCCAATGTGGCCCCTTGCTTTGCTGACAGCGCATCCCATATGGAAGCTTTGACACCTCTATGGCAATATAATCCTATGTACTCGATACCACATATAGCATTTGCGATCATCTTCCCCTATCTCATGTACCCTTGATAATAGGCTCCCACGTGTTCAAAAACAAATCTCAACCTTCCACTAAACCAAGAAAAAAGCTCTCTCTCTCTCTCTCTCTCTCTCTCTCTCTCTCTCTCTCTGTTTGGGAATTAGTGGGAGAAATTGCAAGCGAGACAATTTTAGGAAAAGTAAAAACTAGTTTGAGAATATTTTTTTTTTTTAAAAACAGGTTGACACAAACATGTTTTCTACTTTCACTTTTATTTTAGGAAAAGTAGAAACTGATTTCAACAAATAGAAAACAAGAAACAGAAAAGTGACAGCGTTACCAAACATAGCCATAATGGTCACACAAATGTGTTTTTTTTTGTTTTTGGAAGGTGATCATAAGCCGATCTTAAGTGATTGGGACGCAAGTCTTGATTTGATTTGGAAGGTGGTCACACAAATGTTTGGCTAATCCTATATATGGCCAGATTCAATTAATACTTCAATTAATCCATAGAGAAGGGGGAATGACTGAAATCGAGACTCGATCTTCCTGAGATCAATCATTAATAGTACGTTTGTTCTGTCAATCCCTCTCTAGTACTACTGAGATTAATCAACTGTTACTAATTATCCATCCGCCGTTTGGGGACACCGTAACTTTTGACATAACGGACCATTAAAAGCATAACAAAAAGCAGTGGTGTGTATAACCAAAACCTTACAAAGGCATAACCTCCAAAATCCCCAGAAATTTCTGGGGATTTTGGAGGTTATGCCTTTGTAAGGCCAGTGTTATACACATCACTGGTTTTTGTTGTGCTTTTAATGGTTCGTTATGCTAAAAGTTACGGTATCCCCAAACGGCGGGTGGACAACGTAACATTTCCCTTTTAGTTAACACTTAACAGTAGTAGTTCACATCAACATTCTTGATGTGACCAAACAGTTTTGTGTAAGAGATTCGGAATTTAATTCTTCTCCTCGTTACCGGAAAGATGTTTTTACAACAACATTCTTGGAAAGAGAATCAATTTTTTTTTGCACTCAATTGTACAATTACTCGCCCTTTTGTTTACATTCTTGGTGGAGCTGGAACAGGGACGAGGCGGGGCGAAATCTCTAGCTATGCGGTAGTGTATAGTGCTCGAAATCTGCTCAAATAAGCTAACATGTGAATATAATGATACTAATCATACTATGATGATGTTATGGTGTCCCCGGTCATTTTAGAGATACCGTAATTTTTGGCATAACAGAACCCTTACAAGCATAACAAAAATCATTACAAGTATAATAGAACCATAACATGGCATAACTAAGGCATAACAAAAAACCAATCAAGGCATAACCAAAAATCAACCAAGGCATGGGTTTTGGTTATGCTTGTAATAAATTTGGTTATTATGCTTATAATGGTATTATTATGCCAAAAGTTACGATGTTCCCAAAGCAGTATTGTGAAAACCCTGCATACATACATAAATTTAAAAACTTGATAACCCCATTACTAATTTATTTGTAATATTCACGACTTTAAGTATCTTGTAGAAAGAGAGTTAGAGCCGGCCCCGAGATTAAAGCACAGGATGCGGGCGCTTCAGGTCCCCAGAAAAGTCGGGGCCAACTCTATATATAGAGAGCTAGAGAGAGTGAGTTTATAACTCTAACCATCACAGTATAAGTGTGTACGTATGGATGTTCTCCTGATGCAAATCGTAGAGACAATATTGAGGGGTGAGCAATTCAAGTTTAGGAACTGGATATATATAGCGGTCACACAAATGTATTTTTTTATTTGGGAAGGTGGTCACACAAATGTTTGGCTAATCCTATATGGAAAATTTTAAAATTAGTCCAATAGTCTGACAATAGTAAGTGCGTGAATGAGTATTACAGGGTATAAAAAATATACAGAAATACGTATTTTTCTTGTCTTCTAGTGTGCTTATCGTCAGTCCAGTGGACTGACAATAGCAAAACTGATCCTATATATGGCCAGATTCAATTAATACTTCAATCCATAGAGAAGGATGTTTGCAATCGAGACTCGATCATCCTGACATCAATCATTAATAGTACTGAGATTAATCAACTGTTACTAATACCATTTTAGTTAACACTTAACGGTAGTAGTTCACATCTTTTTGTGGCAAAGTGAGGCCAAACGGTTTTATGTAAGAGATTTGGCCGGAGTTTAATTCTTCTCCTCGTTACCGGAAGGATGTTTCTACGACAACATTCTTGGAGAGAGAATCAATTTTTTTTTTTTTGCACTCAATTGTACAATTACTCCCCTTTTTATTTACATTCTTGGTGGAGCTGGAACTGGGGCGGGGCGGGGCAAAATCTCTAGCTATGTGGTAGTGTATAGTGTTCGAGATCTGCTCAAATAAGCTAACATGTGGATATAATGATGTAAATATGAAATTAAACAATGTAAAAAAAAAAACTGGCCTTTGATATTGTGAGGCGTTTTCACTTTCACAAAGACATGAGTGTTACCTCCCTACTTAGAGGTTCTAATAGACACCAATATTGACTCCAAGATTAAACGACCCAACGCTCGTAGCAGCTGTCTTCATTTAGAGTTCACGCCCTTCAAGTAAAAAACCATTCCAGTTGAGATTACTCTTAAATCACATAGAAACTATGTATAACAATATAGTTGTACAAATCAGTTGTACTTCTAATCTCTATATCTCCAACATAGCCATATAATTAAGGCCATATATATATATATATATATATATATATATATATATATATATATATATATATATATATATATATATATATATAGAGCAATGCTACTGGTACAGCAAAAGTGAGCACAGACAGCGCGTACAGCGAGCGTTTGGGCCCGTTTCGGGTCCAAAAAAAATAATCGGAGCCGCTAATTTTGTTCAATATATTTTGCTTAAGGTCTCCGTAAAAAATTAACTCCATCCGACATCGATAAAAGCATTTACGAAGCATCCAAAATTGCTTTTGAAATTTCTTAAGCAATTTTTGACGCTTCGTAAACACCCTTATCGATGTCGGATGGGGCTGATTTTTTACGGGGACCTTAAGCAAAATATATTGAACAAATTGAGCGGCTCCGATTATGTTTTTTGGATCCGAAACGGAACCAAACGCGCGCTGTACGCGCTGTCTGTGCCACTTCTGCTGTACCAGCAGTATTTCTGATATATATATACAGTGAGCTTCAAGTAAGGGCGCCCTTACCGTATCACGGTAAGGGCTTCCCCTTTTCTTCCATTTTCCGATCAAATTTTGATGATCCGAGCCGCTCAATGTGTTCAGAACGTGATTTTAAGGATACTAGCGAGAAATCAGCAAAACAAAAGACCAAGAAGAGCTTCATTTAAGCAGTTTTTATTTGAACCGTTCGATAAAAAATAAACAAAAACTGCTCGGATGAAGCCCTTCCCGGTCATTTTTTTTGCCGATTTCTCGCGGGTACCCTTAAAATCACGTTCTAAACACATTGAGTGGCTCGGATTATCGAAATTCGATCGGAAAATGGGAGGACCTTACCTTAACAAGGTAAGGTTGCCCTTACCTGATTGAAACTGTGTGTGTATATATATATATATATATATCAAGAATAAGAAGCCACATTATTATTGTGACTAACCAATCATATAAATGCTAATTTAGCTTCTGACCATGAGGGTATGTAACCACCCAAGAATATGGGAATAATCAATTGACAAAATGAGTTACAGGAATAGTAATAATAGATTGGATAATTTAAAGAGTAAAAGTTTTAAGTGAAACTTTATTAGAATAATATTCAAACAACGCTCTAAAAGGTTTCCAAGTGAGGTTGTTGGTTTGATTCCTATGGAGAGCATATTGATGCCTTTGCGTTGTAATGGCCGGCTTGGGTTACGGGTGGGAGATATATATATATATATATATATATATATATATATATTATATAATTAAATTTCTTCTAATTAATTACATATTACAAAGAAGAATAGTCAAATCAATTCTGTAGCAGACCAATAATAAAATAGCAATAGTCAATCATCACGAGGGCAACATAATTATGTATAACCTCCAAATTATCATGAACTTTAAACTCAACGAATGAATGTATTGTCATATAAAATGAAGTTTTGAAACTTTTTTAAAAACAATATTCCGACATATATTGTGTGAGGTTACAGAAAAATTGAGGATTTGGAGAAGCAGAGAACATTTTGAAATTAAGTTCATTTTTTTAATTGTTGTGGGAGAAATTTGGTTTAGAGAGATTAATTTTGGGTTCGAATTAATAAAAACGAAAAATAAGAAAGATGTACAGATGTAACAAGATTGGTTGGGATCTTTTAACAAATTAAACTTGAAGGGAAAATGACGGTGTATGACGTGTTTTGATAATTAACACCCGCTAAGGACATGCTAAGAATATTTGTTAATGATGAAAATGTCCTTAACGGGTATTAATTATCAAAACACGTCATCGACTGTCATTTTCCCAAACTTGAAAGGGGCCTAGGCTTAGCCCACTTTGGTGGTTAGGTTGGGCATTTTAGACCCTCAGGTGTTGGGTTTTGCCCAGTAGAGCAACTGTTTGGATTTTTTCCAACAGGATGTATTTTTCAATATTTTGTTGGAATCCACCTTTTCTTTCCCCTTATATCTTATATAATAAATGGTTACTTTTGCCGATAAAAAAAATCCTTACAAATAGTGATTTGAAAATTACAAGTTGCCAAGTAGAGCACGAGGTATCCGGACTCCCTCACTCCCCTTGCAATAATGAGAAACTATTAATTGCACTTAGAGCCCGGCCAACTGATGCTCCAAAGGCCTCCACTTTATTCATTCACGCGGGTGCAAAACAAAATGTACAGTAGTGGAGGTTCCTAAAACACCATGTAGCTTTGCTCTGGCATTGAATCATCACTGGTTTTTTTTACCAAAATTAAACTTGGTTTATATATAACGAAAGAAAAACACAATACAATAAAAACGGACACTACTAGTCCGAAAATACAAAAAAAAAAACGAAATAAAATCCACCAAAAAAAAAAAAAACCGCTTGAAGCCAAGATGCTGGAGTCAAACCCATTGATCACACTCACAAAAAGGGTTAGAGTGACCAAGTATAGATACAGAACAAACTCTCCTAAATAGACCTGCCGTGCCAACTTGAGGTCCTAATTTGTTAGGTGAGGAACTGAGAAGGAACGAAGAGGAAGGTAAAAGCATATTCAAGGAATATGCCAAAGTCAAAGTTTACCCAGAGCTCATTTAAAAAATATATATATATTCTCAAGTTGTCGGAGATTGTGACAAATATTTTTTAGTATTGGCAAAATATCAGCACATCCCCACTAATAAGAGATTGTGCCAAAATATATTGGACTACTTTTTCATACTAGACTATAAATTTGACAAGAGAGAAAGATACGGCATAACTAGGTGTGCAAACGAACAGAGTTGAACTGAGCTGAGCCAAGCCCAGCAGTCGAATTTCGTCGTGCTTGAGCTCGGCTTGTTTATTAAACGAACATGAAACTTGAGTTCGAGTCCTTAATGAGCTGAGTTTGACAAATTTACTTAATGAGCACCTTTAAACGAGCCGAGCCGATACTTAACCAACCGCGCCCATCGTTTGATTGTTGATCTAAACGAGACCAAAACTCGAGCTCGACTCATTTACTAAACGAGTCGAGCTACGAGCTACTCAAAAGCAGCTTGATTCGTTTGCACCTCTAGCCATAACCCAGAGGAGGAATTGATATTTTTAGCCCCCCAACAAATTAAAGAAGACATTGATGTCTGTGAGTTGAGTATGCATCACAATAAGCATCCCAAAAAGAAAGAGAAAGATCAACGCATAGGGAAGAAAAAGGCTCCACAATGAGAAAACAACAAGGGAAACAACCACCTCCGTGCAATTGGAAGGCCACAAACCTCCACGCAAAGAGGAAGTATTGAAATAACAAAAAAAACCTCCACGGGGGAGGATATGGACCTTACAAATGAAAAAAAGCGTCTCTATCTTCACATCTCCTGCCATTAATTGTAGGTTTATCAAATGGCGTCCATCTTTCAAAAAGGGATTGTAGCTTCCACCTCGGAAACATATTGGATTTTTCTTGGCCGGACAATGGTGATTGTCCGGCCATGGCCAGCATATAGAATATGCAATAGCAGCATTAATTAGGTTATCTCTAAAAGACGGGTAGCCGACTTCATATGTAAAATCTATGACTTGTCTTGGTTAGAAATGCTCTATAAGAAAGCATAAGGAAAATGTTTTGATTGGTTTGTTTACTTGATTTTAGGCGTGCATTCTGATCACTTATTAGTCTTAACTTAAGTGAAGTGCCTTTTTTTAACTTAAGAAAAATACTCAAAATTTTTCAGTCTTTTCATTTGTATGTTTTGAATTTTTTAAAATTTGAATTCATATTTTTATGATTGTTCGATTCCACTTGTCTTGACCAATGTGTAATCCCAGATATTCTGATCTTAAAGTTCAAAAAAAGTTTCATTAACTACAAAAAGTACTCACTGTCTTAAACTTTTGTTAATTATTGAGATTTATGTAATCCAAACACTTAAATCTATGGAGATTTTTATAATTATTTATCTTAGTGACAAAAGAAAAAAAAGTTGTAATCCACAACTTGTAGTAATTTAGCGGAAACGGTACCTAAGTAAATGTAATCATATTTTTTGCACACAACTTTCTTATCATCGCACTGCAAAATTTGTCCGTTAGTGCTTAAAATATACAAGTACAAATATTAAAAGATAAATTTTGAAGTGTATTTTAAAAAATAAAGTGCAAAAATGATTAGTAAAGCATAAATACTGAAACAAATAAAAAAGGGAAATAATGCAAGACTTTCTTGGCCAGCAAGCCCACCTCCATGTTTGGTAAGAGATCACGCGTATCTGCACGTGCCTTTCAAAGCCTCTGTCACGCTTGCCGTTGCGCTCATATTAAAATCCGCCCTTGGTCCCGTCTCTCTTTCTTCGCTCGTATCTTCTCTTCTTTCTACTGGTTCCAGCAGCAGCCGTCAGGTTCTTTTTTTTTTTTTCCTCTCTCTCTTCTCATTTATCCCTCTACGTACAAATATGCATATATCGTATGTTTCTTGATGTGGGTTTGGTAGATCTTTTGAATCTGAAGCTTGATTGATCTTTTTTTTTTCAAGGTTTTATTTTTTAACAGTGGGTTTGCGATTTTTTTTTAGGGACATTTAGATTTCGGATAGATTTGAGAGATGGGTAGCTCAGGATTCTCATGGAAATTGGAAGATTACTCGAAACTAGAGAAGGGTAAGATCATAGCCATGATTGTGTTGGATGGTTGGGGCGAAGCCGATCCAGATCAGTATAATTGTATCCATGTTGCTGAAACTCCTGTCATGGATTCCCTAAAAAAGGTCTCTCTCCCTCTCTCTCTATATATATACATATATTTGTGCTGCTATATATACACACACGGGTACACACCGATGTTTGCATGCATGATAAAGGAGTATGTATTTGCAAAGAAGGACCTGAGTGCAGGGTTGGAGCCAGAAATTTTTGTTAGTGGGGTCAATCATGTGCAAGATAATGTTTCTATGTCGGAATCCTGGAAAAAAACAACAACTATTAAGTGGGTAATTATAAGGTAGATATACATTGAAATGTAAGTGTGCTTTATAATTGGTCCCAAACACTTATTATAGCTTCGAAAAAATGGATAATAGCCTCATTCGTAATTATCTACCCTCAAAAGGAAGAAAATGTATGTAGTTTTTATGCATTTGAAAAAAATAGCAAAATTTACCATATAAACTATCAAATATCCTTGTTACAAATCAAAGTAAATGAGGTCAAGCAACCCCACTTGTTTCAACAAGCCTTAGTGGCAGATGAGCCTTGGGGACCGTCCTACCCAAGTTTCAAAATTTCTTTGTAATTGTAATAATTTCTCAGTGAAGATCTTAAAACTAGATAGATTTGCTTGCTCAATATCTTCTTTTAACATCTAACAGTGTTTCATTATCGATACATTTTAGTGACTTATACGTAGGGATGGAACATTAGGTTCCATAGTTTTCTTTTGATATATGAATGGAGGCACAAGGATGTATTTCATTTTTAGGTGATTACGCAAGTTTATATTTTTCTAATTGTTTTGGGTAGTAGTTTTGCATTTATACTGATATAAGTGATGGTCTTTCACATTTTGGTAAGGGTCGCCCACCCAACATTCAAATTTTGTATCCATCCCTTTGTGTGATGGATTATTGACCTTGTTCGGTAATTGGCATCGTTCAGGATGCTCCTGATAGGTGGAGATTGGTGAGGGCACATGGTAAGGCTGTGGGGCTTCCAACAGAGGATGACATGGGAAACAGTGAAGTGGGTCACAATGCACTTGGTGCTGGACGGATTTATGCTCAAGGGTGAATCTTTTCTACTCTCTTTCCTAGTTTGTCTGGTTTTACAACGAGACTAGATTTTGATGAATCTGTAGTATTAGGTTGGATTGGTTTGTTCAAAAATGATTTATATGGATTAATCTATTGAACCGTGTTAGTGTCAATTTTCATCCACAAAATGTGAATAGCTGAGATTTCAGGAAAGCTAAAAAAATTTCAGTTGTGGGGTGCATGAACTTTGATAAGTGATTTTTGATGTACTTTCTAAAGGAATACCTAACAAACCGGGTTAGATGAGACAATGGATACAATTTCAGTATGAGGATTGAGTCAAATGTTTGAACTTTGGAGCTGTGTATTGTTGTGACCTGCGAAATTGATGTCTGTCTTTTCTGGCTCGCTAGAACACATAATAGCATTAGATAAGAATCTGCAATACAATCTCTTCCTTCGGTTTTTGGACAAGTAACTGAAGTAAGAAAGGGAAGTGTTATTAGGTAACTTTGTGAAAACCCTTTTCTAGAAAACGGATTACTGCATTTAAGTTCAATAAATGTGTGCCTGCCTTTGTGATTATGACTATCTTTTCCAACCTTATTGTTAGTTGCTTTGGTCATTATTAAGTAGTTGAAGCCTGTTAATTGTTAGATTTGTTTCCATAGTTATTGCCAGTGTGTGGTCCTGACTCCTGATGGCTAATGTAATTGATAACTAATGTTTTCTATTTGTTACAACACAGGGCAAAACTTGTTGACCTTGCTCTTGCCTCTGGGAAAATTTATGATGGAGAAGGTTTTAGTTATATCAAGGAATCTTTTGAAACCGGCACATTGCACCTCATTGGTTTATTGAGTGACGGTGGTGTTCACTCCCGACTTGACCAGTTGCAGGTTCTTCTTCTTCTTGGTTGAGAATTATCTAAATACAGTATCGTACTTTTCTTTTCACCTTCCACTGCTAATTTTTGATGATTTTGGGTGCAGTTGTTGTTAAAAGGAGCCAGTGACCGTGGTGCCAAAAGAATCAGAGTTCATATTCTTACTGATGGACGCGATGTTTTGGATGGTTCAAGTGTTGGCTTTGTGGAAACCCTCGAGAATGATCTCTCAAAGTTGCGTGAGACAGGTGTTGATGCCCAGATTGCATCTGGTGGAGGTCGCATGTATGTCACCATGGATCGTTATGAGGTAGATTTTTGAACTAGTATTTCGCATGCTTCGCATTAGACGTTTTAAAAGTGATTGTAGTTGCTCTATTTTGGAGGTTAGAGGTGAAAGCATTTATGTGCATTGCTTTAGTAGTTATTTCAAAGAGTGAGCATGCCCACTTGTATGCAAGCGTGTCTTTATCTTCCATGGGAAAATCTGTTGGTGAAGCGGATCTCTGACATGTGTGTTTATCTTCCATGGGAAGATCTGCTGGTGTAGTGGATTTCTCACACTGGGGGCAGTCCTTTATTATCTTGCATTCTTTCCAACCTGCGTTGAATCCTTTATTGGTTGATGCTCGGGCTTTTATGGCAACGCGTAATTGTTGATATCGGTGCTCTTACTGTTACTGTGTTGGTCAGAATTCGTGCATGCTTGAGCAATAGGAGTATTAAGTAAATGGAAAATGTTGTCCATGCATGTCTCTTGTGCTCTCCCATCGTGTTTAGTTACGCCAGGGAATTCTCCATGGAGCATATATACCATGAGAACGACTTTCTAGTTGAAAGCAGTAATGAATTGCATGCCCCCAAAGGCCCAAATTAACACTTTATATGTAACGAAGATATTTTATAATCGAATGGGTTAAATTGGACCCAGCTGTCTTCCATGAACGTGTCTCCGTGCTTGTGCATTACCGTACGGTTATGCAGCTAATGCACAGTTCACTCGAATCACTCCCACTGTTCTGTAACAGAGGTGCCAGGATCATTAACTGTGACACTAGCCTGCCCTGGCGCTCTCCTATTTGGCATGCCCATGTAAGTGATTCCTTGTTTTGGAAAGTAGGTTACAAACGCATGGCTTGTCACTACAGGTTTGCATATTCATATTTCTTCATGTATCAGCAATCTTCTCTCTCCCACTGACTACCTTTATGCTTTTTTAACTCTAGTTTGTCTACATCCAATTCAGCTGTCTGGAATCTGAAATTGGTTAACTTTTTCTGGTTATTCTGCAGAATGACTGGAGTGTTGTAAAACGTGGGTGGGACGCCCAAGTTCTGGGGGAAGCCCCTTATAAGTTTCGGAGTGCTCTTGAAGCTGTCAAGAAGCTGAGGGAGGGTCCAAAAGCCAATGATCAATACTTACCTCCTTTCGTGATCGTTGATGAAGATGGGAAGGCTGTTGGTCCAATAGTAGATGGCGATGCTGTCGTAACTATCAACTTCCGTGCAGATCGTATGACTATGCTTGCTAAGGCACTTGAATACGAAAGCTTTGATAAATTTGATAGAGTGCGATTCCCTAAGATCCGATATGCGGGAATGCTGCAGTACGATGGGGAGTTGAAGCTTCCAAGCCGTTATCTCGTCTCTCCTCCAGAGATAGAGAGGACATCTGGTGAATATTTGACCCATAATGGCGTGCGTACTTTTGCTTGCAGGTAAGTTTGCAGAAAATAAAGGTGTAATGTGAATTTAGGTACTAATAATCTTTGGTTATTGTCCTCAGACCTTTGATATATTTCCTTAACAGCACCTTCTTTTTCCTTCAACAGTGAGACTGTCAAATTTGGTCACGTCACTTTCTTCTGGAATGGAAACCGCTCTGGGTACTTTAATGCGGACATGGAAGAATACGTGGAAATTCCTAGTGATTCTGGAATAACATTTAATGAGCAACCAAAGATGAAGGCCGTGGAGATTGCTGAGAAGGCTAGGGATGCTATTCTGAGCCGCAAATTTCACCAGGTAATTGAGAACGTAACTGACTGCTCTGGTGGCTATCATATGAGAATGGTTTATAAAATTGAAAAAAGAGTTGACTACTTGTTTCTTTCTCTAGGTACGTGTTAACCTACCAAATGGTGACATGGTGGGACATACAGGTGACATTGAAGCCACAGTTGTGGCTTGCAAGGCTGCTGATGAGGCCGTGAAGGTATGATGGATTTGAAATTCTCCTACTGCATTGGTTGTTTGTGTAATGATTTCACTTTGAAGCAACTATCCCTACATACATACGGGAGTTGGTTTAGATTCACCATTTTCTTTGCTTTGGCTGGCAACCTTCTTGTCACCGTTTCTATTTTTTTTCCTTTTTAACATCAGTTGGTTTATATTTTTACTTGGCATTAAAAGAAAGCACTCCCACAGTCCTACTTCTTCCCCCCCTCATTAGATTTGTTTCTCTCTCTCTCTCTCTCCAAAAATATATGCATTCTTCATGTCTTCCTCTCTTTTTCTCTCCCATTTCTCGACTTAATAACTTTCTTTCTGCTTTATTAATTTGTTAATTATGCAAGTCAGCAAGTCTACAATTCATATCTCAGGAGGAAAACTTGCCCCTTCTCCAATGTTTGCGAGAGAAGTGAATAAAAAATGGCATGTGGAAAGTGTAGAAGAAGCTCACTAGTAGTGTGTCCTCTGATTTAACTTAGATGTAAATAAAAAAATGGCACGTGGAAATTGATGAAGAAGCTCAATAGTATTGTGTCATCTGATTTAACTTAGATTTAAATAAAAAATGGCAGGTGGGAAGTGATGAAGAAGCTCAAGTGTATTGTGTTATCTAATTTGACTTTTGACCTTGCCAAAATCTCGTGTCATCTAATTTGACTTATAAGTTTAAAGAAACGAGTCCTATTTCGTCAGTTTGTGTCTACTATCTACAAATTTCAGGTGCAATTTTTCAGTAAGACTGTAAGTTGAACTTTGTTTTTCGAATTGTTTTTCTGTCTACTTCAATATCTAGTTATGGTGGTTGACCTGAGTGAACTTGAATCATGGGACTTCTGTCTAGGAAATAATCAATTTAGTCATGGGATAACGGGAAGCATAATGATGGTTGACGTAAGTGGTTCAACTGAAGAATCGTAAACGATCAATAAAGTTGTTGGATTCCATGGGGGGCATAATGATAATTGATGGCGAGCATGGAGAGAAGAAAAATCCCAAATCTTGTTACATAGAGTAGGTTTTATATAAGTAGATTGAGTCTTAATTTTTAGTGATTTAAGGAATAGAATGGAATGCTGCTGGACGGCGAGAGGAAAAAACCAAATCTTGTCACATGGAGTAGGTTTATATGACCTGGTTTAGTGGTAGTTTGAGTCTTAATTTTAAGTGATTTACGGAATAGTATTAGAATGATGCTGGACATAGTTAATGCCACCTTATTCAGTTTTAAATGTTGTCTATTTTTCTTAATGGTCTTCTTAGTAGTCAAAACATTTGGCGATTTGGTAATTCGGACCAAAGATGCCTTATGAAAACTTTCTCTGAGTTAATTATTATATGTGGTGTGTGTATGCATGCTGCTTTAGTTCTGGACCTTCTGCTCATATCTTATTATGCGCAAGAATGGGTGGAGACCCCGTCTATTCGTCTAACCTTCATAATGGCTCTGCAATTCTGTCCTTATATTTGAAATTGCACTAAACCAACTTCTTTAGTGATCGTACTGACTTATTGTGGTTTTTCAGATGATACTTGATGCAATAGAGCAAGTGGGTGGAATATATGTGGTTACTGCTGATCACGGAAATGCTGAGGACATGGTGAAGAGGAACAAGAAGGGGGAGCCTCTTCTAGACAAGGCTGGAAAGATTCAAATACTGACTTCTCACACTCTTCAACCAGTAAGTTTAATGAGCTTTCACCTTTATTCGAACTTAAAGTATGATATAAAAAAAAATGGCATCTGAAAAAAGGTTACATGTGAAAATGAGAATCTCAGATTATTAATTATCCCTGGGGTATAGGGTACACCCCTTTGCCTGGAGCATGTTTCCTTGATCAGTCAAGATTGCATCCTTTATGATGTTCTCCAACACTGTCGAAAAAGAACTAGTGGAGCTTACAGAAGCAAAGAAGATAAAAAATTCATGCACTAGGAACTTTTGGCATTGAGGGAAGGAATCACTTTACTACTTCCTAAGGCATTCATATTGGTAGTTAATAGGTATTACACAGAAGAGGTTGGAGGTTCAAATCCCCCTTCCCCATATTTGTAATATGCTGCTTGTTGAAAAAATAAAAAAAGACAAAATTTAGAACCCTTTTGAAGGTATTGTTTCCAACAATCCAATTAAAAGTGCAAATCAACCAACAAATGAAGGGGGAGATGAGATGTTTATACTTGAGAGACGGGTGAAACACTTCAGATTATTTTCATCCAAGGTATTGTGACA
Organism: Rhododendron mucronatum var. ripense; assembly: GCA_019656295.1. NCBI lineage: Eukaryota > Viridiplantae > Streptophyta > Magnoliopsida > Ericales > Ericaceae > Rhododendron > Rhododendron mucronatum. The sequence continues at coordinate 1,557,105 of BPLT01000039.1, read as the reverse complement.
TGAGCACTTGTCCAACCTGTTAAAGTGGCTCTTAATCGAGAAAGGCAGAAGCCACATAATATCCTGCCCATTTCCATGTGGGCCAATTAGCGAGCGAAATCATGCTTTTTGAGTTTGAATATTTGATCATGTCTTAGTTTATAATTTAATGCAATCTTTGTTCTTCAATTGGCTGGTTTATCCGTTCTAATGTCGGCTATGTTTTGTCTTACTCGTCTAGGTGCCCATCGCAATTGGAGGTCCTGGTTTAGCACCTGGTGTGAGATTCCGCAAGGATGTCCCTGAAGGTGGGCTTGCCAATGTGGCTGCGACGGTGATGAATCTCCACGGCTTTGTTGCTCCTAGCGATTACGAGACAACCCTCATCGAGGTTGTTGATGAATAAATCAACTATGAAACACGTAGAAACTTCCTGGAAATTTTTTGACTGAAGGAAGCTAGCTGACTTCAATTCAACTGCAGTGAGTTATATTGTATTGTGAGGAATTAGACAGCGTAAAGTTTTTCTTCAATAATGGTCTAAATAACAGAAAGATCTCATTATCAATGCTACGATGAAAGTGGATAACCTTATAGATTATGCGTTTGAATTCATGGTCTCCATCCCAGATTGTTCAACTTTGGTATCTGCCAAGGGGATGTATTGATTTTGTTGGTGAAGAGATTCATTTAAGCTTGAGTTTGATCGATCATATGAGATTTTTCAGAGACTACACAAAACCGTAACTGTGCTCTATTCTCTATCCCATTTTTCCCCTGAGACAAGATATAGTTAATGGTCACAGCTATTATCGTAGTTTTTGGGTCCCTTAAATCATCTCTCCTCCACTACCACCATCCTTACTACTGCCACCATCTCTCCACCACCTCCGGTGCTACAACTACCCCACCCCTCCACCATCACCGTCCCTCTTAACCTCCACCATCAGCATCTACCACCGCCAGGCACCAGTTCACCACACTAACCGCCACCGCCATGTCGCTCATTATTTGGTCCACCATCACCGTCCCTCTTAACCTTCACCATCAGCACCGCTGCATCTTCCACTGCCAGGCACCAGTTCACCACACTACCCGCCACCACCATGTCACTCATTATTTGGTCTACTAAGTATAATCATTTATGAATGTATCAGTCTGACTACTACAAATTTTGTGACATTTTATTTTATGCATAGGTGCTAGTCTTTTTTGAACTTATGTAAGTGCTACCCGAGTAATGCCTAATATTATCTGATTTGCCACCGTCAGTGAATCAACCACTGTAGTTTTTCAGATGCTTTTGTGCTTGAGAGAGAGAGAGAGAGAGAGAGAGAGAGAGAGAGAGAGAGAGAGCATTCGATTCCCAGTGTTAGGTTCCTTAAACGAACAGCACTGAAATTTGGGACGAATGTTCCAGACCAAACACCATTTCTGAAAATTTACGATACATACAATTGGCCTCCAGTTTTACGTAAATAGTAGAAGTGTTGCTTAAGCAACACTAAAAGAACTAGCAGTGCTCTCGACAAACTTCCTAGCTCCCTTGAACCATCTCTTGTCTCCAGCTTGGGCCTTGCAAATGTACAGCTTACCATCAGACACAGTGGCCGTTATCAATTGGTGCTTCCCGCCCTCATCTCCGTCAGCAGTCCTTGTCAACACCGTCAAGTAGTAGTAGGGTTTCCCTCCAATCACTGGAGTTGATGTCTCCAATATGTTTGCTGTTGCCACCGCGTTAGGATCAAAACCACCCTGTCCAGTTCCAGTTCACAACTCCATAATTAGAAGAGGACACGACACGTTCATTTCTAGCATCTGAATGACGATGATAATGCAAAAATCCCTTACGTGATCGCATTTTTGTTACTGTTCTATATCTGTCACTGCTTATATGCTTGTGTCAATGCAAAATATTGCTGGAAATGATTTTTGGCAATTCATTTTTTTACCATAAATAGACACCAAACCTTGGTTTTAGGTGTAGCTCGAGAATTCTGCTACGTGATTTGAACACAAAAGAGATTGTTTTCTTGTATTTTAGAAAACGTGGAGTGCTGAAATCATTTCTCTATGCCTTCAGAGAATTAACAGTTCATTAGTCACCAATCATGTTACCTCAGACATGGTCTTGCCAGAGTAGGCTTGTTTCCCTAGCAAATAGTCAACCTGCAAAGATTCAGATAACCACGATGTTAGCCACACAATTTGTGCTGAAGATGCTCTTCTGGGTACCTTACATTTCTATTTATCGTGTGAAGAAATATATGAAAAGTATTGACACCATTGGAGCAAACAAAAAGGGTAGTGCACGAGGCTATCGCTACTGCAGGGCTGGGGAAGGGTTGAGTGTCCGCAGCCAAGCGGAGAGACTGTTTCCGTGACTCAAACCTATGACAACTAGGTCAGATTGCCGGCAACCTTACAGTTGCACTGTGGCTGCGCTTCATACACCATCTGAGCAACATTAACTCCATCATTTTGGTATTGTTTATGGCCAAATACTAGACTTTTTGTGCCAATTTAGCAAGTCCCAATTGGAAAATCCTCAATCATATTTAAGCAGGAAATCATATAATTAGTTGAGGTCTGAGGGAGAAAGAGTGAGATAAGTAAGTTGGACCTTTGAGAGGAATTCTTCAGGAGAGCCAAAGTCAGTGATGGATTTCTTATCAGTTTTCGTGACCATAATGGCGACGTTGGTGGTGGTGTCGAAGTTGTCCTCGTACCTCAGAACCTGACCTGGGTACTCCACCTCCTTGCTTGGGTTCCATTTTGATGGAATCTGAACCTTGAATCCATTTCCATTGTATGGCAAGAAGTCTGTGTTTGTCTTCGGCTTACCGAAAATATTGGCTGCATTCCGGTGACAGTAATAGTTATTAGCCAATCACTTAACCAAATAGAGTTATATGCTGCAGATTTGGTTCAATCAGCTAAGTTCAACAAGGGGACTTGTCACTTTAGCTCACTTCAGTCCCTTGTAAGTTTGTAACCAACAGAGTACAAATTCCATTAGTAACTTTATACAGGCTTTGCCTCTAATCGACGGTGGGATTGATCTGATTCTTAGGAATTAGTCGAGTTGCATGTAGGCTGATTCATAAACATTGTGCAATAACAAGAAACAGACAAAGTCAAGGAATTAAAGAGTACCGGATTCGCCATAGGCAGCGTCGGCGGGTGAAACCTTGGAACCAACGGCTGCAGCTCCAAGGAGCACGCCCAGCGCCAACCGCCGGGACACAGCAGCGGCAGCGGCAGCGGCGCTGTCTTCTTGGACAGCCTGTTTCTGGGCCCTGCAGATTAGCTGGCTGGTTTTGAGGCTAGGTAGAAGGCGCTGTGGTACCGATGGAGATCTAGTTGGGGTAGAGATTGCTGCATGGTGGTGCAAGAAACATGCTGGGGAGGCCATTTCTCTGCTTATTTTTCTTCTTCTTCTTTCCAAGAAAGTGTGTGATGAAACTTTAATGAGGTATATGGGTTTTGAAAATATTGGGGCCTATGGGTTTTGTTTGTTCAAAGGGATATGTGGAGGAAAATGGTTTGTTTTGGATTTTGGGATGATGGGAAGATTGGGTTTTGGTGATGTTGGATAAGGTTGCACAAGTTTGATTGGTGCCACGCGGCAGTAGGAAATTTGCACTTTGTTATGGTCCAATCTTTCGATGTCATTTCTCTCTCTCTCTCTCTCTCTCCAGGGAGCTTTCTTTCCTGGGGTGTCCGCGGGGAAATCATGAGGTTTTCGCCACCGCCTATGGGCCTCGCCGATCGTTCATTATTGTAATCTAAATCAATAGAAAAATCAGATTGATCGGACATCAATAGATATATCAATCATTGAATTTTGATTTATAAGATGATGATAGTAAACAATTTAAACCTAGTTCTAAACCTTCAAATATTGGGGCAATGGGACTGAAATATCCTCTCACTGTAGATCCACTTGACAGAACTTGGTTATCGAAATTGCAAGATATTAGTAGCATGCGTGTAGAAGATCGTCGATGCAAAATTTTGTTTTGATTTGATTTCGACATGCACACAAATCAGAGGGCATTCATTCGAAAGAAAAAGAAATACATGAGTTATTTCCTAAATTTAACTTGCCATACATCTTTGTTAGACAAACATGATTTGATGAAAAAACCATTGATACAATATTTGATCATATAAACTATTAATTGATACATGATCATGGTGGATTTCAAAGTGAAAATGTGTCTTTACAAGAGGAAAGTTCCAAGTGAACCAACATTTGGCCCTGTCGTGGAGCATCAAAAGATGGACAAAGGGTTAATAAAAGAGCATGATAAAGCAACTTTTATGAGGGTGGCCCTTCCAGCTTTGTTTAAACAAAAACATTTTTGGAATAATCTTTTCAATTGTTACTGTTCTAGTAAAATTCGATAGTGACGTGGAGAACATTATTACGACCTGGAAAGGAGTGCACCTTTTCTTTTTTACATAAGACAAGTATATCAAATCAATTAGTCTTTATTAAAGATGAACAGCGTTTGAACACTAAAAGAAAACGCTTGGAATCGATCAGTTGACACTATTAAAACAACTAACTACCTTGAATGGCTACTTTGGAGATAGAGTCTTGTGTATATTGGTAAAGATAATACGAAGCCAAAATAGTACTATTTTAATTAAAATCTTAAGAAGAAAGTAAATAAAAAAAAAAATGGTAGGCTATAGATTTCATATGACAAGCAACATACCAAAAGAAATAAACGAAGGGTAAAATAATACACTAAATACTATTACAATTTTATAAAAATGAATGAAATCAAGTACCACTTAACACTGGTCCAATCTAGTTTTGTATAGTTTTTTATGCCCCATACGTTGGATCTCTAAGACCCCGTTCTGCTAGGTTTAAGTATTTATTTTTTGCTTTACGAGAGAGATCATTCTCTTACAATATATCACCTTTTTAATTTAAAAAATAAGTACTTATTTCCCTAAAATCTAATATTGTCAATCCCCACTCCTCACTACTGGAGCTTTTCAAATGAAAATAAAACAAGAGATTTTTTTGGTTTGTGAGAAACAATAAAACGAGAGATTAGTTTGTTGGGGCACCGCCACAAGGTACTCCAGATTCATTTTTCTTCGCAAGGTGAAATGGGATCTACGCAAATGGAGTAAAGTACAGTTAGTGCCTCTCTTATACTCTCATTCACATGGGCATGGATTCGATTTTCGTAAGTACTCATTTCTCTCTCCAAGTCTCCTAGGACAGAGTAGATTAGATTTAACGAATGGGAAAAAAAAATCTACACATTTTATCTTGAACATCACACAACGTCTGGTGAAAAAAGAGTTTAGAGCGCAATATGTGTTGGCCCCCTATGCTGAATAATTTTTCTAACAAAACAATGTTTGACAGCTCTCGGTTTTGGTCTAGGACATTGGCCCATTGGTTTGAACTCATTCGGACATTCATCATGTCAAAAAATTATATTAATCGACTATCGAATCAATACAAAATTGCACTAATTTTTTATTTGAACGAGTAAATTTAATATATTTTATTTAAGATAAGTGTTTTCAAAATCATATTTAATTGTTATGTGATGGACATTAGTTTTGTCATTATTAATATTTTAGATGACCTCTAAAAGACGAAAAAGTTTGAAAAACACTTGCAAATGAGCTAAGTCTAGTCGACCATGTACCCTTTGTCAATATCTCATATTGGTCTGTTTCGGCAGTACGCGTCGTAGAACTTGTTAGCCTAAATACTTTGTGTATTAACTCGTATCTTAAATTTTGGTGATTTTAGTTCACTCCTGTTTATTGTGAAGTAATTTGTTCCTTCAGGCTTTTGAAGAGTAGGAAATTGCTGTTGATATAAAATAAAATAAAAATTAGTTAAGTACCTTTACAGATTCTGAGAGGATTTGAAAAACTTTTATTTAAATCGTTGCCCACAATTATAAACTTCAAGAAAAACAAGTGGGCAGAACAAATCACGTGAATTGAAAAGTTCACCATAACGGACGAATAAAGAAATATAACTGTGGGACCAAAATATGAGTCCAATTAACAGTATACTTTTGTCTGCGCACGTAATTTTGCTGCCAAATACTATTCTCCGCCTCTTCTCTCTCCTCCATATTTAATGGTCACGCATTAACCAAGGAGAGAAGAAAAAAAAAAAAAAAGGCCTTTTCATAACTCTACCAAAAAAAAACACCCCCAATTTCCCATATTCTATCTCTTCCCTAATCTCTCCAGAAATCCAGTCTTTTGGACTCTTTGGTTAGTGCTCTCTCTATTTCTCTATATTTAAATCATGGGTGTTGTTTAGATTTCAGTAAAAGAGGTATCTTTCCAAGATTCATCCTGGTTTGAATTGCATTTCTTGGTTGTGTTTGTTTTCTATCGAGTGTTTGTTAACTTGGGTAGCTTTGCTTCTGTTTGCATTAGTTAACTTTTATGTCGTTTTTGGCTACTGGGTTGTTCAATTCGTTTACAACTTTTGAAGCCATGGCTTTGAGATGTATTAGAGTTTGTTTCTTTCTTTTTTTCCGATGGTCAAGGTATTTTGGTCCGGTTAAAGACAGATCATCTGCGCCTGAGACTCGGGAATTCACAGGAAATTTCTTTCTTGGGCCTGACCCCACGGTGCTTATTATGTGGGAAAGCAAACCCACCCACCAACCAGACTAATCCTTGACTACTAGAGTTTGTTTGGTGTGTCCTTATTTCTGTTTAGTTCATGATTTGCTTGTGAATGAGTAGCTATTTGTTCATCATTCTTGGCCTTTCACTTGGTGTTTCTGGGTTTACTAAAGTTGATTTTAGTGTGGTTGCTGGGCTGTTTAGATTCTTTAAAGAAAAGAAATTCGATCTTGGATTTGAAAATTGAAATGCTTGGGGGTTTTGGATTTCTACAAGCGACTTTTCACAACCCCACTACTCTGATCTTTCTCTGTAGAAAATTTTCAGGCTTGATTCTGTATTGGTTTCTTATACTTCTTATTTATCTTCATGGTGTCAATTGGCTTCACGGTCTGTGGGTTTGGCATGCTTTATGGTTTCCTTGGTTATGTTTCCTGTGTACTTTATGTTGACTGTGATTTTGATTGGTGTCCTGATGTCATTACATTAAGATAACTTTGCTTGATTTCCTTGTAGAAATGTCCCACATTTTCTCCTGAAACCCCACATGTCCTTTTAGCCGAATGCGTATGTTGCGCACTTATACATTCCTACTCTTGGTAGCATTGACACATACACAACACTCGTCTTCGGCATGGTGATTTCCAACACATGCCAGACAAGACGAGTTATTTTGTTCAGAGTAAGAAATCACACTAACGGCCTGTTTGGATGGCGGAGAGAAGGGGGATTTGTGAGCCAGCCGGATTTGGAGTCTTGGTCTCACTCAAATCCGGTGTTTGGTTGAGTTTTGGGGAAGCTGGAGTAGAATACTTTAGCGGCTTCAAATCCCCTTGGAGGTGGATTTGTGAAGAACGGGTTTCACCCTGTCGTTGGCAAATCAGGGGGTTTTCAGACAGTTTACCCCTCCAAATCCCCCTTATCGATCCAGGCAGCCCTCGCTTTTTTTTTTTTTTTTTCTTTTTTCAGACGATTTGTTTTGTCTTCTGAAAACTAGACCAACAGAGAGAGAGAGAGAAGAGAGGAAGGTGTACCCTTGTCATCGGGGTCGGAGAAGAAGGTGCACCCTTGTCGTCGTTCATGTCGGCGTCCAAGGAGGAGTGGTACAGCTGGGATGGGTTTTTTTTGTTTTTTTGGGGGAAACGATAGAAACGAGGATGGAGGCCATGGGGCTGTGTATATCTCGCATATACATATGATGGGGTATATGTGAATTGTTTTTTTAATTGTGTATTTTTACTTTTTTTAGCCATAACTGTGCAAGTGTACTGTATTTTTTTGATATAATTTTTTTAATAAATAATATGGTTTAAACATTTGTAAAATAAAATGAATTTATTTTATCCTACAATTAATGACAAATATATATTTACTTTAATTATAATTAAGTAAACGAATTTTGATCATTTAAAAACCTAAGTGGGGGCAATTTAGTCATTCGACATCTAATCCCATCATATCCACCTTCTATATCCTCCTTTTCAAAAAATCATCCAAACACCTCATTACAAATCTACCATTCTTAATAGGTGGGGTCACCCTTCTTAATATATCACCCCTATTACATATCTACCTTCAAATCCACCCTTATTATATATCCACCCAAAACAAATCCTCCATCCAAACGGCCCGTAAAGTTCCATGTCACATCTCATGAAGTGTTGAAATCATATGGCCCTTGCGTAGCATCAAAGTATATAACCAAACCAAACCAAACTGAGGCTTATGTCTCAATCACTTGGGGTCGGCTACGTGAATCATTTTCCTTCATTGAGCTCTGTCAAGAGCCACTTGTTCACACTAACCCATTATACTCATATCTTTGCGTACAATAGAATCTAATGTCAATTTTGGTCGACTCCTCCCCGTAGCATTGCTATCCAAAGGTATCCTATCTGTTCTCTTAACTGCTGCATCTCCTAGTCTACTGTAGACATGCCCAAATCATCTTAGCCTATTTTCCCTCAACTTCTTCTCTATAGGTGCTATACCTACCATTTTACAAACCGCTTCATTTCTAATCATGTCTCGTCTAGTCTTACCACACATCCACCTCAACATTCTAATTTCCGATACACTCATCTTGCTCACCTGTCTTTTCTTAATAGGCCAACATTCTGTCTTGTAAAGCATTGCTGGTTTTATGGCAGTTTCATAGAATTTTCCTTTTAATTTTATGGGTACCCTTTTGTCACATAGTACACCAGTAGCGCTCCTCCACTTGAGCCACCCCACTTGGATCCTATGGGTAACATCATCGGCAATTTCTCCATTTCTACTAATAATTGAACCTAATACCTAAAATGATCACTGTTTGGTATCTCCTGGTCTTAGATAATCACTTTTTCTTCATGCGCATTGCTGGTACCACTAAACTTACACACTTTATACTCAAGTTTACTCTTACTTATCTGAAAACCCTTTGACTCTAATACTTCCCTCCAAATTTTTAGTTTCGTATTAACACCTCTAGTAGTTTCATCTACAAGGACAATGTCATCTGCAAACATCATACACCATGAGATATCCTCCTGAAATTGTCTAGTCAATTCATCCATAACTAAGGGCTAAGGCAAAAAGGTACGGGTTCAAGGCTGAACCTTGATGCAATCCTCCAATGATTGGAAATTCACTCAAGCGTCAATAGGTAAATGTCATCTCTTTTGCCAGAATTTAAAAGCATAGTAAATGGACCATGGAAGCTCCTCACCTTTTGGTCTTGTTACTTGGTGATATCTACGTTGAAGAGGTCAAAATGCAAGCACTTTTGTGGTTTTCCACCTCCCATATTTTCTTTATTTGTCCATCTACAATGTTTTATTGTTTCATTGTGCACCGATTTTCTTGTATCCAACTAAATTTAATCTGCATTCAGCTAATAGTCGTTGCTATCTTCAAGAATCGAACCTTTTTCTGTATGAATTTTTGAGATTTAGAACTCATTCTGTAGTGATTGTTTCACTATCCTTTTTTCAGCTTGTGAACAATGCCTGAGGGAATAACGCCTGAGAGTCTTATGAACAATCTCGTCGAAAAAATTGCTGATGGTGTTTCGAAGAAGAAATCTGTGTCCTTTTTTCAGGAAGATGAATCAAAGAAGAAATCTGTGTCCTTTTTTCAGGAAGATGAATTGAAGAAGAAATCTGTGTCCTTTTTTCAGGAAGATGAATCAAAGTCAGTCGGTGCTCAGTTCAATAGGCTGTTTGGCCGCCAAAAGCCAATCTATAATATTCTAGGAGGTGGAAAATGTAGGGTGTTTTTTCCCCTGATGTGTTTTTTTATTTTTATTTTTATTATTTTTGGGGTTCACTTCCATGGTTTCTTTCATTAAATCTCATCCTGACATTGAACATGCAGCTGCTGATGTGCTGTTATGGAGGAACAAGAAGATTTCTGCAGGTGTCTTAGCTGGTGCTACAGCCATCTGGGTGCTCTTTGAATGGCTTAATTACAATTTTCTCTCATTCCTATGCTTTGGTTTGATAATTGGCATGATAGCTCAGTTTGTTTGGTCAAACGCTTCGGGTTTATTAAACAGGTGATTGAACCATCTAAAGTTTCACTGTTTCTCGCTTCCATATTCTGGGTGCATTTGTGCTTAAACACCCAACTTATAGCGATCTTTCCCTGTGTAAACAGGTCACCGTCCAGAGTCCCTCGCATCGCTCTGCCTAATGAGTTATTTATCAACGCTGCCAAGTCAGTTGGTGCTGAGGTTAACCGAGCTTTGGGGTTTCTTCAAGATGTCGCATGTGGAGGAAACCTTAAGCAGTTTGTAGTGGTATTCTGATAGCAATAATTTTCTTCAAGAAGTTCCAGGCTTTTTTGAGTTGTTAGCCATATCATTGCAAACCATTTGATTCACCCCCAACCGCAAGTTGACATGGGTTATAACTTATATGGACTTGGGTGTGTATATCGGGTATGGTTACTTGTTTAGACAATGAACCTGATTAAACCTATAATCTCAAGATGTAGATACAGGTATATCTGTAGCCAAAAGTTTGATGTGGATATATTTGTCTTCCATCATATCCCAACATAAGTGATGTTACTTTCCCTTCAAAAGTTGATGTTTAATGAAACTGGGGAATGGTTCCTCCAAGTACTGCTAATTCTGCAGTTTGCCTCACTCTAGTATTATCTCAGCATGAAGTTACTTTCTCACCTATCTTCCATTGTTTTGTATGTTAGGATAGCAGGGAAGGACATATTAGTACTGGAGTTTTGTTTCCTTTTACTTCATGGAAATACCTGAATTGACCCCTGAGAAATCCCTCCAGGTTGTAGCAAGCTTGTGGGCTGCTGCTATTGTTGGATGCTGGTGCAATTTTCTGACTGTCCTGTATGTTGGTGAGATATCTTACTACTTTGTTTGAAGTTTTGTTGTTGTTATGCCGTGAAGTCTAGGTTCGTTAGTTGAACTGGATAGCATGCTTAAAAGATTTGCTGTCAATTGGTGAAACTCAAAGCAGTTTTGTGTGTTTTGGGGTGCTTTGGAATTCTTGCATAATGCATATAGTTTTTTCTTGATAGCCAAGAAAGGGTGGAGGGGACGACCAGGTGTAGTAGTCCTCCTGTGGGTATGACAATAGGGACTCTTGACCCGTGGTGGATTCCGGAAGGGACAAAGTGCCATAGTAACTAACGCCCCACCCAAGGCAGGCGGCCAGTAGGCGGAAGACTAGAGTACAGGGTTGAGGGGCATCGTTAACATGACTCAAACCTTCCAGGGGCCACACCCTGTAGGAGTGACCCACTGACTACTAAGTCACCTCCTGGGGTGGTCTTTAGTATAGTTAATTTGGTAGGTTATATCAATACCCGTTATCTTTGCTGGGTAAATTGTAAGGCTACTTGGATAAACATTAATTGTGAAAGAGAACGAATTCAACTTAAGTCATCGCTTATATTCCTGTTTGAGTTTCATATATTAAGATGGTTTATGACTTGTTGAGTTTAATTGTGGAAAGAGGTTTGTGACAAATGGATACCCATTTCCTCACATGCTTTAGTGGCTGCTTAAGCACGCGATTCTGAGTAGATACAGGATGACTTTCGCAATATACTGTTCTTCCATACGATTATCTTGAACTATTACGTTTTTTTTATTTCTTCCTTGTGCTGTTTAAAATTGCGTAGGCTTTGTTGCTGCACACACGCTGCCCGTTCTGTACGAGAGGTATGATGACCAAGTTGACGGGTTCATGAACAGTGCCCTCAACCAGCTTCAGCACCACTACCAGAAGCTGGATACTGGTGTCCTTAGCAGAATTCCCAAAGGAAAGCTCAAGGGGAAGAAATATGAATAGAAATGTCTGCTTACCATCTGGATCATCATCAGCAAATACAATGCATGGCTATTAAGTTCAGTTGTTATTCTTGCATGTGCAAAATCTTAGAGACCGATTTCATAGTAAAACTATGAAACTTTCTTTAGAGAAACTCTCTGGATTTATGTGGTGAATTTTTAGCATTCTGATCTTCTGAGCATTTGCGAGAAACCAACTGACCCATTTGGGTCACCAATAATATCAAGTTATCAACACTTAAAACGCAAACGCTATAAGGCGGCACCAGTAAGTTAAGGAAATTTGAAGTACGAAACAACACAATGCTTTGGCGGCTTTTTTTTTTTCGTTGAGCTCTGTCAAGATTATCGTGTTTCGTGATAACTAGCTTTGTGATAACTAGCAAAACTAGATCCTTCGAAGAATTCTGGGAAATCGCTCTTTTGACCCATTTTTTAGAACATTTTTCCTGAAAAACTACCGTCTAATTCCTTTTCTTTTCTTGGGGACAGCTGACTGGCTTCTGGTGTGGTTGGAAATAACAAGCCTTTCTGGTCTTGATTATATGAACTTCCAACATACAGAAAACATGCGGAATAGATTATTGCATTCGATACTTCCTTCTGGCAAAGTCTTTTGCGAAAAATTATTTGGTGGCCCTAACACCTTTCTCTGCAACATATTTATGTGAGACCCAGTACTGAGTATATGAACCTCAAGATCACTGAATGACTACTCGACTTTTGCATACCTATTACTCCTTCTGTTCCATTTTGTTTGTCCTTTTTTAATGTTCGTGTCAGTTTTCAATTATTTATATTATATTTTCTAAATATGAATTTCCAAAACTATGTAATATGGATCTTATTTGACAGTTTTCGATTAGGTCTATAATATAAAGTTTTCAAAATCATGTTTTTTTTATTTATAAATTGAGACATATAAGTGTTTAAAAAATGATACGAATGACGAAAATGGAAAAATAAAATGGGATTGAGGGAGTATCAGGCTTTGGGGTATGGACGCAAGACATTTATGGACATTTGAACATTGAAATGTTGGGCTTTGGACAATATACAAAGGAGTTTACCTTTTGGTCTTTGGACTTGGGCTTTTTTTTTTTTTCACTTTGCTTGCTCGCATATGGACCTACCAACTATAGGCAAGTGATTAGGGAAAATGACGGTCAATGACGTATTTTGATAATTAATCTCTGTCAAGGATATTTTCAGCATTAAAAAATATTTTCAGCATATTATTGATGACCATTAATTATCAAAACACGTCTTAGGTCGTCATTTTTCCCAAGTTATTAGGGATGAGCTTCGGTCAGGTTTTTGTCAGCTAAAATCTTCGGGATTAGGACCAAATTACTTGTGGGACTCAACAACTGGGCTTCAGGTTGAGCTGGACTTCGGAACCTCTGACCCAAACCTTATGCTCCCGAGCATCCGCTGCAAAGCACTGTCGAGCGGCCGATCTGGTCATTCATTTCTGACTCGGATTGAATTTGAGCACAAACTAATCTGAACTGTCCATTATTTGGTTAATATCCAACCCGTCGATTGCTGAGATGAATAGCCGAATCTGCTGCTCTGCACCCGCTTTGCAGGGGTGCTGGCAACATCCCAAAAAGGGATTTGGTAGGCCTATGGCCAGACTAAAATTGGGCCTAGGCGGGCTTCAGGCCACTGGGCCTTTTTTATTACCCTAGGGCTGCAAATCCAGACTCGGGCCGCATCTGAAGATTTCTAAACTTAATTCCTAATTTCCTGTTTGATCGGGGTTTAGTTCCCTTCGTGGTCCATTTTACTATTTTTCATAAAACAATGCTACTCACACAATAATTCAAACATAATAACTTATACAATCTTTCACATACATGTCAGATCCACACATAATAGTGTGTGTGGAGCCCACATACATGTGAGAGGCTGTGTTTGGATTGTTGTGTGAGTATCATTTTTGATTTTCATATGTATTTGAACTAGTGCAAAAATATTATTATTCTGATTATATTATTCTGAAGGGTTATAATAAATTTTTGTCTCTAGGACTCTCATAATTAATTATCTTCTTTTTATTTAGGATCTTGTGAAGCAGAAACATGATTATGAGAGTCCTAGAGACAAAAGTTAATTATGACCCCTTAAAATAATACGATAAGAATAATAAGATCTTTGCACTTGTTCGAATGGATTGAAAATTTGAACACTTAATTTTTTTAGACTGTTTATATATTAAAAAATAGTTAAAAAATTAAGTGCTCCAATTTTTAATTCGTTTGAATTGGTGCAAAGATCTTATTATTCAGACCATATTATTCTAAAAAGACATAATTAAAATTTGTCTCTAAGGCTCTCATAATTACGTTTTTACTCCATAGGATCACAAATAAAGAGGTTACGAGGTTTTTTTTTTTTTTTAATTCCAAAACGATATCGTTCTTGGGCTGGGTAGGGACTGCTATGCCATGGAGCCAGCATAGCCCCTGCGTCCACAAAATATAGGTACCGTATTAGGGATTTGGATGGGTAAGTGAAGTGTGTAATGGAGGATATTATTGTTATTAAGTTGACATACCATGGGCAAGGTGGTCATTTTGTAGAAGAGAGCTTGGGATAGGATTCATAATACCTTATACCCCATGGTATTACTAATCCCATGAAAAAGGGGGATTGCTAATCCCATCCTCTTGTTAATCCTATCCCATTTTTTGCAACCAAACAAAGAGTTAGGAAGGCCATAGGATTAACAATCCTATCCCAAGTCCTAACACACTTATCAAACATGGCCTTAATTCCTAATTTCGTGTTTGATCGGGGTTTAGTTCCCTTCGTGGTCCATCTCTCATACTCGGGCTGTATTACTATTTTCATAAACAATGTTACTCATATAACAATCCAAACATAATAACTTACGCAACCCCTCACATACATGTCGGATCCACACATAGTAGTGTGTGTGGAGTCCACATACATGTAAGAGATTGTGTTTAGATTATTGTGTGAGTATCATTTTTGATTTTCATATGGTGAGACGGGTACAGGGTGAAGCTCATCCGAATTCCTTTATTTTCATTTTTGACAAAAAAGGATAAGCTCACAGATAAGTTATTTCACATATCGGCTGAGAAGTATATATTGCTCCCAAAACCACATAACCATCTATAAGGGATCCAATGCACCCATGCCTAACCGAAACTAAGATGTCGTTGCGACAACCACAAAACCAAATACTCGGTGGTGAATTCCCATTTGTAAAGGCCTTATATAGTTGGGAAAGTCTACAATACACATCTTTTAAAATGGTGTACCATATGCACTTATTTTAAGGTTCATTCATAACATTTTAGTGTGTTTCGTAACTTTTGTTTTAGAATTCATAACCTTTTAACAGTATAATTGGTAACATTTTCATTATGATTCATACTCCCTCCGTCCCTTATTTATAGTCCGGTATTCCATTTTGGACTGTCCCTTAATAAGTGTCCATTTTGTAAAGTTAGTGGGTAAAAGTTGGTGAATTGTCTATTTTATCCCTAAAAGTATATTCCATTTTGAAAAGAAAGTGAGTAAAAGTGTAATAATGATGGGTAAATAGGAAAAGTGGAGGAAAAAGTTGATGTGAAAGGTATAATGATGATGTCTTTTTAATAAATTGGAATTACGAAGCAGGACATTTAAAAAGGGACGGAGGGAGTAACATTTTGGTGTATCTCGTAACCTTTATACGATTCATAAATTTTTAGCAATACGATTCGTAACATTTTCTCTACAATTTATAACATTTTGGGGGTGCATATGATACACATTCAAATAAGGGATGTATATTGTAATCTTTCCCTATATGGTTACATAGTTTTTCAAAATAGTTTTCGCTCCAGCACTCAATATTCGCTTTGCGCTTGCGCTCTTTCATGAATTTTAGTTGTTTCAACTTCAAAATGGTCTTCGCCCCCCAATCAATTTTCATTTTGCGTTCGCGCTCTTCTTCCTCGAATTTTAGTTGTTTCAAAAGTTTTCGAAAGACACTTTCCCGCTCTTGCTCTCGCATCCGCACTCGTCCGCACTTTTACGTGACTTTAGGTAAAGGCCGTACGTAGCTCGAGCTAGAGTGTGCATGGGCTGTTGCTTCCACGTGAGGGGATGAGTCTCGCAGCCACCTTCCATGAGCTTACCTCATGCAAGGGCCCCACCGCATGCCATGCACGATAAATGTATGGAGACCACTTCAACCAGCTCACCCTCCCCCTCCTTTTTACTCACCACATTCCAAATTTTAATCCCATAGGTGGCAGCACCACAAAAAATAATTAAAAAGAAATAAATTAGAAATACAACTCTGTCAGAAAAAAGAAAAGAAGAGGAAAGGGGCTCGGACCCTGGGGTTGGTCCTGCTCCTCAAAAGGGCAGCATCATGCTGTTCCCCGCGAGCGTGGTCTGCTTCCGTCTCGTTGCGATGATAAAAAAAATGTTCATTATATAGAGTTCGTCGAGTAGAATATTTGTTCAAAAAATCAACTCAGTTGGATATCATTAAATATCTGATCAGAACACATATAGCTTGGCAACAATAATGGGTTTCAGTGGGTTTGATCTAGTGTTTCGGATCCATTCTTTTCAAGATAAAAATATTTCGAGCTAATTTTTGGTATACTTGTTCTACTCGACGAGCTCGGCAAATTAAGTGAACGTTTCCGATTATTGGAGTAAGACCGGAGTAGACTGCTCTTGCGGTGGACAGCACGGTACTGCCCTTTTGAGGGGGCACCAACCCCAAATCCCTAGGAATCAATTGATATATTTATTTGTATTGGCATTGTTTCTCCAAGTTATAAATAGGATGAGAATGTAGTTATAAATGTATACCACTTCACCATACCATTGCTTTCAAGCTCTGCAATGCCCTTCTATTCCACTGGTGTTGGTTCAATAATCTCTCCAATGGCGTGCATTATTGTTACTACTAGGGAGAAACTTGGTTACTCCAACTTGATTAATGGGGAAGAGGGCGCGGTCTCGATTATTTTTCAGGCAAAAAATAAAAGAGGAGAGGGCGACGGCGATGACGATGACGACGACGACGTCGATGTGGCACCTGCAGCATAATTATTGGTATTTTTCAAATGGTATGTTTTCCGTGTCGTAATGTATGGGTGAGGTACGTGATCAGGAGATGAGCTTATTAGTGAATAAGTTACATAATCTCAATAAAAGAAAAGAATGTTTCCATTGAGTGTGTACCACAGTTACTACTAAGGCTATCTTGTTATTCATGTGAATGTAGTGTTAAACTCCATTTTTGGTCCTATTTTGAAGGCATTTTCTTGAGTAACATACTAATATGTCCTTCAAGTGCTTCTTGGATCTCAGAACATGCAGAACCATATGTAATCTGGCCGGGCCAAATAGTGGAGTAATAATTGAAGAACAAAGAAATATATATGGCACCTTTACTTGTTACTAGTATTTTGCAACTTTTACTAGAATGGATAGATTACCAATCAGCATTAACGAGAAAATATATGCATCAATGGGTGTATCAATCATTCCAGTTGAATGATTTTCTTACTATATTTCAGGTCGGTTCTTGACTTTTCGGGGCGTAAAATAAAAATTGAAGATGTAGCCCTTTTACGACTCTTTATTAACAAAATATAAATAGATAAGTTACCTTTCTAAGAACAAATATAATGGTAGAGACCCCTAAAATTTGTAAATTTTGAGAGGACTAAAGTGGCCACATCCTGAGTTTTAACTCAGAGTTGGCTCTTCTATATTTGGTTTACTGAGGTTTCTCAATGCTTCGATTCTCATCCCACATTTTGTGTAAATTAGAGGCATCAGCTCTTCGGGTATGTTGTAACTACTACTCAATCGGGCTTTCCCCATCCGAAATCGGCTTCATAAAACGGGAACCTACACGAATTAGTAACGTCATAAGAATCAACCAAACGCCTGCTTGGCTCCGCGAAAATTTCGGTCACGGTGCGGAAGAAATCATCTTCCCCTAGAAATATTTGATTTTGTGCAACTTGCTAGGGTACCGTTTCTTGTGGCATCCCCTACAAGACCTGAAAACGTTTCCGAAAGCATTATCAGACTTCGGAAGCCCAATCTAATTTCCTCTTAAGATTATCGGACTTGGGAAGCCCAATCTAATTTCCTCTTAAGTACTTAATGGTGTGGGTGAGTTGATCAGCAGACCTTAGGTACCCATGTTTCGCTCGAGACGTTCCGATGAGTGCCCTCCAAATCAATGCTGACACTAGCTCGAACCGCGTTTTCGCGCCTCCAACCTTGGCCTCCGGGGATGCTATCGATGCTCCATCGAACACGAACCTCCTTGTGACTGCTATATTTCAAGCTAGCAATGTTCAAAATTCGTGGAAAACCTCTTATGCTTGCAGATGATAATGTCAAGACTCGAATATGAACAATGACTACTATGATTACCAAAAATGCTTCTCCAAAAAATTAACATAATTAAGAACATGATCTCATGCATTGTTCTTGAGTAACGAAAACAGAATACTAATTAGGAGGGGAACCTTGAAATTAAAGGTAGTAAAGATATGTAAATACAAGAACGAAGGACGGACATAACTACTGTACTGGCAGATCTAGAATTAAACTTAGAACTGTGCTATTCACACTGATCATAAAGTGAGAACAAATCATCCACAGATTTTTTGCGAGTTCATTTCGGGTCCCGGAAAGATGATCCAAACCACTCAGTTTTCTTAAAATATTGTCTTAGGGATTCTTGTAAGAAATCAACTCAATTGGATATCGGTAAGGCCCTTTTCCAAATCCATAGGGTGAATCAATCAGTTCCACCCTACGAATTTTGAAAAAGTCCTTACCGATATGTAATTGATTTAATTTTTTTACAGGGATTCCGAAAAAGAGAATAAATTCTTTACACTGCCGGTGTAACCATTTGTTTCCTCCAAATCAATTACATTGGGCCACGTTGAAAAACTGTAGTCCCAATCAATAAAACATGATGACGTGGCGCAATATAATTGATTTGGAGGAAATAAATATTTACACAGGCGGTGTAAAGAATTTAATCTCTCCGAAAAAATATTTTAAGAAAATTGAGCAGCACTGCATATGTCATCTTTGCAGGACTCGAAATGAGCCCTACAAAAAATTCTATGAATGTTTTGCGCTAATTTCCTGTGTCAATAGACTTTTCGTTAAACTTAGAGGAGATCCACATTCATTTAGTCATAGCTTCGTGAAGAAATTCACAATCAATGCAAGTTCAATGTTTACTTTCGATCGGTCCATATTCCCAAGGATCGAGGTTGAAACTTGAAAGATGGTCTGTTAATTGAGAATATCTTCTTTATGGAGGTTTTGGTAAAAATGGATTTACGGAGGTGAATCTCATCCGTCCAAATCGGATTTAAAATTTTTTTTTTTTTAACTTTCCTCAAAGAAAATTTCATTAAAATTCGGACCGCCCAGAACACTTTTGGAATGGCACAATTAGTTGCTACCGTAAAAAACTTGTTCACGGCTACATATAATCAACACACTCGCTAAAGAAATCAAAAGTGGAGTATATAATGAGCTCAGATTAAATCCAAGCTCTTCATATCAAGATGGACGGTCGGATCGATCCGTCACACTACATCGTGTGGTGCGGCTGCTGCACTACAGCAACTCCCAATCCTATAATGAAATCCAGTTGCCACCATGAAGGGAATTCCTCGAGCCAGGGTCCTTCTCTCCATTCGACTCCTCTCTTGCCTTGGAAAACGGTAAGATGTACTCTACTTTCGTTCATTTACCAATGAAAAAAAACAACGAAAAACTATTGGATTACAACATAGTGTGTGTAATTTTTCGGTGCCGGATAAGTATATCTTATGTGAATTTTTTTTTTCCTCTTGTAGAATTAAAACCTCCAATTCAAATGGGATCCAACGTAACATCTTCCCTCTTGCCCTCCCTACAAAAAACGTAACATCTTCCCTCCAATCTCACCCCCATCACCATCCAGCTTCTCTCTCTCTCTCTCTCTCTCTCTCTCTCTCTCTCTCTCTCTCTCTCTGTGTTCCTTGCAGAAACACACAACTTCCCGAGCCAACATCATATCGACGTGGGAACTGGATGACAGAGTCAGAATAAGGTTGATCGGAAGTGGTTTTGACACGATTAAAAAACTCCAGCAGCCGCTTAGGGTAGATTTGGGTTTAATATCTGCTTTAGTTGAGTGTTCCGATTTTAGGAAGAACTGTTTTTCTTTTGGTAGCGAGGATGTAAAACAAAACCTTGTCTTTGGGTTGCAAGATACCTTGTTCATAACAGGTTTTCCGATTGACCGAAGTCCTGTCACGGGAAAAGAATTTCTTTACCCAGAGGATGTATGTTTGAGATTACTGGGCAAAACCATCCCTAAATTTAAAACACAAAAAAGATGGAACTAAATCCTCGCGTGGCGTAGTTTCTCTGAACTGGGTGAAGAAAGAATTTATGCATGTTCAGCCGGATGAATACTTGTCTAAAGAAAGTTTTGAGTTTTACGTGCGGGCATATGCATTCTATGTCATCAGGTTGATAATAGCGCCTGATGGTTCCGGTGCCCATGTTCTTCCGCTCTTGGAAGATATAGACAAAATCAACGGTTACGCGTGGGATGCATCCCTTTAGGTGAACTTGCAGGTTTCGATTTGCAAGGTGGTGAATCCTAAACCTGACAAACAGATAGGAGTAACAACGGTTACGTATATTTTGAAACTGCCTAAGGGGCCGTCTGGTTATATGCTGTCCAAACCAATCAGTTTTCGCAGGAGAAAATTATGCATGGTTCAGTAATTTCTTGATTCGATTGAGAATTTAGTTGCTTATTATTATTTTGGCTTGCTAGAGGAAGCTGTCACACATCAACACTCCAAGAACCAGGGTGCCGAGTCACCAAGGCGCTCTTCCGACACTGAAATACGCGAATCGCCATATGAGCATTTCTATGAGCCGTCTGAACGTAGTCGAAAGCTTTTTTCATTTTGTGATTCTGCTTTTGGACCTGTTTGTTGTATTTTTGAAACTGCTCTATGTGCCATCTGGTTATATGTGTTGTCCGAACTAATCGATTTTCACTTGTTGGTGATCCCATCACCAACGCAGCAGCAGGTAACGATTGCAATCATGCAACTGGGCTTAATCGAGGGATAAATCTCGAAAACGTATCAAGTATGGCTTAAGTAGAATTTCCTTCGGTTTTTGATTGATAGATTTGTTTTTTCTTTCTTACGCCTCGTCCTCCTTGCTCTTTAACATGGCAGTGGTGTATGCTCGCAAGCAGAGAAGGCTTAATAGTTGGGATGTTATAGGTTCGTTGTGATGCCGTCGTGCTCTTGTCCCTTTTAATCATTGTATTGTATGTTACGGGCGGATATGGATCCTAATATCCTAATTTGGGCGGATCGACTCGGATTCAGTTCGGTTGCGGTTCCCAAACCTAATATTCTAGTACTTTATCTTCAAGTGGCAGCTTCATGATATGTTGCAACTCTCTACTAGACTAGTAGTTTAGCTTCAAGTGGCAGCCTAGTGCTAGTCATAGCTGCAGCTTATGCTTGATTAGGGGTGTCAAGCTTCATGATTGTGGACGTTTTGGTACTAAAAGTGCTAATGCCTTTAGTGTTGATAGGTCCATATGCGAGCAATCACCCGTACATTTTAACAAGTGCACATGGGCCATGGCATGGCATCAATAGTTTCGAAGTGCAGTGTTCAAAATTTTGACACATTTTACACATGGAATACGAACTTTTCAATGAAGTGATCGAACATGCAGAATTTGGTAACTGTCACTTCAACTTCGCAGCCAGTACGTTTTCACGTGAAGAATTTCCAATTGCGATCGAGGATGATACAATGTTATTGCGCACATGTGATACCACTTATCGAACACAAACTATCGGGCGTACATGCATAGTGAACCTCATCATGCAAATAAAGTGGTGAATTTACGACTACTTCCGTGAGGGAAAGGCGCACTTTCTGGACATCAAACGGACCCATTGGTCCTTCTTGTCTTTTCCGTAGTTACAATCACTGGGGCTGGCTTGAAACTTTTCCTCTAGAGCATTGCTCGGTCTATGTTCGGCAATAAGACAATGTGCACCTAATATTTAGGTGAGGCCGGGCCAAACCTAAACATCCTTGAAAGAAATAAAATGAGTTTCAGTAGACACACACGTTTCAATGATCACCATGTGTGTATTCGGTAGATTCGGTTCACATGCATAGAGCGTCTCTGTTTATTTGGTAAATCCATATTGTCGTTTTCCAAATTTGGCAGAAGTTAGCAAATGTGCAGCTCCAGTAGTACTTCTCGGGCAAATCCCTTGGCAAAGTTACCATGTCACCATCAATGCTCTTGATTTTCATTGATCTTAATACAAAGTACTCCACCATCAAACTCACTGATGGGGATTCATGATCATCCAAAAGGATTAACTCAAATCCAGGAACCCAATGTACACCGAATTCCAACTCTTTCGTGATTAGTTGCTTAGCATCGTACGAAAACCAGTAACTTTCTCCTTTGTCACCCGTGTCTTTGCCGTCAGCGGTTGAGCTTTTTTAAAACTTCGTTTGTTCCTTCTTATAAGGCTCAAACAAGGACCCAAATAATCAGCAATTTCGACATTTCCTAATTTGTCAATCTTAAAAATGCTCCCTTGCTCTTCAATTTTTGTCCCCAGTTCCACTTAAACTAATTTGTTGGGGCAGAGATCGCGTGAGATTTTGGAGCCCTTTTTTTCAATTTTTAGAGTGTCAATATCATTTTCCTTTTTTTATTGTGAAATTATACAATAGTAGTCTAGAAGTAAGGCCACGTGATACTCCAGACCACTTTACAACCATACATTTCTGTGGGGTCCACCATTGAGAATATGAACCCCACAGGAAAGATCGTGTGATTGTAAAGTGGTTCAGAGCACCACATGACGGTACTACCGGCCTATTGTATAATTTCTTATTATGGTGTCTCTAATGACTTAACGGTGAATGTAGAAAAAGAAATAGGTTTAGAAAAGGTTGAAGATGGGGGACACTTTAGGAAGTATAAATTTTTTAAATGAATGTAAAGAGTAAATTCGGGTTTTAGAGAAGTTTTATGGATTCCAATTAAATCGCCAATAAATTATGTTTTTACCATCGGCTAAATGCGCTTGTGGGCCCCCATTCCATGTGAGTGAATGTTCAAATGTGTGATCAAAAGTGTCTCTGGACATTGGAATTTTTTAGTTCCAACAATGATCAAACTCAATGGCAAAGCTAGTTCAACTATCCAATCACATGGCAACATGTGGCGAAAGGGAAAAGGCTCCTTATTTCTCAACACGTGGGCAACTTCTTGTCTATTTAAAGAACGAATCATCTCCATGAAGTGCATCAGAAAGTCTACCCACCATTCTGTTTCACCATTCCCCAACGTAGTGCTTATTCTCACACCCCTTATCCTATCGAACTTGGCTTCAGCTTACCTTACACTTGTTTCGTCCTTTCAATATCATTATTCTTTGCATTTTGGTTAGACTCTTCGCACTCTGTTTAGAAATGGCATCAGAATCGCCAAATTGTTCGAGTTCTTTGACTGTTGTAGATGAACTTGACGAATTAGAAGCCATAGAAATCGACGAATCCCTTCTGAGAGACTTGCTAGAAGAACTAGAGGAGGATGAAGAAGTCAAAAATGACCAAACCAGTTGTGCTTGGGCAGTTCAACCTACAGAAGCCACCGCCATCGAAACCGTGCATCCGGTGATGCTCGGTTGCGATGAGTTCTCGGAGCAAATAATCGGGTCACACTGGCACGACTCTTTGTGGCTCGATATCATGGAAATGGATCCAGCATCACCAATGATAATGAATGAGATGATGATGACGATGTGGTATGGAGAGTCATGTGTGGAGGAGGAGATAGGTGGAGGAATGGTTGATTTTTGGGGGAATGGATCTGATGAGTCTCATCTCTATCATCATGGAGCTTTATCTATCCATGATTATGAAACTACTTATGGCTTCTTGTGGCAGCATGACAACTTGTAATGTTGTTTTCCTTTTATTTAAGATATGGATTGTTCTTAAATCCATCAAAATCTTTGCTGATTGATGAAAATTTTTTTTAACAGAAGAATAGCCCTATAGCCAAACCACTATATGGATCCAACTGCGCAACTTAAACCTCCGGGGAGCTAGCGCGGCCCCCACTTACTAGAGGGTACTCATCCAATGAAAAATTGAACCCCAGACCTTAAGGAGTACTCTCAAAGCTTGGATATCCGCCCGAACCACTGGGTTGTCCCAATGGGTGCTGGTTGATAATGTTGGGCTAAAAACATCCTGCTTAATAAATTATGAAAAGTCTAAAGATACACATTTGCACTCTGTGCGGGGCCCCTAGATCATGTAAGTATATATGTAGGTGTGTGTAAAGTGTATCTGTTGCTAGCATGTTGAATCATTACTGTTTATACTATGTCAAGGTGCTTCTTTGCTCTTATAATTTGTTCTTTTGAATTATGAAATTGTACCATTTGCCAAAAAGCAAAACTATATAAGTTGTGAAAGGCATTCTTGTTCCTCGGACACAATGTCTAGTACACTTCATTGCCCATGTCCAGTACACTTCTGCTAAAAAGCGTGGTTCTTATACCAATTCGATGTGAAGTCCGCATTCTTGAATGGTGCATTGTAGCAAGAAGTGTATGCAGATCAACCTCAGGGCTTTGTTGTTGAAGGCAAAGAAGACAAGGTTTAAAAGTTGAAGAAGGCATTGTATGGGTTGAAACAAGTACCTCGAGCATGGTATAGCGAAATTAATTCTTACTTCAACAACGAAGGCTTTTAAAGGAGCAAAAGCGAGCCAACCTTGTACATCAAACTACAAGGTGTATTTTCATGGGCATCTAAGAAGTAAAAAGCGGTGGCACAATCTTCCCCCGAGGCAAAGTATGTTTCGGCATCATTGGCGACATCACAATTGATGCCGCATAATATCAAATCATACCTCAATAGTTCAAGTAAAAATCACTTTTTACCCTTTATTATTGCCAAACTCGATCAAACTATTCTCGACTCTCAGTGTTCGATCCCATTACGTACAAATCCCAGCTCCACCCCTGAATACAACCCACCAAAATTGGCTGCGTAATACCCATATTGATTCTCAACTCCAGCTGCATGATATTTTACATACATGTAAATAAAACAACCACCAAGAAGACATTGAAGATACCAACAAAATCCCACATTTGAACTTTTTGGTCACTGGCAATTCAATGGGCCAAAAAACAGAAGGTGACTTCTCCACTCAGGAGGCTCTGCCGAAGCAAATCTAGTACTAGTCCTAATCAAATCAATTCAAAATTTCAAAATCAAACGTCGGCCAGTAGTTGTAACGCCTCTTCGTTTGCAGAGTGCTTCAATCTGTCGGCAGCTTTCGCCACCTCAGAATCCCAATTTGTTCTGGCTGTTATAATCAGCAGAGTTATTGTTTGCAGTACAACTCCAACTATCATCCCCCACCAGATCCCCTGGAAAAAAAAAACCCAGCATATATCAATGTCACTAAGCTGTCATGCAGAGAGAGAGAGAGAGAGAGAGAGAGAGAGAGAAGAGGCGGAGGAGGAGGTCCGGCTCCAGTCGAGTTTTCCCGTTCAGTTTTCAGCATTTCTGGGTCCATCGATCCAGAAGATCGGGGACTGTTCATATCGTAGACCTTGTAGAAAAGAACCTTGATGAAAAATCAACTCGATCGAATACCGATAGCTACCCAAACAAATCACACTTGCAAGGAAAAATGGATCACCCACGGGTTATGTTTTATTGTGCAAGTGAGATTAGGTCATGGAACTATCGATGTCCGATCAAGCTAATTGTTTTGGCATGGATATTCTTCTTGCGAGAGATCAATGAGATGATCAGTCCGAGTCATGTTTACGGGCCGTGAAGGAGCCGAGAAAATGCTGAAAGCTGGACGAGACAGGAGTATCGGAAGCTGAACGGGAGGCAGAAGCAAGAGCACGAGATGGTTTTGTACTTACCGCTGCTTCTAAGCTAGTTTTGAAGCCAAGAACACATCCAATGGGGAGACCAATGACGTAATAAGTGGCTAAATTGATATAAGCTACTACAGCTTGCCATCCGCTCCCAATGGCCACACCTGAAATCCAAAAAGGCACCGTTTAGTCGCACGGAAAAGGATGCTAAAGTAATCCTTTGGTAACTTTGAATAATGAAAACGAAATCGTAGCGGGTATCAACAATTCTGCCTTTGATTTCTGTCTCATCGGAGGTATTACGGGGCGAGCGGGGGTGATCATTTCACTATCAGAAAGAAGGAAAAATTGGATCTTGTTTACCTGATAGTATGGGTTGAATGCCGTTGAGGAAAACAGAGATGGCGAGCAATGGAGTCAAGTTCGACACGGCCGCGATGACTTCAGAGTCGGTTGTAAATAGTTTGCTTAACTCAACCTTTAATATGAGAACGATCGCGCTAAATATTATGCTGATGACAACACTGGTGGTGGTCACTACCACTACCGAAAACTTAGCTACCAACGGGTGACCTGCCCCGAGTTCATTACTCACACGAACACTGCAAAAGAAATCAAAGTCGAACTTATGGGCGTTACTTTATGTCTTGATTTAGACACGAAATAAGCAGTTTAAGTACGGGCTATCAAGCGGATGCTAGATTGTGTCTAGTCTAAGCAGAAGAAACTAAAATTTAATCGAAAAAAACGGAAAGTAGGTTAAGTACCTGGCTGCTGCAGCAAGACCCAACATGAACTGCATGTCCCAGTTCAAGTAATTCATACTGCAATTTAAACACATTGGAAAAACCTATAAGTTGGGAAAAAGAATGAGGAACCAGAGAGAACTTCGTTGACAATAATATACCTTATAGAGATAGAGTCTAGCGAGATTGTCGGATCGCTGAGCAGGCCTGATATAAGCACCAGTCCTTGAAAGTACCATATCTCCAAACTGCATTGAAGAACAGAAAAATTACATTCAAACAACAAAATGTTGTAAATCGCAGTTTTTATTTCACCGCTTACTGGATTCTCGCGATTGGTTTGAAGTTCAGAATAAGTTTACGTGAATAGAGAATCTGGTACGGTGAAACATAAACAGTGACAAAAACTGGTGATCTGTAGTAGCGCGAGATATAAAGAGAGTATTGCAAGTACCATAACATAATAGCAGAAGCAACAGTGAGCTTGAAATAAGGCCAAATCCCTCTCCAGGCTCTCAAAGAGAAACCAGTCCAAGTTTCTTTACAAAGAGGGCTGAAAAATATGTAGATTCCTTGTAGAATGACAAGAAGCCACCAAGAGAGGCTCAAAGTGAGGGCAGCTCCAATGAGGCCATAATCCAGCACATAAACAACCAGCCAAGTCAATAGAATGTGCAGCAGAAACACCCCGACGGCTATATAAGCCAGGGGGTTGACAATGTTCTGAGCCTGAAGGAACCTCTGCATTGGGCAACTTATCGCGAACGCGTAGAGTTGAGGGATGATGCCGCGCGCGAAGACTTGGCCCTCGTCGGCTATGCTGTCGATTTGACCGATGGCTTTCAGGACAGGGCCGGAGAACCAGTATAGGAAGGAAAGGAGGATCGCTGCTCCGACGTGCAAGATTACAGCTCTCTGGAGGATGACTCCCAACGCGCTGTACTTTCTTGCTCCGTATGCTTGGCCGCAAACCGTTTGGACAGCACTTGCCATGCCCAGCTGTGGTTAATTTGATTGGAAAAGTAAGGGGAAGAAATCAGGTTTCCAACCACTAAAATGAATGTGCAGCTACACAATCGTTAGGCCTCCCGGTTAGGCATTATGAGTTAACTGCTAGAATTAGCTTGACAATGAATGTCCCCTAGGAATATACTGGAGGGAAAATGGACATACACAAATGAGCAGTGCAAAATTAGATATGGTGCTTTTCTTTTTCTGTCCTAATTTCCTCTGCTTATATCACGTTTTAGGTTGATTGGGTCATTGATCATGCTGCTGTTTTTTCGGGATTCTCGAAAGTGAACTAAAAACTGCAAATTTGGCTGTGTTTTGAGGACTAACTATGGCCGGTTTGGTCAAGTACGAACACGACCACAAGGGGCCTTACTTCCTCAAGCTTAAAGGTACGATTCCCACTGCCCAAAAAACCGTAAGGCCACCGAACATTTATTCAGTTGTTGATTTCAGAATAAGGACGCGTAATTTAGTCCAGACATCCGGTTACTATAAATCAATTCAAATTTCATAGCACGTATGCCGTGATCCCAAATGCAACATTACCGACATTGCATTGCAATTTTCCTCCCTATTAACACCATTTAAAAATTTGCCTGTTTTGAGACATTGAAGCAGATACTTATTTGTAAATGCATGATATTATGCATCAGTGAGTTGTCGGTCGTGTACAGTTGTCGTACTTATAAATTCAGTATCCAAATTTCAGAACACAATCAATGCAAAATCCGTACGTGAGGGTCTCCCCGCATGCAACTCACGCCATTCGAGATGGCCCAGCCCAACATTCATTCAAAAATCTTTTAGTGAAATCTAGACTACCCGACCTCGGAAGCTAATTCGCGCGTCGGCAGCCCCATCTTTCGTACTGTTGACTCTATCTATTCATTTAATTTGTTATAAAAATCCTTACATTTTCAAAAAATCACATGAGTATTCGCTCTTGGAGCACTGTCACGGAATGCTCCAAAACCTTCTGCATCACACGTTAGTATGGAGGCCACACGCTTGACAGTAGAGCCCACACCAAATGTGGGGTGGGGAAAGGCCCCTCTGGCAGTGCTCCAGGAGGAATTACTAATAATTTGCCGTCCATCGCTCAAACAAACTCTGTTTCCTCTGTAATGTCTCTCTGTTTTTCGAACCAAAACTAGACCAACAAACCCACATTTATCACCATGTTTGGAATCATCACAACATCGAAATTATTTCATTCTTTTGATCATAATCTAAACCCAACCCAAGAAGCAAATTCACAGATACAGAAAACGAAAGCAGGGCACATACCATGATTCCATAAGCAAGCCCTTGAATACCGACACTGGCAATTGAAGCTCCGGCGAGCTCCAAAGTACCCAGATGCCCCGTAAACATCAGGGTGACGAAACTGAGCATGTAGTTGAAAATGGAGACGATGATGGACGAACCCGACAGGATCCAGAGGAGCCTCGACTCCCACGCGAAGAGCCGGGGGTACCACCGGAGGGCCACCGGCCGGTGCGTCAAGAACTCCTCCACGGCACCGGACGATAGGCCTGGTAGCTGGCCGTGAGAGTCCAGCCTCAGTAGAAGCGGCTGGTACTCTTCCGAACCCATATTGCGGTTAAGAGAGACAGAGGCCAGGGGGAAGAGAGAGAGAGAGAGAGAGAGAGAGAGAGAGAGAGTGCGTAGTGGGTTTGGACTAGTGTGAGGGTAATTATTTGAGTGAAGGGGGGTGGGATATGTATGTAGTGAGAGACTAAGCGGTAACTACCGTTCATAGGGGTGAGACTGGTGAGGTGAGACGTAGTGAAGTGTGTTGTGATTTGGAGAGATTAGAGGAAGAAGAAGAAGAGTAGTTAGAGCTAGAAAAATTGTTGGACCATATGGAGGGAAAAAATCACGACCTGTTTTATGGGGAGAGAGAAACTTATTCACGGCGGAGCCGGCTCCACGCAATCTCAGTCGTACATTTCGACAATTAATGGTTCGGATTTATAAACAAAAAACTCTTCCAGCGAATAGTTTTTTCAAAATCTGGATTGTTCAAAACGCTTTTGGACGTGCGATTGAGTACAGTAAAGTATAACCATGGCTCCGGCGTATTTTTTTTCTTTTTCTTATAGGAGTAGGTGATAGGATTCTCTACGGTATGTCCAAAGGAACTGGACGGCACTATTGGGCTTTGGTGGGCCTTTCTTTTGCAAGCTTATTTTGATTATTGAAATCGTTCAATATTTAGACCTCGTTGGTAATATCGATGAGGTAAGTGATTATGTTAACCAAATATAGATTGGTGTATTTTCGAAACACGTTTATGTCGAAAAGAGGATTTTTCGTACTTGAGGAGAACCCATATTTCTCATCTCCTTCGAAAATATATCGCACTAGGTGCAATCTAACCTAACTGTTGGCGTGACTCATGTTCTCGATAAGCTGTAAAACATAAATAGGTTCGATTATAAAGGTGGGCTCGGCAGAGCCCACAAAAGCCTCAACAGGATGGTCCGGTCCCTAGAAGATGAACTAGAGCGAAGCTGGATCCAATTGTTAGGTATTTTGGGCATATTGCTGGGACCAACGACTTACCATAATAATAGAGTTCTGCTATTGAGATCGACGGGTCTTGTAAGAAAATCATACTGACGGCCACATCTGGTCCTCTTTGGCCACCGGATGGCCAATCTAAGCAGTCCAAAAATTCTATGAAAAAAAACGAGACGGCCCTTCGTGAGAATCGACGGCATTCGATGTATGTAGGATGCTTAATTCAAATACCCTATTTTTCGTATACACACATATACACGAAAAATAAGGTGTTTGGATCAAACACTCTTCACACACCGGATGCCGTTGATTCTCGCGTGGACCCCTTCAATTTTTTTTTATAGAATTTTTGGACGGCTTGGATCGACCGTCCGGTGGCTAGAGACAGCCCAGCGCGACCGTCGGTACAATTTGCCTACAGAACCCGTCAGTCCCCATAGCTTTTCTGCCATAATTAATCGTCTTTTGCCAAAACGAGTCAGAACGATGAATATAGTGCAAGTCACCTCTTGTCGAGAAGGTTTCGGGTGCAAATAGGATATGGGACACTTGGTATTTGGCGCGCATCCGAATTGTGCAAACATGTTTTGGACAGTTCAAATCCTAACACCCTATCTCAGCCGATCACTATCGCTTCTCTTTTTCTCTCCCTTAAATTCTGACCGTCCAAAACACATTTCTTTTCACCTCTTGTCTCCCAATAAAAGTTATTGGTTGTTACCCATTGCGATATATAATTTGGCACAATGCTAACACTTCGAGAGCATGTACAATCTTCGAGAATGTAAATAATGTTACTCATTTCGTTCCTAAATAAATGTTCGGACCACAAGCTTAGACCTCTAAAAAGATGCATTTTTTTTCCTTAAAAAATAAATTCTATGCACAAATCAATAAATATCAATGAGTTCTTTCAAGTTATGAAAAAAGTTGGAATTTTTTAACAAAAAAAATACATTTTTTAAGAGGCCTAAGGTTGCGGGTTGGTCATTTATTTGGGAACGGAAGGAGTATATAACAATTTGAGAGCGTTTACTACCATTCTGAAGTGGATTCCAAGTAGCTTTCGTGCAACTCCGCTACATAATATAGAGCCCCGGCCCGAACACTTAGATTTCATGACTTGATCGGAACAACGGGTTCATCAAGTAGGTACTCATGACGAAAATCAGGTAAATAAAAGATTCTATAGTTATATGCTCTGAGATACTATTTAATATGGAATATTTGTTGATCGTGCCATTGCAGGCATACGATAAACTTGAAATTTCGCACAAATAGCTAAACTCAGCAAACCGAACGGTTCAGATTTCACAATCAGAGGCGGATGTAGAGGTGGTCATATGGGGGCACGGCCTCGGCGTTGTTTCGGGAGAGATTTTTTTTAAAAAACTTTAATGTTAATATTAGTATTTTTTTTTTGTTAATAACACCTAAATATTGTATTTTGTATTAAGTGCTATTTAGACATTTAAATCCTTTAAAAATGTGTTCGTTTTGGATTCCAAAACCCAATTTCTCTCTCTGGGCCAAAGTCTCCCGTAAGTTTTTCCTTTAATTATTTATCTCATTCCTCTTTCTATCTCTCTACACTTTACTACTCAAAAAGCCTCCCTCAAATTCTAAACCAAATAAATTATTAGATTTCCGAACCTTGAAATTTCAAAACCTTATTCATAATTCGGCGCTCGCATTTACGAAATCCTGGTTCCGTCCCTGTTCACATCCCAAGTGAGCTCCAATTCTCACACACAACAACTACACGAGTTCAACCTAGAAAGTAACTCACCTGCCAAAATGGCACTGCAATAGGTCAGCCACATGGATACCAGCCTAAAAAACCAGATATGGGTTAGTTGAAATGTGTCTTCCAATGTTGTTTCGTACCTAGGACCCAGTAAAGAATTGTAAGAGTCATTTTTAATTTCTGTATTGACAGGAGCATTTATAGCCTGTATCAAATTGGTATATGGAGTAATTAGAAGTATCAGTTTGGTCCTCTGTACTAGGCCCCAAGATGATCTAGGGTAGTTCTCACATTGCCATCGTGCTCTTTGTTTTAAGTTGGGTGTTGTTTGACCATTCGAATTTGGCCTGCGAATGCGGCATTGACATTGAACCAAAATTGTATGATGTTGAGGGTAGCAGCTGGTTTCATCTATCAGTCAGCCTGATTTTCTGTCCTTATTGCTAGATACTGACATACTGTTAACCATTGCAAGGCAACTTCAGAGACGGAAACACTGCCGAGTGCCGACAGAGACTATTATGCACAGATATGTGCATAGATTTTTTGTGGGATCCACTTTTGAGTCCCACACAAATAATTCGATCCGTTTATTAATTTTAAAATATTAACACAATAGTCTATGTCATTACTCATTAGCACGGTTCCTTAAGAAAAGACTTGGAAATGCAGCTTTGGAGTAGCAACAAGGGCAAAAATACCAAACAGTTGGTAGTTTTGTTCCACTGAGTCCGTGTTATACGATTTTTTTTCAACTTTGGTCTATATTTTCATACTTTTGTGATTCCTCTCAGCGAAACAAATGATTACGAAAAGTAAATAATAAAAAAAACCCAAAAAATTAGGGGAAAATGGCATTTATTTTCTTTAATGTCAGAAGCTCATTGTTGTGGAAGAACTATTGGAAAAGTCCCATTTCTGGACAGAAAGTCTGGCCATCCAAACAGAACATAGCCTGAGAATCTAGGGTTCCGGTCCAATGGTCATGTACGAGCTGGGAAGTTCTCGGCTCGAGTTGATGGAGCAACGTTGACATCTCTGGTAAGAATTGAACTCATTAAGTCATGTCGGGCCATGAGATTTTGGAGGCTCTAGATGGTGTTAAAACATGAGGCCTCTCATTTCTTTCGTTTATATCATATTAGTCCAGTAATAAAAATAACAAGATAGGCTTGTGGTGCGGTATAGTGAGTTCGAATCTCATCTCCTCCAAGATTAACACCATTTTTTTGTACGAGGTCAAAATACTTTTGCGTTTAAAAATTAAGTAGCAAGGGTCAAACATGCGACCTCTTGGCTGGATGGAAAGACTCTTACCGCTGAGCTAAACCACATCATTTGGAGGCCCTCTTATTGAGCAAAAAATGACCAGAATACACACACACACACACACACATATATATATAGCAAATCGACGCAGTGGCGCGGATCCAAAAAATAAAGACAAGAGGGACACTACTAATCATAAGCTTGAAAATATTTCTTCCCAATGAAGCAAAAAAATTAATTCAGAACTGACTGATGAACCAGCATGGATTGTCGATACCCTTGATGGAACAACCAACTTTGTGCATGGGTAATAATTTTCTATTTTTTCCTTTCAGGAATGAAAGTTTTTTTTTTTTTTTGAAAAGGTGAACAGACAATTTCAATGTTCAAAAAGAATAAAAAACTGTCCGGAGGTTACAAACTCTCAACATCCAGAGCCCGTCGTTGGGTACACATACCTCAACGACCGGGTTATCCGAGGACAAATCCACAAGGCGTTGGGTGAACATTCACCTATGCACATGAAAAAGAGGTCCACAAAGGGGATAATACACGAACGGTAATAAAGACGACAACGGTAATTTGACTAGCCTCACCGTTAGTGGCGTAGCCAGGAATTAACAATAGTGGGGCACCTTTTAAATGCACTTCAAAAAAAAAAAAAACATAATAAGCAACACCAAAATAATAAAAGAGTGCTTGTGCTAAAAATAATTTAAAACAAAAAAAGCTAACAAATTTACTAAGAAAGGTAGTAATTTCTTAAACTATCAAAATAAATCAATTGTTTGAATTTTATCATCGTACCAAGTCTAATAGCAATTAGATACAAAATAACTAAAATGTCAATATTCAGCAATCTTGATCCAATTAGAAAAAAATGTACTTTTCTTTTGAAATTTTATGCTTAAACCTCTAATTTCGTCACGCATTGCGGGTTCTATCAACAAAGATAAGACTACTTTCAAAATTGTGAATAATTAATGAAGTATAATGCATATAACCCATGGTTTAGCCACTTACAAATTTGGACATCGTGCATTGGAGAATTTCAAATGGTGAGTGACTCTTTTTTCATTAAACATCTCACTTCGCAAGTGTAATGAAATTGTTGTAATATTGGAAACAAAAAGTTGAGAATGATATATATACAAAATGAATTAAAGTGATTAAACAAAAAACAATTTAAGAAGCCAATTATAGGAAAACAATACAAAATCTGAAGAAAAAGAAAAAGAGTTGTCCTCAAGTGGATCCGCCACTGCTCACCATCCTCCTGTTCGCGCAACTCACTAAGGGAACAGAGACACCCACATAGGGTGGATAAGGTTCTGCGCTGGGAATGAGTCGCTCCGAAACCGGAGGGAAACCAAACAACAATTGTTGGTTTATAAAACACTCATTTCAGTCTTTCCTGTAGAGACAATCCTTGCCCAAAAGTTGTTTTAGGGGCCGTTCCACTTTCTTTCTAAACTTTCTTTTTCAAAAGAAAGTAATTTTAAGTTCAAAAATCATGTATTAACTCAAATAATTTTTCTACTAATATGGATCTTGTTTGATAGATCTCATGAAATCTTTTAAACGGTGCAAAAAAAATCAAAAATTATTTTTCATTTATATTATATTTGAGTTTGAAATCACCTTTTTTTATAAAAAAAAATATTTAGTAAGAAAGCAAAACGGGCCCGCGTGTTTAAAGGCCGGGTCCACCCTCTGATGTGAGACACTAGAAAAGGACTCCACCAGCGTTTGTGATACGTACTCCGAATATGTTGTTACAAATTGAACAGTTTGGGCGTCGGCCAAGAGGAAGCTGACCTTCCATCAAAAGAAGTCTCGGCTATAGCTATAATAATAGATATTGATTATCCCACACTAACCTATATTTCCATAGCATCAAAATATTTTCCGATCGTGTCGCTATAGTATACAATTCACCTGAAATTTAGCACAGACAATTAATTCAACTCGATCTACAAACTGAACGGTTCTGATTTCACAACCCAAGTGAGCCCCTATTTTGCACACAACAGCTTACACGAGTTCAACTTGGAAAGTAACCCACCTGCCAAAATGGCACTGCAAATAGGTCAAACCCACATGGGTTCCATTTTGATATATACCAGCCTAAAAAGAAACCAGATATGGGTTAGTTGAAAAGTGTCTTCTGTACGTGGAGTACCTAGCCAGGACCCAATAAAGAATTGTACGTGTGTTATTTAATACTAGCAAGATCGGAGCGGGGCTCCTTTGTTATTTAATACTAGCAAGATCGGAGCGGGTTCCTTTGGCCGGAAAAGCACGCTGCTATCCCTTGAACTTAATTTAAGTGCATTTATAGTCTGCATCAACTGGGTAGGAGTGATTCAATTACCCGTTCTCTTGAATTTAATTTAAATTTGAGAGTTTTGTCCTTATTTGAATTTTTTTTCATATTTGTTAGTTTTGCGCCAAATTTTTGTGGGTTATAGATGAATAGAAAAAGTAAAATTTTGACAATTTTATCCAAGTATTTTGAGAAGTAACCACTTTTTAGCAAAAAAATTGACATTTTTGCACTAAAAAGTGGTTATTTCTCAAAATACTCAGGTAATAACTAAATAAAAAATTACTTTTTCAATTCCTTTCGTCGAGACAATTCAATAACCCATAAAAATTTGACACAAAACTAATAAATGTACAAAAAAAATTCAAATAAAGACAAAACTCTTAAATTTAAGTTAAATTAAATTCAAGAGAACTGGGCCTGATTTAGAGTACAATGATTAGAGTACCACTTTTGGTTCCCTCTCTAGGCCCCAGGATGATGCATTTCGGAGTAGGACTCACGTTGTGGTCTTTCCTTAGACTTTCTGTTCTTCCTTCCTTTGTTTTTTGCGTATATTGGTAGTATTTTGACCAGTGAATGTGTCATTGAATAAAATGTTTGAAATTGAGGGTAGCTGCATTGCATGGTTTCACCTACCAGCCAGCACTCAGCCTGCTTTTCTCATGTCCTAACTATTGCAAGGTTAGTACTCATAAAAGACTAGAAAATAAAATGAAAGGACCGTGAAACTGAGTTTTCCTTAAATATTTGGGAGTAATTTTGATCGTCTTTTCTGAATTTTTTTGTTAGATTCACATTTTATTTTTTTAGATCAATCATCTGTCTTGTCAAGAGGAGTCTAAAAAGGAAAAACTTATAACCAAAGGAAAAAAAAAGTTTAAATAAAGATGACAGTATCGAATAGCTGGTATGTTTTTGTCTATGTTGTCGTTTTCTATGTAATTTTCTAACTTTGATCTACATTTTCATATTTTTCTTATTCCTCTCGTTAAGACGTGATCAAACTCCAAAATGAGAGGAAAAAGTACAAAAAAAATATACTTCCTCTGTCCCTTTTTTAGAGTCCGGTATTCCATTTTGGGCTGTCCCTTAATAAATGTCCATTTTGTAAAATTAGTGGGTAAAAGTTGGTGCATTGTCTATTTTGTCCTTAAAAATAGATTCCATTTTGAAAAGTTAGTGAGTAAAAGTGTAATGATGATGGGTAAGTAAGGAAAGTGGAGGAAAAAGTTGTTGTGAAAGATATAATGATGATGTATTTTTAATAAGTTGGAATTACGAAGCAAGACACTTAAAAATGGATGGAGGAAGTACTAGATAAAAAATTTAGGAAAAACTCACCCTAGTCCCCCATTTTTTTCCCTTTAACGTTGGAAGCCCATTGATGTGAAAGTACTATTGGGCAAGGTCCAATTTTGACAGAAAGTCTAGAACTATTTTGAGGCCCCATTCGACAAAATCAACTTATTCTTATTCTGATATCGATAAGAATTTGATCAACTCATTCAATTTTGCCCCAGCTAATTCAAGAACAAAAATTGATCAAGACCTAGCCGAGATCAAAATGAGCTAACCTTTTGCCGAAACTCTAAAAACATGTTCTGAACAAATCGAATACCTCTTCAAAACAAATTGAATAACTCCGATTATTTGTTTTGGATTACAAGGTGGACCTCATACAATCCGATGTACATTTGACGACAATAGGAGGGCTGTAAATGAGCCAAACCAAGCTTTGTTGAGTTCAAGCTTGGATCGAGCCTTAATGAGCCGAGCTCTTAACGAGTCGAGTTTAGTCATTTACTAAACGAGCATATTTAATCGAACTGAGTCTCCCTTAACGAACCAAACTCTTGTCGAACGATCCAAGCTTCACTCGGCTCATTTACCGAGCCAAACCGAGTGTTAACTAGCCAAGACAAATTCACAAGCTTTTCGATTCGTTTACGGCCCAAAGTGAGGAATCACCAAGCCAACACGCGACGCACGTTACCAACTTTGAAACACCGTGGGCGAAACGGCCCAACGGATTTCATTTCATGATGCGACCT
This sequence comes from Rhododendron mucronatum var. ripense, assembly GCA_019656295.1. Taxonomy (NCBI): domain Eukaryota; kingdom Viridiplantae; phylum Streptophyta; class Magnoliopsida; order Ericales; family Ericaceae; genus Rhododendron; species Rhododendron mucronatum. The sequence goes on along the minus strand of BPLT01000039.1, from coordinate 1,519,485 downwards.
AGGAAAATTCACCATTGTCTTCTTCCATTTAAATAACAGTAGCAATCAACAACAAAACAGACTTTGGCAGGGCTTGCGCAAAGCTGCTACGGAAACCAACGGGTACATGGACATCTTTACATATTAGATTGAGTTGATTTTTTATAAACTCACTTTGTTTTTTTCTTTTAATTATTGAACGACTCGAATATCGGTACATAACCCGAAATGAGCCCTTGTAGCCATTAGTTCTCGTCAGTTTTCTTAGTTTTTTTGGGACTTCCGTTAATGATTCTCCGTTTCTTTTGAAAGCAAAATGTGAGAACAGGACATGATAGGAAAGCTTTGGATGTACTAGTAGAATTAATCCAGACCGTTTACTGGAGCAAAATGAACATTAGCATACCAAACAGGAGCCGAATCCAAAAAATATTGATTGGTTATGGATCCCTATGCTTTGGAACTAGAAGTAAATTTTTCCTCATAAAAAAAACACATTAAATGCCTTATCAGTATCATTCAGTTCTTGAAAATTGCAAATATCAGGAGAGGATCATGACCCAATCCACACTGAACTTGAGAGAGAGAGAGAGAGAGAGAGAGAGAGAGAGAGTGAGTGAAGAATGGAAAACCATTATCAACAGGGTAAGAGCAGCGGGCGAAACACACGGGTGCTTCATGGAGGAGGCGTGGAGCAGTACGAGAGGATCCCGATTGAGGCACAAGAGTACAAGACCTGCTGTTTCCGACAACGAAAGACATGTTCGATCTCCCTGAGGAAACCAAGCTTTTGTACAAAAGACCAACTCCAACAGACGGGGGTTACGTTGTCAGTAACCCCTTCATACCTTTGTATGAGTACTATGAGAGATTTTTTACGGAGATGATGAAATCCGAGGTTTTGAGAAGCTTATGTGGCCCCGGGGGTAATCCGGATTCTGGTAATGATTCTATATCGCTTTTTTTTTTTAAGGAGGGATTCAAAATGTTCCAGGCCAATTTATGCTCAACTTGGACTAATTTCTACAATATCTCTCACAGCTGTTTTCACACGATTATGCATTGGGTGGGGTGGCCTTAGAGTTGCTTGCTATCAATGGAATAATATTGTTTTGACTTAATTCAAGGGGTTTGGTCAAGTGGTTGTGAGAAAGCAACTCCTCCTTGAGGTCACAGGTTTTATTCCCACGGAGGCCAAACATTCCAAATCTTAGGGCCACTGGGGTTATGCCCCGTCGTTATCTTCCGAGCTCCGAAATTAGTCGAGGTGCGCGCAAGCTAGCCCAGACATCCGGTTATCAAAAAATATTGTTTTGACTTTCAATTGGTTTTTCAGTTGGACTTGGGTTCTTTCAGGTTTTGATCAAAATGGACTCTAGAGAAGTTGAAATGCCAGTGGAGTCTAACACGGGTTCATTATATGTTGTTCTCGATGGGTAAACGTCCGTATCGTAAATTAGGTTAATAGGGCATCGATATTTATTTTATTGAATCGCGTTATCTTATTGAATCGCGTTATCTTGTAGAAAAAACGGACCGCTAAGAACTTTGACTCTCTATTTTGTACTAGAAAAATGTGATTAGTGAGACTCTTATCAAAAGATTATTTCACTCGGATGATCTATTTGTAGGGCTCTAAAAAAAAAAGGTTCGAATATGATACGCTCAACGTGTCTCTCTAGTTCCCCCGAGTCGTTAACTGAGAGAAGCCAAGTCCTTTTCATTAACTAGATTCCTCAAACTCTAGCGTACTAGACCATAATAGCTCCTTTGGATGATAAGAATTGACAAAGGAAAGAAAAGAAATGATAATCTTTTGCTTTTGTAACTCGTCAAGATAGTTAGCCACGCAAAAATTACATCGATCAGGTATCAGTTGATATGATTTTGGATAAATGTGCTTCGATTAGAGTTGCAATTTTTCTTTTCTTCAAACTACAATGTGCTAGTGACATGCGTTACTCGATGTTGGAATAATGTTGTTCTTGTACTTGTGATGTGATAGCAAGGTTCAAACCTCCAAAAACGCGAAGATGCTGGAGCTGAACCTGCTGCTGCTGAGATTGATTTCGAGAGCTATGGCCTCGGATCCTACTGTGACTTCAAGGCACTGGACAACAACGTTGTTGGCCGTTTACACGCCCATAAGTACAAACTTCCCAAGTAAGAGGCACTGGACAACAACATTGTTGGCCGTTTCCGCGCCCACAAGTACAAACTTCCCAAGTAAGATCAAGATCCCATTGGCCTCAAGCCTCACATAGACAAGACTGTCTTGAGCATCTTATGCCAGAATTCGGTGCAAGGCCAGAGATGGAAACTGGTTCCCGATTGACATCTCTGGGGAGCATTTGTGGTCATTGTCGGCGATGCCCTTGATGTACGTCTATATTTCTATCTCTTCTCGTTCAACTTCTTCTGTAACCTAAGTTTGGAGAATGTAAGATAAAACAGCAGTGTGAAAAATACGGTCTCAAAATCCGTAGTAGAGTCTTGACCGCAACAGCCGAATTGAGTATCTCGTTCATGGATAAGGATCCTTTGTCGCGTAGTAGAAATAAGGCTTCAAACATATGCTAATTGTTATCTCTACTTGTTTTTTTTGATAACCTCATCTCTACTTGTTAATGATGCATGCAACCAAAAACAGGCTTGGAGCAACGGGAGACTTCATCCGGTGAGGCACGGGGTGGTGATGGCCGGCGACCAAGAGAGGTATTCGTGCAGCTTGATCTTTTCTATACCAAAAGATGGAATGAGCATTGACGTGCCTCAAGAGCTCGTCGACAAAGAGAATCCTCTCCGCTATCGGCTGTTTGTTTACTCCGAATACCTTGCCAAACGCCTTACCAATGTTAGCTTTGATGCACTCCAGGTTTATGCTGGTATTTAGTTCGATCGCAATCATATCGGCTAGAGTATTGGTTACTTATGCAATAAGGTTGCTGACATTTTTATTTAGGATCGATTCATGAGATGATGATGTGAACTAATTCGATCGGACTTTTTTTTTTTTGTCTTTTCAAGTTTGAATAAATTGGGGTGCGAAGCATGAATCTGGCAAAGTGAACGATTCTGATTACAATGACAGAATCTCGGTTGAGCCAACTGAAACGCATCATAGAGGACCCTTGTCCGACTCAACCATAACATCTTCCAGAGAGCAGCAACTCTTTACCAATCCTAACTCACCCAGTTTCTTATCACTACGCCTTGCTCAACCTAGAGTTAAGATAATGCTCAACCCCGCTTTGAGGAGAGCCTACAGATCCTCCGTGTCTGGTTTCGCATCTTGTTGGGCTTACCCAAGTCCCTCTTTGACACGGCAGAATTCATAAGAGATTATTTAGTGTACTAATCCAAACGAGATAATCAACCCGTCGCAACGAGCAATTCTTGTGCACAAGAATGAAAGAGAAATTCTCTGCAATATTATTAATCAAAAAGCTGCCTAAACCCTAAGTTACAAACCCTTTTATAGGCCGAAACCCTAAAAATAAACTTGGAAATTAAAAAGCCCCAGAATTTGGGGCTTTTCCTAAAATTGAAAACGGGAAAGAAAAACAAGACTTTCCCAAAAAGAATCAACTAAAAAGGAATTACGATCTAGGAGTTATTAACGAAACAAATCTTTCCTAAAACGGCAAAATAACGCAATGGAAAGCCTAAACGAAGGAATTAGGCCGAAAAACACCTTTCCTCATCAACCTTTAGGGTTATGAGTATGGACCGGAGCGCGAAAATAAGTCAGCCCACCAAGTTTGGGCCTATTCCGAGCGCGTCCGAATTTAACCAATTTGGGTAATCTGAAACTAAACACCGTTTGGACTTTCGGGGCTTGGCTTGGTCCAGCTGATCATGGAATTGGGCCTCCACGTGTTCTACATCACTCTTCTTCAATTCGGCTCTTTTTGATAGGTTTTTTTTTTTTATAACCAGATGTTTGGATCAGCGTACGCACATCTCTACTATTCCTGACGGATTAATCCCACCGTCCACTAGCGCTACTCTTTTGATAATTGACGGTAAATGTAATGAGTTTACTGTTTCAATTGGTAAATGGGGAAGAAATTAACAATTTCAGATAAAAAGTACAGGGGTTTGAGGAGCAATATATAGTATGTTGTTACACTTTTTTCAAGCAGCCAATTCATGCTATAACCACAACATGACAATAGCAACAACTTGTTTAAATTGGCAATATAGATGTGATAAAAAAAAATGGCACAATGCATGTATAATATGACATCACACCGTATCGAAAATAGTATTTGGACGGGAAAAGTTGAAAGAAAACCGTTTCGAGCAGTGGTAGGGCCAAGATTTATCCATAGGTGGTTTTTTTTTTGGTTTTTTGAATAGCAAAATTTTTATTATTAATCTTTGAAGATTACAAAGACTAAAAAGAGAAGGAGACCGGCAACAAATTGTGCCAAGTTCGAGACCTCTTCCCTTGATTGGCAAGATGCCAATCAAGAAAACACCCAAATGGACAGGCCCATACAATATATGAGACGCAGCCCAAACACCTAAAAACCCAGATAACATGGGATGAACCCAAATAATATGCTGTTTATTTTGTGTCCACTTGTAATGCTAAATATTCTTTCGACAAATATGAAGAGAAAGGTTAAATGTATAGTGAGTACAATAATGATATTTCGCTTTTGTTAACAATAAATAAAGGTTCGATTAAATTCTTATATGGTGGTTCTTCCTTCTAATGCTGGCATATTTTTTGGCTTTAGACCTCGGCCGGACGATCACGCAACGAAACAGCCATCTTAACAAGAGCTGCTTGACACAAAGAATTGCAATTTAGTTCTAACTGTCTATTTTCAATTGATCAGAAATCAAAATCTGAAATTTGCTTCGAATTTTAAGTGAAAGCCACTATGATGTTCCTGGTATGATTCGCACCATTTATCTTCTAAATCGCTTTTTTTTCATCATTTGTACGAAAAATTAAGTTATTGAAATACGAAAAAGACCTAATTTATAAGTATAAAATAAAACTATTTACAAAATCGGGCCACTCTGCCCGTCACATTAACTCCACCCCTTGTTCATAGGAAAATCTCTCTCTAGGAATTCTTGTGTGTTTTGGGTCATGATCTCAACCAAAATCTCAAAAATTATTCCGATCCAAGATTCTCGTTGACATGGCAGCAACCCATCGCTGGAAAACTCCGTCCTATCTAGTTTTAATTAATTAATTTTTTTTTTTTTTTTAATCCGAATTCATTCATTCATTCATCGTCAAAATATCATCAGGACCTTTATTTGTTTAAGTTTGGAGTTTGAAGAGTGGCACCTGGTATTGAACTTACACGTCATTGATTTACGCGAAAAATATCACTTGTTGTCTGTGTTCACCTAACGATATCATCATATAAATTGATTCTTTAACTAAACACCATTATAACTTGATTTGCGCATAGAATATCTCTTGATGTTGGCGTTCACATAATGATATCATCACATAAATAGATTATTTAACTGAACACCATTATAATTTACGCAAATAATATCACTTGATGTTGGTGTTCACGTAATAATTAATATCATCATGTAAATGGATTCTTTTACTGAACACTATTACTTGATTTATGCAAAGAATATCACTTGATGTTGGTGTTCACGTAATAATATCATCATACAAATTAATTCTTTAACTGAACACCGTTATAACTTTTTGTAGATCAGTTTGCAAATCACTAAAATAAATAATTCAAAAGATATCGCAGATTTCTTGAGGTGTTTATAGAATCATAAAAAATGAAAGATTAAAGGACGTCAAGAGTAATTATGACGACATGTTTCTTATTTTTTCCGTCATAAATCGCTAGATGGTGACAGCCAAATATTTTTAAAGATCAAAATTGTACTCCCTCCAACCTTTTTTAAATGTGGTCCTGCGTGTCATTTTCAATTGCTAATATCTTTCAACGTATATTGTTAAAAACATGCAATATAGATCTTATTTAATAGATATAAATTAATTATACTCCAAGACAATAATTTTAGGAAAGCGATAATGTCAAAATCGTTTTTATTTGTGTCAAACTACAGTGCATAAAAGTCTTATACCTTCCACATGCATATTTATACACTACAATTTTGACATAAACAAAAACGATTTTGACATTAGCAACGCCCTTAAAAACATAAAATATAATATATGTCAAGAAATATAAGCTATTAAAAATAGCACGCAGAACAGTAGTAAACACTTAAAAACGTACAAAGTGAGTACTAATATGTTACATGCGACTTCGAAGTAAATGCATCAAATCAGCCCTTTCCCAAAAAAAAAAAATTAACAACAAATCAGAAATTTTGGAAATAGCAGCAACAATGAAAGGAGATAATAGAGAGGATTTTTTTTGTTTTCTTTTTGTCCATGCAAATTTTTTTTCAGTGCAACGGTTAATGCACTCTCAAATAACAGGGGCTTCATATAGGCTCACCCCATACAGAGAGACATCACAGATAAGAAAATTGATATTCACGTTTTATATTTTTTTATTAATGACGCTTCATTTCATTAACTTTATATTAAAATTAAAACGGCATCAATAAAAAATGAAGTACGAAAATCAACTTTCCACGAATAATCGTCCGTGGCATTGACGCCCCTTTCCAAGTGGGGAAGGTTCTTTATTGTTTCACAAAAGAGAGAGGACAGCACTGAACAAACCACACAACCCTCTCTCTCTCTCTCTCTCTCTCTCCAAGTGGGAAGGTTCTTTTTGTTTCACAAAAAGGAGGGAAGAGATGAAAAAGCAGTACTCCAACTGTTCTTATTTGCTATTCTTGGTTCAGGTTCCAGGCCTCTCTCTCCCCAAGTGGCAATATGCTCTATTGATGCTCTTTTTCTTTCTCTTCCTCTGTAACCTTTCTTCAGTTGGGTTTGATTTGAAGTCGGAATTTTTGTGTTAAAATCCCACCTAAATTCTGTCAAATATACAACTGTGAGTCACAGGTGCTGAGATTAATTAGGGTTCTATACTGCCAATACCATATTGAGTGTCGTGGTGTGTAAATTCTTGTAATTTTGTGCATAGAAATGGAGGAAACTGGTGCTGTTCAACAAATAAACCAGCAAGCTCAAGAACAGGATGATTACCCTCACCAGTGTCATCATCATCAGGTATATTTTCCTGTCCCCCGTCCGGACGGCCAGTCCCTGCACAACTCTAAATATCCTCTATAATTGTAGTATTAGTTTGTCAAGTTAATTTATAAAAGTTACTGTATAAGATTGGCCCTGCAATTCTCCCGGATGGAAAAAAGATTCTTAAAATAGTGTGTATGTGTGGTAAAAACTCCATATAATTCTACATTATCGAGAGTGGTCGGTCGCGTGTGTGAAATAAAATGATGGCTACCCACTTGGACTTACAAAGTAACTATATGTAAGTATGGAATATCTGTAGAAGTACACGAGCTTCAAGTCCCCGCTCGCCCCTATTCCATATTTATACATATGAATATGCTTTTGTATGGATTTCAAAGGTGTATTTATGCCACAATATATGAAGTTGATTTCTTTTTATGTTGATGTTGATGTTGGTTTTGTTTTTGTTTTTGTACGTGATAACTTGCCTCTTGATCTACCACCAATAAATATGTTTAGTTCTTGTGATCCTATGTCTTATTTGTGTCGAGGGAACTTTATTTGAACCTCTGCGCCTCTTCCGTTAGAATGAAAAATTAAATCTTTTGGAACACAACGTTCGCTCTTCACTTAGATCATATTCATATTTGTTTTAATTTCTGCCTGCAAAACATTATTCTCTCATTTTCAGCTGGTTTGTCCAAGCACCCGACTTCAGTTGTCAGTGCCAATTTGAACATTGAAGACAAATAGATTGATGATTTGATGTAATTGCTATTATTTGTGTGTGACTCATTCGTGAGCGATTGGATTGGATTGAAAGGATCAAAGAGGATTTTTTCAACCTTTTGGATGCTTTCCAACTTGTTCTCCGTACTCGTGGTTGTATAAAAATGCCGCTATGTAGTGAATAGTGATGTAGAGATATCATACGATTCATACCTGTCTCTCCAGGAAAATGGATGATAACTGCAAAGGAGCTCCTAATGATGGGTTCTTGATTTTATTGGTTGGTAGGTGTGTAATCAGAAAGAAGAGAGTGAAGAATCGGCCTTAGTGCAGCTGCAGTTCAGAAAGCCGAACCTATCCTCTCTTCAAATACCAGAAAGGTCCATGGAAAGTACATTGTCCGGTTTCATGAGAATTGATACTCCTTCTCATGGGCCTAGTCCTAGATCTACCAGAGCAGGACTCCCCCCTAGACCGAATTCAGCCAAGTTGAAGCCATCCGTGAGAAATCTGCTTCCGAAGGGAAGCTTTAGGGCTAAATACCTATCCCAGTGCGGTGAAGAGACAGTTCTTGATACCCCAGATGCTCCTATGTCGGATAAGCCTTCTACTTCTATGTCATTTCCTCTCAAGGCACAAAAATCAGCCCATTCTTTACCTGTGTCACCTGTTGCAAATTTAGGACTCCAATCTGCGGAGGAGAAGGATTTGGAGGGCCATTCTGAAATTTCTGTAAGTGTTTAGTTCGTTTCGTACCCTGCTCTCTGTATTTGTTTGTAACTATAATTACTGTAAAACTTCCTTTTCTGCACAGAAGCTAGAAATTCAGCACCACATGATGCGATCATCTTCAGTTCCAGTAATTGTCAAAACCAGAAGCTTACGGCGAATGGATTCCAACGGGGGGTTGATCCGTGTAATGCCGGCAACACCTCATCCTGCAACCGTTGATGGTGCCTCACCAAAAAATGCCTCAGACACAGAAATTGGTATACACATGTTTGTTTCCTTCTTGTTAACATTTAAACTTCAAAAAGTGCAAATTTCTACCACCATTACTCATTAGCAATATAGCCCAGACCGCAAGAAAACCTTCAACATACTTTTGATCTCACAGAGTATTGCCAATTCAACTCTATCGCATTGGGAAACTGCAGCCGGATAGTATCTGGTTTGAAGAATCCACCTCCACTTCAAATGCCAATTGTAGGAGTCTTTTACATCACTCTGTCTTGTGATCGGCATAAAGAGGCTTAATAATTTCACTAATTTCACTGGCTATGTAACTCAATCCTTGCTCTCTCCAAAACCCAAGGGGATGTTACAGAACTGAGTCCCTACGGGAATTTTATGCATGTTCTCCATCTCCAACTTCATTTGAGGATATCACTGTTGGAGAACCATCAATTGACCTCAAAAGTGTCAAGGACAAGCCTCAATGCTAAGCCACTTGCATCAACCAAAACTTTTTTCTCGAGTTGTTTTTCCATTTGTTTATAAGTTATCTTGTCATTTACTTAACGCATCTTATGGGTATTTACAGCCAGTGAAGATGTTGGGGAAGATATTCTCGAGGAAGAAGCCGTTTGCCGAATTTGTCTAGTCGAGCTTCGTGAAGGTGGTGAAACTCTAAAGATGCAGTGCAGCTGTAGAGGAGAGCTTGCACTAGCCCACCAGGAGTGTGCTGTGAAATGGTTTACCATTAAAGGAAACAAGACTTGTGATGTCTGCAAGCAGGATGTTAAAAACCTTCCAGTAATATTATTGAAAACACAATATCCTCAGACTTTGAGAAGACGTCCACCTGCTGCTCCACAACAGAGGGAAGTCACTCATTGCAGGCAAGTTCAAGAGGCTCTGTAGGCTTTAAATCAGCACATCATTGTCATTGTTTGCGTTGAAATCTACTTATTCTTTTTCCCGTGTGAATGTAAACTACTCGTAAACAGACAAGTTATTGACGGGAGAGGTTTCTATTTTTTATTTGAAGGAGTAAGAGAAAGGCTTTCACATATCCCTCGAAGAAAATATTAGGAGTGTGTAACTTATTTATCGACAAATGCCACCCAGTACAAATAAATGTAGTGATAACATGCTAGGAAGTTAATGAGGGACTGCATTATTGAAACCATTTCAGAGTTTCTTGATGTCCCTTTCACAATTTTTCCTCTCTTTGTTAAGGGATGAACCTCGAGAAGTAGAGTGATGGCAGAACATCTAGGGGCAGTGGAGACTAAGGAGGTGTTTGGGTAAGATATGAAGCTGATGCTGAGGGAGAGAGGGAGGGATGAACCTGATGCTGAGAAAGACTTGAAAAAGTACAGAGTCTTCAGAACTTAATGTGAATTTCTAGAAGTGCTGGTAGAAGAGAGGTAAACAAAGTACTTCTTAATGAGATTCACTAGGTGAGCTTCCGCGCATGTTATAGCGTCAACAATTAAGGTTAAATGATCCGTTGGTTGATAAAACATAACAAGAGGCCAATTACACCCAAGGGCAACCAAATCAAATTTAAAAGCTTATCACCCAATGAAGAGTTTGAAGTGACTTCTTAATCAACATAATAGTAGGACAATTGTATCAAGAATTTTTCATAGAATACTAAGAACCCTAGAATTATTTCCCTTTATACTGTTGATTGCTCACAACAGCTCGTGCCCAAGTTAAAATTCCTATGCAAATGCTTCAGAAGGCATTGTTACACCATTCAAAAGTTTCTCTTCACTTTCCAAAATGTATCACACTAATGTTTCAGGTGGCAATTTTGGCTTTACTGAGCAATAAGGGGCAACTCACCGATCTCTGTAACCAATGTTTAGAGATCAATGTTGATTTTACTAAGCAATTTTGGCTTTTCTTAGCAATATGTTCCAACATTAATGGGATTGATCACGGGCATGAGCAGCAATGCTTCATTGGTCTCCTCTTTAAATGCTGTAAAGAGTCATTCTCCATGTTGACGTCTTTCTGCCAGATGTAAGATGTATACGTAGATGCATGTTTAATCATTGGGCTGTAGGAATCGTATTAAGCTAATGTTGTCAAATTTATCTTAAGAATTTGCGGTTCCCTACACGGAGCTAAAGCTTGGTAGGATCTGAATATTAGCTGTCAGTTCTACTTCCGTACATGTCAACAATAATATTATAGGTTTTTATCATGTCCTTCAGGCGAATTTGAGTTGCAAATTCACATGGGTGTGTCCTGCTTCCATGCTTGACAGGCCCCAGGATGTACCCATTCTTGTCATTGTCAGCGTGCTTGCGTATTTTTGCTTTATGGAGCAACTTCTGGTAATATTTTGATTTACTTATGTCACGTTTAAGTTTCATTTTGCTTGTCAGTAACAACTGTCCAACATTTTGCCTAGTTTTTTGGAAATTGATTTTTGCACTCCAAATTTACCATCTACACTCCAAAAGTTGAGTGTGAACATCAATTGCATATAGGGATTGATTTTTGCTTTCCACTTTTGGAGGGCGGATATTATATTTTGGAGTGCAAAAATCCCTGTCCTAGTTTTTTTTGTTCCTTCACCCATTTACACCTGTTGGCATTGAGCATGACGAGTATACACCTTGTTTCTGTACAGTTCTTTGATAGGCTAATTCCGGTTGTAAGGCTGCCCAGGGGTGTAGTTTAGTGTACTTCCTTTACACCATTTGGCTCTTGGCTTTAATAGTGTGCACCGATGAAACATGTATTTGTTCAATGTTGTTGGTGGACACAAGAATTTCTTGGACCTTCATGTCCCAAATCAAGCGTAATTTTTGAAATGAGAAAACACTTGAGGTTAATTTACAGCTCCCTGTCCAATTAGAAAACACTGGAAGGTAATTTGCTTAAATGGTACAGATATTGAGGAGAGTTTACATAAGCCTACGTATTACCCTCCTAGTATTAGAGGCATGAAAGCCGTCTTTGGAAGTCAACATGTCACACTCACACTCACACACAAGCTCTCTCTCTCTCTCTCTCTCTCTCACACACACACACACATAGTATATTAGGCATGAAATCCGTCTTTGGAAGTCAACATGTCACACTCACACACAAACTCTCTCTCTCTCTCTCACACATAGTATATTAACTCATACAAATAAACGGGAGAGAGAGAGAGAGAGAGAGAGAGAGAGAGAGAGAGAGAGAGAGAGAGAGAGAGAGAGAGAGAGATCAACTTGTTGCTATTAGAGTTCAAATTGCCAAGCTTCGCCCACTGAAGTTGCATGTGGTGACATATGTAGATGTCTTTTGTTGATTGGATAACGACTGTCTTGAAGGTAAAGAAGCAATAACCAGTAAACTAGGAAAAGACCCAGCAACTTGTTTAAGAAATTTCCTCATGCATTAAAGATTTGCCTGCTTGTTACTTCTTACATCTGTGAGCACTGTATCATCTTTTAATTTGATCATAGATGTAGTATGTTTTTTCCCTTTCGGTCATGATGGTCCAGGAGGTTTGATTTGAGATTGTCGTACTAATGGAGCAGGTATCTGATGTAGGACCTCGTGCTCTTGCTATCTGCTTAGTTTTCTCTTGTGTTTTAGGTCTCCTTTCTTCCATGATAGCTTCTATTATGGGTAAGTTTTATTTTATTCTATGATCTATGTTTTGTTTTTAATCCCCAAGCAAACATGAACCCAAACTGCTGTCATGTTGCATTTGCAGTGAGCAAGAGTTACATATGGGCTTATGCTTCATTCCAGTTTGCAATTGTTATCTTGTTTGCTCATGTATTTTATAACCTGGTAGGTGGGGGCCACTTTCTTTTTCCACGTCATTTATCTACTTGATTTTGGTAACTCTATTCACTTTTAGGTGGGACGGGTGAATTTATGCTCTTTTGCACTTGTCTCTGTGCAGCTCAATGTAAATTCAATCCTCACTGTACTCCTTTCCTCCTTCACTGGTTTTGGCATTGCAATCACCACAAGTGCACTTATTATGGAGTTCTTGAGATGGAGGGTGAGACAAAATCCCTTGCAGCATATTAGTGGTGTCACTCAGCAACAACATCACCGCAGCTTGCACCAATATCACCAACGGCATCGACCACAACAGCAACAACAATCAGTAGAAAATCTTCCCGTGGAGCCCACAGATGGCGCTGGACTGCTAGAAGTGAGGATCCAGACCACATAATATAGTAGATGATGATTTGGTACTTCCCTTTACTTTTTGCTTAGTGTATGAAAACTTTTAATGTTAGTAGAATAAGATCTTACAAAGTGGGTTATGTCCACATGCCACTAGAGTGCCTTACAAGATTTGGCTATATATAACAGTCAGAAGATATTTGACTGTATGTTGGTGGGTTTAACTTACATCTAGACAAATTATTAGTCCTTGAATGAGTGTCTTATAATTACTAAAGAGCGGAACACAACAAATAAATGTTGCATGAAGACTCAAACACACAAGAGTTAGTACTCAACTCACTCTAGGAAAATTCTCTAACTTTGGACACCTCACTTGCTCTCTAGACTTGGAGTCTCTTTTTCTTACATGCATGCATAAGAAGACTCTATCCCCACAAATTTTTTTACATACATCTCTAGAACAAAGGTTCTAGAAGTTTCTAGAAAGGCCCATAAGCTTCCATCATGTTCTGGAACATTCTAGTAGAACCTAGAAGGTTTTGGCATGGTCCAAAGTATTTCGGAAGAGTCAGAGGAAGACTCTAGCAAAGTCTTGAAGCTTTTGGAGGATTCTCGTCAAATCTGGAGGCTTCCATAGTTGTCAAAGGTGAAAGGTGCACCGAGGCACAAAGTCTTGTTGCGCCCGAGTTGAGAGGTGCAAAGCGAGGCGCGTGCCTTTTTGAAGCGAGACGCACCTATGCGGAATAAAATAGGAAAAATAGCATACACTATTATTTCAAATAATAAACACTAAGCCAATGAGTTTTAGAAAGCATACCACCCAAAAGATACATAAAAACATCAACAAATGTCAAATAATCATTGATTGTTGCATAGAGAAGAACTAAAATGTCAAAATCAACTAAAAGACAAGCATCCAACAGTTCAAATAAAATTAAAGCAAGTAGTTATCCTAATTGGACTTCAACCATCCTAAGATCGAGAGAGTTGAGAAAGGCCGAGAGAGTTGAGACCAGAGGTCGAGATTGATAGAGTTGGGAGAGGTCAAGATCGAGAGTCAGTCCAGCTGTGAGTTCAGTCAATTACTGTTTGCTGTGAACAGTCAATCCTCTGTTCTGCTTGTTTGCTGCACTTTAATAGAGAGAAACGACTGCGGTAATATGTTTTAACCTACATCAAGTCAATCCAACAGTTGTGATCTAAATTTAAAGAGGCGCGCGACACTGCGCCTCCGCGCCTTTTGCACAGTCGCGCGCCTTTTGCGAATTGTCTGTGCCTCTTTCAATGCGCTGCGCCTCTCCTCATGTGAATCGGAGCACCTGCGCCTCGTGCCTAAGCGTGCCTCAAGGCTCACCTTTGACAACTACGGATGCTTCCAGAAATATTCGGAAGTTTCCAATGACATCCGCAAGACTCCAGAAAATTCACGAGAGGTGGTGATGATCTTTAGCAACTACTGTATATACTGATTGCCAAGTGTGGTCAGGACATGGGGTGATGATTCATTTTTATTTATATGACTTATTTTATTTTTTTCTACACAGATTGTATCGGAGGGCTACTGTGGAAACTATTTCGACCTGGAAACCTTATTACTTTGATAATCAACAATGCACGAGTTGACATCATGCTAAAATTCTGCTCATTACCTCTGTGCATATGAATTGAGATACGGAGAAGTGCAACACTGAGCTTCTTGTAGACTGAGTCCTTGACTCCTTGTGATATGATGATGTTGTAAGCACAACTCAGAGAACGCCTTGAGGGTTATTACTACAACTAGCTGAGCTGAAAGAAATTATACTACTTGTGCAATTGATGCTATTGTAATGAAACATTCTTCCAGGTTCATGTTTCTGTTGCTCCACTTTTGGAATTTTCCTTGCGTTTTTCTAACCGAAAAGCTTAAGCTATTAGGTGGAGAGGTCATAATGTTGTATTTAGTTGATCACCCATTCAGTAATGTGGGATTGTGTTTCTTAACAGCGATAAACCTAATCTAATCTTAGGAGGCGGAGAATGAGATCCCACGAAGAGAATCGAGCCCGGACCTAACCTTAGTAGTAATTCTTTGTTCTCCCACGTCTGGATGCTAGTACTGTATTTGAGTAATTCTTTTTTTCACGTGTGAAACAAATGTGCGAGAAGATGTAGGGAATAGTTTGAGGTACCAATCAAGAACTGTTGATCTATAATCTTCTAGACAGGCGCTCGAGTTGGCTTACAAGTTCGGGTTTTACAAAAATATTTTCTCCAAAAAAACATTTTGGAGAAAATGATGTTGGAATTGAAAGGTGGAGAGATCTGATAATATTGAAATTGAACGTGAATTAGGACTGACGATTGAGAAAATTGAGTAGTGAGAATTGCAATAGAGGGCAGTGAGTTTATTTCGGAAAATAATTGATGGAAGATTTAAGAGTAAGTTATTTTCATCCAATTAATAGAAAATGTTTTACATGTAAAATATTTTTCTCATTTTTTACACAACAAAACATCGGAAAATAAATAAGATATTTTACGCCCAAACAATTGGAGCGATACTTGCGTGGTGAGAAAAATGATATGGTGTCCGGGACAAAAACTGTCAAGGACAGTTGCTTTATAATTATGATAAATTGTTCGAGACACCTACGTGAGAGAAGCCCAACCCCATCCGACCCAAGACTTCCAAATTGAGCATACGTGATACGGCTACAAGAGATTCACAGAGCTATTCACGAGCAACTTGAGGCTTACTTTGTTATGGCTCAACTCATTAGCAAACAAGCGAACTTGAGTTACCTCTAACTCAACTCAATTCTAAAAGCTCAGCTCGTTTGTGGTAATTCGGCTCTTTTATGGAGTCTCATTTAATAAAATGAATGGAACTCGAACACTTTAATAATAATCGAGCTTGAGCATTAAGAGAGCTGAGCTCAAGCTCGATTATTTGGGCTTGACTTAAACTCGAACAGTTGAAAGCTCAATTTTGCTTGCAACCCTATGAGTTACAAGTTTGGATATATATTTTCGAGAAACTATTATTGTGTTATGAGCAAATTATTGACTGTTTGCCACACTTAGGGCCCGTTTGGCGGGTGGAAAAGAGAGGGGTATAAAAGCCTTGGAGGGATAAGCTAATTCGGATCCACTCTTATCTAGTGTTTGGTTCCCTCTTTGCACACAAACAACTTATCTGGTGAATAAACTAAGCTAAGATCCAATCTCTCCATACCCTCTTGTATTATCATTAGCTAAACTGCCCCACTCCCTTGGATAAGCTTATTTGGGCGGCCAAAATTACTTGGGTGGTCTTCAAATCTCTCCAAACCCTTTCGTATTATCATTACAAGGGATAAAATGAACTCCCACATTATGTTGTTTTACGTGCACTCACTCTTATTCATCTATTTCAACTACCAAACAAATCCCATCCGACCTTCTTCCTTGTACCCAAAACCTTATCAGCCTGGCGTTACCGGATACGAGTCCAACGCTATTATCAAGCCCGGCCCAAAAGGTTTCTTCCAAATTGAGCAGTAAAATTGTATTACTTTATTTTATTTTATATTGTAAAATAAAATTGTACTGAAAGACGGCATTTTGACGCCACCAACGTAAAACCTGCCGTATATGTATCGTATCGTACGCATATCGTATTGGCACAAACAAAAGTAGATTGTGGGAGTAGAGTAACCGGGACCCAGCAGCAAAACATCAACTGAGGTCAAAGTGAGACAGTTCTGGTGTTAGATTGTGAAGTCCTGAGAGTGAAAAAAAGGCAACAGAAATTGTGGCAGATGGAGATTGAGGAGGAGGAACTCCGTCGGCGGAAGCTTGAAGAGGCCCTTGAAGTCAAATCTCTTAGGCGCATCATCAGTGCATACCTCAAGTATGTATAACATGTATATTCACACTCTTACTTTTGGTTTTATCTATGCATTCTTCTCTCTGAATTTCTTTTTTATGGGTTTGCGTTATTTGACCGAAATTGGTGATTTTGATCTTGCTCCCTTGAAGTACTGCTATATTCGTCTCTATCTTTTTGTGGGTTTGCCATACTTGATCGGAATTTGTGATTTGATCTTGCTCCCGAGAAGGCTAGAACTGATACTGTATTCAGACTTCTTTTGTACATATGTGTGCATTCCTCTCTGAATTTCTTTTTATGGGTTTGCAATACATGATTGAAATTAGTGGTTTTGATCTTACTTCCACGAAGTACTACTACATTCACTTTATTTTTTGTTTGTTTATGTATCCAATGTTCTCTCAATTTTCTTTTTGGGTTTGCCTTATTTGATTGAAATTGGTGATTTTGATCTTACTCCCGGGAAGTACTACTAATCTACTATATTTACACTTCTTTTGTTTGTTTATGCATTCCTTTCTCGGTTTATTTTATTTTATTTTTATGGGTGTGCCATATTTGATAGAAATTGCTGATTTTGATCTTACTCCCAAGAACCTTAAGAAAGGCTGGCTGGTATCTTTGGCTTTTTAACCTTTCTAATGGTTGTTGATGTTCAAAAAAGGGAAAAAAAAGTCTTACTCCCAAGAAGTCCTACTATATTTTCCAGTAATTGGTCATGTGGGAATGCTGATGTCTCAGTTCTCAGACTGTCTGTGATTTTTGTTCTTTTTCTTTTTGTGTATGCATTCCTCTCTCAATTTTCTACTTATGGGTTTGCCATATTTGAGTGAAATTGGTCTTTTCCCAGTCATCCTTTCACTTGTTTTGACTGTTGCCTACGTCCCTAGAGAAGAGACATAAAGAAGGAAGGAAAGGGAAACCCATTACGTTTCGAATTAGCTTGTTTCTTAGATGTCTCAAAAATGCAACATATATCTACCTGGCTGAAAAAGAAAGGAAAACGAACCTAAATTTGTGAGCATTTTCTATTTTGAAAAGCCCCAAATGACCCATCTGGTTGTGCAAGGGGAGCCCTTATGTTCACTGTCGAGTAGATACTTCTTTTTTGTTCCCGGTGTTAATGAGCTGGAAAATTCCCCTCGGAATACCTTATAGAGTTGGGCTGGCAATTGCTTTGATTATTCAGCTGCTCCCCGTCCATCTGCAAATGCGAGCCCTGCTCTTGATGCATACAGCTTGCCCAATCACCATAAGAGAGCCGAGCCTCCTTTTCTGATTGAGGAGAGTGAGAGAGAAATAGAGTTTTTGGATCGCCTAATTCAATAGTTCCAAATAGGTGGAGTTAGCCCTTTGAAGCATAGGCGGTGTCCATACGAACAGAGAAGGCTTATCAGCAAGTGGTAAATGGAGCTTCAAGGTTCGAGATTGAATAAGACCTGCAGATCCGGAATCGGAAGACCACACATACTGTTGTGTTACATATTCGTGCTTGGTGGTCTAGTGAGGAAATAGACATGAATGCGGTGGTAAAAGACGGAACGTATTTGTTACCATCCGACTCACACTGTTGGTTTAAGTGGGCATTATACGTACTAGACTCTTGCTCTAAACTCTTAGATCTAATGTTGGGAGTTTTGTTATCTTCCTTTTAAGTTTAAATCCTTTCAGTTTCTTCATCTGTAATTATTTTTTACCAACCCAAAGGATAAAACAATGGCAGAAATTAGTCCAGACAATGTATGTTATACACAGTACTTGAAAGAATAATGGTCAAATAATATGAGGCTAAGTCGATTCAGACATAGGAAACCAGACACCTCAAGATCGTGACGTCCACAAAAGATCAAAGTGGGCGTACCCTTCGGAAAACCTAGCAATTGAAAACACTAAGACAGTGGATTCCATGGATTCATTTTGTTGACTCTGCACAATTCAAATTCCTCATTGAACGCTCTGCAAGTTCGAGAAAAAATAGTTCTTCTTAAGTCTCTGCTTTTTACATGTATTTGCTTGATATGGTTGACCTCTTGTATTAATCATTTTTCCATGGCTCTGTTTATTGAAGGGGTCCTTCAGTAATTTTCTACGGACAATGTAGGGTTGTTGAACGTATCTCTTGGTTTTTATATATATTTCATACAGCTATCCAGATGCCGCTGAGGAGGATGTAAAAAGATATGAACGATCTTTTAGAAGGCTTCCACCTGCCCACAAGGTATTCTGCTTCTTTAGTTGGGTAACAGAATCCTATTTCCAGTAAAAAGTTAGTAGAAAGAAAGTGAAGCCCTGTATACCTTCAATAGGGAGACGGCCTATTTGAGTCAATTTGAGTTTTCAATCCTGCTTGTCTTTCGTTTGCTAGATTTCATCTGTCCCGTTTCTTACTCCTGTATGCTTATCCTTAATTCCGCCAACAGTCTGATCTTCTGCAGGCTTTATTCTTGTATCACCCTTGTTTAGCTCCTTGTGTTACTTGTCTCGTATGATTGGTTTAACCAATGTAGGCTGAGGGGCATGTTGTAGTCCTTGAAGGCTTTACTAACTAACAATGGTAACCACTAACTGCAAATTTCTATGATTTGTCCATGAACATGTATACTAGTTCACTAAAGAAAAGCTTTTTCTCAAGGGTCTCATATTGGAATACTTTCCTCCCAGAAGAGAGATTGGTGATGTTATGATTGGATAGTTGGGAATATGGATTCTCTATGTTGGTTTCTATACTGATATCTCATCAGTGTCATTTTAGTGGTTCCTGATTTGCCAAGTTTCTCAAAGCTTGGATGGTCTTCTCAATGACGTTGACATAGTGTAAACTAACAATGTTGACAATTGTTTTTTCATCAACAGCTTTTTCGTTGCTGTCATGATTTTGTTTTCTTGCTTTCTGCAGGCTCTTCTGTCTCACCTTCCATCAAAATTTCAGAAACTTAGATGGTATATTTCACTTTACTTACTTTATGCTTCATCAGCTTTAACATGTGTCTGCAGTAGTTTTGCTTATAAGAAAACAAAATTGGACACTGAAATGGACTAAAAACTTGATAAACTGTCTATTAACCCACCCGCCTGCCCTGCTCAACCTCTCAAACCACAAAGTTTGGTACCGGTTAGTTTGAGTTGGCAAGGTAGCAAGTTTGTAATTTGTTGCCCACCCCTGAATTCATGTACACTGTACACCACCTACTACAAGCGGATATAGAAACGTAATGCCCTTATAGCAACATATAAACATTTTTTATGACCTGTATCAAAATTGACATAAAGAGATACTAACATGTTTTGGTCAGGGTAAAAATGAATGAAAAGAAAACTCTCGCGACCAACTATATGTGTGAGATTAGTATTTGACTTCGGCAGAATAACTTGTTTGGAGATTCTAATCAGTTGGTTTCTCTGTGCTGCAGGTGTATTTCAAAAAATTCTAGTTTCATATTTAACATGCTTCAGGTGATGCCCCTTTTTTAATATTCACTTCTTTCTCTTTCTTTCCTGTGGTATTTCTCCTCTGGGATTATTCGAATTTTGTGCACGGCCAATTTCTTCATACTCTGGCGGGAAGAATTGGCACAGATAATGACTTGTTACTTGTGAATTGCGACTTGCATCTTATGTCTGGATAAATAATTCTACGCTGTTGTTATTTGCAGGTGTTTGAGCCTCCTCTTGATATGAGCCAGGACATCGATAGTTGTGAACAACTCAATTTGAAGAATGTCCAAGACCATCATCTTTTCTCTGATGAAAGAGAAGTGTTCTCTTGTCAGTCTGCCTCAACAAGTGGACAAGTATCTTTGCTGAAATCTGATGAAGTTAGTTGTGGTGAAGGAAGCAATTTAACATGCAGATCACCTGATTTGGTGAATGTGAATCAGGTTTAATCAGCATTTTGTTTTTATCTCACATTTTTTTGTTTATGATTTTTTCATGCTGTCGCTCGATGTTTAGATAAAGAAACAGTTTTAAAATGCCGTTCATGGTTACTTGGGTGTACGTATTTTTTGAGATAATTTACTTCTGTAGATTGAAAATTGTACAGTCAAAGGGATATGATGGTGGAAGTTCAGGCTCCCATTGTAAAGAAGATGTGGATAAAAGTGGGGGCAACAATGTTAAGAATGTAAGCAACCAAGCAACGATGTGTTCCATTTCGGATTCCAATGGGAATGTAAGTTTCATTCCATCCTATTTAACCTGTCATTTTATGTAGCATGTGCCCTGAAAAGATCAGAAAATTACTTTAAAGTTGCACTGAATGGACAACGACCACCCTTGTGAAAACTTGTAATTAGCAACTCATAATTCGCTGACAGTGGTTGTTTCTCCATGTGAGAACCGATTATATATGCCTCACTTTCTTGTTCTCCAATAACACTCATGTTGCTTGCTCCACTTGATAATTTTTGAGCATTATCTAATGTCTGGACTGATGGAATAACCCGCTGTCTGAACTATTTCCTCTGAAAATGCCTTTGAATAGGAACCAAAGATAAATCATTATGGTTAGCATGTATCTCTTAAGCAATCAGAGGATGTGAGATATTTCGCGACTATACTGTATATTTATTTATTCAACAAGCTAATTGGATTCTCATGGGTGTTTTCCATGCTTTTTGTCTTGCTGACGTGCTGTGCAAGGGAAGTAATACTTGCTGAACGTAAAGCTGAGCTCATGATCAAAACTAGCGAACTCTTTGCTTAGGGAAACATCTTCTCTGGTTAATATTTCTGTGGGCGATGCATTTGGTTCACCCCTTTCTGCGGGAAGGGTGATGAGTGAGGACAGCAGAAGGAAACATATTGTTATACTATTTGAACATGAGAGGCTGTAGCCACATTCTAAAGTTGGAGGTTATTTATGTACTCAGTCCATTCCGCTCAGGAATGGTGTATCAGCGAGAAACTGTGGATCTGAGAGTTTGTGCTGTAGTGGCCTTTTTTTCTGTTTATAAACCTTGGGGTGGAAAGAATTGGTTATCTTCATGTTGAGGGGGTGGAAAGAATTGGTTATCTTCATGTTGAGGCACTTCAGTTTCTTGTGAATTCATCGGCAACATTTTTACTTTTATGTTATTCAACTGTGGTTAGGGATTTCTAGCTGATATTTGCAATGTCACGGGATGCTGTAATGTTTAAAGCTTTGCACATTGCATTTCAAAATCTTGTTTTCCGATTTTCAGCTTTGGTTTTAGATGGTGGGCAAGCACTTCCTTTAGCAGCTTTTTTTGTGCATTTACTTGTCCTTCCAGATTGTTGACAGGAATCCATTTCTATTCTTGTACTAGTTTCAGGTATATTCATCACCTCCTGATTGGTTAGATCCATCATTGCAGTTACATGTTCCCCTAGTTGATGTGGATAAGGTATGTTGTCCTTCTAGTGTGGTAGAAAATCAGGCTTGGATCTCTTTTGTTCTTTTTTTGCCAAAACAGAAGAGAATCAACGTTAAACCTATATTGCCCTGTTATTTCGTTATTTAATACCTTGAGATGGCTGCTTCTCTAGAAAGTAGACATCATAGTCCTAGTTGATCTAGGAAGTCTCCAAAGTCTATATAGAGTGATGTAGGTAGTTCAATGGATAGTATGTGTTGGACAAAGCTCTTTTGTAATTCAATGGCTACATCGCCAGCCTCTAAGTACCTGATACTTGAACAATCAATTGAGGCACAACGAGGAATTATGGACGAAGAAGCAAGGAGGCAGCATGTTTTTATCAATGATAAATCCAAAAAATTTAACTTTCTCCTCTGCCATTTTACACATGCAGAGCACCAGTTAATGTTAGAACTGCCTCTGAACGCCAACTGATCTAGAGTCGGACTTCTTTGAGGTTTCTTTTTAATCATCCCACTTGATTTGAGACCGTGGGCATCCAAATGGCTTTCCAAAGATAACTAGATCGACCACACCCTTGACACAACATTATGAAGCTCATCTCAACCCATTTCGAGCAGCCCTCCTGCCTGTTTAGTTCCTGGTGCGGGACTTGGTTGTCCTATCATGTCTTACCATAAAAAAAATTAGTAGAAAAGCCATTTGTGGTTTGAAATTTCAGTTTCTTATGGTGTTGTGGATCTCTTTTGTTGTCAGGTTCGATGGATTATCAGGAATTTTGTAAGGGATTGGGCAGCTGAGGTACTCTCTTATTTCTCATTAATTTCTTGACTTTCCTCTTTTGAATATCTGTTTGAGTTCCCTATTATCTTTGGCTTATGAATGGGTATTACTTTTATTCCTTGAATTGATACAGGGGCAGAGGGAACGTGATCAGTGCTACAAGCCTATTCTTGGAGAGCTTGAAATTCAATTTCCCAATCGCAGGAAGGATAGGTACCTTCCGTCTGTCATTGTTTCTAGTTTGTCGGTAGTACAGTCTTCTACTGTGCCCATGCCATTATGTTGTAAGCATTTTGATGGTAGACTTTTCTTTTTCCTTTCCTAATTGCCATTGTTGGCAACTTTTGTGTGATGAACTAATGCCACACTTTCCGGATAGCCCTCCCGCCTGTTTAGTTCCTGGTGCTGGACTTGGTAGGCTGGCATTGGATATTTCATGTTTAGGTATGTTTAAATTGAGTTGTTGCACCTCTATATTGAACATTTCCTTCTCAAATGTCTGACATTTCGTCCTATGCACCAGGTTTTATGAGTCAGGGAAATGAATTTTCTTACTACATGATGATTTGCTCAAGTTTTATTCTTAACCAGTAAGGATATCTTGAAAATCCCTTTCTAATTCACATTTACTCACCTTGTTGTTTGAGAAAGAGCCGAGATGATTCTTACGTTGAGACTTGTTGCTGTATCATCAGCACTGAGACTGCGGAGCAGTGGACGATATATCCTTGGATTCACAGCAATTGTAATTCACTTTCGGACAGTGACCAGCTTCGTCCAGTTTCAATTCCTGATATTCATCCAGCTAGGTATTCTTTCTGATGCCAGCAATTTATTTTTTCCAACTTTGATCAATGCTTTCGTTCTGTAATTTCTTTCAATTCTTTTTTTACCGTTGTTTAGTAACTTGAAGATTATAACTTTATCTTATTGGGGAAGGGAAATGTGAGTCAAGTTTGTTCGAATTGATTCCACATTATTTTGGGATCTTTCCGGAAAGTGAAGCTTCTTTTCTTTTGTTTACATTCCCTTTCTGTCCCATGTGATTCTATTTGTTGTTATGGCTTTAAACTTGTGAATTCTTGGCCCATTATGTCTAAGTGTTCCTCCCTGGAATTTGTGTTTGTAGGAGAGCATAGGTCGGCTTTCCTGAAGTCAACTGACTTTCCTATTTGGATATTCCTTAGTTTTTATGGTAGTGACTAGGTGTCTCTTACCCGACCACTACCCAATTGTTAGCAGATATGACTGGCTAGTAACTTAGGTTAACTAAAGCCTCAAATTGAAGTTCCAAGCCAAGTGCCTACCAACAAACCCACTACACGAGCATGCCTAAAAACAAGGTCCATTATCCAAGACTTACACACTTGAAACAAATGCGAGCCTTAACATCTATTGCCCACAATAAATCTCGACAGCCAGTATAGTTACGACACCAGTATACAACAATATCTGAAACGAGGTTACTAGCTCCATCACGTTCTTATAGACAATAAAAATAGGTAGTTGGTAACTTGGTGTTAAACATGCTACACACGTTCTTCTAGACAAGAACAGTCTGGCAAAGCCTCAAAGTCTAAGCCTCATGTCCTGAAGAATTATTGAAGTTGAAGATATAAAGCAAGTACTGTAAGCCATAAAGCAAGTGCTGTAAGCCCACAGAGGAATGCTATACTGGACCGGGATCTATGCTACCTGGAGCATGAGCTCTAGCTATTGTACCCTATGATACACGGACACGGTTACGTGAATTGGATACGGGTGTATATCTAAGGGTCGGGTACCGCATTCTTGAAAATAGAGGATTCGTGGATACGTGTCCAAATTTGGACACTGATACGGGATACGCCACCTAATTCCCTAAATATTTTTATTATATTTATATAATTATATAGTCAAAAGAAATCCTTAGTTTTTATAGGCCAAAAAAAACTGAGTACGGTCATAAGTTTGCTAAGAGTCTAAGACAAAGCACATGGACTAAGAAATTGAGACGCACGACATACCTTGTAATTGATAAGTGCCTTCAAGCTACAAGGAGTCTTTGAGTCCACCAATGTGACTGATGACTGAGGAGCATTGTGGTTGGTAGCCTGTGACAGACGACTTGTCCTTAAAAATATTGAGTTTGTTACGAAGTTTAATTTAGTAATGAAGACATAGATTTACCTGATTCATTAGTTTCCTTCCAGTCCACATGAATACATGATCACACCATGATATAAACCCATAGACATACATGTATTCAAGTATTGAAGAGAATGGCATGGCATGTGAAGTAGAAAGCGTATATATATGTTCAGTGTAGTTGGTTGGTAGGTTTGCTCCCATACTATTATCAGAATTCGATTCTTAGGATGAGGTCTCAAAAAGTAATTTCTTACTCCATCCGTTCTATATTGAGAGGCTCATACTCTCTTATGTCAATTTTTTAAATAAAAAATAAATTACTTTTGCGTATAATATTTTGAATTTTTGCACACTCTATTAAAGATTTCGATTAGTACTTTAATTTGGTGTGAAAAAATTATACACGAAAGTAGTTGATTTTTTTATTTGAAAACGGCACAACTTTTCGTCGTGAACTCTCATATGGAACAGAGGGAATATGAATTCTCTAATATCATTCCGAAAAACAACCTGTATAAAAAGGGTGTTTTTTGAGTATTGTTGTTAAATTTGCTTATCCACCTCTATTTGCTTATTACAATGGGGATGCTCTAACCGGGCTGAATATGGGATTAATTGAAGTACGTATAAGCTAACTCATACACCGTCAAAACAAAAAGGAGAAAAGAAAGCGTGTACAAATTGTTTAGATTGAGGAGACATGTGAAAAAGTAGTCCTACTTAATCATTTTATATACATACACGGCGGTGGACAGTGGGCCCCCAACCATCATTACTCTCTCAGGTGTACTTCACTATCTTTGTTTGCATATGTCCGTCAGATCAAAACAAAAAACTTCCATCGCACGGCTAAGATTTCATCTCCAAAAGTACTCACCCCCTTCTCCAATCCGACCCTGCAACCACCAGAAATCGGAAAAAAGAAATGAAGACGAAGCAGCCATGGCAGCTCGAAAAGCTCTAACGTGTCCGATTATTTTCAGCCAAATCTGGTACAGATCCCGTACCCGTATCCGTGTCGTGTCGTGTCAACACGGGTACTTCGTCCAAAACCAGGGATCCGTCTATCATAGATTGTACCTCTGACATGTCAGCCATCTAGCTAGTCACTCACTGACCTTATAATGCCTTATTATCTTTTAGTGGATCTTATTGGATGGCTAATTAAACCATTCTATACCCTTCTTGGCCATGTTTGGTAAATAACTACTTTAACTCATCTTGGCCTATTAAAAATTGGTAACTACTAAACGTGGTCTTAGCTTCCAAAACATTTCCCAAGTTATCCAAAAATCAATTCAAGCGTAACTAACCCATCGATTTACAATTAACCACGTTTGCCATGAACAATGAAATTCGATTAAGTTAGTTCCAACTTTCCTGAAAGAACATTGAAGTGTACACGGAACTCAGTAGTAATTATCACACAAGTATGAGGCCAAGGAAGACTACTGTCAATGTAAGGGTGATAGCCAGGGTATTGCAGCAGATAGTCTCCCAGGGCCTTCAGGATGACATGCAGAAAAACTTGCTCAATTTGCCATCACAATCTGTGTTGATCAAGGGCAACTTTTCCATGCCAATTGGAGTTTGTCCCACATCGGTTAATTATTTCCTCCGAAACTAGTATATGAGCCTGGGCAGCCTCTCCATTCATTGCCAATCGGCTTTGAGTTGGATGATTTAACACCAACATCATCACGAGTTTCAAAACCAAGCAATTCTCTTGCATAGAAAATTGTGCTCTTTTTTAGCGGATAAGCCGTTCTGTGCTACTGCATGAAAATTGGAGCGTTTAACTATTGCAGTCATTGTTGACTTTCATGGGAAACAGTGCAGGGATCACTGAAGGCTTTTCTATGTGTGGTGGTGACTTTGTTGAAGTCTACAGCGATCCAAGCCAAGTAGGTAGGTGTTATAGTGTGATTTGTTTCTTTCTGTTCTTACTTTGATTGAGCATCAAATAGGCCGCCTTAGACAGGGCAAAAAAAAAACTCTTGACCTACTAATAATACAAGATTCACTTGTGTTTCCATAACCAGTACTTAATAAAAATTTAGTAGTGTGCTCTGTGTAGCTATTGGTCTTTAATCACACAGGAGGCTGCGGGATGACGTTCTTATTGAGTTTTAACCTTGATAAAAATATTCCCGTACTCTGTTGCATCATTTTTGTTTATTGTGCGGTTTAAGTTCTATGGCCACTGAAAGGCATTTTGCGCTGTGCTTGGCATACTAATCTTCTATGCAATGCCTGTGTTCCTTGCAAACTTCTGTAGCTCAGTCTTGTTCAGAGTAGTAAGCTTAAATTTTCTGGAAAACTTACTCAAAACAACTAATAATCTCAGTAGTTCATCTCAAATTTTTTGAGGCTTCTACTCGATGATTTATTGTGGATATAATGCTGCAGACCTTATCTTGCAGGAGTTTGGGATGCAGTTGTTACGTGTTTCTTCCTTGATACAGCGCATAACATCGTTGAATACATTGAAATCATTTCAAGAATTCTCAAAGCTGGGGGAGTAAGTCTTTTGTACCAGCTTCTTGTTAATCCCTTTTTGTCATTTAAATGCGTAACTTAAAATGGTTGGTTTACAGGTCTGGATAAACTTGGGGCCTCTACTTTATCACTTTGCGGATGTGTATAGTCAAGAGGATGTAAGCTTCACTTCCTTGTACACAGATGTTTGTAATTTTGCAGTGTGCACTGGATTGACAGACTGATATGGTTGTTTTCTGTTGTGAATTTCCTTCACATTTTCGTAGGAGATGTCTATTGAGCTAAGTTTGGAAGATGTAAAAAGGGTTGCTTTCCAATATGGGTTTCAGTTAGAGGTAAATGTTTGCCGATCAGGAAAAAAATGTCAATGTGCACTTGTTATGTTGTGTTTGCTTATCTTATTACATTTTTTACTGCACCCTTGAACTTATCAATTTTTTGGAGTGCAGAAAGAGAGGACCATTGAGACGACCTATAGTACAAACCCGCTCTCAATGATGCAAGTGAGTTTCTCCCACTGCAAAAGCATGGAATTGCCTTATATCCATTTTTGCGTACACGATTAGATATATCAACATAGTGGGAATCCAAGACTTATCGAAAAAGAATAAATCAATGTCGTGGGAAGCTATGTAGCCTATGTTACACTGACTCTCAAACATCAGGTGCCATTGCTTCATTTGCTTGTATTGGATAGAAAAATTCTTCTGTAGGAGTGGAAGACATTTTTCTTCACATGACTACTGCGGCACATACGCCACGCATGCAAATTTAACTGTCAGAAAATGGAAGATACAATACCAGTTTGTTTCATCATTTTCTGCTGAAAATACAACAATGCAACGTTAAAAACACGTTAAATTTCTTGTATCTTCACTTCTCCAAATCTAGTAAAAGCTGAAAATTCATTAGGCTTGCTACCCAAATTCTGATACGTAAGAGCTGTTGAAAATTTGAAATAATTATGTGGAACATGTTTTGTGTGGACACGACTCATATTGCACCTTGGTTTAAAAGAACAAAAAAACACTTTAAACCTTTTAGTCTCGTCGTTTTTTCTGCTTTCCTGGAATACAGGACCTGATGAATGATACGCTCTACATGCACATATATTTATATTATTGTATTGACTAACATAAATATATATAGAATTATAATACCTCGGGAGCCAATGAAACTTATTTATATTTATATTTATATAAATATATAATTATAGTTATATTATATTATTGCTAGTTTGGAAAGTTGTACTTGATGCGAAATTGATTCATGTAACCGTCTGGGACACAAGGCTTAGTTTGGTATGGTTTGTTTTGGTTTGGAAAGTAGGACTTGATCAACCTACTGATATGCCTCGCACGTAAATGCTTTGTTGTTACTGAAGTCTTTTTTCTTCGAATTGCAGAACCGATATTATGCAGCATTTTGGACAATGAGAAAGAAACCAATGGCAACGGTGAAGCAGCAAGGGACATCATGAATTCTCACATTCCATTGCACAATCAAACGACAGCATTTTTCAGGATCATTGTCCTAAAAGGAACCTGATAGGAATATTGAAAGTTAATCATTGTTTCCTTAAAGTTATCGATATCATTTATCGTTTCCCCACACCTTGAGGTGGTTAGAACATTTATCAATCAAGTGAATCCATTAAACACGTGCTCTTTAGATTGCAATCTGTTGAAGGTGAATGATAGTACTCACATACATCTACATATGTGCTATGTAACTTCTTTTAAGGATTTGGTGTTGAGGCCATTGCATTGGTTGTTATCTGCATCCTATTACCGGATATTATCACCATCATCAGGCTCTGTTCGCTTTCGTCTCTCTGCAAATTCCTCAACTAATACAGGATCCAGACACAGTCCTCATATCATCTTTGATGCCATTTTATTTCTTCCCTATCTCCTCAATTTCCTTAGATCGTCTATTCCACTGTTCCTGTAGCGAATGAAAGAGTTACATATCCTGTTTTTCGGTAGATTGGTTTCCAAGGATGCACTTGAATTGTTACAATGAGCTACGCTATGGTCTGCCACAACTTGGCCGATGACATGCCATGCCATGCCTTGACCGTCGGGCGTACAAGCATTTCGAAAGGGCATCTTGGTCAATTTCTTGAGCATTCCCAACGCACGAATCACCCGAAGAGTGCCATGCAGGGATGTCCAAAGTTGATCGGGGTGAGAGCGAGGGTGAGGCGATTGCACATGCACAGGGAAATTGATTTAAATTGAAGTGAGACGAGGCAGAAATCGATACACCATATCTTATTCCGAGCAGGCCCATCCTTCTACATAACAAACGAAATAAGCAGAAACTACAACAGATTTTTTTTTTTTTTTTGAGGGTTTGGAATGGAACATAGAGGGAAATTGTAAACTTTAGACCACTTATCAAGTTTTCTTAATAAAATGTTACTTCTGCCGATAAAAAAAAGAAAATCCCAAAAAAAGAGAGAGCGAAATGTAAATACGAGAATATGACTCCGAATTTTACCCTTTCTCGTACCTTCGTTCTTCTCCGTTTCCCATTCTCTTGATATCAATTCTTTGTCCCCCTCTATGTATTCGGTGAAATAAGCGATTCCGAAAGGTCATTGCTTGGAAAGATTCGGGCAGGCCAAGGAT
Source organism: Rhododendron mucronatum var. ripense (assembly GCA_019656295.1). Lineage (NCBI taxonomy): Eukaryota > Viridiplantae > Streptophyta > Magnoliopsida > Ericales > Ericaceae > Rhododendron > Rhododendron mucronatum. The sequence continues at coordinate 1,489,317 of BPLT01000039.1, read as the reverse complement.
GTGTAAATGCCTAAATGTACAAGACGTCAAAACGGGCACAATGGAGTGAACCATCTAGCATTAGGAAGGATGACTGATGTTTTGTCGAAGACTCACTCTCGTCGCATAGATTGATAAACAATAAGTTCTAAGAACCGTTCGCATTGGAAGGATAATATATAATTGGAGTTTCACTATGATGAGAGAATGAACAAGGTTACAATTGGAGGTGGCCCTAACTTTTTTTTTTTTTTTTTTTTTTTTTTATAGTTCAAGCAAACTAAAAAATCATAAAATTTTAAAAAACGCGCCTCTCGCATTGTTCTGCGTGCCCAATAGTTCGGATGATTTTGAGAAGGGTTAGAAAATGTACGGATTTTCGAACAACATAATAAGTCACTATATGGAACCCATAGGAAACCCATATGGTGAAGCTACAAAAAAATGTATTGGTGATTTTCTAAGTTTTTTCAGCTACAAGCTAAAAAAAATAAAACCGTGAGTCTCACCAAATGGAACCAATAGAAAATCCATATGGTGAAGCTACAAAAGCTGTTATCACGAGATTTCCATATTAGTTATTCAATCATGTCGCGGTCATCCGGACTAGGGTCATAAAAATAGATTGTTTTCACAGCCTAACAATTTGGCATCAAAGAGCAAATCCTTAAGATGGGGATAATCAGAGTAGAGCAAAGCGGACTTTGAAGTTATCAGTACACTTTAGGTATGATGCACTAGAAAAAACATACCCATTGGGTATCAATTTGAATTTGGGTATAGATACATAATTTAGGTTTGAGTAGGGCAAATTGGGCAATCGCAAAACTCGGACCAACACGTTTTGTCATTCCTGGACAACATAGGAAATATCTCAAAAAAAATAATAATGCTACAGACAAGTCTACCGGTCACTTCCCGACCACTGAAGACCTCTGGGGGTACTACAGAAACAACACCTTTAAAAAAATCTGTAACAAAATGATACGACAATATATACAAACTTTCTTCGCGAAAAATACTAGTAAAAACTAACATATTCATCAACCCACATAAGAGTTAATAACCTATCCACAAATACTAACAAATACTATCGTAGTCATATACAAAAGTTAGAAACAACGGGGGACTTGGATTCTCTGTCCGACTAGACCTGTTCGAGTCCACTCTCCGACTCATATAAGGTAGGAGCAGTTTTTTTTTTAAATTAAAAAAGTCAGAATTACATAAGAGTTAATAACCTGTCCACAAATACTAACAAATACTATCGTAGTCATATACAAAAGTTAGAAACAATGGGGGACTTGGATCCTCTGTCCGACTGGACCTGTTCGAGTCCACTCTCCGACTCATATAAGGTAGGAGCAATATTTTTTTTTAAATTAAAAAAGTCAGAATTAAAATAAAAAAAAAACTCTGGAATTTTACATCAGTGGGGGCACGTGCCCCCACTCGTCCCTTCATAAATCCGCCGCTGTCCCCAACGACTTCTCTCTCACATATTTGTAGGGATCATTCCACAATTAAATGTGCAGAGTCGACACATATGTGAGAGAATAGTGGTCGGTAGTAGTATACGTATGTTGTAAAGATTTAAGGGCTCAATTGAGAATAAAATACTGTAGGGGCAGAAATTGTAGGCAACCCTTGGTAAAAAATATAAGTTGTTCGGACGACTGGGATTGATCCATCTTGTCAGATCCGAGGGTCAGAAAGTTGCTAAACTTTTAGGAATTGTTTTTCGTCTCCCGCGCCTAACATATTTCTGTCAAAATCTCCACCGTCGACCAAACCCTAACCGTCGTTCGCCGCTGCTCGAGTCCGTTTCTCTCTCTAATCTCTCAGATCGCCACTTCCTTCGAAGCCAAGGTCATCTCTCTCTCACTCTATACATATATATATGTACATGTATCTCTATCTGTCTGTCTATCTAGTTATCTATCTTCTCGCAGCTCGCACAAAACCTAATTTGTAGTTAAAACGAAGTGAATTTGTTAGTTAATTAACCACCATTTTTAGTTCAGTTTTGGAATTCTTGTCACTACTGCTATTCTTCGGGTAATGCTATGATTTTAGTTGCAGCTGATCGATGAGGTCAGTGTGAGAAACTAAAGAAGATGACTAATTTAACAAGCACTTGATCACAACTAAATAGGAATTTTAGTTCTCAAATATTTTGCGGAATTATTCCTTTTCTTTTTTAGAGAAATTAGGTTTAAGTAAGCAAATAGCAACTCTATCATGGTTGCAGGAGTCTATCCATCGCAATATAGGCTTTAAGGGCATCATAGCTGTGAACGATCCATAGACAAGTAGCAGGTAAGACGACCCTTTTTTATTCATTTTTTCAATCTATTGAATGTTGTTCACAAAATCGTCATGATTTTGGTTAAGGAGTATTATTAACATGTACGAACGATATGCCTACAACTAATTTGGGCTCAAAAGTTTGTATAGATGACACCGAACAACATGAGACGAACGCACAATTGTATGCTTGGAGAGACAAATCTATATTGTGGGCCGTAATATTCTTCCATATTGATTTTGGGGTTGCGGATACGACATTTTCGAAAAAAGTTTAGGCCGGTGAAACTAAGAACTTAAAAAACTTTAAAAAAAACTTATAAGAATACTACTCTGATATATGGTCTTTGAACAGGCTGAATCTCATTTCCTCATTATAGAGGCTGAGAAATCAAAAGCCTCCCTGGTGGCTTTCTTCAACTGCATGAAACTAAATGTACAGGATTTTTTATTTTGGATGTGGGCAGGGTTTTCCATGCTTCATTTTCGTGGTCTCAAAATCAGGAATTTTAAGGGAAAAGTGACAGTAGCAGTGTAGCAAGGTTCCAGCGCGACCATGGTCGCACCAACCTAAGAAGCCTGACTTCAACAGAATTTCTTGTAAGATAGTCTAGAACTTGAATTTGTTTTGTTCGTAAGTTCCTAGAGACTTGATTTTATTGGTTTCCTATGTATTTCTGTTACAGCACGTTGAGATATAACTGTGCTGATGAGCATGAGGTGGAAGCTGCTTTGAAGATTTGGTGATTTGATTTCTCCTCTAGCCAGGTGGATATTCTGGCATGCTGAGAGTATCATGAACTGTTCAGATTTATTATTTCAAGGTCTCAGGATACTTAATTCGATTATAAGAAAAGCTGTGTACAAAAGCTGCTGGTTAGTCAGTTTCAGTGGCTATATTTTCGCTTCTTTATCCATGTTGAATTTGCTTCCTCCTTTCTTCCATGTCTTCCCTCTGCTACATGCTGGTGTCATCACCCTTGTCAAAACTATAGAAAGTTGGTCTAGGTGCTTAATAATTGTAATCAGTTTCTTGATTTCATGACTGTTAATAATTTTGATTTTGATCCCTGGCAGGGTTATCTTCGTAGCTTTGTAACAATATAGCGTAATTAAAGTTCTAAATTGATAGCAAAGTGTTTGTAGCAGAATGACAGTCAGATACGGGACTGAACTCATTATAGGGTTCCAGTCACTGAAAACAGTTTCTTGGCGTGTTCATGTCATGCTCCATTTTCTTGGTACCTTTTGGCTGTATATCCTATTAGATCATGAGAACAAGGCATTAATTGAGGCCTAGAGGGAATTCATTTAACTGTTTTCCTATTTCTGTATAATTTCTTATTCTTTCAGGTTTTAGGTATAGGTTTCTTACTCTTTGTTGTGGCAAGCACGCCAGAGATGGCCATTGTTTGGAGCACTTCATATTCTTTACTTCTTTATTATGCCTTGAGTTGGTGTTCAACAGCTAGAATGGTTTCACAGGTCAAGCTTCTTGAGAGACTCACATTCCACATCTCTCTCTCCCCTCTTCAACTTATGCCACCAGATTTTCCTGTTACTCATGGATGTAGACTTGAAACGAACTGTAAGATGAGATTCCTTTTACCCATTTTCTTCTTAATATGTACTTCTTTCGTAGAAGTGTTTTTCCGTTCAAATGCCTTTCAGTTTCCACTTTTGGAATTCTTTTTGTAGATTCAGTTTCTTCTAGAAAGAAATGTAGCTGTCGTGGTCCATGATCAACAAGATCTCAATCTCAGCCGCAGTCGTGAGGTACTTTTACCAAATGCGAAGGCAGGTCTTAAAGAAAAAGAAAAAGAGAAAGAAAAAGAAAAAGAAAAAGCAAGCTCTTCTGGCAAGGGAAAGACAAATGCAACAAGTCAAGTGGTATGATTTTCCAATGAAATTTTTTAAAGTTTCTCCTTGTCTTTTAGTTTATTGAGGAAGCATGAAAAGTAAATCATGCTGTAAATATAAAGTGTGAGATTGGAATCTTTGTGCTTCCAATCTAGCCATTGTGAATAGGGTTCGTATAAACATGCTGCTTCCTAAAACCAACGTGATAATGTTTATATGCCTTTCGAACTGCGAGAAAAAGAAAGAATAGTAGAAGAAGAAGAAGGAATAGTAGTTGAAAAGATATTTATTATGATGTACCTTAAAAAGAGAGCAAAATTAACCAAAATGAAAAGAAGAAAGGGGAAAATAAATTAATGCAGAAAAGAGAGAAGAAAAGGAGGACAAAAATCGATATTTGCGATGACAGGGAAAAGAACAATATTTAAGAAAGAAAAGTTAGCCATAGCACACAATGGATAGGTTTGGAGAGAAATTATGTTACTCATCTATGTGTGGTTGGTTATTCATTTACATATATTTGATATTCGTATTTTAGGCATCCAGTAATGATGTTATTTCAAAAGCTGCTTTGGCTCAACGTGCACGACGACAACGAGAAAGAGACGCAAAGCGGCAACTGGCAAAACGTACACGCCAGGAACGAGAGGAATCAGGAGAATGTATGCAACCTACACAACCTAGATTCTTTCCTGCTTTAATACCGAGCCGCCGCCGCCGTGCACTCCTTGAACGGGCAAAAACGAAGGCAATAAAAGTGAATGCCATTCAATCAATGTCACTATCAACTGAAAAAATTGAAAACGCACCACAACAGACAATGGTTACAAAGGCGCTCGTGTCATCATCAACGACTGCTGTCCTTTCGCAATCAACATCTCTATCAACTGAAAAAACTGAAAATGCACCTCAACCGACGGTGGTTTCAAAGGCTCTGGTGTCATCATCGACGACTGCTATCCTTTCGCAAGAACCAAATTTTGTGCATAATCCTATCAATGGAAGAAGTCTACCATTGGTGAAAAATATACTTAGTCAACCTAAACGATCTGACTTGCATTCTTTGCCGCCTCCACGAAATCTTGGATTAGCATCAGGAAGAAAAATAATTCAGCAAGGGTTACATTTTAAGGCTCTTGGGGGGCCTTCTTCAAGCAGCCCTTGGAATTTCTCATTGAGCAATAATGGTGGAAACAAGCATCTCATTAACCCTGGTCACAGATTTAAGATGGAATTAGGTAGGGGAAAAGTTCAGGACAATATGGGGAAGTATGCTAATTGTCCTCAATTGAGACAGTGCCCTCTCAAGCCAGAAATTTGCCTAAAACAAACTCCGATGCAGCCAAAATATGTTCATTTTGTTCCTGTGGCAACGACAAATTACAGGGCTCCAGTGATGACATTTCCAAATGGTGGGTTGTCAGTTCGTGATTCTCTTGGCAAACCTGGTATTTCCTTGCATTCTGTTCAATCTGCTTGCCACATGGCTACAGTGGATGTTCCTCGTTCAATTGGTTCCAAGGGTTCTGATGATAAGCAGAGGACATTCCCACACGGTGGAATGTCAATCTGCGATTCTCTTGGCAAACCTGGTATTGCCTTGCATGCTGTTCAATCTGATCGCCATGAGGCTACAGCGGAGGCTCCTCGTTCAATTGGTTCCAGGGAGTCTGATGATAAGCAGAGGGATTCTCTTGGCAAACCTGGTATTGCCTTGCATGTTGTGCAATCTGATTGCCATGAGGCTACAGCGGAGGCTCCTCGTTCAATTGGTTCCAGGGAGTCTGATGATAAGCAGAGGGATTCTCTTGGCAAACCTGGTATTGCCTTGCATGTTGTTCAATCTGATTGCCATGAGGCTACAGCGGAGGCTCCTTGTTCAATTGGTTCCAGGGAGTCTGATGATAAGCAGAGGGATTCTCTTGGCAAACCTGGTATTGCCTTGCATGTTGTTCAATCTGATTGCCATGAGGCTACAGCGGAGGCTCCTCATTCAATTGGGTCCAGGGAGTCTGATGATAAGCATAGGGATTCTCTTGGCAAACCTGGTATTGCCTTGCATGCTGTTCAATCTGATTGCCATGAGGCTACAGCGGAGGCTCCTCATTCAATTGGTTCCAGGGAGTCCGATGATAAGCAGAGGACATTGCCGCACGGTGGACTGTCAATCCGCGATTCTCTTGGTAAACCTGGTATTGACATGCTTGCTGTTCAATCTGATTGCCATAAGGCTACAACAGAGACTCCTCCTTCAATTGGTTCCAAGGTGTCTGAGGATAAGCAGAGGACGGAACAGTTTTTTTGTCTACCAAACTTGTTGAAGCAACTTGATGAGTCTGATCAAAGGGATTACAAAAAAAGTAAGTATTTTGAATTCTAGTGAGATAAACAGTAAGTTTACTTTCAGGTTTTAACTTTTCCTTGCGTTTCTGCCTGGTCTTTTGTTTCATGTGATCTATTTAGGGCTTCTGCATTGGCCTCCAGCTGAACTTAGCCGGCATGCGTTTGAGTTGGAGAAAAGAGCAGTCCAATTAACAATAGAGGAAGGTAAGGACGAGTGTGGACTGTGGATCTTTCTACGTTTGTTGTGTTTTCCGTTTTCCTTTCTTGCATAAGTACAATAATGGGAAACAGAAATTTCTTGTCGTTTGTGGAAGTATAGTAGGTTAACAATTCTGTTTTGGTGCTTTAGGACAACTTTAAACTCTAAATCCAGCTTTTGGTCTTGACTCACTAGGAGAATAACGAGGTTTTCTAGTATATAACAACTTGAACCTAGTACCTATGTAGCACGGACAATTTGTCGGAACTCACGTACCAGTGTCGGACACCGACACTCTCCGGACACGTGTCCTACACTTCTCCTGGAGTGTCCTGGTTTTTCCCCCAATATTTGGGGTCTGACACTCTTCTGACACTTTACGGACACTTTGGGGGTAAAAATGCAATTATAAGGACTTTTAAAATGGATCGAAGAGTACACTTTAGGGACACTTCAGGGGGGACACTTTAGGGACACTCTCTTTGTTTGAATGTGTTCTCTCTTTCTTTCTTTCTCTGATCAGATTTATGGCTACCTAGTTATAATATTATTAAACTTTTATCTTATTTGAATTTAAATTTTTTTCTATATATATAACGTGTCCCCCATTTTCTGAAAATTTGCGTGTTGGGGTGTTAGTGTTGTGTCCGTGTCCGTGCTGCATAGCCTATTACCTTGGACTATTTTGTTCATGTTGTGACCAATTATTGACTTCTTGATGTGTTGTGAAGGATTTCTGATGCAAGGTTAGAATTAGTGCGTCTGTGCTGGAGTATGATTTGTCATTGCTTAGAAATAGATTGTCTAGTCTATTTGAAGAACTGTGTGCATTCTAGGTGCCTTGTAGTTCAGTTCCATCAACCTACCTCTCATATGGGGAGATGCATGCTAGACCCAACCATGAAGCAGAAGACCAGATATTAGTTTTTTTTTGGTACTTCGGAATATTAAGACCTGATATTAGTGGTTGATTGAATTAAATCACTTAAACTTTAAAAGCAAAATGTTGTACAACACTTGAAACAATGTCCGTATTCATGCCTCAATGCTTAATGTCCAAATAATCCATCTTCCTTATACAGGAGATCATGCGTTCAAATGATACTTCATTATAGCTGTGCCAATAATCAATAGTTTTAGGGCACGTTTGATTGTAGGATTAGAAGAGTGCAAATAAGGAATGGAACATAGGGGCCCACATCATCCCTCATTTTTCATAGTCCGTTGTTTGTGGGCACTCACAACTAAGGGTTGGATTGGACATGCTTGAACTACTTGTACTTTTAAGGGACGGGGGATTAGTTAATATCACGGGGAGGTGGTATTAGCTAGTCCTCCCTCTCCTGATCTATCCTCTTCACCCCCTTGAATACTTCTTGCAAAATCATACGCCTGTGGTGTCTCCCAGAATCTCAATTGATGTTTCTTATGCTGTGTAGAGGTGCAATATTTTCATTTGATGTGGATAAACTGTACTGTCTTCCGTAAGTCAGTTATGCATTTCTTTATCTCTCGGACAGGAAAAGAAATGCAACGGGTGCAGGATCTGAATATTTTGGGAAATGTGGTCGACTATTTTAACCATTGTAAATGACTCGTATACTCCATCCAGTCGAAGAACTGGAAACTAACAAAGGTACTTTCGCTGCATTGTGTTGACAACGAGATGCATTGAGTCAAGTTCGTTAAGAGGAGTTGGATGCTGGGGATGTCAACTTCTTTGAGCATGGCTTGCTGCTTCAACAAGTTTTGGCAGCTTGGGAAAAAGTTGCTCTGGCTTCCTCCTAATTTTTCAACTCTCAGAAATGTTGTGTAGAGCATTGAATCACCCTTGGATACTCTTTTGGGCAGGCAGTCATTGTACCTAATAGTTTCGAATGTAAGCATCTCTCAAGCAGGTTTTGAATGCATTCAAACTCTCAGAGCTAATGAAATGAGTTTGATGCTTGGGCTTGGTTGTGCAGTCATTAGTAACATACAAAGAGTTAGATGAAAAGATTGGCATGACCTAAATGCATAATGCATGAGTTTTTCTATAACTGATCCAATTTACACACATCTCAATTAATTCTGAAGTTGAAAGGATAGTGACGGAACAAACTACAATTTGGGCCCTATAGTTTTGTTGTTGCCATAGGCATGAGTACTAAACACTTCTGAATAATTGTATCGGTTTTTTTAAACACGGTACATATTGATATCAGTGAGATACCGGATACTGTTCGAATTTAGTGCTATTAGTTTTTTTTTTCCATATCGACGAGATACCAGATACCGTTCACTATTATTGGTTTTTTTTTTTCATATCGAAAATATTTAGCATAGAATATGCATTTACGCAAAATAAAATTTAAAATTTGAACCTACCGGTGTTTGAACCGAAACAAAATCACGTTATTAGCGCATCTCCATTGTAATAAGCAAATGGGTGTAGATAAGTAAACTTAACAACAATACTCAAAAAATACCTCACATTGTAATAAGCAAAATTACAAGTGTTTTAGTAAATAATCAAATTTCACCAATTCCATAACCAAACTTAACAACTTTTACCAATGCCCAAAACTCAATAACCAAATTTAAAACTCAATAACAAAAAAACATCTCACATTGGAATCGTCTCATCGAGATGAATAATTTGGTGTGGTCGGGTGCATGATTGAAATTCGTTTACGATTAGACATAAGTGCATTGTGTATTGTGGGGTTTTTTTTGGTTAGGGATGCAAAAATAACCAATGTGTCGGTAGAAGTTGTTAAGTTTGATTACGAACTAAATGGATAATCAAATGCTGATGTGACACATTTTGGTTATTGATTTTGATTATTTCCATTGCGGATGCTCTTAGGGTACCAAATTTGGTTAAAACTCAAAACGATTAAGGTTCTTATTTTTTAACTACTTATTTTTTTCATAAATCATTCTCTCCTAATAGGTCAGAGTAGACTCTCTCAATAGACCGGACCAGATCGAAACTGAATCTGACAGGATCCGAATATCATAAATCCAGTATTAGTAATCCAAATCTGTTTAATCGAATATCCGATCCGAAAATCCAAATCCAATCTGAAACTTTTTTTGTCTTCCAGAATTTTAGATAAAAGGGAAAAAATTCAAAAAAAAGAAAGAGTTTTGGTAGCTGAAAGTTAAAATTCCTCTTCTGTATTGTTTAGATCAGATCAATAGAGGGTTTGTTTTCAATTGGGCATGAACAGCTCTGCCGTAACTCGTTCGACCCTTCAACTGGGTTCTTCGAAATCGTGTACCAGGACGGAGAATCGGAGGAGGAGCTCCAGTTCCAGGTGATCGGGGTCGATTCTAAACAATCATGCTTGCGCTGCCGCTGACGTCACGCAGAAGAAGCCGAGGAAACACTGTCGATTCTGAACGTGGATAATGGGTTGGATTCGAGCAACGGGTTTGATTTAAATGTTGACTCTGACCGACTTGGGGAAGAAAAATGATTATCTACTCTCCACACTTGAAGCTTATACAAAGTATATGCATGTATGTATAATAACGTATTGATCTGCTTTTAAAAAATGGAATAATTATTAAAAAAAATAAAAAAAAATTCGGATCGTCATTTTTCCTAACTGATATAATATTTGATCCGTATTTGAATTACTGAATTTGAATTATCATGTTTACGGATTGAATTTTTCGGATCGGATCAGAGCAGGCATCAACTTTCGACTCATACCCGAATGGGAATTGGATCCCAGCCCAACAACGGAAGACCCAGAACTTTCAAAATCGAAACAACGTCAAGGATCTACGACAACGGAACAGACAAGTCAACACAACACACTCAATCCTCTCACAAACTACCACGTGTCACTTCTTCCTACGTGTCCCCCATCCATTGGCCCAACCCCTCCATTCACTTCCCACGTCGTCTCCCCCACGACCCACCCTATAAATACACCCTGAATATTCCACCCCCTTCCTTCTTCTGCTTCTTCTCCAAAAACCTCTCTCTCTCTCTCCCTCTCCTCTCTCTCTCTCTCTCTCTCTCTCTCTAACATTTTCCCTGCCGCTCCACCCTACACGCACATTCGTCTACTGTGATGTCGTTCTAGATTCAGCTGCTTCCATTGATGCCATTCATGCAAACGAATCCCTGAACGCAAAACGATGTCGTCGTCCCCGATCTTCTTCAGGTCAGGGCTACTTCTCCTCCTCTCGATCCTTTTCCTTTTAACCCTAGCTCCCACGCCTTCCCAATCGGCCGTCTCGAGCATAGATCTAGGCTCCGAATGGCTCAAAGTCGCCGTCGTGAACCTCAAACCAGGCCAAACCCCAATCTCCATCGCCATCAACGAAATGTCCAAGCGCAAGTCCCCCGTTCTAGTCGCCTTCCAGAACGGCAACCGTTTGATCGGCGAGGAAGCCGCCGGCTTGACCGCCAGATACCCCGACAGAGTGATCTCCCACATCCGCGATTTGGTCGGGAAACCGTTTGATTACGTGAAGAGTTACATCGAGTCGATGTACTTGCCTTTTCAGTTGGTGGATGACTCGAGGGGAGGCGTGGGGGTTAGGATTGAGGACGGAGACGCGGCTTACTCGGGCGAGGAGCTGGCTGCGATGGTGCTGGGGTTTGCTGTTGAATTGGCGACGGTTCATTCGAAGGGGAAGGTGAAGGATATTGTGATTACAGTGCCTGCGTACTTTGGGCAGGCGGAGAGGAAGGGTTTGATTCAGGCGGCTGAGTTGGCGGGGATTAATGTGTTGTCTCTTGTTAATGAGCATTCGGGTGCCGCGTTGCAGTACGGGATTGATAAGGATTTCTCCAACGGGTCAAGGAATGTGATTTTCTACGATATGGGCGCGAGTAGTACTTATGCTGCTCTTGTGCATTTCTCGGCGTATAACGCCAAGGAGTATGGGAAGAGTGTGTCAGTCAACCAGTTTCAGGTACTCCTTCAACTGAGGTCTCGTTTGTTATCGCTTACTGTAATTTAGGTGAAGCGCGTGGCGTAGCTTTTCGTAAGTTTGAATAGAAGTTCAAACTATTTGGTTAAGCAAGTTGTGGATATAATTCTCTCTGGGGTAATTGGGTTCTTGTTGATATCATCATGCACATGGTGGCCTGTATTAAAACGGACATTTAGGAAATGGAAGATGTGTGCCTCATAACTGACATTAGGAGCGCTCGTTATGACATTGTTTCCAATTGATTTGCTAATTCCATTGCATTCCAGTAAACTGTTCCAGATGTGAACCGTTACTATTTGTGATAATTCAATTGTATGCGGAACTTGAATATTGCTTTTAGTAAATAGAGGCAAGTGGGGAACTTTGCACTTGTGTAAGTTTTATGGGCCCGGCTCAACCAGTTACCATTTGCTTTGTATACGACGAAAATAAAAGAAATTCCTCTTTTCTTCACTGGAAGGGCACGTCAGTATTTGTAATGCCCATGTTGTAGAAATTGTTGTAAATCTATAGGATCATTAGTCCGTATGCTATTTATTAATTTTCTACAGCGCTGTGAAGCTGTTTGATGGCAGCGAGCGGTAACTAATCTTGGTACTTTGTAGCAACTTTTGTTATCCTGGGCCTCATCTACCAGAGTGCATCATCTGCTAGGTGTCATATATGGTTCTACATAGGATGAAGGCTGTTTTTGTTTTTATCATTGGCAAGCCAATTAGTTTAACTTTGAAGCTGTTGTAGGTCAAGGATGTGAGATGGGACCCACAACTTGGGGGTCAGACTATGGAATCAAAGTTGGTGGAGCACTTTGCGGATGAGTTTAACAAGCAACTTGGAACTGGGTTTGATGTGAGGAAGTCTCCCAAGGCGATGGCTAAGTTGAAGAAACAGGTTAAGCGCACAAAAGAAATTCTAAGTGCAAATACGATGGCTCCAATTTCAGTTGAATCTCTTTATGATGACCGTGACTTTAGGTATGTGAAATTAGAAGGGCATTATTCATTCTTTTCATATTGTGACGTGGGATTGTCAGAGTTATTTTTGTTCCTATGTCCTCAAAGAAAATAAGTTATTCACCCAAATATGTCCGAGGAATTAGGAATTGGATGGGGAAACAACTACAGGATTTTGGAGTAAGGGCCATAGTAGAGTGGTTCTAGTGCCAAGGGCTCTGAACTTGATTAGACACATGCCTTGTCAACGTCTAATCAGTTTATGTTGCAGAAATGCAAGAGTCATTTGTTCAGATGCAAGGACGGAGAAAATGACCTGATAGAGTTGCTACTAGAATTTTCAGTCTGTATATATCTTTAAAGTTCCTGCTTCTGATTCTGCATTCACCCATTTTTTTGAGCACCAAGAGACGGTATTCCTATTTGTAAAATGTCTCCGTGCTGACGGATTTTTGTCTTACTCCTGTGCACTGTGCTATACTTTGTTATTCTGGTTAGGTTTGAATTTGATTTTTTGCTTACATGAGTTCAAATAATTGGATTTATGATATTTCTCTTACTGTTGTGCGTGTTACCAGGAGCACGATAACTCGTGAGAAGTTTGAAGAGCTTTGCGAAGATCTTTGGGAGAAATCCCTTATCCCTCTTAAAAAAGTTCTTGAGCATTCTGGTTTGAAGGTTGAGGATGTATACGCAGTGGAATTAATTGGAGGTGCCACTCGAGTTCCAAGACTACAGGTCTTTACTAACTGGATTCCCTTGCGATTAAAAATTATTTATTAGCTTAACTATTGCATTTTTGTTTGAGTTCAGAGGTAAATCTTTGAACCCTCCCAAGTGTATCAGCATTTGAGCTAATATATGTACTACATTGTACGTTAACAAGGTTTGGAATATGTGATCTATCAAGACGTATATAGTTTCCGTTAGAAGTTACCAAAGAAAATGGTTTTTATAGACTGTTGCCTTTTTCAACCTTCCAGTCTTTTCTATTATGTTTTCTTGCTAAAATGTAACCTCAAAAATGGCATTCCATTGTATCCCATGATAAGTGTGTGTGAGGTTCAGAAGGATTAGAGGGGGTGTATGGATATTTATTGACTGACTCTCTCTCTCCAAAATTCAAAATTTATGTACTTATATCTGGTTCTTGCGTCTCTTGATGAAAGTTAGCCCATATTATCAAGCTAAAATCCAAGTACTGCAATTTAGTGCCGAAGTATACAATTGCTTCTTGACAAGTACTGAAAAGTTTTGGACAAGTGCATTGTGGAGACAGTTGAATACTGTACTGTCAACAGGATATCGGGAAGTGTGACTGAAATCTAAGCACTGAGTTATTAAGCATTGTCATGTGTGCATTTTCTTCTTCGTATCAGTAGATGTTATTTGTACTTTATCAAAAACAATTACAAAACACCAAATGAATTCAGTTTTTAGCAGTATTCAGTTAGCAAACAGGAACTGTTTATTTGCAAGATCTGCTTGAGTGAATGCCTAGTAAGAACAGGAACTACAAGAATGGAAGTGTTCCCACCATCAAGACAAACCATAAAAATCACATTTAAAGATTTATTTGGTGGGATTGTGTATCCTAGTGTGAAGCTGCTGCATCTGCCAATCTGCTCTTTAAACGTATCATCATTTCTTTTGTATTAAAGCATCCTCCTATCTGTTCACTTATGGCTATAAAGAGAAGTACTTAATGCCATTGCTTACAGGCTAAGTTTACATTTGAGATTCTCTATTTCTTCTCTTATAGGCTACGCTCCAAGAATTCCTTGGGAGGGAAGATCTGGACAAACACTTGGATGCTGATGAAGCTATTGTTCTTGGTGCTTCATTACATGCAGCAAACTTAAGTGATGGAATCAAATTAAATCGTAAACTAGGGATGGTTGATGGTTCTTCGTATGGATATGTGATCGAGTTTAATGGACCTGATCTTCTGGAAGACGAAAACAGCTCAAAGTTTGTTGTGGGAAGAATGAAAAAAGTACCTAGTAAGGTAAATTATTTGGTGGAAATATGAATCTATTCCACTTGATACAATAACACTTAGAAACGATCAAAATTTTGTCATTTACTTGTGCTAATCAACATTGTGTGGCTGCGTGACAGATTTTCAAACCCTTTTCCCATAATAAAGACTTCGAAGTTTCCCTTGCCTATGAGGGTGACCTACTACCCCCTGGTGTTGCTTCACCAGTATTCGCTCAGTATTCTGTGTCTGGTCTGACTGATGCTAGTGAAAAGTGAGGATCCTAACTTTTTGAATTGTCAGTTGACATGGCTTCTTCTGGTGTTTTACCTTGAGAAATGGAAGGTCTATTCTTTTGGTTATTGATTTTTATCATCTGTCCTGTTTTCTAGGTATGCATCTCGTAATCTTTCTTCCCCCATCAAGGCCAATATGCAGTTTTCTCTCAGTAGAAGTGGGGTACTTTCCTTGGATCGGGCAGATGCGGTAATTGAAATATCTGAATGGGTTGAAGTCCCCAAAAAGAATCTTACTGTGGAAAACTCAGCTTCTGGATCACCCAACATCTCAGCTGAAGGTGGGCCAAAGAACACTTCAGAAGAAAGCATTGACGGCCAGCAAACGGATGGTGGATCAAGTAATACATCCAACATGAGTGTAAATGAACAAAGCATCACTGATCTTGGTACAGAAAAAAAGCTAAAGAAGAGGACTTTTAGAGTTCCACTTAAGGTGCTAAGTCATTCCTCTTTCAAAATCTATTTGACATCGTATATTGGATTGGCGTAATACATTTTGGGATTTTAGATATTCATTTGGCACTTTTTTCTAGATTGTTGAGAAGGCAGTGGGACCTGGGATGCTGTCGAAAGAAGCTTTTCTTGAAGCTAAAGCAAGACTAGATGCACTGGATAAAAAGGATGCCGAACGAAAAAGAACAGCAGAGTTAAAAAATAGCCTTGAAGGATACATATATGCCACTAAAGAAAAGGTCTGAATTGCTTTGGGAAATTTGCTAGTATTTGTTTGACGTGAATTTTGAAATCATCATTTTTGCTTTGACTTTTCCCCTTATTTCTGTTGACCATGTAGAATAAATGGTGACTGTTCAGGTTTTTGTTCGTTTTTTTTCTTCCTTTTCATATGAATCTGTTCTGGTAAAAACATTGTTCCTTCATTTGAAGCTCAGCCCAATGTGAAAGCCTGCAAACATTGTTCCTTCATTTGGCCTATTATTTGCACATATGTCTGTCCGTTACAATGTTTTGCCTTTTCTCATGTGCCTTCTATAATTGCTTAATTGATTTCTTTTCAATTTGAAGTGACTGACTTGCAATATTTTGTTTGATGCATTGTTGCTCAACCAGCTTGAAGCTTTGAAGGAGTTGGAGAAAATTTCTTCGAATCAAGAACGCCAGTCCTTCATTGAAAAACTTGACGAGGTTTCTTCTGTTAGCCCTCTCTGTCTCTACGGTGCCACTTCGCTTTTTGTTTGAGCAACCACTAGGCTCATCATATCCCCCAGTTTAGTTTCTTGAATCGGCAATCTTGCACTGTTTCAGGTGCAGGAATGGTTGTACACGGACGGAGAAGATGCGTCTGCCACCCAGTTTCAAGAAAAACTAGATTTGTTAAAAGCTATTGGTGATCCCATATTTTTCAGGTCTGTCCCGACTCCCTATGAATTATTCTCGTGACTAGAAAGGTTTTAGTTTTTGCAATTTGTAAAGCTTATAGTGTGATGTTGACACAGATTTAATGAGCTTACTGCAAGACCAGCAGCATGTGAACATGCTCGAAGATACCTTAGTGAGCTACAGCAGGTAAATTAGATGGTTAAAGTAGTGAATAGTAGCTTAAATGCATGTTTGTGCCAGTGGTTGTTAAACTTCTAGAAGCTTAGATGTTATGCAGGTGGCATAAGTGATAAAAGATCAAGTAGAAGATTTAATATTCTAGCTAATTGTTGTTGATTTACACTGGTTGAGACGGTAAAGAAAATCAAAACTTGGATGAAAAAGAATCTAATACAGACTTAGGAACTACCTCTACGACCCCACTGCAAGACAATATATGTAAGGAGTTTTATGTGCAAAGTATTTAGTAAGATAATGAATGTAATTAGTTTTATGTGCGAAGTATATAGTGTTACGATAAGATGATAATTTAGAAACCAATCCAATGATGGAGATAGTAAAGCAAACTATGACTTAGAAACTTGGTTATTTTATGCTTGCTTGGTTGGCTCATTCAGTCGTTATGTCTGTGTTAACTGTTTGTCAAGTTGCCCCTACGGCACCGGTACTCTCCAAATGCTCTGCAACATGGAGGGGTGAATGGCATCTTTTCTTCCCAACACGAACTGGGTATTGGTAAAGGAGAATAACGCTGCAAATATCGAAAGATGTCTCCTTATTCGTGTATCAAAAGTATGGATGGAATTGGTTTGGTTGGGTCAGGGGTTTTAGGGGATTTTTCACCCAAGACCAGACTTCTTGCCGTTGTGTTCTTTATGCCATAACTTACCGGACAAGTAAAACCCTAGCCAAAAAGCAGTGTTTGGTGGGCCGGTTCATTTAGTTTTAGTTGGCTTAAGAAATTAAGAACTCGAAAACAAGATACACTACCGAGCTATGAAGTTGTGGAGGTGGATCTCAACTTGATTTCCTTGACCATGGGATCTCAAGATGGGAAAGGGTGGACCACTACTCCATTGACATTTGCAAGCCTTGTAGCACTTGCAGAATGCATTGGTACAGCAATGGCCTGTTGGGACATGGGGGGTTACTGAGGTACAAGATTAGCAACTATCTAAACTGTGAAATCTGCATCTCGAGAGGGATCGCCTCGTCCTTGTTTAACCTCTTGTGATTGAGGAGGCAAATCAATGCCAGTCCTCTCGAAGAAACAATAATGGTCCACATGTTTACTGTCTTTCCATGGATTTGCAGAAAAGGCTTTTCTTTTATCCTTCTTTTTAGATAAAAACTTTCTTTTTTGTGATTGTTTTTTGAACTTTTTCTGGTACTGATTGTTATAGGCCTTCCTTTTGTTTTTGTTTTTGAGATAGTGCATTGAACTTTTTGTTTTCTTTCTATTGTATCTGCTGAGCATCTAAAGATTGTGCATGGATGGGAAACAAAAAAGGCTTGGCTTCCAAGAGAGAGAATAGATGAGGTGCTTTACCCTTCTTTCATCTATTTTTGCGTAGAAAGCACATGGCAGTGTATGTTTCATGTATCTTATTTCATTTTTCACTTATGATACCCAAAATGCTTGGATCATCAGGTTTTGAGGGACGCTGAAAAGTTGAGAAAATGGTTGGATGAGAAAGAGGCTGAGCAGAAGATGTAATCTCTCTCTCTCTCTCTCTCTCTCTCTCTCTCTCTCTCTCTTAAGTCTAGATTCTTCGGTATGTGTGCCTATCACTTGGACAATCTAGAGAGACGTCTGGGGTCTCATGAATAAATTGATGCAGGGAATGAAGCTTTAAATTAAAAGAATAATATGAATCTATAATTTTGTTTGACGGGCAAAAGAAATAATGAATCTATAGTTTTTAGTCACTCTATACTCATAACATGAGTTTCTGTTTCACTTTTTCATGCAATAGGTTTTTTTTAATCTAGCATGATGACAACGTAAAATTTTATTATTTTCACATATGCACAAAACGGCACCCATTTATCCCTGTGTTTGTGCTCGGCTCCACTGAGTATTAGAAATTGCAGGTTTTGAAAGTTTTTTCTTGAGGTTTTTAGGCCCCTTTCTATTTTCTCAAATAAGTACTTAAAAAATAAGGACCTATTTTCAAGCTTAAAAATAATGGACTTGCAAAAATAATTTTTCAAATTTTTTTCCAGGGTTTGATAAATCTCATCAAAATCTATCAAACAAGATACATATTGCACTTTCTTTTTTTTTTCAGTAAGCCTATTACTTTTAAGCTTGAAAATTGAAAATAAGTACTTATTTTTTAAGGGTGTATACCAGAACACCTTATTTTGTATTTCATTCACTGCTTTGTGATACATAATTGAAAGATGTTCCACTAAATTTGCCAGCAATCCAAGAAATCTCAGCTTCAAAGAATGCTGAGACTTGGAAATGCAACAGAGGGTAGGGATATCCCTTCTAATTATCTTGGCAATATGCCACTTAAGTATTAAATTAGACAAGGTTTCATACTCTAGCTGAAAGAGATAGCAAGTTGCAGACTCAATTACTTTCAATTCCTTAAGCTTATCTGTCGTCCCATATTAGATAGAGAACTAAACCAATTCCTAGCGTTGTCAATAATATGGTTGTTTACTTTCCGGTGATTCTTTGACAGAATTTCGTCATCCAGCAAGCCAGCATTTACATCTGAAGAAGTATATGAGAAGATACTAGATCTTCAAGACCAGGTATTCTAGCAATCCTCCTCTCGAGCTAAAGACTAATAATATCTTAAATTTCATTAATCCTGCGATACTATTATCTTGACTGCTGCTCTAGGTTGCTAGCATCAACAAAATTCCCAAGCCAAAGCCAAAAGTTGAGAAGCCTGTAAAGGATGATACTGCCTCCAGCTCATCTTCTGAGGAGACTAATACTACATCATCCGAAGAAACCCGTACATCAGAGACGTCGGAAACGTCGGAGAGCTCAACCCCTGAGGAAGCAGACTCTGAACCAGATGTTCACGATGAGTTGTGATTGAAACGAGTGAGGCGTAGAAGGTCAATATCGAGGGAGGCATATTCTTCTTCAGGTGGACAAGCACACAAACATTACTTAGGAAGCATGTTCAACTGGAAAGGAGTTGATGCCCGAGTCGAGCCAATTTTTCAGGTGGCATGGTTTTCTTGCCATTCTTGGGTTTGGTTCTTTTCATACAATCCATCGATATTTGCGAAGGATTTTTACCCTTGTCAATCGTTGTGTCTTTAGACCATACCAACTATGACTAGGGGTAATATACTGGCTAACAACGAAGCCATCAGGAGATTTTGGTATAATGATACTGTGCTTTTTGTTTCTTAGTACTGTCTTGAGGGATCTTATCTTATCTAGAGAAGTGATGAGATACGGACGAGGCTCTTTATATCTTGTATTTTATAATTGATGAGTTAGTAACTGTTTCCTAAACACTTGTTTATGAGTAAATGATGCATAAAACCATGAGATAGCAAATGGAAAGACAGTGAAAGAGCTTATTATTGGTGTTCATGTTTGCAGAATGTGTTTGAGTTTAGCAAAAGGTTATGAATCTTCCGATACATGGTACATTTGAACAAGAGGCAATCCAAATGTTATGATGTACTGCTTTCTTAAAGGTTAGAAAGCAGGTCTTTGCACCTTGATTATTTTGTTTGATTTTGTGTCTTGGCATAGTTCATGAAAAGTTGAATAGAAACTTGAAAAGTTGGCTGTTGCCAGCTGACATCAACTTCTTAAATAGTGAATTGATATATATGATGAATGCAAAGAGTCAATTGAGTAAGCTTCATACTACAACAATTGCATCTTCAAAAGCTACTTAGTTGCAGACGAGACTCTTACGCCGACTCTTAGTGTTGGTTTACTTCGGCTGTGTGCTTTTCGCAGCAGTTCGTATATTAGATTTGGTAGTTTTGGTTCATTCTTGTCTATTGTGATGAAATCTTTTGCCTTCGAGTATTTGCTATGTTTTTTTTTGGATTGAAGATCGTCCCAATATATTAACTTTAAAAAAATTACAACTAAAACAACAACCAAAACACAACAAAATAAAAAATACAACGGTGTCCGAACTCAGGAGAAGGATGTAGAGTCCATGGAATTCAAAGTGGTAAGCTAGTTCCCACTACAATTGGCCAGATCACTGGAAGATCGGAGCCGGATTAGCTGCACACACCTTCACTGTTGTCGTTGCCGTCGGAGAGCTTGATAAACCGTTGCCAAGTGGATTAGATCTATTCCCCTTGTCTTCGTAGCCCAAAAATGAAGGAGAGAGAGGGAGATCTTCCTCAACCATCTCTCATTCATGACGGTAGAATATGAGCTGAGAGGAAAGGAGAGGAGAAAAAAAGGCCGGAGAGGAGGGGGAACTGAGAGGGAGGAGAAGAAGAAGAATCGGGGAAAAAGGGGAAGGGGGGCTGCGGGGTAGAGAAGGGGAGCCCCCCTCCCCACCACTCTCTCTCTCTCTCATTTGCAATGAAAATTGCTTGCTTGATTGTTGATAATAAAATTTTAAAAAAATGAAATGAAAGCCTATATATCAACACTGCAATTACCACATTATGTCTGTTCCATAAAGTCACATTATGCAAAAAATAAAAAATAAAACTCACGGTAATTGATATAATTACAATCTTAACAACGACCATGCATGCTGATTTAGTGTCTCGCTATTTACTTAGGCTAGTCTCGGTAGTACTATTACTTCTCATTTTCATGACTTCTCTATGTCATCAATAAAGGTTGTGAGATAATTAGTGGCACTTAAGCTAGCCTCCTTCCCCATAATCCTCCCATTCAATCTCAACAAACTCTCTCTCATCTTTCCATCCTCCAAAACCTCCCTAAAACCCTCTTCCACATCTTTCTCTCCAAGCCCTCCAATCTTCACCCCAATTCTCCACACATCCGCGATATATGCGCAATTCACGAACTGGTCCCCGGCAACCGGATAACACACGAGGGGTTTCATGCATTGTATAGCCTCGTTGGTCGAGTTCCACCCGCAATGTGTGAGATAACACCCCACAGCCTCATGTCTTAGCACCTCCATCTGTGGTGCCCATGAAACCACTTTCCCTTGTTTCGAGACTCTCTCTAGATACCCTTGCGGTAGACCTTCGCGCCACGAAAGACCCAGGACCCAAATAAACGGGCGTTCAGATGCCTCGAGTGCCAATGCTAAACTCTTGATCTTTCCTTCTCCAATGGGACTAACCCAACTCCCGAACGAGACGTACACGACCGAGCTTGCCCTCTGTTTCTCTAGCCAATCCAAACAAGTCATGTCCTCTTCCCAAAACGTTGCGTTCTTGCACGTTAAAGCGTGCTTGCTTAGAGGTCCAACCGGAAAAATGAAAGGGTAATGTTCTTGATCATAGGCATTGATTAATCGTATTTTCTGCTCGTGATCATCGCATTCTTCTTCTTCTTCTTTTGGGGAGGAATTTACGAGGAGCCATCGAAGGCTACTTGACCTATCTAAGGTCCTGATCCAAAATTTGAACCTTGAACTTTTGGCAGCAGAAGTTCCAATCAACCATGGAAGATCCTCGGGGCCTAGTTTTGGTTGACCTGGTACGATGCAAATCTGACCTTTGAATTGTGGAGTGCCTGTCAAAACACATCAAATTAGTCACATTATATGAAGAAATTTTTCAGTGCCGAGCGGTTATATCCCACATGGTGCTCGTTCAGCACTCCCAAGCCGTCCGATTCACTTTTGGACGGCTCAGATTAAAACCTTCTCTCTCCTCTCACCCCTCTCTTTCTCTCTCCTTTTTCTCTCTCCAAATCTAAACCGTCCAAAATCGTATCGGACGGCTCAGATGTGCTGAGCGGGAACCACGTGGTACCCACCTGGCACTTAAAAAATTCCCAATTACATGAGTATGTAGATGGAAAAAATGCAACTCTGACATGCTGCTATCAACTTCTCTGTCGGGCCAATACTGCCCAAGTTTTAGCCATACAGTTTAGTTGGTCATTTGGGCTGAATCAATAATTCTCAAAAATAGAAATGCAACAGGCCAACTTATCGATCTTTAAATTTTTTATTTTATCGATGTTTTTAAAATTTGACTAGTTGTTTTCAATACCAATAAATTCAAAACTTTGTTCACATTTTGCAATTTTTTTATTCCTCTTTTAATAAATCGAAAAAATAAAAACTTTAATCTAAATATAATGCGCGAAAATCACTGTCCTTTCAAGAAATTATAAAAACGAACAGATTAGTTATTTAGGCTCCGTTTGTTTGGACGTAAAAATAAACAGAGCAAACTTGTTGACCATGGTTAGAGTGTGAGCAACAACACTTGCCTGTTTCAGAAACGAGACCGGTGTGTAACATATAAGGAATAGCAGCGATCAAGCGATAAGCAGCCAACATAACTGCCCAAAACCCGGCCACCGGAACACCGCACCTCTCGGCTACTTCAATAGCATAAGAACATAACAAGTCGACCACCACACACACAACATTCCCACTACCATCTTTCTCGTCCTCGTGAAGTTTGCAAACGAGGCGCTCTAAATGAGTCGCCATATCGTTCTCCATAGCCTTCTCAATCGCGAAAAAATCGCGCGGCCCATCCTCATCCAATCCATCGGGAATGGACAAGAAAGAAACATCGGTGTTTTCGTCTCGAGGGTTGATTTTTCGGTGAATGAATTCCGGAGTGACAACCACGGGGCAGTATCCGCGGTGGACTAACGCGGTGGCTAGCTGGCACATGGGAGTCACGTGCCCCTGCGCCGGGTACGGAACCATGATTATCATCTTCTTCTTCGGCAAACTCTTCTGATGATACTTCATCGTTCAAGTTATTTGTAAACACAACAACAATGTTTGTGATGATATGAGATACCAGAAGGGGATCAAATTAACTAGTCTCTATTTATAGAAAAATGAGTGAACAACAATTGAAAGCAGAAAGAGAAACTGTCAATTAAACTAATGAATGAGAGCAAGTGTTTGGAAGATTATATAATTATGTTGTATTATGATGGCGATGCATGATGAGTGGCTTTGGCCAAACTTGTTATTTAAATTAATGGTGATTTTTCCGACCAGGTTATTTATTGTTGGGTTTGGATTTTGAGAGTAATGAGTGGAAAGAGAGATAAATAGAGAAAATTTATTGGAAGAATTCTCACCGGGTATCAATTTGTCAAGATTCCAAAACAACGGTATCTTATACATGCATGTTAAAAGCACCTCCTCAAGATCAATCGGTGAGGAGGGAAGAGACCGCTCAGGCTCATATACTAGTTTTTAAGGTGATAATTAACCAATGTGGTACAAATTCCAATACTCTCCCCACACGTACATGTGACCCCAGACTCGTATGTGGAGAGGTCAACAAAGGACCCAGAACACACGGATCACAATGAAACAAAGTGCAACTATGACATAAACAAAAGGGAAAAGCCTTTGTGTTAACATAATATATACTAGATGTTAACAAAATATTATGTTACCATATTTTCTAGGTTTCAATATTATATTTCTTGTTTAGGCTAGGTTAATATTTATGTTTCCTTGTTATTCATGTTTCTTTGTTGATTAGTTTCTTAGTCATCAAGTCCTATAACCTATATAAATACATGTTAGGGTTATGGTTTGAATATAATAAATAATACATTATTTCGCTTTTCTTAACACTTTGGAAATTTAGCTCTGATACTATGTTAAAGCACCCACCTCAAAATAAATTGGCAATGAGAGGAGAGGCCGCTCAGGCTCATATACTAGTTTTCAAAGGGATAATTAACCGATGTGGGACAAATTCCAATAATACGCAGGAGTATCGAGCACAATAGAATGATATCGGGTGCATCGATCAAAAAGGACAGCTTTTGAAGTGCGTAAATCGCCGTAGCGGTCGTAGCGGCCATGAACCTATTCGTGAATTAAGAACGAATACGTAGTTGAAAGTTGTTGATACGCATGCGATTTACAATCTCACCTGTATATCTTTGGAAAGATCCAAAAATATCTTTCCAAAGATATAGTACCAGTTCCTGTTGGTACTTTTGTATATCTTATCTCTTACTAATAAAATCATGATATTTTGTGATATCAATTATTAGAGTTTGAAAGTGGATTTGGTGACAGATAAAAAAGAAAGGGATAACGGTAATTATATGTGCATGATACCAGAGTGGACTTAATGGAGAATAGTAATTTAGTTGGGGTATTTAGGCCCCGAAATCAGTTGAGGAAAAAAACTAGTACTTATTTTTTAAATTCAAATAAGCACTTATTTTTTTGAATTAAAGGTGATGTATTGAGTGAGAAAATGACTTGTCTCGTAAACCGTAAAATAAGTACTTAAAAAATAAGAAATTTAGCAGAACGAGACCTAATTTGTTGCGCCGGCAAAGAAAAAATCTTCTCAATGTTTTCTGTTGAAGTACTCTTCTGTACATGCATGCACGTTATTTCATTGAGAAGGCAGAAGCCTAAGCCTGAGGTGTTAGGCTTCAAAGCATAATGATCAAGGTTCTCCTATATTGCTCCGTATTCTGTATTTCCATATTATAGTTACAGAGAGAGATTACCCAGCAAAATGCAAGGGTGTTTTCGTGGTGGAGCTTTGGGCGGGCTCAACTAATTTGTGCAGGGTTGTTCGAGCCAACACGACTTATAGTCGAGCTGTTTTATCCTAGAGGGGACAAGCCATATTGGAGGTCAGTTGTATCGGTGGTGGTTCAAGATCAACCCGCCGTAGAGGACTTGCATGCATCTCCTTATAGATAGCGAGATATCCGCGCCTCAGTTCGAAATTTGTGTAATCTATTTATTATGGATAATTGTGTAATATCCACAACGATGTACTTGATGTAAGTGGATATTTGCACTCATTGAGATTTATTAATGAGAATGGATGAGGCTGCTGCGGAGTATGCGAGTTTGGCTAAAAACCAAATTCGTCCGAACGACGTAAAAATCCATATGTTTCCTTTGTTTGTTCAATAGCATTCTACAATCACAAATACTTGCATAAATATTTAAACAAATCCACTTGGAGACACACACACTATACCTCTAGTGTGTGTGGGCCCTACCAAAAGATGTGAGTGTGCATGTGTGTAAGTATTTGTAGTTAAATAATAATTGCTGTTTGATTATGTTTTGATTTATTTGCTCAATATTCATTTTTGGCAAGAACCACCGTCCACCAACAGTATCAAATATTCAAAAGACCAAAAGATCAATTCGTGACAGCCAACTCTATCGATCTCCATTTAGAGATATTTAAATAAATAAAAAAATCATACGAAAGAACAGGAACACTTTGGTCTTAGTCTTTGGGGTAAATTGGGTGGGTTCAATTGGAACCATCTTTAGCTAATATATATACAATTAACACCGAAAGAGATTTAGGTCGGTGTTTTTCCTATGACCTTATGTCAAAATATAATGGGGCTAAAGTCTGTTCCGCTAAATTTTTTATTTTTTAAATACTTATTTTCCGCTTTATAAGATAGGTCATTCTCTCATAATCCGTTATTTTTAATTCAAAAAATAAGGACATATTTAAAATAAATACTTATTTCCCTTAGCAGAACGGGACCTAAGTGGCTAGTAGAGATCCAGAGGTGTTGTAGTGCACCCCTGTGTAGTGTGCGTGTAAGACACCTCACGAGCATCGATCTCATCAATCAATGGTCCAGATTAAAACAAATTTTTACCGGTAAAAGATAGTCAAAATTTAAAAACACACCTCTTGAAAAGATCGACGGTACGCATGCCGCCCTACGCCGGAACACACATCAGCACCTCCGGATCAAGTAGCTCACCCCGAAGTAGGTCATGATTTAATTGGAGGGCTTGGAGCCAATCGTTTGCATTATTTCAATATATTTTTGTTAAAAAACAAAATGCGTGACACGCATGAATAAAATTTAACTTCAAAAAGTGGGCTAGTAGAGTTTAAATATACACAAGCACCTGAGTTGGTCATTGTTTATCTATACAATTTAAGTGGGCTAGTTGAGATTATATATAATTACTCGCTTTTTATAACTCGGGTGTCCGGGATAACTTACGTATACCTTGGCTAATCCCATGGGATTAATCCCTCCCCCTACTTTTGTGAATCTCAATTGAAGTCAAGTCAAAACATTGTATGGACCAGTTCAATGTTGATAGCATTTGAGAAATTTTGAACCGAAAATCATAGGAGGGAACAAACCCTTTAGTTCCAGACCTTGACTATTAGGCCAACCTTCCCTCGGGATTATGAGGACAGCCATAGTTAATAGAATAGTAGATTTTTACACGTTGTGATATACTTCTAAATAAAGGCCATAACTTTTGGGAAAACTTTTTTTCCTTTGTCGTATTGGGGCAAGTGACATTTACGTCATGTGTCCATATGGTTGAAAACGAGTCAAGTTAAACGAAGTTTTGAAGCATATTTTAGGTACCGTTCGGATTTCTCCAATAGGCATCTTACCAACTTCTTTTGAAAATGATGTCTTACCAGCTTCACTCTGCTAATTTTTCGCTACCATATGATTGACCTTGTTATATGTGCCAAACGATTCGAACAAACCTGAAACGAGCAAAACCCTAGAATTAATAGCACGGCAATGATTGAGAAACCTGGGGTTAGATTCGAACCAAATGATCGAAAATATCAGAGGCGTTTTGTGTGGAATCCAGCGCTAAATCGATTGAAAAGTCCATAGGAGTTCTGTGCGGGATCGGATGCAAAATCTATCGATGCCAAATATTTGGGTAGAACGCTATACATGAGGTTTAAACGGAACGCTGTAAATGCTACAGTATATCAGACCTTTCCGCTTCTTTCTAAATAAGGAATGCCATGAATTAACTAGTTCGTGAATCAAAAATTATTGATACGTAGCGGGAATAGGCCAATAGGCATTCGATTTTTCGATCTAACCGTATATCAAATTGCGGCAACGATATCGGAAGACCAAACAAAACCAATACGTACGTGTAGCTGCCAATATCGGACCCGCTATTCAAAAAACCCATGTACTTGGGTTCCACCATACCCAAGAAGTTATGAAATCTAACTAGGTCCCATGGGAGGTGAAGCTGCACGGAGCATAGTGAGGTTGGTTTCAAGTCTTAAGTTTTGATGTTGTTCGGCCTCGTTTCTAGGGCTGTAAATGAACCGAATCGAGCTGAACCCTGTTAAGTTCAGCTCGGGTTTGTTAAGGTATGAGTTTGACTAGAGTTCGATTCGAGTCCGGACAATTTGGCTCGAGTTCGGCTCGTTAAAATTTTTCAAGGTTCGGGTTCAGCTCGGTTGGGTTCGTTAAGGTACTCGTCTGGCTCGAGTTCAGCTTGGATTCGATTCGAACTTGAACATCTTGGCTTGAGTTCAGCTCGGTTGGGTTTGTTAAACTCAAATGAATCGAGCCGAGCTGAATCTAAGCTCGAATTGAGCTCGTCAAAACTCAAGTTTGGTTCGGCTCAGCTCATTAAACTCAAGCGAACCCAAACTCTCTCATTGATCGTATAGAATTTGGGAGAAAAATAAGTATTGAATTATATATACAACCTTAAAATTTTTTACATTTACAAATAGACCCCTATTGAATTATTAATCAAATTTAAGTATATGTTCGCTAACCTAACCGAGCCGAATACCATTAGGCTCAGGTTCGGCTCATTTACAGAACGAGCCTAGAATTGAGGTTTAGGTTCAGTTCGTTTAATAGACGAATCGAACTCGAACGAACTCTTGCCGAACCGAGCCTCGAATAGTTCGCGAATAGCTCAGTTCATTTACAGCCCCACTCGTTTCGCTAAGGTTTTTATTTTTTAAGTACCTATTTTTCGTTTTACGAAATGGGTCATTCTCTCACAATACATCACGTTTAATTTAAAAAATAAGTATTTTTAGTTAGTGGAACAGAAAAAAAGAAAACCCATAAGAGGTGAAATAGATTAATTAATAGTGAAAAAATGTGGTGATACCTAAAGTTCTCCTATCCTAGTTCTATGTTGTGGTAGCCTGTGAGATAATTTGGCTGGAAGCTTGTTGGAGTTTGGTTCGAAAGATTAACGATATTTGAAAAAAATGTTCACACAATTGGTTTGATTATGCAACAAATTGATCTTAGACGAGCTTGGAACGAGTGAGCACTTGCTTGAAATAAGACGCACAACGGGCTAAACCCGACTCGGTCGGTGATTTAATTGCAGGGCTTGGAGCCTATATATCTTTTGCATTATTTCTCTCTTACAAAATACGAACGTGTGACAAGCTTCAAAAATAAACTTCATCGAGTGGTGGGATTATTGCTAATAGTTTAGACTTGCACTAAATAGACCTGAGTTAGGTCATTGTTAATACTACTAGATTTTTACACGTGATGATATATACTATATAGATGTTGAACAAAGACCAAAACTTTTTGGAAACTTTTCTTCCCAATTCGATGGGATGATGCAACAAAGTTGAGTGCCGAGCGAGTTTCCGGATATCAAAAAGAATATAATGAGGACGAGTGGCATTTACGTGGAGGGTAGGTGAAGCTGCAAAAACGAGCCGGATTGAATTGAACGGAATCGAGCTTGGAAGTAACTTTTAGTACTGCCCAAGGTCAGCTTATTCAAAATTGCGTGAACTTGAGCTCGAATCAAACTCAAATTATTAAGCTAGAGTTCCTTAGAGGATATGATATGAAACTCGAGCGCTCACACTTCAAACTGAACCGGACCGACTTTTTATTAAAACTGTGGGGGTCCAATTCAAATGTGGCGGGCCAGGCTCAAAGCCCATCAAAATGATTTTCTTGGTCGTGTGATTCAAATTTTGGGAAAATGACGGCCCAAGATATGTTTTGATAATTAATACTTTTTAAGGATATGCTAACAACATTTGTTAATGAACAAAATGTCCTTGACGGATATTAATTATCAAAACACGCCTTTGCTATCATTTTCCCTTCAATTTTAGGAAGTAATTTAAAGCGCTAATTGGGCTCCACAGTGATGGGCTCACTGATGTAGCCCAAATCGTGGATTGGCAAGGATGGGCCATGAATATGATTGTCGGTTATTGGGCCAGAATGGTAGACGCGGAATTGGTCTTTAGGGCTTCAGAAAGTCCAGCCCACGATAGCTCGGCGAAGACTCCTGTGACTCTGTGCCAAGGGGTTTTTCGGTCGTTGGATTGCATAATTTTTTTATGTTTTAAATTCAGGAGAGAAGAAAAGAAATGAAAGGGGAAGAGTTTTCTCTCCCTTGTTTGGATAGTAAAGAGGTGAGGGAGGGTGAGAATCAAGAATCCCTTGTGGAGGGACGAGCCATTTTTGTTTCTTACCAAAAGTGGTGTAATTCGGTGAGAAGATCTGAGAAAGTTGAAGATTTATCCAAATGAGACGGTAAGAAAACCATCTTCTTCTTTTTTCTCATCAATGTGAGAAAATCGCACCTTTTTCTTTCATTTCTCACCCGAGTAGCCAAAGGGGCCGTAACGGGGTCATTTCCCATACAGTTAGCACGCAGGGTGAGAAACAAGACCCAAAGAGAAGTGTTTGCTTCTGCATGGACACATTTTTCCCACAGCCCCACTCCTCATGTGGAAGAAGTTTGTATATTTGTGTGTAAGTGTGTGCAAGGATGGAACCAGAGAGTTTAGTGGCGGCGGCCGCCACGACAAGAATTTTAGAAATTATAATTATTATATGTAAAAGAAAGTTATCCCCAACATATATAGTCTCATCACCGCTAGATTTTTTTTTCTTTATTTGTTGTTATATATTAGTCTTAAATCTTTTTCTTTCTTTTTTTTTTTTTTAAGAAATGAGACCCAAAAAAGAATTCCAAAACTAAATTCAATGGGCTAAAGTGAAATAATATAAAGGATGAAGCATAATTAAGAAAAGAAAAAAAAAACCTCCACACTTTAACCCTAAAAAATTAAAGTTAGTCTCTTTTTTTTTATTCATTATGCAAATAATAAATATCATTTATTATAGTTTTTGTTATGTTATTTTAATTTTTTTTGTAGAGTCGATGACTATTAATATTGTAATTCATCTTTTTATTTTAGTATACATTTTGTCACTGTTAGGATAAAATTCTGGTTCCGTCCTTGAATGTGTGTGGTTGTAGAAGAGTTGTACGGATCTGCACCCAGGGCAGTTCTGATCCGAATTTCAAAAATCAGATGATCCGAGCCATTAAAAATAGAAGTTCGGATCGAGCACTTACACACGTCGGATGCCATTGATTCTCGCGTAGGCCCACTCGGTTTTTTTTTTTAGAATTTTTGGACGGTTCGGATCGGCCGTCCGGTGGCCGGAGTGGGCCCGGCGAGCGTGCGGTGGCGGTGCGGTGGGATTCCCTTCGGTGGGTGTATCATTTCTCTTCTCAATAAGAAAGTGAAGAAATAAATAAATAAAATTGGCCACAGAGTTGTCCAATTATTTTGTAATAACAAACATTAGACTTCTTATGATACTAACAAAAAGTATGATATAAAAGTGGTAGTGGATATTTTACTTTGTAAGATAAAGACAAACCATGATGACTTAAAACTTTTCCAAGGTAGGTTCCCAAGAATCCCCCAATGATTTACAACTTTTCTCATGTGATTAAAAATTTCAACTCATTATGAATTTCCCGACAATTTGAATTGTTCAATCTCTAAACTTAGACTCCATTCTGTTAAAATTTTTATTTTTTAATTACTTACTTTTTATTTTACGAGACAAGTCATTCTCTCACAATATATCATTTTTAATTTCAAAAAACATAGTACTTATTTTCATTAACGGAACAATGCCTTAGTATATATTTTCTATCCACATCTAAAATTAAATCGATCAAATATCAAAAAAATAAACAAATTTTATTTAAATGGTATAAAACAGTCAAAAGTTTTCCAATTTTTTAACGTAGTGAATATAATTTATTTAAACATATATTAGTAATAACCGATCGAGCTAATTTTTCGAATGAATAACAGCCCTACAAATTAAATTCATCAATGAGATTGTAAAAAGTTTGTGGCTACTATTTGAATTTCATCACATGTACTTCAGGATCATTCATCCCTCAAACTCAGATCCTGTTAATCTTCTCTCCAGTCTGGTCCAATTTTGTCATGCATCATTTTTAGACCCATAATATTGATCGGAACCATTCACTTTTTAGTTTTCGGTGAAAACAATGAGTACGTCGAAAATCACTTTTGATCGGATTAGTTTGATAGGATATTTTTAATGCATTAAGTTTCGGACAAATATGATGAATGCTTTGCAATCATTTGTTGTACACATTTTTTTTACAACATTAATGCATTTGAAATGATATCAAACAGCCGATAAACGTGATTTTTAATATGATCAATGCATTTTAAAAAGTGAATAGTGTCGATCATTTTTGTGAACTCGAAAAAACCCACAAAGGACTAAAACTGAACGGCACCGGAGGGAGGCATACTGGGACGGGATCCTCATCCCTCCCCCGTCTCTCTCCTCTCTCTCTCTCTCTCTCCTCAAAGACACTGCCAGCCAGAAAGACTTTTCACAGGGCCCTATCCATCTTTCCAACTCTCTCTCTCTCTCTCTCTCTCTCTCTCTCTCTTCCTTGTCTCGTCCTCAAGGTTTTGTCAATTCTCGCTCAAAACCTTTCTCCAATAAAGCCCTACACCTTTTGATTCCCTTTCTTCAAAACTTCTCCCTGTCTTTCATATCCCCATCATGCTCCACAGCCTGATCCCTCAATCTCCCATCAACTCAAACCCTAACCTCAATTCCCCCACCTCCCCCATGAAAGCCGCCGGCGAATCCTCCGGCGACCACGACGGCGACGCCTCCAAACGCCATAAAAGTTCCTCCGGCGACGTTTCAATTTCCGGCGAGAAAGGGGCGACCAAGGAATTGGCGATGA
This sequence comes from Rhododendron mucronatum var. ripense, assembly GCA_019656295.1. Lineage (NCBI taxonomy): Eukaryota > Viridiplantae > Streptophyta > Magnoliopsida > Ericales > Ericaceae > Rhododendron > Rhododendron mucronatum. Next base: position 1,457,161 of record BPLT01000039.1, on the reverse strand, counting down.
GCGAAGGGGAGAGCGAGTCGTTACGGCTGTTGGGGCTGTTGCTACAGTGCGCCGAGTGCGTGTCGATGGATAACCTCGACGATGCGGCCGGTTTTGTACCGGAGATATCGGAGCTGTCGTCGCCGTTTGGATCGTCGGCGGAGCGAGTGGCGGCGTACTTCGGCGATGCGTTACAGGCAAGGAAAATTCTACACCCTCAAGTTTCTAGTAATATACTCTTATAACCAGTAATTATGGTGTCTTAGATTTTCCACAATTGTTGTTCTTGTCGAGAGCAATTTTGTTTACCATCGCCTTGGGACATTCGGGGAGCTACATTGCAGGTCTTGATTCGATTATCGAAACCGTTCATTTTGTATAGCTAGGTTTGTTAAGAGATCAGCTCAGTTGAATAGCAACAAGTACTTGATCAAAAAAATCTAATTCTTGGGTGTAGAAGAACTGGATGAGCAAAATTCGATTTTTCTGATAAGCTCTTACCAATATTCAATTGAGCTGAATTTTGCATGGTGTAATCAAATTGATTCGTACAAAATGAGTGGCTTTAGTGCTGAAATGGAACCTGCAACATATCTCACACTGAATGCGGGTGGAGTTACCCTCACCCAAGAGGTGAATTGCTCGAGGCAGGATTCTCTGTGTCGAAAGAAAATCCATGTGCCTCCGAAGAATTTTCCGGTCATTAAATTTAAAATGTGAAAAAAAAACACAATCCAACAGCCGGAAAGCCTCTCGACACAAGGGTGGGTTTTCAGCGAAAGAGGAGATTGGACCCGAAATTGCTCTCGTTGTTGCCCCTTTCTTTCATGAGTATCCCGTTAAAAGTATGACATGACTTCACTTATTTTCGTATCAGACAATACTTCCAATTCTAACGTCCCAATGTAACGATCACTAAAATGCTCTTGAACTAAGTCCCAATTTTTTTTGAAGTAGGAGTACCTTTTAATTTTTCTTCCTGTATTTATATCGGCCACATTAACGGCTAATTTCTGGCTTCGTCTCTAGTGATTGTCAGCTCGTATGTGGCATTCACTTCAAATGCTTTTGGACAAAGTATCAAAATTTTCTTTTGGAAATTACTTTTATTTTTCTTGGTTTGTATTTGCGTTGGCCACTCTAACGTCTAATTCCTGGCTTCGTCCCTGTTTACAGGCTCGGATAATCAGCTCGTGCCTAGGTGCCTACTCCCCAATCAACATCAAAACCCTAACCCTAACTCACAGTCACAAAATCTTCAATGCCCTCCAATCCTACAATTCAATCAGTCCGTTAATCAAGTTCTCTCACTTCACCGCCAACCAAGCCATCTTCCAAGCCGTTGACGGCGAGGATCGCGTCCACATTATCGACCTCGACATAATGCAAGGCCTTCAATGGCCAGGATTGTTCCACATTCTAGCTTCCCGCCCTAAAAAAATCCGATCGATTCGAATCACCGGTGTTGGATCTTCGATTGAGCTTCTTGAGTCCACCGGACGTCGACTCACCGAGTTTGCGAGTTCATTCGGTCTGCCCTTTGAGTTTCACCCGGTGGAAGGGAAGATAGGGAACATAACAGACCTGAGTCAACTCGGGGTGAGAGAGGGAGATACTATTGTGGTGCATTGGATGCACCACTGTTTGTATGATATAACAGGGAGCGACTACGGGACGTTGAGATTGTTGACTTTACTAAGGCCCAAATTGATCACGACCGTTGAACAAGATCTGAGTCATAGCGGGAATTTTTTAGGGAGGTTTGTTGAGGCGTTGCATTACTACTCGGCCTTGTTTGATGCTTTAGGGGACGGATTGGGTGAGGACAGCGTAGAACGGCATCAGGTGGAGCTTCAGTTGTTTGGGTGCGAGATTAGGAATATCATCGCCGTCGGTGGGCCCAAGAGGACGGGTGAGGTGAAGGTGGAGAGGTGTGGGGACGAGTTGGGTCGGGTTGGGTTTCGACCCGTTTCGTTGGCAGGTAACCCGGCGACCCAGGCTAGTTTGTTGCTTGGGATGTTCCCTTGGAAAGGGTATACTTTGGTGGAAGAAAATGGGTGTTTGAAATTGGGATGGAAGGATTTGTCTTTGTTGACTGCTTCTGCTTGGCAGCCGTCCGATTAGATTACTTTATTGGATTGGGATGGGGACTGGTTTGGTGGTAGAGAATGGGTGGTTGAAGAGAAAGGCTTTTATTTATTTCATTATTTTTTGTTCATATGGTAAAGCATATTATGTCATCTTGTGGAGGCAGTCTTTTTCACTTTGCTGTAATTCTTTAATGGAAGAAAAACTAGTAATTTTGCTCATGTTGATCGTTGAGAGAACTGTCATATTTGTTATTATGGTGAAAAACCAAATAAGAAAGCTTGGGTAAGCAATTGCATAGACTTGGAAGACCTTTGATTAATTTTTTATGGTGAAGTTGGAGAGCAATTTTGTTCACCTGGTGAAAGTATGCTCATTCTATGTCTCACTTTTCAAATCGAAACCGTTCAATTTTTCCGTATTCATTTTTTAGGAAACCATGATAAAATTCAACTCAATCAAGTACCGATAAGTGCTTTAAGCTTATCGGACGGGCTGATGAAGCAGCATTAAGCTTTTGTAATTTGCAAATTCGTTTCGGTACGCTGTTCTTGGCAATAGAGTTATGACGAAATTAATAGTGAAGAAATATATAATTTTACCAGATACCTGGATTGGATTAGGAATTTCACTTTCTTATATTTGGCATGTAAATAAATACTTCATGAATGTAATTGTATATCACATACTAGTAAAATTGAACACGTACTCAAAACACGTTTAATTTGGATCATAAACATGAATAAAAGGCCGGCCACCTTGCAAATAGAGTTCAATCTGATTTTTTTTATCTTGCCAACAAACCTTCTAAACAAATAAATTAAATTTAGCATTCTAAATAGAACACAACTACCGTCACATCTCATTTTCAATGTAGAATCAAATCATTCACAAGTTCAACCAAATCTATGGGAAAACTACACAAACCTCTCCCTGGGGTTTCCGGCTACTACAAACATCTCCCCCTCAAGTATTCGAAATTGTTCTAATCTCCTTATTTTGCTTCACATTCCCGTTTCACTTTCCATATTCCGTTAGTCGTAACAGCGCCGCCGCGCCCTCCCCCGGGATGTGCTAAAGTCAGCAAAGTAGTTTAACGTCATTTTGCCCATGTTTCACAGGAGTAAATTTTAGACTCAAATACCCTTTACATCCATGGAAAAAGATAAATCTGTCATCTATCTCACTTCCTAAGTAATCATTGGGTGCTCATGTAGCAATAATGCCACACAAATAGAAGTATTTTAGATATGGTTGAATTAGGTTACATATCACTTCGAAACGAGGTTTCCAATCAAATCAAATGTCTATATTGCAAAAAAGTGTCACTGTCAAACCATTTCGACAGAGAAAATTACAAAATTCCGCTAAGAAAGTCTCTCCTTGCTAACCATAGCCTTGTGAGCCAAGGCTGATAATTGATAAAATACCATAAACTCAGACAGTAAAAAGTGAAGGCCTCTCAAGAAGAGAAGCCTCATTTGACCAACCATTTGAAATACCAAAAAACCATAGCAAAAAATCAATCAAAACACTACATACAAGCTTGAATGATACATGAACCAACTGTCCTTTTGTTCTTTTTTCGCATACCACTAAGGGATAGAAATCAAAAACCAATTCCCTGACCAACTTCAAACCCATACTTAAAAATGCATACCCATCAAACTTCCCAATCTGCAATTATTATAACTAAAGAACCACCCAAACAATCCCCAACCCAACCCTGAGGAAACCCAAAAAATGAAAAAGAAAAAAAGAGTATAAATAAAGGTAAAACCGAAATCTAGAAAGCAATCACTAATACCTTTTTCCAAGAATTATGCCAATAATAACAGACACCAGTGCCACGCCTAAAACGACCTTGAAAGTCGCGAGAGGAGAAACCGCAGCCTCAATTGTTTGAGTGTGGACTCCCTCAGCAGTTGGTGTTTGTGCAGATGTTGCAGCTTCTAGCTTTTTCTTACTCTTTCGTTTCGATGGAGTAGAAATTGTCGAGCCAATGTCTCTCGATTTCACCTCCATTCCATCATCCTGCAGACACAATATGTGCACCACCATTAGCTAATTAGAATTGATTTAAGAATTAACCTCAAACATGTGAACGAGTCAAGATCGTTGCACGTGCAAATTTACATCATTGATAGTTTTGGGGCACTTTACTAGATGATCACAGGTATTATTCTGTAATGCATGGAAAATCATTGAAATCTTTTCCCCAGTACATGTATATATGTGTATATACGTGTGCGTGTGCGTGTGCATACAGAAGTGCACCCATGGTTACAGAATTAAGGATAAAACATACCTTCTGTTGGGATTTAGTATCAGCTAGTTTCTGCTCAAGCTCTTTCACTTGCTTTTCTAGAGCTGCAACCACTTCATTCTTAGCTTCAACCTCTCCAAAGGAATGCTTCAGAGCTGCTTCTCGTTCCACTTCCTTTTGAGAATCTGCTTCTCTCTGTGACAATTGAAAACCCAAATCCACAACAGCTCTTAAATAATTACCCAAATATCATTTCTTTACAGCAAAGTAAAACTGTATCGAAAGGCATTAGTACTTTCACGAGGCATATACCTGAGATTGTAGTTTCTGCCCTTCAACCGCAAGCTGCTCTGTCAAATCTTCTATCAACTTCTTTGAAGAGGAAAGCTGTTCCAGAGCTTCATCCTTCTCGGTAACAGTAGCAGAAAGTTTCGCTTCTAGTTCATTTAGTTTGGACTCATATGCCGCCAATTCCTGAGTAAGCTTCAAATTCGACACACCAAACCCTTCTCTCTCTTTCTCAAACTGACCGGACTTGTTCTGCATCTCCTCAACAATGCCTTCCAAACCCTTCGATTTCACAAGGGTCTGTTTCAACTCAATCTTTTGACTCTCTATGACACCAGTTGCTTCATGAACCTGTTCTTCATACTTCTTTATCTGGCTTTCAAGCGCACTTAGCTTTTCAGTCAAATCTGTCGCTTCCAAATCTCTGTGACTAAACTTCAGAATGGATTCTTCTAACTCTCTTTCGGCCTCTGAAATCCGGGCTTCAGCTGCTATGTGAAGTTCAGATGCTTTCGAGTGCTTATCAGCTAACTCAGCAATAGTATTCATGTGAGAAGCCAGTTGCTGATCAGTAGCTTCCTTTTCACCATAAGCGGCGTTCAATGACTCTTGAAGCTCACTAACCTTCGTTTTCAGCTGTGCATTTGTCTCGGCTAACAATTCACTTTCAGAGGAAAACTGTGCAGCCTTTTCTTCCACCTCTGAAATCTTGCTTTTGAGTTCTTCATTGAACTTCTCTGAAGAAGCAAATTTTTCAGCTGCTTCGGCTATCTGCTCTTCATAAACCTTCACTTGATTTTCAAGAATCGCTAGTTTCTCGTAAAGCGACTTTGCCTCTGAATCCCTGGTGCTGTAGTTTGCAAATGCTTCTTGGAGTTTCAGCTCTGAGTCCCTACTTACAGACTCATGTAAAGTTTCAAGCTCTGAGTGTTTCAAAGTAGCTTCATTCAACACTTTGCCTTGGTGCTCTAGTTGCTCCTCAGCCGACTTAAGTTTCTCCATAACCTCACTTTCTCTCATCCCAGCAGCTTTAAGATCAGCCTCAATGCTTTCCAATTTTTGTTGAGTGAGATTCAATTCGTTACGCAAGACTTCAAGGAGTGTTTCGGTTTCAGAAAGCTTCTCACTTGAATTCCTGAACCCATCTTCTAAATTTTTCTTCTCTTCTGTCGTTACATTCACAATGTCAGTTAACTCCTTCTCCTTTTCATTGGCCATTTGAAGTGCAACCTCAAGGCTTGATGCTTTTGATTGGAATGCTTCGAGTTCCATTTCAAGTTCAGATATCTTATCCAACTTGTTCTTTGATTCAGCTTCTGTATCCCCACATTTCTTTTCCAACACGCTTATTTGTTCCTCGAGCTCCTGGATTCTGTACTTCTCTGCTTCTAGCAACAGCTCCAACTCGCTAACCTTTTTGCCAGCATCGTCAGCTTTCGAATGAGACATCTGGATTAGATCTTCAAGTTCAAGGCTGCGTTGATGCGTCGTAGTAGCTCTTCCCTCGTGTTCAGCACACTTCTCTTCAGCAATCTTTAAGGCAGACTCCATCTCAGTTACCTTGTCCTCGTATACTTGTATTTTGCCACTCATCTGTTTCTTTTCTTCCTCAACCTCTTCGATTTTCTCACCGAGTTCCAAATTTTTCCCTGAAACTTCCCTCAGTTCTCTTTCAGCGTCATTGCTTTTCAGCTCTAGCAGGTTGATCAGTTGCTCCAGTTCAGCATTTTTCTGCTCGGCGGCCATAAAACGCACCTCAAGCTCTCCCAGTTGTAATTTAGCTTCTTCAGCTACTGCATTCGAAGCTTGTACTATATCTTCAAGCTCAACATTCTTTTGTTGGGCAGTCGTTGCTGCATATCCGGATTCATGGTGGAGCTCTTCAAGAGATTTTAGCTTCTGTTCCAGCTCAGCAATATTTGCCAAAGCTTGAGACAGAAGAGCATCAGCTTTACAAAAGTTATCATCCGATGACTGCAACTTCGCCTCAAGATCATCACATGCCTCCTTCATCTGAGCCGCATTACTGTTTAAATCTGCCACAGCAGCTTCTAGAGCATCTTTTTCTTTCATTACTTTGGAAAGTTCTTCTTGTATCGTCGAAAGACTCGAAACGTGTGCTTCCTTTGATTGTACTTCCTCGTTTAACTTGGATTTGGCTTCTTCTAACTCGGTCTCCTTAACTTGAAGATTTTCTTTCGTAGACAATAACAAATTCTCTAGTGCAGAGAAATCTTCCTTCAACTGTGATTCCGAAGCCTTTCTTAAATCAACTTCTTGAGTCAGTTCATCTAGAAGGGCTTCCTTTGAAGCAAGCCTCTGCTCAATTTCCACCACTTGTGATTTGGAAACCTCCAACTCTCCTTGAACCGTGGAAAGCTCAGCCGCTGTACTTTTCAGTGCTTCTTCCACCTTCTGGTTTTCAGCAATCTTCTCGTAAAGGCCCTTGACCTCTTCTTGTAAGCAAGCCATCTGATCCTCCACTTCTTTCGCGCTCAACTTTGCCATTTCGAGCAACTTTTCAAACTCCAAGGCCTTTTTCGTCTCTAACTCAGCATGTGAGCCGCTCTCCTTGTGTAACTCCTCAAACTTACGTGCCTCACCTGTGGAAGATTGCAGCTCTTGCTGTAGCTCCTCCATCTTCTTTCTTGAGCTCTCAAGCTCAAGGTTGAGACTTTCAAATGATTCCTTCACGTCGGCCAGCTCCTTGTGCTTCGCATCTTGGGCTTCCAAACCCTCTTGCAAGGCCTTAAGTTGTATACCGTATCTCTCCTCTGATTCAACAACCTGCTCTTCTAGTTTCTTGTGACTAAGCTCCAGTTCTTCGTATTTCTTTCCGCTCTCCTCCAGCTTTGCCTTTGTAATGGATACTTCTTCCTTCAGCTGAGAATTTTCAGCTTCGGAATGTTTTAGGGATCCGGCTACTCTTTCCAATTCAAACTCCAGTTCTTTGACCTTTTCCTGTGTTTCCAGAAGTTCTCTGCTTGCAGTGGAATTGCTTGAGCTTCGTTCAATGACCAATGGCTTCTCCTTCTTAGCATAATGTGGTTCATCCTTTCCATCTAAGGGCTCCTTCTCTACTTTTATAAATTCACCTTCCAAGGCCGCTTCATCGTCTTCTTTCTTTCCTTCTATTGAGATTTGGCTCAAGTCTTCTTTGCTGATCTGCAAAAGGATTTTGATACGAACAGAACTTAGAGAACATATACAGTTTTAAACCGTGTAAAACTAGTTCCTTTTGAAACGAGAGAATACCAAAGGGTTCAATAAAAAAGCTGATGATCTATTATATGGTGTTCTAAAGTCACATAGTAAAGATGTCATGACTACGAGTACAAGACAACAAAAGAACTAGTCCACTTCCACTCCAAACACACGCACAAATCATAGACAGAGGACATTGGATTTTTTTCCTGCCTATTAAACACCAACTCCAGCAATTACTTCCTGCCTATATGGCCATGACTGGTGCACATGCTTATGATAATTTGTACAAGCAACCTGCTGTTTCAGCCTTCGGCTGGGCTGATCGCCAACTGGAAGTTCAGTGGAAAATGCAACAGTTATAATGCGTAACATGTTCATTTCAAACGAAACCTCTTTGTTTCTTATGTAGTTCAAACAAGTTTTCTTTGAAGTTACCCTTGTTAATTTTCTGGGAAGTACATGGAATGGACACTATTGAAACTTTTAAGTTTTAACAGTCATCACCAATGAATATTTTTCTTTCAAAATGCTACAGGTTACATAATACAAAACAAAAAAATGGGAAAGCAACAGAGCTTACAGTTACCTTGGTGGAATCAGTATTGCTGTCCGCCTTTTCGAGTACCTTCATCACTGGTACGTCCGAACTTACTTGCAACTCTTCTTCCATATCTCAATGAACTGCACCTTACCAAAGTTTCTTTCTGGGGAAACACAAGAGCCAGAGGATGATTAGATCACAAGCTGGAAGATTCAAAATGAAAGGGCCACACAATTTCAACATTTCAAGACCATAAATGGGACTTCTGCACAAAAGTCTACCAGGGAGAAGATTCATCGTACTTCCTCATGTCAATTTAGCTATAGTCATATGGAGCAAGCAATGGTACATCTATGAAATGATGCAGGTTTTCAACACTGCTTTTTTCTCCGCACAACTCAAAACTAATTCTAAATTGGTACCAAATAGTAAGGCACTTGTACATCATTTTCATTTCTCTATTATGTATGGAGGAAGCCTAATAGCCTTCATTGTATAATGAAATCGCAACTTGCATTAGTCGAGGTATATTTATGGATGGGTTAATCTCATGTCTGATTAGTTGGCTAGCGCAAGGCCATATCAAACAAAAATATAAACAAGTCAAGTTAAAAGACCAAAACATTAGGGAGATTCAGCTGCAGGTCCAAAGCCCATGAATTTTGCAATATTGGGTGCATCCATATTAAACCTAAGGCGGGAAGTTCCTTCCATTATAAAATAACGAGAGACTCAAACAACCTGTACAACGCAATCTACGCACTCACCGTTACTGATATACCCTCCCCGCTACATCAACCACCTCCGCGAACTTTCCAGCAACATCTTGACCGCTGGTGACCAGGTGTGGTAATGATGTAGCGGGAAGGGGCGTGAATATAGTATTTGGAAAGGTGCGGTGAGAATTAAGGACAAGTTTGTCCAAAAAAATACCTCCCCCAAGATTAGAGGACTCTAAGACATTAGCCCTTATAGAATAATGAACTACAATATTACAAAATACAAACATACATTGCACATACCAATTGTCTTACAAGTCACAAGTGCTACCCTTAGTACCCTATGCACTTTGACAAGATTACAGAAGATGAAATGGTGCTCTAAGGGAATTTCTCACAACTGGAGAGACAAGCGAAAATAGGATTTCTTGCTTTCTCAGAGGAAACAGATTCAATACTATTGTAAATGGAGTTGTATTTCCCTTTCTCCTCTGATTGTAGTAACGAGAATAATACCATAACCTTGTGGTGAATTATCCAAAATAGAGCTAACGAATGAACCAAGATAGTAGAATTAAACTTGTGTTCGGCTCGTTAAATGTTGGAGATCAGTTCAAGCATGAACATTTTTTGAAGTTTGTTAAGTTTCAAACATTGCTTGAACAGGTTAAGCTCATGTTCAGCTCGGTTAAAGCCAATTGATATTAATTCCCCTGACAAACATACTAAGGTTAACATATTCACAAATCTGTTCAATTTTGAGACCAACCTTCAACATTTCACATGGGTTCTTTTTTCACCCCCAATCCTACTTGCGTGGTTCAAAAGCGCTCTGGGTTGTAGTTCACTCAAATTAGCTGGATTGCAACATAAATAGGAAAGATTACGAAAATACCCCTTTATTCCCATGATTTGTCAACATGAATAAACCAAAACACAGTTTGCGACCTTAATCAAAGGCCTAAACTATAATTACACCGTCCTAAATAAAGTACTAGTACTCATTTTTTTATGGACTAGCGAATGGAATATGGTGACAGGCTGTTTGTCTTTTGCAAAAAACAGTGCATAGAAATGTCCACCCCACCCACCTAAACAGGTAGGCTTAGCTTCATTTGAGAGGTGTAAAGATCCAAAGCTATACAAATAATGACCTCACGTACTTCGACGTGGGACCAACCCCATGCATCCTTGTAAGTCTATCACATGGTTTCAGACACTATTTAAGTCTGTCCTTTGGCAGACAGAAGAAATGCTACACAACCGAAGTTTTCGGGAGTGATTTTTTCATTCCCTAAATTTTTAATTGCACTCTAAAAGAGGAGTGCAAAAATCTAAAGTCTTTTGGAGGGCGAAAATCAATTCGCTGAAGTTTTTACTATTACTGAATTATACTAGTATTTTTGGACCTCCCAAGCATCCTAGAGTAAACAAAAAGTGAGCGACTCAAGTGAAGAATAATTTCCAAGTCTTAACATTGGTTTATCTCTGTAGGTTTGAACCCGTAAGATATCACCTCTCATCTTCCTAGAAACTAAGCACAGTAGAGAGAGAGTGCGACGGGCTAAAAATAGAGTTTCAACATAATTCCGGGATAGAGCAAAAATTAAATGGGAAAAAACTTAAAATGCTTCTTCATCTCTTGGGTAAATAACTTTCCCCTATCAAGAGGTATTTGATACAGGTGAGGTCCATTAAGCCTTTTAATTTACTCAGAAAAACTTACCATCTCTTTCATTCCCTTTTATTTCTTACAACTAAATTAATGGTAGGTCAAAGACTGGCATATTTAGGCAGAGAATCTACATAGTTTAATTTGTTTGGCAGGTGCTTGACGTTCAGTGTCTCCCAAATATAATAATAAATCAGTAAAATCGTGCAGGACCACAGCTAATGAAAAGCTGAGAGATGAGGTTGCAATACAGCAAAAGCATTTAAAAAAAAAAAAGAACAGAAAATGGTACAATAATAAAGATAATATATAATATCGAAAGAGAGAGAGAAAGAGAAAGGAAGAATAATAATCATATAGTATCATTAGATAAGCGCACGGGGCTTCCTGTAAGTGCGGGGTGGGTTATAATTCAACATTTAAAAACTGCGAAATGGAAGTAGAAATGTACTTATGCATGATGAGAGGCAAATGCGACAGTTCCTTCACAAAATCATGAGAAACGGGCCATCATCAAGACCCGGAATTTGATCACGAAATCAGGTGTCTCTAAATGTCTAGCATACTTTTAAGGGGATGAGAAAGAGGTACCGCTAAGCGATATACGAGTGGGACAAACCCAAAGAGCATCAACCTCCACACCAATCACATGATTTTTTTTTTCTTTCTCCAAACTTATTTTTGACGAACTTCTCTAAAATTATTTGCTTTGAAGGATTTTTATTTTCTCTGGGGTCGGGGTAATCAATACTGTTGTGGATATATTATTGGACCCACAACTATGATGCCAACAGCAATGGTAGATTAAAGCCAATAGTGGTCCTAGGATTGATACACTCTTATTTGTCTCGTCTTTGGGACATGGTTATTATCCCCAAGGCTAGTCTGCATTCTCGAGAGGCAAGCAACGGATTCGTGGTGTAAAAAGACTTGACTATGAGTGTGAGAACCCATCCCAAGTCCCACATCGATTGAATGGGAGAAAAGGAAATGGCATATAATTAAGGATTCGTCCATTAGCTAAAGTATTACTCGAGATTAATTGTTAAAAAGAGCTTGGCCTTCTCAGGTTGTTCCTAATTTAACTCTCTTCCAAACTTTAACCACCTGTTTCAGTGAAAACCCATACCGAACCAAAAATCATGGTTTAGAAGAGACCGCTGGTTTTGGGTTTGGTTTTGCCGATAACCGCACCATTGCCATCTCTATCGTGAATGGCATAATAGGAAAAAAAAATAAAAGCAAATAGAAGATGAAAAACAACAGTAGAGCCTCTTAGACAAATAGGTATATATAGGTAGTTATGTAATTATATTCCGGTTTTGTTACGGTTCGGTTGTCGCCTAAAATTAAAATCGTAACCGAAACGGCCGGTTTTTATAATTCAATAACCAAAACCATGGTTAAAATTTATGTTAGAAGAAACACCATATGGTTTGGTTAACCAATGGTTTGAGCAGGAACGATTGTCATCTCTAACCAAGCATCTCGCACTCTTGACGAGAATCGAACCCTAGTCTTCCATGTGGGAGAGGTGAGGAAATCTTATTATGCTACAAGCCCATTGCGTCTTTATCGTACCCTACCGTGACAAGTGGCAACCCATGTGACCGATTGCGAACGCACCAGATGGATAGAAGTTATAACCATTAACTTATAGAACCCTTAAAGATTTCTTTGTAGAGAAATCTATGTACACAGCCTGTTAAAGGATCCAACTCCTCTCTTAACTCCACTAGGCTGTGTTGTGAACTTTTCTTTTTTGTGTTTGAATGTGTTACGATAATCGGAATAAATACATATTCTAGAGTTTAGCAAGGATTCCAATCGAATATCCTATTTTTTAAGACAAAATAGTTCGGAAATCATATTCCCTCCATCCCCTTTTAAGTGTCCTGATTCATAACTTATTAAGGAGACATCATCATTAAACATTTAACATCAACTTTTATCTCCACTTTCCCTACTTACCCTCTATGGAGACATCATCATTATAATTTTATTCACTAACTTTTCAAAATGGAATCTACTTTTAGGGGCAAAATAGAAAATACACCAACTTTTATCCACTAACTTTACAAAATGGACAATTATTAAGAAACAGCCCAAAATGGAATACTGGACTCTAAAAAATGGACGGAGGAATATTTCATTTAACACATACCCATCATAGGCCCAAGCATGTGATCTAGTTCGTTCATTTTGTTTGGCCTACAAATCATCTTGATCAACCATTGAAAACAACCCGAACAAAATACATACAAAATACATTTGAATTGAAAAAAACTTATAGACTACTCTCTCTCTCTCCTTTTTTAAGTGTCCGACTTCGTAATTCTAACTTATTAAAAAGATATCATCATTACACCTTTCACATCAACTTTTACCTCCACTTTCTCTCCTTACCTTCTATGAAAACATTATCGTCACATTTTTACTCACTAACTTTTTAAAATGGAATCTACTTTTAGGGGCAAAATGGAAAATTCACCAACTTTTACCTACTAACTTTATAAAATGGACATTTATTAAGGAACAACCCAAAATGAAATACTGGACTCTAAAAGTAGGACGAAGGGAGTAGTATTAATTTGAGAGAAAACTTCTAGAAAAGAAAACATTGGTGACAAACATTATAAAATTGCACAAAGAGTTAAGCCAATGTTACAAAGAACTTCAAGACATTATAGCTATTCGTGGGTTGGACGAATTATCTGAAGAGGATCGTTAAAACGTATCAAGAGCACGAAAAATTGAGCATTTTTTATCACAACCTTTTGTTGTAGCAAAAGTATTTACCGGTTCTAGGGTGAAATATGTTGGTCTAGCAGATGCCTCAATAACGTTTTTTTTTTGTCCCTTACTGTATTTTATTTTGAAATTGAAATGACCCAAAATGTTAGTCCAAAAGTCAAGGAATAAAATGTTTATATTTACAAAACCGATCCCCATAAATGTTTAAAAATAAATTTAAACTGAGTCCAAGGACAATAATGAAAATTGAACCCAACTTTTTGAGGAGGCATGCATTAATTCCAAAAAGAATTACTCCAAGTGGAACGAATGGAGTAAACTCCACATGACAAACGGTGTCAATACAACCAATCCCATCTAGAAGGTAAAAAACAAACGGCGTCAATAAAGAAAATGTCAAAGAATTGAACTTTAGAAAAAGGAAAGTGACTATTGACCAAAAATGTATTTAATTGAAAAAAAGAAAACTAATTTAAGGCTTTAAGCAAAAAGGTAGGTTTGGTACCATGCCTACCAGATTCGAGTCTTTTGACCATTCGCTTTTTTTTTTTTTTCCCACAGCCAAATAAAGCGGCGCCAGATATACGACAGCGTGGTGGTACCGGTGAACAGATGGAGTGCCACAAATACGCGCTTTATTTTTTCAATTATCAAAATTTGGAGATGAAATCCAAAAGAAATTCTTTTTGTTTTCCATTTAATTTTTGAACAAGGTCATGTGCGCCAATGATTGCGGAGATGTAAGATGGACGTGTTTGCAATAGTTATGTATACAAATCTTTTATATTTTAGCTTTAGATTTTGTAGCAAATTTTAGATTTTGAATTTTAGTAGAAATTGAAAAACATGTTTTTTGCAGCTGCAAGATTATGAAAATTTCTTCTTTTTTTCTTTTGTTGAGAAATTGTGTTACAGAATCTCAAAAGCTACCCAAACCCATTGTTGGAATTTTGATGATTTCATTTATTTTTTAGCTTTTCAAAATCTGTAGAATCTGAGTATCAGTTATCTATAACTTTTTTGGGAAATACTCCAACTGATTTTGAAAAGTTGGATTCTCAAAATCTGCAAAACAATTTCTCGCAAACATGCACAATGCCCCGGTATGCTCAACCAAAATTTCGTCATTGTAATCTCAACTTTCTATTTGCACACATCAACACCACATTGCACCAAAAAAATCAAATTAATCGATTTTTTATATTTGCATGATCAAGATAGATTTGTCTCATAATGCGTTTTTTTGAAACACATCGATCAACCATTTTCATATAATCAATGTTGTCGGAACAAGGGACTAATGATATCCAACCAATTATAATTCTTAAGAATAACACTCGGCTCAGCGTACTCTACAAATTGAATAGTAGTTTATATCACGGATACGAAATTTCGCTTGGGCACACCAAGCACCCTACGCCCCAATAGTGCATTGGCGTACAACGAGGAACCTTGTCCTTAAATCCAAAGGAAAAATAAGATGAAGAAAACAAAGCGATTCAGATCAAAGGCTGATAAGGATAGTAGAAGGGAAACTTGTTTGAAGAAAGTTGACCGATTCGATTCAGAGGAAAAAAGGTTAAATTAAATCAAAGATCAGAATCACTCACTCGCTTACTCCTACGATCTTAGAATTTAGTTGCAACTTGAACGTAAACAATTCAAAACACCAAATCGATCACAGAAAGATAGATCAGCACAACAACTAATATGCACGAAAAAAGTAAGTATAGTTATCGTGATTTACACGATTCGTTGTTCTTGTCATCATCAAATGAAACAAGCACAAGAGATCAAAATTGAAACGGAAAAGCAGTTGGTTGATTCTGATCCCATACGTCATCAATCAGTTCGATTCTAATCGATGATTCTGATCCGATACGTCGTCGATCAGAATCGAATCAATTGCGCGTGAATCAAAGCGACTATAAACCAAAAACGACAGAACAGGAGCAAAATCGGAGCACTCCAATACTTTACAACAGTTACGAAGATTATGATAATGATGAGAGAATTGAAACAGCAACTCTCAAACAGTAATAGCAGAAAAGAGGAGAATAGATTTGCTTACTTGCCTGCTTCCTTGGCTAAGAAACAGAGGATCGATTGCTTGTGCTTTTCGGAAATGCTTTTCTTCACGTTTTGTTGTTGGTTTCCGTTTCGTCGAAATGAAAACCAGAGAGAGAAACAGAGGGCGATGATCAAGTGAGAGAGAGAGGGTAATAGAGAAAAGTTATGTACTGTGTGTGTATTATGTATACGCTTCTCACTCTCTCTCTCTCTCTCTCTCTAGGTTTGTCTGTCACTGAGTGCTGTGGGCCAGTGGCCGCGCCCTCAGCCCTCTCACAGCAAATTTTTTTTTTAATCCGCCTCTCGCAGCAAATTTGAACAGAAGAAGTTCTAAAGTTTAGGCCGCTTTTGTTTTTTTTTTTTAATGCAGGATGTACCGGGCAGCTATTATTCGAGAACAAAAATGTTATTCACACAACACCAAACACAATATCTTATATATATTTATATATGGGCCCTACACACACTATTATGTGTGGGCCGCACATATATGTGAGAGATTATGTGAATTGTTATGTGAATAGCATTGTCCGTTCGAGAACTCTCTGGCCCTTGCCATTACCAGGGAATTTACTTTTACTACTACGATATTAGCCTAAGGCGTTTCTCGTAAGCTACAAGTTGTGCACAATTTTTAGTAGCTATATGTAGTCACGTTATTTCCTCTAAACTAAAACCCGTAGAAAATGTGTTGAATGTATGAGTTTAATATGAAAAACTTCACAAAAATCAATAAATTGTAGTGCAAAAATTTTAGTGAAACCGGGGCATAAACTACACAATTTATTTTTCTCTCAATCCTTGCCCTCGCTTTTGATAACTTAGAATGATTTTAGAAGGCGCTTTTGCGCTTACACTCCACATTTCGCTTGCACATTATTTGACTAATGGGGAAACACGGATAAAAGCCTTTTTAGGTATCATTTTGTATTTTTCTTTTAGGCTCTGCTTGGAACCCATGGAAAGGAAAGGAAAGAAAAATAAAGGAAAATAAAAGAAAAGGAAAATGGAAGGAAAAATTTACTATTCACTACACTTGAAAATTTTATTTTCTTCACTTTTTCTTTTCTTTTCCTTTCCTTTCCATGGGTTCCAACACAGAGCCTTAATCTTTGGATGTTATGAATCTATTTGGTTGAGGTAAAAAAGGGTAAAAAACCTTCTATTCTATGTTAACCATTTCTCATTTATCTCTTGTATCTTCAAATTTTATTGAATTTTTGGTTGGCTGAAAATGATTCTCCTTGTATATAATTTCTTTTAAAAATATTTTTATTGCACAAATTTGTATACAAATTCAAAATTATAATTATAATGAAACTAGAAGTTGCAAATGGGTTGTCGTGCACAGGTCATGTAGTTTAAGTTCATTACGAATCCTATCTTTGATAGTTTATGCGGTTATGAGTCTTCTAAAATTCCCTATATTACTTTTCAGTATTTTTGTTATTGAAATCGAGTTTTTTTTGTTTTTTGTTTTTGTTTACAAGGAATTGACGTTGTTGTCAATTGGTAAGTCGAGACTTGGTGGTAACTATTTACCATTTCTATTAGATCAAATTTTTTATTTTTTTAAAATGTTACTATTGTGCTAACTTGTACTTCTCATTTTCTTTCAAGAAAACAATGGAGTACAAACTATGGAAGGTGAAACCGTGAAAGGCATCCATCCATTCATACCCAAAAAAAGATACTTAGGCTCCGTTTCAGAACACCTTCTTAAAAAATAAATACTTATTTCATATTTTTAAACTCAAAAATAATGTAAATAAAAAATTGTTTTTTTTTTGCACCATATAAAGGATCTCAATAAGATATATCAAACAAGATCTATATTGCTAAAAAATTATTTGTGTAGACACATTATTTTTAAACTTGAAATTGTCTTTTTAAAAACTAAGTTCCGGAACGTAGCCTTAACACAACATAGGGTATTTTCCAAAGATAAGATTGGATTTTCGGATGGATTTCCTTAATCCGTTTCAATTTCTAGAAGATTTTCTGTAATCCTTTTTGTTCATTACGAAGATGAACAGATTATAACGTACGTGGACCGCATTAAAGAAATTTGAACGGGAGATATTGACTTTACTTTGGCTCAAAATTGATATAAGAAAAATGTTCCGGAATTACTTTCTTGCATTTGTTGTTACGGATATTTATTCACAATGTAAATGTGATATATGTATTCTCATTTCCAATAAAAACCTCAAATTCTTTTCTATTCACCCCTTTCATTTTCACGAAGTAAACGACATTATAAAATCTCAACTCAGATTAGATTAGCATCATAATAAGTGGTCAGATTCTCATTTCTAATAAAATCATAACTCGATTAGATTTATTGACAACAATAGTTGCTTCAAAAAGATAAAGAACAAGTATTGACGGGGGCTTGGATCGATGGATATGACCCTAAGTTTTCTTTTTTGTTTCTTAAATTTTCATTTGTCATTTCAAACAAACTAGAGCTGATAAACAAATTCATCAAGCATAATTTGAAAATTTAACTAGTTTCAAAAACATGTTTACATTTAATTTGTTGATCAAATAGAGCTCAAACGAATTTTACGAGCTGATCATAAGCTAAACTTGTGTAGCTCGAGTCTTTTAAACATCATAAGATGCACATGGTGAGTAATAGCTTATCCAAGTTAAGTTTGTTAAAATAAAAATCTGATCTCGAACGAGTTTTAACACGCGCAAACATAAATTCAAAAGCGAATAACTTGGTTCCTTTATCGGTCTTGAAAACAACACAACCAATGAAAAAAAAAAAAGGAGAATCCTACAAAGATTTCGTAAAACATAGGAGTAAAAATACTATTGAAGTTTGGAAAGCATTGGTAAAGGGCCATTTTAGTCATTGCACTATTGGAATGAGGAAGTCCCACTTTTTTGGTCCGAGATGGGACGGCCCATCGGCGACCGACCAAACCGCCCCTCCATACTTTACAACGACGACGGCTGCGTCTCAACGATAAAGACGTTCACCTTTTCCTCATCCGTGTCCGCTTAACTCTTCTGTTGGAAAATGCTAAAAATAGTTCCGGACCTGGGAATCCTGCAGTGCGGAGAGTGCACTACAGGGTGTAGTGCAGTATCTCGTTCGTCTGTACTATAGGGTGTAGTGCAGGATCTTGATCGTTTGTCTCAACAATAGATGATTCAGGTCTCAGATCGATAATGGACGGCTCAGATTTGCAGAAACTAAGATAAAATGTAGACCATTGATTGTCGAACGGACGACTCTATACCATAGAATTCCAATTCTAACAGCCCCGGGAATGATATTATATGTTAAAGATAAAAAAATGTAAAAATTGTAAAAAAGTTTGGAAAAAACTACAATATACATCCCTTATTTCGGTATGTATCATATGCATCCCCCAAAATGTTGTAAATTATAGAGAAAATGTTATGACTCGTATTGCTAAAAAGCTACGAATCGTATAAAGGTTACGAGATATACCAAAATATTATGAATCATAATGAAAATGTTACGAATTGTACTGCTGAATAGTTATGAATTCTAGAACAAAAATTATGAAACACATTAAAATGTTATGAATGAACTATAAAATATGTATATATAATACATATTTTTAAAAGGTGTGCATTATAGACTTTCCCTAAAAGTTTGTCACATTCGAGCTGAGCTGCTGGCTCATTTGCAGCTGTAGTCACTTTCAAGAAAACATTCTTTTCACTTGACAGCCCGTGGTTTTATAATGAGTTCTGCTATGCACACAGATAATACTATACAGATTTTGCACTTTTTTTTTTTTTTTGGAGCTTGTTTTGGATTTTACAAAAATTATCCGAACTGCTCAAAATTTTAAGGACTATTGGAAAAAATTAGCTCAATCTGATTTCGTTTAATATTTTTCCAGACTTCATAGGGCGAACCAAATATTTTCGCCCCACGAATTCTGAAAAAAACACTTACCAATATCCAATTGAATTTTTTTTTTTTCAGAGACTCTTAAAAAGTTATTTTTAAAAAAAATCAGCAGCTCAAATCATCTCAATGGAACCCAAAATGACCCCCACAAAAAAATCTGTGCAATATTGTGTTAAAAAGTCTATGATCAGACTTTTCGTTATATAATTGTGACTTTCAAGTTTCAACCCGAGAGTGATGCTTGAATTGTTAGTCCACTTCTTATAATTATGGTGATGGACAAATATTTTATCTCCGGTCGGATCAGTTACGACTCAAATCCAAACATCTCAGGACGGACGAGTTCTTCTACGGTCACACTCAGGCGGTTCACCTCCGTTGGTCATCTCAGCCCTGTGAGCCCACCATTTTTATTGAGAAAGAAAAAAAGAAAAAAGATGCTCCAACTACTATATTTTCTAGAGAGAGAGAGAGTGGAGGAGGAGGACGAGTTCAATTCCAAGACTTAAATCACGGCCGTCAGAAGCGGAATTGACCAGTAGTTGAACCGTCCCTTTGTTCTTGGCCTGGAGGCGTTCAAATCTTCCGCTCAATGGTCAACGGACGGACGGCCAACGTGGAAGTCTAATTAGCTCAATTCCGTTTCATATTGGGTTTGAAAATGCAAGCAATTAGTGAAAAACAGAATTTAATGACAGAATTTGTCATATTAGTTTTATTGTGCATCTTCGAGACACTTTTTCTTCCCTATTGTTCGAAAGCTAGAACATTAGCGAGTCAAATTATTATTCGAACGCAAGCGGAGTGTTAGCTCAATGGTAGGTACCATATACTTTTATATATAAAACTTCGGCTCCACGCTCTCTAACAACAACTAAAACTTCTAGAATTATGGTAATTTATTTGATCGGCGAGACCTGGTGAATATTTGTTATGTATAGGTGAGATGACAATTATATGCACCTAGAATTAATCAATCTGAATCCTTGAATACCTAGATGTTGAGAGGCATAGTTGAGTGATTGAGTTGCTTCCTTAGAGCTCCTCAATCTACAAGATCAAGAGTTCAACTTCCACCCACCCCTCCCGGCCCTTAGAATATAGTAATAGATGTATAGAAGTTATATGGCCCAAAAACCCTCCGAAAAAAAGCCTTGAACGCTCAGGGAAGACCTAAAAAGTCACATAATTCGCTAGCGAGAAAGCGTTCTGAAACACATATCAAACTACAGAATTTCGCGAGAGCGAAGATAGAGAGCGCGAATGCAATGCGAGATTGAGAGCAGGAGCGTCAGACATTTATGAAGGATTACGTGATTAAAGTTAAGACAAACAAAGAAAAACGCAAGACAAAAAAAAAAAGAAGATAAAGCATTGGGGAGGACATGATATTGCTGATTAGTGGACCCAAGGGCCAACACTGTCAACTTTAGCCCAGCCCAAACCCAAGCTTTTCCACTGGGACAGTGTCACCCTAAAAGGTGCAGTGGTGGCCCAAGCTCGTAAATTGTGCTTTTAAAATTTTGTTTTAAATAAAATGGGGAAAAATAAACCTTATCCTTTGATTGTGTGACCAATACCCATCTTATCGTATTCAGGAGTTTGAGCCGCTTAAACCGTTTTCAACGGTTCAGATTAAAAAAAAATTCCAAAAAAAGTAATTTTTCCTTCAAAAAGTTTGTTCTAAATTTGAATCATTGAATGTTGAGATAGACGGGTGAGAATTGAGATGTTCACTGCAATCTAGAAGTGACTTTGTTCACTACGGGATCCCCGGGTCCCATCTTATCCCTTGTGCATTGTTCTATATACGAAATTGGATGAGAAGAGTTGAAAGAAAGTGAAGAATCATTCGCTTCAGAATTTCCGCCTAAAAAAGAAGGTGAAAGAAATGGACGCAATGCAACTAGCCGTTCCGGTACTGGGAATTGTAGCAGTTGCTGCTGTTACCTTCTATGCAGTCAGCTTCGCTGAGATCAGAGAGGTACTAATACTTCTACTTGCTTGCTACTCTCTCTCTCTCTCTCTCTCTCTCTCTCTCCACCGGGTGGTAGTTCAAGTGGCTGAGGCAGCAGGGTTGAAACCCTCCCTTTTCCACCGGTCCTGAGCTTGAGTCCACTGGTTGGGTTGTGGGGGTCTCATATTCACTTGCATTTTGTTGGGGGGTTTTGGCGACGATTCCCGCGATGTTGCGATGGAGCTATGACTCAAATCCGGACATTTTCAAGATGGATACGCTGGTCGCCCCAAACCCCAGCCCACTTTTTGGCCGGTCTAGCAAGAAAGAAAAAGAAAATACTCTCTAACACCTCATTTATGTATGAAAATGAATTACACAAATTCGGTTTCATCTGATGAGTGTGGGTCCCACGTGCACCGTGTGAGTTCTAAACAAATCGGACGGTTTTGGACAGGAATAAATAGTAGTTTCAGACACTAACTCCGTGTTCGGACATCTGTGTCAACATCGTTCATGTGAATTTAGTATTTATTTGCGTATGTATGTGAGTGTGGATAGATATCGTGTATGTAATGGTAGTGTACATAAAACTGTGCAGAAATCATTGCAAGATTTATTTGATTCGGAAGAAGATGAGAATGGAGGAGGATACAAGCCATATGAGAGCTCAAGAGAGAGGCGTGCTAGAAGAAAGGCCGAAAAACAGTCCAAGGAGCCTTGACGATTCATTACTTAGCCGAATTCGAATGTACCCATGTTCCGATGTACTTTTTAATAACAGGATCGTGTTGTGAGATTCTCCTGTTAAATTCCT
Source organism: Rhododendron mucronatum var. ripense (assembly GCA_019656295.1). Taxonomy (NCBI): domain Eukaryota; kingdom Viridiplantae; phylum Streptophyta; class Magnoliopsida; order Ericales; family Ericaceae; genus Rhododendron; species Rhododendron mucronatum. Next base: position 1,434,899 of record BPLT01000039.1, on the reverse strand, counting down.
GTGTATTTTTAATTTCAGGATTATGTTTCGAGATTCTCCTGCTCATATTGCGGTATATTTTTAATTACAGAATTATGGTTTGAGATTCTCACCGTTTAAAGATCATTGCATGATTAGTGCGGCTGAAAATGCACGAAAACAACCGTACGCCAAATTCTGATGCCCTGTTCCATGTTTCTCTTCATTTTCACAATTTTCTCTTCATTTTCACAATTTTGTACTGATGATTAGCGAGGGAGCTTAGCAAGCAGCAAGATTATTTGTTAAAGCTTCATTTCGACACTTTGGTTCAATCATAAGGATGTGTTTGGATTAGAAGTAAAACAAAACGGAATGAAACTGCCGAACCCTTGGTTACATCTGCATAGAATGGTTCAGGCCCTAATAATGGAAAATATGGACGTGTACGCGTGGATGCGTGCGTATGCGTCTGTGTGCAAGGCGCGGAGAAAGTGGTCATAAATCATAAATGAATAATGCAAGTTACCGGGCGACTCAAAAACTATACATAGAAAATAAAAAGTACAAAAAAATTCTTCGGAACTACTCCCTCTGTCCCAAAATCTTTGGTCTTTTTCGATATTCGCATCATGAAGCTCGAGTGGTGATGTGAGCGCGCATGGAAGGCGCGGACGAAATGTTCATACATGGACGATGCAAGATACTGGACGACCCCAAAACTATATATCGGAAAAGAAGGTAGAAAAAATTCTTTGAAACTACATATGAAGCCCGGTGATGGCGAGTTAAAAGAATTCAGGCAGAATCCTTCAGCCGACATACTGGAGTGTAAATTGTCGGGCGAATCTCATTTACAGAGTCGAACTATCACCGACGTGTTATTTCAGAAAATTCCGTAAGAAGAAACCACTGGAACCGGGCAAATTCAGCAAGATTGTTGCTCTTTCATGGATTCAAGCTTCCGAGGGCGTTAAAGCAGAGCTCCAACCAGAGGTTTCTACACCAGACAACCCACAAACGTTTCTTCCAGCACGTGTTTTGGGTCATAAACGAGCAAAGCGCTTCTACTTCAAATCCCCAGGGACGAAAATGGGGAGCTGATTAGATGCCGAATCCCTCTTGAATCTGGATTCCCGAGGCAAGTTAAGTCCGGCCCTATCTTGGCCATGTCTCAAAGCTGAATTCCCATCCCTCGAAGGGGCAGTCAGTAGTGGCCCCCCGAAGAAAATAGACTCGCCTGTGTAAAGCAGCTTCTCCGACTGCTCTAATGGAGGCACCGTTGCCAAAGAAGAGGAGGGTTGTTCTCGAGGCAAAACAGACCTTATATCAGAGCTACGCGTTGCTATTTCAGAATTAAGAGGGTTTGATGACACTACTACTCCCGTCGGAAAGGCTGGTCTGTTTCGCGGTTCTAAAGCAGATACAGGAACCGACACATACCTTCCGGCCTCTTGGTCCCACACAACCGACGTCCTTTTAACCTCTCTCAGAAGATTACTAGTAGCTGGTGCTGCTGCTGGGAGGTTAGACCATGGATCATCACTAGCGTTACTATCCCTTTGCATGATCCTTTCATCAAACGCAGAAGTAGAATGAGACACTGTAGGGTTGATTCGAGGGAAACCAGCCCTTGAAGTCAGAGCGCGATCTTGGACAAACCCGGTTTTCGAAGTGGAAGCAGTTAAAAGGTGGTTCAAATTCTGAGCCACCTGAGGGAGGGGGCTCAGTGTGACCGATTCGTGAACGTGACTTGGACTGCTGAAGCTACTTACACTCTGAGTGCCGGTTTCGTATTCATCTCGGCTACCTTGACTCAAACCAAAAGAGTTTCTCGGCTCCATCTTGACCTCTTTAATTCCTCCCGTGTCGGTGCTCACACTGCTTCTGCCACTCTGGTTACAGCTGGAGCTCAATTCGGGATCTGGCGCATGGCGATTATCAACGGGACGGAGTACGGAGGAAGATGCCCTGGCTTTCGCTGCAGCTCTAACGGCTTCGTGTGAATCTAGCTTTGCGAGCTTCCAGGCACTTATGCGAACAGGGCGTTTAGGTATCTTGATTCCGGTTGCATCTGGATCCACTGTCGATGGGACCATACCGGGTTGCAACTGAGGTGCAACTTCTTCCTGATAAAACCAGACCAAAAACAAGTTTTGTAAATCTCTCAATCAATCATGACTTCAAATTGTTATCGATTTTGCTTTACGTTAGTACTTCCGTATAAACAGCAAACACAGACGACAGTGCAAAGCATAGGTGGCTCTTTTAGCCCTGGCTCATATTTGCTCTCTAATATAGAATCAATCAAAATTGTACGGCCAGTGAAAGTATGACAGCGCATGTGTGTGTGTGGAGAGAGAGGCAGTAGCAGAAAACACGCCTAGAATTTCAGAACCAATGGGGGAAAATATCATTTAACAAGAATAACACTGAGTTAGGAAGTTTGAGAATGTCTGGAAAATTTGCATGTGATTGCTTCTGAGTATTATTTGATTGCGAATTGGTAATTGCCTAATTGGCATCATAAATTCTTTGAGTATTAACTGGAAAACTTGGGGAGCATTAGTCATACATAGCAAATATAATGAGGAAATATAACAGCAAATGAGAAGTGAAATTTGTAGTTGTTAAGAAAGTGGGGCAAGCAATGTTGGGTGAGTTGGGTCCATCTCTAGGACCGTTGTTAATCTATCCTGGTATCAAAAATCATGTTCAAGCCTTATCATATGTATTTGTTGTTCCAAGACTGCCTCATTATATTACTGGCCCATTTTCCTACAACCTAAGCTTCCGGTACAAATGTAGTCTAACCATAGTGATACGAAAAAATTAGGGTGCAGTAAGATGATAAAAACTAGGATAATTACGAGTTGAACTGATGTTAAAGGACTAATTGTTTGATAACCCAACAAAATCGATGTTAGCGTGTTTAGCAGCAAGGTTTTAAAAATCATGTATGAGGTTGAACTTATCAGATCTTGAGGTTTGACAGTAATATTGAGATACTCGAAGCCAATAAAAACTAGGATAATTATGAGTAGAACTGATGTAAAAGACTAATTAGCGTGTTTAGCAGCAAGGTTTTACAAATCATGTATGAGGTTGAACTTATCAGATCTCGAGGTTTGACAGTAATATTGAGATACTCGAAGCCAATATTTTAAGAAATGGAATAGAGCACTTTTCTTGTTTTCTCTTTGATAATCTAACATTTGTTAGTCATATACATTTTCTCAACCTTCAGTTGCGGCAGCACATGAACACAACTCAAAGGTAAAACCTCTGTCCTCAGAGACATGCGGGGTTTCTATGTACCATACGGTTTCCCGTTTCAAAAATATATAGATACCTAGGTATAAACTTTAAAGAACAACCACAAAAAGTTATACCTGATAATCAACAAAAACCCTAGGAGGGGTACACCATGCCCCCTTGTACTGCAGGCCCAAAGAACTTCCTCCACTGAAGCCAGTTGTAGCAGACCCCGAGGGAGAATACAACAAAGTTGGCTGTTCTTCATCCACGGATCCCCCTGCGGGTGCCTCGCTCATTGTTCTCATTGCAACAACGTATTCATATGTAGTAATACCCTGAGGCAAACAAAGAAAGAATGAGAAAAGAAACAATCCGGATTCAAATAGCTACTCTATGTGCATGTTTTTTCCTTGCTAAATTTTCTAATCATGTTTCATCTTTTGCCATGCTCCATTTGGTATAAGAAATCTAACATCAAACCAGTAAATCCAATCATAAAATAAGGAACTTCCAGTGTTCTTCCAAGTCCAATAGAACCAAACGGAGCATTGTGGAAAGGAAAGCATGCAAATACTCTGAACTGACCTTCCGAATGAGTATAACATGGAAGAAGAGAAGTTCACCCAACGGCACGCATGCCAGCAATGAAACTGCTGTGCAAACAGCCTGCATCAAATATATTTCATCACAAGAATATATATTTAACGTTTTTTCGTACACTAATTAGCCACGCTGATTCGACCATGCTTATATTGAGACATACCACAACAGTTGCAAATGGAGCACGAGAGAAACCATTCCCTAGTCTATCCACTATTGCAGCCTCCATACTTCTCTTATTGACAAAGCATCGCACTAGTACAGCAATGCCAACTCCAGCTTCAGTAACAAGCTGAGAGAGACAGAGAGATCACTATAACAGCTTAAAAGATTTATTTGAGAGAGCAAAGTCAGCTCCAAAACATACCCAAATGACACTGGTGGCCATAAGAGAAATGAAAGTTATGTAGTTTTTCCTCCCCACACAGTTGTTCAGCCACTGCAATAAGAGAAACATGATGCAGTTAATTCCCCCGACATTATTTTGAACATTGTTGCCACCAACCTTGGCGGATAGTGATATGAATGCTAAATAAACAGAACATACGCGGCAATGGTGGTCAAATCCATCAACACATTTGTCACAACTTCGACAGTGTTTGCTGAATTTACGCACCTGCAGTACACACGCAAAAAGAAGAAGCATCCAGAGTATGTCAAAAGGTTGATACAAGAAAAGTATATCAAAAAGGCCAAGGATCAGAAACATCTATATTCATAATTGTGATCAGCAACATCTTTGTACATCTTTCCAAGGACAGAACAGCATAATCTCTCAACCTCTCCCTCTCTCCATTTACTTCCACCAATACCATGAATATGCAGCAAGAGACCGACACGGAGCGTAACACAGAGAAAAATCTTTTGGGTTAGACACGAAAGATATCTTCTTCAACAAATACTTATCTGCAATTCACAAGGTTCAAAATTGCACCATGAAATAAATGCATGAATCCACCCGGGGAGAAGAGGCAGTCTAGCAGACTAAAGTTGTACAATGATGGTGAGGATGGATCCACAAGAGAATGAGAGTTGTAAAGATGGTGCAGATTAGAAGCCATTTCTAAAACACTTGCAAGACTTGATAAGCTAGTTTAAGTTTTTTTTTTTTTTTGATCAGCGATAAGGTAGTTTAAGTTGGAAGGCATAATATAGCAATACAGATCCAGAGACATCACGCCTTCAAGTTTTTTGGGATTCAACTGTTGTTTCGAACCCATCTCCTAGGAAACAGAAGCGTTCCAGCTGTATAACATCAGCGGATCAATTCGAGTAATTTTTTTTTCAAAAAAAAGTACCTCAGCCTCGCACAATGTGCAGTACAATGCCTCTTCACCTGTGCCTTGTTGATCAGCTAACCCATCTTCTTTGCGGCAATCTTCATGTACAAACACTCCACAGAAAATTCCTCCAATAGAATCACAAAATGCCGTCTTACTAGGGGTCTCAAACTGCATTTCTGTTCTTCTTTCTTCTACTATAGAACCTTTCCTACTAGAGTTTACTTGTGACAAGGAACTTCTAGAAGCTGATGAAGGAGAAGAATGAGTCGCAGTGCCGAGTTCATCAAAATTTCCAGACTTGGTTGGTAATTCAAGCTTTGAATTATGTACATTCATTATCTCACCGCCAAATTTAAACATAATGCCAGGATCTGCAGGATTGATTGCTGTGGCCCGCACATAAAGAACGAAAACAAGTAGTGCCTGCGGTACCGTAAGAAAAAGAGCACCATCACATATAGTACTCATTCCAAATGATTCTGATCCAGAATACGGTTTTGTCCACTGGTTAAGCATTAACTATTAGGAACAAAGTTACTTTTGTCCACATTTTCAGTCCACCTTTCCTTGGTGAAAAATAAACAAATAGAAAGCACAGAATTAACTACAAAATTTTCAATCCTCGTCACTGATCTAGAATTTCTGCGAGGAGCTCCATTTGGGAGGAAACTCAGGTTCTTATCAAGGTTGGCCTTGGCAATTACAGTTAGCCTCTTGTCTCCACATGGTGGGATAGAACTATGACGGTCAGGCAATTATATACCATGTAATTTCTATACTAATGCTTTTTACAAGTTTGTTTTAATCTAGAGTTCTGTATTGTTGAATGAAGCTCTGAAATCCCAAAAGAGACATCACAGTGGCCTACAGTCTCATCTACTTCTAGTGAATTCGGTTTGAATTCAGTTAGTTTCTTCTCCTTGCCTCATTCAAAATTAAAGAGTACCAATAATCACAGAAACGACAATGCGTAACTCTGATGGCAGTAACTTTTCCCACTATTGCCATCATAATCGAAATAAAGCATAAGATGGATGAAAATTGTATATTACAACAATTTCATGCAAACCTTATGCCACAAATTTACTACCCGTGTTCCCTTAGAAAAAAGTAAAGCATGGTCCAAGGTAAATTTGAGCTTCTGCATAGGGCCTTGATTTTCTTCTAGTGCTCTGAACATTACTAGGACTACTCCCAAACAAACAAACAACAGCAGAACCCATGTAGTCCCCAATCATTAGTAGGACTACTCCCAATCCATTATAAGCTATGAAATGCAACTGAAAATAAATGCTGAAAGCGGAACCTACTATTCATGTCTACCTACCACTGGTGAGTAGAAGGCTACCAAAGCGTACTCCCAAATGCGGCCTCCGAGGAAAGGTGCAAAGAAAGCATAGAACGCAACCACCAACAAGCAATACACTGTTATCGCAACAACCTATTCAAAAGAAAGAGAAAATATTCACCAACAATCATTTGCAAATATGAAGACGCAGATATTCATTAAACTGAAACCCAACAAGATGACCAACTCTATGTAGCATATACTAGGTTTGGCACATGTACGTGCCAGTAAACCCAGTAAAAGAAATGTGGTAGGGACTAGGAGAAAAAAGCAAGCAAAAAATCAGTACAAAATAAGTTAAGATTGCAACTCCAACAACAGAGTTCTCACAAACAACCTCATGCTTTATAACAAGTTCAATTCATCTTTGTAGGGCATATATGGTGATTGGACTTATGATCAAGAGGCATTGGAGGAAAGGGAAAGAAAAAATTAACGAAGCCCTTGAAGTGCATTGAAGAAGAGTGGAAGAGTGTTATTGCACTTGTATATGGAAAGAAGAAAATTGACCAGAAAGTTCACGATAGGGCCCAGTCCAGGACTGTCTAAGAACATTAAACGAAATTTGACGTAAACAGTGATCTAGCAGCTACGTTTAGTGCTCACAACCCGAAAACAAAATTTCGAATGCATTTCTAAACGATTAATTATATTTTAAGCTAAGAAGAGTCCTCTTTCAAATAAAAACAATTTTACATGTTATTTTGTCTAAATACATGTAAAAAGTACCTTCAAGACATTGCAACCGGAAAAAAGCACGGGTAAGACAAGAAAAACTTCTTGGCGCAAGTCTTGTATCTAACTAGGGACGAGTGATCAAAATAGTTTCTAGTTATAAGGAGTTTTTTGGGAATCTTCAACTACCATGATAGGATGGATTAAGAAGGATATCAAAATTGATGCTTTAGTGGTGCTAAACCTTACCCAATAAAGACAATACCATGTACCCATGTAACCTCCTAGTGAAAGAGAGTCGTAAATCCCGTTGAGTTGCATCATGACCATTGGTTATAGAGAGGCCAAGGAAATGAGTGGACTGGTTAGCTAAGTTAGAAATATCGACTACATACGAGAACCTTCCTATGGACTACATACGTAACTCGACACTGACTAGATTGGGACCATGCCCCCCATGGTTATTTCTCCTCATGGTTTCGTTATCGGTTTCTCCATTGTGCTCTACCCAAATCGCTTTTCCAGATAGCAAAAACTAAAAAATGATGAGTGCATAACCAAAAAACAAGAGAACTAAATAAACAACACTTCATACAGTCCACGATGTTGTCTCATCAAAGGAAACACAATGGAACAACCTCATCTCCACAAAACACCTAAGAAAACAACCATGTTTAGACCCAGAACTAGAGCAAAATGTAACACCGAAACAGAGCAAAATGCACTAGATAATAGGCATTCTGGTATGGCAGGAATACTAATCTTTAGGTCGAACACTACATAGGAGCAATACTATCTGTGGGTATATGATACACCCCACATCCGGATGCGCCTCCTCCATAAGCTCTTCCAGTGACCCATTCTAGGAAGAACGAGGTTCCCTCCATGATCCGATTATGCCCGCACACTCATTTTGTGACATGAGTATATGTGCGCAAGGGAACATTAATGTGGGTATACGATATATCCTGCATCCAGATGCACCTTCTCCACGAACCCCACCAGCGACCACCTCCAGGAGGAGTAAGGCTTCCTCCACAATACTCACCTCCAAGAGGAGCAAGGCTTCCACCACAACCATCACCTCCAGGAGGAGCAAGGCCTCCTCCACAATACTCACCTCCGGGAGGAGCAAGGCTTCCTCCACGATCCTCACCTCCAGGAGGAGCAAGGTTTCCTCCATAACACTCACCTCCAAGAGGAGCAAGGCTTCCTCCATGGTACTCACCTCCGGTGGAGCAAAGCTTCCTCCACAAATTATACATTGACTTCCTCCACGAACCTTGCCTCCGCCGAAGCAAGCTTCCTACACAAACTCCGCCTCCGGAGGAGCAAGGCCTCCTCCAAGAACTCTCCACCCATGGAGGAGTGAGGTCACCTCTGGGCACCTCACCTCCTACTTAATACTTTTAAGACTCTACAAATACTTAAAGGCAACTCTATACACCGTCCCTAAGCCGGGAGCAGGGCCTAGGTATCTCGCTCGGGACCGAAGAAGTAATGTGGTTTGGAGGCTAGAGCAAAGGGTTTGTCAAGGAGGACGAGCTTGCCTCCAGTGAGCTCTAACTTGACCGGTCCTAAAGAGAGGGGGCGTTGACCGCCATCTCAAAAGAAGTATCATACCTACCGTCTGGCACCTTGGAGTCCGTATCATACCTACTGCCTACCTTGGCAGACGATACGATCTCCATGTATCACCGAAATAGCCTTTGTTGGTTCCTTGATTTCAAGCTCCAAGGCCTGACTTGGGACTAAAAGAGGAAAGCATGTCAACCTCCACTCTACCACCAACGGGGAAGAGCCTCACACCTAGCTCTCTCATCTCCAAGGCTCATATATAAGGAGAATCACAACTAGCTATCCGCAATACCGACGCAGCTATCCGCAATACCGACGCAGCTATCCCCAATACCGACGCATCTAGGTCAACGTTTTCTTGGCCAATCTCAGCCTTTAACTCCAGGAGTTCCACAACCTCTTTCACATGGTCCATCGTTTGAGAAGTAGAAGCACTAGCGGCAGCCTCCGGCAACGTGTCAAAACCATCTAACACGGCACTGAGGTCAAGGAGTTCCACCTCCGGCAATGCGTCAAAACCATCTAACACAGCACTGAGCTCCAAAATCTCCTTGTCCATAAGAGCCACCTCAGATCGTAGGGCATCATGCTTGACGTCTACGTAACCAATTCTTGCGTCAAGCAACTTTTCCATTCGTTCCAACTTGGCCATTTTTAGCACTTTGAGTGGTTTATCGGTGAAATCTTCCTCCATCTGTATGATCTCATCATCAACGTTGTCGCCGGCGGGCTACAGGACGAGTCAATTACTCCACTCATCTTCCAAGCCCTAGGTCGACACCAAATGTCGTCTCCTTCTCTCTGGTATGTCTCGCTCGCGCGCATCTCTCTCCCTTTGTGCGTGTCACTCTCTTTCTGTCGCTATATATATATATAGCTCGGCATCATCTCTCTTTCTCCCCGCAGCCCGCCGGCGACGACGTTGATGATGTGATCATATAGATGGAGGAACGAATGGAAAAGTTGCTTGACGCAAGAATTGGTTCCTTAGACGTCGAGCATGATGCCCGACAAGGAGATTCTGGAGCTCAGTGCCACGTTAGATTGTTTTGACCCGTTCCCGGAGGTGGAACTCCTGGAGTTTAATGCCATGTTAGATTGTTTTGACGGGTTGCCGGAGGCCGCCGCTAGTGCTTCTACTTCTCAAACGTCGGACCATGTGAAACAAGTTGTGGAACTCCTGGAGCTCAAGGCTGAGATTGGCCAAGAAAATGTTGACCTGGATGCGTCAGTATTGCGGATTGTGCGGATAGCTATCTCCAAGCCTCACGATCTTTAATCTATCAAGCAATCTGTATGATGAGCTATAACTCAACAGGAAAATCACAACACAAGGCCTAAGGACACATCAGAAACAATTTCAAGGATTTAGAACTTAATGGAATAATCTTCACAAACAATACGACCAAGTAGGTGGAAAACAATTAAGACGTGAAACCTTACATTTTGTACCATATCTAAGCATTTCGAATTATACGGACCAAGAAATATGGTCAAACTTCAGAGATAAAACAAATTCGCAATAATAATCTATGGCCAAACACGTCGAAGAGCTGAAGGCAACCATCAACAAATGCCATACAATTTTGAGTAGAATTTTTAACACGGGAACGCCCATAACAACTATTTCAATTCAAACAAATATCAAACAGTACCCTTTCTAAGATGACCCACATAGCAACGACTGAAATATAAAACAATAATCTTTTCCTCCATTTCTACCATTAACAGCCATAAACCAATTCAGCAAACTACTAACTGAAGCAAACCCAGATCAGTAATTTCTAAACAACAGCCAAAGGACAGTAAGATCTGTAAAAGTAGCAGGTAGAAAAAGATAGAATCGAACCTGAAAGGTGTGAGCTGGCAACTGCCATCCGTGTTTCCTCACCATAACTGCCTAAATATCACAAAAAGAGAAGTGGGAAAGCTCTACTCCCACCCAATTCAGGCCTAAAATAGACCCACCATATAAAACCAACCCTAACCCACTTACTCAGAGGGAGAGAAAGAGAGTAACATGTAACCTCCTTCACTGAAAACCCAAAATGCAAAACTCAACATCCAAGAAAAAACCAAAATTCAACACAAATGAGGCAGAATTTGTTTTGGTGAGAGAGAGAAAGAGAGAGAGGGACAAGAAAAAACAGCTGAAACCTTTTCACTGTGAAGGAAAGAAACAAAATTTGTTTACAGAGTTACTGTAGAAATTAACGAAAAACAAAAGAAAAACAATTTAAAAATTCCGATGAGTGTGAGGTCATGGGAAAGCAGGTCAAAGGGGAAAGGGACAAATAGAGATGGGAGACTAGGAGGAGTTTTAGAAAGAACGGACAAAGCTTGGAATAAAGAAAAGACGGCGAATAGGGTTGGTGAGAGAGAGAGAGAGGACGTGCGCCGAGCCAGTTTGAAGTGGTGCTAGTAGTACGTAGGATTTAAGTAGACCAAGAGGTAGTAGGCCAGTAGGGGAATAACATCAATATTGGACCTACGTGTATGTATATTCTCCTCAACTATTGTCTTTTCCCTTTAAATTCGTTCATTTATGGGTTTAATTCCTTCATTTATGGGTTTAACCCTTGTTTTATCTGTAGATCTTAAATCATGAACTTACTTATAACATTAAAAATAGTACTCCCTCTGTCCCAATTTATTTATCCCAGTTCTATTCTAACTGGATTAAAAAATTAGTTATATCTTTAAAGTGATAATAAATTTTATATCCAATATAGATCTCGATTTGTTATATAATTCAATGTTTTCGAAATCAATTAAAATATTATAAATTATAAGATATAATTAATTAAAAAGTAGCACGAACTCCAAAAAAATGACGATTAAATTGGGACGGAGGGAGTACGATTTTTCATGCCCAGTTGAATATATTTCTTCATTGTTTGCAATACTACGGATTCGCATAGAAAACCATCATTAATCTTTGTAACTATTTTGGTAAGGGTCATCATCAAGCCGGGTCGGGCCAGTCTGCCAAGTTACTACCCAAGTTCGCCCACGGGCCAGGCCGACTGGGCTTTTACTTTTTGCGAGTCGGGCTACCTCCTATAAATTGAAGTCCAAGCCTGGCCCACAGGCTAGCCCGATTGACTAGATAGTGGGCCAAAAACCGAGTGAGCTAGCAGGCAGGCTTAAATTTCCTTGGAGAAGGGGAAAAATAAAAAAAGGATTTTGTGGGATTTTGGGCTAATGGGTGGGCCCGTGTGCGGGCTATTGGGCGGTACCACAAGCGGGCTCATGGACCGGGCCTACGGGCGGACCGAGTAAAAATTCATAGGCCCGAACCCACCCATTACAAACTACGGGCTGGGTCGGCTCGCCTGTTTCACGGACTCGAGCTGGGTAAAAGCCCGATCGGCCGGGAGGCCTTCATGCTAAATGATGACCCTTATATTTTGGGTTGCGTTGGTAGTTCTGTTATTGTAAAAGTGTGTTTTTTATGGTAGACATGTGAAGTTTTTGCCGTGAAAAGTGTAAGAATTCTAAATGGGAGTGCACGGTGGTTGCTGATATATTTCTTGAAAGAGAGAAACTTGATAGAGATAGGCAAGAGCGGATTGAATGGTTATTTAAATCAACGAACATTGTGATTGACACGAGTAGTGTAAAAAAACGACAAACTGTTTGGTCGGGTGTAAATGTACGAGTCTTTTTTAATGTTAGATCTATCTCTCAGTCCCCCATATGACTTATTATAATGTTCTCTTCTTTATATTTTCGAAGATTCGCTACTTTTTCTTATTTTTCTGACATGTACAAAAATAAAATATCGAGATTTTAGTAGCTTGTGTTTCCGTCAAGATAAACACTACATCGTTGACCTTATCTCAACTAGTTAATTCCGCTATTTAAAAAAATGAATAAATCTATCTTTCTTTGAGTAAATAAAGGTGCATTAAACGTAATGAATTTTTAGTTTCGAGCTTTTCGACATGTGAACTTTTTATTGAAATGCCAAATGGTAGCTGCGAAGTTGCAAACCAATTGTCTTTCATGATCTCTAATGTGAACATCAACGCTAGCTTGACTTGTATCTTAACGGCTCCATTCGTACCGAGTTTCATAAAGGCCCATACGGTCGGAGGGACCCAAGCAACAAGCCAACAACTTGTCAACAAGCTACGCCCTTTGATCTTGTTTTTCCAGTGTGATGTCTAGAGTTCACATTCCACTTATTTGACCATTATCCTTCGGTAGAAATTCTATATTCATCTCAAATTGGTTTAAACTTTATCCTTTAAATTGGTTTTGAGATGGATATAAAGTTTCTACATGGAATCAGAGCGGGTTCGTTCCACCCCACATTTAAAAACAAAAAAAAAATTTACAATTCACACCCCACGATAATAGACCAGCAAAAACGTTGTACGATAATAGAACCCAAAAATGGCCACACGTGAAAGACCTCAAACGCGGCTGCACGTGAGGGGATGTTAAAGAAATAGAGTTTCACATTGCTTGAGAGTGGAATGGGTGATCACTTAATAACATTTGAGATCTCTTCACTCATTGCCAATTAGTTTTGAGATGGATATAAAGTTTATATATAGTATCAGAGCGAGGTCCGTTCCACTCCACATTTTATAAAATTTACAATCCACACCCCACGATGATAGACCAGCAAAAAGGTTACACGATGATAGGACCAAAAGTGGCCACATGTGACAGACCTCAAACGCGGCTGCACGCGAGGGGACATGTTAAGGAAATGAATCCCACGTTACCTCTCCACTTATTACCAATTGGTTTTTTGGGAGTGAAATGAGTGATCACTTAATAATATTTGGGACCTCTCCACTCATTATCAATTAATTTTGAGATGGATATAAAATTTCTACACTTCGCACCTCTGGTCAACTTATCTTTACTTTTTCTCCATCTGTATTTTGTTCTTCCCTCTTCTTCCACTTCTACTTATAGTACTACAATCATTACCATACAAACGATAAAAAAAACAATAAAAAATCATTACCATACAAGTATTAGCCTCTCTGAATCATCGAACATGAACCTTAATTGACCTTTGTTTTTGTTTTTTTTTAATCCGTTAATTGACCTTCTTAATTTGGGATTCCAAATTTCTTGGACATAGTTTATAATAAATTTTCTATATCTATCTTTTTTCACTCATTGTTCTTAAAAATCTCCCTCAAAACCACCAAATGAACATAGAAGCTCGAATGAAGGGTTTGACACGGAAAAAAAGAAAGAAAGAGGGTTACTCTTTGTTTTCTAGATTGCGCAAAGAAAAGGATGCAAAATTAGAAGAAATGAATAGCAACGATATTGTCTCCGCTTCATAAGCTACAAAATCAATGTAATAACCAATGCAACTTGAAGGGGTTGTCTTGGTGGTATTGAATTGGAACATATAGGTTTGATCCATCTTGATGTTTCAGATTTGATTTTTTATTCCCAACAACTTTTGGGCCATCTCATCCCATGCATATGAAGCGACTACGAAAAGAGCTGTAGAGATTAGTCTGATGTGCGGAAACTGGCCTGAGACATCATGCATTACTAACAAAAAGTTAAATTAATTTGAAGTACGCAAGCTGTCCCGAAACTACCAAGCTAGTGTTATAACCAATGCAACTACCAAGCTTGGGCATTGATTTCAATCCATCTCCAATGGCATGGTCTCAAGGTCAATTCCCTACATGACGTTTATGGAGCTTGGGATCTTTGTTGGAATGGCAATAGGTTTGTGTTCAACGAGGCTATTCGGCTCATCATCTAACTATTAGGAGGCTATAAAGCACAATTATTATGTGATTCACAGGAGTGGCGATTATCCTCATACCCAATAGCAATGGATACAAGAGTGTTTGGATTCTCTCTTTCGAGCTTTCCTCCGAATAGGGTTTTGCTTGAGGATCAATTTATAAGTACTCCTATATTTTTTTAAACAATCTTGGTCGTTCATTTTTTTTTGCTTTTGAGTTTTTTTTTTATTAAAATTTTTACTTGCCCAGATGGATGATAAATCTAAATTTTTTCCCGCAAATCTGATAAATCTCCTTATTTAAAAAAACACCAACAATTTTCTTTTGGGCACAAACTCAATAAAATTTTTACTAGTGAGCGAATTAACCAGTCCAATGGACTTGTTCGAAGAAGCCAGAGAGTTGCTATGAGTATTTGAGTGCATACAAGGGGATACGTATTTGCCATCTGTTTCGAGTTTTATAAAAATTGATCTAAACTATTTATTTTATTCAATATACGTTATTTGGGGGCCATGGAAAGTATCAGCTTAATTGAATATCTGTATGAAACGTCAATTTTTTTAAAAAAATTAGCAGCTCGAATCATCTCTTTGGGACAAAAAATATATGTCAAAAGACTTATGTACGTGAGGTATGTAACATGTACACCTACTCATTCTTTTCGTTCCAAGAATCATCTCCCTGCCAATTCCAAACAAATTAAACAGTGCTATATGGGCAGATTTTTGAAAACAGACAGCACGTATAGATGGTTTTTGGACCTGTTTTGGGTCCTACAAAGATGATCGAAATTGCTCATTTTGTTTAAAACATCTTGTTTAAAGTCACCGTAAAAAATCAGCTCATTTGGATATCGGTAAAGGGGTTTACGAAACACCCAACTTTGCAGCTATGTTCGAATCAAAGTTGGGTGTTTCGTAAACCCCCTTGCCGATATCCAAATGAGCTGATTTTTTACGAGAATCTTAAAAAAAATGTTTTGAATAAAATGAACGGCTCCGATCATTTTTTTGGAACCCAAAATAGGTCCAAAGTCCATCTGTACGCTCTGTCTGTTTTAAAAAATCTGTGTCGGTAGCAGTTTTGAATTCCAAAACCCATTTCGCATACATGATGTACTTACCCTGAACGGAAATTGGTGAAAGAAATTTGCTTAATTTCAAAAGAATTTCCCATTACATAGAATCATAGATTAGGAATTTAGGGCAATCCTCTTTCTCCCCATTTCTCCCTCATCTTTTCCAAATCTCTCCGCTGTTGATAAAGTAATTTTAGAAACTGTGTGGGTTTGAAGATAGTAGTAAGCAATTGCGCTGATGGCTGATGCTATGGAAAGACAAGGTCAGTTCTCCCTCTCCCTCTCCCTCTGTGTGTGTGTGTGTCATCACCGAGCTCTGTAGCCGCCGCGACCGTGATCATCATTCAGAACGGCAAAAGATTGAATTTTGAGGAACTAAATCGGTGCAAATTAAACGCATACAAAGTGGGTAACTTTATTTGGGTTTTCTTAACTGAACTCGCAATTTTAGGTCTAGTGATAAACCCTAGCTGTGTGGTGTACATTGAAGCTTAACTGGTTCGTGGATTTCGAGTCCACAGCCCATTTCCTCCATTTTTGAGATAAGGGTGGGATAAAAAAAAGATATAATTTGTCCTTCTTTTCCCTTCATTTCTCACCAAATTACTCGACCCAAATCAGTTATTTGGCAAGAAATTCTAATCCTTTTTCCCTATTCTTTTTCAAATCCCTCAATCCAAAGGGGTGGTTAGTGATGATTTCATCGCGGATGAACAGTTTTTGATTTTCCCAAGCTCACCTTAAGCCTATGTTTTTTAGCTACTTCAAAAAAATAAATTGCCTTGAGTGTCAATTTTGAAGCTTTACAAGGTTTGAGCTTGTATCAAGGTTAGATGAATGTAGTTCTCTCTCACTCTCTCAAATAATTTAGTTGGCAAAGATTATTTATTTCTTTTGAATGGGGTTATTTGTTTCCTTAATGGGCTTTCAGTTGGGCTTAGTATGATTGTGAGTTTGTGTCCCGTTTGATGTAATTCAGATACTTGTATTCTTGGCTTAGTATGATTGTGAGTTTGTGTACAGTTTGATGTAATTCAGATACTTGTAATCTTCTACCGCTTGTAATAAATAAATAAAAATGTATGATACTTTTCCCTTTTTTTCACCACTTGATTCCTTGATCATTAACTTAGATTTATTTTGCTTTTAGTTTACCTTAAAGTGAAAGATGATTGGATATGAGGTTTGTACTTGTACATTTGCAATTTAGCTTGCTTGCATGTTGCACTGAATTTATGTTTAGTGCCCTAAGACTAATGTGAATTGCGACCAAATTTTGAATGGTCTTTCGTTGTTTGAATTGTGTTTCTAACCCTCTCTATCCTTGGGAGGAGTTTATAACCTTTATAATGTGCCTTTGTTTTACAGGGATTTTTGTGGCTAACTGGGGAGGACATATTTTAATATAGGAATCTTTGACTACCATTTTCTGTAACAAATGTGGTTGGCAAATCGTAGAATTGGAGTTGAGAATAGTGGCTGCTAAATGAGTAGAGACATGGTTGATGTTGCAGAAGAAGCACATGATAGAGATGGAGCTATTGTTGATAACCCGAAAAGGGATGGCCTTGTTATTGATGGGGATACAGATTTGGAGCCACGTAATGGTATTGAGTTCGAGTCACATGAGTCTGCATACTCATTTTATCAAGAATATGCCAAGTCTATGGGATTTACAACATCAATAAAAAACAGCCGTCGCTCGAAGAAATCAAAAGAGTTTATAGATGCCAAATTTGCGTGTTCCAGGTATGGAGTTACACCAGAATCAGATGGTGGTAGCGGTAGACGGCCCGGTGTGAAAAAGACAGACTGCAAAGCCAGCATGCATGTGAAGAAACGTAAAGATGGCAAATGGTACATTCATGAATTCATAAAGGAGCATAATCACGAGCTTTTGCCAGCCCTAGCATACCATTTTCGGATTCATAGGAATGTAAAATTAGCTGAAAAGAATAATATTGACATTGTGAATGCTGTTAGTGAGCGGACAAGAAAGATGTACGTGGAGATGTCTAGACAATCTGCCGGGTATCAAAATCCACTTTTGTCTCTCTCTGATAACAAAAATCTTTGTAATCTTACGGATGACGTAAATTCTCAATTTGATAAAGGGAGGTTCTTGGCTCTAGAGGAGGGGGATGCGCAAGTTATGCTTGGCTATTTCATGCACGTCCAGAAGGAGAATCCCCATTTCTTCTATGCGATAGATTTAAATGAAGACCAACGGCTAAGAAATTTGTTCTGGGTTGATGCTAAAAGTAGGAGTGACTACATCAGTTTCAATGATGTTGTTTTCTTTGACACTAGTTATATTAAAAGCAACGACAAGATGCCATTTGCGCCTTTCGTTGGGGTGAACAATCACTATCAGTCCATGTTACTGGGGTGTGCATTGCTCGCAGATGAGACTAAATCAACATTTTCTTGGGTAATGAAGACATGGCTTCGAGCCATGGGTGGACAAGGTCCCAAGGTAATAATAACCGATCAAGATAAGGCCTTAAAGGGAGCCGTTGAAGAAATTTTCCCAAATGCACGTCATTGCTTCTCTCTTTGGCATGTCTTGGAAAAGATCCCCGAAGCTCTTTCTCATGTAATCAGACGGCATGAGAATTTTGTTAGAAAGTTCCACAAGTGCATTTTTAAGTCGTGGACTGATGAACAGTTTGACATGAAATGGTGGAAGATGGTAAGTAGATTTGAACTTCAGGAAGATAGTTGGATTCATTCCTTGTATGAGGATCGGAAAAAATGGGTGCCTATCTTCATGAGGGAGACATTTTTAGCTGGAATGTCAACAGCTCAGCGTGCTGAAAGTGTTAACTCTTTCTTTGACAAATACATTCACAAGAAAATTAGTCTGAAAGAGTTTGTAAAGCAATACGGGACGATTCTCCAGAATAGGTACGAAGAGGAAGCCATAGCTGATTTTGATACATGCCATAAACAACCTGCATTAAAATCTCCTTCACCTTGGGAGAAACAAATGTCAACAGAATACACACATGCAATATTCAAGAAATTTCAAGTTGAGGTTTTGGGCGTAGTTGGTTGCCATCCTAGGAAAGAGAGTGAAGATGGAACAAGTGTTACATTCACAGTTGATGACTGTGAAAAGGATGAAAATTTTATGGTGACATGGAATGAGGCTAAATCAGATGTTTTTTGTTCATGTCTTCTGTTTGAATACAGAGGTTTTCTTTGCAGACATGCAATGATTGTTCTCCAAATTTGTGGTCTTTCAAGCATACCATCTCACTATATTCTGAAGAGGTGGACTAAAGATGCAAAGACCAGGCAATCAATGGTTGAAGGAACAGAACGAGTACAAACTAGAGTGCAACGGTACAACGATTTATGCAAGCGAGCCATTGAACTGGGTGAGGAAGGGTCATTATCTGAAGAGGGTTACAATATTGCATTTCGTGCAGTAGTTGAAGCTCTAAAGAACTGTGTGAATGTTAATAATGTTAAAAGTGCTGCAGAATCTAGCAGTACTGCACTCTGTCTCCGTGACATTGAAGAAGAGAATCAACGAAGCCTTGCCGTTAAAACGAGTAAGAAAAGGACTCCAACAAAGAAAAGAAAGGTTAGTTTGTGTTGGATCCTTGGTCTTCACGTATTATGCTTAAGGTTCAGTGTGATTGAGCGAGAGAATTGCTAAAGAAGACCTGTTTACATTTCAGGTACAAGCGGAGCCCGGAGGTATACTTGTTGAGCCACAGGACAGCTTGCAGCACATGGTTTGTTCTATTGCCTATTTCATGACAAGATTATTCGTTTAATCGATATGGTTTGGATGACAATAAGGCTTAACGTACTCTATCCCTGGGCGCAAGCTGCGCACGTTGTGAATCCTAATGGACCTACTAACTTGGTGAATCCAATAATACTGGTTACCTATATTAGACTTGTCACTTGAAAAACATATAGTTAATATCTTAGTAGCAGGGATTGTGGGAAATAGACTTGCGCTTGACGCAGGAGTGCAGGTTTGAGCTCCAAAGTGAGATTCGTGATCGGAGCTCGACTCCGGCTAGTGCGATACTTATATTGCTGTGTTGTTTCTAAAATATTGGAGTATATGTTTAAATTTTTATGATTGCACGAGGACCCAAATATGTAGGGTTTTGAATTCATA
Organism: Rhododendron mucronatum var. ripense; assembly: GCA_019656295.1. Taxonomy (NCBI): domain Eukaryota; kingdom Viridiplantae; phylum Streptophyta; class Magnoliopsida; order Ericales; family Ericaceae; genus Rhododendron; species Rhododendron mucronatum. Next base: position 1,415,233 of record BPLT01000039.1, on the reverse strand, counting down.
CTTCTAATTCCTCTAACTTCTCTCCCTCCACTCTCATCCATGAAATACCAATATCGCCGATTCTCAATTTATTTGGAGTCTCTTCTGCTTTTCTTACACTCTCCATCGAAAAGAGAGTAAATTTGAAGATTGTACACCCATCTATTTCCATTGAATTCCAAACTCGAATTCTCAGTAGTCAGTAATCAGTTTATCCCTCTCGGGTAACTTAACTCGATTGTGTTACTTATTTTAATACTTTAATGTTTTTCAAACGTGACAAATGGTAGTGTTCACGTGTTATTGATAGGTGCATATATTTGAAAGCCGAGTAAACCTTATTTTCTTCCCATAATGTCTGTATGAATGAGTCATTATTCGTACTTTTCTTCTGTTTTCGTATATTTTCCTTTAGTATTATGTGGTTGAAATGGAAAGATACATATGTTCAATTGACTTTAAATAGTCGCTGAAATTTGGGAAAAATAGTAACTACATCGTAAGGATGATATTTACATCTCTCTTTGATTAAGTGGGAGAGTTAGCATACAATATCAAGAGAATCCTCTAATTCATTTGTTTTACCAATATCTTTGCACAATTTTGCTTCACTTAAGTTTTGTTTAGCTACAAAGTATTATTCAGGCATAAATAGTCCAATACTCGTATTATCCTACTGGAAAAAACTACTACAGGGCGTGGTAGGCCACACATAAATTCCATGCAATTTAGTTATTTTTTGTTTGGGGAAATTACAGTAAGCTCCTTTCAACTATACCTCGGTAACGAGTTGCCCCCTTTATCGTTTAACTCGGACACTTAACCCCCTCCATCTTTTTTCGCGTGACACTTAACCCCCTGCCGTTAGTGAGCCGTTAACAGAATTGCTGAAATTACCAATTTACCCTCTTTGGGCTATTTTTGTGGGTGGTGCTAAAAAAAGTTTTTTTTTTGTTTTGTTTTTTTTTCCTTTGGCTGCCGGTTTGGTTTGCCCTACGCTCATTCGCTTATTTATACAATAATCTTATTGTGTTAGTGGGTTTTTTAGTTAAATACTATTTTGGTTAATCTTTGATAAAGGAATCGGAAAAAAGAAAAAAAATTGATCAAATGTTTAAAAAAAAGGCCACTCAAATAAGCAATCAGGAAAATAAAATGTTTTGATAAACACTTTTCAAAACCTTGATTTAGTATTTTAGCCCAAGAAAATAAAGCTCAAGTCAAGACCAAGACAAAAAAACCCAAAAAAAAAGATATTTTGGAAGGAGATGTAAATATGTAATTTCTGGAATAGTTTTAGAATATTTAGATTCTAGAAGATGTTTAGAAAAAGGACATTAATAATGCCACGATGAAGGTTGCATTCTTTTTATTTTTGGAGCTTAACTTATTTTACCCTTTTGGAACTTAATTTAAAATACGTTTAGCCCATACATTCTTCTTAACATATTTTTGGAGCTTAACTTATTTTGTACCCTTTGGTAACCTAATGTAAAATAAGTTTAGTTCATGCATTCTTCTAAACGGAGAAATAAGTTAAGCTCCAAAATAATTTAAGAAGAACACAACTTAAAAAATAAGTTCAGCTTCATTTTAAAGGGAAAAGAACGCAGCTAGTCTTTTAGTGACACGACCTTTGGGCGCTTTGTCAGTTAGTCGTGTAGCCCCCTTTGGGGGTGACATGTCGCGGATTCGATTCCTTTGAATAAGAGATCAACCCCTTATGGTTATTAACTAAACTACTAACTCCACTGATTATATCGCCTCACCAAAAAAAAAAAAAGGTGAGTCTTGTGATTGCTTAACCCCACGGATTCGATTCATTTATATTTGTACGATTTCAAGTTTTAAATTGCTTTTGCATAATATCTTAATCAATACAAGTGATTGTGATTAGCTTAATTGTTGCCAAAAGCAACAATTAAATGTGAGCTATTTGTTTAGTTATATATATGTCCCCTTAATGAGCTATCATATAGGATTACTATATAGGATTACTGTAATTGTGGGCTTATATCCCGTTGCATGTAATTCAAATGTTTGTATTCGTTTGTCGCTTGTAATAAAAAAAATAAAAATTAATTAGCACAATATGGTCCACATTCTTAACCTTAGAAAGCGTAAAGTAACCATATTAAAATTATTATAGACCCATAAAATAGATGAAAAAACAAGAGTTCTAAAAAAAGAACGGGCTGAAACAGAGTTTCCTACGAAAAGTTATAAGCGAAACAAAAATAGCCCAAAGAGGGTAAATTGGTAATTTCACCAATTCCGTTAACGGCTCACTAACGGCAGGGGGTTAAGTGTCACGCGAAAAAAGATGAAGGGGGTTAAGTGTCCGAGTTAAACGATGAAGGGGGCAACTCGTTACCGAGGTATAGTTGAAGGGGGCTTATTGTAATTTCCACTTTTTGTTTTTGCACTTTCTTCAAACTGGAAAAGAGTTTTACTTGCATTAATTTATGTTAATTTGGATTATCTTGCTTGTAGGAGAACCTAAGCTCAGACGGACTAAACCTTAACGGCTATTATGGTGCTCAGCAGAATATGCAAGGACTGGTACAATCTTAATCTATATAATCATGAACAGCTGTGTTATTATCAAGGTGTCAGATTTATATTTCATGAATGGAAATCGTCATGATTTGTTTCTCGTGCTGATTGTAGCTACAATTGAACTTAATGGAACCACCGCATGATGCTTATTATGTCAGTCCAGAGAGCATGCCGGGCCTGGTATGTCTTGATGAACTCTTGACGATCTAAAAATATTCAAACGGGGAACTTTATGTATTTGCGTAATTCTTAAAATGGTTTTGTAGGGACAATTAAACTCAATGGCATCCAGCCATGGTGGTTTTTTTGGGACTCAGCAAAGCATGCATGGACTGGTATACTATCTTACTTCCTTCATAGCTGAATTTAATTCCTAATAAAATCGGTTTAAAAAGTTGATACCCTGGTGTCATTTTGTGAGGCTTCTTGAATTTTTACGCATTTTTTTTCATTCGTGTAGGGGCATTTAGATTTCAGGCCACAAACCAGTTTCAGTTACCACTTGCAGGTGAGTACTGGAGATGTGACATTTTCATGCTAGTTATGGAGTAATGGTTCTACTTGCTATGGACTTACCGGTTTAGGTTTTCACCCTATTGTCAGGATGACCCCAATTTGAGATCAAGTCATTTGCATGGCAATTCCTCAAGACATGCATAAAAAGATCCAATCGTGATGGTGGAAGTAGTAGCACTCCCCATATAATTTTTTTTTGGTAAACAGTAGCACTCCCTATATAATGAAGCTTCAAACTGGCTTATATTGCACCTGGGCATCGTGTGGTAATCCGAGACGTTGATCCACGAAAATGGTTCACCGATTCACCTGATGTTTACTTTGTAACATGAATGATCGGTACTTTTTTTTTACGCTGTACTGTTATTGTAATCCTCAAAGTGGGTAGAAAAAAAAAAGGGAATGCTGGCCCTTCCTCATCATTGAGCATCTTTGTGGGATGACAATTTGGCTGCAGGAGTAGTAGAGGACGTGATGTTGCTGACAAGAATTTTAGTTACTTACACAGGTGCTGAAACTGATTTGAAGAGTGTATAGTCTTTCTCCATGAATCAGAGATGGTAGATTACAAGTTATGAAAATTTGTTTAGCATAACTTACTGTAATCCATGTTTTTTTGTGGTTTTGCATATCTTAGGAAATACTTTATTACCATTTCATATGCATCCTTCCATAAAATGAATGCACATTAGTTTGCAATCGGATCTGGGGACCATGCTGTGCGCCCAGCATTGTGTTGTGCACGGTCTGGGCTATCAGATTGTGTATCCGACAGTTCGGATTTCATCTCAGCAATGGATGACCGAGCCGCGCCGTTTATTTTCAAGATGAGATCCGAGCCATCGGATGCACGATCTGACAGCTCGGAACATGCACCACGCGGTTACCCATTGGTTAGCAATCAGCTAAGGGAATTTTGGCAATTTAGATGATATATATATATATATATATATATATATATATACACACACACACGCGCACACACACACACTCCAAAATGAAGACCTTCACCCTTCTAACTAAACTAAGGAAAGAACGAAATGTTGACAATTACTCCCTCCTAAGTATTGGATCTCTTGCACAGCAAATATGTGGTAAATCGTACATAGCAAATGGTTATTGAATTAATTAATTTCGAAAATGGAAACAAAAACACTCCGTGCGTGTGTGTTTTTTGTCCCCCTTCCACATAAAATCTCTTCAACCATCACACATATTTCAAAATGAATCTCTTTCAACGTGGCGGATTTTCTCTACCTCTTTGCTTATAAGAAAAATGGTAGGGGTAACAACAAGTGCTTAGTGACCCTCCTTGAACACAATCAAAGGAGCATCAACTTATTGGAGAGTCCGTCTCGGAAAAGTGAAGGAAAACCATACATGAAGATACATTGACGTACTTGAAGACGGGATTGAGTCATCGCTTATCTTCTAATTTTTCTAATCAAAGGTTTGGATCTCTACTTTGTTCTCCTTTTATTTTTTATTTTTTTTTGCCCAAAAACATACATATTACATATTACTATTTGTTTCTTTATTTTTATTTTTTTCCCGACGAACTCGGGCGTTCGTGGATTGCAGTAGAGCCCCATCAGTTGCTTAGGCCAATGGGTTTCTTTGCTATTTCCTACTTTGCATGCTCATGTGTGTGTTGGATTTTTTTGTTTGACAAAAGGCAGAAGTTTTATTAATCCGACGGGCAAGAAACGTCTAACCATCAGAAAGTACGGAGCCTCATGAGGACAGAATGGAGGTCCACATGTTGGACACACCACTGGAGAGAGGGCTTTTCTTGCACGAACATGTGCAACCCGGTTACAATCACGTTTAACAAATTTTAACTCGCTCAAATAAAAGAAGCATTTGAGCACTAAACAATCTTGCACAAGAACCACTATATCAGACGGCGGGTTCTTTCTTTCGATTAGCACAATTCCTGAGAATCGACTCCTCATCCGATTCAATTAGCATAGTTGGATGATTCAGAGCAATTCCCAGATTCATTCCCTTGAGGATCGCTAAGGCCACTGCAACTCTAGGTGAGCAAATGCCTGCAGCATGAATCTTCAAAAGAATTCCAAACACAGCACCATTATCCTATCCCCTCTAGCTAGCCCACTGTGTTAGACTCCTTAGACAAGGTGGCATCGACATTAATTTTGATCGCACCTGCTTCTGGACGAAACCATTTGCCAGGCCCAGTTCCAACATTCGACACAATTATGGAGTCAGGAGAAACCTTTTAATTCGCATCCAAGAATTCATGAAAGTCTGCCAGTGCTTTTCCATTAACGGCTAGCTTCCATCGGCCATTTCGTTCCGCTGAAGACAATATCGTTCCACATTCACCATAGCCATGCACGTACCATGCCAACAGTAGGTACGTAAGGCCCAGCCCCATAGACGAAGAAGCAAGATGAGCTACGCTGACTCAGTCTTGAATACACATCCAGCAGTCCGGCATGTATCTTCACTCCTGTAACTCTACCGGTCTCAAGCGAAACGGACAGTGAAGCCAAATTTTCGTTGCAGGCTTGAAAAAGTATTTCTTGGGCGAGGGACTTATAACTGAAAAAAGGATGGAGGTGGCAAATTCGTTCGGGAGAAGATGTTCAAGTTCTGCACTCGAAAAATCAAGTCGAAAGCGGAAGAATCGATCTGTCGTCTTTTATTTAGAAGATGTGTAAACTGAAGTTTTCGGAGCATCATCATCTCCAATGCAATCCTTCAAAACCCATTTTGGACATCAATTCCTCTGTGTTGGCGGAAAATATAGTGCTTCAAGCCCATCCTCCATTTGAGAGGATTGTACTTCCATTTTCATCATCGGTATTTAGAGAATGAAAAAGTTCATACTCCATATTTAAAGAAATCGAGACAAAAAAAGAGGTGTTTTTGGAGGATAGGTTGTAGCAAATTCATCCTAAAAAATACTATCTCCGTCTAAAAATAAACGGTCCGCAAAACGAGAATTTAAAAAGTAATACTCTTTTTACAAGAAAAATTTTCAATTTTTTTCATAAATTTAAAGAACTAGAATATCTAATAAATTGCTGAATAAAGTTTGAATTTTTTTTGAAAATTTTTATTATTTTTTAGTTCTTATTTTGCGGACCAAATATTTATTTGGAGATAAACGGAGTAACTTTTTGGTTAAAACACTTTTTTGGTCAAAATAGTATTTTGGAATATTGATAGTAGATGTATGAGTTATAGATAAGACGAATAAAAAGAAACTAAAAGTAATTTTTTCAATTTTTTTTGTATATTTTCTTCAGGTTTTTGCATATCATATTTTCCCTTTTATAAACTTCACTAATAATTTATTTTTAAAAACTAACGAATCTAACAAAAAATTTAGAGAAAATGACTTTTTGGATTAATTTGAGCCAAACTACCAAATGTTCGTAGGGTGAAATGACATACTTGTCCGTTTGGAAGTTCGACCAATATTCACTTCCCCGCCTCTCCGTTCTCCCGTTCCCGCCGTCGTCCTTTGCCGCGCTTAAAACTTCGGGTGCTTTTCCACCGCCGTCCAACTCCATTAAAGTATGTACTCTCTCATCTCTCTCTCTCTCTCTCTCTCTCTCTCTCGTACCTTCAGCATGACTAATCAGTCCAATTACGAGGAACAAGTTAAGTTCGACCCAATTTGCAGTTGAAAAAGAAAACGCAACTGAATTCCCGTTTTCTTCTGGGTTTCTGGTTTTTTCCATCCCCAATCAAAATGCGTAGGTTTGGTTTTTCCATTTCGTACAGTTGTTTGTTCTTACGTCCAAATTGGAGATACTGGAAGAAAAAAAAAAGGGTTTTTTAAATAAACAAAATGAAAGGGGAGGTATGGTACTGTCTCCCCGCCATGGTGTATTACCTGTCACACCACACCACTATTTGTAGACGACCCCACAGCACCTATGTCCGGTGGTACGGTCCTACGACGTGTGGGTGGTCTTAGATGTATGTTTAGCGCCAAATAAGGGGCTATGGAGACTCAAACTTGTATCTGGGCCTCGTCCAACCAAGTCCGAGTTTTCACCACTAAACCAACCCCTCATTGGTGGGAAAATTGGTTTTTGTCCATTTATATACGCAGCCAATCGTACAAGGTGAAGTTGGGAATTGAAGCCCTTCTGAATCAAGTATTTTGTTGATTTAAGAAGATTCATAAAGTTCTTTAGTTGTGTATTTATGTGGCATTGAGTGCTGCACTTCTTTTTTTCTTTTCACTTTGAACTTTTGCCTCTGATTTAGCTAGTCTTCTTGGTACAAAAATAAAAAATAAAAAATTCATGAGCAGGTTTTTTTTAGGTCTGATTAAAGTCTCAGGGTCATTGATATCACAATCGCAACAATGTGTGCCGTGAGAACAAGTTTCACCGTTGTTTCTAGTCAATTATTTGCACTATTGACTTGAGTACTGTTGCCTTAATCCAGAACCTCTTTCTAATGGCTCACGGCATGTAGTTGTCCGGAGGGATCTCCCACTTTGTTAGTACCCAATGGTGAAACCTTAAGTAGCAATACGTAATTGATGTAGGACAATCTCTTCATAAATTCACTTGTACGTAATGACTGCCAACATGAGCGTGAGCTGGAGCACGAGTTTGAAAGCATCTTTCTAAAACATTCTAATTACTAAAATTCGCAAGAGCAAGGTTTGAGAGAGGAAGCGGAGGGTCTTACTAGAGGATTATGTGACCTAGCCCCTAACTCATCTTAATTGCAGCAGCAAAAGTGAGATTAGGAATTGGTTCTATTTATTTTTGTTGCCGAAGTGTTCTTATCCTAGAGTGTCTTAAGGGGTTTGTATGGGGTAACAAAAAGTAGGGCTTTTGTGAAGGAAAAAACTCCAAAAGATATGGCTGAAATAGAGGCTGTTTAAATTCTATTCTTGTAAAGAATGGAGAGCGATTTTTGAATGGTGGCCTAGGGCTGGTAAAGTTTAGTTTATTGTTGGTAAAACAAAGGTGATTCATATTTTTCTTGATATTTGAAATACGGATTGCACCTAGATTTCCATAGGGATCAGTGAGCACACTTGCAAGTAGAATTGCCTAACACGTTCAAAAGAGTTTGAAAAGCTTCACGGATACTCTAAACGTCTAGAGTCTGTTAAACTAGAAACTTTCCATGGATTAGAGAATACCTTATTCCAAATGGCAATTTGAGTTCTTACACCTACTGTTAGAATATCATACTTGAAGCCAATAGACTTGAATACCTTCACAAGTTCTATAACATATAAGCTGGATTGAAAACATTTCATGGCTTTATATTGATTTAAGAAAACTCCTTTTGGCGATAGGAATTTGACGGCTTAATGGGGGGCTCAAATTTTTTACCACTAAAACCTATCTGCAACAATGTCAAACTGATGAATATCAATCCAGTCACCCTCTTGACCCATAGGGATTAAGATAATCATGCGTGACCTTTATGGCCCATATCCAGAATTTTTCGAACTTCTTTAACAGATAACAGAATGCAAATTGTATTGTAAAGCGACTACTGACTTGATTATGCATGGTTCATCTCCAAATCAAGTGAATCTTGAAATAATGGTGCTTCTTTAGATTTTCTTTTGCTTAGCATTGATATCCTCAATATTTCCTGACCATATGATTTGGAATAAGTTTTAAGAAAGATCTTCTCATACCTAATCTGGACCTTTAGTTTGTAGTGTTTCCGAAAAGAGTGTAGAAATTTGGGCGTTAACATATTTATTATCCATTCGTTTTCACATTCAGGTATCTTGGTTAAATGGAGCTTCCGTGAAAAAATATCTCCACTATGGAGATTGATCTTGAGCTGCCTTCTGTCCAGGAGGACAAATTAGATACTGTTTCGGATGCAAATATTGGTCATTTTACAGATGTACTTCTTGTTGGAGAAGAGGAGGTAAATTCTCCAACAACTAGAAATGGTGCTAAGGGACTGGGACTAAACGCAGGTAAAAACATCAGTAGAAGTGGGGAGGAAGTGGATGAGGATGCTCTTGGAGTGAACACTGCCAGCAAGGAGAGCAAGAGTTATGAGCCCCAAAGGGGTTTGGAGTTTGAATCAAAAGAGGAAGCATATTCCTTTTACAGGGAATATGCAAGGTCTGTGGGATTTGGCATTACAATAAAAGCAAGTCGCCGGTCCAAAAAGTCAGGTAAATTCATTGATGTAAAAATAGCTTGTTCTAGGTTTGGTAGTAAACCGGATTCATGTACAGCTGTTAACTCACGATCATGTCCTAAGACAGACTGTAAGGCAAGTATGCATATGAAAAGAAGGCAGGATGGAAAATGGTTTATATTTGGTTTTGTAAAGGAGCATAACCATGAAATTTGTCCTTCTGACTTCTATTATGCTCTCAGTGGAAGGGGCAAGCAGCCTGGTATTGTTGCTTGTCAAAAGAAAGGACTGCAGTTGGCTTTAGATGAGGTAGATGTACAAGTTATGTTTGAATTTTTTATGCTTATGCAAGATGAGAATCCTAATTTTTTCTATGCAATAGATTTGGACCATGAAAAACGTATGAGAAACGTGTTTTGGGTTGATGCCAAAAGCAGACATGATTACAGCAAATTTTGTGACGTAGTCTTCTTTGATAGCTATTATATTAGGAGTAAATATAGAGTCCCCTTTCTGCCTGTCATTGGGGTGAATCATCACTTTCAGTTAATGTTGCTTGGATGTGCATTGGTTGGGGAGGAAACAATGTCAACTTTTGTGTGGTTGATGCGGACATGGCTTAGAGCTGTGGGCGGTCAGACTCCTAAAGTTCTTATTACTGATGAAGGCAAGTCACTGGAAGAAGCTATCACGGAGGTGTTTCCCAATACGCGGCATTGTTTTTGTTTATGGAATGTGCTGAGAAAGGTTCCTGAAAATCTAGGCCACGTAGTGAACAGGCCAGAAGTTTTCTGTAGGAAATTTAACAAATGCATTTATCGATCTTGGACACAAGAAGAGTTTGAAAAGAAATGGTGGAAAATGATGGATAAATTTGAGCTCAGGGAAGATGAATGGCTTCAATCACTTTATGCAAAACGTACAAAATGGGTTCCTGCTTATATGAGTGGTACATTTTTGGCTGGATTGTGTACAGGTGAACGTTCTGAATGCTCATCCTCCTCGTTTGACAAGTACTTGCAGAGGGAGACTTCATGTAAGGACTTTATGGATCAATACAAACTATTTTTGCATGACAGGTCTGAAGAAGAAGCCAAAGCTGATTGCGAAACACATCGCAAATCACCCACATTAAGATCTCTCTCTCCTTTTGAGAAGCAGATGTCTACTGTTTATACACGTTCCATATTCAAGAAATTTCAGGTTGAGGTTTTGGGAACAGATGCTTGTAGGGTGCAAAAAACATATGAAAATGAGGCAGTTGTAACATATCAAGTCGATGATTTTGAAGAGCAGCAGAGTTTCATTGTGGCATGGAATGAAGCAAACTTACACGTATCTTGTTTGTGCCGTTCATTTGAGTATAGAGGTTTTCTTTGTAGACATGCTTTAATCGTTCTACAAATGTCTGGTGTTTCTAACATACCTCCTCGCTGTATACTACAACGATGGACAAACGATGCAAATATCAGGCTATCCAGTAGTGAAACATCAAGTAGGTTTAGTTATAGGGTCCAACGTTTTAATGATCTTTGTAAACGGGCAATTAAATTGGGTGAAGAGGGGTCTTTGTCTCAGGAAAGGTACAATATTGTCATTGATGCTCTACAAGAAGCCATGGAACATTGCATGGGTGTGAACGCTTCTGTTAGGAGTGTTTTAGAGCCTAACATGTCGGCTACTCGAGGTTTCATCAGCACTGAGGAAGAGAATCAAAGTGAGAGTTTGGCCAGAGCATCTAAGAAGAAGAAAATTCATAAGAAGCGAAAGGTAAGCGGAGGCTCAATATTTAGGTATGCCTTTGCTATAACCATGTCTGATGTTTTGTGAAGGGATGGAATGCTCAAATTTGATCAAGTCTATATACTGTAGGTGCAAAGTGAGACTGAAGTAATAGCTAGTCTGGTGCAAGACTGCAACTTGCAGATGGTTTGCCACATCTTAATGCCGTTGACTCAAATTATCTGCAATAACATGTTCCAATGGATTTTGATATAATCCATATGACCTCCATTTATTTCGGCATGCTTGTGTGTAGGGGATGCTGGACTCCAGAGCACACATTGTTGACAACGCTTGTGTTCCTCAACAGCAGATGCCAGGGATGGTATGACTGTATCAGTCTAACTCTTTTTTTTTTTTCGAATGACGAAAGAAATTTTATTAATCAACATCCTAACACTGACCACCGTGGGTGGTAGCCTGGTGGGCAGGTGCCCCTTCACTCCCAGGCAAGGTCTCGGTTTCGAGCCTTGCCAGTGGCATGGGAGTGTGGGATAAAGCATTATGCCCACTTGTACCTAGGTGGTGCAGTGGTGACGGCTTGTCCTCCCAGACAGTAGCTATGGCTCAAACCGGACATTCCACAGTGGGTCGGGAGCCCCTATGGTCACGCCCAAGGGGAGTTGCTACGCTGGTTGCCCCCTCCCACCCTTTCCCCAGTCAAAAAAAAAAAAAAAAAAAACATCCTAACACTGACCTCAACATATTGCAAATTGAATATTTTATGTATTTCATTGAGGGGTGAGTCGGTGGCCACTGGTTTGGTGTTCGTTAACTCAACCTACTAATCTCTAGGTTGTGGGTTCAACTATTGACTACCACTTTGTGCATTTAATTGCATAGTAGAGCTTTTTACCCAATCCACTCCTCCCAGATACCCATTATTAAGTAGTAACTGGGTTTAGGAAGTAGGGGTGCTCAACAGAGTAGGTTGAGATTGGTACCTCATCGTTCACCCTTCACTGTAACTTATGATTCCGTAAGTTTCTTTGTGGATCTCTAAATTTCGTATTGATATTTGTCACAGGGACAAATGCACTCTTCATCTTTGATTCACAATGGCTATTATAGCAACCAACAGGGAACGCAGGGGATGGTATGGCACATAATAATGTCGATCCATTGGTGATTTTGCAAATTTATTGAATATTTCTAATACCATATTTGATTCTGACTCTTGGGTGTAATTTTTTCCCCTTCTTTCAAGGGACAATCAAATTCTATTGCAACGCGTATTGGTCACTATGGCCCTCAACAAAGCCTGCAAGGACTGGTATGCGAATTACATTCATCAGATTTGTACTCGAGCGCTTTGTTTTCAGTCGGTAATTTGGTACCTACCTTGAATTGGGTTTTTTCGCAGTTGCAAGGACCACTTGGTTTTAGAGCACCCACTATCCATGGGTATTTCAACATTCAAGACAGCTTGCACGATGTGGTACGTGTTTGAGTAGTCGCTTGAATCATGTCAATTGAACTTCATGCATATTCTTCATAACTGAGTTTCGTATTCTTATTTTAGGAGCAGTCTGTGGGTTCCAGACAGTTCCACGATGTTAGGTCCAAACATATGCATGATAAACATCTCCCGCGGTAGCTGCATTGGTGGGTTGTCTGCTTTTCTTTTTATGTTAAAGTGAGGAAAGATAGGAGTAGCATCCAGCAACGCGTTTAAGTTACTGTAATAACCTTATTATGGCTAAGTATAGTTAAATCTATCTATGAAGTAACCCTCTTAAGTCTCTCTCTCTCTCTCTCTCTCTCTCTCTCTCTCCCCTTTTTTATGTTGAGTTTTTTTTTTGTCCATATGCCTGACAGCAGAAGGGCGACGAAGGATTCATGTCGGCTTATAGGGCATGTTTTGGTTGCTAATTAACCGAAATCGCATTAGATTCTCTGTAGGTTGCATTGAACCTTTTTTTATTATGGTTTTGGTAACAGTTAGGAAGCTGTGCAAAAAGTAAAAAACAAGAGCCTGCAGGGAAGATCAAAGGGAAAAGAAAACAAAAGAAATACACGAGTTGCGTTCGTCACGAACGTCTGCGTGCATGTGTTTCCGTCAAACATTATATTCAGTATGAACCCCACATATATCTTTTACTCACTGAATGGGGTAAAAGAAGATAAAAGATTGTAAGTTCTTATCGGGTTCATTAGTTTTGGATCAAGATTTTCTTCGAAATATTCTGTGAATCTATCCGTTTGAATCCAACCTTGCCCATTATCGTCCCATTGCTTCCTTACCAACGATTCTGCAGCTCTAATTCTGTCATCACGACTAATTTATACATCTTTTATGCTCATCGAACAGTACAACATAAGCACAGGTGATTTTCCGGGAAAAGAATGACACAATTACAGACAATAGGTACAAGTATTGCATATGCAATGCGAAGTCTTTTGCCAATTCTGCTTCAATGAACATCGGATCTCTTCTTCACTCTGCACCACAGTCCATTCTTCGTGTGGATTGTTGCCCCGGTAACTTGCTCTACAGATTCTGGAGGTCCTTTCAGCTCGACGTCAAACTTCTGTAACAACATTGCCAATGCAACTGTGGATTCCATCAGTGCAAATTGGTCCCCAACGCATTTTCTTGGCCCTCCACCGAAAGGCAAGAAGGCAAAATCTGATATAATCTGATAACAGCACAATTTACGCAACATTAAATGGGATTAGTCATGGGAGAAACAAGAAAGGGGCTAAAGCAGCTGTGGTGTAAGACCTCGTTTGGGTATAATGCTCCAGGGCTTCGAGATGGATCAAAGCCAGCCCACCCTTCAATGCCTTCACTATTTCTTTGAGCAAGAAATCTCTCCGGTTCAAATTCATGGGGCTTGTCCCAGAAATATGGAGATCTATGGAGATTATAAACCTGGATGATAGGAGAATCTCAATTGGCCATGACATAGATAGGAAAACCCGAAAAAGAGTCGAAGCCCCCGCATGAATGTACTTAGAAAATCAAGTTCTGGTTATTTCATTTCCCATGTGAAAGATTTAAGGCTTTATTTTTGCATCTTAGATGCAGGGATTTCAGAGGGGGGTAAAGAAGGTTACAGGTTATTGTTCATTGGATGGGAACAAACAATAAAGTAGAACAGCTTAAATTTTCTTCTCCCTCAGCGAATCCCTCCACAAATCCAAGATGCAAATATAGCCTTAGAGAACCACATCTTCAACGTCTGTTGGCATCAAAGCAGTACAAAACAATAAGCTAAAGATGCAAGAAAAAGAACCACTTACAGAAACGAAGATATCGGTTCCAGCAGGAATCGCATACCCGTCTTTTTTACCCTTATGTCCTCCTGCACGATTGATTTGAAATTCAAGGGTTACCTAGTAATTCGTGGGATGAACTTCTCGTACATTAATTTTTGTACTTTCCTTCCTCTTCTTTTATTAACCCATCCAAATCAACAGAGAAACTGCACAACTACATTGAGTGTAGAAGTAAAAATACAACCCTGAATCCCTCTTGCCTCTTAGACTCAAATCACCTAGAGGAATGCGTAGGCTTGTTATATCCTGGAGACCATCCGGTCAGCAACCCTTTCGAAAACTCTCTTCAAGTGGGATTAAAAAAAGGAGAAAACAATTTTGATCCAGTTGCGAACTTGCATAAGTTTGATGGAACAAATTTTACTTGTTCAAGATAGGTAGAGGAATGTTACAAAGCTCCCCCTGTATTTTGCAACTTTTCCTCGAGAATTTTTGCAGTTCCTACTCTTACCGTTTTCTATTCGTATCCCAAAGTCATGTAAGAACGGTCTTTCTGAACATAAATAACAAAGGCAAAAGTAGATGTACAAGGGCAAATTTACCGCGCTAAGCTAGTGGTAATAGATATTCATGAGAATTTAACCCAAGACGACCTATCAAGTATCAATAGTTTTGCAAGTATAGAGAAGCTGCTAACTGAAATGAGATGAGAGATAATTTCTTTCTCCACTCTGGCCGACTATATGGTATATAATTATTCACATTATCAGATTATTTTCCCTCGGTGGAAAAAAACAGCCATTCCTGTCACAAAAGTTCATATTCATCACTGCCGTTATCTAGGATTTATACCTGGCAATGAATCTGACTTAAGAGAGCGTCTGATGAGCAATGGAGGCTGCGGAAACAAACGTAGACTCTCCACAACAATTAGTCTGATGAACCTGAAACGCGGAACATTTTTTATAATCACAGTTTGACCTGGAAGCAAATTGTAAATAGTACTAATAGGCTAAATTACAAATCAGAGAACTTGTAATTTTGTACAGAAGGTCTGAAATCCCAACCAAAGCATCAGAATAGTATGGTTGCCCAAGCAAAACAGTAGAAACAAAAATCCCATCCGCCATTACCTTGACTTATGAATAGCATTTGACAAAAAAATAAGAAAATGATTCAATACAATCGTGAGACAGATGATTGGTATGTACACTATATGATAAAATGGAATTTCACACCACATACCAAGCTCAACATCGTGACTGACATCGAAATCAAAGCCTTATCTTAGCCTACATGAATAATCCAATTTACCTTGAGGATACCCACCTCGATACGATAGAAATGGGAAATAAAAAAGTGGGACCTGGATAATAGACTATCCACCATTAATAGAAAAAGGTTCATAGTTCATACAAGAAGACTGTAACTCACTCTAGTTTCTTAAGTGAATCGAAAGTTGGTCTCCCCTGACCAAGCACTGTGTCAATCTCTGATTGAGCTTTCTTCATTTTAGAAGGATTCTGCATGAAAACAAATTATTTTATAAGCATGGCTACACTTGTTGGGAAATCTTACTGACACAAGTGAACAGAAAAACTGATTCATGATGATTGGAACTCATTTAACTTGGAGAGAGCCATACTTGTGCTAGAAGGAAAACAGCCCAAGTAAGCACAGCAGCTGTTGTTTCATGCCCAGCAATAAGCATTGTCATCAAGTCATCCCTTAGCTGTTAAAATCAAAAAAGTGCAAAATAAAACCATAGGAAATATAAACATCAAGAAAAATATAGGTCAAAAATAGTTTTCCAAATGACAAAAAAAGGGAAGATTTGGCCAAGGGAGAAATCCATCTTTTGATGTGGCCCAATCACACATATAGAAGCTCCAATTTCACCATAAGATTTCCTTAAAAATTTATAACCACAAGGGATTTTTCCATCAGAAAATAGCTATGAATGCCAGTATGTATGATGGAGAAATTTATACAATCATGTACAACACAATCAATTGGGTGTCTTCTTAGCACCTCAACTGTTGGAATAAAGTCCTTCTCATTAGCAGCCAAATATATTTTGCCATTACTAACCTGACAATCATCAACATCAGCTCCTCTCATATCAACTAAAAATCGCAGGAGACTTGCATCCTGCAGACATTCGATGCAAACACTCATTGCTGGTTTCAAGATTCACAAAATATTTGAATTCTTTGATCATTTGAGATATAAGAACAAATGAATTTGGAAAATCAGAATGTTTTTCCTTGTAGATGGAAACCTACCTTAAGATTCGAGTAGTCCCTTTGTTGCAGTTTCTCAACATCTGTTTCCTGCCATGAGGCATAACCAAATCAAGTTTAAGACTGGATGGTGGGGCAATTCCTTTGTTCGCCAACATGCCAGTAGTAGTAATTATAACCATGCAACGCAAAAAGATGAGTCATGCGAAACCTGCATAAGATACTTATCAATGCTTTATGAAGATTACTTGATTACTTACTAATAATCAGGCTTTTATTCAATGAGTATATCGCAAAAAAGTAAAGGAGCATTTCTCTCATTTCTCTCACCCTCCTGCCTCCAGGTGCCTAAAAGCAATTGGATTTCGCTTACGGGCATTGCAGAACCTTACTCAGAAGTAAAAACTAATTATGCTAGTTTAGCTCTGTTCATTTTCAAATTTGAAACAACTGCTGGTTTCTTTGTTCAGAATCGATTTATGGAGCTAATGCTTGGTGCAAAAGTGGAAGCTGAAGCTGTCACAGCTTGCACCTTATATTGGGACGGTACTCAGTTCAAGGATAGCCACTTCATGCACTTAAATGCCAAGGTTTGGCAACTTGGGCCAATCCCAACTCAGCACCTTATATTGGGACAGTACTCAGTTCAAGGATAGCCATTTCATGCACTTAAATGCCAAAGGTTTGGCAACTTGGGCCAATCCCGACTCAACCCTCAACCATCTTGGAGGTCCAGGAGGAACAGTATGGTTTGTAATGAGTCTTTTTAGTTTCACTGTTGACATAATTGCACAGAATGGTAAAGTATTCTAGAGTTCCACGTATGATCTAAAAAGTGGGGAAATTGCCTATTTGTTCTTGAACTGAAAAATTGACGATAAAAGGACCATTAGATCCCAGTTGTTTTTATCGAATCCATCCATTGGGATCTAAAAGGTGAACACAAATTCCCATAGGATATAACTAGATAATAAATGAGGTGAATGACTGCATGCTCTTATTGTTCGACTTTGATTACCACTTTTATGTTATCTGCCCTTCAAAGGTTGAGATCAATGATAAAGCCAATCTAAAATAAATTTAGAGCTTTGCTTGAGCACAGACTAAGTAATGAAAATATCTGGAAATGACAACAGAAAAGACAAACTGGAAATCGGCTCATATTATTTGTGAACCCATCCTAACTAGAACAAAGTAAATAATTCTGGATGTGAAAGCGACACAAACAGCACATGTCAGGGTTTTGACTAAAATGCTTCATGCAGTCTCCTACATGGATATTTTCAGCCCATCCGCCTACCAACATGGCTGTTCGATAATTTGCTCTAGCTTTTAAACAGAAAGAGAGAGCTTCTAAAAGAAGAGCAATTTTGTGCTGTTTGAAAGCTTTATGTTCAGAATATGTTTACATAATATTATTTTGTCCGATTCTCATTTCGTAACTCCTTCCCTGGTTCAGCTTTCTATATTCTACCTGTGTGCCGATCAAAAAAAATTCTTACCTGTCTTGTCTCTTTCGCATTTCTTATGAGACCATCAAGACAGTCATTGATGTCCTTGAGGTCCTTCTGGAACTTTCGCTGCCTGGGAACTAACCATCTTGCCAAAGGAAATTTCCAATATGGTACGTAGAAAGTCGAACGATGCTCAGCTTCGAAAAGTGTACCATATACTGCCTGTAACATGATAGAAGAAGAGCTGAACACAACTTTCTATATAACACACAAAGACAAAGATAACTATACATAACTAGAACAAGACAATATTTAAAGCAAATACAATAAGAGGAACACTGTGAATTATCAAGCTATAGGTAAAACAAAAAGTGCACTTACACTTCTCTTAACCAACTTAAGCTTTTAAAGCAGTCTATTGTTGAAACGGTAGCAGAGCAAGCATATTTACTCTTTGAATCATAAATTCCCACACCTTCTCATGATATTTACTAATAAAAATGCCTCAAGTAGTGGGCCTTCTCAACTTTCATGGAGCCAAATTGTGCTCACTCATCAGGGGTTACAGATATCTTTGCTAGCTTAGCCTTCAGGTTCTAGCTAACATTAACAAAATGTTCAAAGCAAGGTGTGCTAGAGATGTCCAATGTCATTTGCAATAATTTAAAAGGCTACCGTATGTAGACCATATTTTAGACATCTTATGCCCATAGCCTACAATACTAGCAAATCAATGGCGTCGAGCCAACAGAAGAGGCTCTAAGTAATTGTTAGCGTAATGCATATATGCTACCTTAAGAAGTTTAGGGTTGGATTCATACAACTCTTTTGGTTTATTATAGCAGTCTATTTAATCCAAACAGATAAAGATGCGGAAATAATGTGATTACAAGGAACATAAATTACCAAAAACAAAAGCACGTATAGACACGGAACAGGGACCAAAAAGTCATGCAAAAGCCTATCAATATAAATAAGAAAACTAACGAAACAATGCAGGCTTATAAGACAACAATAATGACACCCTTATGCAAAAGAGACTCCTAGGTGATGAAAATCAGCATTCATGAGATGCAGAAACACTACACAACATATGAGCAAATCTATTCACTGAAGACATTTTAACACGTAACAAGGAATATGTCAAAGAATGGTTACTAGATAACCAAACCTTAATTATTGGAGACTCTTTTGTGACCGAACCAAAGTCATAGTTGAAAACACCAAGACCAATAATATCAAGTGCTAAACTTGAAAATTCTGCTTCGAGATTCAACTCAATTGCCTCCCCTCCTTGCAAGCCTTCCCTCTCCAGAAGCTCCTCAAATTTGGATATAGTTCTTCCAGAACAACTTGTAAATACTTTAACCATTGATTCCAAGTACAAGGCATGAAATCCAGGAGCAATAACTGAAAATAAAACGTTTAACAAATCTATAAAACGTTTAACAAATCTTAATTGTCACTGTACAGAAAGAAAAGCTCCAAAGGTTACAAAAAAACGACAAAGCATGTGCACTCAGGAGCCTGAGTACAAAAGAAGTGATGACTAAAAAAGCTTTTTCAAGACCACAGGAACACATGTTACCTTATCATTCGTTTCTTGATTTGAACGAGGAGCAACACTTTACCTCGAAGTTCTAACCCTAGTACCCTACTGATCTCGTGTTTCATTTTGTCCACTCTTTTAAGGGGCTTCACGCCTTCGGCCTTTCTTTATGTTTTTTCTCTTCTTTCTTCGATATATTTTCTTATTCTGACATCTTTAAGAACTACAGTGATATTCTTTACTAAGGGGAGAATGGAAATCGAAACCTTTTCCACTCAAGGAAGGCACCAAAACGCAAATCACGCTACTCGGACTGGTGATTCAAAGCATCTACAAACTTAAATAATACAACTGAAAGCGGTATAGAAATGCATTGTCTGAATTTTAAAATCTCACTTCAATTGAAGAAAAAACCTGAATCAGAACATGAGAATAAGAAATTGCCATTCCAAAACCTTGAGGCAACAGTTAAAACACAATCATGCGACCAGAAGGCCTTATGTGTGAAAGAAATTGCGGGGGATGTTCATTACAGGCATCAGACCTCAATAATTGAATCATGGTATGGTAGTGCATAGTTACAAAGCATTATAAAACTATGCCACTAGCTCCAATGTATGAGGGGCTCTGGTCAACATCCCCTCTGATATTAAGTGCGGCCCGTGCACAAGCAGGGTTGGTTGAGGGACCTTGTGATCCTCAACTCTCGCCTCCAAGCCACTTATCCTCCTGATGGTCTCAAGTGCAGGTCCTAAGTCTTGCTCCAACCTAGGCTTTGTGGGACTAGCCTTTTGAGTGCAAGATGCCGCACGAGTGGGTTTGACAGGAGAATGCCAATGCTGATGGCGCAAGGGAGCTTCTAGTGCTCAAGTGTCTGGAGATGGCATGCGAGCGTGTTGGGGCAATGGGGGCACAAGCACCATTAAAGGAGAGATGGCACATGACTATATTTTGCGTGTAAGCCTTCGCCTTTATAGGAGAAATGACTACGGTTTCCTGTGCCTAGGCGCCTTGCAAATAATGGCGCAAAAGTACATCTTGCGCAGAAGGCCTCTGGTGAGCGCGAAGGCGCGCAGGCGCCTAGGAGAGAAGGAAAAATATTGTGAAAGAGTAGAGGAAGCACCAACTAAACGTGTGAAACATATAGACGATATAGCAAGCTGTGAGTAATATGAATAACTTTGCACCTAAAACATAACCCATTTAC
Organism: Rhododendron mucronatum var. ripense; assembly: GCA_019656295.1. Taxonomy (NCBI): domain Eukaryota; kingdom Viridiplantae; phylum Streptophyta; class Magnoliopsida; order Ericales; family Ericaceae; genus Rhododendron; species Rhododendron mucronatum. Next base: position 1,394,602 of record BPLT01000039.1, on the reverse strand, counting down.
TCTGTTGGATAAACCAGCATGTTAACAAGTCGTAAATGCATAGCGTAGAAAGATGGCAGATGCCCACCTCGTCTTCTTGGTTTCCAGGTGTCTAGATCAGCAGGTATAAGTCCTTTTCCCATTATTGGTTCTAGAATATCAGCAAGAACTCCCTAGTTGTGGCAAAAGGAAACCAAATATAAGATGTTTGAACATCATATGCTCTATTGTTGGTTACATCATACGGAAGAAATTTTCTTCCCCTGTACATGTTATGTGAATTAGGAAACATTAAGGCAGGCAAACACAGACACCATGTCACATGCCTTATCTGCAGAAATTGCAAAAAACTAAGGTTTAAAGCATACAAAAAGTTATTGATCTCATTGCATAATTATAATTCCTTTTGGTCCTATTGACCAAACAACCAAACTCAGATTACGTACAAAAAAAAAAAAAAATGCCTCGGTTAAGATTTCAAGTCCACTCCCGGACACGGGACACCTGAGTTATCTAAGAGAAAAAAATCAATTAAACTTCAAGAAAGTTAGTGCTTCCATGACATCCTGCAAAAAGTCCCTGCTTTTCGCACATTGCAGGCAAAAGTTCCGTGTGTCCTCTAATCACATTAGTATTGGGAAAAGCAAAAGCATAAAAAGTGGTGGAGCAACAGGACACAAGAAACTAAAGAAAGCAAAAATGGATCATAGAGGTAAGTAAACAGAATGAAGGGAATTGATACGTACAAAAATAAGCATTAATACATCAAACATAAAGCTGAAAACGAAAGAGACATCCCAGGGAAAAGTGTATATATATTTATATAGAGGATCAAACGAATTGCAATTTACAGGATCATACCTTGTCATAGGAAAATGCATTTTCACGAAGAATATGTCTTGCAACTACAGGATCTGATACAACAACAAATGCTTTTGGTCCAAAAGCAAGTTTATACACTGAGCCATGCTGACAAGTCAAACAATCTCAGTAAGAAAGCCAAATCAACTCCAAAACAGCGTAGAGGTAAGAAATAGAACTTTAAGGGGCCAAAAACTGTGGACAATATCATTATAAATTCATGTTGCAAGCTGAAGGCAGGCTACAATGAGATATTAATGAACTATCATCTGCAGATTAGAAATATACAATTCGTACCTAAGCAATGCATATGCACAAGCAAGCCATAACTGCACCATCTAATAGTATTTATGTGAATAGGAGGAATGGAGTACCTCTAAAAACCAATCATATAGTGCCAAGAAAAGAGGTCGACCAAAGAGATCAGAAACCGCACCTTCAGCAACTGGCATAGATCCTAAGCTTCCCCCACTTAAAAAATTGGTAAGAAGATTGCTTGCATTGTCAAGAAGGTTCCTTGTTTTTGGTCCATCAGTACTAGTTGATTGGCATCTGTGACATGATCAAGGAACTTTACATTCAATGCAAAGTACATTAGTTTGACAGTTTCCTGTCAAAAATGGATCGGTCAAAAGAAGCAAAAACGTAATTAAGCAAACAAAATACATAAACAAAGGAAAATTTTACTTGGTCAAAATGATAAAACCATGTTTTATGGTAACAGAAAAGAACATCTACATATGTCGTTCCAATGGTGGAGACTATGAAAGGGGTTAAGGACTTTTTTCATATATATATGACATGCATTGTTGGGTCCATTCCCAAAAAGCTTAAACTTTTGTAACAATTGGTAATATAACAGGAAATCTCTTACATCGAATGTACTTCACTGATTAAAAAGTCAGGGCAATATGTTGAATCATTCTTTTCCATCTCTATTTTCCCAGGGGAAAAGCTAAGCTTTTTTACCAGGTTACATTTTGTTCATGCCTCCATCTACAAATCTTGATGTGAAGTCAGAGGGCTATCTGTTCTCTCCTTCGGGCACCCAATATGAAGTGTACAACTTGTCTAATTCCTTTTTCAATGTAAAACTCAGTAAATAGACAGAATTATAACACGCCTTTTCTTTTCTTGCCTATCCCTTCCCTTCGAAGTACTTCAATAAAATCCATTTTCCTTCTCAATTCGCGCGTGGGTGCGTGAGCAGGAGCGCAAGCATGAAAACTACTAAAATCAGCTCGAGCCAAGATTGAGAACTTGAGCGCTAGGCATTTTGAAGAATTATGTGACTATGCGCTACACAACTAGTAACATACCTAAAGCAATTTGACTACTGGGCCAATTACCAGATAATTTAACTTTGGGGTTGGTAAAAAGATGACTTTTCTGGAAATTCAACAATTACAAGACCTAGCCCCGAGGTTAGTCCGGTTGGTTGGTGGGTTTGCTCCCGCACAATTGATCAGTTAGATTCTTGGGGTCATGCCAAAAGAATTTAAATTCTTGTGAGTACCCTAAATGCGCGTAAGCTAACCTCGCCACGGTTACCATCGAGACAAAAAATAATAATCTGGAAAACTATTCCCTGCCAATACAAGAAATGAAGAAAAATGAGCGAATACCTGATAGTAGGACGAGACCCTTTGGGCCTAAAATTCAGAGGACAGGTGGAAGTATGAGAGGGAAAACGAGGGTATTTTGGAAGAGAGTTGGAGTTGTTATTACTGAAGCAACTGGTGGTAAACCCACCGCCGCCATTGATTTGAATCGTCGTTGGCATCAAGAGGTGGCCAAGCTGCTGATGAGAGGCGGCCATAGCCGAACAATAAGGGAAAATAGTACTGCCACTCAATTGTCAACGGGAAACCCAAATCCCCACTACGATAGAGTGGCCATCTTTCTCAAGTTTTACCACTTATCCACTCCCACTGGCATGTTTCTTGTTTGTGTAGGGTGTGACTGTATTCCAAAATGGATATGAATTTTTGCATACTTTCGAGGGCTCGAGTGTTCGATGCACAGTTCAATTTCATACGAGTTACAATTTTACTGAAAGTTCTTTATTTTTTTTTAACGAAAGTAATTTTAAATTTAAATATAATAAAAATAAAAAAGATTTTTTCAATTTTTTTGGTACTGTTTAAAAGATCTTAATGAGATCTATCAAATAAGATCCATATTGATAGAAAAATTATTTGCGTAAACACATAACTTTTTAACTTGAAAAACCTTCTGTTTCTAAAAGTATTTTTTACTGTTCATTTGGAACACCCCTTACTCATTTTACTTGTCACTAAGCATGAGAGCGGGTCATGAGCAACTCGAGGCTTGCCTCGGTTCAACTGGTTTAATAAATGAGCCTAGTTCGAACTTGAGTTTAAGTTTTAAGCTCGTTTAGGAGACGAGTCGAGCTCCACACCCTAAAGTTCGACTCGGCTCGATTAAGCTCGGCTCAGTTGTATCGACTGGCTATTTCATAGAGGCTTGTTTAATATATAAACCGAATTGAGCTTGTTTACAAACCTGTCAAGCTTAAACTCGAATTATATGCTCATTTAGTAAATAAGCCAAATTTGAACATGACAAAACTCAACCCGGCTAGGCTCATGCGCGCCCCTTATCACTAAGTATTATACTCTCAGCATCATGTAGCAACATGAAATAGCTACACGAAGAGACTTCATTATTGTCAGCACTATATAGCCTCGTGCAGGGAAATCATCAAACCTTTTTTTGAAAAGCAATTTTTTTTTATTAATCTCTGAAACCCACACTTTTTTTTTTTTATCCGAACCCACACATCATTTCGTGCAATTGAATAAACATTTCGAGTAATGAAATTTAAGTGGTATTTCTCTTTTGTTTATTGAACAAAATACTTGGTGGCGTGCTGGCAGGGTTGTTCTTCTAAAAAAGCCATTGGCTTTCCCTCCAAAAATGAGCCAAATAAACCCACAAAAAAACGAAAATAAGCCGATAAGCCACTCGTTTTGTCTTTATTCAAAAAAAATTAGATTTCGGTCAAAAATTTTTACTTTTTAGATTCTTCTTGTCATGAGGATGCAATAATCCCCAAAAAATTGACAATAAGCCAAGTGATACGAAAAAAATTTGAATAAGGACAAAAAATAAGCCACTTTGGCTTATTAATCCGAACACCCATAGCTCAAATCACATTGTAATCACAAAAAGTCTTTTACTGGGGCAGAATCGGAATTTTGTCTTGGGGTGCCAACTGCCAAGCTAATATTGACATCCAACTTCTTTTTTTCCACACTCCTCCAAGCCCGTCTTTAGCCTTCGTTTTAATTTTTATTTTTCAATCAATAAAAGAGATCATCTACATCGTATATAACACATAAAGTATAAACTCTGGACACTACATCAATTTTAAAAGTTCACGATAAAACCAAATCCAATAACTCAACCAGTAACAAAAATAAAGTCCATCATGGGAAAGAAACAAAGAAAAGAAAATAAATAAATAAATACCCTTCTAAGGAAAAAACATTCACATGCAGATAGGAAGATTCGAACTCCTAACTTTTTAGTTAAATGCAAGAGTCTTGGCTAATTAAGTTATCCCAATTGGTTATCTTTAGACTTAGTTCACATCCTCTATTTTATTCGTCATTTGTAAATTGACAATCTAAGTATTGTATGTTGAATTTCAATGTCATATGACATATATGGCACCACATGATAGTGGTACTGGCCACATAATCTGATTCACTTTTTATACCAAATGTGATTTGGGTCATATAAAGTGCCACGTGAGATAATTACACATCTCATTACCGAGATGTGGTGCACAAATATAATACCCATTGTAGGAAAACAAGTAGGAGTGGTTTTTTATTTTTATTTTTACTACAATGCCGGTTTGTTTGGCACATATAGAGTGAACAAAGATAGAAAGAGGATATTGGGTTCTACTAAGGCCTCATTTGGTTTTAAAAGTGAAACAGTAACTTTTTTATTTTTATTAAAAAAAAATTTGTATTTGTTAGTTTGCATCGAATTTTTGTGACTTATTGATTCGTCTCAGCGAGAGGAATTGGAAAAGTAAAATTTTTTGATCAAAACTCATAATTCTTTTAAAGAAGACAAGAATAAGTTTAAAAAAACTGACTTATTGACTTATTTTGTCTTTATTCAAAAAATTATGAGTTTCAATTAAAAATTTTTACTTTTTTGATTCTTCTCGTCGAGACGAATCAATAAGTCACAAAAGTTTGACGCAAAACAAACAAATGCAAAAAAAAAAAAAAATAATGACAAAAAAATTAGTCACTCAACTTTTTAATCTAAACCCACCCTAAAAAGGAAAATGAATTATGGGAGTAAATTGAACTTTAGGGAGCTATCTGCACATGTGAAGTCATTGGGGGTGCCAGAATATCAATACGGAAAGTCTTTTGACACAGAATTTTTAGACACATATTATATACAGATCTGTTGTGGGGTCCGATATCACACAAATGATCTAAACCGTTTATTAAATGTAAATTATTTTTTCAAACGATTTCAAAAAAAATTAGCTCAATATGATAACTTTAAATGCTCGATTCAATGATCTAACTTTTCATTATCATGACATCTAAATGAAAAGTAATGATTGAATCGAGCATCTAAAGTTATTGTATTGAGCTAATGTTTTTCGAAATCGTTTGAAAAAATACTTTACATTTAATGAACTGTTCAAATCGTTTGTGTGAGACCTATAGTGAGCCCCACATAAGATATGTGCATAATATCTGTGAATTATTGTTGTATGGGTAGCACTGATATTAATATGATTGGTCTCTTCTAAAAAGACCCTTTAAGATTTTTTTTTCCAGGGTAATTTTTGTTGTTTTCTCTTAATTCTTACTCCCTCCGTTCCTTTTTAAGTGCTCCGCTCGTAACTCCAGCTTATTAAGAAAACATCATCATTATACATTTCACATCAATTTTTACCTTCACTTTTCCTATTTACCCTTTATGAAAATATCATCATTACATTTTTACTCACTACTTTTTTAAAATGAAATCTACTTTTAAGGGCAAAATGAAAAATGTATCAACTTTTACTTACTAACTTTACAAAATGAACACTTATTAAGGGACAGTCCAAAATGGAATACTGGATTTTAAAAAGGGGATGGAGGAAGTACTATGTTTGAGTTTTTTTTACATCACATCCTTCGTCAACTTATTAAGAAAACATCATTATTACACTTTTCACATCAACTTTTACCTCCATTTTTCCTATTTACCCTTTATAGAAATATCATCATTATACTTTTACTTACTAACATTTCAAAATGAAATATACTTTTAGAGGCAAAATGAAAAATGTATTAACTTTTACCCACTAACTTTACAAAATAGACATTTATTAAGGGACAAACCAAAATAAAAAACTGAATTTTAAAAAAGGGACGGAGGAAGTGCTATGTTTGGGTTATTTTTTACATCATATCCTTCGTCTTGACTAGGTGATTAGAAAAGTATAAAAATATACACTAAAGTTTTTTATAAAAAAAAAACGCATACTCCTATTACCCCCGTTTCTCTGTCTTTCTAAACCTTCTTTTTCAAAAAAAAGATAATTTCAAGCTTAAATATAATGAAAATGAGAAATAATTTTTCAAAATTTTTTGCACCTTATTAAAGATCTCAATGAGATCTATCAAATAAAATCCATATACGTACAAAAATTATTTACGTAAATACATAATTTTTAAACTTGAAATTACCTTTCATTTCTAAAACTTCATTTTTTGAAAAAGTGGAACACCCGCTTAGACGGTAAAGAACACTCATATGGACCAAATGAACAATTTTTTTGCCATAGGCTTTTTTCTATGCGCGTGTAACCTAAGCACTTATGTAATCAATGACGTATAGCATTTCCTTTCGAAATAGTATTGCCTATTCAATTTTGAAAAAAAAAGGTGCAATCACCCATATAAAGTTACCGGTGTTCAATTGACACAATTTTTACCATTGACGACTTACTCGGCAAGCTTGGTTATTATACTAAATTTTACATTTTCAACTTCTTAATAAAATAAAATTTCTTCTGCGGATAAAAAAAAATTTCAACAAGCTTCGTAGAATCTTCGACTTTTTTTTTTCAATAAAAAAACCACATAATGCCGTGCCCCCTAATCGGGAATAGTCATTCGATTTTTGACCAGATTGCAAGGACTCAGAAACTTCTTGGGGCCCAATAAAATACTAGTACCAAAAAGTTTGTTGACACAAATTGTTTTACGTAACCAAACGGAACTAGCTCAGTTAATTCGGACTTTTGTATCTTATTAGGAGGTCTGGAGTTCGAGTCTCCCTATTTGCATGTGAGTGATCTTCCCTTAGAAGAGTTTTATTTTCTTTGTTTTTTCTCTATAATGGACTTTTTTCTTAAAGTATATTGGTTGAGTTATTGGGCGTGGTTATCTCGTGAACTCTCACAATTGATGTAATGTCCCGGATTTATACTATGTACTTCATATCTGAGGTAAAAATGATCTATTCTATCAGTTGACAAAAAAAAAAAAACAACCTATTTTACACAAATCTTGCACATATGTTTTTCGTAGGGTTCAATTCAAGTTATATAAAGATGATTTGAACCGTTATTTTTTTATAATAATATTTTAAGAGTCTCTGTTAAAAAAATTAACTTAATCAAATATCATTAGGTGCTCTTTCAAAATTTGTAGGGTAAAATTGACTGATTCGTTTTACGAATTTCGAAAAAGCACCTACCGATATCTGATTGAATTAATGTTCATAGGATCCCTTCAAAAAATTATTTTTTACAAAAATGAGCGGTTCGGATTATCTTTGTGAGACCCAAGGTGGGCTCCCTGGGGATGCTGCCAAGCGGCCAATCCGGCCGTTCATCTCGACAATCGACCGCTCAGATGTTGATCCGAGCAATGAACGATTCAAATTTTTACGCACTCAGATTAGATCTGAATCTTCCGTGCCGAGAGAAACGGCCGGATCGACCGCTCGGCATCGCTGCCAAGCGGACCCGCTTGGCAGCATCTCCCAATCCCAAAAAAACAACATATGCATGTGCAATACCTGTGTAAGGAATGTGTGCGAGCAGCAGAAAATACTAGTAGCCTACCACTAGGCTTGGAGAAGACTCCCGGCAAGGCCCAATGTCATGATCAAGATCTCATGTGCATCCACTCAAATCGATTGTCTGATGCAATCACCTCAGATGATGACGTGCCGCCACGATAATCGTCTAGATGCATTTCACCAATGGCTGTTGGTCGTAATTTGCTGTTGTTTCCAGGAAACCCCCCCAGCCACCCAGCCAGTAAACACCAACATAAATGCAAGTACTTTTCACCAGCGACGGACACCCCGTGCCATGTACGCGATGCGATGATGTGTGTGAAATGAAATGGGATTTCTAGAATTGGAAGATGCTGTCAAACGAGGTGCTCGGTAGAGGTGTCGAGAGGCCGATCTGGCCGTTCATTTCGGGAATTGGTCGCTTGGATCTTGACCAAATAATGGACGGTTTAGATTTATATGTGCTCAGATTCAATCTGAACTGTCCGCGTCGAAATGAAGGGCAGGATGCTTGGCACCCCGCTTGATAGCATCCCGGGTTCTGCTTGACAAAAAAACAAAAAAAGGAATTGAAATGAGATTTTGGTCCGTGAATTACGCCTATCCATAGATATAAATTACAAATTTAGAATAGGAGACCCTTTTTGTGTGTGTGTGTGTTTGTCATACAATATACATTAACAGGGTTAACAGGGTGTTAATATGTTAGTCAACGGGGGTTCGGAAGTTATCCATAACCCTGAGCCCCAAACCTGCTCCCCTTGAGACTTGAACTCAGGTCACCATTGGGGGGAGAAATGAAACAATTAACTTGACAAGTTTGATTTCTCAAATAGGAGACCTTTGGACTGTATTATCTTTCTTATATTTTTACAGTTGTTAAATTAAAAACAAATAGATTTTGAATTATTTTTTGTCTTTTCTGAACAATTTCAAGTTTTGAATATGTTTTTTTTTCTTTCAAAATTTATTGTCAAAACAAATTTGAAAATCTAAGTACTTTAACCAAAAATCAAATAGCAAATGAAAATAGGTTTTGTCGTGAGAACCCAAGAAGTTGCCCCACATGGCCACATCTAAGCACTTTAACCAAAAATCAAATAGCAAACGAAAATGAGTTATTGTTGTGAGAACCCAAGAAGTTGCCCACACCCACGTGGTGGAAAATTGGGAAACAAATATAATATATAATTGTTCGCGATGGGTTACTATATAATCTAATGTTAATCTTTTGAACCACGTGATTAGATTAAGGGTTAGCAGGTTAGTTGACGCAGATCGTTATATTTAGTATCAGAGCATAATCCTGATCTATATGGTGGAGGCCGCCTCTCACCATGACCAACAGGGGAAGGTTGCTGGACCAATGCAACGAGAACGTGGTATCATAAGTAGGAAAGATTGTGAAAGCCCAACAAGTTCAGGGAAACTTGCGAAACACTTGTAATAAATAATGGTTCACGACCGGTGTATAACTTAAGATTCATGTGATTAGACTAAGGATTAACAGGTCAGTTGACACATGTTAGCAGGTCATCATTAGTCTAAATTTCACATTTTATATGTTACCCTACACGGTAGGACCCCACCACACGAAACATGCCAAACATTTCCCGCCTCAAGACCACGTGCTTTTCCACGTGTCATCTACTATCTTCCCATGTGGACATGTTCATCGCTTAATGGAGGGTCAGGATATTCCCCACCAAAAATTCTTCTACTTTGACCAGGGACCACAATCCATAGCATAAAATACCTCCCAAACCCAAACTTTATTCTTTCCTTCTTACCAAAGATTCAGCTAGAGAGAGAAAAAAGAGGAGAGAGAGAGGGAGAGAGGCTGCTGCAAATTGCTCACTTATAAGGGAATTCTGTAAGTAATCCCTATATAATCAACACCCTCCTGCGAAATATATATAGGTTTGGGGGGGGTATGAGTGAGACCAAGTACTCTAGTAATAGTAGCCCAGCTGACTCATGGGCGCACGAATTCTACAATCAAGGGGCTACCATGTTCGATATTGGTCGAGATCGAGTCTCTTCGGAGGCCACAGTGATCTCGGCTAATACCGCCTCTGGATCTACCGCTGCCAATGTCCCGAGCCATCACGGCTCCAGCTCCAGTAGTCAGTATTTGAATGTGCCAGTTGATCAAGGAGCAGGAGGAGGAGGAGCAGGCCGCGGTTCAAAACCAATTAGAAGGCGGTCGAGGGCCTCCAGGAGGACCCCGACCACCCTGCTGAATACGGATACCACCAACTTTCGAGCCATGGTGCAGCAGTTCACCGGCGGTCCCACCGCGCCCTACGCATCGACCGCCACAGGGTCCCACGCTCAGTACCCTTTTCCTCGCGCAGGGTCAAGCTTTAGCTTCGGGCCGGCTGAGACCCGGAATCAAGTCTTGAATTCTGTTCCTTCCTCCTTTTATCATTTGCAGTTCCAGCAACAACAGCACCAACAGCAGCAGCAGCAACAACACCAACATGAGCAGTACTTCCAGCAACAACAGCAGCAGCAGCAGCACCAACCGTACATGTTTTCGTTCATGAACAACTCGAGGCCCGACATGGAAGATATTAACGTTGACCACGGCGCCCCCAGTGGGTTTTCTATTGACCATGTGCCTTATCCTCTTCCTCCTTCTCGGCCGCCTTCATCGATGCCGTGAGAATGGAAAATGCCAATGCCAGCTGCATGCAATATTAACATGTTTTGATCCTCTCAAGTCCCCCTGTATCCATTTTTGTCCGTACCGGTATTTTCGTGCATTCTTGGCAGTACTGAATTTTACGGCAAGATTTTCACGTGATTCAATAGCCGGAGGTACACTGGAACACCGATCCATCGGTAGAAAGACAAACTTGGATACAGGAAATTTGAGCCCTGTTTTGGTAGGGACGTATAAAAGGGTCGGGGGGAGAGTTAGGCATACTGACTTTTCTTAACAAAGAATTATTGACTACTTCAAACATTCTGTCTTATGCACGAGAAGTTTTAGGGTGCCGGGCGGCGCCGGGTAGGTACCACGCACATGGTTTCCTAGGTTTAGGGTTTTCCTTTTCTGGATTTTTTTTTGTATTTTCCTCTTCTCTTTTTTTGGTTTAATATTGAATGGTATGTACTATTGGGAGGAAAGCCGAGATGTTGTACGCAGTGCTAGGAGGAGGGTTTTGTGCACTCTCTTGATACTTTCTTTTCCTATTGTATCGATATCATTTTTTTCCCTTGTGTGATAAATGAAAATTTTCTTTGTCGAAAAAAAAAAAAGAAAAAAGAAAATTGATAGTCAATCTTTTGGGCTATAGCCCATGGGCGTCTATATAAAAATGTGATCTGCGTGCTTTTGTTGACCAGAATTGTCATCCCATTGTACCTTGTCACTTCCTTTTCCCCATGACGCCAAAAACTAGTACTTCAGCCAGTTTTTTTTTTTTTTTTTGTCTTTATTGCTCTCGATTAACATGATGGATTGAAAAAATATAAAAAAATAAACCGAATTTCAAAAAAATTCAGATAGGACGGCATCAAAGACACTATGCCCATGAAATATTGACAGTTCTAGAACTATGTTGGGTCTCATGTAGTGAGTTGAATTCTTAGTTATATGAGAGACAACTTGTTTTTTTGGCTAAGTAAAAGGTTGGGAGGACTAGATCAGAGTTGCAACCCCTCTCAGGAAAGAGAGGTTCTCAACCGTCATAGCATGTTCAATTAGTGAGTCAATTTCAACTACTGAAGGAACCAAGCCTCAATAAGGGAACCAAGCCTCAATAAGGCGTCCTTTTGGAGGGTACGTAACCTGTCACCACAGGCACCCCACTAAGTCATGTTACATGTACAGAAAGAAGGTGATGGGAATAGGGTCAACTCAGATGTCTACTAAAATACCTATTTAATGGAGTATTTTTATTTTTTGGTTAATGAAAACGTGGGTTAGACTTGGCTGATCATCTTCCTTTACAACTTGACTTCAGACATTATATGTAGGCAGAAGCTAAAGCATTAATTTTCTTGCTTCTGATAAACTTGACAAATATGTACCAAAAAAAGGAAGAAGAATAATTTTACAAATGTCCACAAGTAAGCTAAAAATGTTGCCACATCACCAAGCTAATTAACTAATCTGCATATCGATAAATGAGTACGGTTTGGACCAATGATTGAATTTAAAATTGTGCCAAAATTATTGACACCAATTAAAAATGTGTAACAACGACTTTGTTAGTTTCTGAATTATTTACGCGGATCTAGCTGATAATGAACTTGGAAATGTCATTTTGGTGCTAACGAGTGGAAGCCGTTTTGAGAACATAAGCTACGAATCCAAAGTTGCCCCATTGTGGCCAACAGGGTCACGAGTTTGATACTCGGAAACAACTTATATTAGCTTACATGGGAAGGTTGCTTAATTACATCATTCATTCCTCAGACCCTACGTTTGAAACAATTTCGTTCTCTGGATCTGTCCTTTAAGCTACTAGTCAAAAGTCGTACCAAACCCATCCACATACCAAAGATGTTGTCATTGAACCATAAAAACAACTTTTTTTTTTCTAAAGCTATTTCTAGATGCTGTCCCTATCGAGTTCTCCTTCATAAATATTTTTTTGCCGATAAAAAAAGAGGCTATTTCTAGATTTTCTCATATCTACAAAAATAAAGAGAAGAGCAAAATATTGAAAAAACCGGAACGAATACAGAAGAACATGATCAATTTTGTTCACTTAGGATTTTCAGAACCACCCCCTCTCTTGGTACAATTTTCATTAAGCTTTTTCACCGCTTATTACTCTGATTTTCTTATCCATCTTTCTCCATTATTACCCACAAAACTTTTGCCAAACAACGTCGATAGCTTAGCACAACTCCTTAATGCCCCTCAATCAAAGAGTCCAGTAGATTTCAAAACATTTTCAATTAGGTACTCATAACACAGCTCAATGCGATTCCAACGAGAAAGGACATTTGAGGGAGAAATGGTGTGGGAAGAGGCCAGAGGGGGTGAATCTGACATAAGCCTGGGCCCCATTGTCAATGAAAAGTAGGCAATTCTCTTTACAAAAGTCAAATTTACTCTAATCGTGATTAGATTGGATAATTAATTACTGCAAAAGGGTGCATTTTAATTCACTAAGTCTTTACTTGTGTTTGGAAGAACATTATTAGGGTTTAGGACTTTCAAACTTGTGATAGCGATGAGAGTTTTCACCACTTGGGTTACCCCATTTATTTATTTTTACAAAACGATTACTTTTTTTACACAGTTAATTTGTACCCATCATATATACCGGCGACGTGACAAACTAGGTCCGGATTTCTATAAACCATGTTCGGATCAGACTTCGCGAACCAACCAACGTGCGTATTCAGCTAACAGTCAATACACGCATGCGAAAGATTGATCGAATCTTCGTCATAGTACTAAAATTATAAAGTCCCCCATGCCTTGAATTATTTGGTAAAGATATATGAGCTCCTTGTACAATTTGTTTCTCATTTAACTGAGGGGGTAAGAATTAATCCAACGATCGATTTGCGATAAGATAAATCAGGGCAGTAAGAAAGTATGCAGGCACTATACTCTTACTGGCTCTTCCCCTGTTTATAACACTAATTTTGTGGTCTAGCAAAAGTGTTACAAAACTAATAGGACCACACAAAACCAGGGCACAAAGAAAGAATATACATGGCGTCCACACGAGATTAAGCCGACGCCTCTCCGTGTCACCACTAATTATTAATTATTTCGGAGAACATCCGGCAACCAAGGAGCCACTACAACACATATTATGTGGACCACTTGTTGTCTCTTAACAATCCAACGAAAGTGTGTATTGATGTTCCATTCGTAAAATTTATCGCTGCGTGATTTGTTGGAAGTACCGGTTAATACTCCGGGGGTGTGAATAGTTGACCTATCACTCATAGGCCACGCCCATGTAATTAGTATATGTTTTGTAGATTATTAGCTAGCGGTGACTGCAGGGAAGAAAAAGAACACGAATAGAGATATGTTGACCTTAATGAAGAGGGTAGCTAGGAGACAGGGACACCATCGCCCAACAAGGTTGACTGTAATTTAGGATACCCTTTGCTGATGGGCATGATTAATTTTCTTGAGGGCAAGTATAGTTTAAAAAGAGAATTGATTTTGCCACTGCCCTTTTTGTTAATGTTATTCCCCTTATCTCACAAAACAAATCATCTAATAAGACACAAAGAAAAGTGACATTAACAGAAAGGGGAGGGGCAAAATCACTCCCTTGAAAAATGAGGGAGAGAGAGCACTTAACTAGGCCTTATACTTTATACTAGGCTCTGCCTTGTGCAAGGCAGGACCACCCAAAACCAGGGCACAAAGAAAGAATATATGGCGTCCACATGAGATTAAGCCGATGCCTCTCCGAGTCACCACTAATTATTGATTATTTCGGAGAACTTCCGGCGACCAAGGAGCCACTGCAACACATATTATGTGAACCACTTGTTTTCTTTTTACAATCCAACAAAAGTGCGTGTTGATGTTCCACTCGCAAAATTTATCGCTGCGTGATTTGTTGAAAGTACCGATTAATACTCCTGGGCTTGAATAGTTGACTTATCACTCATAGGCCACGCCCATGTAATTATGTGTTGTAACTACACTTTTTCTGGTTTTCCTTTCTACCTGTGGTTGAAAATTTTCTGTCTGTCCAATGTAAAGCCCTAAAGAAAACTAATCATGCCCATCAGCAAAGGGTATCCTAAGTTACAGTCAACCTTGTTGGGCGATGGTGTCCCTGTCTCCTACGTACCCTCTTAATTAAGGTCAACATATCTCTATTCGTGTTCTTGTTCTTCCATGCAGTCAGTGCCAGCTAGGGCAACAAAAAGGAATACAACTTGGTTAAACAACAAGCCCACTTTGACCTAACTTTTTGCGGAATTTTAATTTGTCAATACTTATTGGATTTTGGTTAAATTTTTACATCACCTTGTTTGTATCGACGAGAAAAAGACCCAAAAGTCGGTCTATTCTATCTAGACCTATTTTTTTAGGCCTTTTCATCTTCTTACATCGGAAGGCTGCTGTTGTTGAGTTTGTGAAGCCTGATTCAATTGAACTTGTGATTGGCTAACTATTCAAGGTTTGACCCTAGGTTATTATGGAATTTTGCCACGTTTCTTTGGAATTTTATCACGAGAAAAAATGTGGGTAGATGTTTTTATTTGCTTGAGAGGAAGTTAACAAGTGGAGTATGAAGAAATATTCCAATCTTTAAGGGAAAGGTAAAGCACAAAAAATTGTTGAACATGAGTTTATAGTTGGCTAACCGGGCTAGAGCCCAACCAACATGGGCCGCATTCTTAGGCCTACAAGGTTTAATGGTTCTTTAGTTTCACTTTGACCTCCAAAGATCTCTGATTTCCTCTCCATGACCTAGCACAAACTTGTACATGTTTGGTTCACAGATTTCCATAAAGGAACTGGATCCTCTCGGATCCTTAATTTGACAAGATGAGACAGTTCAAATTTGGTTCATCCATTGCTGCAAGTAATGGTTCGGATTTGTTCAGAGATTTTTATCAGTAAAAGCCCTAAAGATTAAACCAATGTATGATTCGGTTGTAGATTGTCCCGTTCGGTCCAAAACTTGGGTAGAGAATCCGAACCCTTTACAAAAGAATGCCAATACAGCCAGAGACTCTTATCACTAAGAGCCCTGAAGCAAATATAAACTATTGATTAAACCAATGCATGGTCCGGTTTTAAAAGTCCCGTTCAGTTCAAAACTTGAAAGAATGCCAATACAGCCTTGGGATATTTTTCATTTTCAAGCATCAGCACTTCAGCAGAGTCAGGTTTGGTTGGTTGGGCCATTTTCCAGAGTAGATAGGGGACAGGGTGGTTTGCAAGACATGCCACCAATTCTTACACTTCAAGTGCATTTCATCTTGAATCATTTAAAGACAAATTTCTCAATTCAAGAAACAATATGATTATCAAATCTGAACTTTTTCCTCCAATCAGGAGGAGAAATGAATTTCCATGCCAGATTTCTCACTCTTGTAATTATTTCCATTCTTGTAGCTATGGCCTCCACACATTTCATTTCTCAAAACTTTTCATTGCTTAAGAACCATCTCATTGATCTGAGCCTCACCACCTTCTCATCAACAACCACTGCTATAAAACTTGGACCAAGCAAACTCCATGGCCACCATCATCGCCATCGCCACCATCACCAAAAGGCTAGTGAAGCATCGATCTGCGATGATTTTCCACCTGATTTCCCCCCTCCTGACACAAACACAACCTCAATTATTTGCGTAGATCCAAACGGGTGCTGTAACTTTACCACAGTGCAATCAGCACTTGACGCGGTAGGGAATCTCAGCCAAAAAAGAACCATAATATGGATCAACTCTGGCATTTACTTGTGAGTTAATTCGTCTATAGTTTTTCATATGTTCTTTTCTGAGTAATTTTGGAGTACTTGAGATGTTGGAGTTGATAATTATTCGCAAAATTTTGACCAAGAAACTTCAAAATAATTCTGTTCAGAATCAGCTTTTAACTAACTTCAAAGGTTTTTTTTTTTGGTAACTAAAAATTTGGACCATTTCTCGATTTGTGCATGTCATCCTTGCGCAGGGGCCATTCTAATCTTCTCTATATCGTTCCAATTTTATCGGATGTCCCCTAAGGGACACTAGCTTCAAAAGTTGTTTTTGGTCTAAAAGCAGAAACAAAAACTATGACAAACACACACAGCATACGAAGAGTCGGAATTCAAAAGTCGTGACAAACATGCTAACGCTATTTTTCGTCTAATTGATTTAGTGAGAAGATCATTGTTCCAAGAACCAAACCAAATATAACATTCCAAGGACAAGGGTACCTGTCAACCGCGATTGCGTGGAACGACACTGCCAATTCTTCCCATGGCACCTTTTATAGCGGCTCAGTTCAAGTTTTTGCAGCGAACTTTGTTGCCAACAACATAAGTTTCATGGTGAGATCACGTTATACATCAACTAAACGCAACAAATTCGTTACATCTTCAAGTTTAACCTTGAATATAGTACCATATATATACGTTTGGCTTCATCAATCTGTGTGTATTTGAAATAGAATGTAGCTCCAATAGCGCAACCAGGCGATGCTGGAGGACAGGCAGTGGCGATGAGGATAGCAGGAGACCAAGCGGCGTTTTGGGGTTGCGGTTTCTTTGGAGCACAGGACACACTTCATGACGATAAGGGTCGCCATTACTTCAAAGATTGCTATATTCAAGGTTCTATCGACTTCATCTTTGGCAATGGGAGGTCCTTCTACGAGGTAGCTATGCTTTTGTGAGTTATTGTTCTGTATTTTGCAGAGTACGTAGAGAGTCAGGTATACTACGTTTATACGTGTATGTACTTTGTTTATGGCAAAATGTTGGAAAATAGAATGTAGTTTTTGGTGTTTGGTGTGAGGGAAAGGAATCGAATCCCGAGACTATGAGTTGATCATAGCATGATAGATTTTATCTCACATGGCTCACCTAAGTCACCCAAGCTTGATCAGTATAATCCCTAACTGATGCCTTTGGTACCGCCACCACCCACCCTTGCTACTAGTGCCAAAAAAAAAAAAATGCCTATATAGGGGTGTTAGAAAAGCGCCGGAAAAGACCCGACAAGCAAAGGTTTTAGTGGCGTATGCCAAAGTTGGCTTAGGCTTTTGGCATTTAAAAAACGTCACAAAGATCTATGGCGGCATTTTTCAAAGAACTTCGGGATTGAGTCATGAGTAAAAATCGCCTCTTTGGCGATGTTTTCCCAAAAACGTCAGTAGATGTCATTTTTAGCGGGCAATACTAGTGTTGGGAAATCCACATTTTCTTATCGTGTGCTAAACACAAAAATTTGATAAAAGAGGAGGCCAACTTTGAACTTGAAGGGATAATGTTAAAGAAAGTTCAATAATTATCGAGATTTTGAAGGAGTGTCGCGGCCCCCTGCACCATCTTCCGTGTGCCAGTGACCGCTGTTGCCACCACCCACCATTACTACCATAGCTAGCTACTAACACCATCATTTTCAGAGTTGCAACCAGACATAATTTCCAGACAAAAAAACATTTTCCACACTGGAAAGCAAACACTTTCAGTTCGAAACAAACAGAGCGTTAATACATGCGAAATATACACGATCAGCATGTGATGAGTCTGATGACATGCATAAATGTACAGAGGTGCCAGATGACTTCGATCGCGAACCCAGTAAGGGCAGGGAGGAAGCTGATAAACGGAGCGGTAACGGCGCATGGGCGAACTTCAAAGGATGAAAACAGCGGATTTGTTTTCGTGAACTGCAGCATTGGAGGGACAGGAAGGATATGGCTGGGCCGAGCTTGGAGACCCTTCTCTTCCGTCGTCTTTGCTTACTCCAACATGACTGACGTCATTGCTCCTGAGGGATGGAATGACATGAATGACCCCACCAGAGACCAGTAATAAACTATAACACTCAATAGTATTAGATTTTTTTTGGTTACTCCTAGTGTTACTGATATACTATAATGTTTTTGGGTTTAGCAAGGACTGGATTGTCCAGTTTAAGAATTTTATGGGTCTTACCTGGAGTACCCACTTTGAAAATTGAAACTGAACCAACATTGCAATGGGCTCTAGCCCAGTTTGCATTTCCTGGTCCTCCCCATGTGGGAGGCCAGGGTTTGAGCCCCATTGTGGGCATTTGGAATTCAGAAATAAGCCTCTGAAACCTGCTGTGAACTAACCTACTAACTCTCTGCTAACCTCTACTGCTAATGTATACAATATTGACAAAAAAGAAGTTATCAATCAACATATGATTGATTTCTGATCCACTGTTCTAAATTTTTTTTTTCCTTCAAGAAAAAAGAGTTTCAGAATTCGTAATTCATCAATATTTTTTTGGGCATGGTTGATATTCTTGACAAATTGTAAAACTTGAATGCAAAGCAAGGCCGGAAAAGATCTACAAATTACTTAAACTAAACGTAGGTCCAGTTTTGGGGACAATCACACTAATTAATTACTCCCTCTGTCCGGATTTAATTGTCCCTAGTTCTATTCTAACTGGCTAAAAAACGGATTATATCTTTAAATTTGTAATAAATTTCATATTAAATATGGATTTTGTTTGATAGATCTCGATTAATTCTTTAATTCGATGTTTTCGAAATCACGTAAAACATTATAAATTGAAAGATATAATCAATTGAAAAATAACACGAACTCCAAAAAAAGGACCATTAAATCCAGATAGTAAATTGGAGCACTGCATTGTGCAATTGTGAAATCTGGCCCAGCATGAGGCCCAATTCCGCTATTCAAGTGTAAATTACAGAGCTCTCGTTGAGAAGATCATCGATGCATGAAATGGGACTGATGGACATTGACAGTCACCAGATTGTATCACATCCTCTTGAAGACTAGACAGTCTACACATAGAGTAACACTACCAAATTTGGAAAAAAAAAAAAAAAACAAGTTTTTACCCATAATCTTTTCTTTTTCAACATGATCTCTAAACTGTGGTCTATCGGAGAAAGGTCTTCGATGCTTAACCATTGTACACGACTGTCTAATTTTCTTTCCAAGAAAAACTTGATTCGATCGAGGAGGCTAATGATATCTCATCGACATGAATTTTCACTTACATGATCTATATATTCCCGAGCTCTGCAGAATAAAAGGTTCCAGATCAATGACCTATCTAATGGGCCTTAATTATTGGGTTATGCTACCACAATGCATATGCAGGACTGTTTTCTATGGAGAATACATGTGCGGGGGTGCAGGAGCTAATATGACCTTGAGGGTGCCCTACGCCCAGAGACTCAACGACACTCAAGCTTCTCCTTTCTTGAACGTGTCTTTTGTTGATGGAGATCTTTGGTTGCAGCCATACACATTTGTTTCAGCCTTGTAATCATAACGTGATTATTCATTGTGTATTGTTCGTTCATTCTTTCAATCTTCAATTATCCGATCATCGATAAAATATATACTTCCTTCGTCCCATGCTGTTGTTTGACTACGACAAAATCGAAGTTTTCTTACGAGAGAGTCATAAAGTGTGTAAGCGAAGTAGGGTCATTGTGTCACGAGTTCTGACTTGTGACTCGTGAGCATACGACTCTTACAAACCTACAGGCTCTCGAGCTAGCCCAATAATCCAACGACGACTACCCGACTACATAGCACTGGATTTCTAAAGCTCACATGGCATTGATCATATAGACCTTGTTTGTGGTTTGGGTTTCGAGAGAGATTTTTAAAATTCTTTTTATGAGCGGAGCAGAAATTTTGAGATCCAAAACGAACCCAAGCCATTAATTTTTGAGGTAGCCCTTTGAAGGATTTAGATGACTATTCATTGACTAGCTACAAAGGATAATGATCTCCATAATAGAAAGGGGCCTAGCAGAGCCGACTCATAACTTTTGGAGGCCGCAAGGAAATTCCTTAAATGAGGCCCACTCCATATTTTGCATAGAAAGGTTGGTCGAGAAAGAGTTTCATAATAAAAACACATTACAAAATTTGAACTATATATTTTGTGTAGAGAAGACTTAAATACATTTCGGCCTAATTTTTATGGATCCTAAGAATTCAAAGGCCCCATTTTTAGCCTTTTTTCGGAGGCCCAAAACTTAGACTTCCTTGATTTCTCCCTCAAATCGGTTCTGGGGCCTAGTCTACCTACTTATGAAAGTTGCTACTCTATGGCCTATAGGGGCATGAAATTCATGTACTCAAGTTGATATTTATGGGGCGGGGCCTTGGATATTTATTTGAACGGTACGGCTATGGAGTCATCTGAACTTTTGTGTCATTTTCTTGGTGGGGTGGTTCACATTGTTTACGATGGAGATTCACGGGTGGGTTTATTCGTGGGGAAGAAGGGAGAGAGAGAATGGTGGTCGATGATCGTGGAGGGCTGAGTATGAGGATGGCAACGTCGATGGGATGTTTTCTATTGTGTTGGAGCTGGGGTGACGAGTTTGTGTAATGTTTAACTTCTTCTCCCTTTTGTAATTCAATTAAATGATTCAATATTAAATAAAATTAAAACTTGGTGTGCGTAGTGAAATTTAAAAAGTTGTGTACAAGTTGAAATTCCCGTTTTATTCCAATATGTCTATAATTTTAGTTGTCCCATTTTTTCAATTAAAAAAATTTCCAAATATAAAATTTTTGGTATGAATTTAGAATCTCATTTAATGTTTGTGATTAGTGCAAGTATTTTGCGTATTTATGTAAAAAGGAATTTATTTCTGTCTTTAAATTTTGAAACAAAACTCTAGGAAACAAAATTACTTACGGGGCCGGGGAACTCGGGGATCCTGTTGTCCCCTAAGGGATGTCGTCCCTGTCTGATCCGTCCATGCTCGGCAATGGAAGGCTCAAATGTCATCGCAACAGTCCATCTGTGCATTGCTGAGATGACATCCGAGCCGTCCATTGCCCAGCATAGACTTCTCGGATGGAAATAACACCCATGTTATCAATCTCTAAGAGACAACAGGGACCTTGGGTTCGAGTATCCATTAATCCTAGAAAAGAGTAACAAAAAAAGGAAAAACATTTTAATAAAAATTGACATTCGTATAGTGAGGGAATTTTCGACCAATCAAAAAATGCAGTTAATATATATAAGAAAACATTACAACAAAAGCGTTCACTGTCGGTTCGAAAATACAGAGAAAATAAAAAACAAACTACAACAAAACAAAACAAAGCAAAAGCCGTCTAGAACCAATATGCCAAAATCATACCCGTCAATTATATTCGTGAAAAGAGATTGACCCGTCAATCACACTCGTGAAGAGATAATTTTAAGAGTAAAAAATTGTATGAACTGCCACAACGACCACTTGTTTTTTTTTCCCTCTTCCTCCATCTTTGACTTGATAGATCCAAAAAAAAAAGAAAAAAAAAGGCACAAAATGGTGGAAATACGTCATCATCGTGATGATACCGTACACACAGTATGGCGTGCTCTCATTATCGACCGAACACATGTACGGAAGAAATCTCACTACGGATCTATACAAGATTGAACGATTATAACGTGTTATTGCGATGACTTGATACAAAGATTATATGTGATATTTAGCTCAATGCGCAAACGTTGACGTGAGCGGATTACGAGCGAGATCAAGGTTTTGATTTCAAGAATGAAATTCTTTCTTAATTTGTGTTGCGATAGAAGTTTAGGCTTTGTTTGGTTGAGAGTTTAGTTTAGTTTAGTTTTGGCAGTGGGTGAAGAGAGAAATATGGTAATGATTGAAAATAGGGGTAATGATTGGAGAGAGATAGAGAGAGATGAGAAAGAAATAATTGAAGAAATAAGGTAATGATTGGAAAAAGAAGTAGGGTAATGATTGAAAAAACAAAATAAAAACTTCCAAAACTTCTAAACGAACATAGCCCTTCTTTGATGAAAAGATATATAAATGTAATCTATCATCCAATCCTCCAATTTTTTTTTAAAGTTCACTTAACCAAGAGATGAATGGCTCATATAATCCCTCATAAGACACAAAGGCAAAAACACACACTCTCCGAACATATCTACCTGAAAATACTCTGAAATCATATACCAAATCTTCACACATTTATAGGAGATCTCCCTGCCAAATAGTATTGAGCGGTCGATCTGGTTGTTCATCTCGTATTAAATTTGAGTTCATATAAATCTTAACCATCTATTACTTTGTGAAGATCCGAACCGTCGATTGTCAAGATGAACGGCCGAATCAACTCCTCTACACCCACTTTGCAGGAATGCTCAACAGCATCCCCGTTCCTACAAAGTAGTCATGGGCGGAGAGACATTGAGTCAAGTAGGGCACTTGAACTCAGTGAACTCTAACTCTTTTCCGTCACCAACTGGATTATAATTTAGCACTTTATTTTGTGAATTTTGACCTCACAAAGTAGCATGAGATTGCCCAAAGCACGAATAACTCATCCAAATATTATGAACTTTTTATTTGGTAACCGAGGAACAACCCTGTAGCCGATCCACTATTGGATCCGACTGTGCAATCCAAACCTCGGGTGAGACTAGTACAATAACCCACCGCCATGGCCCCCCACTTAAATCATGATTTGTCTCCAGGGAGAATCGAATCCTGCTATGTTGCAATCGCAGATTTGACTTTATCATGTTGACAACCCATGGGTGGGTCAAATATTATGAATTTGTCCCCTCTCATCACTATATAATTAACCATTACACATACACAATGTGGAATAATTTTGAAGTGTGAACAAAGAAATTCAAGAATATCAAATAATCATTCACTGAATGCTACGTGTGTTTAATTGATGGCATATTGAGATGCTTCTTGTACAGTTTTTTTTTTTTTTTTAAATATTTCTGGATATCCGAGCTAACTTTGGGAATTTTCGGACCAGAGATCTCAGAGGAAGACTTAAACAAAATTTATTTCTTATCTTAAAATTCAAACATCTTTAAAAAAAATTAAAATTATGAGAGGGGGTGAAGTACTATTATTAACTGCATCCAATGATTTTACAAGGATTATTTAAAAAAGAATTTATACAAACTAAAGTGCAATATTTAGGGGATGGGGGATGTCGGTATGCTGCACCACCCTACAAGATAGGTGCAGAGCGGTTAATTGGTTCTTTTATTTCGGAAATTGTCGGTTTAGATCTTAGTCGAACAACAGTTGAATTTTGGTCACTCGGGTGAACATTATTTTTCTTTCTATTGGTTGAAATGGTGTGGATTCCATAATAAAGTGATGCCATGCTTACCAAAAAGTATATTGCTCGGGTTAGACCTACGCCATTTCAACCAATCAAAGGGAGGAGGGTAATATTCACTCTCTTTTAAGGAGAGTAAACAAAATTATACTCGTCCAGCAATGAAATATTCAAACTTATATGCGCTCAAATTCAATCAAAACCGTTTACATCTAGATGAACGATCGAATTAGCCATCCGACGCCGCTGGATACTGCTATGCGGCAGGGGTAGAGTGTCGGTCAATCCTAGAAGGGAGTAAAACAGTAAAAAAGGCGAAAGCATCGGGTTTTCGCTCGTGTCTTTTATAACGGGTGCAAAGAGAGGGCAAAGAATGATGAGAGAGAGAGACAGAGAGAGACAGAGAAAGAAGTGGCCTTGAATGGAGGTGGAGAATCAGCAGGCGAAGATGCAGATCACCACCACCACCACCACCAACAACAACAAAGTCTGTGATTCGAATTCGGATCCCGATCGTCCTTTGAGAGTGTACGCCGATGGGATCTACGATCTCTTCCATTTCGGCCACGCCCGCTCCCTCGAACAAGCTAAGAAATCGTCCGTCTCTCTCTCTCTCTCTCTCTCTCTATATATATATATATATGTGTGTGTGTGTGTGTGTGTGTATACAAAGACACATCAACATGTACGCACACGCATCTTCTCTCTGCTACGTTTTCCCCTCCTGTCAGTGTAGTAATTTCTTATGGTAAAAAAGAAGTGTCGTAATTTGTTGGATTTGGCTTTAATTTTGCGTTTTTCTTTCTTTCTTTATTGATATGGAACTTAATCTACGTTCCTCTCAGTTGCTTGATGATGTTATATCTTCTTGTGTCTTTGTGGTCTGTGCGTTCTTCCGATCAGATTATCAGTTTGATTTCTGTCTGTGTAAATACAAAACATATAGGAGTATGAACTTTTTTAAAAAAGACTGACTTTTCGGGTATTTTTCCTCGTGCAAGGCGAAACTTTTTCAACTTTTGGTCAGCAATTTTATACCTTTTGGATTTCTCTCATTATCGAGACGAATGATGTAAAAATTTGAACCAAAATGAAGAGAAAACAACCAAGAAGAATAAAAAAAAGTCACAAATAAGTTTGGCCAAAGGAGCCTTGCTCTACTTTCCGTTTTATGTTATGTCTTTGTGTTTGTGCCTTTTTACAATTAGATTATCGGTTTGATTGTCAGATTCGTCTGTCTCTCTGTGTGAGTGTATCTGTTGTACGTACTTATTCTACGTTCCTTTCAGTTGTTTGAAGATGCCATGTGTTTTTGTGGTTTTTGCCTTTTTAGGATCAGATTATCAGTTTGGGTTCTGTTCAGGGCTTCTGTATTATTTGCTTGACACTGCACAGAGATAGGAGTTTGGATGTGATTTTTCAAATGAGCTTTGAAGTTTTTCATTTCTTGGTTTTTTAAGTCGGCGGTCAAGGACGTTTTTTTTGGTAATCGGGAGTCGATCCCACCAACTGCAATCTTAGGTCATATATGGACACACTGTAAAATGGAGCCCCTTTCCACCGCCATTTCACACAAGCTTCCCTTGCAGGCAAGGGCGGAACCAGGATTTTCTTTTAGGGGTACTGAATTTTAAAAGTTCAAGCATGAGCAACATATTAGTAGTAATTAATTAGGATGCAAAACTAAAATTCTCCCTGAAGGCAGAAAAATATAAACGACTTCAACTATAATACTTTGGGATAAGCGTTTATTCCTTTTTTATTTGATTGGCAAATAGTAGAAGCCCAACTTATTGTCTTAAGACCCAAGCCACAAGTCATTATAACTTTTCCTCCATGAAATGAATTTTGGACCTTATAGAGGGGGTGCCAATATACTACAATCTTGATCCTACAATTTGTTGGGTGTCACCAGCAAAACAGGCACCCCCATCCCTAAGCACGGGTCCGCCCCGGCTTGCAGGGGAGGGTGGCAGAAAGATATTGCCACATAGGAGTCCAGGACGTATATTGGCAACTGTTTAGAACTATTTACTATTCCGATTTTGTCTATGTTGATATTGTATGTGATTGACATGTGAAATGATTTATGAAACTGCGAGGTGCATGTAATTGTATCCTCCATATTTTGTTTTGGGATTTAGCATACAAGGAATTATCTGCATTCTTGTGTGCTATTTCTCTTTGTATGTTGTTCCTTTACTATGCTCTGGATTCACGAAGTTTTTTTATCTGAATATAGGTTCCCAAATGCCTATTTGCTGGTTGGATGCTGCAATGATGAAGTAACACACAAGTTCAAGGGGAAAACTGTTATGACCGAATCTGAGCGTTATGAATCTCTTCGTCATTGCAAGTATGTTTTATTCGGGATTGTCTCATCTTCAATTCTGTTTCTAATTTTGTTTTGCTATTGAGCTAGGATTGTCTCATCTTCAATTTTTTCTTGTCTCATGAATGGAGCTTTTGTTAGGATTTTCATCCTGCTAACAGAATGCCCACACAAACACATGTGGGTACACGCAAGTTATATTCTTCACTGGAACCTAGTTAGAAAAACATGTATTAAGGTGGATGCTGTGTTGATCTTAAGCGCTTAGGTCATCGTTGCTAATACTTTTATTGTTTGGCCCGTCGTTATTTAAATCTGTAATCATTTGTTTTCTTCTGGCAGGTGGGTTGATGAAGTTATTCCGGATGCACCATGGGTGATCAATCAAGAATTTCTTGACAAGCATAATATTGACTATGTGGCCCATGATTCTCTTCCGTAAGTACGATCACACCCCAAAACTACACTTTTTGCACCCGAAACTGACTGTGTGGTGGTTATGTTGGATTAGAGAAATATCGAAAGCCATTCTCATGTAAAGTTGGAAAACAAAAGATTCAATAGAGAAATAAAGGAACTGGAATTATCAATTGCATATCAATCATGATTGCAACAAGAACTGTACGTATTTACAATGGAAAATGTCAGATATTGGAAATTTGGAACACGGACTATGGGAATTGAAATTGAGAAGGAAGAAGCATGACAATTGCTAGGGCAATTGGACTGTTATTGTATGGGGAGGAACGCTTTTTCCTTTTCTGTTTCTTGCTGGCCAACGTTAATGTTCCCGTCTTTTCTGTTGGTTGAATGGAAGCTATTACTCGACTATCTTCTTTGCTGCACAAAGATTTCCCATGTGTATGGATATTACACTTGAAGCTTTTTGATTAAGTTATACACTTCTGCTGCATGGTCAATATGCCAAGTGTTTATCATGGTAGGTGGGTGCTACGGCTAAGGGTGGACGAGGGGCTGGTGGTGGTGGGAGAAGGGGTGATGCTGATAAATTTGCGGGCAAGAGAGAAGGGCGGGGTATACTTAAGGAACTAAAATAATAACTTTCAAAAATTGGTAGCTAAAATGAGGATGTGAAGTGTGTGTTTGTTGGTAGGACTAGGAGAAATAGAATTAGACATGAAGGACAAAAACAATTGAAGGTACGGTTGGAGAAAATAGATGCAAACAACAAATAATGCTACTAGATTATCGTTAATGGAAATGCTAGAAGGGGAAGACCTAACTTGTTATGGGATGCTGTGGTAAAAAATATATGGTGAATTAGTTTGATTACCTAGCTGTTGGATGAGGAAAATGGTGAAACTAGGTTCATGGGTTGGGACACAAGGCTTAGTGTGGTTTGGTACCTTTCATATGTTAATTTTCGTTCTAAGTTCAAGTGTGGTAGGTGTTGGTTTTTAAAGTTGAGGGGTTGTGCGTGTTGTCCAAGCTGGGTACGAGTGGCTAAAGTTAAGGTTCCCTAATTTTCATGTTATGCTAGGTTGTTTCTTACTCTTTCCCTCTGTCAAATGTGTCCTTTTATGTTGTGAAGAACAGTGCACTCAATAAGATTTATCTAATCGTTGGCTTTGTGTGCATCAATTGCACAGTTATGCTGATGCTAGCGGAGCTGGGAAAGATGTCTATGAATTTGTAAGCTTGGCAGTTTTGTGCAAATTGTTGTCTCATAGATTGACTTTAAATGCCTCTACTGTTATGCTGATGCCAGCGGAGCTCTTTTTCAATTTTTTGTTCTCTTCCAATAAGCTCTATAGTCTTTTCTTTTGCCATGTTCATGTCATTCATTAATATTCCTCCTGCTGTAGGTTAAAGCTGTGGGAAAGTTCAAAGAAACCAAACGCACTGATGGAATTTCTACTTCGGACATCATTATGAGGATTGTCAAAGATTACAACCAGTATGTGATGCGTAATCTGGACCGGGGCTACACAAGAAAAGAACTAGGTGTTAGCTACGTGAAGGTAATGTCTTTGGTTAATGATTTTATTTTGCATGTATAAAATTGTGGGGCCATTGTGGAATTTAACGGTATGGTATTTACTTTAGCGAAGACTGATTTTTGCTCTTTTTCATGTGCAGGAAAAGCGATTGAGGGTGAATATGAGACTCAAGAAATTGCAGGAAAAAGTTAAGGAACAGCAAGAAAAGGTATTCTTAGATTTTGGAAAGAATTTGTTGCTGATTCTAAGCTCCACAATTAGTG
The DNA here is from genome assembly GCA_019656295.1 of Rhododendron mucronatum var. ripense. Lineage (NCBI taxonomy): Eukaryota > Viridiplantae > Streptophyta > Magnoliopsida > Ericales > Ericaceae > Rhododendron > Rhododendron mucronatum. Next base: position 1,366,362 of record BPLT01000039.1, on the reverse strand, counting down.
TACTAATTGATCTTTCGCTTCAGTAAATGCATGTGAGGGTGTAATCAGGATTAAGATTGGGTCTTAGGTTCTGCTTCAAAGTATCGCAACGTGTCTGTCTGATCTTTTGAAAAAATGTTGTGTCAGTGTCCTTGCTTCTTTAGCTAAGAATACCCAATGCCCCCCCTGCTCTCTCTCTCTCTCTCAACTGGATCAATGACATGTCATTCAACGGTTGCGGACCCATATTTGTGAGAGAATAGGAGTGGTTCACATGGTCTGAAGACTCTGACCAGTAGTCAGACTATCTGGAAATTCTGGTGTTCTGATGCAATATCTTTGTATTAGGGCCCGGTTTGATATGGTTTGGAAAGATATCAGAGCTGTGTACATGAACCTGAGAGGAACTGTCCTCTCCCTTGGTGAAGCCGAAGGCCCCTGTGTTGTGGTGGCACAACACCGAGCAACACCTACCGCCTACGCTGTCTAGTCTCCAGCTGCAAGACATTGAACTCCATTGGCACAAGCCAGGAGATATGGTGCACCTGAGCCAGCTTAGTTTTGTCGGGTGGCAAGGTTGGGATCAGCACTTGCGCTGCTGATGAGGTTTCTTGCTCCCATGAGGTGACTCGCGGTAAATGGGACAAGTCCATTTTAGAAAATTTGCGCTTACTTTAGATCCCAAGGTGCTAGTTTCCTTGTTACATGACCCTTCTTAACTATAAAGTAGAAGAGTCCTTTTGTAGAGATTTCCTATTTCTTGAGATCCCAAGGTTTTGGTACTCAGTACATGTGGACCCCCACTAGTGCCCGTCTATTCATCAAGGCTTATAAATCAAGTGCAAGTGGCAGTATTGAGGAGGTACCTGCGATGGTCAACCTGCATTGCAGGCACAATGAGCAATGGAAGAGAATGTATGTTGGACACCCACCTTTGTATCAAATGTGTTCCCTTTTGTGTTAGACAAACATCAAACATGTTGCTATTGTTTGTTGTAGTTTTCACCTATGTTACATGGATCCTTCATTTTGGCTCAAGTACCCGTATTGATGTGCCCGACACCCGTATTCTTTTGGACACTCGGATCCTCTAATTGTTAAGATACTTTCAAATTAGCTAGCAAAGCGATATTTCGAGTATTTCACATACACAGAAAATAAGGAAATAACAAAAACATAATTTTCTTAACCCTTTCTTGTTTAAATACATTTGTAAACATAGGTTACTGTACATAATCTGTGAAAATTATGCAATATATAATACAAACAAGAGTTCAGAACGTGTCCCCGCACCTTTACCCAAGTTGGGGACACATATCCACGTATCCTAAGATTTAAGTTTAGGAATGTCTAATGCTTGGACTTGCACCCGCACCTGATACTCACACCCGAGTCCATGTATCATACTTTTCGCAACCATGGGTAACAACTTCTAAAATAATACCCTTCCAAAGTCCAAACAAAAGCTCTGTGGTATTGTTGATAGCAGAAACATGGAAAAAGGGATGAGCCATCCTTAACCATGAATGATGTTAAATGTCTAGGAAAAGAAGTAACGATTGTGAGTGTATTTGATGACACCAGTTTATAATTGAAGTTGCCATTGTTCTCCTATAAAAGGTCTTCCCTTTTGTTATGATTGTGTTTTCTGGTCCTATCATTCTCATTCACGTAGGAACACAAGATGATTATCAAGATGGATGTGAACGATAGTGGACATATTTGTGTTTCTTTGTCCATATCAAGGGTGGTTGTCTTGCCCTTGAACGTGTTCTTAAACCAGATCAAACTAAGTCTTACGTCCAATTTTCTAAATGGCGCTTGGCGCTAGTAGGGCGGAGACCCACCTCCAAGCGCCAAGCCGCCTAGGCAGCCGCCTCGCCGAGCAATTCAGCGGATTTTTTTTTTTTAACAAACCATTATCCAATCAAACTATATTCCATGTATCCATAATGCAAGTTCAAACTTCAAAGTAAAAACCCAAATGAAATTAAATAGTAGCAACTAGCAAATAAGTTGAATAAGACAATAAGTAGTAGCGTTTCGCACACCTCCCTTGTATTATTTTTATATATATATATATTTTTAGGCCGCCAAAGGCCTCCAAGGCTGCCAAGGTGGCCAAGACCGCCTAGGCGGCCGCCAAACCTTCCTGGGCGCCAAATCAAACGCCAAGGGCTATTGGCGTGGAGGCAGGGCACCTCCAAGTGCCTAGGTGGCCTGGGCGGCCGCCATTTAGAACAGAGCTTACGTCTAAGACTCTCAATCACGTGTGGTTGGCTACATGAACCATTTTCCCCCAATCATTTTGTCAAAGGCTTTCTGGTTGGTTAAATTAAACAAATGATTATAGTTTTCTACTTATGAATATAGTTTAGGTCTTGATATTATCCCCCTAGCATTGTCATCCACAATGATTCTATATGCACATTCACACTGCTTTTCTTACTGTTTCATTTTGGCCCTTCATTGTACATGACTCAAACCATCTTATTGTGTTTTCTCTCAACCTCGACTTATCTCCAATGGGTTCTTCTCCTATATTATTTTAGAGCTGTTCTTTTTTAAGTACTTTTTGCTCGTCCTACTATACATGCATCTTAGCGTACTCATCTCAACTACACAAACATTTAATGTCTTTCTTTGTTGCCCCAATTATTTCCCCCTAAAGTACCAGTGGCCTTAGAGATAGACTTTCAGTTTCTTTAGTATCCATCATTTGCATTATCAACAATAAACAGGGGCAAACCCCCTGGGTTTGAAAATAAATTCAAATTTTATGAATTTTTGCAGAATTTGATTTTTCTGCATTGTCTGTACTGGATCATTGGTATGAAGTCAAAGTAAATGGACCTTAACTTTAGATTTGTGAGTAAGTAGATAATATAGCTCAACCAATTAAAATGAACGAGGCACCGTTAAATGTTAGACCAAAATAAATATCTTTATTTTCTATAGTGGTTCATATATAAAATGTTTTCATCAATTTCTGTGACTACTGAACTAAAATTTTGTAGCCAAATCCCCCTTCTTTTCTTTCTTTCTTTCTTTTTTTTTTTTTTTTGAGTTAGCAGTGTTCCTTTTTGCTGCTACTTAGTATGCATATTTGTACATTGCAGATTCAAACTGTTGCCAAAACTGCTGAGATGCATCGAAATGAGTGGGTGGAAAACGCTGACCGCTGGGTTGCTGGATTTCTCGAGATGTTTGAAGAAGGTTGCCATAAGATGGTAAGTAGCTCTGTGCATAATATGGACAGAATGTGATATTACGATGCTAGGAGTCCGTTATAGACTACATATTTCTCAAATTGTTCTTCAGAATTCATATTTTGCGTTGTTTGTATCAGGGAACAGCCATTAGGGACCGAATTCAAGAGCGGTTAATGGGGCAGCAAACGGGTGGGCTGCTGGAAAACGGCAATGAAGAAGACGAATACTATGATGAGGACAGTGATGACTATTATGATGAAGAAGAGTATTACGAGGAGGTGAAGAGCTAAAAGTGCTTTTCCATGCGCATTGTTAGGTTTTGACTTGTTCTTGGCAGTGATTCCTTGTGGGATACGGGGTCGGTTTTTCTTTACTCCTCTGTTTGCTCTCTTCATTGTAAGAAAGTAAAGTGAAATTGTTGTGCTTGTAAGGGTGAACTTTTTGTAGTATTGAAGTGTTGTAGGGAAATGATCCTCTCTATTACAGATATAGTTTGGGCGAGTTGAACACAAGACTTTTGGATTTTATTGATTTCGTGACATCAAGACTTTTGATATACCCAGAGCTTGAAGATGGGGTATATCAAGCAAATGAAATGACAGAAACGAAAGCTAAAATTTCTCTCCTTGTGGCTTGATTGATTCCAATAAACCAACGCAAAATTGACTCAAAACTAGCAAAAGTTCAAAAAAGAGACAAAATGAAGTTAAGCCGATTCCTAATTATGAGATTCAGTGTTAATCAGCTTAACTGAATATTAATAGATATATCAGAAGTTGAACTCTAGATTATAAAATGGACAGTTTGATTTTGTGAATAATTTTAAAGTATAACTATCCATTTTATAAATCAAAATTCAAATTCTAAAACACCTTGTAGTAGTTTGGTCAATCTAATTTTTGGAATGCACCATTTTGCAGACCTTACAAGATGTCAACGGTTTTTACCACTTGCGGAAGGAATTTAACATATGTTATCGTAGATCCCTATAATCCCTCCCACAGCCATTTCATATGTTTAAGGCGTGAGGTGACCCCAAAAATTGTTGATAAAGAGAATCGAACCTGAGACTTTAAGATAAGGCAAACACCTAAGTTTCAGGCCAAGACCACTTGTCTAACCCCAGGGTTCACATAACTGATCTTGTATATTAGAGACTTGGAATACCTATTAAATAGAAAAACAAACAGGCGCAAATTTCTTCTCACTCCAAAGCCAGCTAGGTTATATAGTTTAGGACCTTCTATCTTGTTTTTTGTTTTGATTGGCAAAGAAAGAACTTCATTAAATAGTAGTTACAAGAGATGAAAGGAAACTAGCCAGTGATGGATTAGGAACACATCCCAACTATATCGTCACCCATTCCCGACCCAAACACAGAAAAAGACCAGACTGCAAGAGAAACATGAAAACCAGAGTTGACAAGGAGCCAACCTTGGATTACAGGAATTACAGACTAAGCTAAACAAAAAAAAAAACACCAAGGCCAAAACAACATGGACAAAGATGGCCTGTTGGATGAAAAACCAAAAGCAACAAACACTCCTTGAAAATTCCAAAACCCTTTTTGCGTCCACAAAAATTGAAGCAGCATTGCAAACCTCCAATTCAGCTGTAAAACTCATTGAGATGTCTATTACTAATTGCCACTAGAAGCACTAGAAGAATACCAGTTGTAGAGATCAATAACAGTGGCAGCTACGAAACAGATCGAAATGCATCGGCAACCAAGAACTTCAATTCACTCGATCTCAGGCCCAACCCAGATCGAGGTCTATCGATGTCAATGTTCTAAAACAAGGAATTAATCAGCCATTAATCACCGATTAATAGCTGGTGGGGCCTATCCGATTAGGTCTGAATAACGATTAATTGCCGATTACTAATTAATATGCACCGATTAATCCAATTAATTGCTTGAAGGTGGCCGACTGCCCGACTAGCGCCAAGCGACATTTAGAACATTCATCGATATAGAAACAAAGCCTGTAGCTAGCAATACTCCAAAAATCTAACCATTACTGATTACCCCAAAAGTAGCTGCAGTGCTTGAGCATTTGTATGATAAGAAAGAGCCAAAATCTTTGGTCCCTGTTGTAGTTACAAAATTTTGTCTGCATTGCAAACACTCATTAATATGCATATTGAACCATGTATGTACCGGGAAATTATGAGCTATAGAAGTTGAGAAATGGGGTACTTTATAGACATTACGTGGTACATATTTAAAGAATGCGTTGAATTGTATTCATTGTGCTTTCCGAGGACAGCAGATTGTCCGACATAACATAGTATAATGGATGGATAAGCCACAGTACAAGTGCTTATCTGAATATATAGACCGAACGCTGAAAGCGCTTTGATTTGGGTGGCGCTTGGAATGTTACGGAAATTTGTTAACTCCATGTATATATAGCGTTATAATTCATTGGTCGAGCAAATTTATTCCACCGGTATTGTTCTTCGTAAGGTAGTATTCCAGGGTTAATTTATTTTTCAAGCGTGAATCAAATTTATCACCATACAGAAGAGAATATTTTGAAGTTACTAAATAATTTTTTTTTGGAGAGTACTTTATCGTTTATCCTAGCTAGCTCGTATCAAATTTGCAGACAATTGCTTCTCTTTTGATTTTTGTTGTTTGTTTTTGGAGAGTTGTATTTATTTGGTGGGGTCTATCGATAGCATGTCATCACAGATGAACGTGTAGGGTACATTAATTGTTTGCACAAGAATCTCAGATAGATTAATTGAATATTGACAGCCATATAATCGAGACATGCACAAAATTGTTCTTAGCATTGTTAGGAATATGATGCCGTTCTTATTGTCCTATTAGTCTTTGTAACAGCTTCAGAGATTAATGAAATTCTTTTACTTTTACATAAAAAAAAAAAAACCGGTTCCTAATTATTCTTTTTTTGTTTGCTAGATTAACTCCAAACTGAATCAGTAAACCAAATGATAGTACTAGTTTCCAACTAAAAAAAAAAAATCTAAGAACGACCCCAATCTATATGTCATGTTATTTTGTCCACGTTTTGTTTAAAAGAAATATCCAGTGTCACCAGTACTACACATATGAACGTCGGACACAAACGCGAAACGAGTATGCAAGTACGTCATATATTCATAAATTAACAAACAAACACATTAGGGACACACCGAATATCAACGCAAAACGAGAATGCAAGTACGTCATTTATTCATAAATTAACGAATAAACACATTAGGGACGCACCGAATATTGAAAATGTCACTATGAATTCATATGACACCCATGCAAAATGTCATTTTTGACAGACTAAAGATGTATGTAACAAGCGGGCATAACGATAGTAATTTAATATTTTACGGCTCTGAGTCAATAGTTGCCTCTTTTTGCTTGTTCGTTAAGCTTCCAAAGCACATCTTTCACCATTTTGAAGTAAGTTCAGATGGTAAGCATCGACATTGATCGTTTTACCATGTTTTTAACATTTTTGTGTCAACTTTTGACTTTCGAACATGTCTCCATTGTATCGTAACATGCCTCTAGAGTACTGTTTTGTGTGTCTCTTAATGTGTCACCATATATATGAATTCATACTTACAACATATATATAATTGTATTAGTTAATATATATAGGATGCAGAAGTTGACTTTTTGATGTTTACATATATATACTTTACTAGGATTTGTCTGAGCCAGAAGACACGGCGTAACGTACGTGACATCTAATTAGTAGCAATTGTGCAATTAATATTGTTTGAGAGAGAGAGAGCGAGGGAGAGAGCCATAGGATTTATGGAATTGGTTAAGATTTATAAAGAGATAAGATTCAAAAAACCATTCTCCCTTTAGATAATACAGACTAAATTTCATACTCTTGCAGTGTAAACCTTGGTGTTTACGCATATCCAATTAAGAAGTGACACTTCACCATTGATTGAGAAAATTAAGGAAATATGTTACACTTCTCGCAAAAAAAACCCATTAAACTGGCATTAAAAAAAAAAACCATTAAACTGGCATTAAAAAAAAAAAAAACTATATTAGATTTCCTTCTTCGAAGTCTTCTGAAATATATGTCGACACTATTCCAACATAATTCTGATTATTGATTGAATCAAACTTGACTAACAAACTAAACAAATCTCTGTACGTACACTTTAAAATTGAGTCTCTCCCTTGCGCTTTTATAAATGGTTTAGTCCCCATTTGTGCCCTATTCTACTGCAAACTCCCTTTCTTCTTTATTTTTGTGAGTTAAGTACATATTTAATCATGAGGAATGGCTTGTTACTAATTCTAGGGTTCCAACCACGACCGTGCTCTTTGTGTGAATGCTCGTGGTACATTTATCATACCCATGTAAACTAACCCAACAAGCATGAATGGTGACTGAAATAGTAACACAATCGATGCAACTATGCACCTGAGATTGTCCTTGGATGACATTGTAATTAAACTCATGTGTCAGAGTCGGAATACTCCATTCACAAAAAGCATGACTATCGTTTGAAATTAGGGTGACGGAATGAGCTACAGAAGATGGCGAGTGATCAAGATCGATGAGCGACGAGGATGGGGGATGGAATGGGATGGGATGAGCAACAGAGGGCGGCGGGATGGAGTATGTCATAACCGACGGAATGGGTGGTGCGAGGCTGACGGGTGGAATGGCGATTGAATTTTGAGATAATGGAGAGGGATTTCGTTCAATTCCCTGATTGGATTTAGGGTTTTGTTAGATAGGAATATTCCAAAGTATGCTAGAAGACCTTAGAGATTACCTTTTTTTTTTATAATTAGTCTAAAAAATCATTGCCTATTCCTAAAGAAAACAAGTAATATAGTGCAATAAGGGTAAAGTTGAGTTATTTTAAATAAGAGCACGAAAACATAACTTGAAAAAGTGGTCAGGTTGAAGCTTAGCAAAAAAAAAAAAGCGGTCAGGATGAAAACATATATCGCAGTGGGAGGAAGACCAACATTTAAGTGTCCGAAATAAATAACTTGTTATTAGTTGGGGTTAAACAAAATTGAAAAAAAAAAAATAATGACATAATCTTGCACATGTGCAGAACTTCTCTCCCCTCATGAAACATAAAAAAATAAGATTAATTAAATACTCTCTCCGTCCCAATTTAAGTGTCCATCACGATTTTACATGTTATTTTCAATTGCTTATATCTCCCAACGTATATTAAAAAAAACAATATGTGTTGAGAATATGGACCTTGTTTGATGGAATAGATCTCAATTATTTCTATAAGACAATGATTTTAAAAACAATATGTGTTGAGAGATATAAGCTATTGAAAATGACACGTAAAACCGTAGTGAACACTTAAATTGGGACGGATGGAGTAGAACATATCTATATACAAAAATGCTACGCGTACAACTGTTGTGTTGGTTGATCTATACATAATATCAAAATTTGCTTATGATTTCCGGCTTCGACGGCAGCCAAATTGGGGAAGAATATAATTATTTTCAACATAATTCTGGCATGAAAAAAACTATATTATAGAGATTTCCTTCTTCGAAGTCTTCTGAAATATATGTCGACACTATTCCAACATAGGGTAATTCTGATTATTGATCGAATCAAACTTGATTAAACAACTAATTAAACAAATCTCTAAACACTTTTTAAAATTGAGTCCCTCCCTTGCTCTTCTATAAATGGTTTAGTCCACATTTGTGCCCCTATTCTACTCCAAACTCCCCTTCTTCAGTTTTGTTAGTTACATATTTGATCATGACGAGTGGGCTAGTTACTAATTCTAGGGTTCCAACCACGACCGTGCTCTTTGTGTGTATGCTCGCGGTGGCGGTCCTTCCGGTAGCGGTGGTAGGACAGTGCTCGTGCGATTCGAATGAAGGAGATAACAACAAGAGTGAAGCCCTAAGATATAAGCTGGGAGCGTTTTTTTCGATTCTAATGGCGGGTGCGATTGGGGTGTATCTTCCTATGGTTGCGAAAAAGGTACCGGCTCTAAGCCCGGAGAAAAACGCCTTCTTCGTAGTGAAGACTTTCGCAGCGGGTGTCATTCTTGCCACGGGCTGCGTTCACGTCCTTCCCGACGCATTCGGGAAATTGACGTCGCCCTGTCTTACGGGCGTAGTCTGGAATTTCCCTTGGGCCGGTTTCGTGCTCATGGTGGTGGCTATCTTCACTCTGATGCTTGATAACCTTGCCACTTCTTACTATACTCAGTCCCAGCTCGCCAAGTCTAGAGCTGATCCTGCAGTGCTGAATGTTGACGAGGAGAACACCGGAGAACACGCCAATCAGGACGTCCCCGTTCACACCCACGCCACCCATGGACATTCTCATGGATCCGTAATGCTTTCCTCTGGACACGATGGCCCAGTTTCCAAAGAGCTCATTAGGCATCGTGTTATAGCTCAGGTAATTGAATTCCAACAACTTATTACTATTGTTTTGGCGTTGCAAATTAATTGAACTGGGGCTCCGTTTGTTTGGGCGTAAAATGTTTTTACCTATTTTTCAGTGTTTGGTTGTGTAAAAAATGAGAAATTTCTATTAATTGGATGAAAATGACTTACTCTTAAATCTTCCGTAAGTTATTTTCCGACATGAATCCACTGCCTTCTACTGCGAACAATTCTCACTACTCGGTTTCATCGATTATTAGTCCTGACTTACGTTCAAGTCCAATATTCTTAAATCTCTCCACCGTTTAAGCTCCTCCTCTCTCTCTACACTTTTTTATCGATTTTTGAAAATATTTTTCAAGTGCTAACCAAATATCAAAAAATAAATGTTTGAAATTTATTTTCTGAAAAAACATTTTACATCGAAACAAACGGAGCCTAGGGTTAAATATGTTCACTGGCTATATCTTTTTTTTTTTTTTTTTTTTTTTTAAGGTTTTGGAACTAGGAATTGTGGTCCACTCTGTAATTATTGGATTAGCTTTGGGTGCTTCTGAGAGTCCAAGTTACATAAAGCCTCTGGTTGCAGCCCTATCGTTCCATCAGTTCTTTGAGGGCGTGGGTCTTGGTGGATGCATTACCCAGGTAGTGTGATTTACTCCTCCTAATTATTAACCTCCTTTACTACTAATTTTTTATTGCAAACTTAATTTGACTTAATAAAGCACCAATTATTAATTACCTCCTATGGTCCAGTAATAGGAGTAGGCCAGTAATAGGACTGCAGGGCGGATCCCTGTGGTGCAAATCATAATTGTCTAAACGTGCTTTTAACGGTCCGAATTTAAAAATAAACTCTTTGCTGGATGAGTTAAACTTTTTGTTGGAAGAGTTTATTTTAAATCCAGATCGTTGAAAGCCTTCTTGGACGACTGTAATTTGCACTGCAGCCCTGTAGTGTAGGGGTGCATTACAGGTTTTCTGAGCCCTTTCCCTATAGGATAGAATAGTTATAGGGATTCCGTATATCCATTTTATTTATTTTAAAAACAGATTATATTCCATAAAAACCAAAAGAAAATAAAATAGTCACTCGTCATCGTGGATACTCCAATATGCATACAAGAAGATGGAACGAATCCAGAACAATCGGACTCTGCATTGGCTCTCTAAATGTATGCCGTCTTTGAATAACCGAAGACGTCCACACATGTATTGGTGGTCAAGATTTTGGAATTATAGGTCACTTTTTCTAAGCTCTCGGGTTTGATTTTGCTTGCCAGTTGTAAGGTGGCTCATAAGTTTTGAACGTTGGAAGCGAACCTTTCATTTAAAAGTTGATCTACAAAGAGTTTCATAAAAAAAAACCATTACAAAAGATAAGCATATAGTTATCCCAAAAAAATGCAAATGTTACAATATCTCAAAATTCATCATTTGAAAATTAATCTTCTCAATTCCATTCCATTGTCTATTCCATTATATTGAACGAAACATACCCTAATGGGTTATGGCTTATAAGAGTTGATAATCAGTGTATTTCACCGTTAGGCTTATTTTGTAGCTTCTAAATTTCTATTGAGCCTATTTTGTGTAAAAGAGACTTAGACCAAATTTTTTTGGGGACCATATGTACATATATATATATATATATATCACTCCAGATCCCCTAAGGGATCTCGGATGGAGGCTTTGGTGGGGGACTCGGTTCCCAACCGTTGGATTGTGTTTTGAATAGTCGGAATCCTCGGATAGTTTGTTCGCGCGAACAAACTATCAGGGGATCCCGACCATTCAAAACACAATCCAACGGCTGAGGAAAGAAGTCCGCACCAGGGCCCAATCCGGGATCCCTAATTGGATTCGGACTCTATACACACACACACACTCAGGATGCAATGAGGGATCCCGCACGGCCTTACTGTGCGAGACTCCTCTTTTCCGATCGAACTGTGACGATCTGAGTCGCTCAAAGTGTGCAGAACATGATTTTAAGGGTACCCATGAGAAATCAGCAAAAAAAATGATCGAGAAGGGCTTGATCCGAACAGTTTTTTGACTGATATATATATATATATATATATATAAAGATCATAGAATTTTTTGGGTCCTCATTTTTTGCCTTTTGTTTGGGGCCTGAAGCGCATGCTTCGCGCGTCTATCCTCTAAGCCGGCCCTGGCTAGTTGCCACACACCCTTAGGAGCAGCACCTCACGTTGCAAAGGTGTGAAATAGTTTTCAAATGGACTGTAAGAATTAATCCAAGATGCGCAATCTAGCTCGGAACATCTGCTGCCCTGCATTACCTATTTACCACAAGAATATTGCCAGTTATGTATTCAAATCAATATTCTAGTAATTGTTAACGAAATTCCTATCGGCATGTCATTTTCCTTCATTCAACGCATGCTCTTTTGCTACGAATTCAACCACTTTCACCTCGGTTGATTTTTTTAGTTTTTTTGCCAAAACGGTAGGATGTTAGGAGTCAGTACATTAGTAATTACAACAAGAGTCAATCACCTTCTCCATGAGGACTCAAACTCAGAATCTCTCCATCAAGAGGGAGAGTAAGGAACCGGCCATACTAGTTGGTGTTCCTAGCTCGGTTAATGGCATTTCAACAGTATATAAGTAATAAGTACATAAAAGATGGTTATTTGAGTCAATTTCAAAAAGTATATCTTCAAATTAATTTTTTTTTTCATTTTTAAACAGGTTTGGGTGTTCGTAAGGTATTCATCTCGACCAGATTTTGAATTCCATGTGTTTTGTAAAAGAAAAAAATGCCATAAAATTTTGTTTTAATGAAGCTGGATTTTTGGTGCTTTTGGGAAAAGAGATTGGATTCTAACTGATTTAAAACTTCATTTTTTTGCAATTTCTACCAAAATTTAAAATCTACAACCTAAAATATGCTTCCGCAGGTATCAAATGTCCCTAAAAATTACACTGTTGGTTTCATTCTAGGCAAAACTCAAGTGTCGTGCTATAACAATCATGGCATTGTTTTTCTCCCTCACAACACCGGTTGGGATTGCGATCGGCATTGGAATAACTAACGTTTACAAGGAGAACAGCCCGACGGCTTTGATAGTAGAAGGTATGCTGAATGCAGCTGCGTCGGGGATCTTGATATACATGTCCCTCGTCGATCTTCTTGCTGCAGATTTCGAGAACCCGAGAATGCAAGCCAACACGAAGCTTCAAATGGTTGCATATGCTTCACTACTATTCGGAGCTGGATGTATGTCTCTTTTAGCTAAGTGGGCTTAATGCTTGGTTGGGCGCTTAAATAGTCAATTTTAACGGCTTAGGCTGTTTTGGGCTTAATGCTTGCTTGTGCTGTTTTTGGCTAAATAATTTTGGGAGATTATATTGTTTGTCTTTATTTAAAAAAAAAATTCATTTGTTAGTTTTGCATTATTATTATTTTTTATTGTTCGTTCGTCTCGACGAGAAGAATCTAAAAAAAATTATTTTCAAAACTAAACTTTTTTTAAATAATACAAATAATAGAAAAATCAATCTCTTTTGAATTATGGAATAAGAAAAAAAAATCTTTCAAGATTATTTAGCCAAAACAAGCCTTGATGCCTAACCAAGCAATCGACATGTCAATGGTATTCTCTTCCACAATCCTTTTGTATACTCTCTTGTCATGGGAAACAAAAGCACATACAAAAATATGTGTACATGTGAGTTGTTTTTATATTTATTTAATAGTTCAGGAGTACCGTTATGTAATACTTCAAATCACACGTTCCTGTGGGGTTCATACACTCAGTGGTAGACACCACAAAAATAATTATTTTAAAATTTATAGATATTTTTTTTAATATTTTTGTGAGGTCCGAAATAGACCCCACACAGCGTGCGATGGCCCTAGCATGACTGGTACCTTAGCAACTCTGTTCAGAGATGGGGGAGCACATGATTTGTCAGCCAACCTACCTAGTTTGGATATCTGATCTCTTTGACAATGATGCTACTATTTTTTATTCTCATTTTCAGCTGCTTGTATTTCTTGCTCTAGTCAATGAATTTTTTTTTCTTAGCAATATATGTTAAACTCTTTAACAAAAATATTGAGATCGATCAGAACGATGAATTATAAATAGTCCCCATTGAGGAGCAGTGCTGCAACCAATGTGATAAGCACACAATATTGTATATTCTTGTGCTTAATATCTCCTATTTATCATATCATTATGTTAATTTACTGTTGAATGTTTTAGATGACATTGCGTGTGAGGTATGTTTATGATGTGGGTCATGTGGGACCCTTGTTGTAAGTACGGAAATAGAGTCCAGGTTGTAAAGTCATTCCAAATCGTTGGGATTCAAGACACTCGGTCCGTAAAAATGTCCGAAAAACAAAATGAATTGTCTAGATTCACTCCATTTTTTAGACCCAGTGTTCTAGACCCTAGCAGACAAGACTTGGAATGGAAATGTCTACTACAGTATTTCGGCGCATGCTTTCAGGGCTTGGTCCCCTTGTAATTAATTTATTTGTATTTGGTTGGAAATAAGATTATGGTTCTACATATCTCGTTAAATTCTCATCTTAAAAAAGTAAAGACTGAATTCTTATTGGTGTCTTTCTTTTGTTGACATCTTGTTCTGTTTCGGGTTCGTGATTGGGGCATGTGATGCCGCTCCCGTGTGTTTTCCTTTAATCTTTGTAATTCTCCTTTCAAAAATTAATGAAATCTTTTTTGCCTTTCAAAAAAAGAAGTAAAGACTGAGATTCGGTTGTGAGTCCTCGCAAACTACTCGGATGTTTCTCACATCGAACTCAAATCTAAGATTAGTCCTAGTCGCTAAGTCTTTTAAAATTGAAGGACGAGCGCCTTTGGCCAACTCAGTCGTAAGTATCATTTTGGTACACACTAGTACCTATCTTTCTTAATCACCTAAAAATTTATCATGTTTCAGTAGTTTTTAACCGTTCCTTGGCAAGTCCTTTGTCAATAGAGGGTAGTTATTGTAGGCTTGGCCCTAGGTGAATATCATGTTGGGAGTCTAATCCGCTTAAGGTTCTCTGTGTGCACCTAGGCCCAATCCGTTGGGGAATATTCACGGAGTCCATACCACATCACATGGACCCAATATACATTGAATGACCCGTATTCACTTAAAAGGCTAAGCTTTGTAAGTGGTGAGCCATCCATTAATTGTATATTAAGGTCCAACTCTTTTTCTGTTTATCTGATGTGGGACTTAACCTTTGACACATGTTCCTAACAATCTCCCCCCTCATGTGTGAACCATGCATTGGGCCTAGCTCCCCCTCGATTTGATCCACTTGACTCCCCCTTTGATCCATGATCTTTTTACTACAACACCGATTTAACCCAGAATTTCACCGCACCCAGTCCATCAATCGAGAACCAACCCCATTACTCCATCGAGAGCCTCTATGCAGTTCTCCGCCTGCATCCTTGTTCCATTGAGAGCCACCTTGGATTTTTCTCGCTCCACCGAGAGTCTCCGTGCAAGTCCACCAAATCGGTTTGAGTCCGCCCAAAGATTATCAACCATTGGCTCTTATACCACTTGTTGGGAGTCTAATCCGCTTGAGGTCCTCTGTGTGCACCTTGGCCCAATCCGTTGGGGAGTATCCACGTAGTCCACACCACACATTACATGGACTCAATATACATTGAATGACCCGTATTTACTTAAAATGTTAAGCCTTGTAAGTGGTGAACTATCTAATTGTATATTAAGGTACAACTCTTTTTCTGTTTATCCGATGTGGGACTTAACCTTTCACATATGTTCCTAACATATCACTTCTATGGCTTAAGTAATCCGATAATGTTTCTCACCATTAAAATTAATTGTATGTAAATGTGTGATCAAATTTCTCTTTAAATCGATTCGAAACTCAAAAGTGTTAAACATTTGATTATGCGTCGACAGTCAATCCTGGCACGCATAATACTTGAGTCATATTTTTGAGGGTTTGAAAAACTCTTTAGAGGAATTTGATCGCACTTAGCATAGTCTTTCGGTCTAGCACACAAATTACCTATGGACTTGATTGCGTGAATTCGTGAGATTATTGGATTATTTAGGCTGCAAGCGGTGTAAACCCTTGGTCCAAGCCTTCCGTTTAACGATCCGTAATTTTCGCTTCAAATAGAGAATCCTAGCTAGTCTCAAATTCAACAAAAAAATCACTCAAAGTCAGGGAATGGCTACCCACAGCTACAAACCACCACTTAGACCGATTAAGCTTTTCACTTTGATAAATTGCGAACTCGATCTTATCAAGTTATTTTACAAACGACTAGAAAGCCCTACGTATGCTTCGGGTTTTTTTTTGTCAAGCGATATACATCAGTGGGGGTTAGTGGGGGTTGTTAGGGTTAGCGCGAGAGATCTAGAGGCTATCCATAGCTCTGGCTCCCGAAGGGCCTGCCCCCTATAGGGCTCCAACCCAAGACCTTCCACAAGGGAGAGACAGTGACTTACCAACTACACAAAGCAGTGGTTGTCACGTATGCTTCGGGTCACAAGCACAATGGACTCAAAATTGAGCATTGAACACCGTAGTTCTACAACTACAAAAAGTTTATTTATTTATGATGGGATCATACCAATATAGGATGCAGAAGTTGACTTTTTGACGTTTACATATATGTATTTAGAGCATCCGCAATGTAATAATCAAAATTAAGAGATTGCTAAAGTTACCATTGTTTGCTCAAAAAAATGCTTACATTGTAACAATCAAACTTAGCAATCTCTTAGCAACTAATCAAATTTTAACCTTTGAATAATCAAAACTAACAACTTTTTGCCAATAATCAAATCTAATGATCTCCACATTTTCTCAATCAAATACACCAATCATTATACAAAACATTCTCTCTCTCAACAATGTTTTCAAAAAATAACTTTTAAAAACTATTTCGTTAGAAAATTTTTAAAAAAAATCGTTTAAAAAAACTGTTATTTTGAAAAACTGTTTTGTTTTTGTTTTTTTTAAATTGTTTTCAAAAACCGTTTTTACACAAAAAAAAAAAATTTTTTGTTTTCTTTTTGAAAAAAACTACGAGTAATATTTTTCACTAAAGTCTTTTTTTTCAAAAAAGCTATTCAAATTGTTATCACAATTGTGATTTTGATTCCATAGTTTTTTTTTTTTTTATTATTCTGATTCCATAGTTTGAGATGATTAAGAATAGTGATTTTCCATTGAAGGGAGAAAGAAGAATAAATAGGCAAGAATGACAGTAGACATGAAAGAATTGAAGGGGACGAGGAATAATTGGAGGGACAAACCGGTGAGAATTTTTTTGGGGGATGAAATGAAGGGTAAAAGTTTGGAGGGAAGGAAGAATTGACAGTGGACCCATTGATTTTGATTATGGGTACAAAATGAACAACGTGAGACTTCACATTTCTAACTTTAGCAATTCTCTAAATGAATAATCAAAAGCTGACGTGGCAAGTTTTAATTATTAAATTCCATACACGTGCAACGTACACCTAGGTGTTTATGCGTATCCAATTAAAAAGTGACACTTCAGCATTCATTGAGAAAATTAAGAAAGCATATTACAGCTACGAACTATTTTCAACTAACCCTACCTTCCCAGTAGAAAGGTTTTCTCCACGAAAGCATGTGGCGCAGCGGAATTCACGAGAGACTAGTTAGCGTACTAATCCAAACGAGATAAACAACTCGTTGCAACGAGCAATTCTTGCGCACAAGAATGAAAGAGAAAATCTCTGCAATATTATTAATCAAAAAACTGCTTAAATCCTAAGTTACAAACCTTTATATAGGCTGAAACCCTAAAAATAAACTTGGAAATTAAAAAGTCCCAGAATTTGGGGGTTTTCCTAAATTGAAAGCGGAAACGAAAAACAAGATTTTCCTAAAAAGAATCAACTTAAAAGGAATTATGATTTAAGAGTTATTAACGAAACAAATCTTTCCTAAAACGGTAAAATAACGCAATAGAAAGCCTAAATGAAGGAATTAGGCAGAAAAACACCATTCATCATCAACCTTAGGGTTATGAGTATTGATCAGAGCGTGAAAATAAGTCAGCCCACCAAGTTTGGGCCTATTCCGAGCTCGTCTGAATTTAGCCAATTTGGGTAATCTGAAATTAAACACCGTTTGGACTTTCGGGGTTTGGCTCGGTCCAGCTGATCATGGAATTGGGCCTCCACGTGTTCTACAGTAGCATGACTATCGTCTGGAATTGGGGTGATGGAATGAGCTACAGAGGATGGCGAGTGAGATGAGCGACGAGGATGGGGGACTGTAACGCCCCAATTTTTGGGAACATTATTTATAATTATTTTTTTCAAACTTAACATTTAATAAATAAAAGTGGCATAATTAGTCATTACATCCCAACTTATTCTCAAATCAAGATTACAATTATTTAATAATAGGGAGGGGTACTACGGAAAATTTCTATTCTCCAAGGTGGTTGTCTTCCCCGACAATATTCTGCTCAGCTCCGTACTGCTCCAGATTATAGTACGCCTCCTGTTCGCCTTCTAAGTCTGGCATAAGATGTCAGGGCCACAAAAGTAACATCGTGAGCTTTTAAGCCCAGTAGCTAACTCCTACTCATATGTCTCATACTTTAGCAAAAATAATATCTACTTTACAAGGTATCAAACATAACTTTAACAAATCAACAAATGGAGATATCATACAAATAAAAGTGTCGAGTGTCGAGTTCAGAATAGTGTATCGTACTCTGTGTCAAAAAGTCAATTTCACTTATTATTAATTCTTTTCCTTAAGCACTGGTTCCGTTTGCTCCGTCTTTCAGAATGACGGTCGACCATGCATTTCCAAACTTTGGTTCCGTCGTTCCGGTCTCCCAGGTTTACTCACACATTACCAAACACTGGTTCCGCCGTTCCAGTCTCCCAGGTTTACACACGCACACCCAAACTCTGGTTCCGCCGTTCCAATCTTCCCAGGTTTACACATGTCAAAATTTCTCTTTTGCTCTTTTTTGTTTTCGAATATCGTTTTTTTCGTTTCTCGTGTCTGGTAGACATGCATCATTTCCTCGTGAACACATTATTCTTTCAAAACTTGCTAATAATCATGTAGAACTAAGGCCCCGTTCCACAATGGGAAAAAAATCCTTATTTTTTTAAAAAGCAATTTCAAGCTTAAAAATTATAAACTTATTGAAATTTAAAAATATGCAATATGAATCTTATTTGAGATCTTTTATACGATGCAAAAAAAATTGAAAATTTATTTTTCATTTACAATATTTTTGAGTTTGAAAATGTGAAATAAGCTGTTTATTTTAAGAAGATTTGTGGAACGGGGCCTAAATCCTACTTTCATGCTTTTCTAATAATAAAATAGAATAAAATAAAATGTATTCAGTATACTTATTTTCTAAATTAGGACAACATCAGTACACTGGGTAAATGAAGTATGCTGGTTTTGTTTCTTTTCTAAACCCAAGTAGACTTGGAAATAGGGACTTTTCCTACGCCAATAAAAAGTGATGGTATGATTCCTTTCCTTCTTGTCGATCAATTAAACTTCTTTTCTTCTTTTTTTTTTTTTTTAAGGGTCCGGTAATTACTCCACTGTTCCCTCATGCAACATTACAAGCAATTACTCCAGTTTCCTTTATACAGTGTACAACGGAAATTTTAACTACAATGATGTTAACATTTTAATTTTTCCAACAAACTAATTATGCGGGTAACTATAAAATTCTCTAGATCAATACTTTTTTTAAAAATCAACGAACACGTAGCACTACTATATTTAGGTGAGTAGGTAGGAGATTTCTACCTTACTTCTTGGCGGTAGTGGGTTCACTATGACGGCTCGTTTGGATGAGGTATTAGGTTTGAAGGTATTATGTAAGAAGGGGGGATTGGATAATAGGGTGTATTAGTTAATAAGGGATGACCCACATTGATGTGATGTTTATAGAGGGGGGATTAAATAATTATTGGTTTGGATGAGGTATTAGAAAGGGGGATAAAATAGTACGTGGTTTGGATGAAGGATAAAAAAGGGGTATTAGGAAGGGTGGATAATGTAAAAAGCTGTCAAATGACTATTTTGCCCTTGTGCAGACCCAAACTTAAATATGTATGACTTTATATATGTATAATTACTAATATAATTAATTTTTGAAACTTAAGCCATAATAATTTTTTTACTAACAAATGTACTAATTTAATAAATGAAAAAATCAGTTTTGATTTGAAAAAGTTCGTGTTTTTTATAATAAAAATTCCGTTTGTTTTTAAATTGTTGGAAAATGACATTGTTTGGTAGTTAAAAATGCGCCCAACAATTTTGTTAGGTGAATTCACATGTGCCGAACATATTTCTTTGGTGAAAATGTGCCTAACTAATATAATAATTATATAAAATATATAAAATATTGTCATTTCGTTTTTTAAATGTTTAATAAAAATACTTAATAATGGTTTAATGTAGGAAATGTTATCATTTTTAAAAAATGTATAATAAAACCGAAATTTTAACAATTTTGTAAAAAACCAAAATTTTAAAAATGAATAGGTAGTAGATGGTGGATGGTGGTTGAGAACATGTGGGTGTTAGTTGAACTCATGACTTCAGTAGGTTCAACAAATTAGTGCCTCTAATTTTTCTATAAATAGCACTCATTTTTTTCATATATCATTCCACATCTCATCTTCATTTCCTATATTCGCAATTTTATTTTTTTCATCATTTGAATGGCACGCTGGGCTTGGAGCGAGGAGCAGGAGGATACATTGTTAACAAACCTTACGAGCCTTGTCAATCAAGGGGTTTGGCGAACCGATAACGGAACGTTTCGCCCTTCCTACTTGAGAGTTCTTAAAAATGAGATGCAAGTTTCTTTCCCTCAAGCAGGTATAAATGAAATGCAGATTGAAGAAAAGATCAAGAAATGGAAGCGTGAATATTGCATACTAGACGCTATGCTTAGGCGTCCTGGGTTCAGGTGGAATCCAAATGAAAACAAACTAGTGGTGGAAAATGAAATTTGGAATGAATTTGTCCAAGTAAGTACTAGTCAATTTTTTTTTCAATTTTGTATAAAGTATTGGTTCGTAAATTTTGATAATGTTTTCCTAACATTTATATGTAGGATCACCGACATCAGAGACATTTTCGGGACAAGCAATTTCCCCATTTTAATCGATGGGCCTATTGCTTTGTTTCTGATGATAACTAGAAGTTCGAAGTTGAAGGTGGGCATTGGAAGAATAAATTGAAAGTTGTGATAATAAATGGAGACTCATAAATTTTTAGCCTTCCTAATGTATGTAAACTATTTAATTTTATGTATGTCTTGTGAAATGAATGAATTTTCCTTTTCATGGCTTCCTAATTTGTTTTATGTATGTGTGTGAGGGTGCATTTCTGTTGGTCCTCGTATTGTACCATTGTTTTCAAGTTCAAGTGAAAAGGTGAACCACAGAATCATAACTAGTCTTCCATATGGAATTCTTACATTTGATAAAGTCTTCCCAACTTAATTCGTCCAAATTCTTCAAATAAAAACATACAACTTCATTCCGAATTGAACAGATGTGCCAATAAAATACAACATACGAAACCCAAAAAAAAAGTTAAAACAAAATATTTTGTTAGACTAGTTTGCTGTTCCACTTCCAAAGCAATTGTGGATGTGGAAGCACCGTCACTTGATTGATGCTTGATTTGAGCCAACTGTATGTCTTGCATGAGTCGGTATCTTTCCTCATGAAATGCTAACAATGCTTCTTCTGCTTCGTCAAATGTGTTGTACTTTTTCTTCAAATTCCCCGCGTATCCATTAACTTGGAGTTCCGCGGCCGCCCAACTTGTATATATTCCCGGTTTACGGCCAACGAAAACCACCCAATACTTATCTTTATCTCCACTTCCCATTGAAAATCTATTCGGATACAAAAACTGAGCCTGCTCCACAAACCATCATATTACACCTCAAAGGCTCAGAAAAGTATCATCATAGCCCAAAAAACACCTCAGAGATATGCATTACAACCAGCACTACAGATATGAACATGAATTTAACAGATACCAACATGAATTTAATAGCACTTTAGCACTGCAGATACCAACAAGAAGCAGTCAGACACAGCAATAACCCCAAAACAGTGCAGTTTGGACACACCATTGGACACAGCTGAAAACTGCAGAGAGGGCTCAGATCATGTAATTTTATTCACAAGGGTACGCATGGCTGCAACCAATAGTTGCCCCGCCAAGGCACTACATTCATGTACATTCTACTTTTTTCATCATTGCCATATTAGGGGTACCAAAAATTGCACAAAATAGCTTGGAAATCCAAAAACCAGTTCAGAAAGGTAAGAGCAGGGTGAAAGTCTGGATTCGGATCAGACACAAAAACAACATGGCCAACACTGGACATATCAAAGCATATAACATTATTGCCACACTTGGACTGCACTAACAATGTCCAAGAAAACAGCCCATGAAAACAATGCAGAACAGAAACCTGAAAACTGGATTGGCATGCTCAACACTCAAACACAACATCCCACACACTCACACACTCCATAATGGCCAGCATTACCTATGCCAAAGCACGGCAATACACAGGCTCCACACTCACACACCAGCAGTCTCAAAAATAGCTGACATACCAAAAACAACAGTTACCAAAACAGAAACTGAACAGAAACTCAACTGCAGAATACAGTACCCAAACACACCATACAGAAACAGAACTGCAGAACCAGATCAGAACCTCAACAGAACATTCAACTGCAGAACCAGATCAGAACCTCAACAGAACGCTCAACTGCAGAACCAGATCACAGTAGCAAAAAACTAGATAGAGGCTCAGAAAATTTTCATCATTGCCCATAACAGCACTTATATGCCATTACAACCTGCACTTACAATGTCCAACACAAAAACAGAACACAAAACTGCAGAACCAGATCACAGCAACCCAGAGGCTCAGAAAAGTATCATCATAGCCCAAAAAACACCTCAGAGATATGCATTTAGAACCAGCACTACAGATACGAACTTGAATTTAACAGATACCAACAGGAACTTAACAGCACTTAACTGCAGATACCAACAACAAGCAGTCAGGACACAGCCCAAATTAGTGCAGTTTGGACACACCATTGGACACAGCTGAAAACTGCAGAGAGGGCTCAGATCATGTCATTTTGTTCACAAAGGTGCGCATGGCTGCAACCAATAGTTGCCCCGCCAAGGCACTACATTCATAAATAGGAAAAACACCTGCACAGAACAGGCTATGCCAAAGCATGGCATAGCAAAACCAGAAAATAACAAATCTGCAGAAGCAGAACCAGAAGCAGAACCAAACTTCAGAACCAAAACAGAACCAAACTTCAGAACCAAAACAGAACCAAACTTCAGAACCAAAACAGAACCAAACTTCAGAACCAGAATAGAACATAATATGAACTGCATAAACCATTCAACTCCTCAAGTGGACAGATTAGAAATTGCAGTGTGCTCAGAAAATTAGTATGAAACTCACGAGGGTACGCATGGCTGCAACCACAAGGTGCCCCGCCATGGCACTACCTTCATTTACTTTGTCGTTTTTTCATCATTGCCCTATTAAGAACCACTTACAACCATTGAAATTCAGAACAGCAAAACCAGAAAATAACACATTCCCAACCGCAGAAGCAGAAGCAGAACCAAACTTCAGAACCAAAACCTCACAAATGTATTCATTCATCATTGCCCTATTAATGGATTGATGCATCATTGTCATGGAGCATCACTTTCAAACATTTTCAATGGCAGTTCAACTGCAACAAACCACACACACACACACTCTGCACATGCTCCACAAAGGTACCAGAAAGTGGACCGAGGCTCAGAAAAATTTCATCATAGCCTTCCATGGGCTCCGACAATATAAATCCATCATAAGGGTACTCATGGCTGCAACTACCGTTACCCTGCCACGGTATCTACCTTTAAATTAGAATTTATTCGCCTCATCATTGCCCTAGTAAGACTCACTTAAGTTGCGAACAACCTGTCATGCAAACAAACTTTATATTACATTCCCGAAAATATAACTTTAGGTATGTATGAAATGTACGAATTTGCCAAGTATAAGATGTGCATTAGTTCATATATATACTTCATACACCAATCATAGGTACTTTATAGACATCCTCCATTGTTCATTACACATTTGACGAACTTCATAATACATTCCCAAATATTAAGAAAAACTATGCATCCGCTATGCATCGAACATACCAAATTACATTACAAAAGGTAGGAAATGTTCATTACGAATTAACAAAAGGCTTCCTAGTTATGCCACTACAAAAAAGTGGGTAAAGTATCATTCTTGCTTATAATGGTACTTTAGCCACTTCAAAAAGGCAATCCATTCTTTTCAATGGGACTAGATGGGACCATACACTTGACCGGCAAGGATGGCCTCCACAAAAGCTTGCCTCTCCTCCGGCTTAGTCCCATAGAAGTCATCCACCCTTTCTTCCGCTTGCACATTATTGCACTCAACTTGAACTTCTCCGTCAAGGTGATATCAAGCTTCGACAACTCATCTTTCACCATCGTGCGTCGGGCGGATAGCTCTTTGTCATAGCCAAACGAATTGGCCATCTTCTCCATATAGGTAGTGCTTGATTTGAAGAAATTGTCCATGCTCTCATGGACGGCCAACTCCGCATCACCCATTCTTGTCCTCTTTCTTTTGTTTGGGACTCCGGCATTGGCCGCCGGCGTTGACGCACGGGGAGTGGACGTGGGGAGTGACGAATGAGGTGCGGGAGTTACGGGAGTTGTAGGAGTTACGGGAGTTCTAGGAGTGTTGGGAAGATGTTCATCATAGTTCTCAAATAGGGCATCATAAAAGTCATTGGAGATGTGTGGCTCCAGACTTTCATTGGGAATATTCGGCCTCGCCATTTCATCATAATCTTCGGCGGCTGCTGTAGACACCCCATTCTGGACTGTCTAGATTAGTCCTTTTTACTTCCGTTGTTGACCCGATGATGATAA
Source organism: Rhododendron mucronatum var. ripense (assembly GCA_019656295.1). NCBI lineage: Eukaryota > Viridiplantae > Streptophyta > Magnoliopsida > Ericales > Ericaceae > Rhododendron > Rhododendron mucronatum. The sequence continues at coordinate 1,341,722 of BPLT01000039.1, read as the reverse complement.
ACAGTCGAGAACAGTCCAGAGTCGATGGATGGATTTGAGCTTTGGGCGTCGAACTCTCCCCCTTCAAAGCCCACTTCAAACCCTTCAAATCTCGAGCCCAATGAACCTCAGCAAAGCCATACCTTGCTTACGCCACCTCTCCTTGGCGTGCGCCAGGTTCTTGCCACGTGTCGATCATCGACCGTTGACTGAGTTTGACCTGGCGCACGGTAGGTCACAGGTGGCGTACGGAAGGTCTTGACCGGTCAAATCACCGCTTTTACAGCACGCGACCGAGGCTTTTACGGCTCCAAAGTACAGGGAACAGTGCTCCCAATGATTATCTCCTGCTGGACCGTCCTTCACTCTCTCCTACACCTAGTCCCATGCATTTAATGCATGGGAGGCTACTCACTCAACCCAACCAGCCCTAACCAGCCCTCAACCCAGCTGAACACCTCTGGTTTCCAGCCCCTCTCTCCACCATAAATACCCTCCCCCTTGCATTCATTTGCAAGGGGTTAACCACATTACTCTCCAAGTCCCCTCCCTCTCTTCTCTCTTGTTCTTGCTCTCTTCCATTAAGAGTGAGAGATAGAGCAGTCTCACACACACTTTCTCTACTGATCAGTGATAATATAGCCTCCATCTTCAGCCACAAGCTCATCACCATCCTTTCTCTCTTGCACCAAAGGTATACCACCTTTGTGCTGCATTCTGTTTTCAAGTTCTGAGGGGAACCAGAAGGGTTCTGGCTAGTAACTGATACTAGTCCAGACCCCTTCCTGGTAAAATAAATCAGTCGTAAGAGTCAATACATGGCGCACGCCAACTACTAGAAGCCGTACGCCACCTTTGGCTGTACGTGCACAGTTGGCGTGGGGATCATGAAGGGCTCATTTATTGCTTATTTTCTTTATGTCATCACCTTACAGCATGCTAAAAACCAGTCTATTGCTTTCTGTATTTTAGAACTGTTCGGATGTAGCTTTCAATACTTGTACTTTCTTTGTTCTCAAGGCCTCTGGGGTTCTTCTGGTCTTGTTCCAGAACCCAGATGATGTAAAGCCAAACACTGGTCAACGTACAAACCTGGCGTACGGCCCCTATAGGTGGCGTACGGCACGTTTGTTAAAGGCCAGTGCCTGGCCTTTATATCACAGCTCAATCTAGGCCTCTTATTCCTCCCCACTCTGTTTATGGGGTCTGTCTTGCTATTTCCCTGGCTACTAGCCATCCCTTATGTCTGTACATGTGCATGATCCATATTATAGACTGCGTGGTTTGCCCTGGGTGTGCACTGGTCCCTTCCAGAGCCCAGAGGATTGAGAGTAGGAACTGTAAGAAATTGGTGTGGTAGTGTACGCCAGTCTGGAGGTGGCGTGCGCAGGGTGTGCTGGCGTGTCGTGGCTTGACCATGGCGTGCCAGCATGTCGCCTGCTCACGCACCCGACGGGCAGCGTACATCATCCCACTGGACTTCTGGCAGTACTTGTTCTCAGTCTATGTTCTTACATTTAGTTCAACTCAAGCAAGCAAATCATCATCCATAAACATTTTGTCATATAAACTGCAACGTGTTACAGTATTAATCCCTATTAACTGTTCCCCCGCCCTAACTGGCCAAAAATGATCAAATGAGAGAAAAATGCAAATGCTTTAATAAAATGCCCGAGTAGAGAGCGATCTTTGGATTGGGCGAGAGGGGTGCCATAAAACCCTTCCCCTTTCGTAACCTGGCTCCCGAACCTCAGATATCGAAGGTGACGACGGACCAGTCTACGCCTTTTTAAATCAAGTCAAACCTTTTTCAAATCAAAGCAAAACGTAGCAAACGTTCTCGAGTTCGGTTCCTTGGGTGTTCTTCCGCTAAAACCCGAGTGGCGACTCTGAATCGAAGCGTTTCGCCGCGCTATCTTCCAAAAGGGCCGCCCCCCAAACAAATATCCATTCGGAACCAAAATCGGGCGATTTTCCGGGGCGCGTGCCCACAGCTGCCCCCGTAGCCCTATCCTTACCAAATAAGGTTTGCCAATCTTCAAAGTACGGGAAAGACTTCCCATACAAGCCTTTTGCCTTTGTAGGCTGGGCCTACACAAACATTGGCAATTTTACTACAAATTATCCAGCCTTAATATTCAATTAAAGCTTGGAATTCAAGATGGAGACTTACCTTTTCATACACATCCCATACGGCTTGCTCCACGTCGATGCGTTTGTTGACCGCATCCCACCCGTAACCACTTAGGTTTGTAATGTCTACAATTCTAGCCCACACGGATTTCCAATACCTCACCTTGGAGTCAATGTGGGGGTTTGCCTTAATGTTGCACCCCGGGAGCACTTTCTCTAACTCCTTCTCCAAGTGGGTGAAGTAACCCGTTTTAAAGCCATTTTCGGCCTTTCACCTCTCTGCCGCCTCATTGAGCATGCACTTCATTAGTGCATCCTCCTCACTTTTCCTCCAAGTCCTACGTTTTTGCTTTGAAGGCCCTTCCACTTCCACTACTTCCACATCGTTAGTAGCCATAGCTGTAATGCATTTAAAAGTGTGCAACAATTGTAATAGTACGACCTTAAACATTATCTTACGAAAATTAAACTACAACTTCAATAGTACATTACAAGTTGTTCTCACAAATATAAGTTAAGAAGAAGTTCGAAATAGTACAATTACAATGTTTGACACCACAAAACGAAAATACAATCAAGGAAGGATGCCCTCCACTTGTCCCCCACCATTGGCTAACCAATGGTTATACATGGCTGCTGCTAGAGCATCCCTCCCCGCAGTCCACTCATTGGAACTCTCGACGTTAGCAATGTTATCATCAAAAGGGACATCGTTCACATGTGCTCGTTCCCATGCAGTGTACTCATGTTCAATGGGATCGTTTGGCATCTCTCTCTTAATTAAGTTATGAAGCAGACAACATGCTGACACGATACGACATTGTGTCCTTATTGGGTAATATGATGGAGATCTCAAAATTGCAAACCGCATCTTGAGAACCCCAAAGCTTCTCTCAATGACATTCCTAGCAGCGAAGTGTTTCATATTGAAGAACTCCTCTTTGCTTCTTGGCATGTGACCTTGCCGCCAAATGTTAATGTGATATCGCTGTCCACGGTATGGTGCTAAAAAACCGTTCCCATTGGTGTAGCCGGCATCAACAAGGTAATAATGTCCTATAACGAATGGAAGACAACACATTGATGGGTGGATAACTTTAATGGAGTCAAACTAAACTACAACTTAGGATATCGAACATACCACGGGGAACTCTAAGACCGTGGGGTCTTTCCATGGCATTTCCAAGGATTCTAGAGTCTATAGCCGATCCTTCCCAACTAGACAATACATAGACAAATTTAAGGTACCGGGTACAAACACCTAAGACATTTGTAGCAATCTCACCCTTCCTCGACCTATATCGTGGCCTGTCCGCTGCCGGGGGATTTACTGGCACGTACGTCCCATCCAAGGCCTCAAGACAATTCTAACAAAAGTGGACAAGAGTATTAACGTAAGTGAATATGTGGAGCTAGAGGAAAGCTTGACAATGGATGAAATATGAACAATTCAAAAGGACTATACCTAAAACCAATTCCACCTATTGTCTTGGTAGTTAGCAGGTACAGGGTCTGGCGTCTCTAGGAGCAATCGGTGAAGGCGCAAGACAGCTTGGAGTACAGCATTGAAATGCCTACTTATTGTCTCAGTAGACCTATAGAATTCATATCTTGTACGCCTCTGCTTTGTATGGTGACCGAGGACTAACAAGAATATTGCTACCCTTTCCTCGAGACATACGTTGCGTGAGTCGGTTAACCCAACACCTCGGACTAAACAACACAATCTAAAAAAAGTTTGTCTATTCACCCTCAACTGGTCATGGCAGTCCACCTCATTACCCCTTACAAGCCTATTGATGTTGTTTACCTGCGTCTGGTAAAAGTCCGGATTCGGAGACAACTCCGGACGACGAGGGCGAAACGTGGACGTGATGAACAAGTACAGACGAAAAACACCAATGACAGCGTTCATAAAGGCCTGTAATGCCATCAATCCCTCTTGCTCCTCTCTTCTCCTTTTCTGTTTCCTATTTAATCTTGCCATCCTAAAAAAACTCTTACAATATTTAGGATTTTTTATGAAAACCTAATCTTGATATCTTAACTAACAATGATGTACCCTAACTATTCATCAAAAATCAAAGCCATATCAGTAGGGTTTTTAGGTAAGGTTTGAGGTTTCATATTATTTACCAATAATGAACACACAATTCAATGGATATATACACATTTACAAATTCCAACTCATACTCATCTACTGACTTGGTTATAATTTCAACTCATACTCATAATATGTTTTATCCTACCTATTTACCATTATCCTACGCCAGACCTGTTTTGCCATATTTTAGATGATATGAAAATCATCAAATGTGTTCTCCAACCCAAATTTAAGGGTTACGACATATTCTTCACCAACAAAACAATCCACAACAACAAATCCATGGATTTTCGTCCATAGAACCCACACAACCACTAAGCCAATTCGAACAATGAATCAACTAAAAGATTGGTGGGTTGCACTAATTATGGTGGGTTGCACTAATTAATCAATTAAGTTGTTTGTGGAAGAAAAGGAAAAAAAGGGTTTACAACGTAAATCGTTTGATTTATAGCCATTTGACTTGTGCGAGTCCAACGTAAATCGTTTGCAAATCGTTTAAGATACATACATAAATCGAATACTTCAATTTGGTCATATTTATAGCTGTATATAGGATTTTTAACTTTTCAAAACTTTTTTGACATGTCTATAAACCAGCGAATGTAACAAAATTATGAACACACAATATCACGCTCACAACTTCGGACCTTCCTACATCGGACGGCTTCGAACAGTTCAAACCCACATAACCCACAAACCAAATCGAACAAATACTCTGCTGGAATCAAAAATGGCCACAAAATCTAACCTAAAAAACAACAGATCCAGTTCAAAAAGGAAGACTGCTGTTCATACCTGAGTGAATCCAACTGAAATCGACCAAAGCACCAAATCGCCACAAAACTCTTCCAGGCCTTCTTCTCGTTCCAACAACCACAGACCTAGAAGAGTACAGACAGAAATGGTACCTGGAGTCCACACCCACAAAACCCACAAACCAAATCGAACAATACAATGAGCGAATGATAACTCAGCGTGGAAATTGAACACAGAAATGCACGTAAACAGTAACAAATCGAAGAATGCTACATACCTGGAGTGAATCGAACTCCAAATCGACCAAAAGCACCAAATCGCCAGAAACCTCTTCGAGCCCTTTTCTCTGTTCGAACAAGAAGAGACCGAGAAAAGTGCGGCAGAAATGATGCGTGGGGGGTGGGGAAGGGGGATTACGAGGGGTAAGATGGTCCGAATGATGGGGGGATTAGGGCGGATTCCAGATGGCTTGCTCAAACCCTAGCCATCTCTAAGCCCCCCTGAAGCTGTATTGAGAGGGATTACGGAAGAGGGGGTGTAGAGATATCCACCCTCGTTTTGGACTTCCCAAACAACGCTATAGCCATGGGCCTACGTATTAGGAGGGGGGATATCTTAATCCCCCTTCATATTGCTGCTTCCAAACGAGCCCTGATAGCGTTGGATCGGGTCGCAAACGGTACGTCTCTTTTAGGCCTTGGCTTGACCGAACACCTAACTTTGCTCCCTACGAAAAGAAAGGCAAAAGAAGAAAAAGAAAAGTATACCAACTGAAAAGGTGGTCTCGGCTCTCTCTCTTTTTCTTGGAGGCGGGGGGGCTGCTCCCCCCCTTCCCGCTCCCCTTCCTGCTGCCCCCGCCTTCCGGGCCCACTCCGGTCTCGCTCCGATGATCGGAAACGTTCACTTTGTAGAGCTCGTCGAGTAGAACAACCATGTCAAAAATCAGCTTGATTGGATATCATTAAGTGCCTGATCGGAGCCCATATAACTCTCGGTCCATGGGTAACAATGGATTTGATTCAGTGTTTCGGATCCATTCTTTTTAAAATAAAAAGGTTTCGATCAAGGACTTAATGATATCCAATCAAGCTGATTTTTGACATGGTTATTCTACTCGACGAGCTCTACAAAATGAACGTTTTCGATCATCGGAGTGAGACCGGAATGGGCCCGGAAAGGGGGGACAGCAGGAAGGGGAGCGGGAAGGGGGAGCAGCCCCCCCGCCTCCTTCAATCCCCCACTGTTTTCTTTTCCAAAAGAGGAAAGTGAGTTGGTGGGTTAGAATTTGAAGTATATATAGGCAGAGACTTTTCTCTCTCTCATCCCTCTCACGGCACACCCCTCTGACTCTCCCCCAGCCTTAAATTTCTAGCCTGGCCAAGGCTAAAAGTAGGCTGAAAGATGGTGCATGTGTCAGGCATAATAGGGTGAGGTAATAGTGTATGAGTCTACATAGCTATTCTTAATGTTAAATAGGTGAGATGATGTGCATGTGGAGGGAAAAATTCGGTGGAAATCTTATCTAAATCCCCTCTCTCTCCTCTCGGCAATCTCTCTCTGTTGTCTAATCATTTGTAAGCTACACTCTGATAGACTATTTTGTAGGATAGAGAGAAATGATGAGTAGTAAGTGTTTGTTCCCCTCTCTCCCTCTCTATTCCTCTCAGCCTTTTCCTCTCTCTATGTCTCTCTCTCTCTCTCTCTCTCTCTCTCAAGCTATTATAGGATGGCATAGCCTAGGCCAGTCATGACTGTTCATGAAAATTTGGATAAAACTCCCAACGTCTCCCCCACTCCATCTTCGGCAATATCTCTCTCTCTCTCACGGCACACACACCTTCACTCCTATATTTTAAATTGCTAATCTACAAAGCTATTCTTGATGGATTTTATTGGATGACAAGATGGTGCAAGTGGGAAAAGAAAAAAAAATCAGATGCCAGTGTAGAGATCAACTTGATGACAGGTTCTTTGGAATAAAAATCTCAATCGGCTCGCTCTCTCTCCATAAATGCGCATGTATATTAAGGCTTCCAAGTTTAAGTTAATTAGTTAAGGATTTGTTTATAACAACACTCAAATAAATAAATAAAAAGACATTCGAGTAAAAGAAATTTTATTAAACTTATAGTTTTTATTGAAAAAAAAATTAGGGTCGTTGCAGGGACGGAGTGGGATATATAGGATGGGATGAGCAACAGAGGGAGGCGGGATGGAATACATCATAAGCGACGGAATGCAGTGGTGGCTCTAGAAATTTGTGATAGGTTGTTAAATAGTGCAGACAAAAAAACATAACTTTTATTTTAAGAAAATTAACTACGAGGCAAACCGAGAACTTAAAAATATGTACCATATTTTTTTAACAAAAAATAAAATTTTTTTAAGTTGTTGTATTGCATAGTCAATAGTGTTTCGAGAATGGAGGGACTTAAATTTTAGAGTTATTCTAGATGAGTTATCATATTTTTTGCCAACATTTAATCGGTGTATTAATCTACTAAAACCATTTTGAAAGAAAAACCGTAGAGAGTATGTAGAGACCAACCTTTTTCAAAAATATATTGTTCATTAGGATGCCATGATGAAATTTTCTATCTTAATCTTAAATTCGAAGGAACATTATTCAAGCTAACGGGGAATGTAATTGAATTTTTTAAAGCTTTGTCTTTAAATCTATAAGCTAACTAACTAGATAAAAATAATAATAAAATAGTTATTGCTACAAATGTAAAATTAACACATTAATACCATCGACAATAGCAAGGGAGAGAGAACACAGGCATAATACTTAAACCACTAGATTCTTCTATTTCTCTTTCTTTTTTTCAATTGGGATTGTGAGGTTTATTTGAGATAATGTGTTAGGTGTTCAACTATGAATTATTTGGATTGATGAAATGTAATTGAGTTGTGATTGAGTGTTCAATTATTTTTGATTTAGGTGTTCAATACTATGATTATTAGAATTAATTTAGTGTTTATTGATATTTGAGTTGGGTGTTCAAAAAGAGGTAGCCCATAATTTTTACATGTATTCTGAGAAAAAAAATTTTGTTTGGGTATTTATGTTCACAAAAATACTAACAGTAGATACAATTTACAGAGAACCGCGCAGAGACAAATGCGTTTAGTCCCATTTGGAGTTCCGAAAAAAATCTAGAAAAATATTCATAAAATTTTGAATATTATTTTATGGGACCCTGTAAAAAATTAGCTCCAGTGGAGCCACCTCTAACGGAATGGGTGGTGCGAGGCTAACGGGATGGGCGACGGGTGGAATGGCGCCGGAGGTCGACAGTACATGTGGGAGGGTGACGGGTGGGATGGATATTGAATTTGGAGAGATTATAGAGAGGGATTTCGTCCCCTGCTAGGATATTCATAATAGTGGTAACAATCTTACCGATAAGGAAAGGCCTGGATTTTTAGAGTTGGCGAAAGTATATAAACACTCGTTCAATTATTACTTTTTTTTACAGAGACTCTTTCACATTTAAAATCGCTCATGCAGACCCTCTCAATTATCGGAAACGAAAAAAATGCTAACTCCATTAACAAAATGGAGAAAATGACTAAGATATCATTTAGAGTGGGCGAAAGTACACAAACACCTCCTCAATTATCACTTTTTCTCACAAAAATTCTGTCACATTTAAAATCACCCATACAGACCCCATCAACTATTGAAAATGAAAAAAATGCTAACTCCATTAACAGAATGGAGAAAATGACTACGATATCCTTTTTTATAAAGCAAAAGTACATAAACACCCCATCAACTATCACTTTGTTCTACGGAGACCTCATAACATTTATATTATACCATTATTCTATCAATCACTGTTCTAATCGTTTTATATAATTTCTTTTTTTCCTTACATCAATCATTTTAAAGAGAACCTTCTGTATATAACTCTAAAATTACATCTTCACTTATTTCATCCATAAAAGATTGGATTCCACCAAAAATAGCATAAAAACCGTGGCACCGCGGTGCTTCTTTTGCTGAGAAAAAATGAGAAGGGAAGAAGATGAGGGAAAAGAGAGAGGTGTGGGAGAAGAGAAGTGGAGGAGAATGGTGGTGGCAACCAACGGTGGCCATGGAGGTTGCTGCATTGCTTTTCCCATCTCCTTTTTTGTAAGTTATGTGAGTTCTTTAGAAAGAAGGAGAGAAAGAGAGAGTATGTATTGGAGGAGAGAGAAAAGAAGGTTGCCGGAGTGGGACGAAACCAGTGGTTAGTCGGTGAAGGTTTAGAGAGAGAATAACTTAGATGGAGAGGGAGAGATTACCTGTGGTTGAGAAGGGGGAGGAGAGTTTACCTGTGTTGGTTTTGGATTTTGATTGAAGGCTGTTTGTAGAAGGAAAAAAGAAAGGGTTAGAGAGGGTGTATGTATGCAATACAACAATGGTATTTTTTTCCGATTTATGGATGAGAGGGTTCATCACAAACGGTTTTGAGCCGAAAGGGTGTCACTTGGGCAATAGAGATTAGTTGAGGGGGTTTGTATGGACAATTTTATTTGAGAGGGATCTCCGTAAAAAAAAGTAATAATTGAGGGGGCATTTATAAAGCCTTTAGAGTTTTGTCAAATAGGAATATTCCGAAGTATACTAGAGGACCTTTGAGATTACTTTTTATTCTCAAAAATCATTGCCTATGTAGCAGGTGTATCCTAATATAGTATAATAACGGTAAAATTGGGTTATTTTAAATTTGATAATAAAAACACAACATGAAAAAGTGGTCGGGAAGAAAACAAACGTCCCAATGTGAGGAGTACCAAAAGTGTCTCAAATAAATAATCAGTTACTGGGGATAAACTAAAAATGATTAAAAAAAATTATGACGTACAAATTCGCAGAACTTCTCTTCTCTCAAGAAACACAAAAAATAAGATTAATTACATAGAGAATATCTATATCAAAGCAAACTTTGCTTATTATAACAACTATTAAACTGGCTCAAAAAATTATACTTGTATAGTTAGATTTCCTTCTTCTTCTTCTTTTTTTATCAGCAACAATAAGGGACGGAGGAAGCATATTAATTTTCAGCAATTCCAATCGGGACAAGTAGTGTCGTAGGCAAGGGTAAGCACTAGTACAAAATATAACATGCAGGTGTTCTTAACGAACAAAAAACAACTAACATTAACATTGAAATTTGAAAGGGGAAAAAAAAAAAAACCTGAAACAATGTGGGGGCCATGCACCCACTTGTAGATCCATCTCTGGCACCAGTATAGCTGATGTACCGGTTTTAGAAGACAAAATTAAGCATGCAACATTATTTTTTTTATAACCAGATGTTCGAGCCAGCTTACGCGCACCTCGATTAATTCCAGGGCCCTAAGGTAAACCCCCAATAGCCTCAATATTTGAAATATTTGGCCTCGATCCGTGAAAATAAAACCTACTGTGACCTTATGAATGAGCACATATTGTTTTCTCACGAGTCACAACCAGTTGGCCGCTTGAAAAGCACACACAGCAATACACACCACTCTTTAATTTTGGAAGTTGAAACCTCTGCTTTGGGTTCTGTCTCATGGGCACTACCACTTGTTTGGAAAAGAAAATGTGAATGCAGTAAAGGGGTTAATTTCCTCAAGGAAACTAATATTATCACTCCTTTGACGTATGCACTCCAAAATCAGTATAATTCTAAAGTCACTTTTAGGGGTATACACGGTTCGGATTGGTCCGATTCTCTAGAAAATCAGTAACCGGACCATTTCAAACAGTTCTAGAAAATTGAGAACCAGAACCTAACCAATATATAAGTGGAACCTAACCAGAACCAAACCGTAAAATCAGTCCGGTTTTGGTTCGGTTCCGGTTCTATCCAATAAGCATCCAAACCTATCACCGGTGCGTCAGAAAGAGAGACGTGAGATTGAAATTATAAAGACTAATCTTTTAAATAAGGTTGCAAAGAATTGAAAGAATAGGAAGATAATCTGTTAGAATAGAAAATGAAGGAAGAAAATAAAAACTTTCCTTACAAATGAGATTTCATCTATAAATAAAGTAAGTTTAGTAAGAAAGAGATTATCCTACCAAATTACACACATATATTTATTTTTATATAATTATATATTAGTTCTAAATGGTCCTGTCCGGTTTTAACCACGGTTCTTTAATTGAGAACCAGTAACCGAATCAAAATTAACGGTTCTTATTTTTTTGGAACCATAACCTAACCGCAGAGCAACAGAACCGGACCAAAAATGACGGTTCGGTCCGGATCGGACCGATTTTACGGTTTGGGAGGTTTTCTTGAACACCCATAGTCACTTTCTTTATTTTTTAGAGTGCCTTCATTAATTTTTAGAGTGCCAATATAATTTTCCTTACCCCTCAAACAAGCAAAGTAAAGCATGTGGCTGATCTGATGAAGCTGCGTCCAGATGAAAGAGACCCCTTTTGTTCGTATTTCCACCAACAATTTAAGAGCTGTCATCGATGAGTAGATGATGGTACAAGGTTGACCCAAGCAAACATTTCTACTGTGCACACATGGTTGTAGTCAGACTTTAAAGTCAAAATGTTGAGAAAATTTTCAGTGCCGGGTGGGCACCACGTGTCCCGTGCCCCGGCACCAATCTCGGCCATCTAATGAAGTTTTGGACGGCCTAGATCTGTTCGGCTGCCGAGAGGTATTTAAGTCATTTCACACTTAAAAATAGCCGAACAGATCTAAGCCGTCCAAAACTTTATTGGGCGACCGATATAGTGCCGGGCATGGGACACATGGTGCGCACTCGGAACTGAAAAATTTCTCCAAAATATTAGTCTTTGTCAGCACTTGTTGGTCCCCACAATTTTTTTGCATTCAAAACTACTTTGTGAAATAAAAGTTCAAAATGCATAACCGAACATAGTGATTATTTTTGAGTTTAAAAATATGAATAAATACCTACGAAGCAGGGTTGTTCCACTTTTTTAAAAAAGAAGGTTTAAAAAGAAGAAGGTAATTTTAAGATAAAAAATCATGTGTTTACATAAATAATTTTTCTATCAATATAGATCTTATTTGATAGATTTTATTGAAATATTTTAGACGATGCAAAAAAAATTGAAAAATTATTTTTTATTTTCGTTATATTTGAATTTGAAATAATCCTCTTTTTAAAATTTTTTTTTTTTGAAGAAAGCGAAACATGGCCTAAATTTCCTTTTCGAAGACTTCTGAAATACAGTGTATATGTCGACACTATTCCAACTTTATCCGTAGACTTCTGAAATATATGTCGACACTCTTTCAACTTTTTCCGTACTAATGACCGAATCAAACTTGACTAAATAAACTAAAACAAATCTCTTTACACTTTAGGAAAAAAATTTCAGCGCCCGGTATTCCGTGGTGCCCGCTCGGCCATCCGAGCTGTCAATTACGTATATAGACGGCTCAAATTTGGAGAGAGAAGAGGAGAGAGAAAGTGTTAAGATTAGAGGAGAAAGTGTGTTTTAATCCGAGCTATCCAAAAATGCATCGAACGGCTCGGGTACGCCGATCAGGTGCCACGTCAGCAATACCCGGCACTGAAAAATTCCTCACAGTTTAGAATTGATCACTCTCTTCCTTGCTATATAAATGATTTGAAGGAGTCCATATTACATTGTAACTCTATTCTACTCCCAACTCCGGCGCCTCCTTCTTAACCCTATTCTATTCCCAACTCCGGCGCCTCCTTCTTCTTTCTTTATTTTTGGAGTACATATTTAATCATGACGAGTGGGCTTGTCACTAATAATTCTAGGGTTCCGACCACGGCCGTGCTCTTTGTGTGTATGCTCGTGGTGGCGGCCCTTCCGGCAGCGGTGGTAGGAGAGTGCACGTGCGACTCGGAGGAAGAAGATAACAACAAGAGCGAAGCCCTAAGATATAAACTGGGAGCGTTTTTTTCGATTCTAGTGGCGGGTGCAGTTGGGGTGTATCTTCCTATAGTTGGGAAGAGCGTACCGGCTCTGAGCCCGGAGAAAAACGCGTTCTTGGTGGTGAAGACTTTCGCAGCGGGTGTCATTCTCGCCACGGGCTGCGTTCACGTCCTTCCCGATGCATTCGACAAATTGACTTCGCCCTGTCTTGAAGGCAAATTCTGGGAATTCCCTTGGAGTGGTTTCGTGCTCATGGTGGCGGCAATCTTTACTTTGACGCTTGATAAACTTGCCACTTCTTGCTATACTCAATCCCAACTCGCCAAGTCCAGCGCTGGCCCTGTGAATGTCGACGAGGAGAAGACCACCGGAGGAGAACACGCCAATCATGACGTCCCCGTTCACACCCACGCCGCTCATGGACATTCTCATGGATCCGCAATGCTTTCCTCTGGATACCGTGGCCCTGTTTCCAAAGAGCTTATTAGGTATCGTATTATTGCTCAGGTAATTGAATTCCAAGCAACTTGTTATTGTTTGGCGTTTCAAATTTTAATACTATATATCTAATATCTTTTCTTTCTTTTTTGTCTTTGTTTTTTTTTTAGGTTTTGGAACTGGGAATTGTGGTCCACTCTGTAATTATTGGATTAGCTTTGGGTGCTTCTGAGAGTCCAAGTTACATAAAGCCTCTGGTTGCAGCCCTATCATTCCATCAATTCTTCGAGGGCGTGGGTCTTGGTGGATGCATTACTCAGGTAGTGTGATTTACTCCTAATTAACCTCCTTTATTAATTTTTTTTATTGCAAACTTTGACTTAATAAATCACAAATATCAGCCGTATGTGGGTGTTTTCAACAATCCGGGATTCAAATAAAACTCTTCTCCGAAAAAGTTTCATTTGAATCTGGACGGTTGAAAACATTCACCAACGACTGTGATACGCACTACACATCCTGTAGTGCACCATGCATTACAGGGTTTCCGGGGTCCCAAATTATTACCTCCCATAGCCCAGTAATAGGACTAGAATAGTCTTTTCCCTATAGAATAGAATAGTTTAGGGATTCCGCATATCCAAAATAAAAAATATGTTTCCACAGCTATCAAACATCCCTAAAAAATTATATATTGTTGGTTTCATTCCAGGCAAAACTCAAGTGTCGTGCTGTAACAATCATGGCAATGTTTTTCTCCCTCACAACGCCGGTTGGGATTGCGATCGGCATTGGACTAACTAACGTTTACAAGGAGAACAGCCCGGCGGCTTTGATAGTAGAAGGTATGCTGAACGCAGCTTCGTCAGGGATCTTGATATACATGTCCCTCGTCGATCTTCTTGCTGCAGATTTCGAGAACCCGAGAATGCAAGCCAACATGAAGCTTCAAATGGTTGCATATGCTTCACTACTATTCGGAGCTGGATGTTTGTCTCTCCTGGCTAAGTGGGCTTAATGATTGGTTGGGGGCACTTAAAATAGTCAATGTTAACAGGTTAAATCTATTTTAACTAGGACTGCAAAGGAATCAAGTTGACGTATTCGAGCTCAGCTTGTTCAATATTTGGCTAACTCAAAGCCCGGCTCAAGCTTGAATACTTCGACTCTATTCGTTTGTAGTCCTAGTTGAATAATTGAGCACAAACTTGTTAATCAATATAAACGAGCTGAGTTTGAACTCAATCTCGAGCTCTCTAAAGAAGGATTTATAAAATAGTGTAGAACGAATGATAAATCTATTTATGCGTTAAACGAGCATACTTCTGCGTACTCTAGCTTGGTTCGTTTACAAAATGAGCCAAATATCCTGACTTGAGCTCCTTTAGTAACTAAGCAAACCGAGCTGAACGAGTTGTTACCAAACAAACCTCGAATTTATTGCTCCAGAGCTGCTTGTTTCGTTTTTGGCCAATCTTTTCGTTATTTTACATCCGTATGTAAGCTTGAACATGAAATCTTTTTGCGGCCGTCGGGTAGTGATCACGGACTCAAATTCAATAGCCACGATTACACGTCAAAGCCAACCGTGAATCATCACGGCGTTTTTTCTATTCTCTTGACTTCGTTAGTTGAAAATTGAGGCTTTTTTTTTTGTTTTGGCAAAAAGATTTTTAGATCAACCTTTTTTTGTTTCATAAAATGACAGACGGAGACGACCAGCGTAATTAATGTTGGGATTAAAACGCGGAAGCACCCAAGCGCCGAGATTCAAACACAACCACAATTGCAACCAATGGAAGTTCGATGAAAATAAACTAGAGAGAGGCACGCAAGATATACGTGGTTCGGCAAAAACTGCCTACTCCACGGAGAGGATCCCGTTCTTCCACTATGAGAATTTCTGTACAAGTACACTTGGATATGAAATAACCCACACCCAACACTTATACACTCACTCATACAAGAACACACTCTCACCAAGTACTAGACTTGACCCTTGCACACACAAAACTTGCGGTAGAAAAACCCGTGTACCCGGCAACTCCCAAAGGAGCTGCCCCCACACACAAACTGTTTTTCTCCCACTCCTATTCTCTCGGTGTTTACACCTCTCACTCTACCGAAAAACACTTCTCCCATGCCATTATATACACCCACCATCCCATGCATTAATAACAAGTACTTGTTCCCAGCAAGAAGATGGAAGGTCACACCGGCAGAGAAAAAGTCAGCTAGCACCAGCTAGCACTTCGGTTCCAGAGACAAAAAAACCATGTGCAAGACTTTGACTTGGGTGGAATTTGAACCAACACCATTGGGAACTCGAACCATCCCAACAATTAACGCCTTGTATATGACCATACGAGAAACCACCCGCCCAAAAATGTTTGAATTTGAGCCATAGTTAATCAGGTCGGACAGAAAATATTTGTGATCAATCACCAAATCGCGAAACCCGTTACTAGGACCTCACCGAAATACAAGTTAAACATGAGGCTCCCTCAACAACCATCCGCTCCCAAATCTTGAACCCTGCCTCAGCCACTTGGACAATTGATCCGTTGATATCTCATATGCGTCTGTCAAGTCAATGAATTCTCTCTCTCTCTCTCTCTCTCTCTCTCTCTCTCTCGTATGGAGCTGTGGATTCAGGCCCCAAATCAGTAAAGGGGAATCCTTCCTACTCCTTATTGAATTTTGGCAGTCGCCTTAAACAAAAAGTACTCGAAAGGATATAATACTGCTCGCCGTGATGGATATAACTCGAAAGGGTCTGGTGGATATGCAAATGACCTTAGGCTATGTTCTTTATCCCTTTTCACATAGTATATATGGCCGTGTATGGATGCCCGTAATTATCAGTAAGAATTTATAGGAATTTGATTATTAAGCATCAAAATCCTAGTAACTCAATATCCGGAGCAATTCTATTCCGATATATGAGTAATCAATTGTTTTGCAAATATACTAGAGTCAAACATTTTCTTTTTCATGGATTGAGCAAGGAATTTAGGATTAGAATATTTCTAGTGGAATGGCTGAAATATGATAGCTAAATTGTAGTTTTCAATAAAAATAGGACCCACTTATGGATCGATAAGTAGTCATTGCTTTATTGAGTGAGTAATCAGTACTCCAATGGACTTGCTAAATTTCATTATATGGGCAAATTTTATTAAGGGCACTTGTCAAAGGTTACAACAAGATTGGAGATGCTCTTACCATGGGGGATTAGAAGGGATCAGATTCCTACGTCGTTTGAAAATGTTATTCTTGATTGAATATATCATTAGAAATCACATTCCTACTCCAATCAATTCCAAAAAAATCAAATATATAAATATAACATCATATTCTCATTTCTCCTTACGATAATTGTCATCTAAATTGAGCCTAAAGGAAAATGCAGGGAAGAGCTGAGGAAACTAAAAACAATTATCTTTTAATGTTTCTATTGATCTTCTGCTAAGAAATGAAAAATATCAAAATCTATTCCTCGAATAAGCCCATGGGAAGAAAAAAGGGATACTTAAATATCCATCCTCAGCCCATACCCAACTTATGTTTTCATCTTTGCCATTTTAAACACTTATGTTTTCATCTCCACTTTAAAATAAATCCAATATTGCCCTTGCCCTTATATATACACTATTATTTATACTACTATTATATAGAAATTAATTTTGGGATGGAAAGTTAAGTTAGAGGTCCTAAGCGTGATTTTGGGGATTTTAAGTGGTATCAAATCCCTTATTTTATGCTTACTAGATAAGGCTCTTAGGCTCATAGTTCTATTCAAAATACAATTCGGAGAAACAACTTTCGAACGTCCAACTCCCCATCATCGCCATCCTCCATCCTCTGTTTTCCCCGTCATCCGCCTCACCATCCCTGACTGGCTCCGTCAACTCATGATTGGTTTGATGGGTTGACGCAGAAGATGATGGGTTTGCCAAGATCGAACTCAATGGTGACGTCAAATGTCCGAACTCAAGCTCGATGGCCATGGTCCGAACTCGATTGCGACGACAAAGACGGAGTCCACAATCTGCACGATCTTCGTATCCTTGTGGGTTTCCGATTGGTATTGTCAATGTTGAGTTCCTTTTCTTGGAAATTAAATAGGTATTATTTTTCCTTGTAATGAGATGGATTTTTTTTTGAAAGTTGGGTTCCTGTCGGTATATGAATCGTCATGAAATTTTGAAATCGACACGGTAATTTAACCATGAAGTGTTGATCACAATAACCTGTTTAGATGGTAATTTAACCATACTTGAACTGTTTACCATGAAATATTTGTTCGAATCCGGGGATATTTATCGTGTTCACGTTGTAATCGTCATGGTAATTTAACCATGTAATGTCAAGGTAATTTAACCATTTAATCATGTAACGGTTTGAGTATGTCATGTTATTTCTTTTTTTATGGTAATTTAGCCATGTTCCGCGTAATAAGATCAATGGGAAATATGACTTTTTTTTGTCTGGTTGGCCAACTCGATGAATGAAGAAAACATACAAAGATGTGGTCAACTTATCATGTCATGCTCCTAATAAAATTGATTTCTCAAATACATTCCATGATAAATAAATAAATAAATATATATATACACACACACAAAAATTCTAGTAAGGGCGCCCTTACCGTATTACGGAAAGGACGTCCCTTTCCCGATCAATTTGCGATGATCTGAGCCGCTCAGTGTGTTCAGAATGTGATTTTAAGGGTACTCACGAGAAATCAGCAAAAAAAAAAGATCGGAAAGGGCTTGATCCAAGCAGTTTTTGTTTGTATTTTATCGAACGGTTCAAATAAAAACTGCTCAAATCAAGCCCTTCCCGATCTTTTTTTTACTAATTTCTCACGGGTACCCTTAAATCACGTTCTGAACATATTGAGCGGCTCGGATCATCGAAATTTGGTCAGGAAAGGGAATAAAAGGGGAAGCCCTTACCGTAAGCCATGTTCCGCGTAATCATATTTAAATTTACCAAATCCCACTGAATTAGAAAACCCACTAAATTAGGAAAGTAATATAACATTATATATGTATATCATAGAGAAAAATGTAAGAAATGTAATTCACCCACTAAGAGGATGAAAACATAAGCATGAGAAAAGGACAAGATGAATTCTTACATGGCATAAATAAAATGGATGGATATTTAAATATTCCAAGAAAAAGTTGCTAGCGGGGGATTTATGGTTCCATTCCAAAAGAAAAAGAAATAAGCAAGGCTGAAATAATTACATTTGGGTCTACATATATAGGGGGTTGGTTCTATCCACACAAATTTTAACATAAATTATTACACTCACTCCATCTTAGCCATTGGTTTCAATGGCTAAGATTGAAACTTCACAAACACAACTCCTCTCCCTCAAAACATAACCACACCCTAATTAAAATTACTCACTTTCTTCTCCAAAACACTCTCAAACCACCACCACCAAACCCTTGCTGCCACCGCCACCACAGTCCCACCATCGCCACAGTTTGCGGTGATGCAACCAGCGATAGCAACCAGCTATCGCTGGAGGTGGAGGACCGGTCATTCACGATAGAGGAGGACGAGTTGATCGTGAAGGTCCACCACTACAAGAAAATCAGTGTTACCAGCACTTTTTCTACCAATAGCTAGAAAAACGCTACAATAGGAGATCTACACCAACACTTTTTTTAAGCCACTGCTAGAATGGGACTTTCCTAGCGGTCCAAGCAAAAGCACTGGAATAGGCCGATCATTTCCCGCGGCCCAAGAAAGGCGCTGGAATAGACCCACATTTACCAGTGCCCAACAAAAGCGCTAGAATAGACCCCCCATTTACCAACGCTCAGGAGAAGCCCTGGAATAGAACCAAAGAAAAAACAACTGATCGAGCAATATCTATCATCGACTATTGTTAAAATAGTTGTCTTATTAAGATCTGCTAAATAATTGTACCGATCGAAGATTGTTAAAAAATGTCCTCCCCCCGTCCCATTTTTATTGTCCATTTTCGTTTTTCATGTCGTTCTTTCAACGCTTATATCTACAATGCTTTTCATAATTTTGAAAACTTTGTATTATAGATCTAATCGAGAACTATCAAGTAAGATCCATATTACATATTTTTGAAGATTCATATTGAAAGATATAAGCGTTAAAAGAATGACACGAAAAACGAAAATTGACAATAAAAATGGGACGAAGGGAGTATAATATATAATATTATTAGATATTGCTTGATTAGTTGTTTTTTCTTTGGATCTATTCCAGCACTTTTCTTGGGCCTTGGTAAATGGGGGGGGGGGGGGGGGGGGGGGTGTTTCTATTCCAGCGCTTTTCTTGGGCTGGTGATAAATGTCCGCTTAATTCCACCACTTTTTTTGGGCAGCTGTGAAATGGTCGGCCTATCTAGTGGTTTTGTTTGGGCCGCTGGGATAGCCCCATTCTTGAAATGGCCAAAAAGTGTTGTAGACCTCCCTATGGTAGTGTGTTTTCGAGCCATTAGTAGAAAAAGCGCTGGTACAAACCGATTTTCTTGTAGTGCATGGGCCTTCACGATCAACTCGTCCTCCTCCACCATGAATGACCGGTGCTCCACCTCCGGCGACAGCCGGTTGCACCACCGTCTGCAGTGGGGATGATGGGGCTGCTGTGGCGGCGGCGGCTAGGGTGTGGTGGTGGTGGTGTGGGAGTGTTTTGGGGAAGAAGATGGGTAATTTGTTTTCGGGCTATATATGCTTACAGTGGTCCTCCTTCCAAACGCAACAGTAAGATAGACAGTGGGTGAGAACTAATATTTCTCGGGTAGTACGTGGTGTGACTTTGTTTCGGGGTGTGTGTTTCTTGCATTCGCTAGCTAGCTGCTGTTGTTATATTATCATTCCACGGAGAGAAAACCTCCCACAGAAATGATTATCTAGGGGATACGGCATGATGCCGGATAAGGTTAGAAGAAATCACATTGTCGCGTGGCTGAAAAACAAAGTCCGCTGGATCCATGAGAATGGCCATGAATTGTAAATGTGCGAAGATGGACGTGACCGGCACCCTCTCCAGTATTACTTTTCTCATCAAACAGCAGTACCACCCCTACTGCTCTTTTCTTTTGACTTTGTTTATAAGTAAAAATAGAGAAATGAAGTTATTGAGGAATGGGGTTCAAGAGGGGCAAACGTAAATTTAGTCGAGGATGGATAACGCTTACATTGTGAGAGGAGGGGATACATACCCGTCACATGAAATACCCCCATCGTCAGCCTAATCCTGCTCGATCAGCTCCTCTTTTGTTCAACTACTTAATTTATTCATGCAAAGCAGACGATGTATCAACCACCTAACAACTGCTTTATGCATGCAAAAGTTATGTGAGCCTCACCTAACATTATGTTTTGCAAGCGTTAGTGGAGTTTATATATTGAGTAATTCAATGGCCCAGAGTACCACGCCGGTCCACTTTGGGTCTACTACTAAGTGATTGGATTCCACAAGAATATGTGGTTATAAAGTGGTCCGAAATACTACATGGCAGTACTCCTGAACTATTGTATAATTTCACAGTTTATATATGTGGACTACTACTCTGAACTAAGGCCGACAAATTTACATTTGGGCCCTTTAGAATTGATGTAAGAACCAAAGCCCGATTTCAGCTCAACCAAGCCCATCAGCTGATATGACTAATGGCCCAATCAAGCCCATTAGATGATATGAAGCCCATTAGCTAATATGACTACTGGACTTAGAGTCTTTCTAAAGGCCCCGGCCTCAGTCCAAAAACGGAATTCAAGAAGTAGTTGCATCTTGACCCTCCATTTCGAGAATCAATGATCCAGATTTATTAAAAAGGGAAATTTTTAAAATAACACTTGATTTAGATATTTATGAGACATTTGAGTCAAAATGGCGCTACACTTGAACCCTTATTCTAATCATCAAATTACATGACTACAAATTTTCTACCACGGTCCCCCAGATCATCACCAGCTGATAGCCTGATACTCTGATTTATGTGAATTTATATTATCAGTAATGCGAGTGAGACCTTGCGAGACAAAATGAATATCGAGAGTAACAATTTAGCTTCAATCCCAACATAGAAGCAGTCGGGTCCCCTACGGATACTAATGTAGTGTGATGGGACAACACTCTCCGACGAAGGTGACGGGATATCATACACATTATTACGGACCAGAAAAAAATAACATTGATATAACAGTTATTGGTCAAAGGGGTACAAATGCAACTAATAAAGATGGAACAAGGGGAACCCTAAGCTGTGAAGGACACAGACAGACACGGACTAGAAATTTGAATACATAAAATCATACAATTGGGTAGCTAAGCCTGTTATGAGAGGTGGGGTCCTTTTTCTTGGTAGCCTTCTTGAAACGCTTAGAGGCCACTTTCAAAAGCTTATTCCATCCCTGCATCCAGATTAGTTGTACAACAAAATCAATTGGTGGATTCGTATCCACAAGAAAGAGAATCAATAGACAAACGCATCTTAGAAAAACTGCGAATCCAACATCTAATTGAAAATCGATTAGAATTAACCCCACAAACAAATGGTTTAGGACAACTCCGAGTGGGGTTTGGCCAAATGGGCATGGAAAAGGTTAATAATTTCAGGGTTTCTGGAATTAATTGAGGTGCGTGCAAGTTGGTCAGGACATCTCGATCGATATAAAAACGAAAAAACATAAATGGTGTAAGACTAAACTTCAAAAAAACATCTAAGAGATTCAATGTTTATTTCAAGTTAACCTGAACCTAGAGTTCAAATTTGGAATCAATGAATGGAAGTCATATCTAACTAGAATGTTAAAACTCCCATAGAATTATAGAAACTAGCAAAATGCCAACCACAACGGTGCTAAGGACGGTGGACAATATGTAAAATGTGCATCGATCTCTGAAGAAAGTGTACTGATATTCATGAAAGTGTATTTACATCAATAAGATATGTATTAAAATCCGATCTTATTTGACATTATTTACTTATATTATCCACCGTCTATAGCCTACTAAACAGAGGTTAGCAATACCGTAGAAACTACACACTTGTTCCACATAGGACACAGATATGTTCAGAGTCATTCAATCCACACGAACCTCACACCATGCGGATAGGGTCTACGCCCGTCGAACACATTTGCGTCTGAATAACTGTATCACAAGTATCTTCCTAATACAAAGCGTAATTCTACTTACACACCTCTCAAATACAATACTTATAAACACACCGCCTAATAGAATGAGCTTCACGACATATTTCGACAATCAAAACCGTTTATTTTACAGGTCTTATCACACACACATTATTCATGCAAAAGATCAAGTTGATCGGTTATCGGTAACAATATTTGGATGTTGTGAATGAAATTTGATAAAATTGAAGGGGAAAGAAAAACCATGATGATTTAGATGGGCAGAGGAAAGAAGGAGAGTACCTTTCTTGGGGTTGGGGAAGAAACAGGGGCGGGAGAGAAATCGAAGGCGGCCTTCTGCTTCTTCTTCTTCCTCCTCTGCTTCAACATCCGAATTTTATCGTGAAAGACGTGAGTACCGGTGGCGATCTTCTTCTTCAAATCGACGGTGGCCTTCTTCAAAGCGTCGACGAGCACCAAACCCTCGTGTTCCTCCTCCACTTTTTCGTCTTCCTCGTCGTCGTCCTGGTGGTAGGCTAGCTTTCTCAGAGGGGACCATAGGGAGCTCTGGGAGTAGTCGAAGTCGAAGGCGGAGTAGTCGGGGAACTTGCCGAGGAGATCTTTCGACATCGAGTCGCCCAGGTACTCCACCACCACCACCACCATCATGTTTTCCCTTATTCCCATTTCTGCTGGCATTTCCATTTCCTTTGGGATTTCCATTCTCAACCCAGTACTCTCTCTCTCTCTCTCTCTCTCTCTCTCTCTCTCTCTCTCTCTCTCGTGTAGCTTGTTTGGTGCTGTGTTGCGATTTTCCGACTCTGTTTTTTCTTCTCAGCGGTTTGCAAGTCTGGGCTGGAGCACCTGGGATCTCTGTTTTAGGAGGACAGAAAGTAGCCGTTGCAAAGTCAATTCTCCCACGGCCGAGAAATAAATTCATTTTAAGGAGGCTCATACGCCACTCACGTGGCTGAACCGGCCACCTGTCGTTTGAATGTATATAGTCCCCTTCTTTATGAGAAGTTTTTGGGGCCGGTGGATACCACGTGGCGGAATCCGTCGGCGATCTTAGCCGACCAAATGTGTTTTGAACACGTGGCCTACATTTATTCTCTCTTTCTTGATTTTCTTTGTCTAAAATTCGGATCGGGATCGCCGACGGAATACCACGTGTGGTACTCTCCCAACACCCAAAAATTTTTCCCTTTTTATATGCTCCCTCCCTCACATATTGCTTGTCTATTATTATATTTTAATATGTCCCAAAACGCTCTTCATCTTTAAAAATTCAAAAAAAAGGAGAGGTGTAGACGTACATAAACTTACCCCCATAAATCATTAGAAGTATAGTTTTGAAAGTAGGGAACAAGGGTTAGTGTTGGCAATCTCAACAAATTATACAAGGACATATCCTCTTAAAAAGTTGGATTAATTCCTCATCAGATGTGGAACTAGAATTCGGATACAGGGTGTCATCCAACGGTGGATCTATTTAGGGGCACGTGGGTTACCTGTCCCTACCCCACCCCATTTTTTTTTAATTTTTATTTTGCAGTTTTTTAAGATAAAAATCAATGTTTTTTTATGCAAAAATGAGTGGAAGAATAAAAAATTTACACAAAAAACTTGACGGGGAGAATTCGCTCGACAATTGATTTACTTCGTTGTTGCTGATCACTCGTCTCTGTGGTCACCGGTCACCTCACCGTTTTCCTCACCAATCATCAATTAAATTTGGGACTTCATAAAACTTTTTTGATCTGCAAAAGTAATATTTTTATTAAAAGGACTTTATTTGGGGCTACATAAATTAGGACTTTTTATTCTTCCTTTTAAGGTTCATAATATTTTTATTCTTCCTTTTTATTCTTTCTTTATTTGGTTTTTACTCAATGATTGAAATTTACAATTCAATTTTTCATAGTTTGTGGCATTGCGCTTAATTTAGATTTTTGCTTATGACTATTAGTACAATGTGCCTCCACGTGAGGCAAATCCTGGGTCCGCCACTGGTGTCATCATAACTTATTCATATAAATGTGCAGATTGACATATTTGCGAATTCACACCATCCATAATCCGTATCCGTAAAGAAAATGCTTTAAATATACTAAACTTGTGGGAAGAATTAATCTCCAAATGGGTCTCGTTCCTCTCTAGGTAATGAAAAAAATTACTAACCTTATGGGAATTTAGTCAAAAATTTAGAATGAAAGAGAGACATGAGAAGAGCTTTGAAAACATGAAAACAAATAAATTAGTGCTAGAGAGATTTTTAACTCTCGTGGGAGAGTTCCATGCACTTACCATGGCACAGCCGCACATGCCTTAACCAGTTAACCAATTATTAGTCAAAGTACACTTCTTTTTTGGTTTTACCAAAATAAAAAATAAAAGTCCGTTCTAACGACGGCCGACACAGATCAATCATTCAAACTTTAATGATTCGAAATGATTCTAAAAGCAGCCCACAACACTATTGTTTTGTTTTCCTTTTTTCTGATTATTTCTTCAAATTGAACTATTTTTTTCATGTCCATAGCAGTGGTTCGAAATGTTCATCTCTATCCAAATAGTGAAATATCTCCATAAAACACAAGTTTGATTTGACATCGATAGAACACCTTATATTTTTTTGGCTATATATAATATCAAATATCTGAGTTTACCACATATCTATGGTCTAATTTAAGAAAAAAATATGAGATAATCAAGTACCTATTAATGTCCTATAAAATTGATTGGTTGATGAGGTGTTCTCCTCTATGGATTCTTAACGGGTCATGTGTCTACCGGATTAGTTTCGGGTGTATATAATATGAGGAGAGATATGATAAAAGCACGGATACATATATGCGGAATATGAGATGGATGGATTGTTGAGTAATTTATAGAAGGATTGATATGTATATGTTTGGTTTGTTTTCGGGTGGATATAAGTAGGTGTACGTAAAATTAAAAGAGAACAGAGACATTTTTGTAATTAAGAAGGCGAATACATATAATAATAACACCATGCTTCGCCACAACCTGACCGTTGAAATAGGTTGAATTACCCTAAGCATAGGGCTAGGTGGTTGTCAGCATAATAACCGGAAAGTCCAGAGTCGTACCCATAGAAAAATTCTCTATAGCTTATTCGGATTGTAGGTGTAAGGGTTTCCGGCATTTAGGCGGCCAACTTTTGGTTTTGCTTTGAAAGGTGAGAAACACTCATATGAAAAGACTAGAAATGAGTTTTTACTAGATTTAACAAACGGCATGGCCTAGAAGTTCTTAACACCCGTAACTTAAACAAATCAACTTTTCTCAATAAAAGCATGGCTGAATCACACGGCATAGGTTATCAACCGGAGGATTTAGCTGTGAAACCAATAAAAGACTAGAAGCGTAGTTTGGAAAGCGAGCAAGTTCTAAATTCTTTTGGCAAACACGAGCCGAGACATCGCTCCGAAATCATGTGTGCGAGCACATGATCACAGGAGATTAACATCGACAAGTTTTGTTAAGTTGAGAAGAGCAAAATTGACGTACGTCACGAGGTGTTATGCACCCCATGGCCGAGCCTAATCGACTATTCACACATACTCAGAGAACTAAGCATGGTAAGAAATTGAAGCACGAGTTTTAACCTGTAGAAACGTGAATAAACTTGATTTTATAGAAGATCCAACAAGTAGCTATAGCATTAATACATGAGAGTTTAACAAACAACTTGTACCTTGAAGTGTTCTTGGACAAAAAGACTCGAAAGCTTGAAAGACAAAGCTATGGAGTTCTAGGAAATCAAAATAACTTATAGCATAAAGATTACATAATGGCCAAATATGGCATAAAAGGCTATTTATATGGCTTACAAATCAGCTCTATAAAGGACCAAAAGGTCCCCAAAATATTCCAAATCAATCCATAAATGGAAACTTTCCATAAATGGAAGGTTGAACCATTCAGCATAAAGTGCTAGTCACAGGACAGTGGTACCGGTACCGAAGTTTTAAGGTATCGATACCAAGCCAACTGACTTCCACTAGAACACAGAGATACAGGTACCTAATTTTGGAGGTACCGATACCTTTGTCTAAAAGCAAATCTGGCACAGCTTGGTTCAGAAGGCCTAGTGGTGTCTCGACGGCCTTCCGACACTTCAATACTTGATCAACGGGACTCAGTGGAGGAGTGTCATGTGGCCTTGGTCTCTCAGATGCCCTCGAGGGCTAACCTTGATGCATTCGCCTTACTTCTTAAGCTTTGGCTCACTCCTAGGCATTCTTGACCACCAGGCGTCCTCCGAGGCTACTTGTAGTGCCATTAGGTTCCAATGACAATGAAATGCATGCCATCGGGTACTTGGACACTTGGCTGCATGCCAGAGCATCACTTGGCGTTCAAAACCGCCTAATTAGCACGTTTTACCTAAAACACTTAAAAAAATACCTTACGTGCAATATCAAATAAAAATGATAGCTTAAGTGCATAAAAGCTACAAACTAGAGGATATGGCCATCAAGATTATACAATCTTGGGTGCTTATCATACCACCTCTCCCCCCATCCTTATGTATATCCGCCCGAAGGCAAATATGATATCCTGTGGTGTGTGTGTGTGTGTGTGTGTGTGTGTGTGTGTTATATATATATCAGGGTGGCAAACACCGGATATAAGCACTTCCGATATACTATTCAGGGTGATAACATATTCGCCCCTTATATCCCGTCGGCAAACGGGCCGTAAGACTCTAAAATGATTACTTCGGATAATTCTTGTAAATCCGACAAGGAGCCATTATGTGGGCTTGGAGAGTAACGATGCTATATGGAACTTATGGAAGGGAGCTGGTAGTCAAGGTCTAAATTAAACTTAGTGGTATTATTCATTTAGAATTTATGTTCAAAATTTTATAGGTGCTATCAATTCTTATGGAATTAGTTCATATGAGATTTTACTCCAAATTTTAATTTGATCTGATGATGAAATGATATCCGTCACACATTTGTGTCGGTTGGATGCACATTTACGCGGGATTCGCAAACAGCCACAAACTATCACCTCTTTTTTGTTTTTTTGGGTACTTTGCAAACTATCACCTCTGTCCAAACGACTCCAATCAATTGAGGAAAGGCAAATGATCGACCTCATAGCACCGGCATTAGAACCAGCAACACCCACGAACCCTAAAAATTGAAGTCTAAAAACCACAACTGAATTGCCAAAATCGTACGTTATGAGGTCGTCAAGTATCTTTCTTTTTTTTAAACCGTGTGTCTGGACTTACTTGCGTCCACCTCGACTAATTCCGAAGCTATGAAGATAACGACCAGGGATAATTCCCAGTAGGGCCGAGGTTAATTTGGAATGTTTGGCCTCCGTGGTATTGGAACTTGTGAACTCATGGAGGAATTACTTATTGCTTTCTTACAACCACTTGGTCAAATCCCTTGGAATTTGTCGTCAAATACTCTTTTATTGGTTGTGTCTAAATTATAAGTTTGTTCTCCAAAAATTACGACTCAGTCTTACTTTCGAAGTTGTCTCCTAGCTCAGTCACTAGATTTTTTTGTCAATCGATAACCAAGCCTAACAACTCATCAATTGTGAGAGTTCATATGATCATAAATAAATAAATTATGAGAGACTACGACAAACTAACCAATACCAGAAATAAACTCATCATAGAGAAGAAACAAAGAAAGAAAATTAAAGTTTGTGTAAGGAGAGAACAACACATACACGCAGGTGGAGAGATTCAAAGTGAGATGCAAGAGTTCTGACTAATTGAGCTAACTCTAGTTAATTATGTGCACTAGATTATAAATCTTGTATTTACCAGATTCCAAACTAGAGTTTCTACTGAATTTTTTTTTTTTTGGTCTTCAATATAAAGGCAAAAAAATGCTCATTAGTGTCCACGTAAAATACTCTACCATTTAGTCCATTTAGTTAGAAGAAAACATTACTCTTCAAGCTACAGATAAAAAAAATTACGAACTCTATCACAGGTAGGGAAAACTCCTTAACATGACGTATATTTTCTCACAAGTTGGAATAATAATGACCAAATATATAGGATTTTGATTTTTTTTTTGGATCGGTAAAAGAAAATTTATTAATCTCCACAATAATACAAAGATTAAAAGGATAAAGATACCCGAAGAAAAAATTACTATCCTAAGGCTATCCAAGACTCAAGCGTTGGCATGAAACGAACAAAAATGGGCCAAGCCCAAAACCCAAAAACCCTCCAAATAGCCACCTGCACTAAAAATAGCTGCCAACAAAGAAGACGCTTCGTTGCCGCTACCAGAACCACCTGCAGCCACCTGCACTCAAAACAGCTGCCAACAAAGAAGACTCTTCGTTGCCGCAACCGTAACCTGGAGAACTAGCCGCTAAGTTGCAAAGAAACCCCTCCGTTGCAAGTCGACCCGTTGTCGCCGCCGTGCACCACTGAACCATTGCTACTGCCATGCCGTGAACCCACCGCCTGAGCTTACACTGCTCCTGCCGCCGAGATCCTCGTTTCCACCCAACCACCTTCACTGAACCACATCCAAAACACCCAAAACCTGCCACTTAAATCCCCCACTGGATCAGACCCCACCACCGTGAACCACCATCGGAAACCCACAGCCCCCAAAAAAGCCCTCGCGGATCCAAGCACTTCCACAAACTCCAGCCAACTTTGGCACTCCAATTTTTATTGCCGGCATTCCACTCATAGGAGTGGCCGCAGTAAAAATTAAAGCCCCAAAATCAATATCCAATGTATATCACAAATGGATATAGCATATAGTTTGCGTATCGAAATATAAACAAAAGGAAAAAAAAAAAAAAGGGGGGGGAAAATGACGGGCTAGGACGTGTTTCGATAATTAATACCCGCAAAAAATATACTGAAACATTTGATAATGCTAAAAATATCCTTGGCGGGTATTAATTATCAAAATACTTCATTTGCTGTCATTTTCCAAAAAAAAATATTAGTGGCGGACAACTAATATAATTGACTTGTATTATTAGGAAAATGAGATGTCATTCTGTCGGGAAAAGGACATCAAATCTTTGTAGGTATCCTGTACATTCCCTCTTAACTAAGGCACACCCAGAATTTCAATCTTAAAATCTTACTATATTTTTTCGGGCGGTTCCGGAAAATCTATTAAAATATCTAAAAAAATATCTCATAGTTCCCAATCAAATTTTGATGATCCGAGCCGTTCAATATGATCAGAACGTGATTTTAAACAAATTTGCAAAAAAATCAGCCAAAAAAATGATTGGTAATGGCTTGATCTGAGCATTTTTTAGCTCAAATTTGTTGAACGGTTCAATTAAAAACTGTTCAAAACAAGCATTTTCTGATCATATTTTTTGCTAATTTCTCTCTGCCACCTTTAAAATCACATTCTGCACATATTGAACGGTTCGGATTATAAAAATTTGATCGAAAATTATGAGATTGAGATTTGAGATTTTTTTTAGATGTTTTTATAGATATCTCCGGAACCGTCCCGATCTTTTTCTGATAAGTAACGATCTTAAAATCTTGGAGGTAGCTTCTAGTATTATCTATGGTCCCGGATTCCTATAATTATCTCCAACGAAGGGATTTATAAAATAGTGTAGAATGATTTATACATATCTAAAAGGGTAAAACTAAAATTTTATTAATTCATTTCTGGGTTAACAAGCATACTAGACCTGAACTTCATCTCACTCGAGCTTGGCTCGTTCACGAATTCAAAATGAACCCAATATATCCTAACTTGAGCTCGTTTAGTGACTTAGCAAACCGAGCTCGACGAGTTCTTATCGAGTCAAGCCTCGAATTGCTCGCGAGCTGCTCGTTTCGTTTTTAGCCCAATCTTTGCTTCGTTATATAATATCCGTACGCTCTGACACAAAAATCTTTTGGCGGCCCTATGCAGTGATTTCTCAATCACGGGCTCAATAGCCAACCATTACACGTCAATCACCACCGCGTTTTTCGATTCTCTTGTCCTCGTTAGTTGAAATCAAGGCTTCTTTTTGTTTGGTTTTTTTCGCAAAAAGTTGTTAAAATGTCGTCCAGCTAGCTATAGCTCAACCTTCTTTTTTTTTTTCAAAAAGGGTGGGTGGAGAAGACCAGCGTACTTAACCTCTCGGGCATGACGATAGGAGAAACCACTCATCGTAAAAAGTTTGGATTTAAGCCATAGCTGACCCAACTGGAGAAAAAACATTTGTCAATCACCAAATCGCGGAATCCGTCACCAGAACTTCACCGAAATACAGGTTTAACATGAGACCCGTATAACGACAATTTGGTCCCAAATCTTAACCCAAGACCGATTGAAGAGGGGAAGATTCTTTGCCCGCTGCCTCAGCCACTTGGACTAGCTACCACGTCGGTGGTAGCTAGCTCAACTAGTTTTCGAGCAATGAATCAGTTTATCCATTGATACTATCTCATATGGGTCTGTGGTGTCCCTTGAGTCAATGAATCATGACAAATTTCTCAATTGGAAAAAAACGAAAGAGAACAGGAATATCACTCTCTCTCTCTCACTCTCACTCTCGCTCATGGGCGGAGCCATTAAGAGTCAAGGGAGGGCAGCTGATCCCGCTGCCTCTCAATTTTTTTAAGAGATTGGTATAATTTTCACCTAATTTTTACTTATTTGACTCTCCTTTAAAATTTATTTTTGCCCCAGCCTATATGAGTAGAATTCATTTTTACTCATTCTACCCCACTTTAAAAAAATCCTGGCTCCGCCCCTGCTCTCACTCTCACTCACTCACTCACTCACTCACTCTCTCTCTCTCTCTCTCTCTCTCTCATCCGTGTGGAGCTGGGGAGGCCCTGATTCAGGCCCCAAATCCATAAAGGGGAATCTAATCAAAACTTTGTTTTAATTTGAATAAAGAGAAACAAAGTACGAATGAGAAGGAGTAGTGTTTGTAATTAATTTAAGTTAAAAAGTAGCAAAACCACATGTTATTATGTGTTTACGTCGTGGAGTAGAGGCAAAAATATAACTTGTTCCTCAAGCACTGTCACGTAGTGCCGGAGGCTTTTTTCAACCCACATCAGTGTGGATTTCATCACCAAGTTTGCGGTGAACAAGGCCATTAGAGCACCGCGTGAAGGTTTTCCTATAGCACTGAATAATCACTCCGGCTCCAGAGGGATTTTTAGAAGTTAATTAATTAAGTTCCACAGTTTTTTTCCTTTTGCCGACATCAATTTTTGTCTTGTAAGGGAAAAGGTTTTGTCAAGAAAAATGCCACAAAGAAAAGTATCCGAGGAATAATAAATAACAACCTTGAAATTTTTTTTTTAAACTTAATTATATATACCACCTTGACAGAACAAGAAATTGTATACAGCAAAATCAAAGCTCTACCCACAAAAGTTGGGGCCCTCTATTTTTTCATTTTTTGAGAAAATAAGACAGGAGTGCATGCATCATAACATGTGGTGGAAAAAGAACCCGGGGTACCATGCGGCAATGTCTCAAGGGCATTGAATAATTTTTCATATGTGCTAGATTTCTTATAATGGTCCAACGTTGCCAACCTAGAAACTAGTACACCATAAGAACTAATCTTGGGTAGCTTAAGTAATCGATATAAGATAAAGTCTAATATTCCCCCTCATGTACCTGCAGCTCAATAGCACGCGAAGATGCGCGTGATTGAGGAGGTGAGAAAATTTACTTATGCAATAACTTAACCACACGAGGGTGAGACTACACAAGACATAACTCTGATGCCATGTTAGAATCAATTTAAATTAGGTAAGCAATGTGAGATGAAGTTTAGCGAAATGATTGATCCCCACCGTTTTTTGCAGCTAAAAAAAAAAAATAAAAGATTGATCTCCACTTTTTTTTCTATATATAAGAAGAAGGGTGGGTTATATGGATTCATAACTAGCTAGGCCTTGGGAGAGGTAGCTAGATTTCAACCATGGGGAAGTGTAGTACTTTGCCAACAAGTCTCTTAATCTTCCTCCTCCTCAATTTGGGAACCTTGCTCTCTACTCTTGCTTGCCCTACCTGTCCATACCAAACTCCTCCTAAACTACCACCCAAACACCCAGCTCCTCCTCCCAAAGTCATCCATAAACCACCACCTAAAGTAAAGCCACCACCATCTCCCCACAAGCCTCCAAAACCACACACCCCACCATACGTACCCAAACCGCCCACCATAACACCACCACCGTATGTACCGAAGCCACCTGTCGTAACACCACCGCCATACATACCCAAGCCGCCTGTGGTAACACCACCGCCATACATACCCAAGCCGCCTGTCGTAAAGCCGCCTTACATACCAAAACCCCCCATAGTAAAACCACCACCACTTCCACCCATTGTTAAGCCACCAATAGTGCCACCTCCCCCGGTAGAAACGCCATGTCCTCCTCCACCGCCACTACCAGTGCCAAATCCAGCACCTCCTCCTAAGGGACATGGGCAAACATGCCCCATAGACACCCTGAAACTAGGGGCTTGTGTGGACTTACTTGGGGGCCTGCTTCATATTGGAATTGGAAGCAGTAGTGTTAAGGACACGTGCTGTCCTGTGATTGAGGGACTGGTGGACTTGGATGCAGCTATCTGCCTTTGCACCACCATTAAAGCCAAGCTTCTCAATCTTAACATCATCATCCCCATTGCCCTTCAAGTCCTTATAGACTGTGGCAAGACCCCTCCCGAAGGTTTCCAGTGTGCTTAGATCGATTCTGCGTTATCCTTGAGAGAGAAGGGAAAGGAAAGTTTACGTTCGCTCTAGAACCTCTTTTCTCCCGGGCGCAGGAGTGTGAACAAGGAAGCTTGTGTCATTAGTATTGTTTTTATAAGTATCTTTTTTGTACATTTTATGTTTTCATAAACGTATCGAAAATTCTAAATATCGACCTTCGAAATAAGGATTCTGATCAACTGAGCGACATCTAGTTGATTAGTTTGCGTCTTTGTGTGTTCTTCATCTCGTACGAAATGTAATCCATTTTCTGTTTGAAGTTGTTTTGTTTCATCAAAACTAGACCTATTGAACAGAACTACGAAGTAATGTACTTGAGTTTATGTGTTAAAGTTATGTTTGGATCTGGAATAATCAGTACCGGCCTCGATGTTTGGGGTGCCCAAGCCCGATCCCATTACTATTAAGTCATAGAAAATAAAATGGCATACAAGTATAAATAAATAAAATCAAGGTCACATTGGTTGTATTATTATTATTTTTTTGTTGCCCCATGGTGGGGGTTACCCAGCCTGAGATCTTATGGGGGCTTACCCCGAGGCTGACTCTGAGCATACTAGAACAAGTCAATGAAGTGAAAGTGTTTCAATTTCTGGCCTTCAATATGATCAGCGTTCCATAATTGGTCCCTCCATATTTCATGATTGGGCGGATAACACAAATGGTGCCTAAAGTTTCCTTATTTTGCGAATAAGGTCCATTTTCCTTCACTTGACATGTTGAGAAACATTAGGGAGTGGTAATGTAATTTCTTTTCTGCATTTCTTTCTCAACAAATGGAACAATTTAATTAATTCAAATTCTGAAAGGAAGAACTAGCTATTGATATGCGAATTCCATATGCCATACGTGGTTGTAGACTTGCAGTCTTTCACTGCAACAATTCTCTGTATCTATTTTCTTCTGTACCGGCACATTGTCGGCCATTGAATTTCGTGAAAATGTTTAGAGACGAGAAGACCACTTATAATTCAATGACCAAAAATGCACGAAAATACCGACAAATATGAATATGTAGAATTTGAGTTAACATACACCTTCTACTCAGTTTATCACTAAAAGCCAAGCATCATGAAAGGCATAAACATACGTTGAAACAAACGGAGCTTAAATGTCTTACGCATTGCTAGCTCAACTTCAGAATTTTCAGAAACAAACGAATATAATTGGAGAGAACAACTATTCCAAGACAGGGCCAATAGTACACAGAGGGACAAATAAACCAAAAAAAAAAACCCACCATGCTCCTCCAACAAAACGTAAATACGAATTAAGAAACGATTGATAAAAACGCCGAATCCCAGACCCGGCTAGACATTGCGAGACGTTTCTGTTGAACTCGTCATTAGGTAACCCAGACCCGGCTAGACATTGCGAGACGTTTCTGTTGAACTCGTCATTAGGTAACCCGTGAAAAAAATTAGGTCAATCAAAAATCGGTAGTCAAGCAACCATACTAGTTGATTTCATGGTATATTCTTGAATTCTTACTAGCCGTTTGTATTTTCTCAAGACAAATATCTAATTCCATCAAATAGTTGCCGACGTACAATCAAATTTGATTATCTATATGGATGGAAAACTTGACGAGCCTATAAAATGAATGGTTTCGATTGCTTGGGGGCAATGTTTTAAAATTCGCTAGACGCTAGTCGGACAGTCAGCCGCCTTCGAGCTTTGAGGCCTATTAATCGGCAATTAATTGGCCCATGACAATTAGTAATCAGCAATTAACAGGCGCATAGTAATTAGTCAGATCTAGAGCCCGCCAGCAATTTTTAGAACACTGTGGGTGGACAGGGAGAAAGAAAGAGGGAGAGGAGGGGATAATAAAAAGGGAAACCACAGCCATACGTTAAGCCAGGGGCTATCAAAAATCTTATCCTCTTTTTTTCTAGATTTTTTCTGCATTCACTCATATTTGTTCTCAGATGATATGATATGTAGATCCCTGCTGACCTCTCCCTCCTCTCTCACCCACATTTTCCACCACTCACTATTCTGATTTATTTTATGTTTTCCCATAATATAAGCTGTAACTGAGCTGCTGCTGCTTCTGCTGCTGCTGCTTAGGAAAAGGCGTCCATGGCATCAGCTTATGCTCTCTCCCTGGTCAGTTCATCTCCCCCCCTCTCACTTACTCATACCCAGTCGTAAAATCCTTCTTCTTTTATGCATTGTTTGAGAATAAGTCTAACCGAACAGGAATTAAAACGAAGTAACGTAGTTAAGAATCAACACATCAACGAATCAAGGCCGACCCAGTCGGTCATTGATATGCTGGAGTAGGCTTTGGATTTCTGATATGTCGATTCTAAACCAGTTGCTTTGATTTAGTTCTTGATCTGTCCGTCTGTATGCTCTTGAAGAGTTCAAATCCTCTGGACTCAAAATTTTCACTTCTAGTGCCCGAGTCCATTTTCGGCCATTGAATCACTCGAGAAAATTGTGTTTGGAAATTGGAGCACTTGAGAATGGCCGAAGAACTGGGGTTTTTGGCCGTCAGGTCACCTGAGAATGACCGAAAAATGCAATTCTCTGGTGATTCAAAGGACGACAATGCACTGGGATCCCGATACAGATAAAATTCGGTACAGGGGATTTGAGGGGCTCATGAATCCGATATATAAATGCCTAAATACGTGAATAGGTGTATAACAATGAGTACTGATGCTTTCAATGAATATGCAGACCAACAGTAGAGGACTTACTGAATTGAATGGCCTCCGTTGCTCATCCGCCTCTCTCCCCTTCGGTAATGGGAAAACCTCCCGAGATTTTCTCTCTCACGTAGCCTACCAAACGTCTGCTATGAATGTGAGTGCAATACTACTCTACTCTTTTCCATTCTCCCTTCTTGTAGCATGCATGCATGCACGCACGCAATGTTTCACACACTACACACAAACTTTCTAAGTACATTCCGCCCGTCAATCAGCAACATACAATGTTGACTTGGAAGCTAATTAAGCATGAAGGCTTTAATTGTCACTCGTGATTGCGTAGGGATGCGACGGGTAGGGTTTGGGTATGGGGCCGGAGTGTCTGCACCTGCTTAAACCCTTCCCACAACCCACCATGCCCGAGCAATAAAAACCAACTCCACTTGCAGGAAACAATATTTCAGAATTCAGAAAGATAATACAGTAAAGTTGATGCACAATATCAATTGGTTGAACAGTTGAAGCTTCACATTTGAGGTAGACTATGGAAAGTAATATCAGATCAAGACCAACCTATGGAGTACACGTAATCCTAACATATTTATCCGAAAGCACAGGAATGTGACAATAAAAATAAGTAGGGCAAATTTGTACTTCAGATATAATCAGGTCGAGTCGGGTGGATGACAGCTTCACTTAGACCCTACAAGACCCCTCGTGGATGGTACATTGTAGTCCTAAACTCACCGAACCCGTCCTGTTAGGTCAGGTTGGCGGGACCTATCAGGGCTGGGTCATTTTCCTATCCCTACTCATGAATGCTACCACATTGCTGGCTCTTGTTGTTTCCACTGCTATCAGTGCCAAAACATTAACTTCATAGAAACCAAAGCATCTATTCATAATGTCATAACCAGAGAAAACATTTGATGCCACATAATTGCATTTGCATTTCTCAAGCTAACGTGATGTAATATTCGGGAATTCTGAAAGCAAGAAGAGAAAAGTAAGGTAGCATTGGCCGAGGTCGTTAATTGCCAGTTTGTTTGTTCAATAACAAAACAAAATGATCCCTCTCCCCCTTCCCTTTTCTTTTTGTCAGAAAATTTGTCGTATTCCTATTTTGCAAGGCCAAGGACAGTTAAGATTTGATATATAGAGATGCTTTGAAACAAATGATAACAAGGAATGACATGTTCAAGTTCAACGTAACTCATGATCATCAATTTGCGGCACAAGACGGCTATGTAGCTTCACTTATGTGCGGTGAGGTTGTGGATTCATCTTTTATGAAGCAAGTTGAGACCCCTTGTTGATAAGTTTGGTGGGTGGGTGGGTGTATAATATCAGGTCTCAACTTCACTCTGCCATCCTCTGCGAATAGCCCAATATCAGAGAAGGAAAAGGCGATTAGAATAGGAAATTGAAAGGAGATGGCCTATCCCAAGCCATAAGTTTTTCTCCTTGTATGGCACAATGAATTTCCTTTATGCCACCTCTTTCATGTAGTTAGAACTTTAAGCCAAAAAACATCTGAGAAATATTAAGAAATAGAATAAAAGATGTTTGGTATCACAAACTTCAACTGGGAAAGCGGCAATCCCTTGTGCTTATTTGTTTGTTAGGCATAATGGGTGGTCCAAAGAAGATGAAGAAGAAGTGCATGTGTGTGCGTGCTTGAGATGATGATGGGATGATGTTGATGTATATGCGTGTAGGTAAGCCGGAAGAACAGGTTAGTGGTGACTGCAAAGCTGAAGGTGGCGATCAATGGGTTCGGTCGGATTGGAAGGAACTTCTTGAGGTGTTGGCATGGAAGGAAGGACTCCCCTCTCGACGTCTTGATCATTAATGACACCGGCGGCGTCAAGCAGGCCTCGCACCTCCTCAAGTACGACTCTACCCTTGGCATCTTTGACGCAGATGTCAAGCCTGTCGGCGATGATGCCATCTCTGTCGATGGCAAGATCATCAAGGTCGCATCCGATCGCAACCCTGTTAACCTCCCCTGGAAGTAAGTTCCCAGCACTTATCCATAGACAAATTAGCAAGTTTGCTTATAGTGACTCACGGTTGCATGTGTTTTCCACCCTGCTGTATGAAAAACGTGCAGGGAGTTTGACATTGATCTAGTGATCGAAGGAACAGGTGTGTTCGTCGACCGGGATGGAGCAGGGAAGCATTTACAAGCGGGGGCAAAGAAGGTGCTCATCACCGCTCCCGGGAAGGGCGATATACCCACCTACGTGGTCGGTGTTAATGCGGACCTATACGACCCAACTGAGACCATCATCAGCAATGCCTCTTGTACCACCAATTGCCTTGCTCCCTTCGTCAAGGTCCTTGACCAGAAGTTTGGTAATTACCCATGAACTTATTAATTCTCTCATTTACCTGCTGTGAGAATATCAGATTTCATAATGTCTGTCCGGTAATGCGTATGGGATTAGGTATCATAAAGGGTACCATGACAACCACACATTCCTACACTGGAGACCAGAGGCTTCTCGACGCAAGCCACAGGGACCTTAGACGTGCGAGAGCAGCAGCTCTCAACATAGTACCGACGTCAACAGGTGCTGCGAAGGCAGTGGCTCTTGTCCTTCCCAGCCTCAAGGGGAAGCTCAATGGGATCGCCCTCCGTGTCCCCACACCAAACGTCTCAGTCGTGGACCTCGTCGTCCAGGTATCCAAGAAGACATTCGCAGAGGAGGTGAACGAAGCGTTCAGAGAGAGCGCTTCGAAGGAGCTCAAAGGCATCCTCTCTGTTTGCGATGAGCCGCTGGTTTCTGTGGACTTCAGGTGCACAGATGTGTCATCAACAGTAGACTCATCGCTAACCATGGTTATGGGAGACGACATGGTCAAGGTGATTGCTTGGTATGACAATGAGTGGGGTTACTCACAGAGGGTGGTTGATCTTGCAGACATCGTCGCCAACAACTGGAAGTAGAAGTAGTACTACTGCTACTACTGTTATATCGCAACAACTGGAAGTAGAAGTAGTACTACTGCTACTACTTTTCTATCGACTATTTATAATTTAGTAACAACATTTTTCATTATTTTACTCCCCATGTTTTCTTGTAGATCTATTTTTGTTGGAAATCGTAATGAGAATGTATAATGTGAAACGTTTTTCATAGTCCTGAAATTTCAGTTTCTAAATAAGAGGTTCTTAATTGAGACCAGCGATATTAATTCCCCTTCCGATGTGATCCAGAGCTGTTTGTCACGATGTAACAGCAATTTGAGCGTCAAGTGTCAAACCTCACAGCTTTGCAGGGACATAAGACATTTTTTTA
Organism: Rhododendron mucronatum var. ripense; assembly: GCA_019656295.1. Classification (NCBI taxonomy): domain Eukaryota; kingdom Viridiplantae; phylum Streptophyta; class Magnoliopsida; order Ericales; family Ericaceae; genus Rhododendron; species Rhododendron mucronatum. The sequence continues at coordinate 1,302,564 of BPLT01000039.1, read as the reverse complement.
AAAAATTAAGACCCTCAATTACAGCTTCAAATCTTGGAATATATCACTATATCAGAAGCTTTCGACTGGCCTAATAAAACTATCACTGAAACAAGCCACGACTACAGGAGGCCAACATTAGCATTTGTCTAGAAATAGCTGAAACGAAGGATGCATAAGCAAGCATGCTATGTCGAAAACTTCACAATTCCAAACAAAAAGGAATTCAGAAATTACAGGGTCCAAAACATTTAAATGCAGAATGTGTGTGTGTGTGTGTCAGTGTTTTGTGTAGGGTTCTCCTCAAAACTAAATACAGCAGATTCACATCATCCTAGCACTGGAAATAGATATCATACTGAAATTGGATCACCAGAAAGACAATAAATACCTTCATCAATCCACTTCAGGGAATTCTCAACTCGCTCTAATCCAATGGAATCTAACAAGTTTCAACAATCCATTCCATAATACAGTTGCTACAATTGTCTACTGATAGATAACTTTAGAATTTCACTTCAGCATACAATTTGCAGGACACAAAAGCCACATCAACAGGTGATTTAGATCTTTCGTCACTTGAGCAAGATCGTATTGATTGTATCTGTAACGCCCCATGCAGACCACTAGCCCAATACCTTGATTTTTGATCCACAAGCCACACCACATGGCCCAAAAGCTTAAGCACAAGGTACTAGTAGTAGCCCACAAGGTTTATTATATGCCCAAGATCATCCATGTAGACTTCCGATGTGGGACGGGGTGTTACAATCTCCCCAACTTTATAGCCCCGCGCCCTCGCGAGGGGTTGAGCACTATAATCACCAATACAAATCAAACCAACAACCAAATCAAACCAAACTCCAAGGCCCACATGGTCGTGTACATGGATGGCTCTGATACCACCTGTAACGCCCCATGCAGACCACTGGCCCAATACCTTGATTTTTGATCCACAAGCCACACCACATGGCCCAAAAGCTTAAGCACAAGGTACTAGTAGTAGCCCACAAGGTTTGTTATATGCCCAAGATCATCCATGTAGACTTCCGATGTGGGACGGGGTGTTACAGTATCTAAGCAATTCATTTCACATTTTCTTGTTTCTAGCATTCACAGTACACATGCTTTCAGGAAATGTATAATCAAGAAACAAAATTAACATTTTGTTAGCTTTGAAGATCAGATCAAACTGCTTGCAAGGGAATTTCAAATGACATCTCATCATATCTCATTGCAACAAGATTTAAGAACAGGAATCCGAAGACAGTGACCCTAAATTCATCACTTACTTCCTTTGGACAACATTTTAGATGGGTCGACGGTACTATTACATTCCTTCATATCCTCACTAGGGCTGGCTAACGCAACTGAGATACTACTGGCATATTTCTTGACTCTCAAGGAGATTAGAATGCTCGATAAAATTCCAAGAAGGGGAAAGAGGTATGACCACACCTTGGATTTCTTAGACCCAGATGCCGAAGCTACAGCGGCACCAGCGAGGCTGCCAATTGCTGTATTTTGCAAAATCATGGGCAGGCAACCAATTACAGTGGGGAGGAGGAAGTCCACAATGAATCCCACGCCAGTAGCAGCCAAGGCATAATTTATAATGTAGGAAGGTATGGGCGAGAACCGAGCAAGAAGAACAAATCTCCAGCCATCTTGTTCAACACCCTTGGAAAGCACATGAAAGTACTTATTTCTATGGGCCCACTCCATAGCTGAACTTGAACTCCTAAATACAAATCTGAAAAAAAGAAATTGATGTTATGGTAGTTCCAAATACAATGAACTTTGAAGGACTAGCTCATCCTTCTTGATTTTATACAGGATTATAAAAGAAGCTACTAAAGCACTATGTTATATATCAGGAATTAGCACCTGGTTCTGAGATGTCTTCACACACCAGACATCCGTAAACTCTTTTGCCTTAAATCATTACGATACGTATCTAAAAGAAGGGCCCAGGTCGTAGGCATGACGTGAACATTTAAAAACCAACTATATTCGATAGCAACATACCCCGATGTAGATAGTTTTATTAATCGTCAACCAACAGTCAAAATAGAGATAATGAATCCAAGTGTGGAACTACAAATTGCATCTGAACTATTTTGGCACCCAAACTTAGACAGCAAAAACGTGACAAGCAAAACACCCAAAGGCCTAGTTAGCAAGCAATACGCATCCAATCGAACAGCCAAAGAAACAAAATAATTGACAAAAAAGAGTAAAACATGCAATCCTACCCACCTAGCCCAACCCTAAACCAAGTAGATAAGACAAACCACTTGCTCAAGGCAGTAATCAGAAGTTCAAACCTAGATTGTTAAAACCATCTATGTTTCTGTACTTGGAGCATTTTTGTTGTTACAGACTAGGGAGTACTAGACTAGTAAATCAGATGAAATGCTGAAATGTGGCAATCACGGCTGGTTGGTCATGTTCTCTGTGTCCTCTCTCTCTCTCTCTCTCTCTCTCTCTCTCTCTCTCTCTACATTTCAAAAACAGATCTAGGGTTTTGACAAAAATGCATTCTATTTAAGCTCAGAAGACAATTTTGGGAAGGAGTTAATACTACTAGCTTTTTTGATAACTCCGAGCCAACTTGCAAGCACCTCGATTAAATATGTATACAACCAATTCCAAGCGAGCTACAAAAATACATCGTTCTGACAAAAATGCATTCTAGTTAAGTTCACGTGACAGTTTTGGGACGGAGTTAGTACTAGCAGCATTTCTGATAACTCTAGTGTCAGACCAGCTTGCGTGCAACTCGATTAAACATGTATACAACAAATTGAAAACGGAGTTAGCTCAGAAAGATAGATATATATCTACCTGCCGATCCAGAAAGAGAGGGAGGCGCCGAGGAGCTTAGCTGAGAAGACGCAGAGGACGGCGGGGAAGAATCCGAAGAGGAGAGAGGCACCTGCTTCGAAGAACACAGCGTAAGGGAGGCACAGAGCTAGAGTGATGGTGTGGAGCCCTACGTAGGCAGGAATCGCCCATATCCCCAGCCGATCTGACATCTGTCGTGACCATTCCAACGCCGCCTCTTTGTCCCATTCCCGCCGCTTGCTCGCCGCCGCTATCAGTGCCCCGATTATCGCCACTACGGCTACTGCAGTCAATCTCCCTTTCCCCATTCCTGTGTGTGGGAGATGGAATTTTCTGGGCAGAGAGAGATAGAGAGAGAGAGAGAGAGAGAGAGGGTATGAACTGGAGCAAGTGTCGTGTACCCGCGAAAATTATCCGGATGTAGTGGGCCTTAACCCGTGTATAATGGAAAGAAGAAAGCCCAATGGTCTTTTCTGGGCCTACATGTATACATATATACCTTATAGAAAAGTGCTAGAAGGGCTGCAAACGAGTCGAGCCGAGATTTGAAATGTTCGAGTTCGGCTCGTCCAAAACTGTCCTAGCTCGAGTCAACCCTAAGTAATCGAGCTCGAGCTCAACATGTTTAGCATTGAGGTGCGGTTCATTTATGAAACCGAGGCTTTACAAATGAGACGTGTTACAATTAACTCGAGCTCGGTTCGGTTACTAAACAAACTTAACACTCGAGCTCAAGTCCTTTTCTAAAGAGTTTAGCCTAGCAGCTCGGAAGTTTGTAATAATTGATAGGATTAGAATCGTTTGAGCGCATCTCCAATGGGAGCCTTCAAATCCCACGTGGCGCAGTAGTTTTCATTTTTGAAATTAACACCAGCTCCAATCTAATGGCATTTGAAAGTTTAAATCTTAGGTGAATTTGATATGACCTTTGCCAATGTGTCAAATCTTTATTTATCAGAAAAGCTGACTATTTGAGAACAAAACTATCCATAAAATATATATATATATATATATATATATATATATATATATATATATATATATGACAACTCCAAATTTGAAGTTATGGTCAAAGAGGGAGAAGTTGTACCTGTCAAATTTGGAGTGTCAATTTGCCACATATACCTTAAAAAAAATGATACCTCTAAATTTGAAGTTAAGATTGGAGATGATTATGGCATCAGAAGTATCAAATTTGACATCTTATCATTTTGCTACAGAATGTCTAAAGCAGAAGCCACCCATCTTCCCTTTTTCCAGCCAATTCTGTCAACGACCACCTTTCAGCACCTTTCCATGGACTCCCTGACAAAAAAAAAAACCACGATTTGTGCTGTAGTTCTGGTGGAAGGGCATGAAACGGGATTCAGCTCAGTTTGTGTCTTGGGTGTCTTAACCTTTCATCATGTAAAAAAAGCAAAAAATCGGAGACCTATCTGATTGTTACTATTGTTTTTTCTTATCGGCAAAAGTAACATTTTATATAAGAAAACTCGACAAATGGTACATCAAGTGGCAGAGTGTAAATGGAGAAGTGCTTCTTAATGCCAGTGAAGTCACCTAGAGCCCTGCTGCAGGCTGCGGCGATGGTGCACAGAGTTTGGCTTAGGGGCATATGTACATGCCCTCTTCTTCACTTGCGTAGTTGGCCTTTGCTTCAGCTTCCATGGAAAGTTGTGGCCTCTCCTGTGGAGACGCTGGAGGTTTTGATCTCTTTGGAACCCTGTGTGACACACCTTGCAAATGTCGCGGTCCAAGTCATTGGATAAAGGCCACCACCTCTGCATCTGGTTCTGGAATTGGAAAATTGTACCCCCAACGCAGGGAACAAAATCATGGTTGTTCCTTTGGGCATTTCAATGCTAATTTGCTCGGAAAACCACCACTCAATCATTTTCTTAGGAATTTATACCTAGTTGTGATTGTGCAGCGAATGGCACAAGAGAGTAAGGTTGCACAAACCATATGTGACATGGCCTAAGGCCTTGGCTACCCAACTCATCACCTCAATTCCTTAGATTTGGATTCTTTTTTGATCTCTTGGCAAATTGCAAAGCATAATTTTCATGTTACCAAAAATAAGAACTTTCAGAGAACATATTCGATTATTTAGTATTTTCGTGTTTGTAATATAGTCGTACATTACCATAATTTCCCTATTTGTCAAATGGGGGATGAACACTTAGCACAGTTACAAATGCGACTTGTGTTTTTTTTTTTTTTTTTCTCCCTAAACACAGTTAGGCTTTTTGAGCTAAGTTTTGCTAAGATTTTGGGCTTTTTCTTGTTTCAACGTTATTCAAATTTTTTTCGCATTTGTTAGTGTTGCGCTTAACTTTTGCGGATTATTGATTCGTCGGCTTTTTGGGCTTTATCTTGGATATTTCAAAAAATATATGGGTAAAAATCATAATTTTGTACTTTTTCAACTCATCTTGACGAAACAAATCAATAATCCACAAAAGTTAGGCACAAAATTAACAAATGGGAAAAAAAATTTGAATAAGGAGAAAACAAGAAAAAGCCCAAAAAGCCCTTAGCAGAACTTAAACGGGAAGCAGATAGAAAATAAGATAACTACATCCAAACAAACCCCTCTTCATGTTCTGAAGTTGTCCAGCAAACATTACAGGGAATGGTGCCTTTGTTTCATGTTTTGAAAGTTGTCCAACAAAAACATAAAAGGGGATGGTGCCTTGGTTTTATTATAAGCAGCAAACAAGGTACAAAAGTGATCATAGAAAATCTCACTTCTCCCTCTTTCACTCAAAAATACCTCAACAACAGTCGAAATGAGTGAGCCAGGAGAGAGGATACAACAAAACTACACTACAGCTTTCAAAACGAAGAACATTATGTACAAAGAGACACCCGGCCCGTTGTTTCAAAACGAAGAACGTCCAGCAGAGAGAGTCCCGTAGCTTCTCGAACTAGGGGGCTATGGCCTCAGTGTCCCCTCCGTTGTGCTCCCACGGATTTCAGCGACTCAATTTCACGGGAGCTTCATAAAAAGTCACAACAGTTAAGCCACGATTGGTGTTTATAAGCATCCCAAATCCTAGTGCCAAATTTTTTTCAGAAACCCAATGTTCCAAGTCAATCTCGGCCATAAGATCGTATGGAAATCACAAGGCATGAATCTCGAAACATGATTCTATCTATAACCAGAAGTAACTTGAAACATGGGGACTCGCGCAATTAGGTACGAAGGACCTTGGCCCGAATCCTAGTGCAGCTAAAGTCATGAACTGGTCCTCTAGTAATGTGACTTATTGGTTGTCTAAATGGTGTTGGAATTCCCATTGAAGTGCTGAAGCAAATGGCAGACGACACAAAGCGTGGGATTTAGACTCTTGTTGATCTGAATAAATTTCTTATTTTGCACCCTAAAAAGAAAAGAATAAATCTCTTCGCCTGTAACGAAACAGGATGGCAAATTGCAGATCCTGTCCTGGTCTATTTTTCACGGTCTCAGAAGATCATCATCATCAAATAACGTAAGAACATTGCATGGAAATGAAAAAAACAAAAAGAGGGAATGAGCTAGGAGCGAAATGGTAACAAATACCGGGTGTAGGGGTTGGGTCGAGCAGGATCAGAAATGATGTGGTGGTCCTGGATATGAGCCACCTTCCTGAGGAAAGACTTGTCGATGAATTTCTCACTGCCGCCAACAACATGGTCAGGATCGTCCACCTCCGGCACAGACTCCCTCCTCTTCTTGTTCACCCGAACTGAAGGGGAATGCACCAGCTGCTGCTTGGCAGTGTGAACCCCAATCGACACCGCCACCAGTATCGTTCCCAGCACCACCACGACTGGCGCAAAGTCCCCCTTGATAGCAGCACTGCAAAATGAAGATGACAGCATTTCCTTCATTTAATGACCAGAAAAAACTATATAGTACCGCAGTCCCACAAACAGTCCCGGGAATTTCAAAATAGATGGGTGGCCTCATAACCAAGTGAATTTGAGCCATCCATTTTGGAATTTGGGACTCTTCCAAGCTAGAACAAATTCATTACAACAGTGATACCGTGTTCACAGGTTGAATCACGACGATATACAAATGCAACATATAGGGTGGTTATGTCGCCATACCACCGCAACACAATGTTCGACTAAAGAAAGGAAGAACCCCTTTTGGTGTGAAAAAAAAACACCGAAATCCTACACAGGCTTTTATCTGGCCTAAAATTTACTGCAAGGCAAACAAAAACATTATCCCCCCCAAATAATCCTTCACCGTTAATCTGCGTAGAACCCTTAAACGGTTAGATCTCCTCCTCCCTAGTGAACAAGAAGTTCGAAGACAAGAACGTATGAGAATCCATTCTCTAACTACGTAGTACTGTCTTCTCCGGCAACACTCTTGTTAAGTCTGTTATTTCTGAAGTAATTTCCATTTAATATGTACATATACATGTAGCTGTAGGTTGCAATATTTGTATATTCAAACCTTTGATTCAAAGTTTCATTGCTTTTGAAGTGGTGGGTTGTTTTCGATGGATACGGCATTCAAACTTAAAGATCTTCTCCTCTTTTTTGCCTAATTTTTTCCCCTTCTCTTCAACGTCGATGCTTATAATTAACTTCATAACACACGAATCGTATGCAGAATCTCTAACATAGTTTGTTGATGTCAATAACTACCACATCTGCATAATGTGGTTTAATGTTCAAAGTCCATCAGTGGATGGTGGTATCGCCTTTGTAATAAAGTGTCGCAAATTTTCCTGATTTTTTTCATAACTCAGGGTGTTTGGATCTCTGGTGAGCGCCTTGAGTAATCTCTCACCATCCACTAGCAGTGAGTCCGGTTAGAGCCAGCCGGACAGAATTCCGTACAGACTAACCCACGCAAATTGACAACAGTGGAAGTTTTCGAACTTGAGGCATTGGGATATTTGAAAAAAAAAATTGAAATGGGTCATCACCTGGCCTTGTGGTGATGGTCAGAGGGGATGGAATCCGCAGTTGGTGAGAAAAGCTTCATCTTTGGAGTGGTGGAACTTGCAAACGGCCTGTTTCCATTGGCCACCAGTGATCTCCAGTGCTGGCGCTGCCCATAGAACATAAACCAATTATCACAGTAAAATTACAATGATTAAAGGATAAAGAGTACAAAGCATCAGAACGAACGAGCGAAAATGCATCACAATCGACACCCAACCCGCACGCTAATCAAATGCCGCCAACTACCATAAGAGCAAACCAGGAAAGAAAAAAAAAAAAAGGAGTCAAACAACAGTAAAAATGTGATGCTTCTTACCGCTGCCCTGAAAGCCATTTTTCTTACTCCTTGAGCAAAAAACCAGTCACAAATTGGACAAAAGAAAACTAACAAAATCAAGATCAGAATTTGAGGGCAGGGGGTTGTGTGGTTTATATACACGGCCAAGAATGACCTAAAAACATGCTCAGATTGACACGTACATAACTAACTGTGCCCCCCCTCCATTGGAATAGATGATGGATCTGGGTGGTTGTCTGGAAGAGAGATTTGTGGAAGATTAATATTTTCAGGTTTGCGCTTCATTTTTTTGGCCTTTGGTTGTGGGTGGTGTTGCCTGAATTACCTCACAGTTTGTTTCAACTTTTGAACCATTCTTCTGAGGAATCAAATCCTTCATTCCTTAATTTGGATCGGACAAGGTAGTCCAAATGTGGATCGAACAAATTCGAACTATTTGTTATACCAACGTATGGTTAAAATTTGGACTATATTGTTTAGTTCAAAACTTAGGCGAGGGAGGATCTGAACTCTCTTCTATTAAAAAAAATGCAAGAGATCTGCAACTTTTCTTAGGGAAGTAATAGAAAATTCTCAATGCAACAGTTATTGCAGCGCCTCTCTCGTAAAAGGTGGGACCTACATATACATGTAAATATAGGACCCACATCATGTATAATGTAATTTTTAACATATATACTTGGTGTACCTATATACTACTATGAGCGATAAGTTTGTATTTAACTTTGAATAATTAAAGTATTTGACTTTTGAGAACCATTTCCTAATACAACCTATATTCTAACAAGCTAAATCTTTCGTGTTCTTATATTGTTCTTATATTTTATCAGGATGCGTTTGGACAAAAATTTTCATTAACTTTTCGGCCTTTAGTTTCGAGCAAGTCAAAAGACCAAATATTGGACTACTTTTCAGATGTCATACCTCGTCTTTAACATACCTAAACACCTTGCCTTCTTTCCAAAAACAAATTTTGCATAATAATAGAAAAGACCCTAAAAAATTTGTCCAAAGACACTCTCACTAACCATCTAACAATTTCAACTTGATCACCCATAATATTTTGGTTACAAAAGATGTCTAGAACAAGGAGGAAGAGAGACAAGGTATGATAGGAGTACAACTTTCATGTCAAGCTGATAAAGGGGGTGTTCCACTTTCCAAAAAAAGTAATTTTTGAAAAAAAAGGTAATTTTAAGCTCAAAAATCATGTGTTTACACACAAAAAATTCTGCCAATATGGATCTTATTTAATAGATCTCATTAAGATCTTTTAAACGGTACAAAAAAATTAAAAAATATTTATCATTTTCATTATATTTGAGTTTGAAATTAACTTCTTTTTCCAAAAAATATATTTTTTTTGGAAAGTGGAACACCACCAAAAACAACAAGAAGGGAAGTCTAGCATAATTTCTCAAACACCAGGGGTAAAGCTGTATCCCGGTTAAACCTTAGGGGAACCATTGCAATTTCCCAAACTAATCAAGGCCTAGGGTGGGGCCCATGCGCCCATCCGTATCCGAGACGGCTCACTAGCAAATCTCGTAACGGCGGAAGAATTTGGCGGTAAAATTAACACCATCCCCATGACGTGTCGCATCCCCATTGGCCGGCCCATGTATGCATGCCCCCCATCCATCATGCCATGCCATGCATGTTGGTTGTTTTCCCGCGCGACCACATCAAGAGGATTCCTCAGAACCAAGAAAAAGAGGAGAGAGAGAGAGAAATAGGCACAAGATACAGATAGAGAGAGAGAAGCAAAGAAAGAGGGAAAGATCAAATTCTCAAATTCCCTTTTGTTTTCCTCCTCATTTTCCGTTTCAGTTTCCACTACTGAGAGCTTCAACGTTTGGCTTTGGATTGTGGTGCCAAACGGCGGCTTTTTGAGCTTATCTTGAAAAGCTAGGGTTTTGTAGTTTGGCTTGGATGTGGTGGATCGAAGAAAGGAACCAGAGATCTGTCTTTGTTTCATGTAAGTGTTCTTTTTTCTCACTTTTAATTTGGATTTCTGCGCGTAATTTGTGTTCTCATGAGAACTTTGTTGGTAGATCGGCGTTGTCGTTTTGGTTGAAATCGGTTGCCGTTTCAGTCTATGAGTCCTCCTGCTTTGAGTATGGATGAACAAAAGCCTTTGGCTTCTTCGGATAGCGGGAGTCAAAGTTCCATCGAAGCTCGATTCGCAGATTTTTGCAAGGTCGTTGCTTTTTCGCTTTTTCTCTATATTATTCATCTGATTTTCTGTCTTTTGGCCTAAATTTAGTCTCAGTGTTTTCGTTTATCTCATTATATGAAATTCTGTTGGATTTGTTTTATGTTTTTTGGTTTAGTAATTTATCTCGACGAGTTGAATTTAGAAAAGGTAAAAATTTACGACTAACAGCCCAGAAAAAAGTTCAAGAAAGACTGAACAAGTAAACAGTTGTTTTTAGTACTGTCTAATTTGAACTTTGTTCAACTTCAGTCCATGTTTTTTTATTCATTTGATTTATCATGTCGAGATGAATGATGAATTGTAAAACTTTCAAGGAAAAGCTAAACAAAAGATTCCTAAAAGTCAATAACACTGATGTCTTTAATGAAAACTAATTTAGGCCAAAATGTTATGGTTGATCGTTGATTTATTAGATTTTTGTTTGTGTCTAATTTCAAGTGTCTGGTAACAAATTTTCTTCTTTTTTACTCAAGCGTTTTGATGTGATACAGAGCGGATTATCATTAGCGGAGAACACATACACTGAAGCCATGAAGCTGTTTAGCGAAAGCAAACATCTTTTATCTACCAACGTGTCTGCTATTGGAACCGGAACGGTATATCTTTTTGCTTTTGAGAATTTGTTTTGACGTTTGTTTCTTTGAATTGTTTGTGTAATTTCTGTTTTCTGGGAATTTTTGACGAAAGTAACTTATTTATGTTGATGGATTGATGATGTGTTGTGCCATCAGTCAGAAGAAGTAGAATTCTACTGGTTTGCGTCCTTTCTGTATTCAAAAGCAACTTTGTTTTGGCTTTTTTTTTTTTTTTTTTGCTTTGAATTATTTGTTCGATTCTTGTTTTGCAATCACTGTTGTCAAAAGTAACTTATCTATGGCAATATGAATTAATAATGTGTTTTGCCATCAGTCGGAAGAAGCAGAACGGTACTGGTTTGCGTTCGTTCTGTATTCCGTGAGAAGATTAAGCGAGAGCAACACGGATGATTCAAGTCAGGGTAATGGTCAAAATGAATTCACCTTATGCCAGATATTGAGACTTGCAAAGCTGAAGTATGTCTCCCTTTATTCCTCTACTTATTATCAATTTCTGGTGAATTCTTTGTTATAATTCTGCTTGATCTTTCTTTCAGCATTGTGGATTTTTTCAAGGAACTTCCGCAGTTTATTATCAAGTCTGGTCCAATTTTAAGTAACCAATATGGTGCAGATTGGGAGAAGAGACTCCAGGTAATAATAGCAGTAAAGTTGGCTTAGGGCTTAGGAAAGTTGTGCCAATGCATGTGCTAATCTTATTTTGTTTTGTTTCTGTCTACTTTGTTTGGGCATTTACTTATGACGCTTTCTTTTTTTCTTTCCCTTTTCTCCAAGCAGGCGAAGGAGTTGCAGGCAAATTTTGTGCACTTGAGCCTTTTAAGCAAGTTCGTATTCTTTTCTTGCATGTCCTGTTATGGAATTTGAATAATTGGATACGTGATACATGATTCACTGTTGCTTCTATGGAAGTCTACCTTTAGTAATAGCCAATTCTTATGATACTTCTGGCAAAATTTACCAATATTGCTTGTCTATACCTCTTTCATTAAAAATATGACTTGGAAATTGAGCAAGTGATATTGGCGATAGTGGTGTTGCTTGCTTGCTTTTGCAATTTCTTAGGGGCGCTGCTTCTGCAATGTGTTATGGCGTTGCTTGTGTGCATTTTAATTGCTTGGAGTAGTCCTCTCTTGGTAAAAGAATTAGGTCAAAGTCCACTTTGACCCCCTGTGGTTATCGCCATGTGCGGATACACCCCTCATGATTCAAAACTGACCACATAACCTACTTGCGGTTTTAAAAATGTGCGGACAGACCCCCTGCCGTCATGTTTTCCGTCCATTTTAACGGACACAACATTAAAAGACCGATATACCCTCATTATGTCCCTTGATTCTTCTTTTTTAAATCTAACCACAACATCCCCTATATCAAAAATTGAATCCAAACTGTTGATATTGTAAATTTTGACGAGTACTACATCTATGTCAAAATTCAAGTCAATCAAAAAATGAAAAGCTCATGGTCGAATCGATTTTGTTGTGAAATTAAAATTTCAAATTTGAATTTACTAAAAATTATATCACTGGGTTATTGATACCTGATCGAGATGATTTTTTTTACAGATATACTATATTCTTTATTTAATACATTATGAACGACTCAGATTACATTCTAGAGGCGTGTGAGATATACCTCGGTTAATATGGATGGAAAACATGACGGCAGGGGGTCTATCCGCACATTTTCAAAACCACAGGTAGGTTATATGGTCAGTTTTAAACCATGAGGGGGATATCCGCACATGGCGATAACCACAGGGGGTGAAAGTGGACTTTGCTCAAAGAATTATGTCTGAAATTGCAAGGCTGATTGACATTAGATGCTTTGCATTGCATTAGATGTGTTTTCAAAAGAATGTTGACCATTAATAACCAACGTAGGATAAGAAATCACTCTTGTACAAGCTCTGTTTCTAATGCATAACAATCCACTGATACCCAAAGTCATGCTGCTTGGTTTTGCGCTGGCTCTGGTCATGAAAGATATAAAAGCTGAACAAAGTGCAGGGCTTGGTGCAGGGGCAAGGTTGATCCGTTATAAAAAAACACTAAAAGTTTCTTGAACATTTTTTTGGGGGAGGGGGCATTGTAAGGAGGCGTACGTTTGATCCTTCCCAGATTCCACACTTGCAAAAGTCTCATACAGTGTACTGCCCAAAGTCAAAAAGGCTGTGGGGACTAGTGAATTGATAGAGAATGGAGCTGGCAACTTTTTCAAATGAGAGGCCTCTGTAATCTTACATCTTGGTATGATGTAAGCAGTTTATGTTTTCGTTGTTAAATTGAATTCAAATGTCACCGGAAAGAGCTAGAGAGGAATGCATTTACTGCTCTCTAGTCACTTGAAGATTGAAGTACTGCCTGTTACATGGTTTGCCTGTTGAGATTGGTTCATTGATGGAAGATTGGGCTAATTCAAGAAGGATTTTTAGGTTTTAAACGGTGATTTCTACTTGTTACAAGTTACATGGTTTGCCTGTTGAGATTGGTTCATTGAATGGAAGATTGGGCTAATTCAAGAAGGATTTTTAGGTTTTAAACGGTGATTTCTACTTGTTACAAAATTTGACAAGTTACTAACTAAATGGGGTGGGAATTTTTATTGGTTTCTGACAGCATTATTTAGTCACATTCATAAACTATTGTCGTTAATTTGCTGGTATTTTCCATTTCAACTTTTCGATTACTTTTGCTATACTTGAACATGGGACTTTGCTTAGAGTCTATTTAAATGCATTGTAGAGTATTTTAGATCATGGACTTTCGAATGGACTTTTTTCATTTTTTCATTGTATAGCTTATGAAGCGTGCATTTGCATTTAAATAGCAGTTAGCTGTACCATGACCTGTAGCTCGAGTAAATTATCCCGTTTCTCTTACACAAATGAAAAAGGTGCAAGGTTAAAGCCTTGACAGGGACATGTTGCATGCGTATGTATTGTTTTTTGAAAAACGAAAGGAATGGCTGCATTTATCAGAACCTTTTACCTTCTATGATCTTCTAGAATCCTTGCATAATTAACACTCAAACTTGATTGTGACACAGGTACTACAAACGTGCATTCTGGGAATTCTTCTTGACAAGTGATTCAAAAGTTGGGGAGCAGTCAACTGATGCCAATGCTACTGGCTATGTGTCAGACTACCATCGATTTGGATGGTTGCTATTTTTTAGCACTCCGTAGCCATGCATTCAGCCGCTTTAAGGACCTAGTGACTTGCACTAATGGTTTGGTTGCTATCTTGGTCAGTTGCAATCTTGTATAATTCTATGCGAGATAGTTATTACTTCTGTTGCGGTTCTTGGATATTCAAGAAGCTTTCTATTGGTTTTTCTTCATTTGAACTAAACTATTTTTTTTGGGTTACTTTGGCAGGCTATCTTGATTATTCATGTCCCTATACGCTTAAGAAATTTCACAATTAATGATTCTGCTCGATTTGGTAATTGCTCTATCCCTTTGTATGGTCATTGTTTTACATTTTCCCCCATTTTCTTTATTCCACTTTTTGTGTGTTTTTGTTTGGGGTGTGGGTCCTAATTGATAGTGGTATTCGGGTTTTTCACCTACTGGACTCATTTACAGTTAAGAAAGGAAGCAAGGGTGTGGACCTGCTTGCATCACTGTGCAACAGTTACGAAACTTCAGAAGATGAGTTAAGGAAGACACTGGAGAAAGCTAATGGATTGATAGCAGATATTTTGAAGAAAAAGCCATGTCCTGCATCTCAATGTGTTACCGAGAATTTGGAGAATATTGACACAGGTTTAAGTTGGAAGTTCTACATTTGATTAGCTTATAAAACAATTGTACTTCCAGTTCTCAGTCCTTATTGGAATATGTCCTAGTGCAGATGATTTGATTTACTTTGAAGATCTAATGGAAGAAGCATCACTTTCTGCCAGTTTAGATATTCTAGAAAAGGATTATGCTGATGCTACTCGTAACAAGTGTGAACTGGACGAGAGGGTGTTTATTAATGAGGAAGATAGCTTGCTTGCATCGGGGAGCTTGTCTGGTGGTGCCTATGAATATCAGTGGGGCCAAGGTGCGTTTACAACGTGTCAATGACATAAACATTCCCTAGATCTCATATACATGTAGTTGTCCGACTTCTTTACTCTTTTTTTTTTTACCGGAATTATGCAGAGGAAAATTGACTCAATAACTTCCCCGGCTAAGACAAATAACTAGTGCGCTTGTCCCACTATGGATCTCCGTCTGCATCTCAGCCAAATGGCATTCCTTGTACTAGTAACTCTAAGCCGGCAGCTACTCCTGTTACCACAGCAATGACAACTGCAAAGTGGTTGCGAACAGTTATTTCTCCACTTCCTCCAAAAACCCTCGTTGGAGCTGGAGCGTTTCCTTTCATCGTGTGATAGGGATGTAACTAGTGATGTGACCCGTCGGGCTAAACATAATATTGGAAGCTATATTTCCAAGTAACGGACTGGGAGATAGAGGTGTCACTATAACCCTGCAATGTACAAGCCTGATGGACAGCATATGGACTAAACAGCGAAGATTGGAAGCACTTAAGTTGTATTATAGGGTTTTGCAAGCTATGTGTACTGCGGAGGCCCCAGATCCTGCAGGCAAGCAATTTGACCTCCTTATTAACCAACGAGAGGTTCCATAGATGCATGCTTGCGTGTTCAGCTGAACTTGTTCTTGCTACACATAAAACAGTAACAATGTTATTTCCTGCTGTATTGGAGAGAACTGGGATAACAGCTTTTGATCTTAGCAAGGTGATAGAGAGTTTCATTAGACATGAGGAATCTCTGCCCAGAGAATTGAGGAGACATCTGAACTCCTTGAAGAGCGACTTTTGGAGAGCATGGTATGGGAAAAGGGCTCCTCAATGTACAATTCTTTGACAATTGCAAGACCAGCCCTGTCCTCTGAAATACAACCGTCTTGGGTTGTTGGCAGAACCAATGCCATCCTTTGGATGCAATTGCCTTGCATATGAACATTTCTTGTGGAAGCTTGCCATGTATGCCATCTTTACAGAAGAGTGAAAATCCAACAGGTAATTACATAGTCATATTTGGAAGACATAACTTATGTACGTCAGAAGTTATGTTCATGTCTTGCGAGGGTTATGTAAGCAATAAAGCTATGTCCATTGATTGCATAAGCGTTACAAATGGGACATATTCATCATCATTATTGGTTAACTAAACATTGCATTGTTGAGAAAAGAAAAAGCATTCGTTTGGTATGTAATTTGAAAATTCACCAATGTACAGATCAAAAAAATTGTACTAATGCAAAAAAAAAGCAGCCTTTTTTACTAATACGTCTTGTTAACTAATTGCCAGGGTCAGAATGGAGATATGCGGTCACCGAAAGAGATTGTGCACAGAGTACAGAAGTTTGTTGTTGAGCGGAATCCCTTTACATCGCCAGTGAAGGATCGTTTTTTGGTCTTGAATAACCTCAAATCAAAGCTCCCACCGCCGGCTTTGCAGTCTGCATTTGCCAGGTACTGTTCACAATTACTACAGGAGGCTGGAAGTAGATAATTTAGTTTACTTGCACCTCCGAATTACTCGCGTTGTCCTCTAACTAGGGATTGTGCAATTTGATACTTTCGCAGTCCGACAAGGCCAAATCCTGTAGCTGGAGGGGAGACATGTGCAGAAACTGCAATTAATATATTCTTTGGCAAGGTATTAACTCCTTGCTTCTGTTCTTTTTTCCCCCCCTTTTTGATTGGGGTTTAATTAGCAGGAGTAAGTTAACTGCTTTCCCATTGTTGTTTAGATTGGCAAGTTAAGGAGACTTGAATTATTATTCTCTTTCTTGGGGAAATGCATCCTAAGGTGTTGGGGTATCCACGGGGGGAAAGGGTCGGGGGGGAACCTTTATTAAGCATATGGTGCTTTTTTCTCCTTTTTTTGGGCATTTATTATTATTATTTTTAATTCTATGAGTAGGTATTGATGATGTACATGGCCTCTCCTATATCATCATTTGGTATACTTTCTGATGTTCTATCTTTGGTCATATCAATTCACTCAGAGAATGTAGCTTGTAACATTGCCCATTGTTATTTTGTTGCTGCCTCACATCTGCACTAATTTATTATAAACTTCTTGTTGCTACTTAGATTATAAAGTTAGCCGCAGTAAGAATCAATGGAATGATTGAGAGGCTACAGCTATCTCAGCAGATAAGGGAGAGTATTTATTGTCTTTTTCAACAAATTCTTAGCCAACGGACGACTCTGTTTTTTAGTCGCCACATCGACCAGATCATCCTCTGCTGTTTGTATGGAGTTGCAAAGGTTTGCTTCTAGAAATACATGAGAGTACTTAGGCTATTGTTTGTTGTGTTTTTTTAATCCCACTTCTCATGTTTCTGCCTCTCATGTTTCTGCTCCAGATTTCTCAACTGAACTTGACTTTTAGAGAAATCATCGTTCAACTATCGGAAGCAACCACATTGTAAACCTCAAGTTTTTCGGAGCGTGTTTGTTGATTGGTCATCAGCACGGCACCATGGGGTATGTACCTCATTCTATTCTCCTTTAGTCATCCCCTCATTTATTGTTCAGGACTGAACCTTCAAATGATTCTGGAAACAGAAAACTGGGCAGGAGCATCTTGATATAATTGCATTCTACAACGAAATATTTATTCCTGCTGTTAAGCCCCTACTGGTGGAGGTTGCCCCTGTTGGAACATCTCAAAAAGCTAATCGAAATGCAGATGTTAACAATAACACTGATGGTATGCCCTTTTTATTGCTTTGTTTCTATGTAAGCCACTTCCTTTGATCTCTTCTTCAAGGCCGTCATAGCGTGAAATGCTTACATTATCTTGCTTGGCCAATTAGGTCAATGTCCTGGATCACCTAAAGTATCCTCCCTTTCCGAGTCTTCCTGACATGTCCTCCAAAGAAAGTATCTGCAGTGCATAATGTATACGTGTCTCCCGCTTCGGTCATCAAAGGTAGTTGTTTGATTTGCCATTTTACACGTTATAGATAGATATTTACTCGTGCATTATGCTTCTTTCACCGGTGTCTTTTTTTTTAATACCTTGGAAACATAAAGCACCACACAGTTTTTATTGTTCTTTTAATTGCTATATTTCTCACATTTCCAGTTAAGGCTTGACTTTTTTCCATTTTCCATTCTACTCATGTGGTCTCTTAGCTTCTAGTTATTTTGTGGCCTTTGTTATATTTCCATGCTAGACTGTATCTGCAGTTTTCTAGGTCCCCCGGTAGCTATTCCAGGATCCACATAAAGGTATCCACTTAAAATTTTTAGAGAATTGGAACCTTTGTAATTGTTCGTAGAAGGAAGCGGTAATTTTAGTGACCTTATTTAGAAAAGAAGGGGGAAACGGAGCGATAACGTAAAAGGGCTTCAGAAAATTGATAATCCTGGGTAACTGCATATTTATTGCTTGACAGAAAATATGGTATGTATTTGAGGCGTATAAATGCTCTTGAGCTTTATGTAACTAAAGATTATTTCAACAAGCTTCATATCACCTTGGAACTACAGCGACTGGTGCTTTCACGCCTTGCACAACATTCGTGCACAATGCCTACTATGAGGTTCTTATGAGCGTGGTTGTTGGTGAAAGATGATTGCAAATTCAATTAACTACAACTTTTGGTAATAAAGCGCACGAAACTGATATTCGTTGGCGATTTATTATTTGCCCACCATTAGACAACTAGTTATTGGTTCGGTTACTTTGAGATTTAATCATATATTACGGATACAGATGGATGCTTTAATCTCAAATAGCTCTAAAAGCTACTATGCTTGTGTTGGAGAGAGCACTCATGCGTACCAGAGCCCTTCCAAAGACCTGACTGCCATCAATAACCGTTTGAATGGGTATGTATATATACCGTGTTAATTGCTTCTTTTGAGTATGAAATCTATCTGGTTCAGTATGTGATATGCCCCTTCTTTCTTTTCCTTCATTTTCAGTAACCGGAAACTCAGAGGCACTCTCAATTTCGATGATGTTGATGTTGGGTTGGTCAGTGACTCTTTGGTAGCGAACAGCCTCTACCTTCAGAATGGTAGCTGTGCATCATCATCAGGTGCACCTGTGAAATCCGAGCAGTTAGACTCCTAGTTGCTCTTTGTATATACATCTCACTTATCCTTTGGTTTAGTTTTGCTTTTTCCGTAGTATGAGGTCGATCTAGATGGAAGGAGTTATTGTTCGGTTGGTTCTTGTAGAATAGCAGCCACTAACCCCCATCCCCAATTCCCAAGTGCTATGTCCGTCAGATTTTAGACCTTTGGAGATGATCGGCTCTGATTAGCTAATAAAATTATGTTTTGCTCCTTGTGGTCAAGGTTTTTGTTTTTGTTTTTGAGCCTCGTAGATGAGGTTATTGTTGACCTTCATTCTCTGATACCTTAATGCACTGTTGCATGAGGATTTCATTCGGTATGTAGAGTTTGTTACATCAGTTTTTGAACTGGAACTGTTCAACACATGGAAGACAGGTGAATCACATCTTTCCCCGCGCCCCCCCCCCCCCCCCCCCCCCCCCCCAAGATGTGTTAAATTGGAGGTAGAAGCTGCTGGTTGCTAATTCATTCCATCCCTGTCAAAGCGGATACATTAATCTATCACTATTAGTATCAGAATTTGGGTTGATCCTGCGAAAGAGGAGATGAGGGAAATGATAGATCATAGTTGGGTAGCCGGTGATGCCGTAATGCATGAACTCCACAAGAAGGCTGGTTTTCGTTTTTGATGAATCAATCGTCGTGAAATGTTCTACCAGAATAAGTAATGTTGTAGTTTTGGCGCTTCAGTAGGGTCGGTTTAGCTGCATTTTGCTTGCTTTTACTGAGGACTTTCTACCTGTGGCATAATCTGAGTCACTGAAAGGCAAAGTTTGGTAATGTGACTTGATCCCACATACTGACTGTCGAGAAGCCAAATCCAATAAAGAATAAAAGAACTAAAACAAAAATTGCATGCCAAATGAAGTGAGTGATTTTTATATGCCAGCTTATAGTTTTTTTTTTTTTTCCGACGAACAAGGTAATACGATATATATGGGATTATATATATATCAAAACAATTCCAAATACAACAAAATGAAACACCCAAAACAACACGAACAAGCTAAAAAAGCAATTGAAAAGCTGCCTAGCTCCAATGTCGGACCCAACACTCCATAATTTTAGTATTCTGTATTTTGTTTCTTGGGCCAAATTACTCGTAACGAAACGCTTCTTCATGGACCACCGAAAGGGTGTTCCTTTCCCACTGTTTTACAGCACTCCTTCCTGTTTTAATTTGTCTGCATTTGCTTGCTTTGACTTGAATGGGAGAGAATATTGCTCAGTGCTATGGGACATTTCTCCCCCATTTTACCTTGATTTTGGGATTCATACACTTTGTGGCGAGACCTGTCGGCATAAGGCCCGCCAATTTCAGTTTTAAACTACCGCAGACTTGGAGCCATGGGAACTGAATAAATTTATGAGGCTTGTGGAAAATTATTTAGTATTCTTGGGGCACCATCACATGCAGATTCGCAGGATACTCTAACCATACATTGGTGTGAGATTGAAGGTTTACAGGGTACCCCAAGCCCCTCAACAATCATACATCGGTGTACCTCAAGTCCCTCTACAGTCATACCTCTACAGTCATACATCACATAGCCCCTCTACAACCGTATATCGGTGTGTGATTGAAGGTTTACAGAATCATTATGAAGTTCCGCAACTATAATTTGAGCTCTCTATGATTGAAGTTATAAACTCTACTAAGTGAGATATATATCTTATTCGGATCCTGTAATCTAAATAAACTAATAGCGATAAGATCCATATTATAAATTTATAATATCCATGAAGTATTGTTGTTTATATTTTGGACATACAAATATTAATTTCCTAATGAGACTGGTATAATGAGTCTTCCCAAATCCAAGATAAACATAATGGAACTTGAGGGCACACCCCGACTAATTTCGGGACCTGAAGTTAACGATCGGACAAATCTTCCAGTAGCCTCAAGGTTGAAATGTTTGGCCTCCACGAAATTCGAACATGCGACCTCATGATAGACAATCACTTATTTGCTTTCTCATGCCTACTTAGCCAAACTCTTCGGGTTAATGTGTTATTCTTTGTGGTTTTGAATTCCACCAGTTCTCTATTCCTTCACCGTTAAGTTTAAAAGTAGTGTAAAATTTCCCTTGTTAAAAAATGTATTTCAGCATTTGAACAAAAAGAAGAAGGTATTACAGGAACAGATATATAGTAATTGGGAAGCCGAATACAAGCCCATGAAGAAGCAATATGATCATTTACTGAACAAAACACATATATACATTAACTCAAAAAAAAAAAAAAAAAACAAAGAAAAAAAAAAGTCCTGTTAGAACAAACAGCAATCCCCCTCCAGCCTGAATAGATAGTAGGATAGTTAGAAGGCCAAATATTATCATTTATATATAGATATATAGATATATTTATATGGTCTCATTGACCATGACTGAAACTCAACAGACAAACTCACAATCCAGAAATTAGCTAAAAAAAATAAAAACAAAGTCGCACACATGGAATTGTTGGGTGCTTTCGAGGTGTGCCGTCGCGTGATGCCTCAGCACTCCTTCACAATCACACATTTCTGTGGGACTCACGACAAGTTATTACTCCACACACGAAAACCCAAAAAAAAAAAAAAAAAGTAAGGAGGAAGAGGAAAGAGTTGTTAATTTAGAAGTTGTCATAAGTGGATGAAGACGAGGATGAAGAACCCAAGTCAAAATCATCTGATACCACCCCAAACAATGGGCTGTACGGCTGTTGCTGCTGCTGCTGAAACTCCCTGCTCGAATCAAATCCCGAGTACGACCCGTTATACCCGGTGCCGCCTCCCATTGAATAGCCAGTCCTTGCGATTGTCTGCTCCGAGTTAATGCTACCATCGCCAAGAAAGCTCGAGTAGTCATGATTCCACACAGTGCTGCCATGACTGGCGTCGGAGCCATAGCAGGTCGAAAAAATCAGGCGGCAGTGGTGGGAGTTCTGCCTCATCGCCGCCGCTGCCACTAAAGTAGTGTTGGTGGTGGGATGACACAACACCTCCACTTTGCATGGTGAAACCATAATGATCATCCTCTGTGATGCTACTGTGCTCTTGATTGTAACTTGAATATTGATCGGTGTCGGTGACACCGCGCTGAATCCACTCGTTCTCCCGGAACCGGGAAGAAGCCCTCGCTGGAGAGCTGGCAGGAGGCATTGACCGGCCGGTGGTGATGGGGGTGGTTTTCGTCATAACCGCCGCCAGCACCGAAGAAGATTTGGTTGGCGTTTGTGTTTGTGTTTTGGTCATGGTGTGTATAATTCAGCTGGAAGAGGGCAGAAAGGTCTTCTTGCGATTTTCTGGTCGTCTGGGGCACGATGGAGGTGACCGAGGAACCGGGCGGGGTGTCGTGGTACAGGAAGTTGGTGCGGGCGCGGGGACCCGCGCATGGGACCGGGCCGCCCTGTCGTAGGCCAGGGCGGCCTCCTCCGCGGTGTCGAAGGTGCCGAGCCAGTGCCTCTCCTTAGTGGAAGGATCCCTTATCTCGGCCGCATACCGGCCCCAGGGCCGTCTACGCACCCCGAGGAACCTTGTTGGTTCTTGCTGGCTTTGTTTTTGCTGCTGCTGCTGCTGCTGCTGCGGCTGCTGATTCTTCTTCTTGCTCTTTGAGGTTGAGTTGGATTTTTGTGTCAGCTGGTTGAGGAAATTCATGGCTTTTTTTTGTAACACACCCGTTTATAAGCAAAGAGGGAGAAGAAGAAGAAGAAATAGAAAACTTCTGATCACTATCTCAGCCTTTCAGTGTCTTTCTGGAGAGAGAGAGAGAGAGAGAGAGAGAGAGAGAGAGAGTCAACTGTTTTCCAATGCTGGGTTGGCCGTTGCATGTTAGGGGGGTTTAAATAAGGAGGTGGAGAGTGTTTGTTGCTAAATACAATCCATGTATTTCTCTGCACACCCATGTTTGGTTAGTAAAACACAATTCCCTATGCATTGAAGGCCGAAGGGTTTGGAAGAGAATTTATTTGGAGGGTACAAGTATTTGTTATTTCCCGGCCTCCATTTTAAGCCTAAGCCAGATGCCATGTGACAGTTGAATTGGGAATCCCTCTGTGTGGGTTGTTTGCCAAAATATTTTGGATTAATGTGTGAGTAAAAACATAATTAAAAATACAAGAGACTTTTGTTGGAGATTATTCATCCTTTAATGCGGATATTAATTGGGTTGGGCATAAAATGACGTGAACTTGTTTTTAGTTTGATGTAATTCTATTACTTGTAATTCTCCTACTACTTGTTATAATACTAGTAATAAAAAAGATTAGCCTTTTGCGATAGTTCAACTGGCATCTTATACCTCTGTGGGTGTTCGTAAAAAAAATTATATTGTGAATCAAAATTCAGAAGTATCACAAATGGCACTTCGATGGAGCAACATCAGTTTCCTATTGTAACTTGCTAACCATTACGCATAAACGTTATCATCGTGAAAAAAAAAAAAAAAAAAAAAAAAAAAACTTCAAAAGTCATTTTTGGTTCAAAAGGTCTGAAATAAAAATCAGGAACCTATGACAAAAACTCCCTTGTCATCAGTTTTTATGCATGCAATAATGCCTATCATTCCAGTTAAATTCTGTGAACAACGATTGGATTGGTGAGGGAGGCTATGCATTAAACAGAAAGGTGGTTACATATCGTATCGGTTGTTACGTTTCGTATAAGCCGTTACATAATGAGATTTTGTACATCTATTACAGTTATTTACTTGCATGGCGGGCGATACGGTTCGATATCGGTCGATTTATGACCGTATCACCGATACTGTTACGTTTCTCGATACCACAATTCAAAAATCATGGTTTAAGTAAAACTTTCATATTACTGCTTCCGCTACCCACGTATACCATCACTGTAAATGGATTGTGGCTATTCACTTTTCCCTGCCAAAATAACTCGACTCATAGATATATATCATCAATAGCATCATATGAAGCTAACGGATCACTCTGATTATTGTTTCTTCAGTTGCTTAAGATCATTTCTTTAATGCATACGTTAATGATTCGTTATGGAGAGAGATGAGAGAAGAAGAGAGAGAGAGAGAGATGAGAGAGAGAGAGAATCAGGCAGTACTAATCATTGATCGTGTGCAGATCTACATAAAGATTTGATGATTTGAGTCGTTACCGCATATAGGAACATGCATTCAAGTCTTGATTCTTGGAAGAAGAAACTTTAATCAAAACTAATTTAAGGGCAAATTGATACTAAAAAATTAAAGAAGGGGGGGGGAGGGGGGGGGTGGATTTGTTAAACAATTGGACTAACATGAGCACCTTATGATTGCTTAAGGTATGGAAAACCAATCATCATCAGTGATGGATTCAGATGATCATGCATCCAATCATTACTCCCCATCACTTATTACAATCATGAGATCGAGAGATACCTTTAATCACCCCCCAACTTGTTTAATAGTGTTTTTTTTTTTTTTTTAATAACTGGATATCCGCGTAAGCTAACTTCGAAAATCCGTCTTAAGTTCGGATTGCAGGCTGCAGCTCACCTGCCTGAAGCCGGAATCGCTAGTAAGCCGTTACGATGGTGAATTCGTTTCCCGGGTTTTGTACATACTGCTCATCATTGTATGAGGGCTGTCCGGGCCAGCTTTCACGCATTTTAACTAATTCTGAGGTGATCCTAAAGTTAATGGTCGCCGCAAACCCTCCGGTGACCCCAAAGTTTGTTGATTATGTCTTGGTACATACCATTTTTCAAATGCTTTAAGTTACCAGATAATATGTCCCACCAATGTATATTGATAGCAAGGTAAACGAACACACAAATTCAATGGAGAGGACTTGAAACATGGGGCTTGCACAAGGAGATACATGCATGGAAAGGTAGAGCTAAATAGAATGCAAAAGGGAGGAGAAGAATGCAAACGTACAACAAATACAAATAGCGAGACTTGAATACAGACGCTTGAAATCAAACTTTGATATTGCATGTGCTAAGCTATATAAACGATTATCCAGAAGATGAAGTCTTTAGGACAGGATTCGCCTAATAATGAATATCAAGCAATCCAACAGTACCAGTCAAAAAAAAAAAAAAAAGCGATCCAACAGTAGGAACATCATATATATAAATGACCTAAAATCACTTTCTGGTTACGGAAAAAACCTCACTACTGAACTATCCCTGTGTTCTAATATTTGTTCTCTTTTTCTATTTTAGTCAATAAGTCATTATTTCAGAAGTTTAGAAGGGGACAAATACATAAAGAATTTGCCACGGTTAATGTGGGATTATTCACCGTTGAAGAGATGGTAATAATTTTAGAAACTTGCAGGGGTCAAACTGATATTATTTAAATATCCACTAAAACTTATGAAAGTACTTCGTAGGTTTTGGACATTTGGAGGACAGCAGCCCCCATCCACTTACCATTCTATTTTTCAGTTATTGTGTGCAAAATAAATTCTCAGGAAAAAGTGAAGTGAATTGAATTAAAGAAGAATAAAGTTATGTGTCCTGTTAAGGGAATTTTATTGAAAAAATTGAACTTTTTTTTCAGGTTAAAAATGTATTTCGTGTTGTGGGTCCAACAACTTTCTTGGTATGTGAATACCAAGAAAGTTGCCAAAAAATTAATTTTCTTATCCGCTCCCGTGCCATTGAGAAAGTAATTTGACAAGAATCTAGATTTCGATAATATGTAAAACACTTAGGTCTAACACGTCTTTTACATATATAGGTTACAAGACTTGATAACTAAGAAACCTAAACTAACACGAAAAGATGTATAGTAAAAAGAGCTAGACTAGTAGGAAACATGTATAACAACATGTTCTAATACTCCCTTTTTCCAATTTGTTTGTTCATTTTCAATATTCATGACAACTTTGAATTGCTTATATCCTACTCCCTCCGTTCCAAAATGAGAGTCCCTCTTTGGAACTCCAACTTTTTTAGGGGACATCTAATCATTACACATACTTTCCACCATTACCCCTATATTCTACCTATTTTCCACAATTTGTATTCAAATAATGGGGACACTTTTGGAATTTTATCAAATTTCCACTTCTATTTTTGGAATGGGACAATCATTTTGGAACATCCCAAAATGGAATAACGGACTCTCATTTTGGAACGGAGGGAGTACTATTATTCTAACATGTACAATTCAGTGGTTTTTCGATAGTAGTCATTTTGTGCATATATTGTCAAAGATTAAGTCTGTCTCAATTATTCCCGCTCATACCCACAATGATTGAAGACGAGATGGATTCTGGTGGTTGTCCTTGTTGGGTAGTACAATTGAATGGGGAAGGGAGTGAAGGAGGAAAATGGGACCTTGTGATTAGTGGGGAAATAAGAGTGATATCATTATCCAAGCCCCCATGTGCATCCAATTCAATAACACATGACTCACATCATTATCCAAGTCAATAATATGTTCCACAAACCCTTTCCCAAAAAACAAAGGGTTCTTTTTCCCATTGTTTAACTTAACACTATAGATAATTATTTCTCTACTTCTTTTTATAAATAACCCCTTTTTTTTCAACTCCCCTTTTCAATTAGTGCTTATTTCAAAAGATTGGAACATTCTTTTTTGTAGCACGTTACGATGAAATTAAATCCTCACCCCCACAGGGCTCCAAAACTTGAGATACTAAAAGGCAAGTTGGGTTCCATGTGAGCCAGACACCTAGGCATGTTCTTTAACCAAATAACAACAAGAATTTTATTTTATTTTAAATATTTTTTTATTTTTTAAAATACATGGGAGAAGGTAGGTGTTTGGGATAATGAGCCCTTTGCCTAAGTTCATTGGACTATCTGATGGAAGATTATTATTGTCAAACTTCATATGGAGAGATACGCAATTATACTAATTAACCGACTCAGGAATTATAATAAACATGTGAATATCTTCTTCTTTTATCAATTTGTTTTCATCAACATGATGTTGGTAATCAAAAGAATTATTAAAATCGTCTTCTTAGTTTGATAACACTTGGGAGGTTTCGAACCTGAGATTTTAACAAGGAGCAAACTCTCAAGTCATCGGTTTTGACCACCAAGCCAACCCCTTAAATATATGCAATTAAGCGACATACAAGTAATTAAGTAATGTTGGCGAATGAGCACTTAGATCAAACAAGAATATATTTTATAAAATAGGATTCTCTTGGCGGTTCAGTTTTTCAGTGTTGACCCACTCTAACACCATAATTAATGATGATTCAAACACTTAATTTGTGATTCCAAGGAGAAGATAATTCATATGAAACCACGTC
The DNA here is from genome assembly GCA_019656295.1 of Rhododendron mucronatum var. ripense. Lineage (NCBI taxonomy): Eukaryota > Viridiplantae > Streptophyta > Magnoliopsida > Ericales > Ericaceae > Rhododendron > Rhododendron mucronatum. The sequence continues at coordinate 1,275,306 of BPLT01000039.1, read as the reverse complement.
TGATCGGATGTTGATAAGTGACATGCTTGAACCATGCTCGCGATACATAAAAAGAAAAAGAAGAAGAGGACGGTTCAAAACCATCCATCTTTTATAAGACAAATGTGGTTCAATCATGCAGGCCAAAAATGAACCCAAAAAACTCCGCAGGAAACTTGAGAGAATCATGTTCCTATATACGCATGGGCCTTATCCCTTTTAATCAATCAGTCATGTGATGTACAAAAGAAAATACAAAAAGCTTTTTCCATATTTTGTGGGTGTACTTTCGATTGACTGTCTGACTGAGACAAAGGGGTTATGGCTAATGGCCAATGAATCAGCCCTAGTGATGTGCACGATCTCCGGTTAACACGAGAGAGATTTAGCGTTTGCTTCATCTTAAGGTCTCAGATTCGAAAATTCTCAAGTGTTACCTACTTTTTTGAGATCAGTCCATAACGAACTTTGCTCTCAAGGTGCACACGAGGAGACCTGGACACCTGATTGATCGAGAGAGACGTTGGAATGTGGATTAATGTAGCAAGTCTTTATTTATGTCTGATTAGAAAGACTTTGTATCTCCAATGCTGGTTAGGTTGGTGCCAATTTTTTTTTTTGTTTTGTCTGAAGGGCATCTATCTAGCTTAGTCAATGATTCTCTTGGAGCTTGGTTCAGATCATATGCCTAGCTAGAGCGACAATCTTCCATGTTTGACTCAAAATCACTAACATTCTATATACATGGATAGTGATCTACCCACAAAAGGGTAGGACTAGGTCAAGTCATTCCCCCTATTTCCCAAGTGCTAAGAGAGAGAAGAGAAGAGTGGACAGGTGAGCGTGAATCCTCACGATCCCAGCTCGTCCCTCATCTGACGTAAAATGACTTAAACACGAACTCATTTGATCATATGCAATACTTATTTTCAAAGTTTCGATGGGTTTATACTTTATCGTATAACAAATATTAAGTTGCGCTTGGACATCAATATTTGTTTAAAAAAAATTTAAAATGGAGTGACAAACTTTTTTTTTGAACGGCGAAATGGAAAGTCAAAACTTAATTACCATTTTATTCTCTTTTGAAAATATGATTCGGCCAGAGTTTGTCCGATGAACTTAATTTTTCATGGGGAACAGAAGACCAAATTTTGAATGACTCGAATGATCGAACTGAAACTGTAATGAGTCCCGTTTTACGTCGAGTGATGAATGACGTGAAAGGTTTCTCGATTCAAGGGGGAGATGGAAGGATGACTCTCTTGATCATCAATTATTTCCATGCATAGCCACTAATCAAATACTAGTATTTTAGTATCCTATAAGGGAGGAAGAACATGAAGCCTAAGTTGACTGAAGTGGTTCAAGGCATAAAGTTGCTTTTGGATTTTGTTCACTCCATGTGCAAGCATCAATTAAGTAGAATTTTTCATATAACTTAGACCAGAAATCTTTCCCTCTTCCCATTGTTATATAATTCACACTTACTTTCTCCTAGGCAGAGCATGCAGATAGCCTACTAAAGCAGAAAAGCCAGGTGAAAAAATTTCGGCCCGGCATTTGTTCGCTATGAGATCGCATGTTCAAATCTTATGGAGGCCAAATATTCTAAACCTAAGAGCTATTGGAGGGTTTGTCCGGTCGTTACCTTTAGAGTCCCGAAAATTAGTCGAGGTGCGTGCAAGCTGATTAGATGTCCGGTCATAAAAAAAAATACTTAAGTCATATTATGGGACGTGGCCGGAGGGTTAATCCTAATAACAACTTATTGAGTCGGTGGTTAAGGTTTTAAAGGTGTGTTGAAAAATGTTCAAGTGTGTAAAAATATGTAAAACTATGTTCAATTTATTAACAAAGTGTGTTCAAGATTTAAACTTTTGGGTCATACACTAAGTCACATAATTTAGTGCACGAGTGTAAAAGTATCTTTGAAACAAAACCAAAACTATCAAAATCTGTAGAAACGAGGATTGAGAGCAGGAACGCAAGATATTTGAAGGATTATATGAATAAGGTATTATGGCATGATAAGAATCATTGGATAGAACTATTGATTTCGAAGTTGTAGGGATAAATTGGGATCCATTTGACTAGGACTTGGTGCCTGAAGATTAGTGTCTCAGACCCAAATCAGAATGTGCATACAATAGCCAAACACGACACACAGAAATCATGATGGACAAACAACAAAATGGCCGAGTAGGCCGTCCAAATGAAGGGTGCTACGATACAGATGTGCGAATCGATATTCAGACATAGATGTATTTGGAGTCGTCTAGTCCGCGTGAAACTCACACGATGCACATTGGACTTACACACATCAAACAACTCCAGACATGTATTTCTATGATTGGACATTCTGTATCTGCGCTTCTGCAGTTAAAGGGAAATTATGACACTTTTTTTTTTTTTTTGGGTAAAGTAAAATTTGAAGGCTTGAAGAAAATAATTGGAGTCTCAGTAGTTTCTTAGACTACATACTTGATACTGAAAAATTCGTATACTTTTGGTTTCTCTATCTGGGAAAAAATAACATGGATTGTCAAAATTACGTCGATATATAATGTACATTCTTTTTCGCCAAGACAAAAAAGGAGGGGGGGTTTCGACCGTCATACCTACTTTCCCTTCGCACTACCATAAAAACTCTAGACCCCGCAACGTATTTCAAAAAGGATCAATCACGGACAAGTTTCTCACTGCACACCAAGGCTTGACCAAAGCAAAGCCGCTCTTCGCACGGTATCTGGTCTAACAGTACTACTGCAAGCGAATTCGACCTTGCAATCAAGGCTTGACCAAAGCAAAGCGCTCTCGCACGGTATCTGGTCTAACAGTACTACTGCAAAAGCGAATTCGAGCCTTGCAATCGCAGACACTTATGTTCTAACTACTTTGCCAACTCGTCTACCACCAGGTAGGGTAACTATTTATGACAGCAGATGAAAACAATGGAGTCTAGTACTGTGACAAATATAAAAGACCATTTCAACACTATGAACAAGTTATCATTCATCAACTCATTCTGGCATTCGTTTGGACATCATGATATCAACAATAATAAGCCACTGATATATACAGGTGAACAAATACAAGCTTCATTCAGACGTCAGTTTACAAAACTCTACCATAAACTCTACCAGAACACAAGAATGATCACAGTGAGCAGGAGAGAGGGAGAGGAGAGAGACGAACAAGCTTCACTGGCATTTCAAACAATTAACGACTACAAACACATAAAAACCCAGCTCAACTTGAACTGGGAAATTACGGGACTAATTACCGAGCACAATGCATTTACTACAAGAATCGTCAAGGTGTTGGACGCCACTAGACGGCGTCCCGAAACAGACGGGTGATAGCTTTTGATGAGATCGAGCATCTGAAACTGACAATAAAGGAGGGGAGAAAATTCAGCTGCCTGGTCTTCCTTGCTTCTCTTCTTCTCTTCTGTCTCACCCTCTGCCAACCACCGTTATAAGTCTTTTAGAGCTTCCCGCATCCAATCATACCGGCAAAATTTGAAGGCATCGTCTTGGTAAGCTGTTATAATGTCAAAACCTGGTTGTTTTTACAAACAAGTTCTCTTGTATTTACTCCAATACTTCAAATAGGATTTGATAATGGTGCATAAAAAGTGAAGGAAAGAAATGATACTGCACGTGAAGGAGATAGAAAAAGGAATAAACGGCAAACTTGAAGATCTTGAGAGAAAGACCACACTCAATACCAATCAACATCACAATTGATCAACCTCTCAATTGATCAATATTTCAACCAAATGATTGAAAGTATATGTTACACGTAGGACCAAGATAATAAGAAAAAAATAAACACGAAATTAAAATCCTAAAAACCTCAAAACTCCCTAAATAAATAGAATTTCCCATAGAACATGAGTACATAATCCTTCCTCATTCAATTCTAAGGAGATAAAGATAGAGTTATTCAAATCAATCCATTCGGTCTCAACCAATGTTTTCAAATCGGAATACATATCGTGTATTGTTTTTGCACTTGTATAGTTCGTATCGAGATACGTATTGTGTATCTTGAGATACATTTGTTGAAAGAGTAAGAGTTTCTATTGTGTAGTTGGGACAATATTTTTGAAAGAGGGAGAATCACTAAAGACAAGAGTGGGCAAGGAGAATATTTGTATTGCACTTGAACTCAAACTTTTTTTTGGCTTGATACAAAATGGTTAGAACGCATCCCTATTTGTACGACTTCATGAAAGACTCTAGTACAAAGATATTTCATACAAGAAAACTTTGAGGTAATTCTAGAATTACACATGAGACTAATTCTCACAAAAAAAAAAACCTCTAGATATTTCCACAAGGATATTCTAGAGCTTCTAGAGCTAGATATTTAGAGTTTCTAAAAACTAGATATTTATATATATTTCGATAATATCTATAATATTTGGGTTTTGTCAAAATACTAAATTTAGTTTATGTTTCAACAACGTAATTATAATTAAAATATAATTAAGAAGTAGATACACCTAATACTACACCAACAAAACTATGCTTACATTTAAAAAAAAAATTAAGATGCAAAATTTCAAGTCTCTCGACTGGGACCTATTACATTAAGGCTTTATATTCCCTTGTTAGGAAAAGAAAAGTAAGACAAAATACAATCGAAGTATGGTTCTTTCTTTTATACAAGACCTACATTGAGGTTGAATTTCTATCAAAGGGTTTGAAAGATGCCATAATTAGATTAAATGGTTTAGATAAATGCATTTGGGGCTCCGCTTTTTGAAATAATGTCTGCCTTTTTCGAATAAGTAATCGTAGGATACGCGTATAAATCGTAAGATACGCAGTCGTATCGTAGGATTTTTATACAAAAAGAATACATGATGGGCTACGTAACGATACAAATCGTAAGATACGTATTATGTATTGTAGATTTTTAACAACTATGGTCTAAACAGCTTATCCCCAAGGGAACTAATCACCTAGAACCAATATGAGAGCATATATTCACCTCATCAACAACTTCGCCGAAAATATGAAAATAGAAACAAACCAATGATCAGTAAGGAACTCCGTTCCAGGTAAGGTTACCGCATTCATACTAGTCAAAAGATTGAAGTGGAACAAATGAATGGTTCTACGATAATACTACCCACATGGTTCGTAAAGTTTGTAGGATACTCACCCATTTCCTCTCATAAATATCCTGTTCCGGCCAATAGTTCCAGTTCTTCAGTCACCTCTAACGCAACATATACCCTTTGCAACCTCCTCCTACACTGCAGCTGTTTTGCGTGCTCTTGCTTCTAAACTCCCAATCTCCCAGAGGTTCTTCCTAAACCACATGAAAAAATCAAGTCAGTTAAGTTCCTAATATATGGTCAAGTCTTCAACAATAGCCCACATTTTCAAACCATCTCTGACTTATAAGTCAACATTTTTCTATATCAGTCCAGATGGAAAAATGGAAAGCAATTTCAAGTGCAAGGTATACAGATTCCATCATCAAATTAGAAAGTGCACCCCAGAAAATTCTATTTTAGCACTTGACACCAAGTTATTTCTGGCAAAAGAAAACCCCTATAAGGTGAGAATAAATGGATAAAAGTAGAGGATCTATTTATTGGCAAATTTCCAGGTGAATCAGTGTTCTCCCATTACAAGTGGTCCTCGATTGCATATGCACTAGGCCAAATGCATAAACCGTCATGACACAAGCATTAACAACACTGTGCAAGGGGACAGTTATCCTCAAAAGTTGGGTTCCAAGGAAGTTTAGGTCAAACACTGTCCAGTACTATAGGATATAGTGCTATAATTTACGACATCTGTAATGTTTCCCAGTTGTCAAGGTTCAAGGTGCAATGAGGCGCTAAGGTGTCCAACAGCCTGAGCGGAAGGCACAACATAATTACATAAAGCAGAGCCCAAGTGAAGTAAGGTGCATGGGATATAGGCATGCATTATGCATACTGAATATACTTTGAACCGACTTCAAACTCAAAGAAATTCAATAGTTTATGACACAATAAAGAGGTGAATTATTCTAACATATCAACTAAGAGAGTGAGATGAATGGAATTTCATGTTTGCAAGTGATAAATGCATTAGCCCTTATATGCAGCAAAAAGAAGCTACTTAGAACTTTTGCGTACATGGATAATCCTAAACACTACGAATTAAGCACTAAATATCTCAGGTAATCAACCAAACATTCCTAAGTCTACCATTTAGCATTCTAATAATTCACCACTCACCAATATTATCATCTAGAAGACAATGAACTCTGGCATAAGCTATCAAGCACTGACTATTGGCAAAGAAAAGGATAACAATAGAGACGTAATTGGGTCATTTAGCAAAGGTGAACTTTCTTGTTCCAGAAGCCTACTGAAGGTCCGAGTTTGGGGAGATCTATGTGGGTCCGACTGAGAAAGCTTGGGTGAGGCCCTTTCTTCAAGGCTTGACGAACATGGGGCTTTATTGGCACTGGCACATCTTTAACAACTATCGATCTCCTAGTTACACATAAACTGCACATCACTCCAACCTCGGAACTGGTTTCCTGGTGTAATAAAGAACTGCGTCTCATAAAACAAGGCTGGGAACAATTTTGTGTAAAGGAATGGCAACCAAGATGGGATCATCCGGAAGCAACCCAGAGAGACCCACAACCAGTTCATAGTACTTCATGAACTTATGGCTATGACAACGACCCAAAAGAAAAAAATTGCGAACGAGAATTTTTTTGAAACTAAGCCTAACCGTTATGAAGATGTTCGAAAACTCACAAAGCATAAGGCAGAGACTGAATTTGACAACCAGTTGAGGTCTTGTACCCAAGATTACCATTTTCAAGTAGCAGACAATGCATACTCAGCACTCCGCTTATGATGTACGAAGCACATTTTAAAAGTAAACGAAAATAATATGAAATAACTATCAACAATGATTGGAAATCTGAGCAGTTAATTCCCCTTCTACATTGATACTTGACATACAGAGAAAAACTATAATGCCTACTACCAAAGCTGGTAGAAGAACTCACACGTAATATTCCCTTGACTCCAGCTTCTCCAAGGCCTCTCGACATGCAGCTTCAGTAACGGATTCATCATCTCCCATCCACCCTGAATCAAAGAGCGATGTACAATTAAAACTGTCCACAATATACAGTTTAGAACGATCTGGTTAATCTGTGTCCAATAGCTAGGCCAAAAGGCATGAACACGTACCTTTGGGAAAACAAGATTGTCACGATTTGGTGAAGAAATCATTAGGACGAGTAATCTCTTCTCTATATCGCAAAAATTATCATCAACTTTCTCAAATCTGTAAGGAATACACCTGAAGATAACAGCAAGTATAAGAACCCATACAAAATACAGCTTCAGCTAATAAGGGAACCACAAACCAAGACCAATTAACATTACATGAATGGACAAACCAAAAGAACTGGAAAATAGTGAGTTTCTATGCTTGGCAGGTGGAAACAAACAGTCTTGCTAGAAATTTGAAGCATATTCTGAACTCAGAATCAAGGTTCAACTTAATCTGGTAACATATTGCACACTTGGCTGATTCCCTTAATCTGATTTCTTCATCCCTCATATAATTGGGGACTAGTGCTAGCGTTTTACCATTGGCCTTGTATTTGTGGTCGAGACTCAAGAGAGAGAGACGTTTTCGGCACATCATTTTACAGCTACCTCATCAGAACATTCCATAAATGCGTGACCAGTCTCACGTGGGGAGTAACATTTCCAAAATGCAAAATCAATTATCCACATATTCATTACCGTTTATCAGGTCCATATCTATTTGTTCGTCATATCAGTCAAATTTACACCACCCCAAATGCCAGAATTTAAAATTCTTACAGTTGTAATCCAGACATTTAAAAAAGACAATAAGAGAGTATCTCATGTATCGTTGGCCCATGTGTTTTGCCTTTACCAGCTAATTACCTGATTAAAAACACCATATTAAGTTCTTGAACATGTTTGCACCACTTGGTGTGATAAGCAGATCTAGGACATGGTATAGAAGAAATAACATCCAAGGCAACTTAACTATGTATGCTACATGGATCCTTCTAAATACATAAAATACCCGTGAGAAAGCATATTTTGTTTTCCAAAATTAACATGAACCATGCATGGAACTCCAAACTATTACTATGAAATGCCAGAAGGCACTTTGTAAACTCTGTTATCCGAGAAAGAAAATATATAGTAAATATGAATATTTTTGCAAATTTTTTTTTCCTTGGGATGAATATAGGATGAATGCAATACTTAGACACATACCGCACCTGGTACCAGCAACTGAGACCATGTAACATAGCTTAACATTGTTCTTGTGCCACATAATTCAAAATGTTGCAGTTACCCATACTGATAGAACATGGGTTTTGAAACACAACAGAACTGTACCCGCTTTATTCAAGTATAGCTATCTAAATTCTTTCATAGCGTGACTTAAAAGAGTTGCATTCCCAATGATCAATAAGAACTCCCACAACTGACATTAAGATGTTTCCTTTCAAGACTTTGTTTTTCGTTTCAGAAAGACAATGGCATGGAGTAGAAGTCAAAGTGAACCTTGAGCATCCAAATCTATAGATTCCCATTCTAACCAAAAATTGGAATGACCTCAAATCTGTGTCTTGAGTCCCAGCCTATTTAGTATCAGCAAACCGCCAATAAGCCTAAGGCGGTGAATGCTGCAATTCTCCTAAACCTTCGAGCAAAGTAACGAAAGAACTCCCAGAGAAGTGTCAGCTTGTTAAGTTTTCCATCCCGAGAAATATGACAGTATATTTTGTTCAGCAAATTGAAGGAAACTAAAGCAACATAATCAACACTAGATGCCTTCACTAAAAGGCATTATACGTGAACATTAAGCTCTTAGATCAATCCCACCAATTCATCAAATTCTTGAGGGAAAAAGATAGTTTTAAATTGGTTTGAATCAGACTCAATAGTACGAAGCAAACCAATTGATGTGAGTGAAAAAGATAACCAGGCTGCATCGTCCTTAATTATTTGAGCAGACACATTCATTGAGTAGCCTTGACAAAAATCCAACATGGTATAACTATAAAAGCCCTCATTGGTAACCAGAACATATTGCCTCCATGACCGCAGCTGAAAATATGTACTGATCAGCTTCACAAGTTTAACAACAAAACTCTGTGGAATAGTAGACATAATGCTTTCCTTTATTTTCTTACCACCAGACACGACTGTGGGAAATCCAGGGGCTGCATATGCCCCACAAGACATAGAAAGGCAAAGCCAAGGCCCATGATAACTATGGTATTGTGCGACTGGGGACAAGAGGAATCAAACGTGGATCTCCACCTCCTTATATTGTGCTACTATAAAGTAATGCATGAGAAAATGGATAACACGATGCCCTTGACAGAGCTCAACGAAAAAAATGAATTCATAAAGTCGACTCCAATTGATTGGGACTTTAGGCTCGATTTGCTTTAGTCAACAGTACACCAAAACAACAATTGCAACTTCCACAAAATGAAAACATCAAAACAAAATATATCAAATCCTAATCAAAGAAAGAGGAAATTAGAAGGAAACAAGCCAAAAACAGCATTGCAGATAAGACCAGAGTAAGGAAGAGAAACATTGCAATAAAAATGGTTGCAGAATTAGGAGGAAATTCACAGCCAAAATAATAAGGGACTTAAGGCTGGGTTTTTTTTTTGGTCATTCTGTGATGGGCAGATGGCAAACAAAACATTGATTGCAATTTCCGACATAATTGAAACAGAAAAAAAAAAAATTTAATCAAAGGAAGAGGAATTAGCAGGAAACCCAGCCCATAACAGCATGACCCTAAAGGACAAGAGAACATAAGAAAAACACTGGAGGAGTCCTAAATGGTTGCAGAACTTCAAGGAAATTCCCAGTAACTTAATAATGAAAGCCCAAAGGTGATTAATAAGTGACATTTATTTCTGCATATATATAGATACGTATCCCACAGAACACGCTTGTACAAGACAGAGTCCAGTGGAAAGGAACATATTCCATGTAGCCGAATCCCCAATTATGAGGACTTAAGGCTCGGTTTAGTTTGGTCAACCTTGTGGGTAGATGCCAAACAAAACAAAGATTGCAATTTCCACATTATGAAAGCAGCAAAACAAGAATAAGTCAAAAGCCTAATCAAAGAAGAGGAAATCACAAGGAAACCAGCCAATATCAGCATTGACCAAAAGGACAAGATAAACTAAGAAAAACATAGGAGTCCAAAATGGTTGCAGAAATTTGTGTCAAATGGGATAAGAGAAGAGAAAATAGGTATGAGAAAAATGTAAATATGAAAATTTTACTGTTCACGATACTATATTTTGTAAAGTTCTCCTCTTTTTCTTCTCAAACCAAAGGCACCAGAATTTTTTTTAAATTTTTCTCCTCTTTTGTTTTTTCCAAACAAAGGAATTTCACAGTAGATGAATAAGGAAACCAAAAGGATGATTAAAAGCAATATATATGCACATAACACATGGAAATTTTAAAAGGGCCTCACCCTGCCACAAGCCTGAATTGATCCTCGTACCGTTGGCGATCTCTCCCAGTTCTTGCTGGTGAACACGACATCGTCTTCTTCTCCGCAATAATCAGGTCAAACCCAATTGAGTTTTTCCATTGGACAAAAGAAGGGGAAAAACACCCAATTCATTTCTCAAGTTTCTTGAAATTCTTGTTACCCATTGATCAAAAAAGATAAAGGAAAGGAAACCCACCATTCGTTGGTTAAAACCCAGATGTCAACTTCGTTTCTGCAAGGAAAACGGCAGGATTTACAATCAGATTTCTATGGCTAGGAGAGAGAGAGAGAGAGAGAGAGAGAGAGAGAGAAACGACCGGAATCATCAGACGTTATACGCGATATACTATTTATAAAATTATTACGGCAAATCAAATCGTTTTGTCTTTTTCGCCATACTAGAAAATCATTCTTTCCTTCCACGGAGTATTTTCCAACCACTTGTCCCCCCCGGTTTTTTTTTCGAATCATGCCTTGTAACTAACTTGAAAATTAAAAGACCTCATCAAGGCTTGGTTAGTTTGGCACAACAGAGCCACATGAGCCTCACATGCACATGCCGACATTGCATCAATGCATCAAATCATGCCAAGACAAAGTCAACAATTTAGTATTCCAAGTCAATTTTACACTCATTTCGAATAATTTTTAGTCTACCTTTTCTATTGTCATCGATCTGAATTAACAATAAACACATAAAAAAAACAAAAAACATATGTATTCCTATTTACTTTTTACACCTTCTAATATAAAATCACACAAAGACCATAAGACTAATTTTAGCATTTTCCTTTTTAGTTAACAACTCTGCTACTTTATTCTTGAGAGATCAAATTAAAGTATGAGCAAAGTCTCGTATTAAATTGCCTATGAGGGAGGAAGATAGGTCCTTGTAGTGCAACAAGCATTTCAAGGATGTAGAGTGCTCGTTATGTTCAATTGAGACAAGTGGTTCTTGTCGCACGTCAATGCACTATGAGGGTGCAGAGCGCCTCAGTGTGTTGAACTGAAATTTCGTCATCGTAATCTGAACTGTTTCAATTATTGTTTACCAAAAATTCAAGATAATTGGACATTAATATTCCAAAATGATTGTCGCACCGTACATTTTAAAATCAATTAACCATTCATTTTCTTAAAAACTAATATTGTCTCACCAAGAGAGCCCCAATGTCCCGATCAATTTAATTTTTTATAATAATCTTTTTCAGTGTACGTATCCTACAAACTGAACAACTTGGATCACGATGAAATTTTTTTGATGAGCATACAGAGGCTCTCTATATCCTCATCATGTATTAGCGCTCTCAAGGCCCCCACGTTCAGGAGGGAGCAAATCCCTATGTCCCATTCATTGATCACCAAGGGGTCTTAATGCCAATGTACCCTTATATATTTTATCCTAAGAATTGGTATGAACAGACATCATAAGAATTGATATATCACGAGGTTTTGAACCTAGACATATAGAGGGGAGCAGAGTCCAAGTCAATCCATGGGGTTTTAATGCCAACGTTATTTTATCCCATCATTGTCTACTCGTTTTGTGATTAATTTTCACTTCAAATTAGTATTTTGGTGTATATCACATGCCACATTGATTGGGAATATACTTTTTTATCATCCAACATGTCATTCTTATTTGTTGGGCGGTCCCGTGATGAAGTTCTATAAATTAACCCCCTTTCTAGTTGGGAGAAAAAGAATTCCACGAGGCTCTTATTGTACCTGTTTTCCAACACCAAGATAAACTAATAAATATAATGCTTATAATAATAGTCAAGTATGATGCATAAGATGACGATTTATTGTAACATACTCCAAAAGGAAATAAGACCTCTCCTTTGTGTTGACAAGTCAACAATATTTATGTTTAGAAATTAGAGATAGAAAGATAATTAAACAATGTGAAAGAACATCGAATCGGGGACCAATGTATACTCTTCCAGCATCAAATAATTAAGAGGACAAGTCCAACAAAGTTTTTGAAATCACTAAAACTTTATCCGGTCGTTAGCTTCAAAATCTGAAAATTAGTTGAACTACGAGTAATAATCGAGTAATGCTGCATAAGATGACGGTATATGTATAGTAACATAAACCAAAAGGAAATAATGTGAAGACCTCTCCGCTTGTGTGCAATAAAGGGCCTATTTGGAACTCGAAAACAATTGTGTTTCTAATTTCTTACTCCTTCAAAATGACCTCCAAGGAAAGTGAGGGCCTATTTGAAAACTTAGAGAAAAGAAAGAAAAGAAAGTGGGAGGAAAGTAGGGAGGAAAATTCATTTTGTTATTTTCCTTTTTGGTTTTCTATCAAACCAAACAAGGGAAAATTATTTTTATATATATATAGCCATTGTTCATAGTCAAGCGGAGCAATTATTTGGCCGGCCTTAACAGAAGGACAAAAGTCCTTTAATCAAGCAATCTAATTAAAGTGTACTGTATTGTCGTACTTAATACGTTATTTTTTTCTTTTCACATCAACTCTGTTGTCTCTTTGTAATGCCTCAGAAAACCGGTTTTTCCCAAAAAAAGATGAAACGATATACAAATATTATGCCGAATCTTTCTTTCTTTTTTATCAGCATACATATAATACCGAATCTTGTTTGGCTTTCTTGGCTTCAAGCTTTATTTTGGAACAAAAATCTCTTCGGTTCCGCTCCAGAATTGAAAATAAGTATTTATTTGGAAGGATCGAAGCTAGAACTTGTCAGTAATGGGTCAATTTTCGAGAGTACTGTGTTTAGCAATTACATAAGAAATGGCAAAATTTTAAAATCTAAATGGGGTTTTTATCAGGAGACAATTTTCTATTATTGTGGGGGTAAATGTGTAAAATATGAATTTCACATATTATATTTGTGGCTATGGTAAGGGATTTTTCCTAGCTTAGTAGGGTCACTTGCCCGTCAAACACTTTCTCCGATCTTGTGTCTTACATTATTTGTGTCAGGAGGCCTTTGGCCCAACGACTTTAGAGTGTACGTACTTAAATGCCAAGAGAAAGTAGATTAGGACTTAGGAGTTCAATTCATTTTCAAGGTGTTAATCTAATTATTCTAATGATACTGAATTTTGGCAATAAAAAAAATCTCTTGAACTATTTTCTATTTAGATTCCTCATCGATCTTCATAAATTTTTTATTAAAAGATGTCAAAGATATGAAAAAGATTCACTCATCAGAAATGCAAGATTGCTAAAAGGCTGGAATTTAGTTCCATTGGAGATGATAAAAAAAAATTTTGAAAAGAAAGAAGTTCCATTGAAGAGGGGTTTTTTTGTTTTTGTTTTTTTTTCAGATGCCAATTTCCTTATACTTATTTCATGCAAGGCAAACTCCAAAGTACTCTTTTCAGGGGTTAAATTTAACAATCATTTTAAGTGATAATGTCATATATCTATATAGACATACATATATACGTAGATTTATGGATTCTTGAGATCAGGCTTAAATTCATAACGAGTTTGGGGCATTTCCACTAATGAATAAGTTTTGAATTCGGGATAATTTCTTTTATATCCCTTCGTCTTTGATCAAAATTCATTCTAGTCTTTCACCTTTCAATTTCGGCATAAAAATACTTCTACTTTCCAATTTTTTTCAATGTCATCCTTTAGAAGGAATCCGTTTTCTTTTTGGACGGAAAAAAGACGTGCCCATCACATGACTCCTTTGAGAGGCATTATTGCCCTTTCCCCTCCCTTACCCTGGGCACGTCGTTTTTTTCATCCAAAAAGAAAATAGATTCCTTCTAAAGGATTAAATTGAAATTTTTGGAAAGTCGAAGTATTTTTATGCCAAAATGAAAGGTGAATGACCAAAATGAATTTTTGGTCAAAGTCAAAGGATATATATGAAAATTTTCCTTTTTTTTTTTTGTAGCAATCAAATTGTTAAGTGTTTTCTGTAATGAATAAGCTGTAGGATTCGTGAGTAGATTTACTGTAGCAAAAAAGTATTGTTGACAATTTTTTTTGTTATTGCGAATGAGATGGTAAAATGCTGAAACTTATTAATTAATGTGAACGAAATGGAAAAAAAGGCTAAAGTCTTCTCCGTTTTTTAGCTAGTGGAAACACGACCTTATTGAGGGAATGGAAATCTAAAGGTGAAACTTTGTTACCAAATGCTTCATTCCAATGCTGCCCCGGAAATTCATAGGATCCTCTCATTGTTCACACTCATTCTTTAATAATCCATGTCGGTAATTAATCCGATGCAAGAAACTGTCCATGCATGAAGTAGAACATAAACAAATAACAAGCAACGAAACAAGGACACGAAGATTTATATGCATGGTTCAGCCTTAAGCATGAGCTTAAACGTACTCGACGGATGAAGTATGATGAGAGGATTCACTGTGAAAATGAGTGATTATAAATAGTTAGCTCTTTCCGTTTATTCTCAATGAATTGAAGAGTCCAATAGTATTAGGACAAAACTCTGATATAACAAACCCTAGTCACCCTAATATTAAACCGACATAAAATGCATCAACTCCCGTGTCAGAGCGTCCAAGTCCGTCTGGACAAAAGTTTTTGAGTGCTATCCAATAAATCTATATCAATTTTGAACCCAAATTCCCAAGGTTGGCATTATAGCCACTGACAATAGATTTTTAGAGGTTTGCTCAATCTCTCTTGAAGGTTTCGAATAAGATCAACTCTTGTAAGGCTGTTTCATACAGAACTTTGTCTCAGCTTGATAGGAACCCGTTAAAAAAATAGCAATATGATCCATCGAGAGTTAATCGTGTACCTAAGTTGACCCGAACACTATAAGATTAACACAAACAAATACTTTAAAAAAAAAAAAACAATAGCAATCTGTATCGATGAGGAAGTTGCCGGGTAAATGCCAAAAGCGTTTACTTGGGTCAACCATCAATCATTCATTCATCTACTCATCAATGAAAGCTCTTAAAGTGTGGGTGGAAATACGAACAAAAGGGGTCTCTTCATCTGCAGCTTCATCAGAGATCGGATCAGCCAGCCACATGCTTTACTTTGCTTGTTCGAGGAAACCACATTATTGCATTCACATTTGCTTTTCCAAACAAGTGGTAGTTGCCCGTGAGACAGAAACCAACCCCCGAAAGATAGCCATACCTCTTTTCTCGATCAAACCAGAGCTTTCAACTTCCAAAATAAAGAGTGGTGTGTGTTAGCTGTGTGTGCTTTTCAAGTGGCCATGTGGGTGTGAGTCGTGAAAAAACAATAAGTGTCCATCTATGAGATCACAATAGGTTCCATTCTCCATGGATCGAGATTAAATATTTCAAACATTGGAGTTATTGGGGGTTTACCTTTGAGCCCTGGAATTAGTAAAGTCTGCGCAAGCTGGCCTGAACATCCGGTTAAAAGAAAAAGTGGTGCGTGCGTTAATTTTGTCTTCTACAACCGGTACAGTAGCTATACCGGTGCCAGAGACTGATCTACACTGGGTGTATGGCCCCCGCATTGTTTCGGGTTTTTTTTTTCCCTTCAAATATCAATCTTAATGTTAGTTGTTTTTTGTTTGTTAAAAACACTTAGACATTATATTTTGTACTAGTGCTTATCCGTGCTTACGGCATTACCCACTCCGATTGAAATTGTTGAAAATTAATATGGTACAAAGAACTCTGTTATCAAACCATATTTTCTATTTCTATGGAGAAGACAATTAACAAAGTACAAAATCATAAAATACAACCAAAGAACTCAGCTTCAATATTCCGTATTCGTGACTTCCCCTTCATACTACTACACTATTCGCTACAAAGCTAACCCGACATTAAAACACATACACTATTAGAGTTCTTGTGCTAGCAGTAATAGTCCCTCAAATTTGGTGTTTTAGGAATTTGGAAGCACCACAAATGATGATGACTGGAAGGCATGTGAAATTATTGCTCGCTTTGATGCATTTTGTAAGAATTTCTATAGACATGGAAATCAGTTGATTGCTATTTTTTGCCCTCATGCCACGTTATAGGCATGCACGTCGACGACTTGGTGTTAAAGACGGAATGGAAAAACACAAACTCAAAAAGAGGGAACCTAAAAAAGTCTGTTTAACGCCGAGTGGGAAGGATTGGGACAGATTATGAAAGTGGTGGCTAACTTTCTTGTCCAATTGGCATTGGATTTTTCGATGTGACAAAAGCAAGGAATAGCTTGGGGAATAACTCTGTGATGGAAGGAGATGCTTCAAGGGTTGAAGGATGCTAGCTCTAACCTAGCTGTGATCATCATAATGTTTGCCAATTGACAAAAAAGAAAAAAACTCTATGAATTCCACATTGCCGAAGTCTCCTAAAACTAAAAAGTCTACCCAAGTCAGCTAAAACTAAAAAAGTCCCTTTCCCTTTTCAAATAGTTCCAAAATATACAAAGTAAAAGTCCGAACATAAAAAAGTAGTTACTTAACTCCTTAAACAATGTACGCTGATAATGCCACGACGGCTTTGTTTGTTTAGTGCCACGACAATCATGATTGTTTGACACTTCTACCCTCATAAGGCATACTACTGGTATCTTCTCTTTCCTCGCCACTTGCTGTTGCCCTCCACCGACCCACTTCTTGATTTCAAGTCTACTCCTCATGTCTCTATTTCTCTCCCTCTCTCTCCTAATTCAATGCACCGAAGGCCCCTACCAAGACGAGGATTCTCACTCTTCTTTTTCATTTGGCTCTTCAACCATTCCCAAATCTGGTCCCAACTATAATTTGTAGAAGACCACCTAATCTTCAGTCTTCTTCGCATCATCGTCAGAGATATCTGAATCAAGAAAAAATGTAATGAAACTTTTTTCCTCTTTGCATCTATATAGGTCTATCGCACATGAAAAATGAAACGAAACAAAATCCGAGATTGGACGCCGTGGCCCGTGATGTTCATTCTGAAATCTGAATCTTCTGATGCTCTCCTCCTCTTCCTATTGGAACAGAATTGCTCGACTATTTGTGTACTTTTGGAGATGGGAAGAGAGACAGATGGATCGATGTGAAGGGATAGCAATTTACAAGTGACGGTGATGGGAGGTGGATCTGGAGGTGGGTCATGTTTTTGGGGACTGATGGGTGGCTGAAATCGAAAGAGGATGAGAATTAGAGAGGGAGAGGAAAGTGGTCAAGTGGGTTTCTCTTTGCTGTTAGCCGCCGGAGAACACGAGAGAAAACAAACAAGCAGATGAAACGCGAGGGTAATATCAGAAAATTAAGTTACATGTCGTGGCATTAAAAAGAATCATCGTGGCATTATCATAGCGTGTTTTTCTTATGGACACACGCCCCAATTTACCTCATGCAACATTGCATAAGAAACAACCAATCGATAGTAAGAGGAGTGTGCATATTACCAGATTTGGTTTATTAATGATAAACCCAATGCGTCAAGAAAATCCATAAATATAAACCACAAAATCTCTAAGTAGTAAGAGGAGTACGAATTTTCTCCCCTCTATTTTCACTCTCTTACACATGCATTTTAATAAATACATGGCGGGTAGGAATATGATCGAATAACAAGCACAACTAAAAAATACCTCTCATAAGCAAGTTCAAGCTGCAAATGGGAGACGGCCCCAAGGGGTTTGATTGTGCTAGCAATGGCATTGCTTTCCCCAAATTACAAAGTTTTTAAAACACGATTTATTGTTTCTTATCTTCAAAATGCTGGATTTCGCCAGTGGATTTTGGTCCAGACTTGAAGACCAACCCTGGTGAAGGATTTCGCCCGTGGATCTAGAGAGCGTTGGATTCAATAGAGAGAGAGAGAGAGAAGAGAAGAGAAGAGAAGAGAAGAGAAGAGAAGATGAAAGAGAAACCCAAAAGTTTGTGTAAAAAATGATAAGAGGAGTGCTACGTGCAAAGAAAATATGCAAAGAAACGATCCTTAAAGTGTACATGAACGGTCCAGATTCACTACACTCAAATGGTAAGAGGAGTGCTAGGAGAACACACATCAACCCTTTGGAAGCTGATGAATACCGGGGAAAAAAAAAAGCTAATGACATTTTTGTAATATAATTAAAAGAGTGGTAGAAGAACACACATCAACCCGTTTAACAAACTTGTGTTTGTATGGGGTCCACACCCTTGCGTTTTATTATGTAAAAATTGGATGTTATTTAGACATTTAAATACTTTAAGAATGTGTTCATTTTGGGTCCCAAAACGCAATCCCTCTATTTGCGTACGGTCTCTCATAAGTTTTTTCTTCAATTATTAATCTCATTTATCTCTCTCTCTTCTCTCATTACCAAAAAAAAACCTTCCTCAAAACCTAAACAAAACAAACTATTAGATTTCTGAACCTTGAAAAGTCCGGCCCCTGCGTCATGAAATTCTGGTTCCGTCCCTAACTGGTGTTATCAAAATTCTCACCTGCATCGGCTGATACCCGCTACGTACGTATCATTTTTTATCCGAATTTTTTCCCGCTGCACGGCTACTGTGATCCCTACACCCAATTTTTGCTACTTATCATTCCATACTCCTGTTACAGCTACAATGCTACCGTAACAAGGGCAAAACCAATGTTTTCAAGACTAGACCCAACACAAAATAAGAACCAACTTAGAGCATAAGTATATATAGGTTACACATACTACAAACGGAATTTACAATAGGCCCTCAATCCCACGAACTGTCACTAGCTTTTCGTTCTCGTCATTTCCCTAAACATGTTCTAGGTTTAGGTGGGGACCGTGGGAGTATACACAATTATACTTGCTCATGAGGTAGCATAAGGTTTTTGTACTTGGGAATCCGAGTATTCGAACCCATGCTATTGAACGTTCACAGTTAAAATCTGTTAACTTGCTCGAGAAAATTTTACGTCTACTCGAGCAACTTTACTTGGGGGATTCTGTGAGGGAGAAACAGACTTGAATCGGCAAAGAGATTAGAAGTAGACGGAGTAGTCGAGAGAGTATGTCGGTGGCAGTTTCCTGGGAATGGTTACGTGCTGGACATGGCCACTGCGCGCCTTCAGATCGAGTTGAAATCGATTGCTGAGGGTGGTCAGTGGTGGAGATGTGTTTATATATAGGAATTGTGAGTGGTGGGTTAATTGGAGATGGCTAAGGAAAATCATTTTTCTTTGAACTTAACTTTCTTTTTATCTATCAAACCAAACAAGGATACAAGAATTGAAGTGCTACTCTAAAAATTAATTAATAAATAAACTTATCTGAAAAAGAAAAACGTTGAGACATGTGGTGATCAAGATTGTGTATTGAAGATTTTTCCGGTGATCAATTCAGTTTTCTAAAGCGAAATGGTAGCATTGCTCTCTAAGTTAGAAGAATGATCAAAGATTTCGAATCAAGAAAATGTATCAACAATTGATAGCAATTTTTTAATTTCATGTTTTGGCTATTTGATTACGAACCCTCTATACAGGATGGTGACCATATTAAAATTCGCAATGTTTGATAACTCAGTTGTCTAAGCCGAGTTACACTCATTTTGATTAATCCTAGGGTTTTAATCTCATCGCATATTAATTTGCGGGGAATCCAATTAAAGTCAAAGCAAGACTCAGCTAGGTCAAGTTACGTGCATTTTGACTAAGTCTAGGGTTTCAATTCTACCACCTATATACGAGAAGTCCAATCAAAATCGGAGGAAGCTGTCTGGGTCAAGTTACGCAACTGTAGAGCCCAGGTCTCCATAACTATCACCAAGACCCAATATACAACTTTTTCAAGATCATACCCAATTAAAAGCTGAAGTCTGTAAAAGTCTTTGATTAATTATCCAATCCACTAATGTTTATATAATTAGGAACTACCTTCTTTTCAGTTTTATTCGATGTGGGACTAGGCTAAGTATGCTTCACACATGTCCCAACCACATTTAGTTGGGAAACTTTTCTCTCTCTTTGTGATGTTCGATATTCTTGGTTGTTCTTTATTATATCCAGTGAAATCTCTCCATTGTGGCAGCAAAAGAAAAGGTGGGGAAAAGAAGACAAGACAAAGACATGACTATTGAAATAACGGGTTTAGGCTAGTGGTTGTGAAAGCAATAAACGCTTTTTTATGGGATCATTTTACAGAAGTTAAATATTTCAAATTTTGAAACCACTGTGAAACATGCCCGGTCATTATCTTAAGGATTTTGGAATTAGTCAAGATGTACGTAACCTAGCCAAGACATCTAGTTATAAAAAAAATTCTACTTACTCATCTGTCTGGAGTTGCGATTAATGGATGGTGACAATGATTGCACTAGTAATCAAGACTTTTGGAAGGGTTTCTTCTGGAAGGGTTTTTCTATTATTATTTTATTATATTAGAAAGACTAAACTCCATGCATGGCTCCCCTTGAAAAGAGCTTCAGAGTGCATGCTTCACAATTCAAAAATTAGCTTGTGGAATATGGAGAATTTTTCAGTGCGGGGTGGGTATTATGTGGGCATCCCTACGTGGTGTTCGAGCAGCGCATTCGAGCTGTTCAAAATTGTGTTGGACGGCCCAAATTAAAACTCTCTCTCTCTTCTTTTCTCTCTCTAAATTCAAGCCGTTTAAAACTGGAATGGACAGCTGGGATGCACTTCTCGAGTGCCCGTTCAATCCGCATTGAAAAATTTCTCGTGGAATATTCTCATTTCCGATGAGGCCTTTTATTTGGTGCGTACGTTCATAATCCATATGATGTCTGAATACGAATCTTTACCGTTCAAAAAAAAAAAACACGAATGACATTTTAATATAGAATGCATCTATCAGTAATAGAGTTTTATCTAGTATTGGAATCCAAGGTTGAAAAAGTGAGTTCTTCAAGAGAAAGCCATGCCTTAAAACTCACATATATATATAACGAAGTATGGATTCAGAAATATAATCTAATGGGGACATCTGTTAATTATAATGGCAAAATTAAAGTTTATTTATTTTAGTCAACCACAGTAAGATTGTACAAAATTAAGGCATGCATTATTAACTATAAAAGTTTATAACGCGTACTTTAAGTTAAATTAGATAAAAAGACAAAAATTTTAAAATATGTTTGAAATGAACATCGACAAGTTTTACAATGATCGAGCTAGTTTTGTTAATGACTTTATTTTAAAATATATCTCCCAAACGGTTAAAAATAAAGAAAATCAAGATATAATAACTCCAAATAGATAAACAGATGGTAAAAGCAACAAATATAAATGCACCAGATGATAAAATTCAGACATAAAACTAATTCTATATGTGTAATTTTCGAGATATATGCAAGTGTACATATTTATGTATTAGCACATTTTAATATTTATGCTAATTTATACAAAATTTATTTTAAAAATATATTAATTTCGAGCGGGGACACGTGCCCCTGCGTGCCCCTTTAGATCCGTCCCTATTACATTGGCAAGCTGGAACTAATTCCGTTGTAAAATTTATAGCAAACTTTATGCAAACGGAGGCGCTTGCACAGGGTGAGACCATCGGCATCCACAAATGCAAAGTCAAATTCCCCTTCTTGTCTCTCCTACATTAGTAGATTGCTCGAGGTCAATCACCTTCCTGTTCATTTTTTATATGGAGAAGCTATTCATGTGACGGAAACACCACGTGGCGTGCTGACATGGTGTCACGATTCCACTTGCGATCAGCCAAATGTGCACGAGTGGTTGAGCTGACAGTTCTAAGCAGTCGGTCAGCTCAACCTCGAACGCCGTCTCATTCACACACGGTCAAACACGACCGTGTACTACCAAAAAGGATGAGTAAAATCCATTCCTTTCTTTTTTTTTCCTTTTTACTTCGTTTACTTATTGGATCAGCTGGGACGGCATTCTGCATGAGGCTGCTTGGAAAGCCCACTAATTGCACGACTGGACCCGGTAGATTCACGTTGGGCTGATCAAATCAGCCCATTTGATCCAAATTCTGATGGGCTATTATTTATACCTAAGTCTAAGAGTGAGACAGCGCCCGGTGGCAATCGACTGGGTTTGGACCGGGTGTCCTCATTCCATACCCGATCTCCAAACTTCATGTTGGAATGTAAAAATAGAGACGGCCAGTATGGATGGCAATCTCTGCCGATCCGTTCGAATCCGCTCCGTTTCCCGCCCCGAAAATCCCTGAACTTCGGGGATTCGTTTGGGGATTGGGTAGGGTATGGGGAAAACTTTTTTTAAAATTCGGGGATCGGGTAGGAGGCGGGGATAGGTTTGTCCCCACCCCGAACCCTACCCGTCCCCGTTCCCCGTTCGCTACCCGCCCCACCCCATCCCCGAATCCCCGAAATATATATATTTATATATAAAAATAAATAAATATATACTATATTATATATACCCCTTCAATAGTACTTGCTGAAACAGTGATAACAGGTGCTATTATGTGCTGAAAATTGGTAGTATATATTGAAATTGTGAAATACAAGTGTAGGAAATGGAGGTGCTATTATGTGCCGCAAATACAGATGCATGCCAATGTGTTGCAGAATTCTGCTGAAACTTTTCAGTGATAAATATGGCCGTTCCTGATACCTTACTTTATTTTATTTTGTTGGCTTTTCTAATTCTGTTTGTGGAGCTTTGTTGGCTCCTAACTTCCTGGCCAACCGACAACCGTTACTAGTACTGTTTCCTTAGGCCTTTTCCCTGAAATACAAAACAATCCAAGTCCTTTCAGCTTTCACATGCTAGTATATGCTGTTAGGTGCTGAAATTGTAAAATACAGGTGCCCGAATTCCGAATCCCCAAATTCCCGTTTTGGATCCCCGTTCCCCATTTGGGTCGGGGATGGAGGAAAAAAACAAATCCCCATTGGGGATCGGGTCGGAAATGAGGATGGGGATGGAGATGGGATAGGGGGTAATGGATAGCGGGTGGCCGGAGGTAGTACCCACCGCCCCCGACCCGTCTCCATTGCCATCCCTAACGGCTAGCAATGGGCCAGCTAAGCGCTCTCTGCGCTTAAAGCAAACTGTGGAATGGCCTCTACCTTTTGGTAATTCGGGGCGTTGACACAGCAAGCTTTAAGTTTGTTCGTTCTAATAAACCGACACTTGATATTTCGTAGGCCTCCTCATACTCAATGACCGGACGCTAGAAACGAGCTTGCTTACTTTGTTCGTTAGGTCCTTTGGGACTTAACTCACTCGCTCAATCACTTTCTACGATGGGCTATTTATTTACCTAAGGCTACGAGTGAGCCAGCGCCCCGGTAGCTATTAATTGGGATTGGACCCGGGTCATCATTCTATACCCGATCCCCAAACTTGTAAAAATAGAGACGACTAGCAATGGGCTGCTTATTTTTTATTATTGACAAAAAATGACTAATGGGAGATTTTTTTTTTTTTTTTGTCATTCGTTAACCCTAACCTACAGGATCTGACATTGCTAATTTTAACAACCTCTCAATAAATAATCAAAAACTAATGTTTTAAGTTTTGATTAGGGTAGTGATAATGCCAAAACCGTTTTTGTTGATGCCAAAATTTTAATGCATAAAAGTCTTATACATTACACATAGTACAAGCTTTTTGTTCATTAGAAATTTGATATTATCATTTTCCTTTTGATTATTCATTTTTGTTAGGAGTGATCGGTTGAGTGTACCTAGACTTATCGATTGAGGATGTTTTACTTGGGATTCGATTTGGGACCCACCTCTCGTCACGAAGCATCGGTGGACTTTTGATAAGTACACCCTTGCAGGATCCCCCCGTTTTCCACTGAAACCAAGGAACACCGGAGAAAACACGCCACGCCGAGGTCTCTCCTCCTCGGAGTTCAGTCCAGTCCAGTCTAGCCTATTACCCGGCGAATAAAAATGTTGCCGCCGGAGCTCAACCCTCGCTCCTTCCGCCCCTACATCTCCACCTCCGCCAGCGCCCCCTCCTTCCCCACCTCCTCCTCCCCTAACCCTAACCCTTACTCCGCCTTCTACGGCAGCGGCGGCGGCGGTATCGTTTCTCCCTCTCGTTCTTCTTCATCTAGATCTCTGAAAAACTCTAGATTCTCTCCGTCGTCGTTCGCGCACAACGCCCGAATCGCCCTCGCCCTCGTCCCCTGCGCCGCCTTCCTCCTCGACCTCGGCGGCGCCCCGGTCCTCGCCACCCTGAGCCTAGGCCTCATGATCGCCTACATCCTCGACTCCCTCAACCTCCACAAGTCCGCTCCGTTCATCGCCGTCTGGTTCTCTCTCCTCTCCGGTCAAATCGCCTTCTTCTTCACCTCCTCTCTCCTCTCCTCCGCCTCCTTCAACTCCCTCCCTCTCTCTCTCCTCGCCTCCTTCTTCTGCGCCCACACCAACTTCCTCATCGGCGTCTGGGCCTCCCTCCAGTTCAAGTGGATCCAAATCGAGTACCCTCACGTAACCCTGACCCTAGAACGCCTCCTCTTCGCCTGCGCCCCCCTCAACGCCTCCGTCCTCTTCACCTTTTCCACAGTCTCCGCCCTCGGCATGGCCCACGCCTCGTACTACTTCATGTTGTTTTCTTGTATTCTCTATTGGCTGTTTTCGATTCCTCGCATCTCGTCGTTTAAGTTGAAGAAAGAAGCGAGTTACCACGGCGGAGAGGTGCCCGATGATAACCTAATTTTAACCCAGCTCGAGAGCTGTGTGCATACGTTGAGCTTGTTGCACTTGCCTTTACTGTTTCACATTGCGTCGAATTATTCGACTATGTTTTCGTCGGCTGCGTCCGTTTGCGATTTGTTTCTGTTGTTTTTTATTCCGTTTTTGGTGCTGCTGTACGCGTCAACGAGAGGGGCATTGTGGTGGGTTACAAAGAACGAGAACAATCTGCGGAGCATAAGGGTGGTGAATGGTGCGGTCGCTTTGGTGGTTGTAGTGATGTGCTTGGAGGTTAGGGTGGTTTTTCATTCGTTTGGGAGGTACATTCAGGTGCCACCGCCATTGAGTTATCTTCTTGTGACTGTTACAATGCTTGGAGGGGCGGCTGCAGCCGGTGCTTATGCCCTTGGCATGATTGCTGATGCTTTCAGCTCAGTGGCTTTCACAGCTTTAGCTGTTTTAGTCAGTGCTGCTGGTGCAATTGTTGTGGGATTTCCTATATTGGTATGCATCTAAAGTTCTATGTGTTGTTCCGTTACATATCCATATAAAAGCATGTGTTACATAGCTATCTAAATGCATTGGTACTGCAGTCTCTTATTCAAGTTAATATGCAATAGTTTCATTCATTCACCTGGATAAAATTTGAAATTCGTCAATTTATTTGAGCAATACCAGCTCCTTAAAAAGTATGCTTTAGTGTTTGGAGGCTTGGAGCCAATTGATTCCTTGAATTCATTTTGGGCAACTGAAGTCCTTTTAAGGGTTTATGACAAGCATCTTTCTTTCTAGATTTGGAAATAATTTGAGCTGAAGAGAGCATCAATGAGGAGGTGAGTCTATGAAATGCTGGCCGACTACTTCGTTTGCCCTTTGGCCATTGAAAGGCTAGCAAAAGGGAAATGCGTTGAGTCACTAGTATTAAATTGCTAAGGCAGTTAATAAAAGACTTGAGTGCAATGCAAGTACCAATCAGGCGATTAGCTATTAACAAACTAATGCTAATCGACACCCAACGGACATACAACTGGAGACATAACATGTCACAAGCAAATAATAGACCCAAGCATACAATAGAAGAGACACATGATATTTTGAAGTGGAAGAAAACCAGGGGACTAGTCCAGAGAACGACACTATAAATGAGCAATTTCGAGAGGTTCTTGAATCCTCTCAATCCACACTTAAGACTGAAGTTGCCCTTGTCAAATCTGCGGACATTGCTCCCTTGTGCTTGTACCTGCCAAGTTGTATCCATGAACCTGACCCACGCCTCCGCGATGTACAGTAGGATTTCAATCATGTCGCCTCAAATCCACAGCACCCAAGCGTCTGATTCTTCAATAGAACTTTACCTCGAATGGCAAAAGCTTAAATCAACCTGTGGCAACATTCTAAAAAGCGCTGGCGCTAGGCGGGCGGTTGACCACTTTGAGCTTCGAGACCTATTAATCGGCCATTAATCACCTTTTAGCAATTAGTTGGGTTTTCTGTTTTTTTCTTCTCTACTAAAAAATTTCCTAGTTCTTTTTGGCTATTGGATACTCAATGTTAACAGTTCTCTACAATTCAAATATAGAGACATAGAAACTAGGTACTACCAAATAACTAGTCAATCCATAATAAGAAGTTCATAGTTCAAACCAAACGAAACCAAGTACGAAATTACCAGTCAATTACAAAGTTCAACGTTCAAACCAAATGAAACCTGGTACGGAATTATTAGTCAATTACTCCTCCTCTTCTTCTCCATATCCATCCATAACTTCGTCTCCATCGGACTCACACTCAAAATCACCGTTTAATCGATTAATCGCCGTTTAATTGCCGTTTAATCGCTGATTAACCGATTAATTGCTGTTTAATCGCCGATTAACCAATTAATTGCCGTTTAATTCCTATGTAGCACCGACACTCCAAAAGGGGGCCGTGTCCACGTATTGGACACGGGGACACGCCCAAATACGTATTGGTGTGTCCAATAAGTTTTATTTTTATTATTTTTTGATAGGGGACACGTGGAGGACACGGCTGAGGGTCAAAATGTAATATAAATTTTTAATTTTGAGGGGTTAATATGAAATTATTTAAAAATATTTGGGTTAAAACTATACTTATGCCTTTATTTGAACAATGGTAATCTTATACATTCATATAGGACATGTCTTCATCAACAATGGAAGAAAAGAAATATATATGTATTTATATATATATATATATATATATTTATTTATTTATACACGTGGTGTGTCCCCCTTCGTGTCCGTGTCCCCATTTTTTTAGAATTGCCGTGTCCGTATCCGTATCTGTGTCCGTGCTACATAGGCCACCTGATCGCTGCCAAACCCCGATTAATCTCCAGACCGCCTAATTCAAACACCCAGGCAGTAATCTGATCGGAGAGGCCATAAAACCGATTAATCGCCCATTAATCGGCGTTTAAACCTGATTTTTAAAACACTGACCTGTGGAGATCTCCATGTACAGTACAATAAAGGATTCTCTATTTTGGCTCCCTCTAGGATGATCCCTGCATTATCACATTGACACATTCTAGGTCTGCCATCAATTTTTTTGGGCTTAAACACGAAGAATGGACTTGCATGACTTGGTACAATGACCCCACCTTTGCTTGAGCTTCCTTTTGTTTTGCTCCGGACTTCTGCAACGCAGACTTATAGCTACAAACATGAATCTCTTGCTGGAGTTGGCTAGGAAACAATGTGAGATGAGGACTAAAGCTTTTTTTCCAAGTTACATCACCTTTTTTTGGCTTCAAATGAAACCTATTCTCCACTTAACTGTCATAACAAAAGAACCAAGTGGAATTCAGAGAACCCATTTTCCACGCAAGATTGTTGTTTCCTTCCTCCTAGTATTAAACATATCCTTCACCTATACTGAGGCAGCCAATCAATAGTGTCAGCTGCATCGTACAGAACTGTATCCTGTGGCCGTGTAGTTTGGTTTGATACTTAGTGTCCAAGTAGTTAATTTAAAGAAAAGCACCTCATTAACTATGGTAAAGCTGCCCCATTGTTGCGTGAAGGTCACGGGTTCAAGTCTCAGAAACAGCCTCTCCCCTTGCACAGGGGTGTGGATGCGTATATCAACCGTTCTCTAGACCCTTCCTATTCGGGAGTCGTGCATTGGGTACACCCACCTCATAAATTGCATTTGTTCACTAACTGTCCCAAAAAGTATAGATGGTTGAGAAATATGACCAACCATCTCTACCAAAGATATGAACAAGTGGCTCTTGACAGAGCTCAATGGAGGAAACGGATTCATGTAGTCGACCCCAAGTGATTGGGACGTAAGGCTCGGTTTGGTTTGGTTTGGTTATCTCTACCAAACTATCCATCTGGTTGACTGAAATGTTTATGAAGCGTGGAATTTAAATATCTTGTCTTCATTTGTGGATGTTTTGTTGCTGCATGTCAGGTTTTTCCCCTGGAATTGTGTGTTGGGGGCATTGAATATCACTTCAACTTGTTAGCTTTTAGTGTGGAAAGCACCCTTCCATGAATGAATTTTGCTGCAACAAGTGAAGTGAATTCTGATGGAGTGATAATAGTTTGAAATCTTCCGATTGGTTTAAGAACTTAGATTTGAGGAGTGCCACATTTTAGACCCAAAAGAAGGTACTATTCATAGCCTGAAGAGTTAGTGCACTCTAAGTTTTGGATCAAATAGAAGAGTCAAGGAATGAGAGCCAAGTATGTGCACTCTATATAGAAATGTGAACTATATGAGACTATGCACTAGCCTCCACAAGTGAGGGTTGGGTTGAAGACCAAGTCAAAACCCAGATGTGCATCCTAGCTCTTAGGTCGTTTGCTTCTGTCCTCTCCCTTCTCGAAACCTTGTAATTCAATCGTGTTTCTTGCTTTTATTTTGGATTTTCGGTGACTAAGTAAACATATGGCGAGCTTCAAGTTGAAAGAACTAACCCTAAATAATTAGGCTGACAGCGGTAAAAGAGACACGCAATAGTTGGACAGGGAGGAACTTGGAAACATCTGCAGGGAGAAAGAAGATATTCTCGGGTATTGTCTTTGTCATCCTCTTTTTTCTTATGTATACAGTCCGAAGGCCGAGACAGGTGCAGTGACTGCCTTACGGCACTACTGATAATCGACGACTTATCCAGCAAATAATTGATGAGCTGGAAGATAGAAGCGGCCCCCACATATGCCATTCCGTCTTTCTGATTATATCCAGTTGGGAAAGTTTACGGAAGTCGGATGCAAAAGTCTTTTTCTAGTTTTCCTCTTTTAAGCTTTTCAACTAGACTTTAGAGAGAAGATAGGGGAGTACCTTGACTTGCCTGCGTTGCTTTTAACTATAATGTTATTCACACTAATGCCAAAAGCTGAAAGCGAAGACTCACAGCTTGAAGAGTGGATAAGCGTAGGAAGACAGGCACTAACATGACCACCCAAATCCCATGGAAGAGCCTTCTGCTCGTATCAAGCTGGCCATCTAATCGATTTGGATTAGCTTCTCGAACTCCTTGAGTCCAATAAGCAGGATTTAATACGAGATATGAATATTGTTGCCTTACTTGATCATAATTACTTATAGCTTCCTTGTTCGTAGACAAAGTGGATTCGGAATTGTCAAGTGATTCAATGTATGCACTTTCTTTATTCACTATCAAATTGAAATTTAGTGGAATTGTCAACTGCATGATCGATCTACCACATATGACTAGAACATATTTTGTCAAAGTACAATACTTGGGTTGTTAAGTACATAGTACTTGTGGAAAGTGGAAACAAGTGATATTGACTTTTAAGCACACTGTAAGATTATTCCGGAAATAATCAAAATTTGTTGGTTTCAGAATTGGAGTGTGAGATCTGTATGATTCAACTTTATATTTTGCCTTTTTACTATGAATTTGGATGTGTTTAGAATGAAGTTCTGGTCATTTTATTTTGCAGTTCCTTCCACTCCCTTCAGTTGCTGGATTCTATTTGGCTCGTTTCTTTACAAAGAAGAGTCTGCCATCATACTTTGCCTTTGTTGTTCTTGGTAGCTTGATGGTCATGTGGTTCGTGCTGCATAATTTCTGGGATCTCAACATCTGGATGGCAGGCATGTCTTTAAAATCCTTCTGTAAGCTCATAGTTGCTAGTGTTATCTTGGCAATGGCTGTCCCTGGTTTAGCCCTTCTTCCTCCAAACCTTCATTTCTTGGCCGAGGTTGGTTTGATCAGCCATGCACTGCTGCTATGCTACATTGAGAATCGCTTCTATAATTACTCAAATGTTTACTATTATGGGTTGGATGATGAGGTCATGTATCCTAGCTACATGGTTGCCCTGACTACTTTTGTGGGTTTGGCTCTGGTGAGGAGACTTAGTGCGGATCGCCGAATTGGACCAAAGGCAGTATGGATTCTGATTTGCCTGTATTCGTCAAAGGTGACAATGATGTTTATCGCATCAAAGGCTGCTTTATGGGCTTCTGCTGTGCTTTTGTTAGCTGTTTCTCCTCCGTTGCTTCTCTACAAGTAAATATTAGTGTTTTCATCTCAGTTATGGCCTTTCTTTGCATACTTATTATTGTTTAGATGACATCAGAAATGCGACTCCCTCATTAATATTTCAGGGACAAGTCAAGAGTAGCCTCAAAGATGAAACCTTGGCAAGGTTATGCACATGCTGGTGTTGTTGCTTTATCAGTCTGGTTTTGTCGTGAAGCAATTTTTGAAGCTCTCCAGTGGTGGAATGGGAGACCCCCATCTGATGGTTTACTTTTGGGTTCCTGTATTCTTCTGATTGGATTGGCTTGTATACCAATAGTGGCTCTCCACTTTTCTCATGTCATGGTACTATTTTGGCATTTCTTTGGGTTATGGTCTGCAATTTTTTCCAGCAATTATATAAATCCTCCATCCTCCTATTGGTGATATTAAGATAATTGCAAAAGTAATTGAAACAATCCAACAATTTTTTACCTGGTTGACTGCTGGTGTTTGTGCATTTACTAGTTTTTATATTTCCTGCTCTGCATTAATGTGCATTGGGGATTGATTAAGTGATTATGACATCAATTCGAGGCGTAAACAACATCTCTGGTGTGAAGTACTTAGAAATTAGAATTAACACAGAAATCTGGAAAGTGGAAACTCACAGTTTTAACGTTATGAAACGCAGAGCATGTGTACTTACTGTCTTAACCGTTTGCATTTGCTGCACAACTTTTCGAATTATCTCTCATCTACTGCTGAGAAGTTGTATATTTGTTTGGGTATAGAGAAATGTTCATAACTAGGCATAATGTTCATATCTCTTTGGAATCATGTGGGAGTTTTTTCTTGGTACTTGGTTGCTTTCACCAACTTGTATAGTAGTTGATACTTGTTTTACGCTAAATACATTTTCTCCTTTCTCTGTGCAGTCTGCTAAGAGATGTCTGGTTCTAATAGTGGCGACAGGACTGCTGTTTATACTCTTGCAGCCCCCAATTCCCTTGTCATGGACTTATCACTCTGACCTAATCAAAGATGCTCGTCAATCTGTCGATGATGTCTCCATATACGGCTTCATGACTTCAAAGCATACATGGCCATCATGGCTACTTATCGCAGCAATCCTTCTCACTCTAGCAGCAGTAACCTCTGTCATCCCTATCAAGTATATCGTTGAGTTGAGGGCCTTTTACTCCATTTCCATGGGGATCGCTCTGGGGGTTTATATAGCTGCAGAATACTTCCCTCAGGCTGCTATATTGCACATCCTTATAGTCATAACCATGATCTGCACCTCTGTCTTTGTGGTCTTCACCCATTTGCCATCTGCCTCAAGCACAAAGCTCCTACCGTGGATGTTTGCTTTGCTTGTGGCTCTTTTTCCGGTGACTTATTTATTGGAAGGAGAGGTGAGGATCAAGAACATACTTGGAAATAGTGGAATCGGAGATGGTGAGATAGAAGGCAGCAAGCTGACCACTCTACTTGCCGTTGAGGGGGCAAGGACGTCTCTCCTCGGTTTATATGCAGCTATCTTTATGCTCGTTGCATTGGAGATTAAGTTTGAACTGACATCACTTATGCATGAAAAGGCTCACGAAAGGGGTGGAATTAGACACAGCCAATCCAGTCAAACCAGCTCCGGTACCTTCCCTCCAAGATTAAGGTTCGCACAGAAAAGGAGGGCCGCGTCTGTGACTGCCTTCAGTATAAAGAGGATGGCAGCTGAGGGAGCCTGGATGCCGGCAGTTGGAAATGTTGCTACTATAATGTGCTTTGCCATATGCATAATCTTGAACATCAATCTCACTGGTGGCTCAAACCGTGCCATATTCTTCTTGGCCCCTATCTTGCTTCTTCTCAACCAGGACTCTGATTTTGTCGCTGGGTTTGGGGATAAGCAGAGGTATTTTCCAGTAACTGCAGTTATTTCATCATACTTGGTAGTGACTGCCTTTTTTAGCATATGGGAAGACATCTGGCACGGGAACCCGGGGTGGGGTTTTGAAATTGGCGGGCCCGATTGGTTTTTTGCAGTTAAAAATCTAGCCCTTCTTGTCCTTACGTTCCCCAGTCATATCCTTTTTAACCGGTTTGTGTGGAGTTATACTAAGAAGACAGATTCGACGCCATTGCTCACTTTACCGCTTAATTTTCCATCAGTCTTGATAACGGACATGATCAAGATTAGGATATTGGGTCTTCTTGGAATCATATACTCCTTGGCCCAGTATTTGATTTCTAGACAGCAATATATCTCCGGGTTGAAGTTTATTTAATCGAAGAGCATACTTTGTATGATAGGTTTTTTGCCAATTTTCAAGTGAGGTAGCAAAGTTTGTTTGTTCTTACAACCATTTGGATTCGTCTGCAGTTAACCGCTTGTTCCTGAGATTTCCTCATTTGTTGGGTTAACCTTTCGTTGTGACACTTCAGGAAAAAAATTACCTCACTTGAAATCACTGGTCTTGGTAATTCCAGTTTGGGCCTGATTGTTTTAGTATTTGGTTGAGCATCTTTTGTCTTGTTGACGACATTGAATCTGGGTGGAAAATTCCACTGCCTTGTTGAAGAGCAATCCTGAATCTGCGACAGACTTGTTCAATCTTGGGAACGCTTGTGTTCGTTGTAAGTCTCTTGCTTTTTTTGTCGTAAATCTCTCACTTTCTGTCAGTGTACTTGTAGTTTGGCAGGTGTCTTGTTATGGCCAGTACATTTTTACACCTCTAGAAGCTCAGAGGCGAAAGCAGTCTTTTTTTGTGTTCTATTCCTTAGTGTCAGGCATAGACAGACTTAAAATGAAATCACTTGTGGTGTGTTGAACTTGAATTTTTTTTAATTGCACTGGAAATAAAATAAACAAACTAGAAACGCTCAAAAAAACGGCTTCGGATGTCCGTCTCAAGTGGCAGAATGATCTCTTCCGGCGGAATGACATGCAAAATCATCTTGTCTTCTTGGTTGACACCCATATTGACGAGTCAATCCACCACTTTGTTGAACTTGAAATTTGAAGGTAAACAATGTCGGTTTTACCACTGAAAAGATCTTAGAAACGAAACGAAGCGGCCAAAGAGAGGAGAAGTATATTTTGTCCAATATTCACTCTGCTTTTCTCTTGTGACATTCAATTTTGGCTGGCATTCAACCACTATGGGATTATAGCTATAGGTCACATGTGCAGCTGTATTCATCCCACTGTCTATCTCGGTAATCACTTGTTCGGATTTAAAAAAAAAACTCTTTCATTTCATTAAAGAGTTCTTTTAAAATCTAGACCATCTAAAATAATTTTAAACGATGAAATTGAGGCACTGTTGCACGTTGCTGTGATTTGCTCACAGCAGCCGCCGCTTCCGAGTGAAAATTGGGTTGCTGTGATTTACTCACAGCAGCCGCCGCTTCCGAGTGAAAATTGGGTTGCAACATAGAGGTATCCAGGACGCTCAATAATTAATCACAATGAACCCTTTTTGTTTATCTTTTTTTTTTTTTTGGAAATTCTTTGAGTATCTTTTCTAAAAGATGTTATTTGTGAATCGCGAGCTTCACATGAATATGCAATTATAGAGAATGGAAGCGACAATCACCCAATAATTTACCCCAACATCTACACGTGCAAAGAGAGAGAGAGAGAGAGAGAGGAAGTAAACACTCACAAGTGAGGTGACCTTAGATTCGGTCTTCATTCCCGACTTAGATGGGATGGAGTTTCATACAAATGGTGGTGGAATGACTGATGTGATGGGACAATACTTACCGACGGACGTAACAGATATCATTCTTGCACTTTCATTTTTTTTTGCGAAAAAAAATGAAAAAGGAATGGAAGAGGAAGTCAGTCAACGCAGTGGAAACCAACCGAAGAGACCGAACAATTTCCTTTAAAGCTGCCCCCCACCCATCTCACCAAATCCATATTAATTTCTTCTTTATGGCTTGTCGGCACCCCCATGGGGACTGCACAGTGCAGTTGGCCGGACACCGATTTGTACGGAGTTTATTTTCGTAATTAGAATTGTTCATGTTTAAAGTATTCGACGAACACTGTTTAATTCCTTATCGGATCACATTTATGTTTCTAGAAATGGATATGACCACACTGGATCAAACCCATCAACAGTACTTTAATAAGTCAAAAAGTCACTCCGATTAGATATTAATAAGTAGGGCATCCGATTAGAATGATTTTTGACGTGGTTAAAGTATTCGACGAACTCTCCGATATGAATGGTTTCGATCATAAAAACAAACTCGTTGAAAGCCAGTATCTGGCCAACTCAACGGTGACAAGCTAGAGAACATTATTTGTCTTTCGAAAAAAAGTAGTCATAATATAGAGAGTTTAATTTCACAAATGGTCATGCAGCTATGGAGAAATTTTTAGGTGCAAATTGGGTATAGTCCACACGGTAACTAGCAGTCCATTCAAACCGTCTAAAAGTGTTTTAGACGACTTAGATCTAAGCAAAGAAAAAGAGGAGAGAGAGTGCTCGGATTTGAACCGTCCAAAACACGTTTGGACGGCTCGGATGAGAGCGGAATACCGCAACGAAAAGGTCATCATTTAGCCCGAAGGCCCGTGGCCCGCCCGAAGCCCGCTCGGTCCATCAGGCTTTTACCCGGCCCGAGCCCGTGAAACAGGCGAGCTCGGGTCTATGAATTTTTACTTGGCCCGCCCGTAGGCCCGGCCCGTGAGCCTGCCAAGTAGCCCGCCCGTGGTACCCACCCAATAGCCCGCCCACGGGCCCACCCATTAACCCAAAATCCCACAAAATCCTTTCTTTTTTCCCTTGCCCAATGAAATTTAAGCCCGCCTGCTAGCCAGCCCGGCTTTTGGCCCGCTCATTGCCCCGCCCGGTTTTTGGCCCGCTAGCCTGTCAATTGGGGTAGCCCGTGTGCCAGGGTTGGGCTTCAATTTATGGTAGGTAGCCCGCCCTGCCCGCCCTGCAAAAAAGTAAAAGCCCGATCGGCCCGGCTTGTGGGCGGGCTTGGTAGTGAATTGGCTGCCCGGCCCCGCCCGGCCCGTTGATAACCCTTACCGCCACGAGGCCCAATTTATACCCAAAAACTCGAATATGTGATTTTTATATAAATTTTTTTTGCTCAAATGAACCTATAAAAAATAAGAGCACGCAATAAGGATGATAAATTGTCAAGGGTACAACCACACATCAAGAACTGCACATAGGATTGATAAACAAGCTGAATGAATTAAGTAGTGGGCAAACTAGATTTAAAAATTTAAGAGCCTCTCAAATACCTCCAAACTTCATATGTTTGTTAGGCAAGTTAATCTTAAACAAGCATTCACAAGTCGATTTGAAAATAGTAACCTAGAATGTTACTATTAGACTTCATAAGTTGAATGAGTCAAGAAGCTAATCGGATGTCGGAGTGAGAAGATTTAACTATGCTTGATAGTAACAGTTCTTATCTTGTTCTTTTTCGGTGTTGTAATCTTGTTATATTGTAAAAACTAATGTGTTTTAAAATGATATCAAACTATATCCGATCAACTTAATTTTTGCGTGACTAACCTTGATTAGATATCGTTTGATATAGTTGGTTTAAAACTCACCAAAATAACGTCCCAGAAAAAGCTCACAGACAAGTCAACTGTACGTTCAATCCATTTTCATGGTCCTGATTCCTTTAGATAAATTCAGTTGGGCAAAATCCATCGATATTAGTATATTGTCTTTGTGTTGACAAAAGGGCATTTTTGTTCCCTGTTCACAATCCACCATCGGTTGGTTGTTCTCTCTTATTCTATCTGGAGACTTCTCTCAAAATCAGACGACGGCAGTTTCTCCCTTCCCATTCCAAAAACACAGAAATTTATACAATTCTCCAGCAAACCCACTTTCAATTTCCTTCTTTTTAGCCTCGGCTAACAGAGTATGCAATCTTAAACTCTTAAATTTCAAAGAAACCCTGCGATTCTGCACCCCAATGATATGATCTTAATCTTTTTGTAATGGGTTTCTTTTCTTTTCTTTCCTTGTTTCCTGTTCATATTGTTGTTTCAGGATTCAATCTTACTTTTCCTGTGAGCTGCTTTGAATACTTCAAGAGAAGGACTTTTTGTAGGGTTGAATTACTGGTGGCTACATTGTGTTCTTAGTAAAGAGTCGTTCCCTTCCTTCTTTATTGGTTTAGATACCTAGCGAAAAGGGGAAAAAGGAAAGATTTTTTTGGGGGTTTTAGCAGTTGAGAGATATGGGTTCTTTCTGCTGCTGTCCATGTGATGATGAGTATGAAGCTAATCCAAGTAATTCAATCTACAGGCACTGCACATGCCTTAGATTCTTTTTCCACCAGCTGTTTTCTGGGGTAAGTATAGTAGTTTTCAGCTTCTCTACCACTCTCATCCCCTTTATTAATTTATGGGTTTCTTTTTATTTGTTCGGTTCGATTCAGTTCATGGCTGCTGTAAACTACATGTTAGACATCTGGCAATCAACTGCATAAATTCTCGCATTCAACATGTAATCAGGAAGATAGGGTGCTGCCTTGGCTGTTGGGATTTCCCAGCTGAGTTATGGCATATTTGTTGTGTGCAATAAAATTTGCCTATGGTGTTTCTATTTGTTTGTGAAGTATGGCAGATACTTGTCAAAATACTATGAAGGTTGCGTATGAGTGTTGTGATTACATTGTTGCCTCTCTGACTTTTGCTCTGAATTGAGGAGAACATATGAGACAAATTGTCATAAAGATTTGGAACTGCTTTACAGTTGACTCACAAAGTTCCATTAATCAAGCTCAGACTTGTAAAATGCTGCAAGCCTCGAGTAGAAAATCCAGAAGTGCATTATCATACTATATACGCATTATTGCGGTTCCGTAGGAGAACCCAAGTTGTTTTTTCCGCTGGTTTTCTGGTCTTTGTTGTGATTAAAAGTTCATACACTTGTGTAATTGTACTCATTTATAGGTTTGGGTAGTTCTATATATATGCGTTGATCCATAGTAAATTGTAACATGTAGGAGAGGAATAGGAGATTTCTCTACTGACAAGCTACAGAGAGAAATCTTCGTGGTTGGAAGGGATCATACTGAATATTGATGATATTCAACTTCCATAGATGGCTAAAAATAATATGAGCTTTAGATGCGCTTTTTTGCCCACATTCTTGTAACTTTTTGTGACAGGCATTGATGCATCTAGCTGAAGGATCTTTGTGTATTAAAACTAACTCCGTCACTAGGGTGAGAAGTTTCAATTTTCTTATAGAGCTAATGGGGCATTAACATGTCTGATTGCTTCTGGTAACGATTTCCATGATGAGAGCTTCATTTCACAAAGATCTTGTAATGAACCATCATTTTTTTTTGGATAATGTCAGTGAAATGATTATTGCAGTAAGGGAAACTGTTTGTATTGAAAGTTCTCTGGTAATGATTTCCATGATGAGAGCTTCATTTCGCAAAGATCTTGTGGGGAAAGTGTTTGTGGATTGTGTGTTGTAGAAAATCTATTTTGGCTGGTGCTTATGGGCCAGAAAATATTATTTTCCACTTGTAACGCCCCAAGCCAACCACTGGCCAAGTACCTTGATTTTGGAGGAATTTACGGGCCGGTCTAGTTCCCACAGCCTCATTCCCTCCGACTCCCATCCAATTTGAAATTGCACCGCTTAGGATTGCCCAAATTTTTATGTGGAAAACACCCCCGCTGACGCAAAGCTAAATCTAATCTAACAGAAAATCTCTCTCTCTCTCTCTCTCTCTCTCTCTCTCTCTCTCTCTCTCTCTCTCCGCCTTCAAAAACTCCAACAAAGTTCATTCCTCCATGAAGATTCCACTCCACTTCTCCAAACCCTAGCCGCTCGGCACCATGCCACCTTTGATCTACCTCAATCGGACCCCGAAATCAACCAAAATCCAACCTGTGACCTTTGAAACCCGCAGATCTGCCATTTTTGACCCTTACGCAGCCGAATCGAACCATAAATCACCTTAGAAATTTGATTTTGAACCTTGCTTTGTTACCACATGATTCAAGCCTATTCGCAACAGGATCTGTTCGTTTATGCACTGATTAGAGTTTGAAATTGATCGATTTCAACGAGTTTCGACTTTGTTAAGCCTGTTTGAGCTCTCGCAAGGGGAAAAAAAAAAAACTGAGCTCAGGTATTAGAAGTTCGTCATGCTATTTCTGAGCCCAGTCATTACCATACTGGAAGTGTACAGTTCAATTGTGTTAAGATTGTTTCACTATGTTTCCTTCGTTGTAGAAGTTCACGAGGTCAAAGCTAGTGAATTTCACTAGTTGTTTATGGTTATTTCTTAAAGAGTTGTTTTGTCGTGCTTAGAGAAATTTATGAGCTCAAAAGTTGATGAATTTCACGAGCTCGAAGCTATGAAATTCACTAGGTAGTTGTTGTGTTATGAAATCTTGTAAAATTCACGAGCCCGAAACAAATAAAAATTCATTAGATAGTTGTTGTATTTTAAATTCCAGTGAGATTCACAAGGTCAAAGCTAGTGAATTTCACTAGTTGTTTATGGTTATTTCTTAAAGAGTTGTTTTGTTGTGCTTAGAGAAATTTATGAGCTCAAAAGTTGATGAATTTCACGAGCTCGAAGCTATGAAATTCACTAGGTAGATGTTGTGTTATGAAATCCTGTAAAATTCACGAGCTCGAAACAAATAAAAATTCATTAGATAGTTGTTGTATTTTAAATTCCAGTGAGATTCACAAGCTCAAAGCTAATAAAATTCACTAGGGAATTTCACTAGTTGTTCATGGTTTTTTTGAAAGAGTTGATTCGTTTTGAGATCTAGTGAATACACTAATTTGAAAGCTAGTGAAATTCAAGAGCGTATAGCTATTGAATTAGCGTAAACTAGGTGGTTCTCACGTTAGCTAATTGTGTTTTGAGATAAAGTAAAATTCACAAATTCTGAAGCTAGTGAATTTCACGAGCTCTAGAATTAGGGAAATTTCAAAATTTCACGATTTCATAGGTAATGAAATTCATGAGTTTGAGACTAATAAAATTTACTAATTTTTTGTAGTGAAATTTCGCAGGAAAAATTCACCGGCCGGAGTGATCGCTGAATTTAGTGAAATTTGAGAAGTAGTGAATTTCACTAATCTTTTGAAGTAGTGAAATTTCGCCGGAAAAAGTCATCGGCTGGAGTGGTTGCCAGTCGGAAGTGGTTGTGGGGTGGAGGTGGGAGGGGGTGATCAAAACTTTAGAAAGATAATAAAGTGTAAAATTATGTTTAGTTAAAGGTAAAAAGGTAATCTTCATATGAGGTTGTTCTTAGAGGTAGATAAAAATTGAGTTCATCCTTAATGAGAATCAAATCTTGGGTTTTAGACCCAAAAGTAATTTTCTGTTGATTTTGATCCACAAGCCACACCACATGGCCCAAAATGCTTGACCCCAAGGTACTAGTAGTAGCTTACGTGGTTCGTTATGTACCTAGGATCACCCATGTAGACTCCCAATGTGGGATGGGGTATCACAATCTCCCCACCTTTATGGCCTCGTGCTCTTGCGAGGGGTTGAGCACTATAGCCACAGGGTATTTCACAAGTCTTTTCCTCAGTGACCAAAGTTACCATGATATTTCACGAGTCTTTTCCTTGGTGGCCACATGCATCTTGAGCCTAGAGTCACAGGGTATTTCACAAGTTTTTCTCTAACCGGAGCCAACTCGCTTGTGTACAAAGGTTGCTTCTATGCCATTTGTGTAACACCCTAAGCAAACCACAAGCCAAGTACCTTGAATTTTGATCCACAAGCCACACCACATGGCCCAAAATGCTTAAGCCCAAGGTACTAGTAGTAGCTTACGTGGTTCCTTATATACCTAGGATCACCCATGTAGACTTTCGATGTGGGACGGGGTATCACATCACTGCCCCTGCATAATTCTTTTCACCTTGGTTCTTGAAATTCATGTCAAAGAAAGGGGACTAGTTACCTCTGTGATTAGGATAGTCTGATACATAGTATTCGAGTGAATGTTGCACTTGCTGCAAACCTGCGCATTGTGACGTGGAGTTACGGAGAGATTAGAAGAGCCCTGGTAGAATAGAAATGTCAGCTATTGAGAAAATCCTGAGATACCGTCATTCTTGTTGCTTCTTTTAGTATAGGCTCATCTCTAGTTGTAGGCATACGGACTGATGAGATACCGATGGGATATCCAAATGTATCTTGGTTTTATCTGGTGTTTGATGTCTTAGTTTGAAATTTTGTTCTTATGATAAGAGTACTCATACATGGCATTTTCTTCTATTTCTAAGTTTTATAAAGTCTGTAATATCTGCTTTTGAATTGATTCAACACACGGTTCTTTTCCCTAGCCTTACTCTCATTCACTTGCAGAATAGTGCAATGTTTCAAAGAATTGAAGGAAGGTCGGCATCTTCATCATTT
The DNA here is from genome assembly GCA_019656295.1 of Rhododendron mucronatum var. ripense. Lineage (NCBI taxonomy): Eukaryota > Viridiplantae > Streptophyta > Magnoliopsida > Ericales > Ericaceae > Rhododendron > Rhododendron mucronatum. The sequence continues at coordinate 1,234,340 of BPLT01000039.1, read as the reverse complement.
GAAGGTGCAACTTTGGCATCCTCAGGGATTGGCACAGCTCTACCAGATAGTTCCTTGAGTGATGCACACCAATCTATCTCTAGACCACTGCCTTTTGACGCTGATCAAAGATACTCTCGTTTGCAACGCGATGGTTTGGTCTCTAGGCGTGATAAGCCAATGACTCATTTTCAAGAAGAATCACAGCCAATGAGAAGAAATATGAGTAGTTCTGGTATGGAGATATTGGGTTCTGGGAAGAGACGGAATGGAGTTGATTCTGATGAGGAGTTGAAACTTGGCCATTCAGGGTCCTCAGAGAAGGCATTAACCACAAAAGTTGCACCTGGAGTACTTTATGTACAACCTTCTGGTGAAGAGGAAGATGTCTGCCCTACATGTCTTGATGGTACTTTACTACATCCTCATTCATACTTTAATAGCCTTTTTTAACTTCTCTTGCTATTGTATTCAACATCCTTAGGATTCCTGGTGTATTTGTAGTCGTACTACTATCATTGTTATTTAACTTGGTGCTGGCTGTTGAGACTTAAAATTCATTTCCCTTCTACAGTCCTTAATGATATTTTTATTTGGAATCAGTTAATGACCTCAAAACTGGCTCATTATACTGCAGAATATACTCTGGAAAACCCAAAAATCACGGCAAAGTGCTCACATCATTTTCACCTTGGTTGTATATACGAGTGGATGGAAAGAAGTGAAAGCTGTCCAATGTGTGGCAAGGTATACGCTACCCAATTGCTCGTCAGCTTCTGTTTTGGAACTTTTTTGTTGCAATTTTTTTTTTTTTTTGGCTTGTTTGTGTGATATTGTGTCAATTTATGTGGATTAGCCGTGGACAATGACTTCTACGTTCACTTGGGCTCCCCAAACTTTTGCATGCAGATGAATGATGTCTCTTTGTTGCATGGATTAAGAGTTGTTTTTTGACCATCTTGTGGATTCCTGTGTTTGTTGTTGCTTGGGCCTTTTTCTTCTATCGGCCCTTGTTTTAGGCTTATCGGTATTTATATGGGTGGCATCCCCTTGACGCCCTTTTCTTTTGTAATACACTTGCTTATGACGTGTCTGATCTCTAGATATGGGTCCGCACCTGAGTCTATGTAACACAAAGGTAAACCTATTGGAGTTGTGGATGCTCAAAGGTGCATTGGAAAGGGAAGAAATTGTTGACAATGAGAACATGACTGGTTTTCGTTTTGTAATGTAAGTCGAGTAAATTAGCATTAGGACCAATGAACTCTAAGGCAGTACGAATATGAACCTTCAATTGGAAAGCAGAATGGTATCCTAATTGAATTTGAACTCTTAAATAAACTGAACTGTCGGATCTTCGGGACTTTTTAATATTAATGTTTTTGAATACCTATTATTGGGGGCTTTTCTCAATTGTTCAAGAGGTTAAGTTTGATGTGTCCAGTTTGTCTAAATTTTTGAAAACACAAATACATTTGTGCATGCACACACTTGGTGGTGATACTGATGTAATATGCTCCTTTTCCTAGTAATCTCAGAAACAAAGAGTGATTCAGTTAGCGTCTTTTTTCCTCCTTTTTTGTTTCCTTTTTCATCTTCTGCATGCATCCCAGGCTCGGGCTCTTTGTCTCTAAACTTTTCTTAGTTACAATAAGGCCTCGTTTGATACGTGTTATGGGGTATGGCAGTGGTAGCGGATTAGGAGTGGTTGTGAAGAGGGATTAATGGGGAAGTCGGTTGTTTGGTTGGAGATAGGGATAGTCATAACCATGTTTGTTTGGTTGAGTAGTGAGAGGGGATTAATGTGATAATGTGTGGATTGGGGTTAATGCGGCGGGCAAGATGCTTTTGGGACATCTTTTATGTAATACTCTTGAATTCTCTCCAGTTGCATGTTTTCATTCAAACAAAAAGTGTATGCTTTGTTGTCTTTGTTTAAGACAATCCCGATAGGTCAATGTGCCCTGCAGATTTTTGTGACTGGGAATTGAGCTACTTCTTTGTTTCAGTTTTTATTTTCTTCCAATGTTATATTTCCTGCTGATCAGTAACTCACCTCAAATTACTTTTACCTCTATCTTGGTGTCTCAGGAGATGGAATTTTTTGAAAGCCCTTGAAGTTTGCGAGGAGATTGATTGCGAAGAAAGAGAGCGAACGTACAGATAAGCCGAGACAATGTAAATAAGTTATGTCCATAACAGGCTTCCCCACAGGAAGCTGGTTGTTTTTACCCTCTTGCTTGTATTTTCGTGCAAGAGTCCTTACTCCACTCAGTGCCTATTTACTTTTCAACAATGAACTAGCATTTTAACACTTGAAGTGACAATTACATGAATTTGCGATTATACCAATAAAATGACCGCGGATTATAGAGTTGTAATTCATCAAGATTTTAATCATGCAAGTGGATGCAATTAGGCATCGAGTACTACCACAAACACAGTAAATTTATTAATCGGACAAGAGAGAGAAATTCATAGGCATCAAGTATAACCACAAACGCATTGTTCATGTTCCTAATACTAATAAACTGTTTACCGACTTGTTTGCTCATTTACTTGTCTCCTCCGTTTTTCTCTGTTTCCCCCTTCACTCTGTACTGATACCTGCTTGCCGTATACAGAAAAACGCAGAAGTTGATAAAACTAAGAACCGAAAGAACCCAGTAGAAGTAATCAAACCTCCCGGTATTGATATTATGCGATAACCACGATTCTCTTCCTTCCTCATCGTCTCCCTTAGCAGTTACTGATTTCACAATGTTGTTCAAGATAGTGGCGCCAAAGCACCCTAAACCGCCACCAACCGCAGCGTATGCAGTCCCCACGCTTCTCATGGCATCCGGGGCCTCCTCGTACAGAAACTCCAGTAATCCCACTAGGCAGAATACTTCTGCTATCCCGATTAGGCAATACTGGATTAAAAGCCAGTACGCACTTAAATCGGGCATAGCAGTTAGATAGCTATCCTCGAACCCATGGTGTATCGCATAATGTCTTCTGTGCCTCTCAAAAACCCCAGCCCAAGTCACTGACGCGATCGAAAGTGCCAACCCAATCCCCATCCTCTGAAGCTGAGAGGCTCCGTGGGGATGACCTGTGATGCGGCGGGCCAAAGGGACGAAGATCAGGTAGTACAGAGAGAGTACGAGGAGTATGCTGAGGGCGGGAAAGACGGGCATGCACGTGACGGGGAGCTTGAGGTGGCCCATGTTTGTGTTCAGTGTGTATGCTTGTTGAACTGAGAGAGTCAAGTACTCTGTGAAGACTGCACTGAGGACTATTATGGAGGCTGCAATTGGAATGAGTCTTAGAAGTATCTTGACTTCTTCTACTTGTGTCACGGTGCAAAGCTGCCATGGGCTCGGATTGGCGCCGTGTTCGGTCAGTTTCAGGGCTGCTTTGTCTAAACATCTGCAAAAGAAGGACACAAAATACAAATGATATGGTGAAACATGAGTAAGTATGATCCACTATATACGTTGGAGCAGATTTGAGTGGAAGGAGATCCTTCATTGAAGGCTTAGATCTCCATTGCAGGCTACAGCTTGCCTAGTTTATGTTTGTTTTTTCCGTTTTCTAAGACGGTATGCTAAGAAGCTCGGATGCCTTTAGGAGCGTGGCATGACACCAACACTCGTTGGACACTCCGGAGACTGAGTCAAGCTCTAGAACTATGTACTCTAGAGACATCGCGTTAGATGGTATGCCACAGGTATTTATGGATAAATGGAAAGGCTTCTACTTAATGGTAAGAAAATCCTACTTAGATGTCATGTAGCATTTTTCAAATGAGTTATTGTATAAATGAGATACATTAATAGGTACCGAAAGCATTTATGGAACGTGTCCTCAGCGTGTCATGTGATATGCAATTTTTAAAAATTGCGGTCTCGGCGTGTCCGTACTATATGTATGCACCAGCCCCCTTAGCCTTACCTGAAATCATCAGTATGAGCTATCTTGCTGCTGCCTTTGATAGCAGAACTACTTCCCGGAACCTCATACAGTCTCGCCACTATCTCACTACCATTCAACGAAGCCTTTCTGTTCCGAAAGGCAGCAACCAAAACTTGTGCAACGCGAGTCAGAGGACTGCCCCCGGGCAGCCTGTGCCTATACAACGGAGTCCCAAGGTAGAAAACTGTGTTTGCCACACCCATCGCGATGCACAAAGCACCAAAAGCCGATCCCCATCCGTGTTGCATTTGAATATAGACTACTGCGGTGAAAGCCACGATTGCCCCTGTAGTTACGGAAAGATAGAACAAATTGAAAAACCTGTCTAGGTGAGACTGGTAGTCTCTACTCGTTTCATCGAACTGGTCTGCTCCAAAAGCAGATACACAAGGTCTTATTCCCGCAGCTCCGAATCCAGTCAAGTAAAGAACCGTGTTGAGGTAAAGCATCTGCCACCGTTTTGCAGGCTCGCAGGTGCCTAGTAGCAGGGCAATTTTATCGCAGTCGTCTTGTTTTGGCACGAAAATGTGCATTGTTGCGCATAAGGTTATTCCTGTCAAACCCTGCACAGAAGGAGAAATGAGATGACAACCATCTCTTGTCAGTGAACAACATGATCCAACAACACAGAAGAAAACGAAGTTGCGCAATGGAAAATAGGTAAAATATTCAGAGAAATCTTACTGCAAGATATAGAGTGGTGGAAATTGCGATAGTCCAGTATCGACCTAGATATGCATCGGCTAAAAAGCCACCGAGAACGGAAGAGGTCTGCGATATTCCCAGGAAGATGTTAACGGCGTTGGCTGAGGATGAGAAAGGCCGATGCATGACATAGAACATAAACGCCACCATGTTCACCGAAAGTCCAAAATAAGCCATTCTCTCAGCCATTTCAGTCCCTAGGACATGACAGAAGCAAGTAGTTTCACTTGTTAAACACAAAAACCAAGACACTTACATGTTTCCTGTATTGGGTTTGTGAAGCCTGATTTCGTCTAGATTGTGCTTTGCTAACTATTCGGGGTTCGTTTCTGTAGGGCCCCCAAAACCTAGATAGGAGTATTATGGTAATTGACGATGTAAACCCTAGGTTATAAATACATGTTATATGCAGTCAATGTAACTTGTACTCCTTTATTGATGATTCAATACAAAGTGAGAAATTGGCATAAGTTGTTGATTTACTCAACTACACAGCTGGGAAACTTCCTATGGCTTGCGTTTTCGTTTCATGCTTAGTTGTTCTTCACGCTTTGTGTGTTTGTTGGTGTGACCGATTTCTCAATTTTCTGTTGTGGACTCGACCCAAAACCACAAATACACAATATCACGAAGAATAGCCAAGCAAAACCGACAAAGAAAGCACAACACAAAAATTGGCATTGTTCTCCAATTGGGTACATGGGCTCACGCAAATTTTCACTATGTATCGAATGGAAAAGAGAGTACATAATACATCGCGCAACTGCTATGCATAGCAAAACATTTATTATATGATTTGACATCACCAATGACCGTAAGTGGCAAACATGTAGCCCCAAAGTGATAAAACAAACCGAATCAGGCTTCACAAACCCAGGACTTCCAACGTACAAGAGGAGATGGTAAAGAAATAGTAACATAGAGTTGAATTGTGGGAATATACCAAATATGAAGAAGGCGGCAAACCAACCACCTGTTTTGGAATGATCAGAAATAATAGGCTTCCCATGGAGATTAACCATCCGAGTCGTACCACTCCCGGCATGATTATAATCGTTGCTCTGCCTACCATCACCAGACTCAACAAGATGGAATCCAAGGTTATTTGTTTGGAGCAATTTCTTAGAAGAATTTCCCTCCAAATCAAATTCAAAACTTGTAGCCATAGGAACTGCTTCCGAAACTGACTTGATGTCTCTGCTCGTACTCCCCATATCCATCAATTTCCGTCCCCTGCAAAAAAATTAAAGTACAAGATGAACGAATCTATAGACTAACAATCTCAAAAACTCAACGCTGGCAAACTGCAGTTTCTTTTGTTTTTTCTTCTTTTCTTCCTTACTCAAGAGATGATTCTCGATCTTTGATTTTTGGACTTTCGTGGTTAATTCTCCACGAGTTTTTTTTTTTCCTCGAAAAAGAAGATGATCCTAATTAAGGACATACAAGCGAGCAAGAGATGTCAGTTGTTGCCTGCCTGAGCTTAGATGTGTTCTTTGGTCAGAATGTTTTTGTAAATTTAAGGAGAACTTCACGAGAGCCCAACTCAAATTACACCATAGATAAACCCACAATAGAAGGGTGTCTAAAAAGCTTAGGGAATGCAAAAAGTCCCTTCAGTGGGGAATAGTGAAGGACCACAGAAAGATGAGCTACGAGTGAGTGTAGGCATGTATGTATCAGCAATGCTAAGCAAACAAAAGGGCAGATCCGGGCACAGATAAGTCTGGAATCGTTCAATGCAGGTGGGTCCCATAGACAGTTCAGAACCACAGAAAGATGAGCTATGAGTGTAGCAACAATGCTACACAGACAAAAGTGCAGATTCGGCACAGATGAGTCTGGAACCGTTCAATGCAGGTGGATCCCATAGACAGTTCAGGACCACAGAAAGATGAGCTACAAGTGTAGCAACAATGCTACACAAACAAAAGTGCAGATCCGGGCCCAGATGAGTCTAGAACCGTTCAATGTACGTGGGTTCCGTAGACGGTTCAGGATACAACTATATATATATAGTCCATTTCCTTCAATATTTTCCGTAGTTAAGAGCCGCAAATGCATTTACTTTGTGGAGTATGGAGGAGGTAACTAGTTGCAGTAGTTACAATTTGCCATTTGTTCAAAGCCATGCACCCTACGTTTTCGTGAGGTCCCAAGTTTAGCCCACTCCGGCTTTCTCAAATTGCTGGAGTCTTAAATAGGTTTAATAAAACGATTTTTCTCATTGAGAAAGAAAAGACAAAAAAGGATTTTTATTTTGCTTTTCGCTTTTCTTCCCTTATTTGTTTTTGAAGCAAAGGGTTGGTTAGAAGGGTTCGCCTCCCCTCCAGTTTCTTCCCTCCAGTCTCCCCTCTAGTTAGCGTTTAGTGGGCCCATGTCGGGCCCACGTCGATAATCGGAACCGTTCATAATGTAGATCTCATCAATAATCGGAACCCCTTTTAGTGAACTTTACATTCGTTAAGGCATCTAACGCTTGAGCCCTTATAGGTGTTTAATTCAAATACTACTATGTTCTTACTTTATGGAGAAGTTTGTTCTTAACTTGTAACTTAACAGTTCCATTCCATAGCAGAACAGCAGAAAGATCACACCACCAATCAAGCATTTTTCATTCCTCGTTGAAGTACAAGCTGTAACAAGTAACCGTATCAAGTTCTATCGCGCGAAATTCTTAGAAAACGTAATGCATCACAATTTTCGCAATGCAATCGCAAAGGGGAACCAAACGAATGCCTCTTACCCGAACTCAAAACGCGTAAACTTCCTACTAATAACAAACTTCTAATCGATACCTCATTTACCCGTCTCCCCCGTTCATATTTCCTGCTTTACTCTATACTTGTACCGATGTGCCGCATACAGAAATGCGCAGAAGTTGATCACACTGAGAACCGTGAGAAGCCAGTAGAAGTAATCAAACCTCCCGGTGTTAATGTTTTGTGACAGCCACGATTCTCTTCTTTCTTTGTCGCTACCCGTGGCAGATTTGACAATGTTGTTCAGTATAGTGGCTGCGAAGCAACCCAAACCCCCAGCTAGAGCAGCGTAAGCCGAGCCTATGCTTCTCATGGCATCCGGAGCCTCCTCATAGAGAAATTCAAGTAATCCCACAATACAGAACACTTCAGCAATCCCAATCAGGCAGTATTGGATTAAAAGCCAGTATGCACTCAGGTTCGGCATCGCAGATAGAAAACTAGCCTCGTATCCGTGTTCTATTGCATAGTTTCTTCTGTACCTTTCAAAAATCGCAGCCCAAGCCACCGATAAAATTGAAACGGCCATTCCGATACCTACTCTCTGAAGCTGAGAGGCCCCGTGGGGATGGCCTGTGATGCGGCGAGAGAGAGGGACGAATATCAAGTAGTAGAGAGAGAGTATGAGGAATATACTGAGGCCAGGGAATACAGGCATGCATGTGACAGGGAGTTTTAGATGACCGAGTTGCGTGTTTAATGTGTATGCTTGTTGTACTGATAGGGTCAAGTACTCTGTCAAGACAAGGCTGAGCATTATAGTGCAAGCAGGGATTGGAATGAGTTTCCAAAGGATCTTGACTTCTTCAACTTGTGTAACGGTGCAAAGCCGCCATGGACTCGGGTCAGGACCGTCTTCCTTCAGTTGCAGGGCTGCCTTGTCTAAACATCTGTAAGGACAAACAACCGGAGAAAGACACGGTAAAACAGCTTCACAAATTCAATATATTCATGGAAGGCAGAAAGAAAATAACAGATGTGTGTTGATAGGTTTGTGGAGCATGATTAGTACTGTACACGTCGCCATACATTCACTTGGCGAAGTCTCATGTGAGTTAAGGGTTCTACGGTAATTGGTTGCTGGCTACCTGGCAGCGAATAGCCATGATAGTAGGCAATCTTGCTGAACTACTGATAGTGTGTCCTGCTTTCTTGATGTAATTGATTATTCTTCGTACATTGTGATTTGTGAGTGTGGTTGGTTCATTTGCCTAACAAAGTGCAATGAGATTGTCCATGGATATCTTAATTAAGTTCCTGGAATCAATTTAGGTAGAACTGGCATAGATTGTATCACTTTAAGAATTTGTATTCGTGTAATCAGAAGCAAGAATAGATTGCCGGAGAGAGAACAAAAGAACCTTTCGTACCTGAAATCATCGGTATGAGCTATCTTGCTGCTGCCCTTTATAGCAGATCGTTTGCCTGGAACCTCATAGAGACCAATTAACTCACCGCTATCAAAGGAGGCGTTTCTCTTCCGAAAGGCAGCAACCAAAACTTGCGCAACACGAGTCAGAGGACTACCCCCAGGCAACCTATGCCTGTACAAGGGAGTGCCAAGGAAGAAGACAAAGTTTGACATCCCCATAGCAATGGCCAAGGCACCGAAAGCAGATCCCCATCCATGTTGTATCTGAATGTAGACTACGGCAGTGAAGGCCACGATCGCACCAGTAGTGACAGAGAGATAGAAGAAGTTGAAAAACCTGTCCAGGTGAGCCTTGTAATCTCTACTCCTCTCGTCAAACTGATCGGCCCCAAAAGAAGAAACGCATGGCCTTATACCCGCAGCTCCAAATCCAGTCAAGTAAAGAACCGTGTTGAGGTAAAGCATCTGCCATGGTTTTGCAGGTTCACATTTGCCGAAAAGTAGGGTGATCTGGTCGCACTGGTCTTGGTTTGGCACAAAAATGTTCATTGTTGCACACAAGGTTATTCCTGTCAAACCCTCCGGAATGAAAATAAGGTAACAAGTAGCTCTTGTCAGTAAAAACAATGGCAATATCACCAAACACGACACATGTGCAACTCTGTTAGAATACCAGAAATGGATATGTTGCAATTCATTCAATCAACATAATTTAGGTGTGAAGTTATTGGCGGCAACTACGCATTCTACTTAAATGCTTAGGTTCAAAGAACGAAATCTTACTGCGAGATATATAGTGGTAAAAATGGCAATAGTCCAATATCGACCGAGATATGCATCAGCTATAAAGCCACCAAGCACAGAGGAGGCCTGTGATATTCCCAAGAAATTGTTGACCGCGTTTGCTGAACTAGAGAAAGGTCGATGCATGACATAGAACATAAATGCCACCATATTAACCGAAAGGCCAAAATAAGCCATCCTCTCTGCCATTTCGTTCCCTGGACAAGGAAAAAGGAGTCAAGCTCGCTCTCAGATTGTCATCCTATTCCAATGCACAACAACAAAACACAAACAAAGAACTACTCTTGCTGCATATCAGGTGATTATTAGAATGAATAGGAAAAAGTTTCACACTTGCATAGCAGGGGATTTGATAGCTGGTTAAGGATTGTACTATTGAGTTTGAGTGCTTTATCACGATGCACTTGAGTTAATTAATCTGCATTCCATACCTTTAATAAGACTTGTTTCAACTCGTTCTTGTTTTTTGGTTTTTTTTAAAACAGATGTCCAACTAGTTTACACGCATCTCGACTAATGCTGGGGCCTTGAAGTTAACAACCGGGCAAATCCCCCCAGTGGGCCAAGGTTTTGGAATGTTTGGCCTCTGTGAGATTCGAACATATGACTTCATACTTGTTTTCTCGTACTCATTTGGCCAAATCCCTTGGGTTTTCAATTTGTTCATGTTAATGATTGCACTTATTCGCGGATCCCAAAAAAATACATCTATTTACTTATATCCATTTTCCATGTTTGCTAAGCTCCTAATTTGTCCTAAAAACTGCTATTGTTCTAGTTTTTATACTCCACAAATGGAAAATTCCAACTCCGCCCCTCATAGGCAGCTCTGAAACCGCTGCATCCACTGTGGATGCCAAGAAGGAGCAATGGCAAAAGCTTTGTATTTTGCTGGCTTATTGCCGTGGGAGGGTGACAAAGGCCCAACCCCAAGACCCAAGAGGCCTAGGCCTTGGGCACCTTAAAAATATCCAATTTTTGGGGCACTCCAATTTTTTTAGTATTTGGGTTTGACTAGGACTCTTTTTTAGCCCAATACCATAAAAAAATGCAAATAAAGGCCCAAAAACTCAGATGACCCAAAAACTTGGTGGCATTTTTGTAAATCAGAGAACTAATTGGTCCATTTTTGAAAAAAAAAAAAAAGAAAACCAAAGCTCTGACACATTTTTTCCATTATAGCCTCAAATTGACTAAACAATTACCTTCTCGGATTCCTCACAGCCGTAGTGGCAGGTCTGGAGCGAGCAAGAACAAGAAGGATCAGATCAACACATCTCAGCCCATCAATTCCTTCAAGAACAATTACCTTCTCGTCTATTCCCTCATGATGGGTAAACCAATCGCCGATCGTTGTTGTTGCATTTGCGTTACATCTCACAATTTTAACTTCACTTATTGCAATTCATTCATTTCGTGTGTCTTGTTATACCGCGTTTGATCGGATCTGAGTGCAATAATTTATGAGAATTAAGCTTCTTCTTCTTCTTCTTTTTAATCTAGATCTGAGGTATTTTGCCCCAGATTTGTTTGCATTGGGGATTTTGAGCTCTTTTGATGTGGTTGAAATCATCGGATCTAAGTACATACGAAATGTAAAAGCACTTAAATTGAGCTTGATCCACCTATTGATCACAAGCGATAAGAAAATACATGTATCTGTTTTTATTTCTTGAAATGTTGTAGATGATCTGAGACTCAACATAGTACTATTTTCATTTATTTTCTCAAACAAGTTTTCTTGGTGGTCACACAGACTGTTAGATTGTGTTTCCGTATATGTGGATTTTAAGTGAAGGAATTTGTCATGGGGAACTTTCTGCTTCTAGAAGTGCAAGACGAATAGTATTCAAGTGATACTCATGCGTTGTTGAGATAATATGTACTTGCCTATTTGAAGACTTTGTATTTTGTGTTCGTATGTAATAATTAGTGGAACTTTATATTGGTTTGGCTTTCTCTTATTTTGATCGTTGCTGTAAAAATTGTTAAATATTAGGAGCACACTTTTTTAATTTGGCCTTGAGCAATCAAAATTCTTGGGTCGGCCCTGCACTCGGCATCTGGTTTATGCATCAAATATCTCAACCGGATTCAAAGGGCAGCGAGAACCAACTCCCGACACTTATCTAAAGTAGCTGTGGAAGGCTTACATTCGCATGAGAAAGGGCAGGGAGTTACACCCGGCTGCCTTTGCCAACTCGGCTACCATCAAGCAAGCCCGCCCCTGAGTAGGGATGGCAATTCCGGCCACCCCGCCCCATTCCCCGCCCTAAATGGGTTGGGAATTCGGAGATTTTTCGGGGATCGGGTAAGGGATGGGGATATTTTTTTAAAAAAAATGGGGAACAGGTAGGGGATGGGTATGAGTTTGTCCCCGCCCCATCCCCGCCCCGTCCCGTTTATATATATAAAATAAATAAGTTATATACATAAATCAAAATTATATAGGAGTATTATATATACACAAGGGAGGAAGAAAGAAAGAAGTAAATTTCACTGTCAATTAACATAAAAGTAATTGAATTCACTTACCACGGATAGAAGATTAGTAGAAAGAAGAACTCAAATTGATAGTTCTAGTCAGATAAATATTGTTCACGTCTGATAAATATTGTTCGCGTCGGAAACTCATGAAATAGCGTCGTGTTGAGAGACTAAGAAACCGAAGCTTTAAAGAGCTCTGTGTGTGTTGTTTTTTCTTGGCGTCTTGCTGGAGGGATACCAGATTAAGAACACCTGTTTTGCCTGCGGTTCCAGTTGGATCTCCGATTCCCCGCGGGGATCCCTGTTTCCCGTTTGGGGAGGGGATGGAGGATAAAAATAATTCCCCGGTGGGGATCGGGGAGGGGATGGGGATGAATTTGGGTTTGGGGATCGGGGACGGGAATAGTGGTATCCACCCTCTATCCGCCCCATTGCCAACCCTACCCCTGAGGAGAGGTGAAAAAGGCTTGCAACTCGGATCCCCAATTTTGTAGAATATTATACTAGGTATAAAGAATAAGCACATTATGCCATACTACTTTTGCTAAAAAAAAATGCAAGAAAATTGATATTTAAGTAATACTTTTACGTCCTTGCTAGAGTCACTACTTTCAAAATTTTAATTTACCTTATTACAATTTTTTTTTTTCATTTTGAGATTGATTTACTGATTACTATTTTGTTTGCTGGTAAAAGTATGCAAGGGACCCAACCACCAAATTAAAGTTGCCCTTGGACCCCAAAAATTTCAGGGCCGGGCCGGGCTACCACCAAGTGCTCCTAGGCAAGCTTTGCTACTTCAACGCTGGAATTGTAATGTTCTCCTAGACTTCAGTAGTTATGTGAAAATTGACAAAAGTTTTGAATCTGGAAGATTTGTTTAAACACTTACCAAAAATGAAAAAGGCGGCAATCCAACCACCAGTCTTGGAAAGATCAGCAATGGGCTTCCCATGGATATTCACCGGCGTAGTTCCCCCTGTATAACCGCCACCCAACGCCGTCCGCCGGTCATCAGACTCCATGAAGTAGAGCCCCAGCCTCTTCCTCCTATAACTATGATCAGAAGAATTCCCTTCCTTTCCCATTTCAACAGTCACAGGCGTCGCCGGCGTCCCTTCCTGCGACTTGATTTCTCCCACGGTACCCATCTCCACAAGCCCCTGAAAGTACAAAAACCCACAAAAAAACAGATTTCACAATGTGATTTATCTTATCTTGGTGAAGAACAAACTCATTGAAATCTGAATGAAGGGTCTCTACAAATAATGTCAAAACCATGAGAATATGACTAGTTTTTTTTTTTGAAAGTCAAGAATATGACTAGTTTGCTTGCTAGGAATTCAGACCACATGTTTCACTGCCATATCCTACGTGATACCCGCTCGGTGCATCCGAGCCGTCCGATGCACTTTTGGATGGCTCGGATAGAAATTCTTTTTCTCCTCTCACCCTACACTTTCTCTCTCCTTTTTCTTTCTCCAAATCTGAGCCGTTCAAACACGCAATGAACGGCTCTGATGGGTGAGCGGGCACCACGTGATATCCGCTCGGCACTGAAATTTTTTTGCATGTACCTAGGTACTTATGTGTACCTCTGTTTTCGTGCAATTTCAACTACAAGATCCCAGAAAAACTCGTATCCTGAGAGACCCAGCGGCTGAAATTGCACAAGAACATCGCACGTGAATAGAAATCCAGTTCTCATGCAATTTCAGCCTCAGTAAAAAAATACTCTTAATCAATAGAAGTCTTATAGACGATCCTGCTGCTAAAATTACACGAGTGGAGATAAAACGGCAAACGGGTACAGATAACCTGATGCAACTTGCTAAGTACAATTCCTGAATGCAACAAGAGAAAGGAAGAAGTGCATAGTTAATTCCACCAATCAGGGGGGGAGAGAGAGAGTTCACCTACCCAGCTAGAACAGTGAGAGCTCAAGTGGAAAGAATTTGCAAACCAGAGGACTAAATATCAGAAGCTGAGGTGATGGGGATGAAAGAAACAAGGCAGAAGCAAAAACCTCAATTGCAGGTGGGGGGTGGGGATGTTAATTGATCGAAGTGGTGAGCAATCAAAACGGTTGGGAGAGTAAATGTGAAAGGGGCTGCTCGTCTGTATTAGGATGGGGTATAGTGATCCATATACAGAAAGTCCCGTGCGCGTGCACGTGTGCATGTCCGAGTGTGAACGCGAAAGTGTCTTTCAAAAGCATCTCAACACATTAAGATTCGCGAGAGCTAGCGAGGACTGAGAGCGCGAGGCAGAGCGGAAATTGAGAGTGGGAGCGAAAGGTTTTTATTTTTGGAAGGATTGTGTGAGTAAGTTCATGTCTGCAACCGACATGTGAAGGAAGAACCAAACGAAGAAAAGGCAGGTAAGAAAGGGTATGAGAAAATTTAGAAAGATGCTAGTTTTTTCTCTCATAAGAGTAAGGGCCATTTAATGCTAGCTTTTTGCTTGTGAGAGTGTGTAGGTAGTTGCAGCTGTATTTAACGCCATTGTTCAAATATTCACTCTCTCTCTCTCTCTCTCTCTCTCTCTCTCTCTCTCTCTCTCTCTCTCTCTCTCATGGGTATAGGTATGACACTCCCAGACCCCAGTGGCAGGTAGGTAGGCGCAGACCGTTGGGAGCCTTAATGGGGCGGACATATTGAATTTCATGGTATGAGAAGTGGAAGGAGGGCGCGTTTGGAAAGAAAATAGAATGTAGTGATGACATATTGAATTTCATTGTTTGAGAAGTGGAAGGAGAGCGCGTTTGGAAAGAAAATAGAAAGTAGTATTTGACTAAGAAAATCAATTTATTTATTTATTCCTAAACTGAAAGAGTGGAGGGGGGCGGCCCGACTCTAGAAATATTTTCTAGGGTGTTTAAAAAAATCTTAATCTTAAACGAAATTTTTCTAGAAACTATTAAACCAAGCAAAATTGCCGCCGGTAAGTTAGACTATTTTGAAACCGATTCGTAATAGTTTCATAATCAATAAAATTTGGTTCTATCTTTTCAAATATAATTAGTCATACCAACATTCATCTATCTCTCCTTGGCTTAATTAGTTTAACTAATTAGAATTTTTTTTTGTGAAAATGGTGGAATATATTGTTGGAAATTTACGGAATTTCGGGTGAATGAAATCGGGATTTTGGAGGGTCTCCCGAGGCAACCGGTCCCGGGTTCGTTGAATCTGGACGCACCACAATCAATAGACGTATTGATTGTGGGATTCTATAACTCCCGTAACCTTCCTCATGATGGTGTGCATTACTGCCGTAACCTCCCAATTCATTGGCACAATTCAATGGCAGAATTCATTGGCCTATTGATTGCAGCATTGAACCTCCTCTGCCTCCTTCACCCTATAAAAGGAGGCTCACGGATTTGGAGAAGAGACACAAGAAACCACAGCAATTTTCTAAGTTCTGAAATTCGTTCTTTGAGAGAGAGTAGGCAGGCGGTAGTCAGTTCGCCAAGGCAGTCGACGGCGGTGTTCCGGCGGCTTGCGGTCTAGCCGAGCCAACCCTGGGAGAAAGGCGCCGACACAACCTACAACACCCACGGTAGGCGGCGAATATTTCTTAAGGAGACCGTGGTACCACACGGGACTCGGTTCATCCTACGAAGATTTCTGTTTGTATCTCGTATTTTTCCATTTGCATTCTGTAATTCTGTTATGTATTAGTAATTGTTACATTGTGAATGAAATCGTTCTCTGGAATTTTGTATTATGCCGAGAATTTTTCCAACATATATATTTAACAACACATATTCAACTTGAAATGGATCAATAGTTTACACAGTGATCAACTAAAACTCAATAGAATAACATTTTATCATTCTTTCCTTCTCTTGATTTCTTAATTTTTACTAGCATTTATGGTTGTGGGGTATGATGGGTTTTTTTCTTAGGATAACTTGGTGTTTGGTTATGTGCACATCAACTAATTTTGAGAGATCATAAATACACTATTCACTAGTTGTAGCCCACTTGAAGCCAAAGCAAATGTTGTATCGACTAGCCTCAAAGGAGGTGATAGCACCTGAGAGATTTTAAACCTGAATATGAATTAATTGGCTCTTTTATAGGCTGATGAGTGTTCAAACTTTATTGGATTAGGTGTTCAAATCAAAGATACAACAAAAGTACATAGGACTCATATACACCCTAAAAAATCATAGGGTGTTCAATTGAACACCCAAGCTTCAATGTGCCATCGCCTCTAGGGCGACCAAGCGTAGCAGTCCTCTCTTAGGACCCGTGTCGTGCTTCAAAACGGACTAAACAACTATAGCTTCTATCACTCCACCCGAAGCTGGTGGAACACAATTAAGCTCCGCAAAAGGGCAAGATTTGAAGGGGCATCGATCACAACTCGAACCTTATAATTATCACCTAAACCTCTTGCGGGTAAGGTTTGAACTACTAGGCTGCTATCCTTGGTAAATGAAATACCGCCCTATCGTGTTGATCGCCATGTGGTCCTCACATAGAACGATGTTCATCTGATTTGAACTGTTCATTTGGCAAGTCTTGATATTTTAGTTATCCTTGTGAGAGAATAGAGCCATTAGGCCACATCAATAGTTTTCTCATCACAATGTAGAGTATGACAGAACAATAGACAATTGGAATTGTATGGACCGTCAAATTTCTAACTATTCAATTATCTGGAGATAAAAATAATTTGATTTTTTAGCTAATTGAAAATCCGATTAACTTGATTCTTTTATGTTGATAATTTAAATGCTGACACATACAAAATAATAACCACGAGCCATTTCGTTTCTCCTCACATAAGAATTGCATGAGAGGATTCTAGTTCTTTCATAATATGTGAATGAGGATTCTCTCATGAAATCCATATGTGAGGAGAAGTGGGGCTACCACTATCCTGTGTCATTCAGTTTAAATGTCTCAAGTTGTAAATTATTCATGCAAAAAAAAAAATTTAATATTGGAAATTAGTAGGCATCTCAAAAATTACTACTTTTTTTTTTTTTTTTTGTTTAAAAAGAAATGGACCGTCACAATCTAATGGTCCATTTCAAGTCTTATCATTCATTTCTCTCGAATCAAATATAGTTTGACCAAACACTTTATAAAAATTTAGTCCCTACATATCATCCAAGCAATTTTCACTGATTCTATTTATAATTCAAAAACGTACTCCTATAATGTACAATTCAAAACTTAAAATCCGAAAAGTAAATAATTCTCAAACATGCCGTAAGTAATTGGCGTATTCGTATCAAACACACGAACACACCTAAGACATTCGGAAATACCTGAGAACCTCTTTTAATGGTTCATTCCCCTAAAATCTGCTAAGTTCAATGCTAGCTAAAAGCATTGTGCAATACTACTACGGTGCAGGTAGTGTTAATAGGAATGAGGCTACTTTGGGAGGTTTTATTCGGGATTGTCAAGGAAATTGGATTGCTGGATTCCGATGGCAACATGGACTCATGCCTGGATTGCGACCGGGCATCGGGCTTTGAGGGATGGTCTCCAATTCATTATAGATAAGCAGCTCGGTGACGTAAAAATCGAAGTGGACACGACGGATGACACCAATCGAATGACATCGATCATTTGGGACCTATTGCTCGGGACTGTTAAGACCTTCTCCGACATCTGGGTTGACCCTCCAATCAATTATATCATGTGGGAAAGCTTCAAATGTGCCGACATTGTGACTAGATATGCTAAATCTATGCATGTTTTGAATTTTTCTTCACTTTATTAAGATCCAACCATTGGACTGTTGGATGACTCTCGGGGTGTTTCTTATTCCGTACGATGTATCTCTAACTTTCAACGGAAGTTCCTTTTCACCAAAAAAGAGAGAGAGAGAGAGAGAGGTGAATAATGTTTTATTGCTCAATAAGTCTAGGAATCGTCCTACCGAAAAACGGCTGGAACATTTTTGGACACTTGAGGTCATTAACGTATATAATCAAAGTCATAGGGTAACATTTGTAATACTTACAAGTAGCAGGGTCATATTTGTGAAAAAGAACAGAGATGTATTTAGCCATTAAATCGATCAGAATCAAGCACAGCCCAAAACCTAATCTTCGAACGAATCACCGGTTTCAAGCTTTGAACTTTGAGGCCAAAATCGAGCAGGTGCCTCTCTCGCTCTCTCTCTCTCTCTCTCTCTCTCTCTCTCTCTCTCTCGTCGTCCTCGTCGTCGTCGTCGTCTATAACTTCGTCGTCGTCAGATTACTATTAATGTTTTATCATTCTGTTTTGTTGTCAATTTAGGTACTTTTTTTTTGGAAGGGATGGATGCTGCTAATCAAGTGGACCACATACCTCCACCAGAATTCCATGAGTATATCAAGGATCCACTCATCGAACTTAGTCCAACAGACTCGAAAGAACTTTGGCTCATTCAATGGCCAATGAACCAAGTAAGGTTTTTTGGTTCTTTTTGCCCGTCTCTTCCTTTACGAACGCAATTTTACCGTGAGACAACACGATGTTGTGTCAAACAAGGATATTGCCGATGTGGACTAACGGTGGAAAAACCATTAACTTTGTAAATTAGAGAAGTATACCTTTTTACATTGCATTATACTCCTATTGGTTTCTAGGAACATGTAATTCACTCTAGACTTTTAGCCTTCCACACTCCTCATGGGAGAGACAACAGGGGAGAAAGGAGTGTGAGATGCTAGAAAGACTTGTATATTTCAGTTTCCTAATAAAAATATGATGGAGAAATCCATGTATTTACCTACAAAAAAGAGAAAGCCCACAATCCACAAAAGGAAAAATGGCAAGCGTATTTGGTAAACTACCATATCTCTTCTTTTTTGGATAAATAATTGAAGCATAATAGCACAGGCATTCGAGCAATGCGAACCATTTGTATGAAAATCGCAAAAAGGGCCCTATTTTTTATTTATTTTTTTGATAAGTAAAAGATTATATTGCCAAGAAGGCATTAATGGAATGCCACCCATATACAATTGAAGGCCACAAGAAAAAGGCCCTATACACTTGCACTCCTATTTGATTGAAAAAGCTCAAACCAATTTAAGAATTGGTCAAGAGATGGAAAACAAATCATACTTGTCTCAACTAAACAAGTTATTTAACAAAAAACTTAATTGATTCTAGATAAAGGCTTTTCAACCCCTTCAAAGCATCTCAAATTTCTTTCACGCCAAATCACTCACATCAAACAAAGAGGGATCATAGCCCAAACACGCTTCCTTCTTTTTCCCACTCTAGCAACTTTCCAAGCAATTAAGAGTTCCATGACACTACTTGATACAACCCACAGTATCCCAAACCAAGAGAAGATCAAAGCCCAAAGTTCCCACACTACTGGGCAATGAAGGAGGAGGTGATTGACCGTCTCCGCATCCCTTTTGCACATACAACACCAATTTACCAAGATTCTCTGTCTCCGAATCAAGTTATCGATAGAAAGAATCTTGCCTTGAGCCGCACACCAAACAAAGAAACTCGCTTTAAGTGGAGCCGTTGTTTTCCAAATAGCTTGACAGGGAAAGGAGGAATTGCCCCTTCGACATAAAGCTAGATAAAAGGTTTTCACCCGAAAGGCTCTAGATGAAGATAGATTCCACCACATCTCATCCTCCCCTTCTCCTAACCCCCGTACACAGTGCTCTAAATGGTGGCCTAGGCGGCGCCTAGGCGCTAGGCGAAGGGTCAGCACCACGACTATCCCCCTTGGCGTTTTGTTTGGCGGCCAGGGACCCTTGGCGAACTTTGGTGGAGCTTGGCGGCCGGCTAGGCGGAGCTTGGCGGCCGGCTAGGTGGAGCTTGGCAGCCGCCTAGCCGAAGCTTGGCGGCAAAACGATAGCGTGAGAGACGAGAGACAGAGGGAGAGAGTAGAAAGAGAGAGACAAGAGAGGGAGACATACGCGAGAGAGATAGAGATAGAGATAGAGATAGAGATTGAGATTGAGAGACGAGAGAGAGAGAGAGAGATGAGAGAGTGAGAGAGACGAGAGAGAGAGAGAGAGAGACGAGACATACCAGACGACAATCGGTGACTAGCGACGACGATTGGCGTGAAGCAGGTGAACCGACGATGGTGGGTTTCTCGATCGTGGGTTTCTCGATCCTCTCTGGATTTGAAAATGGCGTACTGAATATGTATGTAGTATTATATATATATATATATATATAGAGGAATTTTCAAATGAGGGATCCCTCATTTTTTTAAAATGAGGGACTTTCATTTTCCGATCAAATTTTGAAAATCCGAGCCGCTCAATGTGTGCAGAACGTGATTTTAAGGGTACTCGCGAGAAATCAGCAAAAAAAATGACCGGGAAGGGCTTTATCCGAGCAGTTTTTTTGAACCGTTCAATGAAAACTGCTCGGATGAAGTCCTTTCTGGTCATTTTTTTTGCTGATTTCTCGCTGGGACCCTTAAAATCACGTTCTGATCACTTTGAGCGGCTCGGATCATCGAAATTCAATCAGGAATGGGAGTCCCTCATTTTAAAAAAATGAGGGATCCCTTACCGGAACCTAACTCTATATATATATATATATATATATATATATGTGTGTGTGTGTGTGTGTGTGTGTGTGTTATGGTAAATTACACACCAAGTCCTTTTAGTATATATTAATACCATAATATACATTGAAAACATGAAAAATATCAAAAAAATACCAACAAAAAAAAAAACCCGCCAAACTCCTCGGCGCCGCCTAGGCGCTTGGAGGTGGGTCACCGCCCTACTAGCGCCAAGCGCCATTTAGAACACTGCCCGTACATCATACTCTAGAGAGCAACACCATCAAAGTCGCCTCCTCCTGTACACGCACATCTCTACACAAGCGGATATCCCAAAAAGTAACTCCATTCTGGACATGGAGGTAATTATAAACTTTCGCATCTATGTCGCAAGCTAAAAGATAAATATCCGGAAAAGTTTTCCACAAACATGCTTCCCCACACCATACATGCTCCCAAAACTTGACTCTACACCCGTCACCAACCGCCATACGTGTATTCTTACCAAAAACCTCCCACGCGTTCATAATGCCCCTCCAAAGCGCCACACCATAAGGGATCCTCACATCCAGGGAAGCCCAATCTCCCTACCCACATCCATACTTTGCCACTATTATCTTTACCTTTCACAAGCAAATCTCCAAAGCCATTTGCCCAACAAGGCTTGATTGAATAACTTTAACCTCCTCACACCCAAACCGACCTCTCTCAGGGGAGCGCAAACCTTGTTCCACTCAACTAGATGGTATTTAAACTCTTCCCCTACACCACTCCAAAGAAAGTCTCTTTGTATTTTCTCTAATCTCTTAGCCACAGAAGCTGGAATGACAAATAAAGACATAAAGTAAATGGGCAAGCTAGAAAACGTATTTTTGATTAAGGTCACTCTACCACCTTTGGAATGTATTGCCGCTTCCAACTTGCCAACCTCTTCTGAAATCTTTCTTCAATTGAATCCCACACTGCCTTTGCTTTCTAAGAAGAACCCAATGGCAATCCCAAATACGACACCGGAAGTGCCGCCACCTTACAGCCCAAAACCTAAGCAATATCCCCTGTCTTCAACCACAACGATTGGAATCATCTCCAATTTGCCCAAATTCACCTTGAGACCGGAAACAACGTCGAAGCATAACATGACACACCCAAGGTATTCCATCTGCGTCGGTTCCGCATCACAAAACAACAAAGTATCATCGGCATAGAGAATGTGAGAGACCATCAACCCCATACCATTTACCTGGGCCACCTCAAAACCATGTAAGAAACCGCCCTCAACTACTTTCTGAATCAACCGGCTGGACACTTCCATGACTAAAATAAAGAGAAGCGAGGAGAGAGGATTACCCTGACGTAGACCTCTTGAAGTTTGAAAAAACCCTGCAAGAGTCCCATTCACCATAATAGACATACTGACAGTAGAGATGCAAAATCTTATCCATTTCCCCCATAACTCTCCAAAGCCCATCAGTTGCATAATGTAAATCAGAAAATCCCAATTAACATGATCATACGCTTTTTCAATATCTAGCTTGCAAATAATATCTGGAGTACAACTCTTCAATCTCGAGTCTATGCACTCATTAGCCACCAACACCGCATCGAGAATCTGTCTCCCCTCAACAAAAGCATTTTGGGACTCTCAAACAACCTTGCCCACCACTTTCTTCAAACGAATTGCCAGCACTTTAGCCTACAACTTGTAAGCTCCGCCGAGTAAACTAATAGGTTTAAAATCCTTGATGTCTTCCGCTCCTCCCTTTTTTGGAATCAAAGCTACAAAAGAAGGATACAAAAGAAGGATTCAAACTCCTTTCAAATTCTCCAAACCTCGAAAAATGGTGGAACATACCCAACACTTCTCCTCTCACCACTCCCCAACAACGTTGAAAGAAAGCCAGTGACATACCATCCGGACCTGGCGCTTTGTCTCCATTCAAAGACTTTAAGGCATCTAACACTTCCGTTTCATAACGGTCTTTCCAGCCATGAAGCCTCCTCAACCGAAATAGCATCAAACTCCAAATCGTCAACCCTGGGCGACTCTGCCCTCCTTCCTAAACAAACCGGCATAGAAGTTGGCCACGCCTGCTCTGATCTCGTCATCCTTCTCCAATGTTCTATCCCCAGTTTGAATCTTCCCACGCAAGTGTGTTAAGAGAAATCTATAGAATATAGAAAGTGATCTTGAAAAGGGGAATCTTTTCTTTTTTTTTCCCAACTATGTAAAGTGCTAACAGAAAAGCTCTAAAGCGGTTTAACATATACAAAGAACTTTCAATGCCGTCAGTATGTCCGCCATTTCTTTCCTTCCGAATAATACACATCAAACATAGCAGAATCATCACACCTTTCTCCTCCTCACCAACTATAAGATAAATATCACACTTCTGGATTCACCTTTCTACTTGAACCACGGGAAGACAAAGGACCAAAACTCCCACACATCATTATAGAACGTTGGTTTTCTTCCATGCAAAATCAGCTTGTGTCATGATGCGATGTAGCTGAAACTGATGTACAGTTCCAAATGACTTCCACAGTGGCCACCATAATCTTAGTTAGATTAGAAGGAAATCAGGAGGGCTTTTTTGGTAGTTTCCATTGTTGTTTCTGAAATCTAGCTTAGTCTGTTTTCAAGTTTACTAGATTTGTTCCTGGCATTGCAGGCTCCTGATTTTGATGGGCAAGAACTGACACTGAAGCTTCATCACGATGGATTGTTGGGCAGTTTTGAGGGCTCCTCTGGCAAGTATTAATTTGATAATGCTACTTAGAAGAATGTGTTGTTTTGACACCCATGTCCTTTGTTTGGTGTGATTTCAATCTCTGGTGGTTGCTTGATACAAGCCTAATTAGTTAAATTTATGATATGAGAGTGTTACAAAAAAAAAATTGTGCCATATATGGAGACCGACAATTCAGTATTATTAAGTGCATTGTTGCAAAACTTATATTGTGGTGAAATGTCTTTCGTGATGGCAGGAAAATCATATGATGTGGTCAATTTCAATGCGCAAGATCCAGATGCGACAGTTTTCCTATCATCTGCACTCGAATCACAAATTGGTATGCCCTTGCATTTGATGAGTTTCTTGCCTTTCACTCATTGTCACAGTTGCTTCCTTTTCTTTTGCCTGAATGAATATTTTATCTTAGTGTGTTGATTAACCGTGTCATGGATTTATGGTCCTTTTATGCATTATAGATACCCCCTGGTTTCAATTGAATAGTTTTACTTATGGGCCTAGGTATCCACTGTAAGCCTTTCCTCGTTTGAACCTCGCCCTTCACTTTAAGGCTATATGCCATATGATGAGCTTGAAGAGGATGAAGAGTCATGGTTTTCAAAATAAAGTCAATATATTAGTTGTATAGTTTTGTTAGTGATGTTCTTTACTATTGTCAAAGTGCTTGGGGTTTGTTCTCGCTATTACTGTACGAGGAGCATACTTTTTTCTTCTGTTTTTTTGGGGGGTGAATACAATTTAATGCACTTGTATGATGCTGCTTTATCCTATCCACAGTGGGGAAGATTTCACGCCGCGTGCAACTTATCCATTACCCAGACCCTAGTGAACTGGAGAAACAGAATACCAATAAGCACAAGCAGATGTCTCAGAGATCCTCTGCCACTTCCTTGACCAATTCATCTCATCATCGTGCAACTCCTAGTAAGAGTGTTGGGCCAAAGAGCTCACATTCAGCTGGCACCTCAATGCGTAGTAGCAAATCTAAAAGTAGTAGCAAATCTAAAAGTTCTATGTCGGAGGTAGGGGAGCCATCAGAGCCTCCAAAGAAAAGGCATATTAAAGAGCCAACTGTGTCCAGGGAACAATCCACTCAAGACTCAGGGCGAGCTCATAGTGCAGTCACGTCTACTCATAGTGCAGTCACGTCTTCTGGGTCCGTAGAGCATTCTAATGAAAACATATCAAGGAAGAAAAAGAAACATGTGTAAGGTATGGTCTATGCAAGTGTTCTTTACACCCTCCTTAAACTTGCCAAGCATTTCGAACGATAAAAACAATTGAAAGATTAGCTGTTCTGGGTTCAGATTCCCCAAATTTTGCATTCTGTTGGCTTTTTATATAAGTTGATTGGTTGTCTCTAAAACAATTGGAAAACCGAAATCATCAAATATTTACTTTGTTGAGTTGTGAATCTGGGGCTTTATTAGGAGTCGGTGTGATTTTGTGTACTTAATTTGTGCAGAGGCCTCTCCAATTCGTTGTTTAACTTCACTTATTTTCCTCTTTCATTTCTTTCTGATGTCTGTGGAAGTATTTCTTTCTTTCTGTAGCCATCAGGGCCATGAGAATGCGTTCTGATGCTGTTCACGAGTACTTCTACAGACGTAGTTCTTCATTGTTTGTTTTTTTCTTGTGGGAAAGTTGAGTCATTTTTTCGGTTCCTCATGCCCGAGTAACTTCTATTCCTTAAGACTCACACCTTACATAAAGCAAGTAAATTTTCATATGCAAATCCTGTGTACTGTTTATTGAAATCAGGGGGGTTTCATATAACACTCTAATCAATATAAAGGTGTTTAAATTAATTGTATTTGCTGATAACATGGATCTCAAGTGAGCTTTCATCGAGGTTATCAAGAGGAATGAATTATGATTGTTCAAATAGGATGACTTTGTCATACATCTTGTATGTAACAAAATTATTATTTGTTTGAGTTTATTGGTTTTAACATTTATCTAGTTTGCATGAGTTTTTGGCGGGCAAAATCATTTTCAAATTTAATTTATTCAATGTTTTTTAGGAAAAGTAGAATTCGACCTCTCAATATGTACTTTTGTATTTTGCAAGGTCCATTAAATGAACAGAAAGTCTACACTTACTGTTCAAAATTCACTGCTCCTTCTACTGCTCTCAATCTCACCGTTCTAAAGTATTTTGGATAGTCCGGATTTTAAAAAAAAAAAACTCTTCTCCGGACCATTGATTTGCCAAGATGACGGACGATGAGATATTGAGAGGTGAATGTTAAGCAGTGGGCATAGCACCGTTGTTAAATGACCGCTATAACTAAATACGTGACTCAACTATCCCTCCACTGCTAATTAATATGTTTACTTCATACATCGATCCATCAGCGAAATTTTTCTTTTTTTTTTCTTTCTAGATTTTCATTTCAAAAACTAAATTTCATATGTCGAATTAAAATAATTCTATAAATTTCCCTTTGTTGTTTATTTCAGTTTTTCAGCCCTCAAGTGATGCTATGGAGCACATCTCTCAAACGAAAAAAGAAAGAAAAACTGTTGCTACGACGTGGGAAAAAAAACAAGATCATCAATTTAGATAAACTAGGAATTGATAATTTGATAACCTCACTAAGAGTTGATAATATAATAGTCGTTGTCTACTAGATTCACGGATAATCTCAAATCAGACTTTGACTAGACTTCAATTTAGATAGTTTAAGAATTCAATAAGTTTAATTATCCCACTGAATATTGAAGTGTTGAGAATAAATGATTATCATCCAATGGCTAAAAATGGGGGTACATTTAATTAGTACGTCCAATAACCGGTGGTGTACCAGTACCAGAATTGGCTCTGAATTACCATTCATAGTGTGTGTTTTATTATTTGGTGTGTATTATTGAAGTATATCATATCGTAAGTAAGTAAGCAAGCTAAATTGACTATAAAATCGATTAACTAATTACTTGCAGTATTTCAAAATTGATTAGCGTATATTCCACATATCGATCAGTTTAAGAATTGATTGTTTTGATGTTTGTGATAAATTTCACTTACTCCGTATAATTTTATGGAGAAACCAATTAATATATTTGAAGCTACGGAATCAAATATGAGCTTTTGTTTGCATAGTAATATTTTTGCATTCAAGAATTCAGTATAATCAAACTTACTATATGACTCAAAAAACGATTCATAAGTTTATTGCGTCTCCAGGATCAATTCTGAAATATATGACCAAATTGTGAGCGGATGAAGACTTTGACGACCAATCTATTGTGCAGTAGTGGTGTGCCTCGGTGAGCTGTTTCGAGATATCATAATCATGCATATGATTCGAACTTGTCATTTTATAAAGTTCTTTGAGTACTTTGTTTATTCGGAGAATCAAATATTTGTAGCCCCACATGATCGAGAGAGAATTGTATGACACTTTAGTCTCTGAATTTTACTAATCTTTTTATGTTTTATAATAAATATTGTTTGATCATGTGATTATCGATATCTGTTCGATTTTTTTCGTACAATTAAAGTGGTCAACAATTTTGAAAACTGAATATTCGCGAAGATCATAGCCTCGCGCAAGCGCACGGGCAAATCGGAGAATGACATGCTGCAGTCCTTCATGGACTCGAGGTACAAAGACGGCCGCCAGACGACTGAGTCTGAGGTCACTGGATTGCTAATTGCTGCTCTCTTTGCCGGGCAGAACACCAGTTCCATAACCGCCGCCTGGACCGGGGCCTACCTCCTTAGCAACAAGAAGTACCTGGCATCTGTGCTGGATGAGCAGAGGAATCTGGTGAAAAAGCACGGGAGCAGCATCGATCACGATATCGGTCTTCCATATTTGTCGTTTTTTTCGTTTGTTTTGTCGCTCAAATTCATTTGCCTTAGCAATGTTCTTTTTGAATTGTACATGATATCTTGCCTCATGCTGTTTAAGTTTGAGGAAAATCTCGAATTTGGATCTCAAATTGACGGGTTTAGCGTCTATCATTTGTAATGTTGGTAGTTTGGCGCACCTCGGTTGGGTTTTATTTTTCCAAGCCATTGGCTACCTTTTGTAGAGGAGGCAACTTAGTAGGTCCAGAACCATTTTTTTACCTACTGGACCTGTAACCACACAAAATGCTTCATCATCCTGGTGACGAGGCAGAAATTCAAGGGTAAACTGAGGCTTTCAACTCGGCATCGTACGGCAAATTGAACAGCAACGGTACCATTGCTATCAGTGGCACAGGGACACCTACTTTTTTTTTTTTTTTTGAATGGCAAAAAAGGGATATATTATTAAAAAAGAAAAACAAGCACCAAGGATTGACAAGAAGACAATCCGAACAACGCCCAACAGGGCCACCCAAAAGGATCCGACGAAAACCAAAACCCCCACACACCCACAAACAAAAACACCAAGTCCACAGGAACCCCACCCAACCAAAGACCAAGACACACCCCACCAAGGTCCCACCCCGAAGAAGCAAAGCCACCCCGGATTATGAGGCAAAGAGAAATCTATGCAACCCAGAACAGCATACAATGCTAACAGGGACATCTACTTAAAACACTAAACATTACCAAATTATCAGAACTCAAACTTTGAATGTAACAATTTTATCATGTACAGTCTATTATTTTGCTAGAGTATTGTGTTTGAAAAGAGAACAGAAGCGAAATACTAGTAGTGATTAGAAAGTTAAGTGATGTCTACTTGAAAACGGTGAAGGTTCGAGGACTTGTAAGTGCATGAAAATATAATGATGTGTACATACATAAAGTCATAACTAAGAGGGAGCTCGGTCTATGGAGCTTCAATGTGATTTGGTCATGAACGTGCCAACCAAGAGAGAGATCGGTCTATGGAGCTTCAATGTGTATACATAAAGTAATGGTGACATGGTGTGGAAACCAAAAGTTTATAGTTTCCTAGAAATTCAAATGGTTGCATACGTTGGAGCTAGAAGTTGAATAGGACATGCAAATCGGTCACGGTGAGATTGAGTTCCTAGAGATGAGTCGAGGTGGACTCTGGCAAGTCAACTTTCATAACCAAATCCAGTTGGGTAATGTCTATTGAATTCAAGGATAACAAGTTGCAGAAGGTTAGTTTCCTCTACGGTGAGGCCAGTACGCTTCAAATTCACTTTACGCATGCAGGAAGGTGATTTACTGTTGGCGTGCTCTCGAATTCAATCTGATGAACAGGAAGCCCTGCACATTGCATTCGTTAATGCTCTCGAATTCAAGAGACATGACCATTTCTTATGGTTGTTTACTAGAGACACAACCTTTCATACAAGGGTGCTTGTAAGACTATAAATAGGCCATTTGTAAAGTTTGATGAACCGGAAAATTCCATACTGAATTGCTCTCTTTCTCTACACATTCTCCTCCTAGAAATGGAAATAGGGTATCAGTTCTTGGTTTTACATTTGCTTAGCGGATATTCTGTCTATCTTCGTTTGTGCAAACGCAAACAGAAAGAACCTAGAGTTCGGATTCGATTTATCTTAAAGGCGGATTTGTTGTAACCCGGTGCATACCTTCTAGTGGGGGCAAATACTATCTTTAGAAAAACGTTCTCCAACATGACTCGAATGCTTCTACCGTTCCAATTTTGAAGAGACGATCTCATTACTTCCATCATTTTGAAGACCGGATTTCCAACACCCTAAAGTCAGATGGTCCAAAGTTGAGGAAGTCAGGGTAGCACGAAAGCAGGGGAGAGACGAGTCCCGGGATTTTGTGAAAATACGTTGGTACTTTTCACCACAGTCAAGATTTACTACTTCGTTTCGCAGAGCTTCTAAGAAACTTTGCATCAGAATTGGTGGTTCTGATCGAGAAGAGGAGGTTGATGCGCAAGCATCAAACAGTGTGATGGCATTATACGAAACTTGGAGAAAGTACTGGTTTTTGTTTGTTAAAATATCATTTGGCGTTCGCAGGATTGTGATGCGTGCATGTATTGTTATTACCTCTTCATGATCGATCTCAGCGCGTAACTGATCAGGGAATGCGCGCAGTTCCTTCTATTTTGTGCTTTTCAAATGAATTCCGCTTCTACTTATGGTTCTTGATCACTACTGCAGCTCGATACACATGAGATGTCTGCATTGTATTGTCGTGATCGTTCTAGATATTTAAGTATTATCAGGTCCAAATTGTTGATACGGCTTATTAATTACCTTGTAAATGTTTTTGGTACTCAGTTGCTACTAAATCCTTCATCTGCAATCTAGAATGTTGGATCTTGTGGAGGGTTTCAACATAAAATTAATTGTCAATCAGTTGAGTAGCCTCTAGAATATATATCAAATGATAGATATGGGATAAAATCATGAAATAGAATATGAACACTGGATCTGAAACTCGATTTCAATGATCATCGCAAAAATTGCGACTTAGAATATGAACACTGGATCTCAAACTAAATGTAAAGGCGATGGAAATGCTACCCATTAACAAAATCTTCTAAATTTGTCTTTACCTTTTCTTTTCTTTCGTTTTTATTATCAGAAAATTGGTCTTTTCTTTCACTCACCCTTGTTTTACCCTACCTTGCTAATCCTAGTGAAGCTGAACAGTAATTTGTGCCCAAACAGTGCAGAAATAACTTGGACCTTCTTCATGTTTCCATTTTCTCTTTGGGCGGAGGAGTATAGCTAAAGTAGTGAGGTGAGCTGTAAACTCAGACATCCTCAGTTCGAAACTTGACAATTTCTTGGAGTCAGGCTGTAAGAGAGAAATTTCTCATGAATGCCTTAGTCTCGGCATGAATGGTTTACCTTTGACCGGACCAGAGAGAGTAGTAGTTGAAGTGTGCATAAGCTGGTCCAGATACCCTAACCGTCGAATAAAAAAACCTACTAGTAGCTAGCTACTCAAAACTGTGTGCTACTTGGCAAATAAAAAAAAACAGGTAGCGATACTCAAAATTGTGTGCTGCTTATGGGGGGTTCTTGCTTAATTAATTAAGGCACTAATTAATTGAACATTAATTTGTTTCCAATTCCAATGCCATTCTGGATCTAAGACATTTTGTGGGTACAGTCGCAAAAAAGGGTTAATCTTTCCATGTGAACTTAGTACTGCTAGTCCACGGAGGCGGGGGGCTGCTGCCCCCTTTGCTGCTGCCCGGGTTTTCGGGCCCACTCCGGTCTCGCTCCGATAATCGAAAACGTTCACTTTGTAGAACTCCTCGAGTAGAACAACCATGCCAAAAATCAGCTTGATTGGATATCATTAAGTGCCTGATCGGAGCCCATATAACTCTCGGTCCATGGGTTACAATGGATTTGATCCAGTGTTTCGGATCCATTCTTTTTAAGATAAAAAGGTTCCGATTAAGTACTTAATGATATCCAATCAAGCTGATTTTTGACATGGTTGTTCTACTCGACGAGGTCTACAAAGTGAACGTTTCCGATCATCGGAGCGAGACCAGAGTGGACCCGAAAACCCCGGGCAGCAGCGTCGGGCAGCAGCAAGGGGGCAGCAGCCCCCCCCCCCCCAGTGGACCTAGTCCTCGTGGATACATGATTATTTTTGCAGACAAAATAAAATAAAGGGTGCTGACACAGCATATATGCCTGTGCCGCCAACAGCTTACAAAATTAATGTATCATTTGTTTAACATAGTAACACAGACAGACACGACTCGCTTATTACTACTAGTATATTTATATGCACCAAAAAAAATGCTCTCTCACTACCTTACTGAGGCTCTGTTCAGAAAGACCCTTTAAAAAATAAGGTATTAATTTGTAATTTTTAAGCTTAAAAATAATAGGCTTACTAAAATTAAAAAATGTGCAATATAGATTTTGTTTGATAGTTTTCATCACGATCTATCAAATTCGGCAAAAAAAAAAAAATTAAAACATTATTTTCGTAAATTTATAATTTTTAAACTTGAAAATGTCCTTTTTTTTAAGTACTTATTTGCTATTTGGGTTTCTGAAACAGGGCCTGAGTCATTTATAAGTTTTTGAATGAGTAATCCAAGAGTTTAGTTCACGGAGTTTTTTTGCCCAATGAGTAAGTTTAATTCATTGAGTTGGAGGTATTTCTGGTAGTAAAAAATTTGTAAATTTTTATTTGTGGTTGAAAAGTTGTTAAGTGTTTCTGGTAGTAAATAAATTGTTAATGGATTTGTGAGTAGAGTTACTATAGCAAAAAAGTTTTTGTTGATAATTTTTTTATTAGTAGAAACGATATAGTAAAATGCGTTAAGCTTTTAGTATTGTTTGTTAGTGAAAACACCCCGTGAATGGGCTCATCCTAAGGAAAAGGAATTACCACGAGATTGTAGTGTGCTTCGGCAAGGTGTTTTAGCCCCGTTTGTTGTACCTGTTAGTTAAGCCATGGGATTGGATTGTCAATCCTATGGGTTCCTAATCTCTTGTTTGTTATTAACTCAAAACAAGTTCGGACTACTAATCCTATGGACTACTAATCCGGCCAAATAGGGGTATTAGTAATATATACCGCCGTAGACATGGTATTCATGATAATCCTATCTCATGGGACTAAATTATGTCGACCAAATTGCTCTCATTTGATTCTATGCCTATCTTAGGGCTCGTTAAGGAGAGATCTAGAGCCAAAAAGTAATTATGACACTTTTAGATAAAATGATCACAAAATATGGTCTCATATTTTTTGAGAGTGGAATAAGTGATCACTTAATATATGTTGAGATCTCTTCACCCATTGTCCATTAATTTTGAGTTGAATATAAAATTTCCATATGATATCAGAGCGACACCTATCCTGCACCCATTTTAAAAATTCACAATCCACGTATATATTGATCACTGACAAGAGCCGGCCTGGAGTTGCCCACGGATATACGAATATACTCGTACGCATGCATACTTAACAAAGTGCGCAAACTTGGACTCCACTCCCCTCTGGAGATCTCTCTCTCTCTCTCTCTCTCTCTCTCTCTCTCTCTCTCAGCTACGTACGTCACTCTTCTCCCCAACTCCAAGCTACACAATTTTTTTTATTAAAATCTTACTCATTCTCCCACTCCTTCTATAAACATGCAAGAACATTCACTTGCTTTACTCGAGTCATTTTTGGATGTCCAAAGAATATTCTTAGACTTTTGATTCATCAAATTGGTCCTGAATGGGCTCACCCAAAAAGGAAGAAGATAAAGTTGATGCCATCCTACATTGTGCGAATAAAAAGGTTTTTTTTTTTTTTCACTTCCTTTGACAGAATTGGAAAGGTCATATTCACTTTTTGTATTGGACCATATTCAGGTATTGATCGAAACTCTCTGCATTTTAAAACTCCTTGAATATTTATGAATCCCAAGCGGTTGTCTTAATAGTTAAGGTCTCGGATTTAGAGGTTTGCTCTCTTTTAAAATTTTCGAAATTTCTGATCAGATTCTATCAACTCTTGTGGAACTTGAGATCCTTATCAAACGGATTAACGTGTATTTAGTCTGCCCCGATGAGGCATTTGGAGATACCATCACTACGTACACTTTGAACCTGTCATTTTAAAGAGTTTTCTGAACACTTATCAATACAGAATCATGTTAATCGAATGTTTATAACCACATGATTGAGAGAAAATTATCTTAATAGAACAAACTATATAACCATTCGTTATCTAAAAACATATGTCGTCAGATCATGTACATCAATATTTGATCAAATCAATGTATTTACTATTACGTGCTTGGCAACTCTGTAAGATGAACTATTCAAATGGTGATAATAATGTAGGACGATGAAAGCCGGCGGTGACTCGTGAGGTGAGATCCATACGAATGTACAAGTACATAAGCGCATACATACACTTAGGGTGAGTTTTGGGTCAAACTTTCCAAAGTATTCGGGTCAAATTTTGATCCAAGTTTTGGGTCCTTCTTCGTCGTTTTTATATGAAGTTTTTTAGCTTTGATTTATGATTTTATACTTTTTCAATAATATTCAAATCAAATACTATTATATACAAAATAAAAATTTTAAAATTTAGGGTTTCTTTGGTCCAACTAGATAATGACAACCAAGTTGTTAGGTAACGGCTAAATAGAGCAACCAGATGCTAGATAACGGTTAAAAGATTGCCAGATAACACTAGGTAACGGCTAAAAGGCACTAGGTAATAGCTAAAAAATCACTGGTGAAACATAGGACGATGTACATAAATTAGTCCAAAGAGAATCGAGAAAACAAATAGATTTTTGGTAAAATTATAAAACAATAAATCTCAACTCGTGTATCTCAAAATAAAATAAAGTGTTATCATCACGTAATATGTTGACCACAAATGTGTGATTTTAAAAGGCTGAGAGCAAATGAGAGCCGGCCGTGACTCTGAGGTGCGTATGAATGGGGCCGGCTATTCGCAGTCACGTATTTTCTCCCATAGTCCGTTAAAAATTTTCAATTAGACTCGACAGTTAGTTACCGAAATTGAGATACATTTTCAGCATCCAATTACCGAAATATGATATTTTTTTCAACAGCTATTTACCGAAAATGCA
This sequence comes from Rhododendron mucronatum var. ripense, assembly GCA_019656295.1. NCBI lineage: Eukaryota > Viridiplantae > Streptophyta > Magnoliopsida > Ericales > Ericaceae > Rhododendron > Rhododendron mucronatum. Next base: position 1,200,523 of record BPLT01000039.1, on the reverse strand, counting down.
TGTTTGGCAGTTTTCTACCGAAAATTGAATATATTTTCGACATGTAGTTACCGAAATATAATCTTATTTTCAACAGCTATTTACCGAAATGTTATTTATGATTTTCAACAACCACTTACCGAAATATAGTGGGCTATGGGAGAAAATACGTGGCTGCGAATAGCCGCGCCCGTATGAATACACTGTATCCAACGAGAGTTCATTTTCAGTTTGGGAAAAATTCAAAAAAAACCCCTGAACTTTGAACCCAATGTCAAACAGGCACCTGAACTTAAATAAACTTCAATTGAACACCTGAACTTTCACTCCGTTATTCAATTTACCCCCTTCCGTCTCAATCCGCGACGTTCCTAACGGCAACCGCTGAGTTGGACACTAACAGACACAACAAAACATTAGAGGGAGAAATTGAAGGGAAACAACAGTGATCTGGCACCTTTTTAAGGCCTCGTTCGGCTAAATAAGTCTACTGGCTTATTTTTTGTCCTTATTCAAATTTTTTTTTGTCATTTTTTGGGGATTATTGCATCGTCATGAAAAGAGGAATCTAAAAAGTAACAAATTACAATCAAAACCTACTTTTTTTTAATAAAAAAATAAGTCAATAAGCCAATTTTTTCGTCTTTATTAAAAAAATGGATTTCGATCATAATTTTTTACTTTTTGATTCCTTTCGTTATGACGATGCAATAATCTCCAAAAAATTGACGAAAAACTAACAAATATGGAAAAAAAAAAGTTGAATAAAGACAAAAAAATAAGCCAATAGGCTTATTTAGCCGAACGAGGCCTTAAAAAGGTGCCAGATCACTGTTGTTTCCTTCCAATTTCTCCCTCTAACGTTTTGTTCTGTCTATTAGTGTCCAGCTCAGCGGTTGCAGTTAGGAAAGTCACGGATTGAGACGGCAAGGGGTAAATTGAATAACGGAGCGAAAGTTCAGGTGTTCAATTGAAGTTTATTTAAGTCCAGGTGCCTATTTGACATTGGGTTCAAAGTTCATGGGTTTTTTTGAATTTTTCCCTTTTCAGTTTCGTAGTGTCCAGTTTGATCTAGTTTTGGATTTGGGCTGGGCTATTCGCAGCTACGTATTTTCTCCCATAGCCCACTCTATTTCGGTAAGTGATTGTTGAAAATCATAAATAACATTTCGGTAAATAGCTGTTGAAAATAAAATTATATTTCGGTAACTACATGTCGAAAATATATTCAACTTTCGGTAAACAACTGCCAAACATGCATTTTCGGGCATTTTCGGTAAATAGCTGTTGAAAAAAATATCATATTTCGGTAATTTGTTGTTGAAAATGTATCTTAATTTCGGTAACTAGCTGTCGAGTCTAATTGAAAATTTTTAACGGGCTGTGGGAGAAAATACGTGGCTGCGAATAGCCGCGCCCTTGGATTTTGATGAGCCCCTCCCGGATCCATAATAATAATTTGAATTATTTATTTTATAGAGTTTGTTGAGAACTTTATTCACATAAAAGTTTATCTTGTTCGAACATCGATAGATATACGAACGAACAGAATTATACAAGAAAAATGGACCATTTTAAGTGGGAATTGATATTCGCGCCCCCTTTTTTGATCAAGTGCTCCACTTTCAATGTTAGGTTACTAATAATTTCATGAACAAAGTGGAGCGCCTGCATCAAAAAAGAGGTGCAAATATCAATTTCCTTTTAAGTATAAAATTATATTTTGTCATCTTATTTTCCTTGTGCAAATCCATTTTGTTTTGTACATCTATTGATATTCGATCAAGCTAAATTTTTACATCAACAATGTACTCGGCGAATTCTACAAAATGGACGATTTCGATCACTGTTGTTAGCTTGGAAGTGGCCCACAAAGACACAAAACTGGACCTGGACCCAATATATACGTACATATCCATGTATGCGGTTAGCAACGTGGACTCCACTCTGGAGCTGTCGCTCGCTCTTGGCGCTTTCTGAGACTGATCTAGTATCTCTCTCTCTCTCTCTCTCTCTCTCTCTGTTCTCTCTCTCCACCACCCTCTTCTTCTCCAAATCAGTTCCGCCACTCTTCTTCCCCACTCCAATTTCACCGGCCCTAAACTTCACATCTTCTCCTTTAAAACGCTACTTCTCCCCCTCCATTTCACACCCATTTCACCCTCCACTCACTCAACTCCTCAGATCTAGAATACCCACCTTCCAATTTTCACAAGAAGATGGAATTCAACGACAAGCTACTGAACGTGGGCCTCGTAATCCTTGCAACCCTCGCCGTCGCAAAACTCATCTCCGCATTCCTAAACCCTAAAAGAATCCGCCTCCCTCCGGTCATCGCGTCGTGGCCGGTCCTGGGCGGCCTGGCCCGGTTCCTGAAGGGACCGGTGCAGATGCTCAGGGAAGAGTACCCCAAGCTGGGGAGCGTGTTCACGCTGAGCCTGCTGAACAAGAAGATCACGTTCTTCATCGGGCCGGATGTGTCGACCCACTTCTTCAAGGCCTCCGAGTCGGATCTGAGCCAGCAGGAGATGTACCAGTTCAACGTGCCCACGTTCGGTCCCGGCGTGGTGTTCGATGTGGATTATAGTGTGAGGCAGGAGCAGTTCCGGTTCTTTACTGAGTCCTTGAGGGTGAACAAGTTGAAGGGTTATGTGGATCAGATGGTCATGGAGGCTCAGGTACTTGATTTTTGTGCTTTTTGATAGTGTTCTAAAAGTCGGACGCCTAGGCCGACTAGTCCGTGCCTAGGCGTCGGGTGGGGGTCCAACGCCGCCTAGGCGACCCACGAATTAATCAATGCCTAGGCGCTAGCGCCCCTTTTCTGCCTGACTAGCGTCTAGCAATTTTTAGAACATTACAGTTTTGTTATGTTGGGCTTGGTGTAGATTGTTGGATTTGTAATGATTATGGTCTCGAGCAAACCACTTAATGGAGTGGGGTCTACAGCATATTTTGATGATAGATAGGATGATTCGAACGGCTCATTTGATCAGTCGCTCATGCGCATTAGTCATGCAAAAAAATAAGATTGACCGGACATAAGCAGCAATCTTAAATGTTAATTTTTTTTTAGAAAAAATTGAATCGTTCACATTCTTCCAGTTAATTGATCGTTTTGAATCGGGTACTTACTGATATTCGATAAATTTGACTATTTTGCGTAAATGATTTACTTGTCTTGAGTTACAAAATGAACAGATCAGACTGTTGGATTTGTAATGATTATGGTCTCGACCACACCACTTAATAAAATGGGTACCACAACATATTTTGATGATTTGCAAACCGTTCATTTGGAAGGTCTTGACATGCACATTACTTGTGCAAAAAAATTAGATTGACCGGACATTAGGAGCAATTTTAAAATTTTAGATTTTTCTTGAGGAAAATTAATCTTTCGCTTTCTTCCTGTTAATCAATTGATTTGACTCAGGTACTTGTTCATATTCGACCGATCTGATTTGTTTACATGAATGATTTTCTTGTCTTGAGCTACACAATGAACGGATCAGAATGTGAAAATAGATTGTGGGATTGTGAAAATAGACTGTGGGACTCCCTGCTATTGGGTGGTTTGTTTGAGAGGTGTGATTGAACTTCATTTGATTTGTTTAGAGACCCTTTTGATGGTGACTTGGTGAGAGAGGAGGAAAAAGGAAAAGAAAGGAGAAAATCCTTTTACTTACTAGTTACTAGGTTTGATGAGAAACCATAACCCTTTTTTCTTCTCTCCATTTTTCACAATGTAAATGACCTTGAATGCTTCCCGGCATGAGGAAAATACTTGGTTAGATCATAAACTGAACTTTTCTCCTCAAATTAGTGCAAAATTTTACAATAGACCCTAAAGTCTACCTCCATTTCTTAGATAACACCAGCAAAAGTGAGATCTAAGGAAATGACAACATAAAATAGAAGAATTGCATGCAAGTAAAATGAACTGAAATTGGATGGATGTAGTTAACCCTATTAATTCCCCCTTTGGATTCCCAGGAAATGTAATTCTCCATAGTCTTTTTTGTCAGGAATTCTCCATAGTCTTTTTTGTCAGGATTCATGTTGGAGATTCGTTGAAAGAAAAGAAAACCTGAGGTGACTTTTGTGTTCCAGTGCCTTTTTGAATCCACTTTGTTCTTATCGTAAGGACCATAACATGCTAAAGAGTTATAATATTTGCTTTTGTCTCAATCTGCCGGCATTAATTTTAGCCTTCTAGTGAACTTTTTTTGCAGAGAAAACACACAACCTGGAATGTTTTTTAGCTCAAGTGGATGGTTGCAGATACTTAGGACTGAGTCGGTTCACAAAAAAATTCAAACCTTTTTATAAGTGGGAAATAGATGTGCATTAATTTGTATTCCTTTCATTACAAACTGCAACTGTAAGATCCTGGCTGCCAATGCCGAAGCCCTGTGCTGTACTGGTAGTTCACTCAATTTTTCTACCTTCCATAGTTGCCAAACACATTATATTTTCACTTAAGAGTGCAAATTTGATTGCTATGTCCTAGTTTGGACCTGATTAATGAGTATGTCATAGTACATATAATATGTTTATATCCTAGTTAGGCACCTAAACTAGCCAAGAGATGGGATTCCCAAGCTTGATTCATTGACTCGCTTGGGGTCATTGAATGAGCTTCAACTTAAGCCCATTGTTGGTCCATTATTTTTATGGCTTGATCTTTAGGATAACCTTGACATGTTTACAGCTTGTTGGCAGGTTATATTCCTCTGTCTTTATGTTTTGCGGCCTATTTGCTTTAGCTTGTTTTCTAGTCTCAGGGGTTATTTAGGACCTGAGTTAGGTGTTTTGTTCCTTTCTTTTGCTCTTCATCTGTACTCTGGGGTCAAGGCTATGCTCTTGCTCTTGTTCTGTTTTTTTGTAATTTCCTGTAAATTTAACGTGCCAAATATATGGTACATCAATCTTCTGGTTTAGAGCAACTAGCAAGTGAACCAATAACTGAATTGATTTGTATCCAAGCTTGAGTAGCTTTGTCTATATTACCACCCTGCTTAGCAATCCTCAGGACAAAGGCATTCTTTTCGTGTGATCGAATTCGTTTGATGTTAGTACCTATTATACTAGATTATTTTGAGAGAAGTGCCTCCTTAAATCATATATCTTTAAAATGATGTTCCCAAAATTTTGGCTTCTTCCTATGTCAATCTGTAAAAGATTGCAGACCCTTTGGTCATTGTATTAACGTGAGCTGAAACTGCGCAGGAATACTTCTCAAAATGGGGAGATAGTGGTGAGGTGGACTTAAAATACGAGTTGGAGCATCTAATCATCTTGACAGCAAGTAGATGTCTACTCGGTGAGGAAGTACGAAATAAGCTCTTTGAAGACGTGTCTGCTCTCTTCCATGATCTAGACAGCGGGATGCTCCCCATTAGTGTTATATTCCCTTACCTCCCCATCCCAGCCCACCGCCGCCGTGACCAGGCCCGCCAGAAGCTTGCGGATATCTTTGCAAAAATCATAGCTCAACGCAAACGCACCGGCAAATCAGAGAACGACATGTTGCAGTCCTTCATGGACTCAAAGTACAAAGACGGTCGCCAAACTACTGAGTCTGAGGTCACTGGATTGCTAATTGCTGCGCTCTTTGCTGGGCAGCACACCAGTTCCATCACCTCCACCTGGACTGGGGCCTACCTCCTTAGTAATAAGAAGTACATGTCGTCTGTGTTGGATGAGCAGAAGAATCTGATGAAAAAACATGGGAACAATGTCGATCACGATATCTTGTCTGAGATGGACGTATTGTATAGGTGTATCAAGGAAGCATTGAGACTCCACCCTCCTCTGATACTGCTTTTGCGTACCTCCCACAGTGACTTTAGTGTGAAAACTAGGGAAGGGAAGGAGTATGATATACCAAAGGGCCACATTGTTGCCACATCACCTGCTTTCGCTAATCGTCTCCCTCATATTTACAAGGATCCAGACACGTTTGACCCTGACAGATTTGCTCCCGGTAGAGAAGAAGACAAAGTAGCTGGGGCTTTTTCGTACATCGCTTTTGGTGGTGGCAGACATGGGTGTCTAGGGGAGCCGTTTGCTTATCTGCAAATAAAGGCGATTTGGAGCCATTTGCTGAGGAACTTTGAGCTGGAACTGGTCTCACCTTTTCCAGAGATTGACTGGAATGCCATGGTCGTGGGTGTGAAAGGAAAGGTTATGGTGCGGTACAAGCGCCGTGAACTTCCTATTAACTAACTGTGAGCGGGAAAACCTTGCTTTACTATCTCCATGGGTGAGGCAAGTTTAAATTGCTCACTTGTTCTCTTAGGTATCGGTTTTCAATTTTGTTGTTCTAGTTTGTGTTTTCACTTTTGACTCTACTCTATTTGTGCCTAAAGCTTTTAGTAATGTTCTTTCTGAATTGTGATATCTTATATCCGTCCTTTATTCATGATGTTGGTAATTTTGCGCACCTTGATTTGGTTTTTATTCTCCAAGCCATTCAGATTTTGTCTGGTACTTGGTTTCCATTCGGGTGTGATGTTCTTAAAGCAAATTGGCAAGTTTTTGTAGAGGGCAACTTTTAGTAGGCCCAGTACCATTTTCACATACTGTAACTGAAACCTCACAAGCTGCTTCATCATCCTGGTAAATTTGTATTGAAGCAGAAATTCTTTTGAAGGGTAATCCAAGGCTTTCAACGCGGCCCAGCAGAAAAGCCAAGAGTTCCATTGCAACCAGTGGGACAGATATGCCTAACGACTTCACGGCAACCAATGCGTGATGGCAATAGCTCCAAGAGCCAGAAGTATGATTTGTGGCCTGCACTCAAGGTTTCTAACACACACAGAGGGAGGGAGAATTATGTTCTTTATTTGTCCTGTTCTTTTACACAGAAATTTCGAGTGTAAGACGTGACGGGTACTTTCATTTCGAATGTGCCATCATATAGTTCTACTGATCTGCAAAGCCCGACCTTTACATATATACAGGCCATGCAATCTACTAATACTCGCAGCTACCATGCATGTTTTTACAATCCTAATATTCAACTGCTACAATGTTTTCACAACTCAGACCACTGCATTAACCAATTTTGTGTGATCACAGTTGTTTCATATTCCACCTTTGAGAAGGCTACTTTCGCGAAGGCAAAATCACGGAAAGCATAAGATCACCCTGTCTGTCAGCTCAAAACATAAAGTCTTGTTAGATTACCTTCATAACATCTAGCACTCAAAAACAAGAGTTCTTTGCCATTCAGCTCAAACTTGAAGTTGCAGAAGATAAGAGTAGAGTTGATTCTGCCATCTGGGGGCATAACAACTTGATCAACATAAAAGACATTAGAAGACGACCGGCGAGTTTTCGGAGTCTTGGATCAGTCGCAGTGTTAAGTTTTGTTGACTATTGTAGGAATTAGACAAACACGAAATAGGTACAAACACAAAGTAGGTTAGGATCGGAAGAAAGATAAAGGCAGACACAAGTAAGATTATTAGAACACTGGCTTTTCTAAAAACTTGGATTTTACAATAAGGGGGTGCCTCCTTTTATAGGTGTAAAGAGGCTGCTTACATCATTAGTTACTTCATACAAACAGTACTTATACATAATTGGTGACAAACAGTACTACACCAATTATTAATGTTATTTCATACAAATAGTACCTATACATAATTGGTGACAAACAGTACTACACCAATTATTATTGCACACCACACCTGCCATAATTATTATTACGTAAACTTTCTTAACACATACTACTTTACACATAATAGTATGCATCATCTCTAACAACAGTACAAGCCAATTATTTCACCCCCTCTCGGAAAAGAGGACAACACTACCGCACTTTATATTACATCACACAAAACTACTTCCATTGAGAAGTTGAACGATTACACATAAGGCACAACATTCTAGGAAGAGAGTAATCCTTCTTTTGCTTGACGGTCAGAAATCGAGCCTAGAAGCCTGATTCTTGACCCACCAACCAACCTCGTGCTTGGGAGGTCTGGTCTCTCGTTGGGTTCAACAGTTGTGCTCCATTTAACATTCTTGAGAGATTCATCCAAGCAGTGGCAGAATCAGAGGACGTTGCACCAAAAGGGCAAAACCCGACCCAAAGAGTCAAAACCTAACCCTAGTAAACAAGCAAATCAGTCACCGCCACCACCCGAAAGCCCAGCCGCTGCCACGGTGCCACCTCAACCACTAGCAGCAACCGGCCACTAAGCAAGACGACCATCGTGCCCATGTACAGAGTACAGACCCCTCAAGACGATGGCACCAGCGGCCCGCACCGCTACGATTCCCACAAGATACCGGACCCCAAGTCAAGCCAGCCAAGAAACCGCCAAACCGGTCCTCACAAACGGTTGAGATCCGGCACCTGAGCATATCCCTACGCCGCCGTAGACCCCTGCCCCAAATGGAAGTTGCTAAATCTTGTTCGACTTTACACTACCGTGCACTCCCACTCATTGCTCTAAAAATTTGTACTTGGCCATTCAAACAGAAAAACTTCGTAACTCATTCCAATGTGTAATCCACACACACGAGCAAGCAAAGTACAAATCAGAAAAGAAATCCGTTGGCCTAACTAACTGGTGGGCTTTACTGCTATCCACAAACGCTCGAGTTCATCAGGGAAAAAAAATGGTAGGGCATAATTTACAAGAAAAGCCATAAAATTCACAAGGAGATCGATCATCAAAAGTACTGGACTTGTACGAAATGGAAAGATGTCTCCTTCAAAATATGAAGTGCATCAGGGGCGTTTACACAGCATTGTCATCCTCTCTCCAGCATTGGCCTGACGCTTCTGAAAGAATACTAGTGATTCACCACAGAATTAAATTGTTTTGAGGCAGCTATATATGCTCACACAGTCGATATCCCCTTTGTGAATATGCATACTCGTACATAGACGTACAAAAACTTTAGAGAAATGAAGCACCAAATATATCGCATCTTACCGACACTTGCTCCTTCTTTTCCGAAACCGTTGCCATCTTTTGCTTGATCCTCGCCATCTCTTTGAAAATACGAAGCAAAGTCATCTAAGACAACACATAACAGTACTGAAATCGACAGTTACGGACGCGAAATCACAAATTGCACTTAGCATCTCTACTATTCAAAAAGTTTACCTTTGCGGTTTTCCAGGTGGTCATGAACTACAACACGGTTATAGAAAACTTAGTAGCAGGATCCTTTTGCGCTCCCAAGACGGGAGCTAAAATCGGCGCTCCCAAGATGGGAGTTTGACAGGAGCTCGCTCCCAACTAAGATGGGAGCTTATTGAGCAGTTAGGGCAGCTATTCTCTTACTTTTAAGGTACTAAGCTGTCTGTTACCTCAAGTTTAAACAACTCACATCTCCTTCAATTGAATTGGAAACTACATGCTTGGGTTCTGTTATGTTGTAAACTCTCCTCCTAAGGTTCCCAATGGTTGATAAATTTTCTAACCATGGGTTACTAGAACCACGATCCTTGCCCGAAACACAGTTCAATTGGAGCTTAACTTTCATTTTCATTTTCAATTTGTTCTATGTTCTATGTTCTCTCTAAACACACAAAGATATAGTATACATTTATGAAGGGAGAAGGGAGAAGGGAGAGAGATGGCTGAATTTGTGGATGGAGAGAGAGAGATAGAGTTACGTCGTCATGGTTTGTTTTGGGGCTTCGATAGGGACTAGGGAGAGAGCTATTGTCACTCTAATTCAACCATGGATATTGCCGTTAACATAAACAGATACATGCCGCCAAATGCCTTTGAAACGGGCTCACGATTTTCAAACGGGCTCGATCGCAAGCTTTCGAAAATAAATGAAAGCATCGATCTTACCGGAGGCTTTCCGTATGAAAGGAACTCTAGTTTCCCATACTCTCTCTTAAGATCCGTCCACTCTTTCTCAAGCATCATCCACTCAACGCTAAGCATCATCTCGTCTTGCAACGCATTTATTAACCGCGTCAATTCTTGCATGTTCCTCCTGTTTGGAAGAGACAAAGCACACAACGTAGTTCAATACGTACAAAAATAAGCATGCACGGATTTAAAGTTCAATACAAAACGAACAAAAGCTCGATCGAACAGATTGTTTTATTTTAATTCCCCATACAAACACCCCTCCTCAAATTCCTTTTGTCCAAATTAACAACGCCTTAGGGTTTTGAAAAGCATTGAGATTTGTTAATTGATAGACCAGATCCATCCGTACCCAGATTCCCCAAAAATTCCGTCCCGACAGTCAACTATACATAATACTTACCGATAAATAAATCGACATCAGCCATACGTACAGACATTGAGAGATACACGGGAGAGAGAGAGAGAGAGAGAGAGAGAGATGGGGGGTTGCATGCGTACCTCAGTGAGTTCTTCATAGTAGTTGGAGGAGGAGAGGACCTCAGTGAGTTCTTCACAGTCGTCGTTGTCGGAAGAGGAGGAGGAGAGGATGAATTCCTCATCAATGGACAGATTCTTCATTTCGGAGGTTGCAATTTCCAATCCTGCCACTCTCTCTCTCTCTCTCTCTCTCTCTCTCTCTGCATGCGGCTGTAGGCCTATATGCATGTATAACGTAGGGGAATTTTCACTTACACCCCTACGTAACTTTGATAACATTTCAGAGACTCCCTTAAATTATATTTTTTAACATTTGCGCCCCTTGTACTATCAACTAATTTGTGACTGTCAACTGATCTTTCAGTCATACTTTCCCACAAAATTTTGCCAAAAATTTCAGTTGATATTTAATCATTCTAATGGGAAAACTCAAATCTAAGCACAGTTTGAATAAAAGCTTCATTAAGAGTTAATTGCCCAGACACTCTTCCACGTATACTTCTTTTTCTCGGTCATGACCCCCTCTATGAATTTTACATAAGGACACACCCAGCAGCCTCACTAAAGTTTTCATTTGGAGGACCTAACTCTATACGAAAAGAATAAAAAGACCATTTTGCCCTTGTGTATATATACCACAGTTGACCTTTACAATTGGCTCATTCCACGCTTAATTAATCCTAATCGGCACCTAATCTCCCACACAATTGACCCGTAACCCTAAATCACCAACTTCTCTGTTCTCCCAAACCCTAACTAAATCCACGAATCATGTAAGCGATTGGACTGTTGGATCATTATTAAATTTTGTTGGAACTCAATAAAACTAGGACAATTTTGTTGAAAATTGTATGGTGTACAATATTTTGATTTTGATGATGTGTTACATTTCGCTACCGTGACATCACAAACAAGATTTTTAACTATGAGAAATTTAGCGATTTCTTTATCTTCTATTGCTCCATATTACAATCTAGTCTTCAATGGAATTAGTTTATGCATCATGCTTTACGAGATATAAATTAGTTTATGCATCATGTCTTCAGTGGAATGCTTCGGAATCAAAGCGCGCTTCAACAGAATCAATATAAACATTTTTAGTTTAACCAGATTACAGACCGAGGGGCCACATTATTGGCACATCGCCTGCTTTCGCTAATTGTCTCCCTCATATTTATGAGAATCCAGACACGTTTGACCGTGACAGATTTGCTCCCGGTTGAGAAGAAGACAAAGTAGATGGGGCATTTTCGTACATTTCTTTTGGCGGTGGCAGGCATGGGTGTCGTGGTTGTGAAAGGAAAGATTATGGCCGATGCCGTACGAGCGCCGAGTGGGAAAAACCCTGTTTCACTGCCTCCATGGCCCATGGGTGAGGCAAGTTTAAATTGAACACTTGATCTCTTAGGTATCTGTTTTCAATTTTCGTTTTTGTTCAGTTTGTGTTTTCACTTTTGACTCTACTCTATTTGTGCCCGAAATCTTTAGCAATTTTCTTTCCCGAATTGTGATATCTTATATCCATCCTTTATTCATGAAATTGGTAATTTTGCGCACCTTGATTTGGTTTTTATTCTCCAAGTCATTCAGATTTCGGAATAGTACTTGGTTTCCAATCTGGTGTGATGTTCTTAAAGCAAATTGGCAAGTTTTTATAGAGGGCAACTTAGTAGGTCAAGTACCATTTTCACATACCGTACCTGACACCTCACAAGCTGCTTCGTCATCCTGGTAATGAAGCAGAAATTCTTTTCGATGGTAATCTGAGGCTTTCAACAACGCGGCATCCAGCAGAACAACCAAGAGTTCCATTGCAATCAGTGGCACCGATACGCCTAACAACTTTACGGCCACCGATACGTGATGGCACCGGCCCTAAGAGCCAGAAGTATGATTTGTGGCCTGCACTCAAGGTTTCTATCACACACAGAGAGGGGGGATTATGTTCTTATTTATTTGTCCTGTTATTTTGCACAGAAAAGACTGCATGTAAGACGTGACTGAGCGTGCCATGCAAAGCCCAACCTCGACAGTAGCCCCTTATTAGACTTGGTGAACTCCTGTTGCGATGAATTAAACTCTGTTCCATGCCGCTGCTTCTCAATCACATCAGAAAGTTGTTGGGCTTCCATTGTTGTCTAATATAGAAGAAATAAAATAGCATATCTAGTATAAGCTGCATTTGAAGATTTTTCAGAGCTAAATAGGTAAAGCAAGAGAACTGCAAATCGAACACAGTAGCTTTAGCCGAACTCAAGTATGGGCCATTCTTACCCACCTTCTTCTGGGGTTGTGCTTTCGATAGTGCTTATCGATATTCTATCCAGAAAGGGATGCTAGGATCCCAACTCTTTTGAGCTTCGCAATAGCTCTCTATCCTTTGAATTACTCTAATCAATCCAACCTAATTCCGACCACGCAATCTAATACTCGCAGCTACCATGTTTTCACAATCCTAATATTCAAATGCTATAATGTTTTCACAACTCAGACCACTGCATTAACCAATTTCGTGTGATCACAGTTGTTCCATTTTCCACCCTTCACAAAGGCAAAATCATGGAAAGCCTACGATCACTATGACTGTCAGTTCAAAACATACTGTTTTGTGTAATTACCTTAATTAACACCTAGCATTCAGAAACAAGAGTTCTTTGCCATTCAGCTCAAGCATGAAGTTGCAGAAGATAGAGTAAAGTTTAAACGTACAAAATGAAAGAGCCCAATGAGATTCTGCCACCTCGGCATAACAACTTGACCAATATAAAAGACATTAGAAGATGCCCGGTGAGTTTTCGGAGTCTTGTATCACTCCTAGTGTTCAGTTTTATTGACAATTGTAGGTAGTAGGATTGAGAAGACAGACGATTACCGGTTTTTTCTTTATCGGTAAAAAACTTAAAAGTGGGACACCCAGTGAAGAGTGTGCTCAGGCTACATTGAGGCAAGACATACCAGTCTTTATATATCTCTATTCCAAATGTACATCAGTACATCCATCTGTTGATCTGTAGGTACAATTGTACATATGACAATACTGTTAGACATACGTGTGTGTTAAGGAGAGAGAAACTTAATCACATGTACACATTAAGATTAACAAACATGGTAAAGCTCCCTTGATATTTCCCGCTCCTGAACGAAACAAAACGAGAGAAATTGAAAGGCAAACCTAAAGCTTCTTTCGGTCCGGCAAGATTTTCATAGTCACTGACTCGAAGTCCCTCAAAAAAGAAGGTGATGCTCTCTAACGCAAGATGAAATGACAGGTAATTAGTTTGGTATGATCTTCAGGAGCTCAATGTCAAACAGAAGAGTTTTGTCTATCAATCCTTGGTTTCGCAACACAAAATCCAAGGCCCTTTGTCCCTGTAAAACAAAATGGGCACCTTCACTAAGAAGTTACGTAAAGCACGTTCATCACCAGGAAAAACAAGGAACAAAACATTACCGAAAATGTTGTTGGTCTTGGCCCACTCTTGTTGTAGTCATTATCAGGATACCCCAATTCTGGAGGCACTACGATCCTGCAACATCACCCAGTAAACCATAAAATGTCATCCAACATAAAGGATACTGTCGAGAAAAATACCAATTTGCCATTCTTCCAATCAGGCTCCAATCTTGACTTGGGGTAAGAAGGGGAAATAAAATACTGAAAGTGTCTTGTGTGAACTGAAAAATAGATCCTAGAATGGTACATGACAATTATGATTTCCCCAAGACAACTCCACAAAAGCCAAAAAAAAAGGGCACCAATTGGTGAACCAGGATTGACAAGAACCTATGCTACATGGATCCTGCTGAATGCATAAATTCCTGTGTTAGACACTTGGATACCAATATAGATTCAAGATTGACAAATTTAGTGCAACATTCACCTACCAAGCGTATTTTGTAATTTGAACTTACCATCAATTATGCATGGAATGTCCTAAGACATTTTGTAAACACTATTTATCCAAGAAACTAAATGAAATATACTACTAAATTTCAGTATTTTAGTGCATCCCTGTGTCCTCGAGATAGAATTCAGATGAATCAGACACTTACATGCATACCCGAACCCTATACATAAACAGATTACGTCGTCCTACCAAGTAGGAGCTTGTAAAATTCATATTCCACCATGATAAACAGATTATGCATCTGTGTATTTGTTTTGAATCACATTGTTACTTGGATAACCTTCTCAAAGATCCATACCACAGAATCGGACAAAAGGCAAATACAGCACCTTCTAATGCCACCCAAAGCCATGCCTGCAATAGCTTCCTCAAAAGCTGGTATTACCTGAACATAATGCAAAACAATTTGCATACCATGAGAAGCCTCCACGGTGACTTCCAAGATTATGACCTAAGTTAATGGCATCCTCTAAATTTATATAAAATAAAATCAACAGAACTGAAGCTATCATGTAATACGTAAATAATTCTGGGTAGTCCCATTACATACTGTAGAAACATCCATAAAATATTGGCCAAAAGGAAATTTTCAAAAACTTGGGGAAGGGCCAATTCCATGTAGCATAGTTCATGACATTAACGTTGCTAGTGACCATCTTCCAAAGGAAGCGATGGAAGGAAAATTGGAAATGCATCAAAAACTCTACCCTGTTGAGATCACCACAATATAAACCAAGATGTGACAAACAAGGCATCAATGCAAACCAAGATGGATAGCAGAAAAATAATATTGGTAGCTGAACAAAGAGAGCTAAAGAGGGGGAAATGGAAGTAATTTTCCTATTCACCTGTTGAGATCCTACTCGAAATTTGTAAAACTCCTTCTCTTCCCCCTGCATAGTAGTAACAAACACACAACGCTAAGACCAAGTAGCGTAGAACGATGTGTTCGTAAGAGGACAAGCATGCACTACCTCAAAGGAACCACCCTTAGTCTTGTTTCGAGCTTCAAATATACGGCCATAGTATCCTATGGTGTAGCCATCCCAGTCAACCTAAAATGCATTCACAGTTCAAAGATAGCTTATATTTTCCTTCAATGTGAATATTGTTGGGGATTCGAAAGTCTAAACCACAAGCAAACACACACAATCGAAGAACAAATCAAGAACAGAAAACAATCACAAGCAAGAAAAAGAACAAGACACAGAGATTTACGTGGTTTCAACTTAAGTTGATTGCTTAACCGTACTCCACGGGGTGCTGGGGTGTTTCACTATGATGAAAGTATGAAAGAGTTACAATAGGAGGTAGCCCTAGCTTTGTTTTTATAGTCCAAGCAAACTAGGACATTAGAAAACTCTAAAAAGCGCGCATCTCGTGTAATTCCGCGAGCTTGGTCGTCCGGACCAGCTCCACCATGGTCCGGACCAGTGTCACCGACGTCCGGACCAACTTCACCATGGTCCAGACCAGATTTCCATAAGCTCCAATTCTTCAATCGTGTTCGCAGTGGTCTGGACCAATCTCACGGTGATCCAGACGAGGGTCACAAAATATGATCGATCCTCACACTCAACAAATATGAACGAAAGTAGCCAAGGAGTAATTACAGAAGTTTCTACAAAAGCTATTCCCTTCCTCATCTACTTTGTAGCTCAATCCAGCTCTGCCTAATCTATCATGTTCACAATCAACCCTTTGAAAGGCAAAGTATCACGGCTTCTATCAGACTTTCCCAATTTGCATAAAATTAAACGGACCGCATAATATTCAATGCAGCAATCTAGAAATGGTAAGTCCAAATCCAGGATTTTTGGAGAGATTTACTGAGGGAATGAAAACCAAGGGGAAAAAATCAGCATCTTACATTCATCATCTTCTTTTTTATTTTTGTTACTTTTTCCTTTCCGTTCATAGATCCCTCCATAAGTCCATGATCCAACCAAAAACTTCAGAGATTATATCAAGGGGTTTTGGGGAGGCTTCAGGCTCTTTTTTCCTTTTGGTTGAGACTTGAGAGTTTCTTATTTCAGCAGAAACAGTGACAACAACAAAGGAACAAATTCATTCCAATCTGGTTTCCTTCTATCTTCATTTCATGCACCTTATCTTCTTTCAAATGTGTTCAACTAAAAGGTTCCTATTTGGAAACCCATGCACACAAATATTTTTAGCTTACCACTACTGTCTCTCCAACCTTTGGTGAGGGGCCACTTCCTACTCGCAAGTCCTGCACTCTTTTTATAGTTTGGAGTTACAACATGATTAGAACACAACCATGTAATAATATCATCAGAATGTAAGTTTCACAAATGTCCATCCCAATAGGTGACCTTATATTGGAGACCTGATTCTGTTTCGGTGTAATCTGGGTACCGCATCTTTGTCTTGCCATAATCCTTCCCCCTAATTGCTGGCACTGTAGTGCATGACAAAAACAAAGTGCCAAATATAAGTTGCATATTTTAATCAGCTAGTCATCTAATAGCTGCATATATAACGACCTGAAGGACGAAATTTTGCAGGTACGAGCAAACAACAGTACGTATGGTGTTGACTCCCATAGGTACTAGATTAGAATTCACCTAGATTCCCCCCACTCACGGGTACACTATATTTTAACGGAAAAGTCAATGCAAGTGCCTAAGTTTAAAATACAAAGCAAGATAGAGGAGTAGCAAGATTGATTCTCAAAACCATTGGGGTCATCCAATCTACAAAACCATCTTGATGCTAAATTTGTAGGTATAGAGCATAAAAAAATAAACCCAGCTTCCTAACATTGGCACCAAGCACACAAGGGAAGGTACAAGATGCAACTAAATTGCCAAACAACCAGGCCAAATGTGCACAAGTCAAAAGACAAAAATTAACTAGACAAGCAAATGCATGCCAAAGATTGCGATGATCCCAATATCTTTCAATTCCTTGCAAAGGAAAGATAGAGAAATTTTGCAGCATATTAAAATTCAAACACCCACAATGGAATCATGGAGAGTCGGAGACTACAAAATTCCAGGGCAAATGAAACAGATTTATTAAATTTAAGGCAGTTTGGTTCACTGCAAGGAAACTGGACGGACTAATCATTCCCTCAGAATTTTCAGTCCATCATATGGTCCACTTAAAAGAAATGGGAAAATGTACATTACAAATGGAATCGTCATTCACGCAACTTATGTGAGTAGCGATCCCACTAGGAAGCCAATGAATGATCATTCCATTCCCTACCGATGATATTCCATCAAACCAAACACTACTCCAAAGATATATAATAACGAAAAACATGGATTGTGTGCAAATTACTATCAGCAAATTCAGAGGCCGCAGCTACACCCCCCTTCGACCAAGAGTTCCAGAGCACTGGTGCTAACAACCCAACCGATGATAACACCAGAACAACCTCTCTTCGATCAAGAACCGCTCTGCTATCTGCCGATGAGGAGGACAAGACATTTGCATCTTTCAACACCAAGAAAAAAAAAACTAAGTTAATTGTGTGCTCATTGTATTCAGTTCAAATGAAAAGAAACGTAACTACTAAGCCGCAGGATTTCAGCTTGGAGTGACAAAATTGAACAAAGTAAGATTCGTATACAAAACACAATATAGTATTCACTCCGCACCAATTTATTTGTCTCACTTTTTGAATTTTTCATGTCCCAAAATGTGTCTAGTTGACCTAAAAAGATTCCTTTAATGCCTCTCCTTTTTTGAAAAAGTATGCATCGGGGAGAATGTGCAGTTGTGCAGTGCACCATCATTTAATGTCAAAAAAAAAAAAAAAACTGTATCCTTGGAAACTCAAAACTCTTTACAATTAATTCTTTTGTTGGAATCTCAAAATTGAGCAAATAAATTGGGACGGAGGGGTATATGATCTACTGGCTACTTACAAATTTAAGTGAATTTTGATTTATTCTGGAGTTATGCGAACAATTCACATGGAGTTACTGACAATATAATTACGAAGGCGTTACTGACCGCAAATTCTCGAGGACGATGATGCATTGGAAGAACGACCAAATATTCTTCTCATTGCAGGTTCATAAAAACATCTAGACGGCTTGGGACGTACGTTGGCGCAGTAGTTAACTTTCCCGACGGACAAAGATCCGGCGGCGGAAATTGACGCCATCCCAAAATTCAGCTCTTTACTCTGTCTCGCACACCACCAACAGGAGAGAGAGAGAGAGAGAGAGAGAGAGAGAGAGAGGGGTTTCGAGGGAGTGGAAGAACGGTGGGGCAGGGTTTCGCGCGGAAAGATAACGGCCCCGGAGTTTCTGGACTTCCCCCTCAATTGACCTCAATACCCCTGTCCAATGTTCTTGATACCGTGCCGGATGGATACGGTTTTGTCACTGGTATGGTACGATGTGTTACCGGGTATCATTTTTGATTATTACAATAAATGTATATTTCTCAATACTTTTACTACCTCCCTCACAAAATTTTGTCCCTTCGAGAATTCAACATTTTTTTTTCCAAAGAAGAGAATTCTGCATCTTGAAGGGACACATTTATTACTCTTTAATGTTGATAGGTAAGAGGGAGTGCAGAAATCAATTAATTTTTTTTACTGACCACACTCCCCATTTTATGTTTAGTGCATGAAGTTACCAAAACACCCTTCTAATTTTTAATATTTCCCTCCTGTTTTATCCAAATGAAATCATTTTCGTACAATATTTAACAACATTTTGGTAATTTCACACACTAAAATATTTTTAAAAAAAAGGAGTTAATGAAATCATTTCGTAAAATATTTAACGACATTTTGGTAATTTCACACGCTAAAATTAAAAAAAAAAAAAAAAAGGAGTTAATAAAAAGGAGAGTGTGAAAATCCCATCCATAGGTGAAGTTTAAAAATTGTCCAGCTATTTGAAATGCAAAGATTACTTATTGGACTTCAACACATTTTTTCTTACACTTAGGTGCTTGAATGTGGATGTGAATGGGCAAGAAAGGCAATGACTCAATTTTTTCATGTCGACTAATCAAAACGTACAAGGATTGTGAAGGCCACTTTATCACTTTTAGCATTTTGGAGAAACTAAATCTAAAAAGAAGAAGAAAGTTATGCCGTATAGATCATGCATACCTATAACGAGGCAAATCAGGTATTTGGTGTGAAACCACAAATGCCCCATTCTCCCCAAGTCTAGAGGAAAATGAAATTCGACATTTTTTTTTTAGTTTTTCGCTGTATTTTTTGGGATTAATCCACACCAAACGCCCCATCCTCCCCAAGTCTAGAGGAAAATGAAATTTCGACATTTTTGTTTAGTTTTTCGGTGTATTTTTTGGGATTAATCCACACAAAATACCCCATTCTCCCCAAGTCTAAGAGGAAAATGAAATTCGACATTTTTTTTTTTAGTTTTTCACTGTATTTTTTGGGATTAATCATTCACCTCGACGAAAACCGAAAAAGCATAAAAATGTAGTTCGAAATTGAAAAAAGTTCATATAAGACGACACTATAAGGGAAAAAAAAAAAGAGGGGGGAGGTGGTGGTTTACAATTTTTGACATTTTTCATTAACTTTTTTTTCTTCTGATCCTGATTTTTTATTTTTTAGACTCCTCCCATCTGAGCAGATGATTAATTCAAAAAATATAGCGCGAATCTATTAAAAAATTCAGAAAAGATGAATAAAAATACCAAAACTTCATAGACAAAAAAAGGTTGGGAAGAATGGCTATAGCTAGAATGGAATCCACATACCACGCGAATATGGAGTAGTCTATCCAGTATCCGGTACAAGCCCAAAAAACTCACCTGCTCATTTTTCACCACCCAAAAACATTCCAAAGGAGCTAAAAACCAAAGAGGGACCATACTAAATAGAAGTTCTCGGTTGCACAGAAGCTGATAAAATCCACTGAAACATTATCCTCACACAGCACACTCAACAACCTTTACAACAGGAGAAGAAGACTCCCATATATCCTTTATTAATTTGTCATTGGCAAAACCAAAAAGAAAACCAACCACACGGGGAGTTACTGGCTAACAAGCTTAAGAGAGTTGGCCTTCTCTTGCAGACTATCAAGCAAGCTGTCAAAGCTCTTCTTGAAAGAATCCACTCCCTCGAGTTCAAGCTGAGAGCCGACGTATCCCCAGTCAATCCCCAACTTTTCTAGGGCACTGTATATGCCTTCAGCTTCAGACACGTTTGAATCGATCGTCCTCGAGACTGCGCCATGGTCAATAAATGCTTGGAGAGCTTGGTCAGGCATGGTTGAAACCTACACAAGAAAGAGGCAACAGCCAAAATTAGATTCAATTGAGATAGATGCGGTAAGTTTTTGGCACCAAGCAATGCACATATTCCGGGTATGACAACCCTTTAATTGTGGAAGCCATGGCTGCCCAGGAAGGTTCAAGTTTGGGTGATGAAAACCCCCAGTTCAATGTGATATTGCAGCAGTTGTGGAGGAAATTTGGGGGATGCAAAATAATATTAGGATTTGAAAGCCAAGTTATGCTTGTAGAAACACTAATGCAGCTGCTCATTACTTGGCAAAGACTGGTGTAGGCTCTGGGACTTGGGAGGCCTACCTTCCTTAGTGGGCTATTCTCTTCTTTGCAGAAGGATGGCTGTTTTCTTCATGTCTCGCTTAAATTTTATCAAACCACCACACCACTCAGTCCACACCACCTCCACACTCAACTAGCAAACCACCACACACGGCCACTGTTGCCACCGCCACCCACCACCATCTCTAGTTTAATGAGTCCAGCCTCTACCATTGCCACAACGCCATCATTTTTAGGTTTAACAACCAGACCCAAGAAACCATTTTTCATGGAACATGTCTTTCTCAGAAAATGGGAAATATTTTAAATGAAACAGAGAGAGGCCGATAGCTTTAACAGCCTCTAGAACAGGCATTAACCAGCAGAAGAGTAAAGGTGTTATAAAAATATTGCTCACCGTGTCAGGTCCAATAAGAGGGGCGACATATAGAGTGTCAGAATAAGCGGGGTTCTTCACACTGGTGGATGCCCACAACAGCCTCTGCTTCTTGGCACCTTTCTTCACCAAGGCCTCCCATCTGGGACCAGAGAATTTCTTCTGGTAGAGCTTGTATGCCAAAGCTGCTTGAGCATTTGCAGCCTAAAACAGGAAAATGACCCATCAAAAATGAGTATATTCAAGTTCCATGTTTTCAATTCTTCTTTTTTTTTTTTTTATCTGATGTTTTCAATTCTTCTGGAGTCTAGAAAAGGTAAGGTCTTTGGGTATTTAATTACCTTTCCTCGGAGATCAAGGGCCTCTGGAGTTCCAATCTTCTCAAGCATCTTGTCGACAAGTGTGTCTACTCGACTAACAAAGAAGGAAGCAACACTTGTAACTCTAGAAAGGTCACTTAACCCAGAAGCCTCAAGGCCATCCAAGTAAGCATCAATTACCGCCTCATATCTAGCGAGGGAGAATATGAGCTGCGGATATACAACAAAAAGATTACAACTAGAATACACAAAAAAAATAAAAATTGACTAGATCATTTTTTCATACTTCTCAAACACAAAAAAGATGGAGACACAAGCACATAACCAACCATACAGCTATTTGATTATAATGAACTCCAAAATCACCACCAAAAAAAGAAGACAACACTACTCGGTTGACTAATCTCATGAAACTTACCCAACAGGCTCTGGTATCATGGACCAAGCATGCTAGTTCAGCTTAGCTATGCTGATAGATGAGATTAACAAAAACATATTCACCCAACACACAGAGTAATGCATGTTCACAGCCCTCTCTTCGATTTTAGGGAAAACTTAGGATTGTACCTAGTCCATAACTTCTAAAGGCCCAGGAAGCCAAGTTATACAATTAAGCAAATACCAAAAAAAAGATTTGAAATTTCTGCCTGTCCTGTGACTAAATGCCAACCATGCGTCATGCCACAGAGATTGTATTTAGTAAACAAACCAAAGGAAAGAAAGAGAGAAACAGACGAGTACACTCTTTACATTTAACTAATTATATCAGGTAAGCAACCATTCAACAAGCCAAAAGGCAATCTAGGCAAAGGCCGATAAATAGTTTCCCATTAGAAGGTTGGACAATCTAGCCAAATTAAGGATGCATAGAATCAACTTACAGTAACATTCACGCTTATACCAAGTGAAATAACTTCCTTGATTGAAGGGACACATTCAGCTGTGGCAGGAATCTTTATGTAGACATTGGGACGATCAACCACTTTATGAAGCCATTTTGCAGCCTCAACAGTCCCTACAGTATCATCAGCAAGTCTGGGAGAAACTTCAACAGAAACGTAACCATCACCTCCATCTGTTTGATTGTAGATTGGCTCAAAAAGTTCGCATGCATCTTGAATGTCCTTCACCACAAGTTCCCAATATGCACTTTCAATGTCTTTTCCTGCTTGTACAAGTTCTCTGCAAAGCCAGCCATCTAAGTTACATATTGTAGTGGTGGGATTCTTGTTTCGCAACTCAGATAACCAGAACAAGACCACATCTAGATTGAGAAAGTTGTGCCAATAAACAAAGCCAACCGAGTTGTCAGACTTAAATTGAAACCTTCCCAGCGAAACATCAGATATTTTCTAAATACTTAAAACCAATAAAACCCAATCAGTTCCAACTGATCATACATAGCCCAGAATCTCAATTCCAAATAAAAGCATTCTAGTTAAACGACACCTGATGCTACAATCTCCTTCCATCATTAGCATCTCCTAAGCATTTAGATAAGGTCAGGGAAGTTTCTGTTCATCAATCAAAGTTAAATGAGGCAAAGAGATATGCCACAGCTTAGGAAGCCTCTCGGTCATTGGAGGAGTTACTAATCATATAAGCTACTCATTAACAACAATCAAACTAGGACTTAATTACATAATCTCCAATACCTGAACTGCTCATTGTACGCATTTGAAGTTGATATTGCTTTCTGGAAAATCTGCAACAATAGAAATAAAGCATATTGGATGAAACTGAAACTCATGGATGCAAAATACTAATCGAATGCGTACTTTCTGTTTTTATCCTTTTCTTTTGTCTATCATGGCAAGAAACAGAAAACAAAAGGAGATTTGTGTAATCACCGCAGGGTTGCTGGTTACACCTCTGACGCCACTTGCAATCAATGGAAGCAGATCTGTAACAGGGCGGCACAAATTATCATACCATGGGCTCTGCCCTTCTTTCTCGTAAAGATCGTGAAGAACTGTTCTCTTGGTTGAGCTTCCATTTCCATCAAGACTGGAACATCTGACACTGTTTAAAAACTTAATTGTCACTACAAACGGTGCATCTTTACCACAAGGGGTAAGACAAAAGAATATGGATTGACATAAAGAAAAAGAGTGAGGAACCTTAAAACCACCTCAGGTAACAACCCATGAGGCGATACTACATTCTACTGTTGAGATTATATGTAAGACGGTAAAATAAAACACATAATCCCTGCTAAGAGTGCCAATAAAAGCAAGATCAGTTGGAAACGAGACTAATCCATATCTCTACGGCCAAGATAGACATGCCGCACAAGGAGATACTCTGTGTTTTTTTGGGAAGTACAAGGAGATACTTATGAGCAAACTAGTAAGCTAGTCCTCAAGGTTGATTCAGTCGGATTTGGAACTTATGCTAGGTCTTAGCAAATCATTTTCGAGAACTAAGCAAAACAAAGTATGCCATAGATGTTTACAACAAGCAAGTAGCAATCGTTAGAACCCCGCACACGCACCTTCGTTAACCAGTGTTCTAAAAGTCAGCTGCCTAGACCGACTAGTCCCCAACTAGGTGCTAGGCGGTCGTCCAACCCCTAGATTAGGCAGCTGACTAGTCGGCGCCTAGTCCCCGCCTAGGTGGTCAACTAGTCGACTCCTAGTCCCCGCCTAGGTGGTCAACTAGTCAAACTAGTCAACTCCTAGGCGCTAGGTGCCCCTTTTCCACCCAACTAGCGCCTAGAGATTTTTAGAACATTGTTGGTAAGTAGCAGAAAAACGTTACTAAAATGAGAAGATGTACAGAAATTCTATTTTAACTTCCGCAACTGAAATCATAGCTCAAAACAGGAAAAAAAAAAAAGTTGATATCACTGCAAAGGATGTACCAGAAATGTCTGAGCTAAGAAAAATTATTCCATGCTCCTCAAGCAAAGCTCCAGAACCTTTCTCACCGCACAATGGTGTGGGTTCCACCCTACAGTGTGTACCCCACACTAATGGGTGGTGGTACCGGTGGTAAATGCCCTTGGAGCATCGCTGCATGAGCATGGAATAATAAGAGCTAATTGTGGGAAACGAAAAAAAAAAAGAAGGATAGATAACGTTAGGTCCAATCACTAAGAGTTCGTTCCGTTAGCTTGCTCGTTGCTCCTAAGAATAAAAGATCTATCTCTCCTCCGCAACTAGCCGACTTTACACCTTCAAAGGATCGAACAAGGCTGGAAAGAGGGTCAAGGAAGACAAAAGAAAGATTTGTACTTCCACACCAAATCTCAGTGAAAGTGAAACTTAGATTTGATGAGAAACAAAATGGACTAATAAAGATTCAACTTTCATCTTCATTCCTCTGTCTTTTTTCTCACCGTTTCTCATCTCTTTTAGTTATCCAAAATATGTGAAAGCTTTTTCCATTGTTTTTCAATTTCCTTTTCTTTCTCGCCCTTTCTTAGCATCCAAAGGGGTTGTGAAAGAAGATTGGATATATAGGCAAACTTGACAACACATTCATCAAACCATCATAATAAGTTCGCATTTCACAAAGATCAAGCAATCATTTTTCTATCAGGAATCAGCAACTAAATCAAGATTCACCTACCCACAAAACCAAACCAAGAAAAAAAAATAAAAATATCATGAAATTTGATAAATTAGAATCTTGATTATGTTTGAGAAACTTACGCCAAGGAACCCCAAGAAGCATGGTTATTGCGCAGAGACAACCTGGAGGAAGAAACCCTTTGATCAAAAACAGTTTTTCCATTGAACCCTTTGATGAAAAACACAGTGGGCTGGCATGATTTGGGATTAAACGTAGAGGGTGAGTAGGTAGGGTTTAGATTTGAGAGCTTGGAGATGGAACCCATGGTGATGAGATCCCAGAGAGAAAAACAAAGATTTGATAGGTGATTAAAAAACGAGCCTTTTTGATTAGGGTTCTTTTTTTGATTAGGTGATTAATGCTATAGGATAGATACAGTTGACTGGGTGGCAGGTGGAAGACATGGGATTTAAGAGAGAGAAAATAAAAGGAGAAGGCAAATTTTTGGGGTTGGATTAGGTTGGGGTTGGTGACGAGTTTTGGTTCTGTGTGCTAATGCCACCAACCCTCCTTGTTGGTTTTACTTACCGGATGAGCTCCTCTCCAGTTCATTCCGTGAAAATGGACTGTACCGTTCAGTTTATCTGTTTGTGGGCCTTTCTTGATTCATTATGATCAACCAAATCATTCACATTTTAGAACTCGTCGAAGACATAAACTATGTCAAAAGATCGGATATAGTTTGATACGATTTCAAATATTTTTCTAAGAACATAACAAGTTTACAACACGAAACCTATTTAACCCGTTTATCTCAAGACATTCAAAAATTAAGCTCTAAAATTTGAGCAGCTTAGATCGTAAATGTGAGCCCGGAAAGAGCCCACTAATTGCAAATTGGGCCATCTAGTTTTTCATGAACTTGAGAAAATTTTCTTCCCTTACTTTTTTTTCAAGAAAATAAATTGCGAGTTTATCCTCTATTCTCCGTTCTAGAATAAAAAGTAAAGTATTTCTGTTCATATTTTTTGCATTTTCACACAAAATTAAATAACTAATCAAGATTTTTAAGTTGGTGCAAAGAAATTCGAAAAATCGTACACATAAGTAATTTATTTTTTGATCTGAAATTACACGTCTTTTAATAGGAAAATGGACTAAATTTTTAACATGTACTACTATGACATCAGTATGTTCTCATAATTTATGACATGACCATGATCAAGGATCGGATTGATTTATGGGTAGATATCACTAGACCTCCCCCGAATTTTCTGAACTAATACTAACCTCCCTTGCCTTTAGCCTATTATAAAGATTCTTGAGTCCGTTAACTTAAAATCACTTACTCTCCACTTTGCTTAGTGTACAAAAAAAAGGAAGAAGAAGAAGAAGACAATATCTACTTTGCCTATTCACTTTTTCATCAATGAATTCCAACACGACTCTCTATTCTTGCTCTCTATCAAAATAAATATTTATTTTTTGAACATCCCCCATAGAATTTAGTGGCAAAAATGTAAATATAATGAGAGAGAAAGAGAGTAGAGACTCAAGAGAGTATCTTCAAACAAAAAGAGCCACCAAGGCATAACATTAATCAACAAATGCTTTAAAACAAAAGGGCCACAAATGCATGTCAAGTTTAATGATCTACGTCTATTCTCCATGAGCCATACAATGTCGTCAATTTTTCCTTCCAGTGTCGAGATATTTTTCTTGAGCCTTTCGAATAAAAACTTTACTTAGAAATAAATTCAAGTCTATGAATTGATAATCAACACATCAAATACAAAACTAATTTGCCTCATCATCTCCATCACTGATCACTGCCGCCCTTCATCGGGAGTCGGATTGTTGCTCCAACCACCTCAGTTGTTCTTTCAAATCTCTAAGGACAAAGGTTGATGTTGTTGAAAAATATTATAGGATATAATATTTTATTTTAAGTGTGAATGAAAATTGATTTATTCTGGAATTGCATCTTTTTATTGGCACTTGTTCGCCGGACGCGTCCTTTACGAACAGATGTGCCTCTTTCTTTGGTGACTTTTCGTAAAGTTACATGTTGGTCTATAAATGTCAATGCCCTCATTCATTTTCAATGGATTGATTTTTCCTTCATTCAGTAGTGCTTTTGTGTCCCTATCGTTAAGTAGATTCATTGTTCCCATGACAAATGGAAATCTTATCCAAATTGGTGGGAATTAGTATTTTACACTTTCGTGATTAGTAGTATTGAATCTATGTTGGCACTATGTGATCATTCAATTATGAGTGGATTTCTAATTCTCTACGGAAAAGAGACAAAAGAACCTATGATGCTTTGGATTCTTTGAAATTCAATAGCCCATTATGTGAACATATGATTATCATGGCAAGTGTAGAATTGAATTGTGCAAGTGGCCATGTTCTGTGTTAAAGTGGCTTTAACACAGTAAAATTCTACTCTTGGTTGACACTCTGGAAATCAACATGAAGTTCATGTTGGATTCAAAAGGCTCAAGGAACTTGGATAAAAGCCTAAATGTTGCCTGGACCTGATCTAAATTCTTGGTGATTTTGAGTATTCATCGTGGGCTTTTAATTTGTAATTGATAATTGATTAGTCCTTTTAAATGTTAGATCAGAGGCCGGAGTGAAAGATATAGAAAACCATTAGTTTCTATTGTCCTGAAATCCTCAGTTGTTCTCAACTTTGATATTATACATATCATTGTTACTGTTAGTGACCGAACTTCGGAATTGGAAAATTTGGATAGGTGTGACTCTTTGAGATATTATAGGCCATGTACATCTTATGTGTGAAGATGTGTGACCTTTGAGTTAAATCAAAAAGTGTGATTCTTGGGGTTACTGTAGTGACCCTTGAGATTACGTCCTTGAGATTACGTCAAAAGATTTGAATTTTGAATTTAAATCAAAGGTTTAACTAAGGGGTGTGACTGTTGGGTTTACCATTTATGCCAAGAGAAGTGACCCTTGGTGATGTGACATATCTTTTGACTTTCTAAAAAAAAAGGTCACTTGGGCCAAATTTATTGGAAATACTTTATTCAATTTCGATTGACCTAGTAGATTGGGTTGGTATGTTTGATTGAGCATGAAAATGAAATATTTTAGTTTCTTCAATCTTAAACGGTTGGTAGTTTATCAACAACTACGCCCCACAGGATACTTTTTAAATAAAGTAAAATCGATTTATATGCTATACAAAATGCCAGGTGCACTTAGCATAAATTCGTCTTACTTTGAGTAAAGAGTTACTCGATTTTGAGTGAGTTACTCAATGTGGGGTTGTCTCTTGCCAATATCTCTTGGAACACACATGAGAGATGGAGAGAGAGTTTTGACGTTGTTCACGTAATGTCATAAACGGCGGAAATTATTTGTGTGAATTTTGAATTAATTTCAGAATTGTGGGGGAAGCCATATAATTTCCATAATATTAAACAATGTGTTGGAGAATAGGAGATATCCAACTATACTTGAAGTATATGGTGTTGCGATTTGAATATCTAATGTAAAGGCTTCGCATCCAGAAGTGGATTCTTTACAATTGGAGTGCAACAATGATTTGGAAATCCTTATGTGTGTATAGCAAGGTCTACAATGAAATCTGATCAACTCATTGCATTAGACAAAAGGCTAGTACGCAGATGGCGGTGCCATCTTTTAGAGGATGTTCCAACAAGGTCCAATTCTATGCCGGACTTATAATGTGATGGCCATCGGTTGTTAGAAAGGTATAGAAGACCATGTGTAACAGTAAGTCTCGATATTAAAGACATCGAACCGTTAAACATTTGTTCTCATTTGAGAATGAAACGTTGAAAAAATTTGTTACGAATCCGTTGAGTTTGGAGTTTTGACTAGAGAGCAAATGATCATCAAGGGGAATGAGATTAAAGCGTATTAATTAAAGGTCTCTATAACGGCAACCCAACCTAGCTGACTGGAGATCCCAAGATCTAGGTGCAACGGGACAATCGATTTGTATGAGACTTAGGAGTATCACTGAGGAGAAATCTCTCCAACTCATTCCTATGGTGAAACAGTGATGTCTACAGCGTTTTAGGTTAAGTTTAACTTTTAATTATTCTTATACCTTGGTAAATCCAAGTGAGGTATTGCAGGATACTCTTAATAAGAGATCACCTATGTGAATGTGAAGGGGCCGCTTCTGTGAGAATTTTCTAATGCTGAATTCTCTAAAGCACTCTCTGAAACCAGTCGGTGTTCTAGTGCCAAAATGGGCACAACCAATTGTGTTCAGAAAGATTCTATGTGAATTCTATTGTCTTGGTTTACACAAAACGCTGAATAGTTCAAGGCATCGCGTCCACTGGTTAGCAAGTAAATCCGATAGTCTTTCACAAGGGAAGGTTCAAAGCCAAAAGCTACCTATCCTATGCAGGAAATTTCCACTTGTACTCCCTCTGTCGTTTGCATTGTTTAGCATTGGTTATCGAGTCAATTTCATTCATGTGGAGGATTGTTGGAAAATATTATAGGATATAATATTTTATTTTAAGTGTAAATGAAAATTGATTTATTTTGGAGTTGCATCTTTTCATTGGCACTTGTTCGCCGTAGACAAACGCGTCCTTTACGAACAGATGTGCCTCTTTCTTTGGTGACTTTTCGTAGAGTTACCCGTTGGTCTATAAATATCAATGCCCTCATTCATTTTCAATAGATTGATTTTTCCTTCATTCAAGTCCATTCATATGAGATAGTTACAAACACAAGATGGTTCGCCATGCCCTCCAATTGAAGTGCTGCTTTAGGGGGATTCCGATCAAGTAGTGCTGGGAA
Source organism: Rhododendron mucronatum var. ripense (assembly GCA_019656295.1). Lineage (NCBI taxonomy): Eukaryota > Viridiplantae > Streptophyta > Magnoliopsida > Ericales > Ericaceae > Rhododendron > Rhododendron mucronatum. Next base: position 1,170,723 of record BPLT01000039.1, on the reverse strand, counting down.
ACAGTCGTCCAATGCAAACCGTGAGCACCGTAGCGGGGGCGAAATCTGTCTTTAAGTACAGAGTGTCACACATAAACACTCGCCTTGATCACCAATTTATTTCCATCGATTTTCAGGTTTTGAGTTCCAATTTTATTGCGTTCATATTATTGGTTTTATCACAAATAGTAAGCATATTTTTCCAACAGATGTTACAGACCTGCAACGCAGTACACTACATTGAGATTCTTTGCAAGCTCGAGCATGAAGCTGAAGGAGGTACCACATTTTCTTGCAGAGAAGACAACCTCCAGAAGCACGTATTTTGCATTGCATAAAGACCTTTCACCTTGCGACAAATTGGATATTGACAATATGGAGATCGACAATGAGATGCATGCACTTCTTCAAAAATCAATCCTAAATGAAGGTAGAGATATTGAAAATGTACACACAAAGCAGTGGTTTTTAGGCCAATCATTATGTAGGAGAGAGTCAGTAAAGCAGTTCATGAATGTCTCCGCGGTTAACTTCATTCTCCAAATATGATGAGAACATGAATCCGACAAATGTCCCGATATAGAAGAACATGTTTCCTTTGAAAAGTGGACCAAACACATACGCGGGTGAGGATGGCAATACAGTGAGGATCCATGATAAAAAAAATAAAAAATAAAAAATAAAAAAATAGGAACAAAGATGGCCACAGGGGTTGGGTAACTCCATCAAGAAAGGAAAACAAGTAGTAAAACCAAGCAATGCAGTGAAGTCTATGGAAACATATAAAGTAAAAGGACAAGTTCCATTTAGTTTTTACAACCAAGATATCAAAGGTCAAGTACTTTTACATCCAAGAGATGTCAAAAGACAATTAGACTGCCTAGTACTAGCTCATCGGAACCAAGTATAACAAGAGGGAAAGATCAGATTAAAGATATCCAGTGATCATATCCACGAAAAACCCAACATGATTCTGTTGTCAGAATCGGAGGAAGAAGTTAACAAACATGTGTAGTCAGTGCACTATTGTTTTCAGAAACGACGGACGAAATTTTCCAAGATATTCCACATGCGCAGAGTATTATGTCATAGCAGTCATCAAAGTAAGGTATGACACATAACCAACTACACTGAGTGACATCCACATCAGAACAACCAGTCACAACAGTTTGGAGAAGTGTTTAACCTACCTCAAGAGGTGACAAAGAAGATGCTTCAAGGCAAAGTCTTAAGCCTCTTTCAGTTGGTGAGGAAGTTAAGTAGGGGATATCCAAGTTTCTTTCATTTTTTATGTGTTCAGTGGAACTCTCAACTTTAACTTTCCCACTAAGATCGGTTTTCCTTCAAAACGTCATGCAAAAGACACAAAATTTGCAGGAATCATATCATTAAACTAGTTTGCTACACAGTTCAAAATTATAGCTTAAACTTTCTTATAAAATTCTCTTACCAAATGAACACATAGAGGAAAGTAAAATGATTCTGCTTCAAATTCTTGGCAACTGGATGGAGCCGTAAGTCGTAAGTCCCCAACAGGTCATGCCACCTTGGGTGAACAACAGTAAATGCACACCCCACAACTACATCTGGTTTTATGCAAAACAAGTCACATGCCTGATACATTTCTAAACGTGGTCCTCGTCATGAAACATAGAAAGATACTCCGTAAGTTTTTAGCAGCTGCACAATGTTTCCTCACCAAACAGATTATAAAAGCTTAAAAGTGCTAAATAATCGTACATAACTTTCTCGTCAACCTTGGAACAATTCGAGAAGAGGTACAGGCAACGGCCCGGATTTAAACTCAAAGCCAGAGCTTTAATGCCTACAAGGTAAAACCAATGTCCAAACCACCATTCCTATATAGCTCTCAATCAAGGCAAAGCCTTTCCTCGGGAAGGAGAAAGAAATCATTGGAAAGTGCACAGCATCTTCAACTATCACTTGCTAGATGACCTCAAATGTAAACCAAATGTCTCTCAGTCGTAGTATTATACCTCAAATTTCTGTGTGTGTGTAGAGGGGTGGGTGCTTGTGTACGTGTAGAGACGGGGGTGTGAGAGAGAGAGAGAGAGAGAGAGCTCGCAGAGTTGGGGGAGACTGCGAGAAAGAGGGCTTTTGTCGTTTGCTCAAAGGGCTGTGGAAGTGCCGAGGTTTCCATCGACAGAGGAGGATGCCTATTTCTTTGCGACCGATGAGGGAGAAATACATGTATTTACCGACAACACTCGTATGGATAGAAGGAGATGGAGCACTCAAAGGAGTAGATGCCTCAATTTGCGGAGTGGGTGTTGTAGCTGTTGCACCAACTGGTGCAGTTGGGGAAACCTGACTCTATCAAAACACACACACACACCCCTCACTAGCAGATACACAAAGCAACCACTATATATGTTCAAACTTCAAATTATTTATGTTTACGAGGACAAATCAACCACTATATCTCCAACACAATGAACAAGCAGTTTTTTCTAATGGCAAAGACACTTTTATTTATCGTCAACCAACAGTTACAATAGAGTTAATAAAATGGGCATGTGTGGAACAACAAATTGCATCCGAACTATATTGGCACCCAAACTTTAGACCGCAAAAAAATGACGAGCAAAGCACCCAAAGGGCCATAGAGCAAGCATTCAATCAAACGGCCAAAGAAACAAAATGATCGACAAAAAAGAATCGAGCATTCACTTGTCTAGAGCAAGCATTCACTTGTCTAGAGCAAGCATTCAAGCACCCAAGGCTAGAGCAAGCATTCACTTGTCTTGGCTCGAATCTAGCCCGAGCCAAACTCGATCCTGAGGCAAAACGAGTCACACCCACACTTGCTCCAACTTGTCCGAAACCGTCGCCAACTTTTCCTTGAGCCTCGCCATCTCTTCGAAAATCTGAGGCAAAACCATCCAAGATAACGCATAACGGTTTTAAGGAAAAAAACAATATCCAACTTCTTTACTCCGCGATCAAGGAAGAAAACGGAGTCCAACCTGAATTTGGCGGCAAAAAAATAAACAAAACCAATAGAGCTGACACCTTAGTAAAGTCAGCTGCCATGGCATTTTAAATCCTTCCCCAATTCACATGAAATCAACAGCTACGGACTTGAAATCACAAATTGCCCTTGGCATCTCTACGATTCAAAAAGTTTACCTTTTCGGTTTTAATCATTCTAATTTTTTTTTTCTCGATGAACTCAGATGCGTAAACTCAAATCAAGCATAATTTGAGTAAAAACTTCGGTTCCGTTTGTTTGGACGTAAAATATTTCCCGGTGATTGTGTAAAAAATGAGGAAAATATTTTACATGTAAAACATTTTTCATTAATATGATAAAAATGACTTTCCTTTCAATCTTCCGTAAGTTATTTTTCGAAATGAACTCGTTGCCTTCTTCTACAATTCTCACCACTTAATTAGTTGCCTTCTTCTACAATTCTCACCACTTAGTTTCCTCGATCGTAAGTCCTGACTCACGTTCAATTCTAATAATCTCATATCTCTCCACCATTTAAGCTCCTCCTTCTCTCTACACTATTTTGTTGATTTCTGAAGAAAAAAAAATTCAAGCGACAACCAAACACCGAAAAATAAAAGTTTGAAATTTATTTTCTGAAAAACTATTTTACATTGTAAAATATTTTACATCGAAACAAACGGAGCCTTCATTAATAGTATTTTTTGTTGTAAATTTGGGAGGGGAGACTAGACTTGCAAAAATTTGAGTAAAATTCAATTTGGTATAGGTTTGTCACAGTTGTCCAACTCGGAATTGGGGATGCTGTCGATCGAGCGGCACTTTCTAGCCAAGTGGCCGATCCGACTGTTCATCTCAGCAATCTACGTTCGTATCTTTGCCGAGTAATCGACAGCTCAAATTTGTGTCCGCTCAGGTTCAATCGACGACGTCCGTGCCAAGATGAACGGCCGAATTGGCTGCTTGACACCGCTTGACAGGAATGCCGCTCGATAACATCCCCTTTCCGACCCATTATCCAACTTCACCTTAATGTTTACGATATAGTATTTGAACTGCCAAAATCTTCAATTGTCCCAGGCTTAAATACAGAAAATGTATCCCACATCCTCCCCTATCCTCCATTCCTCTTGGCCTTTGCAAATACAAACCTACAAATTCTTTGTTCTTTCTGCACACAGCGCAAAAGACACGCCACTCTCTTCTTTCCTTGTTCTTCAACTTCTTTCGTCCTATTCGAAAGCTCAAAATCTCAGCACAACCAACAAAAGCAAAATCTCCCCACACACAATTGACCACGATTCGATTTCCAGGGTCAGGTTGCAACAAAATAATTTATTATGAATTCCCTAATTTTAGCGTGGTGGACAAAATAATTTATTGTGAATTCCCTAATTTTAGCATGGTGGATGAGACGCTTTTGATCGAACCAGAAAGGAAATTAGTCAAAAGGTGCTCGCGTAGCCCAAACACCCCTGACCATCCACCCCAAAAAAAACTTGATCTCCGATGGCATCATATATTTCCAGCACCTTATGTGTCAGTGTCACGGCCCTTTATCCAATCATTTATCCCATGGCATGTTATATTCATGTACGCGCCAGCTTACGTGATAATCCTTAGGATAACCACATTAGGTTACTCGTAACTGGTGGGATTATCCTTTCCATTTCCCTCGAGGTTCCGGTGGGGGACTTTGCAATTCATCATCTAAACAACATTATGTTGCACAATATCTCCCGGATTATTAGACATCCCCGAACCCTTACGCCCTCCCGTTTATGTCCGGATGAAAAACCGAACTGGGAACTGTGTTTGTCTGAAATTTCAATTTGTGCAGGAAAGAATAGAAGGAAAGCAAGGAAAATGAAGTAGAAGCTCAGTTTTTTCTTGTTGTGGTCACTGGATTGGGACAATGAGGATAAACAAACCCATTAATATGCAGAACTTCTATTAGGATTTCAACATCCTTTCCATTTCTAATACTGGATAGCCTAGGGAAACCTTGTTTCTAAATGAAGAGAGGCGTACAGTACTCCTGAAAGACTACAACCCATGTGAAAACAAAAATTACTGAAAAGTAAGATGTAACAGCGTGAAACCTGAGACATTCGTCGGTTCAATTCAATCCCAAAAAATTGGGACGAAATAGAATACAAGAAAGTTTACAAATAACTTGGGTGGGGGTCATATGTGCATCACTCTGTAGGCACAATCCGAAACAGCCCGAAAAGGAAAGTCAAATTAAGTACAAGTACCATTAAAACAGACGAAACTGCTCAAGAAGAGGTTAGTTGCATTATTAATAACATTATAGACCGGTCAAGAACCAGCAACAGATGAAAAGGAAAGAAAAAAGTCATGAAAAGCATCCTTTCATTGGTAAAAATAGAGAAAATGAATTGTTGACAAACAACTCGAGGTTTGGAGAAACTATCAAAACTCCCTCCTCTCATCCAATCAGCAACTTGTTCTCCTCCAAGAAAGCGTAAGTAGGTACCTCAAGATTGTATGGCGCTGGCCCCTTGCGGATCCTTCCAGATATGTCATAGTGCGAACCATGGCATGGGCAAAACCAACCTCCAAAGTCACCAGCATTTGGCAAGGGGATACACCCCAGATGGGTGCATACTCCAACCACCACAAGCCATTCAGGGTTCTTAACTCTAGTAGAATCATCCTGGGGGTCCCGAAGGGAGGAAAGGTCAACACTGTTGGCCAACTTGATGTCGTCCTCAGTTCTACGCCGGATGAAAACCGGCTTACCACGCCACTTGACTGTAACAGTGGACCCCGGTTCGATGCTGGAGAGGTCTACCTCGATGGAGGCAAGGGCGAGTACATCTTTGCTTGCAGACATGCTGAGGACAAACTTCAGCACCAGGAGACGGATCAAGGAAGCATACACAAACCTTCCACCGGTCAGGACAAAGTAGGCAAATGCTCGCTTGCTGGGATCGCCTGGGGGATAACGCTCGTGATTGTGGTTGTCATACACGATTTTTGACGTGGGGTTCTTGACAGCTGCCACAGTCGCTGGGACGTCGGGGATCATACCCTTGTCACGTGCAGTAGCCAGGGAATCAGAAGCATATCCTGAAAATTTTAATTCATTCACGTGAAAATTTGGGTGGTGTTTGGGATTTTCGCAAGCACGTCAGTCAAACCAAACAGATATAAATGCATTTAACCATGACAAAACCGAAGGGAAAAGGATTATAACGGAAACATCAAATCCTCCCATCACCACTATGCTAGAAATGGAGAGGGAGCTTATATTTGCTACTACAATAAGCACCATATATCGATGTTCAATATTATTTGGAAAAACCAGGGACCCAAAAAAAAAAAAAAAAAGTAGATATCAAGGAATTTTATAACTTTCTAGTGAGAGAAAACAAAGAAAGAAGTTATCACCATACAAATATTGAGGCAAAAAATATTAATAGCCAGACGTTTAATGCTATGAGTGCTAACAATGGAAACAATAATAACAGGACAAGCACGCCAACAAGGGGAAAAAATTGAGGAAAAGCTACATAAATAGCTAAACAAGCAATTGATAGGCACATTATGTGCAATTTACTCCCTTGCCTTTGAACCTTGTTAATGTTGACCCCAAGGATCATTGGCAATGCAGATAATGATACCTCCACAACCCTCTTCCACCTTTGATTGAAGATTCCACAGAGAGCTAAAGAGTAGGGAAAAAACACATGATTCGAACAACCCCTGCATATGCTACGGACCCAAAAAGAGCAATAAAAGGTAAAGGTCATTTTCTTGTCAAAAAAAAGACGATAGAGAAAGGGTATATGTCATGACCATAAGGAATAGATGGGCGCAACAGCATCCAAAATTTGTGGGGATGTCAAACTGCAAGATCTCTAAATCTCAGGCATGGGCAATATTTGATATGACTCGCTTTGAACCAGAAGTCTCCAGCCAAGTGTGTAATCTAAAACAATTGTCAAACCTTGTCTATTATCCTCCAACGTGACAAGGCATTTCTTATTTCCAATCTACATCTTCCTGCTTCCCAAATATCCAGATTAACGTATACGTATGCACACACATCTTTTCAAGCAAAGTTATAGTGAATTACCTTATTGACCAAGAAACTCATAACACACATTTGGAAAGCGTATGTATGAGATCACAAGTTTTAGGTAAGCTCGAAGGCTTTCAAAGTGGAAGGACCTCCAGACTTCTTGACGAATATGAGAAAGGGGTAGACCAAGTAAACTATAGCCATCAACGGATACAGGAATTGGGCAGAGGTGTTTCTCATTCTTGTTATGGCACGAGGCAAGGTAGAGGCATTAAGAGGAGAGTTGATGACGAGTCATGAAGCATGGAGGTCTATTTTTTGACTGACACATTGACTGGACCCCTAAGAACCCCAATGTTCCTCCCCTTGATGATGGATAAAGGGAGGTAGAGGTGTTCCTCCCCTTGATGAACTGATTATCGTTGGAAGTTGGAACTCACTCATGAAAAATGAAAGCAACAAAGAGAGAACCAATTAGCACAACAGCTCTCCCCCCTCAAGGGGTTGGGCTTGGGGGGTTTGCTCCCTCCTAAGTCTCAGGTTTCAAAACCTCTTAGGTGCTATCAACTCCTTGTGGTCTAGTCCATATAGAGCTTCGCTTTGGCTTTAATTGGGACCCTCGCAAGTGGGCAGTAGGATTGGCCCTCCAAGATTAGTCGAGGTGTGCGAAAGCTAGCCGAAACACCTAAGTTATAAAATAAATAAATAAATAAAAAGCTCTCCCCACAATAGCAGCTGAAATCTACAACTTGAAAATGACAAGTTCAACATAATAATCATAACAAAAAGCTTTTTTATCTCTTCCCTAAATCTATAACACTTCTATCACATTAAAATACATAGTACAAAAAAATCAAATCAATCAACTAGACAAATCAATAAATACACAGAGGCGAAACGAAAAGAAAACAAATCTAAAAATAAAGAGAGAGAGAGAGAGAGAGAGAGAGAGAGAGAGAGAGAATCAGTGATCACGACAGCTCTCTCCACAGCTGCAGCTGAAATCTAGTAATATTTAAAAATGAAAAATTGAGATAATAATCATAACAAGTCAGTTTCATTCACATCTCTTCCTTAAAATTACCCCACTTTTTTCGCATCAGAACACATAAAACAAAAAATCAAATCAATCAACTAGAGCAATAAATCGATGCAGAGGCGAGAACAAATCTAACCCTAAATGCGAATCCTGTAGCCAAAAAAAGAAAAGAAAAAATGGTGAAAGGTCTGACCTCTGATCTGATCCAGTACAACGGAGCTGGGAGCAAATGGGTGGCGCGGGGAGACTGATCTGGTGGGTCCGTCTGAGGGTGAATCGGAGCCGTTGATCGGGTTCCTGGAGAAGAAAGCCGACGATGATGAGTGAGAGGACCTCCATGAGAGAGAAGAAGAAAGCCTCCTCCCTGTAACTCTCAACATCTTCTTCTTCTTCTTCCCTTTTTTCCTCTGCTTTTGGCGGGTTTGGTCCTTCTCAGTCTAGGGTTTCACTACGACTGGATGTGCCGATGAACAGAGCGAATTTGAGCCCAAGATTAATGGACGAAGACGAACAAACGAACGAACGAAACGAACTCCCAACAGAGCTTCTCTCCTCTGGAGGTTGAAACCAGGGGAATAGGCGAGTAAATCGCTATTTTGTAGAGTGCAGTGAAACGACGCCGTCTGCTATAAAGGAGTTGCTTTGAATGGGTTAACCACAGAGACATTGAAAACTTAATTTAATAATATTATATTCTGAAAACACGAGCAATGAGAGTCGTCTTAGCTCAGCCGGTAGAGCACTGGCTTCTAAGCGTGAGGTCGTGAGTTCGATTTCCACAGACGCCGATTTCCTTCCTCAACATATTATTTAAAATTTTGAACTGGTTAGGTGAAGTAGAGGGAAGGAAAATTAAATTTATTTTTCTGTGTGTATTTTGTTAACAAAAAAATCTTGTAGAAAAAACAAGTTGAATTTCTTCCTTTTGGAAATATTTATTTTGCAGAAAAGTATTTTTTAATAAAAAAGTTGAAGTTGTGGGCCTTACAATTTCTCTAATAACTAAACACGCGGATAATTAGAAAAATTTATTTTTCCTGTACTTTATCATCCTTTTCGTACAATTAAACAGGGCCAAATTGGGTTTTGGATTTTGGAGAAGAGAAGTCAAAAGTAGGGTAGGAAGAGTTTTTTGCATTCACATTCTTGCCTTGTTGTTTAGGGTTCAGGTTACAAGACCCAATTGTCCTCGTCCCATTCGGCCAAACAAACTTATAACCTTTATCTGCTTCACTCCCCCATCGGTCTACCAAAAACCCCTCTTTAACAGAAAAACCATCTCATTTTTGTATTTTGTATTTTCTTATTTTCTTAAAGTCATGTAGTGTTATGGTAATTTGTTATTTTCTGAGCTTGTGAAGTCGAATGATCGAACGATGTTTTAATTCACAATTTCAAAAGTCGTCTCGATATTTCAATTTTTGTAGATCACCATCAAAAGGCTAACAAATGGGGAGATTTGGTCGCAATGGACTTTGAGTGCTGCAAAAATGAAGTTTACACTTTCGTTTAAGCGACTTTTCTGAATTGGATTAGAACCAGATAATTGTTGCGGACTCGGGCAAGTTGTAATATCCCATTGTGCATTTTTCTTAATTTATTCATTTAATATATATATATATATATATGAGTTCTTTATATGTCTTTTATATGGATTTGTTTTACTTGAGGAGAAGTTAAAAGATGAAGATAAGAATTAAAGGAAAAAAAGGTTATTGGTGGGCAATTTTGTACGTGGGTGTGTGCATGTGAGGCACAAACTTCAACATCTACAAAAAGCTAGAGGCACATCGGTGTGGTACATCTCAATTATACCCTTCTCATATACAAGTGTGGCCCACTGAAACGGGGCCCCCTATTAGATAAATGACAAGGAAATGAATTAAGTGGTGGATAGACACCTTGTGAGCTTACTAACAGGTGGTATAAAAACAAGAGCAAGGGATTTCTTATAAGGACAAATAAGTTTTCGGTGAGTTTTTACACAGAGAGGTGAGGAGCATGTTATTATGAGTTCTTGTTCTTATGAGGTCTGGCAAGGCGATTTGAGGCTGAGTGTGAGATACATGTTTTTTTTACAATATTAATATTAAGTTATTGTTGGTTGTGTTATATGTAGTGATTATGTGTCGTGGAACTGTTTGGTATGTGACAGAGTGATTAGACAAATAAGCTATACCAAAAAACAAGTTGGCCAATGGGCTATGGTGAAGCTGGTGAGGTGATACGTCACCCGTCATATACTAAGGAGGACCGGATATGTAGTTCCATTTTTGTGGAATGTGTTATATTCGTGGTTGGTGTTATACGTGGTGGTTGATGTTGTGCTGTTATTTTAATGTTGATATTGTATACGTTATTATGTCTCACACGCTTATGAGTCCTTTTGGACTCCAGCTTGTAGATTAGTTAGCAGGTCAGGTGCCGGTGGTACGAGCTTGTATGAATTGCTGCGAGAGTGGGTTGTTATTTATTTACTTTAGATATAGTTGTAAATTGTAAAGTTTTTTTGAATAAAAGACAGATTGTGATCTTTTTTTAATATCGTGATGCTTGAGGATCCGGGTTGTTATACAAGCACTTCATGCATTTGATGAGCACCAAGGTTTGTTATTGCAATGGTAGAATGGTTAGGTTAGCTACCCTACCAATAGTGCTACAAACGAATCGAGCCTTGAGCAGTTCAAGTTCGAGTTTTAGACTCGTGAAGTCGCGAGTTGAGCTCAAAAATTCAAAACTCAGCTCATTTATAGAGGCTCGTTTAGTAAATGAACCAGGGCTCATCTTTTTTTGTAAACAAGGCGAGCTCTGTAGTGTTCGAGCTCATCTCATTTATAAAAAGGTTAGGTGATTTTTACCGTAACAAACAAACTCAGCCGGAAAAAAAACTCAAACTCAATCAAGCTTTTAAGAAATTCTTGGACGAAATAGTTCCTTTACTTTGCACTTAAATTTACTCCTATCAATTATCAAAACAGCAACAACAGTAATCAATTGCTTTAGCAAAACAAACAGAGACTTAAATTCGTTTAGTTTCATCCTTCACTGGGATTATATATAAATGGAATTATATTGTTTGGAAAAAGAAAAAAAAAAAGTTCCATCCTTCACTGTTAAATGTATGTACCATATTTTTTTAATGAAGTGAAATATTAAACCTTTACGACTTCCTTCGTCTCAAAAAGTTAAACCATCATTAAAAACTTGAATTTTTTTTAATCAAAAAAATAATGTACTTTCATACATAATTTTCCGAATTTGTTCGAATCAAATCAAAATTTTAACTGAAATTATTAATTTAATGCAAGAAAATTAATAAACTGAGGAACGAAAATAAATTCTTTTGTTTCACAAATTACACGTCCTTTCGTAATGAACTGTATTTTTGGGACGGAGAAAGTATTAATTCCTGTCGGTGGCATGAGCTCAACGGTTGGCATTAAAGAGGAAGGCTAATCAATTTTTAATGCTTTATCGGTCAAAGTGTCTCCTACATCAAAGCACAAGCAACATGTCCAATCCAATCCCAATGAGTATTTAGAATATGCCACATGATAATAGTATTCTCCACAATCTAGACTACTACTGCATTTTTGCTAGATTTGTTTTTTTTGCGCCGAAAGTTAATTTACTACTACTATTGTATGAGAAGGAATAATTCATTTGGATGAATTGCAAGAGATTCTGCGTGTGCGTGCTCTTTCGTTGGAATTCTTCTCGTTTAATGAGGAGTTGTAGTTAGGTTGGAAATATAGTTGTTGAGCTTAGTTATCTCGTAAACTTTCACACAGTTAATGTAGTGTCCGTAATTTTTATTTTATAATTCAAACATAATGTAATGATTTCTCTTATCGGATGTTTAATTTATTTTTTTTTCTAGTTTTTACTATTAGTCCACCATCGATGTTGGGGATATTATATTCATCCCTTGTTAAATGTGACAGAGTAGTGGAAAGTAACATGGGATTGCACAATTACGTAGTCCTTTCAGATATTTGCATGTATTAGATGATCACCCCTATTGCCTTATCTATTTCTCCTCCTACCCTTGTGGGTGAAGATAGTTTTTTGCCACACACTCTTCTCTAGTTGTTCTTCACTTTTTCTCTTCTCAGTTGTATAGATGGATCTTGACTTCAAAGAGAAATGAACATAAAGGGAGTAGAGTACCGAAGGTTTTGTATCACATAGGAGTATTAAACTTTTCTATTGTCTCAAAGATAAATTTAGACAAGTAGTGTGGTTCATATAGATAAATAAAGAAAGTTGTAAGTTTTCAATACATTACATAAAAATGCAATGCTCTCTCTCTCGTTTTCACGACCACTATGGTGGATGACTACAATGGACTAGTGTAGGCTATCGCGATAGGTAGGGCAGAGCCGTAATCTTTTGTATATAGGGGAAAATACTTGATTGATAGCAATTTAGGAGAAATTAGACCATTTTTTTGGGGTTAAAATAGCTAATATTTAGTCCAAAATATGATATTTCTTATCTTATCTCTTAGTCGATCCGCCCCCTATTGATAAGGTTTGTTTGGGAAAGACAACGGCATTACTAGGTCAAATTACATAAGAACGAAGATGGTTTGTGTCACTGCCAATGTAGTGGCGTAAATAGGGAGAAAGAAATGTCTTGTAAAAAAGATTGGAACTGTTTTGCCATAGAGAGACGGATAAAGCAAAGAAGAACGACATGCTAGCACGTCATTTCACATTAATAACGGCCACCTTCTCCATCTAAGTTTATTTTTCCCATATAATGTAAGCAAGATTATCCAAGCCCCGCTCTTTTCTTACAAAAACAAAAGGGCGAAGCTTCGTGATAGGAGTGTAAAAAGCCGTACTATGAATACAGACAGACTAGACATACTCCCAGTAGTCTGATGCATGCAGGTCCCATGCGCATCGAACGACTGTGAACACGTTTGTGTCACGTGTCCAGACACTTGCGTCAAATGCAGTTTCCAATATCTTAGGGGCACCCATTCGCCATAGCATCCGACATCAGGGAGATGCACTGCAATTTCCACCTTTGTCTTTTCACACTCCCCCAGTGGAGAGAGAAGAAGAAGAGAGGGAATATTCAAAATCATCCCAAAAATTTCCAAATTTCAACCCAACCCCGCCCATATCCCCCCCCCAAAAAAACCCTATTTATAAATCCAAGTCAAAGAGACTTTCCTCGTGCTACTACTACCAACCCTTCACAGCCATGGCGCACGACAGCGACCTCCCCTGCGACGGCGACGGCATTTGCATGGTCTGCAAGGGCAAGCCCGGCGACGGCGAGACCCTCACCTGCAAGACCTGCGTCGCCCCGTGGCACGTGGATTGCCTTTCCGCCCCGCCCGAAACCCTAGCCGCCGCCGCCCAGTGGGAGTGCCCCGACTGCTCGTTCGTCGCCGGCGGCGCCAATGCGGCGGCGACGGCGGCGGTCGGCATCGGATCGGAGATCGTGGCGGCGATCCGGGCGATTGAGTCGGACGGGTCGCTGACGGAGCAGGAGAAGGCGAAGCGGCGGCAGGAGCTCATGAGCGGCGGGGGGAGGCGGGGCGACGACGAGAAGGAGAAGGTGGAGAAGGCGAATGGGGTTTTGGATCTGTTTGATGAGGGTTTGAACTGCTCGTTTTGCATGCAGCTACCGGAGAGACCTGTTACGGTAACATCTCTCTTTCTCTCTCTATCTTTTCAGTTTGTAATCGGAACGGCGTTCCGGTCCGGTTTGTTTTGCTAGGGTTTAGTTTAATTGGGACTGTGTGGCTGTCCAGTTTTGTTAGGGTTCAGTTCGCTCGAGTTTTTACGTTTTTGTGGGTCTGTCTCGGGTAAAAAGATTTAATCAGAATCCTTCATTTTGTAGAACTCGTCGATAAGATAGATTATGGACGAGATAAGTTTGATCGGACTTCATTTTCTATTAGGACTAACCGTTTTTGTGTGAGACACCATATTTGACTTCTTTTTTTTTTAATCAGACAAACACGATTCATTCATATGGCAAATGAAGTTCAATAAAATTGATTTCCATTATGAATATTCTTATGAATGAGATCTACAAAGTGAATGATTCTGATATGTTTTTTTTGTTGTTGTCTGAATTGAAAAAAAAATGAAAATAGGAGGGGACTAGACCCTAGCAAAATTTATCTGGAACTCAATCACTTTAATTGGGTCATTTGCTTTTAATTGGCTCCTTTAAGTTGATGGTGGGATTGGTCTGAAGATGTGCGGTAAGCTGGTCTTTATCAGGAAAGAAATATCTGTCTGTCTTTCTCTGTCATGGAGTTTATTAAGTCAAACAAGGAACTATTGGAAAATATCTCTGAAGTTATTTGACCGTTTGTTCAAAATTTTTTTTTGTCAGTTTGCTTGACCTCGTTTGCTTGAATATTCCAACTCGTATGTATGGAAAATCGGATGGGGTCCGTTACGATATAGTTTTTCAAAAGAGTTGTTATCAAAGCACTTGATTTCTCTATGCTGTGAGTTTGAACTTTGACAACTGTCGCTTTATTTTTTCTGATGGAATTTGAGTAGTAGATATTCTGCTAAGAAATACAGGGCTAAAGAACTGTTAGTCATCTGTGGTGAATGTTGGGGCAACAATTCGTAATTCCTATGAGTAGGGGAAGGTAGAGCGTCGACCTAAAAAGTGTTGGATTTTGAACTTGCTATGGTTTTTTTGGACGTTAAAAAAGATTTCAGATTTCACATTTTTTCTATGTTTTAGTTATTCGGTGATGTACTTAAGTGTACGGGGAAATTTGGTGGATTCCAGTATCTCCAGTCCATTGAATCATTAAGTTTGAAGATTTTGTGTAACCAGATGGTTCTTGATTCCTAATGGCAATATACAGGACGTTTCTTGAGAAATATTACCCTCTTACAGTATTACAGCATTGATCAAGGGTTGAACCTTTCTTCCTTTGTCATTTGTTGTCTTGCAAAATGAGTCAATTGAGAACAGCATAAGGTATCTGAACCTCTCTATTTCTGTCATTTGTTGTCTTGCAAAACGAGTCAATTGAGAACAGCATGAGGTATCTTTGCAATTTAATGGCTGCTTTTGGTTAGGCTCCATTTCTTAACGTTTTCATGGCCGGGGTTTTGGTGCTACTCCTCACTCTTGCCACTCAATATTTGCAAACAACCAGCCAAGATTTTCCTTGGAGATCCTCTTTCCTTCCCCAAATTCTCAAATACTTGCACATCCTCACTTGAAACATTCTTAATAACCTTCCACACAGCTTCAAAATTTTAAAATACATATGCAGAAACCTTTCTTCTTTGTGACAACTCGTATATACTGGATCTCAAATGTTCATGATGTCATGCACCTCTCTCTGACATTTCTCTGTTCCAAATCTTCGTGCTGGAAACACGATTTGTTTGTACACATTGACACCTAATCTTCATGATGGAATTCACTATGTTGTGCAGGCACATGCAGCTGTACTACTTCTGATTTTACCTCTTAGGTTACACTGTGTGGATGTACTAAACAGTAATTATGAGTTGTGATTGTTTTCTTGTAAAAACAGAGTAGCAATTTGATTGAATGCAGAGCTGTTCATCTTTTCTTAATCATTAAACAAAGTGTAGAATTTGTTTGAAGGTTTTGGCAATGAGATGATCTTCACCGCCTCTTTTGCAGACTCCCTGTGGTCATAATTTCTGCTTGAAGTGTTTCGAGAAATGGATTGGTCAGGGAAAGCGAACTTGTGCAAATTGCCGCAATGCAATTCCGGCCAAGATGGCAAGCAATCCTCGAATCAACTCTGCTCTTGTCATTGCCATCCGTATGGCCAAGATGTCAAAAACAAATGCTTCAGGGGGGCCACCAAAGGAGTACCACTTCGTTCACAACCAAAACCGACCTGACAAGGCTTACACCACTGAAAGGGCAAAGAAAGCAGGAAAGGCTAATGCTTGTAGTGGAAAGATTTTTGTCACAGTCCCTAATGATCATTTTGGACCAATTCTGGCAGAGAATGACCCAGAAAGGAAACAGGGTGTGTTGGTGGGTGAGACTTGGGAGGGCCGAATGGAGTGCAGGCAATGGGGAGCTCACTTTCCTCATGTGGCAGGAATTGCTGGGCAGTCAGAGTATGGGGCCCAGTCTGTGGCGCTCTCTGGAGGATATGAAGATGACGAGGATCATGGCGAGTGGTTCCTCTACACAGGAAGGTATGTTCATTTGTACTCTACTTTGTGTGATGGTCATTCTGGGCTGTGTTTGCTTTTCACTGGCACCATTACAAAGACGAAAAAGGATTTTGTGTGACATTATAACGACATATTGAAAATGATTGTTGCTTGCTGATGTAAGTTAAGTTGATCTTGCCTGGTGCGGTCTATGATTTGAATGTGTGAATGAAAGCTGGCTGCTTATTGATGGTATTCACCTTGTAATTAACTATTTTGAGCCACCTTACACATCAGATAATTGGTTAAGGTTTAGCAAATTTGGTACTGGTTGCATACTGTTGACAAATGTCAGAACTGTGCATTGTTAGTTGATTTAACATTTGCGTGGATACTCTATTCTATTTCCTTAGCGTTTGGTTATTAGATTCATGCCAAGTTTCATTTTGCTGAAAAGCATGATTAGATGTGGCCATACTAGTTGCAAGAGTCAAGTTTGAATGCCTTTAGATGAACACGATTCTACTCCTCATGATTTTTTATTTTTTTTGATCGTCTACTCATGATTACTCCATTATTTTTCCGTTCTTGCCATGCATGAGTTGAAAATTGATCCCTTTGCATCTCTATTTTGGTGAACAGTGGTGGAAGAGACCTCAGTGGGAACAAAAGAACGAACAAGATGCACTCATTTGATCAGAAGTTTGATAAAAGTAATGAGGCATTACGGGTCAGTTGCCGCAAAGGTTATCCTGTCAGAGTCGTGAGGTGAATTGTGTGAATCTTTTATTTTGGCATCTAGTAAAACTAAATACAGTGCCTGTTCTATTCAATAGACACACCATTGAGGTGGGTGCAGTTTATTGTAAGTTTTTCATTATGATGTTACACATAATATTGAACATCTCAATAAATTTTAGGACCTAGAATGATCATGATTTTCACAATACATAAACACAACGCGGAAATTATATGAACTTGATATAGGATGTATTCATTATTTAGTTATGTCCTCCATACACATCATTATAGCTCCACAACGGAATTATTGAGCTCATTTAATTGTTAGGCGTCCAAGGCAATCATGTGGGCAAAGCATTCATGTGGGCCATGCACTTGGCCCATATGATCACTTATGTTAGGGCTTCATACGGTAACATTAGGCGCGCAATTAAACTGTATATTGCCTTGCTTCAATTTGATAAGAATCATAACACCATAATAAAAGTATAAAACAACCTACAAATGCCAGTCATAGCGGTTCTATATCCAAATATGACATAGTTCCTTCCAACATTAGCAATTGTTCAATTAAAGTCTTTAAATAAGGAATGTACTTCATACGTCCAATGATAATTTGTTCCTGTAATAATTACATTCACATACATGTATGTACTATGTACATTGTTTATAATAGAAAATTATCAAAAACACGTCAGCGAGATCTCTCAAAGAGTCAAATAATATCAACATCATATTGCAGCCCCTGAAACATAAGTTATAGCTATTTCAGGGTATGCTAGACTCGTTCAATTAGCATTTTTACTAAATGCCTTTGCACTAACCCACTTTCTTAAGTGGATCTGCAATCATAAGCAGTGTTCTAAAACAAGGAGTTAATCGGTGATTAATTGCCAATTAATCGTTGGCAGAGCCTATCCGATTAGGTCCGACTAACGATTAATCACCGATTACTAATTAATATGTGCCGATTAATTACCGATTAATCTCTCGAAAATGGCTGATTGCCCGACTAGCGCCGAGCGACTTTTAGAACATTGATCATAAGCTGTGTGCCTATGCATTTAGTGACACTTTATTGTTTATGAATTTTTTTTTCTTAGAGAAGAAAATAGTTGCGGAATCATAAACTCTTTAGTGACTCCCAAGCCCTAAGATTTATTTTCCAACTGCTATTCATGAAGTGTGGCCTCAAAACATGCCACAATTCAACCAACCTATTGATGAAGCAATGATAGTTACTTGAAAACTTTTGTTTGCTTCTTCCCATAGTAAGAACAAATAATCAAAAGTAGATTTTCTACTATCAACGCATCGAATGAAATCTAAATCTGAGTAGTTAATAAACTCAAGATTTACAGACATCCTAAATGTGAGCATATAATTTGCAGTTTCAAAATTCATGAGAGAAACAACCATTCACAAGCACATAGCTTCAACATACGAATAAACTACATAACCTAGCTCCCAATACCCTTTAGATATATACAAGGATTAATATTCCCCTTAAATTCAGGGGAGATGATGGCACTGGTGAACTTAATATACCATTGTTAGGAAGCTTGTTTAAGTCAATAAATTGACTTCATAAGTTGGCAAGTTAAGTGTTCCTTGACAATAATAGAGAAACCTTCATATTGATCCATATAGACTTCCTAATCTAAAAAACAGTTAAATTCATTTCAAAAATCTCCAAATCATAACAAGCCATCAATGTCTTAATGATTCTTAGCGAGTCCTTCTTGGATACATGAGAGGTCTCTTTGTAGTAAATGCCTCCTTTCTGAGTAAAACCTTAGCAACAAGTCTGGCTTTATGCTCAGTGTCACATATGGCCTTAAATGTATCATTCAGGAAATTCAACGAGATTCCAGACTTCATTCTATTCCATCTACTTTAACACATCATTCATGGCACCAATCCATTCAGTAGAGACAATGCGTCCTATGACTTCTTCAAACAAAACCGGTTCCTTACCAATTCTATATGAGATTCTTGTAGATATACCACAATCTTCTGAAGTAGCTGATCTCATTTTTGTTTGAGATTTTCGTAAGGCAATGTCTTCTTGTTACTCTATAATTGCTTCATTGGTGACAATCTCATTATGGGGTAATTGGCCATTCATTTGTTCCATTTTATTATGTTGTTTAACAAAAATAAGAACAACATTCTTTGAAGTTATCGGTAAAGGAACTTGCACCGTAACTTCATGAATGACCATATTTTTTGGTTTATCACCCCCCACTGATTTCACCATTTTCAATTAATCTACCATTACCGGTTTCTAAAATGCTTGTACTATGGTGAGGACATTAAAACAGATACCCTTTGTATTTTTTCAGGCTAACCAACTAAGTAACCACTAATTGTTCTTGATTCAATTTCTTTTCACGTGGAGTATAAATTCTAGCTTCCACTGAGCAGCCCCTACATGCAGGTGTTTAAATTTGGTTTCCGTCATTTCGATCCATAGTTTAAAAGGAGTCTTTAGAACTGTCTTACTAGGAATCCAATGTCAAATTTACACAACAGTTCTTTTTTTTTTTTTTGGAAAGGCAATTTTTTTTTTGAAAATGATACAAGGATTGATGGCAGCGGTCTTAAGTGCATAGATCCACAAGATAATGAGTATTGTAGAATTACTTAACATACTACTCACCATGTTCATTAAATAATGTACGATTACACGTTTCAGCTATGCTTTTTGCTGCAGCGTTCCTGAGATAGTATATGTGTCACGTTTTTCTGAAGAATTTAGCAAATGGCCATCAAGCTAGCTTTAGGGTATACAAAAACTTATAAAGAGTACCAGAACCAATAGAACAGGCATTCTTAGATAAAGTGATACATTTATTTCTAACTTTGGAAAAGTACCCATCTTAATCAAATTTAGGCTAGAGTCTAATTTCTATAAATAGAAGGAACATAAAGCGTTTGAAGCAAATCTTTGATGATGATCGGAATACAAAAATGAAAAATAATAACAACAGATAAGTTCCGATAATTATAAAGAAATCACTATGTTGTGTTAGGTACATACGTAGTAGCCCTAGATAGTGTTCTAAAAATCACTAGGCTCTAGTTGGGTGGTTAGCCACCTTCGAGCGATTGGATTAATCGGTGTATATTAATTAGTAATCGGCAAATAATCGTTAGTCGGACCTAATCGGATAGACCCTGCCAACGATTAATCGCTGATTAATTCCTTGTTTTAGAACATTGGCCCTAGAATCTACAAGTACGAATTAAGAAGGAACTTTCCTTGGGTTTGATTCAAAAAATACATAAATGAGATTCATACCTTTCTTTTTGAATCATTCCCTTCATTTTGATCCATGGTTCGAAAGAGGTTTTTAGAATTGTCAGTAGACTGACTAAATCCATGTATTGGATAATATATGCTTCATTTTATCATGCCATGCCATAATCATATTCACATACATGTATATGAACACATGATCATCCAGACCTCATGTATTGTAATGGAATATTGGGAGTGTAAAAAGCTCTTGTTTCAATTCATCAGACCATAAATGAAATTTCTGGCGACTAGCTATGCATTTGTTATATATACATCCTACAGGAGTATACAACTAGATAGGATTCTATAAGTTGGATGCTCCGATTAGTTCTTTCAAAAAGAGTGAAAAATTAACGGTTGATTGCCGCGGATCATGGCTGAACCCATTTTTTCCCAGGAATTACAAAAAATGGGTATGTACTAGCTACTAGGCACTAGCTAGTTTATCAATTTGTATACGTATATTTACAGTACAACGCATTACAAGGTTTGATCGTTGATCTAAAAAACATGAAGCTACAGTTTGTAATCTGGATCCATGAATATACACAATTGCAAATAAACCAAACAGTAGCAATTGAAACGGCTATATAGCAACGTAAAGCCGAAATCGAGTATTGGAGTTGATGAATATATTATTTTACTAATGAGTGGAAAATCATTCTTAACTAGTGCTCTAATACTACATGTAAGTTTTTCGTTATGTTGTTACCTCTGGATTGGAAGGAATTCTTGAATTTTTGGAGGTAAACAAAGAAGCTCAAGTGAGGTTTTGGCTTGCATTGATGATAATGTTAGACTTAGAGTATGCACGTGGGAGCAATACCCAAACTCTTTTGAGAACCAAAGCTTGTGTAGCCTTTGGAATATCTCAAACAGAGTTCTTGAGTCTTGGTAATATTTGAGGCATCTGTTGTAGGGCATTTTCTCCCTTGTATAGGTTTTTGTATTGAGGGTTTAATCCCCTTGTTGTTTGAGTTGGTTGGTCATAAAATTTGAGATTTACCTCTATATATATATATATATATATATATATATATATATATATATATATATATATATACGGGGCGGTTCCGGAGACATTTATATTTAAAAAATATCTCATAGTTCCCGATCAAATTTTTATGATTCGAACTGTTCAATGTGATTTTAAGGGTGCTTGCGAGAAATTAGAAAAAAAAAAGACCAAGAAAAGCTTGATTTGAGTAGTTTTTATTTGAACTGCTCAATAAAAACTGTTCAGGTCAAGCTCTTCCCGGTCGTTTTTTTTTGTTGATTTTTTGCAGTTACCTTTAAAATCACGTTTCGATCACATTGAGCGGCTCGGATCATTAAAATTTGATTGGGAATTATGAGATGTTTTTTTAGATGTTCCCGGATCCATATATATATGTATATATATTGAACATCCCAACAAATTTTAGGACCTAGAATTATCATGATTTTCACAATACATAAACATAATGCGGAAATTATATGAACTTAATTTTACATACCTGGATCCATCTGCGCAGAACCTTGTTTGAACAAATAGTTAAGCGAAAATGCTTAGGAACCTGAAAAGAGCTTGAGCCCTTGTTAGGAAGAGATTTCTCTCCCTTGACTCCCAATTCATTCTGTACAGCCTAACTTTATTTGATGGAAAATGCTGTTCTATACTTATTTTCATTGCAGTTAGTATCTATAACCCTGATGCCTTTCATAGTTTAAAAGAAAGTGACGAACTTGCAGTTAGAACAATGCCATAATGTCTTATTATCTGGCTAAATTGTCTCTGTTTTTTTTTCCCTCCAAAATTAGTTAGATGTTGTGAGAAGGTTGTTGGAATTCTTTTCCCAACGTTTCTCTTGTTCAAAGCAGCAATCAGTTCTAACCTGCTTATTTTCTTGATGACAGGTCCCATAAGGAGAAAGATTCGTCTTATGCACCTGAAACAGGCGTACGCTATGATGGGATTTACAGGATTGAAAAATGTTGGCGCAAAGCTGGAATTCAAGTAGGATAATTGCTAGTAGTATGAATTCCTGAAATATGATAGATTAGGCCTGTGAATATACCTTCTGACAATTTTACTATATTAGGGGTTTATGGTTTGTCGATACCTTTTTGTTCGATGTGACAATGCCCCTGCCCCATGGACAAGGTTTGTTAGCATCCTTCTCGCTACTGTCATTGTCTTTATGTCCGTGTTTATTAAACCTTTTTACATTTTATCTGCAGTGATGACAATGGGGACCGCCCAAGGCCTTTGCCAAGCATTCCAGAGTTGAAGAATGCAACTGATATTACTGAAAGAAAGGGTGTTGCCTCTTGGGATTATGATGTGAGCTGCCTCTCTCTACACTCTTTTGGGAGATTTTCCTTTTAAGCCTCTATTCATAGCAACAACATATTTGTTTGAACATTAGTAATATACATCTTTCCTTCCTGCTGTAGTGGTAGCGGTTTAGAACTTGAGTAACTGGTACTAATTTCATATTTCTTGTATATCAGGAAGAAAAAGGTTGCTGGATGTGGAAAAAACCTCCACCAGAAAGTAGGAAACCAATTGACAGTGTACAAGAGGATGGGACAACCAAGGTTAGACGTCATAGACCCGCTCTGTCCATACAAGAAAAACTTCTCAAGGGTATGGTTTCTTACCTGAACTTTAACATGCATTTTCCTATTAATTTAGTCTGTAATCTTTGTAACTTTAGTTTGTCCCTTCTATTGCTTTACTTCTGAGCAAGAGGTCCAATTGTGTGTGCTCACAAAATGTACTCAACCCTGCAGAATTCAGTTGCAATATCTGCCGGAAAGTAATGAGTCTGCCCCTTACTACGCCCTGTGCTCATAATTTCTGCAAGTCCTGTTTGGAGAGTTCTTTTGCTGGCCAAACTTTCATGAAACAGAGGACATGTGAAGGTGGACGGACGTTAAGAACACAGAAGAATATCATGAAATGCCCATCTTGCCCAAATGATATTTCCGACTTCCTTCAAAGTCCACAGGTAAGCCTAGCATATCCTTGTAGTAATGTTAGGCACCATTTTTAAAACCTTTTATTTAGGGAGTAAGTTTAGTGTTTCCAAGAATCTTTGTAAATTTGTATAGACAATCTTTCCTTTGTTTTAAATACAAAGATGAGAACCTTTTCTTGTTTAGTACCTGAGCAAGACACAAAGAGAAAAACTTTTTTTTAGCCTTTTTCCCTTGAAATTTGAGCAGAATTTAAGTAGCAGATAAAGAAAAATTCAATGTGATTCAGTTTTTCCAGCCATTTTTTAGATTGTTCATCAACTTGTACTAATTTGTTTTACTAAATGCCACAATTGCTGATACACGAGCTGCATCATGGTTAAGTCAGAAATGTGTATTGTCACTGAAAATGAGATTTGACTTGCATGATTCCTTTTCCATGGTAGGTTAATAGAGAGTTGATGGGAGTGATAGAATCACTCCAGCGCCAAAGTAAACAGGCAGAGGATGATGAAGCAAGTGAGGAAACAGATGGCACTGACGAGAAGCCTGATGTGGCAGTGGTGCCTGATGTGGTTTCTGATGATGCAGAGCTTTGCAGTGAAACTTCTGATATGCTGAAAGAGGATACAGAAGGCAAAGAAGGTATTCAAAAGTCTCCAACCAAAATCAAACCCCAGGAGCAAAAGAAAGCAAGTGGTGGTGATTCTATACCCACTGAAAAACCTCTTGAGAAACCTGATTCAGTGGATGATGAACATGAAAAGTCTGGTAAAGAAACAAAAAAAGCTGCAGTTGACAGCAAAGTTAAGAGAACTAACAAGCGAAAGGCTGATGATTCTCCCGGTGCCAGGGTGAAGACCAGAAAGCAGAAGGCTTAACCATTGGTGCAAGATGAAGATTTTGTATGTCCTTTATCCTATATGTAGGGTCTTTTTGGCAGTTGCAGAGTATTTTTAGTTTTCCATATTTTGCAACTGGTAATCTTGCTGAAGCACTAGGATCTTTTGTGGAACACAGAACAAACGCGAGTTGGTTTACTTTATGGGTATCAAACTACAGTATTATCTCTCTCTCTCTCTCTCTATTGATTCGTGATATCAGAAAGGATAACAAACGCGAGTTGGTTTACTTTATGGGTATCAAACTACAGTATTATCTCTCTCTCTCTCTCTCTCTCTCTCTCTCTCTCTATTGATTCGTGATATCAGAAAGGATATGAAGTTTTTCTCTATTTTTTGTTTGTGCCGATGCCTTCGATGCTTCTTATCTTAACTTTGAATTGTTTCGACCCTTTTTCCTCCTATATCGGGCTCCGTTGCTTTTTCAATGAGAGCATTCCAATTGTGTCACAAATTTAATAGGCAATGTGAATATAATTTTTCTGAGATTGTACATCAGGGACATCTCCAATTTTGGGTTGTCAACGACTTGTTAGACTAGATTAAAACTTTTGGTTGTAGGTGACAATAAATTAGCAAATTCGGCCAAGTGAATTGAAAAACGATACGTTATTCTCTCGAGAACTTTTTATGAGTTCTTTTACAGTAAAATTATGGGTATAATCTCATTTTTGCAAATTGGAAATAAACATAAACTGGGAAGCTAATGAGATCAGGTGAGCGTTACCTAGATCAGAGATCGTTGCGATGCTCAGAACGGGATTGCGGTATGTCATACCCGTTGGAAGCGGGACGGTGTGTGTAGGCTCTTTCAGATCATTTGTTTGGAATGAAGTTAATTCCGGATGGGCAACATTTTGTCGATCGTTTTAGTAATAGCAGTACCTATATATGACAATCATCAACATTAATTTATGAGGGATTATTTTGTTATATGATTTGAGGGATTTTTTTTTGCTATGAGTGTGTATTTATCATCTGTATACCATTTTTACCTTCGGAAAGCAAGAATCCCCATACCAATTCGCTATGATTGGGGCCGTTTGATCCGGATCGTAGTTCATGGACGGTCCTAACTATTTGCTCTTTTTTTTTAAAAAAAAAAACTAGAAAATTGAGAGAAAAATGTATGTTTGTCGAAATTCTGTTTGTTCTCTTTCTTTTTTCCATCTTCGGCTACTTTTCCTTTTCCTTTCCCTTTTTTTTTTTTTTTTTTGTGAGGTGACGGGCCTTCTTTGGCTAGTTAACCATACAGACTATTTCATCCTAGGGGGAAGGGGCACTCAGCTGCAAGTCTTGCAACAGATCTGTACCTCGAAAGAAAAACAAAAGTAACAGGATAAACCATTTATTACCATTACCAGGTCTAAACAGTTCATATATACCAGCAATTAGAAGAGAAGGTGACAACCCAATTGCGAAAAAAAAACGACCCCCCATCCTCTATCCAAATGCCAAGGATTCGTGCAAGAGTTCATTAGTTCATCACTTCCCAAAATTGTCAAACACTCTGATTTCTCGTCTCGACCCTTTAACAGACAAAAAAAGTAGAGCAAAGCGAAAACACCAGAAATACAAGTATGGCAGAGAAGCCTCCTCGACAGAGCAGCAAAATTTCTCCGTTTTTCTTGGGAACTCCTGTACATACGTAATTAGAAACAACATTGGCAAAATCGTCCAAAATTTTGAAGCTCCACTTGTCGCTCCTCTTTCCAACTGGAAATAACCACCCAAATTAGTATTCATTTGCTCGAGTCGAACTTTCCTTTTCTTCTCGGAGAACCACCCTTTACATGTTAGTAAATACAGGGTGGGGTTAATTTCGGTCTTAGCTGGTTTCACTCATAGAAGGTTAGTGCCCATAAAAAGTTAAGCTGCTAAGCCCAGTTTGACCCTTAGCAGACCCTGATTACAAGTCTCCATCGAAATATTCCTCCCCGTTCGACAATGTGCTTTCTTGATGGTTTTCCTCACCGGTCATAGCTCGAGTCTTTCCAGGTCTAGATCGAACATTTACACCCATGGGGAAGGGCACCTGCAGATAGGAAAAGCCAGTTTTAAGTTTTAATTCTTCCTTGAAAAAAAAACACAAAAGTTCTTATTCTTCGTTTTACTTGTGCATTTATATACCATTTCTTGTTATGAGGGATTTTTGAAAGGAAAAAATCCCCCGTAAGTAACACCGATTTTTGTCATTTCTGGTTAGATTCACCGCCAACTTAGAAGCTTTATAACACTGTTGATAACAAGTATATGGAGTAAGTTATGCACACACCTGATCACCTGCATTGGGACCATCGGTGTTGAAGAGGATTGGCCGGCACCGCTTATCCTCATTCATCAAGCTTGAGTTCTGGAAATGGGCGATAAGAGCAGCTTTTCCCTGTATGCGAGCATAAGCAAGTGATGCCACCTTTTCACTGTTAAACTTTTCCCATTTCTTCCCATTAAATGCCTGTAAAAATAAGTATTCTTTTGTATCAGCTTTAGGCATACATAACAGGCTATTGTGACTACCAGAAAATATTTACAAAAGCTACAGAAAAGGGAGAAAGAAATGGCATCTTCTTACAGCATGGATGAAACAAACCTGATAGAATGGGATAATCAAGGAAGGATCAATCATGTTGATGAATGCGTAACCCACATTGCACTTGTTCTGCAGAAAAGAAAGGGGAACGAAAATAAATTTCCCATGCATGGGTGCCAAAATTCCTCGGTTATATCAAAATACTTCTTTCTCTGAACGAAAATTCACTTGCCTTAAAATCGATGGGTAGATAAACGAAATCATATGTTCCCCGATGGCCTTCATCAATTGCAGCTAAAAGCATCTTCGAAGTATACCTATGATTGAAACCATGTCAACATAAAACCAATTAGTTCCTAGTAGAGAAAGGAAGGGGAACAAAAGAAAAAGAACATCCAATGCATCTGAAAAGATTTCTTTAAGTTCCAACAACATAAAAAAAAATATGCAAGACATATATACTAAACAATAAGCCAAGAGACCAAGAATTAACCCGAAGTAAGTGTTCAAGAATCAACAATTCAGTAAGCCAATGGCCACCCAGATAGTTCCGTGGATGAAGAGGTGGGCCCTTGCTTGATGATGTGTCAACTCTTGACCACTTTCTTTGGTTTAATTCTTGGTTTTTAAACGTACACAATGCTAAAATTAGTCCAACAAGAACAAAATTTAAAGCTTCCAATATGATTTTTTATTGCTCAGCGAAAGTTAGTATCATTAGAATAGTAGAGGAGTTGAACTCCTAACCTCCTTTACTCCTAGCACCCAAGTTCCCCTGATGCCGTCGGGCCAAAGGCCACTTGGCAAAGCTTCCACTACATTATAAGGCGATAGATGGTTAACATTGGAGTAGTTTTCCTACGGGCCTTGCTCTTCCACTGTCAAATTCTGGCTTTACGTGCCCAGACCCATATCCCATAATCCATTTTCTCTTCGTAGAATTTCTTTTAACTATTCATGGCAAATAAGCAATATTGCAAGGTGCAAACATACAGATAAAAGTATTTCTTTTATAAACTATTTAACACAATACTCAATTTTGTTATGGGATCCGGACTCTTTTGGGGAATCTGCCTAGTAAAAATTACTTGTTTTTCGAGCCCTAATGCGACTCTAAACCAGTTGAGGGGTATTTAAATCACAGCTAGTTAACTACTTCATAGAAGTAAGCGGCAAAGTAATGAAACCGACAAATCCGTAGCCCAGGTGACTCACAGACTCCCTCTCGCCCAAATGAAATGGGATGAAAGAAAATTTAAAGCTTCCACTACGTTTTTTTTTTTTGCTCAGCGAAAGTTAGTATTGTTAGAATAGTTAGATTAGCACCTTAGAGGGGTTGAACTCCTAACCTCATTACTCCTAGCACCCAAGTGCACCCCCTGACGGCTGATGCCATCAGGCCAAAGGCCACTTGGCAAAGCTTCCACTATATTATAAGGCAATAGATGGTTATCATTGGAGTAGTTTTCCAAGATAGTACAGCCCTTCATGTTCCTAATACAGAGTATAGACTTAAAAACGAAAGCACAAACCTGCTTAATGGTAACTACTCCCTCCGTCCGGATTTAATTGTCCCTAGTTCTATTCTAACCGGCTAAAAAACGGGTTATATCTTTGAATCCGTAGTAAATTTCATATCGAATATGGATCTTGTTTGATAGATCTCGATTAGTTCTATAATACAATGTTTTCGAAATCACCTAAAACATTATAAATTAGAAGATATAATCGATTGAAAAATGGCACGAATTCCAAAAAAGGACTATTAAATCCGGACGGAGGGAGTACTTGACAAAGGATGTGAATAATCAACTCATGTACCATGGTCTACGGGTGTAAGCAAGCAAGAAACAGGGTAACTAGGTTCAAGCATCAAGTTTGAAACTCGTACGTGGCATGATATGTCATTGCATGAGTAGCTAGTTGTCTGTTGTCCCTAAGGCCCCGTTCAATTGCCAGGAAAGTACAGGAAATGATGGGAAAATCAATTTTCCCATAACTTTCCTAGTGTTCAGTTGACAGGAAAATTCTAGGACTTTCCAATTTAAGTTTTCCTGCAGGAATTACTTTCCTGCAAAAGCGATCCTGCAAAAAGTACAGGATTTTGCGTTGCAGGAAAAGGAAAATGAGTGAACACTCACAAATTTTCCTGAAAGTTTCTTTTTCCTGACAAATGAACAAACCTTAATTTTTCTTGCAAAATTCTTTTGTCAAATGAACACTCACAGGAAAATAATTTTCTTTTTCTTTTACTTCACCTCACTTCACTTTTTCTGGGAACCAATTTTCCACACAACTTTCTCGACAACTGAACGGAGCCTAAGGGGACACCTAAGGGGCTTAAGGTCGAATTGCCAAATATAAAGACTCAACTTTGAGCCTCCTAAAGTTACCTACGAAAAGAATGTTGCATCATAAGCAAATTGCCACGTATATAACATGGCATGCTTAGTAGAGGTCTAGGTAGTGTACGATTCTAGTTCTGCGGCTTCTGCCTTTACGTGGCATGGTATTAATCGTGGTAAAGTTGTAGTTTAATTTGCAGCAAGATTGTGACAATTACATTTTGGGGTGGAAGGTGTAAGTATTTTCAAAGATAAAATGACGCTAGAAACGACTAACAGCAGAAAAAGAACACATGGTTAGAAAACTAAAACATACTTGTTAGGGATATTCTTTATCATAAGTGTTGTCCGGTTGTCTTGACCTCGACCTATGCGGTCAATGTCCAGATCAAACAGTTTCTTGCTGTCAGCTTGATTGGAACTGCCTTCATTTCTACGACTTCTAGCCCATTCATTGGGAGATTCAAATGGACTCGTCACAGGACTCATTTGGCCTCTCCCAGGAAACATTAGATGAGGGGAGTGCAATCCAACATTTTTGGACGGAATAGACAGGTCCATGCAGTTTCCACCGACATGAGAAAACATGTTTTGGGAAACAAAATCCAAATGATGCGGCGAGTTGGAAATTCTCATGTTCCCAAGAGAACCTGGATGAAAGCCGGCTTCATTGGGGGATTTTCCAGAATAGTTGTGTCGTCTGTCCCAGAGAGAAGGATTCACAGATGGTGCTGACCCCACATGGACATTATTTGTGGGTAATAGCGGGTTCAACATATGAGATGGTGTTCTGGGAATTGCATTAGGGGGATGAGCAGTACAAGCGGCGTTGACAAAAGTTGGTGAGTTTGGCCACATCATGCCTTGAGGCTGAGGGTGATGCGCATTACTCCACATGTAATGATGTCCAGGAGAACAGCTCCCATTCCCAGAAGAAACAAATACTGAAACAAAAAAAATACCGTCAAAATTAGATTACAATTGAAGTATGGTAAGAAGCTCGGACACATCTAATGGCCTGAAGTATCCAAGTTCGACATGAGTCACACATGACACGACATGCTCTAGTCATGGGTCGGACATGCCTAAATAACTGTTTGATTTTCTTATTCTATTATTTCTGTGGCAAATGCTGGGGACACATAGGACATGTTGGGGACACGATGGTGACACTTCAAGGACGCATATGGCTTAGAGCTAAAATTATCATGGACGGTTAGTTCATGAGTACTTACTTAGTAATTGTCAAACTATATCTTCATATTACTATTCTAGAGAAAATGTTTTTGACTTGTAAATGAAATCATCTATACCTATAATACAGATCTACTTTTGTTTCAATGAATCCCCCATTGTGTCCGTGTCCTAATTTTTTGAGAAATAGCGTGTTGGTGTTGTTTTATGTCCACGTCCCACTCCTGTATCTGTGCTCTTAGATGGTCTGACATGGCTTCACCAGCCAACAAAGCGGCTGAAACAAATGTAGAAACAAAAGTAAAAACAAAGGTACCTTATTGTCCATAGCACTTACCAGCATCGCTCAGTTCAAGTGGATGACCGTTTGAGCTTACTCTACAAAACTGGCGGTTCTCAATTCTTTCGGATGGCCTGACACTAATATTTGCAGAAATACCCGGAGAGTTGTAGGGAGCACCATTGGTTAAAACATCATGATACTCTGGAAGTGAGTGCGGATGAAAATTCGGAGAAATCTGGAATTCAATTTTCGGCTGGCCCTGTGAATGGCCAGCTTCAGGGAGACTGGACTGATTGCCAAGTGATTCAACTCTCACCAGAGAGGGCAAACTGTTGGGAACACTAGATGAGATCCCGTGATGGAACATGTTACCAACCAATGGACTAATAGGGGCTTGGAATGCAGAATATACCCCTGGAATAATTCCATTATCCATGCCAGAAGATGTGATTCCCCGATGTGAAACTCGTCCTGGAAACAATTAAAGTGAGACCACCACAATGTATTGTCTTCTTTCGAATCAATATGTAACGACCAACATATGCCACTGGATATAACCATACCAGGAAACCCTGTTGTAGAGTTAATGGGAGAGAGACTTTGTCGGAGATATGGAGCAGATTCATCTTGCGCCATTTCTGGAGGAAATGGTGGCGTCAAACTGTGAAGAAACAAAAGAAAAACAAAGGTTTTCCAAGGAGTGAGAAAGATACGCGCTAGTTACAGGTCTTCAGCTATTCAAATATGAAAATACAGAAGACGTGATATATACAAAATGTTTAAAAGAGGCACTAGAAGGACAATCATGGAAATCACTCACTTTGTTTGATTAACATTTTAGAAAGTTATTTTTGAGAGTTGAGTGGTAATGAGTGGAAAGAGATAGAGAGAAGATTTATTGAAAACTGTGCCGAGAGTTAAAAGTTACTCTCAAAAAATTAAACCAAGCGGAGTGACTGTCTTTCTATTTGTATGTGAGCACAGTAAATGCATGCTCCCTTGAAAATTTGGAACTCTGAAGTCCCAAGAGGAACTAACATGGCGAAATGGTTGGAGTAAAATGAAAATAAAAGAGGAAGAAGAGTGAGAATCAAAAAATGAATGATCGAGGTTTGTGGGACAATACCACCATTTAGCACCCCCAAGACGGCTAGCTTCAAGCTTAATCTGCTTTCCTGAAATGACACTCCTGTTCAATGCACGAAGAGCAGACTCTGCAGCCCTAACATCATAATACTCTATAAACTTGCAATCACTTCTTCGTGGGGTCTCCTGGATCTGCAGTTTAGAGACAAAGGAATGGCATATAACTGACACACTAGTTGATTTCAAGTCCAATGAAGAAAAGAACCTTGCTACTGACACAGCAAACTGTGCACAGATTGCGTTGTGGGGCCCATTAAGGGTCCCACACAAATGATCCGAGCCGTTCATTATAAACATTTTTTCAAAGGCCCCCACAAAAAAAGCTCAATCCGATACCCATAACGTACTTGATCTAATCGTCTAACTTTTCATTCAGGTTTTTGGATCAAGAAAAGCTAGATGATTAAATCAAGTACTTATAGGTATCAGATCAGGCTGATTTTTCGCAGAGGCCCTTGGAAAAATGTTTTAAACATAATGAACGGCTCAGATCATTTGTGCGGGACCCATGTTGGGCCCCACAACGCAATCTGTGCACAGTTTTGCTGTGTCCACAGATTTTCCGTGAAGAAAATTAGGAAAGAATCTAACCTCCTTAATTTCACCGTAAACGCCAAAAATTTGGCAGAGTTCCTCATTTGAAACAGAGGAATCAAGGTCAAAAAGCGCAAGAGTGCCTTCGTTAATATCTTTCTCTGATGCATTGTCCTGAAAAAGGATAACCCGTGAGGTGAAAAGACAATATGTGCAGCAAGGGATATATGACGGGAGATCTACCGGCTAAATTAGCATACGGTAGTCATGATAACATTGTCAGGATGAAAGCAAATTAGTATGAGCGGGGACTGAGGTACCTTTGGAATTGAGAAATATATGTCAAGCTCCCTACATCTTAAGAGTTTGTTTTGAAGCCCTCTCAGTGCATTTCGGGCTGCTCTTACATCATAGTATGAGACCATAATGAAGCCCCTCTGCTTGCATGGTGTATAAAGAGTGTGGATGTCTCCAAATTGCTGAATTCAAGCCAAACAGGGTCAAAATTGAAAGAACAAGATGTTTACATACATGATAATTTTGAATATCAAAAGGAAGGGAAGAAAATAGCACACCTCAAAAAGGGCCCGCAACTCAGAATCTTCGACATTGCTATTTATATTTTGCACATAAAGTGTTCGAGATGGACGTTCCACACAAGAGTATTTCCCAGCCATAGAACCCCCTAGCCGACAATCTTCAGAATCTCTTTGACCTTGAGGAAAGCCATCTTCTCCTAACTCCAATCCTCCAACACTGCTGAAAAAGTCTAGATCCTCAATGTCTTCTCCAGTGTTGGTTTGGGGCACGTGGTCAAGGCCATCAGTCACCCCAGAGAGCAAGTCGTCATCGTTAGGGAGGAGATTGCCAATAGTTTGTGCTTCAATCTCCGCAAGGGATTCAAAAGGTTCATCTTCCTTGTAGTGGGAGGCATTGGCACCAAAAGAATGGCCATATAAAGCATCACTTGATGATACCCTTACTGCAGCACAGAAACTCATATCACACATAAGGAACAGATTGCATCAATGGACTACGGCCCTTTTTGTTTGACTGGACTAATAGGTGAAGTGATACATAACCCGATAGTACTACTATGGGATTAATAATGCCACACCCTCCCAACGTATTTTAAATGCCATGTTTCATAGAATATGATATTGGATTTCTAGTTCAATCCGATGCTTTTACTTCAGACAGCCAAATGGCGCCCAAGTAAAATAAGCAGCTATGAACTGATTCCAGATATTGATTAAACCATTAGACGGGTAAATATTGAATATTTCGAGTCTGTAAGCTAAAACCAGTGAGGAGGCACTTCCACATAAATAGACATTCATTGGCTGTGAGGTTTCTTCTTGTTTGGAGGTGGGGACCTTACATTTTCTGCTAAATAGTTCTGACAATGAGCTTGAGAAGAGACCATTCTCATACTGAGCACCTCTGACATGAATACCATCACCATCCATAGAATAAAAGGATGGCTCCATATTCGAATTTGATCTTGTTCCTGGATTATGGTCAACGAGTCCCTGCGAGGAATGGCTGGCTGCTCTCTCTGCTCCCACTGCATGCTTCTCCAAGCTAAAATTAGCTTTCTGGTTTCGGATTAGGTAGGGAGAGGGAGGTCTGAAAGAATTTGGAATCTGACATTCCACTGACATCCGTTTCTCCAAGGGTGATGAAGCAACTGAATCTCTGCCTTCTGTTCCTAGTACACCCTCCATTCTTACACCTGAATAAAGGCAGCATGCCCATAGCATAACATCACTACGAGCCATGGTTCAAAGAGTCTACACGGCAAATCAACAAAAACACCATCGAATACATGAATTGGGCAGAAACACAGAAACAATTGTAGGACTCCGCTTGTTTAGTCTTTTTTAATGCGGAATTTGATGAGAGTCCACTTGGTATCCCTCCATTTGTTTGGCAGTCCCATATTGTACCATGACACATACAAATTATGTAGTCTTTTTCATGTAAACAAAAATCAGACTACCTGAACCTCATCAAATAGAAGTCCAACAGGTTGTCTCTAGACAGCATTTTTTGATGAGTAATATCTTGAAAAGAAGCATAATAAGATTCTTCACTTTTAACAGGGACATCAATGACATTGAACTTCATTTAATAAACCCAGATATTATGAATCAGCTGATAAATCAAAGCTGTCCCCAACTTCCACTATGGGGGGTGTTTTTAGAATTCTCCGAATCTCAATTTCTTTTTTTTTTTTTGAACATCATCAGAATCTCAATTTCTGATAACATCATAACACTTGTTTGTTTAGTTGCAGGAATATATCTGATCAGACTGGGAAACGTGCATATTTAAAGGACCCCTTAGCGCCAATGGGCTCTAGCCCAGTTGGCATCTCCTGGTCCTCCCCATGTGGGAGGCCAGGGTTCGAGCCCCGTCGTGGGCGTTTGGGATTCAAGGCTATGGATAGCCTTTCACTGTAGACTAACCTACTAACTCCCCACTAACCCCTGTTGATGTATACGATATTGGCACACAAAAAAAAGAGGACACCTCAGCATTAGGAAAAACCGGGGGGCTAAAAGGTAAAACATGATTATAGACTGGCTATGCTATATCACTTTCAAATAAAAACAAAATGGATGCATCTTTGACTCCATGGTTTAAGATGGGTTCTATGAGATATACCAGCATTCCCAAAAACAATAAAAGACAACACTTGGAGCCTCATGCACAGAATGCTCTGCCAAAGCACACAGAGACACACTCCATTTGTCGTCGTTTCTCAATGCATGCAATTTCAAGTTGCCATCTACTTCTGCTTTGACTCATTAAGTAGGGTTGATAAATGCTTCAACTAATATTCCCCCACAGAGAGTGTTCAATTTGATTTCATTGAAGCCAATCTTTTTACATGAATCATCATTAATCAACAAAAAAGACTTTGCTGATAAAACATCTATAATAGTGAAATAAATGAAGAAAAGCCAAGATTACTTTGCCATAGAAAAGTACTTTATAGTGTTAGTCATAAACATCAAGGAATTAGAAGGATTATGGATGGTAAACTTATGTATGCACCCTTAGCTTCCAAGGGGAGGTCTGGGGTTAGAGTCTATGGAGAAACCTCGAACCCACTCTGGTTGTTAACCCATTAATTACCCTCTAACTACGATAGGTCTATGAGACCTGCATTCGATAGATCACAGATGTAGTACTACTTACCGTTTTGAGCAGCTGCAGTTTCTGTCTTCCGAAACCCAACTTGTCTCTGCCAAATGTAGAAACGGTAAGGATAAATGAGAAATGGATTGAAGATAGCTAAAACTATGAATATGTCCACCACATTTAGAAAGGAAAGATCACATTACTTGAGTTATTAACAAGAAATTTCCATTAAACAAACTGCACAATAAAAACAGAATCCGACAGGCAATCACTACCTCATTAGGTAAACACAATTCGTCTGAGAAAAAAGATGACGACGGCAAACCATTTTCCACAATTTCTGATGGCATGGTAAACTCAGACACAAAAAGCAAACGGAACTGGAAGCTGTTCCTTGACTCGATTTCCCCACCGAATCAACACAATAGGACAGTTCCCAGCTTCCTTGAAAAAGATCTGCATAGAGCAGAGATTTAATAGCACATTATCTAAACGGGACTGGAAAATTAGCAGCCCAATAAGTCAATACATAAGAAATACTACAAATTTTTTATACCACCCAAATGAAAGTAAGACATAGATGTGCACTAACAAACTTAAGCATCTTCATCACATTTTTGGTGGAGAGGAGCAGTAAATGAGCACAACAAAAGAAGTGCAATTGGTGGGATCAGAACCAAACTTCTCACGAATAACTTTCGAGTTTCGACGGGTATTGAATATAGGACCAAATCTGGATAGAAATTTTCAGTAAATTTCCGAGTCTGATAAGAAGGCAGCTCTCTACAAAATGTACGCAGAAATATGCATTCGACACCCTAAATTCAAATAAGCAGCTGAATTGAACTAAACATTCCAACTTTATAATGTATGACAATATGCCATCTCTCCACGAACTGTTTGCAGAAATAGATGCATTTGACTACTTAAAAAACAAATACGCAGTTAAATTGAACTAAAAATTCCAACTTCATAACATATGAGAAGCTGAATTTCTTGAAAACTAGAACATCTACCAAAACATATAATCTTCCAAGAACTTTTCGAATTTTGTATGCATAGAGGTTTC
Organism: Rhododendron mucronatum var. ripense; assembly: GCA_019656295.1. Taxonomy (NCBI): domain Eukaryota; kingdom Viridiplantae; phylum Streptophyta; class Magnoliopsida; order Ericales; family Ericaceae; genus Rhododendron; species Rhododendron mucronatum. Next base: position 1,134,374 of record BPLT01000039.1, on the reverse strand, counting down.
AAGTGGGAGGGAAAACTGAAATCCCATGGTGCCAAACAAGGAAAGATCAACTAGCTCGAACTCAAAATCACACAGAGAAGCCCCAAATTCAACAGCAAATCGCACAGCATATATTATCACAATGGATACGCATCAAAGACAAATCATCAGAAGGATCGAAGTCTAATTAGTGTGCCCAAAAGTAAAATTCAACCAAAAAAAAAGGGGAAACTAAAATCAAAACTTTCAACTTGGTACAGACGAGCAATAAATGAGCACAACAAAAAGAACACTCAAAACTCGACAGATACTTTCAACAAAATTTCAAGGTAATCGATTTTCACTCCCCTTTTTCATTACCACACTTCCTTTTTGTCCTCTTGTGATGTGAATTGACAAAATTAACCTTTAATATGTATACTCTTTCACACTTGGAAGGACAAGATTGTAAATTCACATCACAAAAAGACAAAAAAAGAGAGGAAAGGAGTGTGGTTATAAAAAAGGGGAGTGTGAAAATCACTATCAATGCTGGTAATAAGCCAGCTCTCCACAAAATGTTCACAAAAACAGAAGTATTTGACAACCTAAATCAAATAAGCAGTTGAATTGAAATAAAAATTCTAACTTTAAAACGTATGAGAAAGCGAGTTACCTGAAAAACTAGAACGTCTACAAACACATATTAATCTTCTAAGAACTTTTCCACTTTTGTTTGCATTACCGAAAACTCAAATCCCACAACACCGAATAAGTAAAGATCAACTAGCTCGAACACGAAATCACACAGAAAAACCCCAAATTCAACACCAACTGGTACAAACCCTCAATTCTCCGCGTGAACACAACAAAGAAGGAGTAATTTGCGATCAATCAAAACTTTCAATTCTCCGTGTGAATTTGGACAGATATTTTCAGCAAAAATTTTGAATTCTGATAATAAGTCAGAGCCCCGATAAAGGAAAGATCAGCTAAGATCGAACTCAAAATCACGAACAATGGCTCCAAATCGAACAGAAACTTTCACAGCATGCATTAACAAAACTGATAGAAATCACCACTTCGAACGTCAAAGGCAACTTTAGACATAAACTTTCAGCAAAATGTCCGACTCTCATAAAATAAAATAAAAAACAAAAAAAGGCAGCTCTCAGCGAAATGTTCGTAGAATCGCTGCATTTGACAACTTTAAAATCAAAAGAACCAGTGAAATTGAAGTAAGATATCCAACTTTCAACGGAGGAGCTATCCACGTGTAATAACTTCATATTTTTCTTTGCATAAAGGCTTCAAATGACAATGAAAACCCAAATCCTACAGCTTGAACTCAAAATCACGCAGAAAAGCCCCAAATTCAACACAAACTTGCACAGCATACAGCATCAACATGTACAAAAATCCCAACTTATCAAAGGATCGAAGCCTAAAATAGTTCCCAAACACAAAATTCAACCTCAAAGAAGAGGGGGGAAAAAGGGGAGGGGGGGCAGGGGAGAAAACAAAAAACACGCACCTTGAACAGCATACATTATCAAAATGGACAAAAATCCTAACTTTATATTTTTTGGTGAGTGAAATTTTATTAAGCACCAAGAAAACTCAATACAACACACGGGGCTTAACCCTAGAAACCAACAGACAACTCCATGGTGAGGGCCACCACAATACAGCGAAAATAAAAATTACAAAAAATACCATCTTTGAATAGCAAAGACAACTGATCAAACGATCCAAGCCTAATATAGCTCCCAAACACAAAATTCAACCAAAAGAGAAAAGGGAGAAATTAAAAAGACGCACCTTGAGAAAATTATGAATTTGGACGCCGTCTCAGGTAATAGTCAGAGCTCAGAGAGGACAATTCTGGAAATGGATTTGGAAAAGAAAAAAAAAAACAGAGAGAGAGAGAGAGAGAGAGAGAGAGAGAGAGAGAGAGAGAGAATAGAGACAGGAGGCGAAGAATTCGAAACAAAGAAAAGGCAAGGAAGGTTAAGGAAAAAAAATGAGAGAGAGAGATTAAGAGAGAGTTGAATTGATTACGGCAAACGGAAAGGGAGATTAACGAGTAAGGGATCTGGTAAAGGAATCTGTGCCGTGCAAAAGACCTCCAAATTCCAAAAACTTGATTCCTTCTCTCGCTTTCTTTCTCTCTCTTTCTCTCTATCTCTCTTCCCCTGCATTGCACGTTAACCAAATGTATGATTCCTTCTCCCGGTTGAAATTTTTTCCCAATTCTTTACCCGGAAGAAGAAATTCTCTCTCTCTCTATAAATGACCGCCTCTCAGGTATTCATGGAGTTTCGCCGGAGAGCTGAGGGGCTCCCGGCGAGATTCCGATCCCCGGTGGATTTTTCAGAGAGAGACGAGGAGATCGCCCAGGGTTTTTGGAGAGAAAAATAGAGAGAGGAGAGAGAATATTGTGAAGAGGACGAGAAGGGACCAGACCAGAGGCGTTCCTACAACAAACCCGAGATCTCCGATGAGTGTTGGATCATGAGAGAGAAACAAGTCATGAGGAGAGAGAGAGAGAAAGAGATGGGGGGAGATGGTCGCCGTTATGTTATTAACGGCGTTTACTACCTAAATATTTTGTGCCCGCTTGTGCGGTCAAAAAACAGTTTGTTTGCACATATGGCATGGTTTTTACAATTTCCAAGAGTTTTAGTTTTTATTTATATTTTTTTTAATTGAGTTGAGTTTTGTTCACTCTACACCTACGAGGGTGAACATTACATTCTTTCTTATTGGTTGAAATTATGTGGACCCCACCATAAAATGATGTCATGCTCACCAAAAAATGTATTGCATGGTAAGTATGACATCACTCCGTGGTGAAATTCACACCATTTCAACCAATAAGAAAGAGGGTAATGTTCATCCCCTCTCTTTAAGGAGGGTGAACAATTTTGGGTGAACAAAATTGCACTCACTTGTGTTTGAATTTGTTCATTATTACTCTCTCTATTCCAAAATGTTTGTCTAGTCCGTAAAACGATAACTTAAAAATAACACAAGATTTTTAATAAAAATTCAATAACAATTTACCAGTGATCAATGAGTTCTTTTAATTTAAAAAAGTTTGAACTTTTTCTTGAAGAATATGTATTATTTTCAACTTCTTGTTTGGCGGACTGGATAAACATTTTAGAACGGATGTAGTGGTTGCATAAGTAAATCAAGTTTGAATATTTTTCAAAAACCCATTAAGTATTTAAACTACTCTCGAACAAGTTAATACTTAGCTAGTTCTGCTTACCATGGGTAGAAAATCCAAATTATTCCAAATTAGCTTGTTTGAGATTGAGTCATCTCATTAAAAAGCTAGACTTGACATATTTTTGAAGCTCCAAAAAACAAGCAATTGGCTTGGCTCTTTGAAATTTCATTAGATTTTATTTAGTTTGGTGTAAGGTCTTACACCAAGATGTCATCAACCCACATTCTTAAGTTTTGGCTCAAATTTATCATTATTATTATCATTATCATTATTCAGAAACAATCAATGGACCGTTAATTGAGAGCCAAAAGTAGTGATAAAATTGTTAATTAATCAAAACAGAAACAAGACGCGGTTCACTGATTGATTCTTCATCCGTACAATTTTCTGTTCGGGACACGGTTTTCAATTTCTCAGAAACTCGTGAGTAACGATTCGGCACCACCAGAATTCTCATGAAATCGAAACGAGCTGAACCGCGTTCACCCCCTAATATCAACACCGTAACATGATACTCCGAGAGCATTGAATTAAGTTAACCTCGGTTTCGTAAATGGACGGAAATAGGGTCAGGGGTGTTTGGTGTGAACTTTATTAGTGGCCCCCCCCCTTGGGATGCGTGGTGTGTGTGGATTTGCAAGCAAAGCTTTCAAAGGTAAATGTGATTTTTCAGCAGGGGTATGATCTGGTGTCACCGAATTACCGGACCACACTGTTTTTTGTTTAGTACTAATGCGGCCACGTGGCACGATTAGAGAGGATTAAGCTCCTAATTTTTTTTATATAGGACTGGGCTCGTCGGCAGTTAAGGAGTAAATTGTACGGGTGTAGTTCTCTAGTTTCCGGCACTTGCCCGGCTTAACTCGATAATCAGTTTCGTTCATATTAAAGATCTAGACATATTTACTGGTTTCTACTGTTATGATTTTGGTTTAAAACCATGTTGATAGGGATCAAAATTGTCAAAATCATGGTACAGGTTCCATTAATTGATTTTCAATTTGTTTTTGTATTTCGATCACATATTTACAGGTTTCTACTGATATGATTTTGAACGAAAACCGCGCGTGTATTATGAACGGAATCGATTATTGAGTTAAGTCTAGAAAGTGGACAGAAACAAGCCAACTGTACCCTTGCATTTTGCTCCTTAACTGCTGACGAGCTCAGTTCTCTTGTATTATTTCAAACAGTGTAATTGTGCACGATGGAGTAGATAATAAGGAGTACTCTATTATTCTGAGAAATCTTGGGCCCCTGTGGCGGTACCCGTCAGGACCGTGCAAAATCTTTCCTTTCATCTCACCACTCTTTCTTCTCTTTTTAAAATTCGGACGGTACAAAACATGTTTGAACGACTAGAATCGCTGACGGAGTATCGACAAAAACTTCTTGTATTATTCCTATTTGATCTTCACATGGCTGGTTGGCTACAAACACAAGGGCTGGAATCGTAAGTCGACGTTAACCTTCCCTAATAATTTTAATAACCTCCACCTTGGAATAGATTTTTTTTTAAAAAAAAAACTGGAACAGAGTAGTATAATTCAATAACCATTTCTTTTTTTTGGTAATAAATTTGCTTTCACTGTCAATGAACAATTTAGACTTTTTATATCTGACATTTCAAATTCGTTTCGACAAGATAAGTCAAAAAAAATTTAAAAATGGGTACCGGAATGAATTGAAGCAGAAGAGGAAGGCATTTTGAGATTAGATTTAATGTGTTATGTGGGTATTATGAGACAATTGAGGTTAGAGATAATCCTTTTGGTTCAAATACTCGAGTTCGAACGTGTATTTGTCCCGTTTAAAACTCATTCGAAATCGGTTTTATATAAGTAAATAAATCTAACTTGAATATTTCCTTGAAATTCTTTAAGGTTTCAAATCAAAACTTACTCCAGCTATCATTCAACTTGTTCAATCTATGACGAAAAATTGCGAGATCAACTTACAACTGGCTTGATTAAACCTCGTTCCGCGACTTGTTTTGCTCGTTGTTAAGTCCAAACTCCAATTAGATTTAACTCCCTTTTTTTCAAGATCAACTGGTTTGGTTTTTTTTTGTCTTCATTCAAATTTTTTTCGCATTTGTTAGTTTTTTGTCAATTTTTTGAGAATTATTGCTTCGTCATGATAAAAAGGAATCTAAAAAGTAAAAAATTAATATCGAAACCTAATTTTTTGAATAAAGACAAAAATAAGCCAATAAGCCACATTTTTCGTTTTCATTCAAAAAAAATTGAATTTCGGTTGTAATTTTTTACTTTTTAGATTCCTCTTGTCATGAAGAAGCAATAATCCCCAAAAAATTGATAAAAAAACTAAAAAAACTAAAAAATACGAATAAAATTTGAATAAAGACAAAAAAATAGGTCAAATAACTTATTTAGCCGAACGGCCAAGATTAACTTCAACACTGTCCAGTTTAGTTTCCCGACAAAGTCTATCTGATATCATTTTAGGATAAGGCTATACATTGTCAATATATGGCCCAGTCTCATAAAGTTGTTCTTCTTTTCTAAACTAGATGGGGCAATTTATTGACTATGTTCATCATTTTAACCATTGCACGGCCTCAATTTTTTGGGTTAGTACGATGAGAGGTGTTCAGATCAACTTTCGACTAATCTTTTTTTCAATTAGGTCAACTTAATTCAGCCCCACCATTCCGGAGCGTTTTTTGTAGTGAAAAATTTGTACTTTTTAATTTGTGGTCAAGAAGTTGTTAGGTATTTTCGGTAGTGAATAAGTTATTGAGAAATATTAAGTTGTTTCCGGTAGTAAATAAGTTGTTGATGGGTTTATGAGTAGAGTTAATGTAGCAAAAACAGTATTTGTTGACAACTTTTTTGTTAGTGGAAACGAGATGGTAAAAAGCTGAAACTTTTTTGTTAGTGGAGGTAAAATGCGTTAAGTTTTTAGTGTTTTTTGTTAGTGAAAACGGAGCCTAGAGCCTAAATAATTTCACAAGAATTCATGTTCTTATGCCCTGACCCCAAAAATCAAACCCTTACCAATTGTGTGGTAGCACACCCACCGGCCATGCAAACTAACCCTCAAGGATTGTAAGAGATCAAATATTCGTTTTGGCTGTTGGTACGCCACCCATTTTGATTTTGTGAGAGTCTTCAAATAAAAAAAAAATACTAGATTATATTAATTACAGCAGTATTAAATATTAATAGTAATATTTAATTATAATATTTCTGATGTGATAATGATGTGTTACAAACACCCCACCTTTATATGTCGTCATTCTTCCGAGGTGAGCATTAGAGTTACCATGGCCATATCCGGGTCTTAATTTTTTCTTGTGTCCAGCCTCGCTACAATATAGCCTACCTAGGCCTTTTCTTGGGGAATCGGGATGGTGCTGTGCTGCGCAGTACCGTACTGAGCACTTTTGAACCGTCGGATCGTGTATCTGACCGCTCGGATCTCATTTCGGTAATGAACGATTCTCGATCGTTAGTTGTCGAGATGAGATTCGAACTGTCAGATGCACGATCCGACAGTTCAAAGGTGCACAGCACCAACCCCGAAGTCCCTTGGGCCTTCACCTCGTACTCCCTAAAATGATGGTCGTTGTTGAGTACACAAGATCATGTACACGAGTCAATGTAATACTAGTAGTATCATTTACGACGTCACATCACTTCCCTACGGAGGACAATTGATTAATAGTAACTTCTTGTAGTATAACCATGCGACCCCAAATAACTTCTTGTTTGTGTTTTCTTATCTAATATATCTGCATTGATCTTGTTCGTCAAAAAAATAAGCTTGAATTATTAAAAATTAATAGCTTGGAACAGGTGGCCAAGATAGTTCATATTCCAACTCAGAGAACAGTGCACTGAATATGTGAAGATCATGGAGAGAAGGTGGGAGATAGTCATCAAATGTTTTATTCGGAGAGACACCTAAGAACAAAACCAAATTTATCTTCTTCTTTTTTTTTATTTAATTTTGTGATCATATTTCAGTGGTGGAGGCGTAGTGACCTCTAAATTTCTCATTTTTTAATTTTGTTTTCGTACCTCGTGAATTTGGCTTGACAATTATGATAAGGCAAATGCTAATCTCCGCGGGTTGGACGAGGATTAGAGGGCCCAATTGGCTTGCTTTTCTGAAAAAGTTTCCTGACCGATCCAGAGAAAAAGATGCCTAGTTAAGTAGACAATTTTAACCCTCACTTTTTTAGCTAATAACAAATAACGGTACCAATTTTAGATGTGGCGGGCAGTTTTCCCTCCGATCTGTCTTTTTGAGTTTAGGATATGGGATACGTACAACCATTCTCTTCTACTTTACTTTTCACTCCTTGCCATTTAGAGCCCGTTTCAGAAGACCTTCTTAAAAAATAAGTATTTATTTTACATTTTTAAAATAAAAAATAATGTAAATAAAAAATTTTTAAATTTTTTTTTGCACCGATAAAAGATCTCGATAAGATCAATCAAATAAGATCCATATTATTAGGAAAATTATTTGTGTAAACACATTATTTTTTAGCTTGAAATTATTTTCTTAAAAAATAAGTACTTAAACAGCATTCTGGAACGGGGCCCAACCCACCTCCCATTTTTACCTTAAAGAAAGACCTGGTGAGATTTGAAGATTTGAAGGTGAGTTTTGTCTCTCTTTTTTTGATCTGTAGTTTTGTCTCTATTTTACATTTTTTTTGGGAAATTTATTATGCCGAAACAAATTTTGTTGTTTAGTGTTTCTTTTGTACGTGTAAAATACAGTAATATTTTTATTTGAGTCTCGGGTTCGAAACCTAGCTCTCAGATATTATCAACTCATATAGGGCCATTCTATTCAGAAATTTGCACTAACTTTAATTGGGACTCCCACAAATGAACGGTGAGATTGGTTCCCAAAAATTAGTCGAAGTGCACATAAGCTAACTCGAACACCTGAGTTATAAAAAATGGAGTGGCAACATCAATGAGCCTATAGTAATGTGAACTGAGAAGTAAATGTGGTGTTAAAAAAAAAAACTGGCGTCCTGTTCTTTGTTTTTTTTTTTTTTTGATCCGCGTCCTGTTCTTAGTTAGAGGAAGCAAAACACTAACAAATGGGTTCAGGGTAAAATGGTCTTTTACAATTAAAGTAAAAGGCGTGTAGGGAGTTTCAGAGAAAGGACAACTAAGGAGGAATTTAATACATTTAAATGTTGTACTTTCCTAATCTTAAAGTTTGCCTATTGGGCACACGTTAGCGGAACCGTTACGATAAAATTGCATCTCCACGAAAATTACACACTTTAGAGCAGCTATAGTTTTTTGCTATGTAATAACTGCTCAACAATTGGAAAAACAATACCTAAATAATATTGCAAAAGAGTGGAAAACTGAATTTTTGGTACGCATTCACATATTACGAAAATTTATTCAGTGGTCTTGGGAGTCTGGGACACTGCCACGTGGTGCTCCAATACCCCGTTTCACCCGCATATCTTGTCGTTCTTCAGAGTGGTGGATGATGCCGAGCAGCATATTATTATTCAGTGACCGTGGACTCCCCATTGAACAGTGTTACTGCAGAATTTAAATCCCGACTTCATCACTGCTTTGTTTACTGGTCCAAATTACGCTTTTAACCTTCAAATACCAAACCATGCACTGGTACAGTGCCTACACTGGAGTAGTTGGCTGGTGACCCCAGTTTTGGTGCTCAGCTGCAAGCCTGCAAATTAAGGTTGCCAATTTTTAACCCTCCATCCCATATTGTTGGTTTTATATACGAAAAGATGTGCAATTTTTGGATCAAAAAATAAAATACTTTTGTGCTTTATTTTTAAAATTTCTTGACACCCAATTAAAGATCTCAGTGACTTCTTTAATTCGGTATCGAGAAATTTTAAAAATTGTGCAAGAAAGTATTTTATTTTTTATCCAAAAAATTACACATCTTTTCGTACATAACCAACAATACGGGACGGTGGAAGTATTCAATTCGAGGAGTGCACAATTATCTGCCAACAGCTCTTTTGCTACCTAGGCTTCCTATATAATACGGAGTACTATGATGTTCTCGTTTCCTGAAGAAAAAAAAAAGGGAAAGAAAGAAAAAGGAAAAAGAGAAACAAACTGTGCAGTGTGCCCAAGCAGGAGCTGGTAGAATGCATTTGTTTTATATAGCATAAACAGAGATATATAGCCCCATACACTTCATCAAACAAGTTGTTTTTTCATTTTCTGAATATGGTTAAGGATCAGGTTAGGCCACAAAAGTTACAAGAAAAGTTGCTATTTTGATTCATATCATAATTGCATGGTGCAAAGAGATCAGAATTAGGATCAGGATCCTGGGGTTTAGTCCGGTTGGGTGTTGGGTTTGCTCCATACATAATTGGCTAGGGTCCAATATTCTTATAGTCAGGCCGCAAAAAAAGTAGTTATTGTGAGTCCCTTAGTCCCCCACTTGGATGGTCTGCCTTTGATCGGACCAGAGAAGGAATTAGTTGAGGTGTGCGTAAAATGACCCGAATACCCGGACCATTGAAAAAAAAAGAAAAGGAGAAACAGATTCAGTTACAACACTAGGGGCTCAATATGTCATCACCAAATGGACCCTTATCCTCTTGCTAAATTCCTACTCAACTCAAACCTAACATACTTGAGAGTTTACTGGGCTCCTTGATTAACCAAAAAAATACCAAATCCTGAGTGGATCTTTTGCTGTTTGTTACTACAGAAACTGAGAGGAATCAACAATCAGATCAACTAATTTGCACAACAATTGGGTAGGTAAGGCAACCCTACCAAAATGGACAAAACCAAAGTAGGAAAAACAAGAAGCAGTAGATTTCAAAAAGTTACCCTGTAGGAGTATCTTTTTGGAAAGGACAAAAGAATCCATTGTAGGTTTCTCGACGGTGAAATAAGTGCAGAGTGCAGACATAACGGTTAGGTGGACTAAATACATTCTTTCGTACCACGATGCGAGACTTTAACTTCAGCCCCAACAAATCTATAGATCATAACTATGTGGTGTTAAGAAGAATACTCCTCGACAGATATGTGGAGTAGCGTTGTGTTGAACCACCAAAAAAAATGCAGGCATTAATTATATACTAGAACCATGCTGGACAATGTCCAATAAGGATTGATTGAGGGGAGAAAATGCCAAAAAAATAATAATATTTCAACGCATTTTCACCCTATTCAAAATTCAAACACGTTCGGGTAAATGTAGTAGTTTTTACTCGCTTTTGTAAAACTCCTTTTGTCCAATAATTTTAATTTATAAAATCGTATCATTTTTTAAACTAAAAATAAAAACTTCATCATGCTCAAAATTAAATTTGCAGATAGACATGCATCATGCTCAAAAAAAGAAAGAAGAAGAAGAAAGATGGACATGCATCCAGGCTAAAAACTAGGAACTGGCTTGTCTGTCGTTTCCAAAGGGAACTGCACCTCAGGATGGGCTAGTTGCGGGCTCTTCCCGGGTCTCGGAAAAAGATCAGAGCCATTCACTTTTTAGATCTTTCCGACGGCATTGGTCATACTGAAAATCACTTTGACTAGAGTTAGGTAGACATGATGTCAGCATGTATTATTTCCAAGATAAAAGAGTTTGGATCCAGTGCGTCACCATATTGTTTTATAAGATAAATGCATGACAAAATTACATTTACTAAGTCCCAATCGACATGATTATTTGATACGGTCATAGTCCCGATGATTTCGATCAATCTTTTGGATCCAGAATTGACCTAAATCGCCACATCAAGAAGGCGCGGCGGGGACTGCCGACAAGCTTACTCCAAAAACTAGTTATTGAGCCCTCATGAGCAAGTTCATACATAGTAAGCAATAATGCTTCATTATTAGGAATTAAAGATTCATAAACTAGTACTAAATTTAGGCTTGCCAGAGGGGTATATTGTCTGGAGCACAAGGGACATTAATGTCAGCAGGAAGACAGGGATGCAAATGGAGAAAAAATAATGTAAATGGGGATTAAAAAATGAAAATCCCAAATTAAAGTAGTCTATAGGCTCTATAATTAAGTTACTAATTATTGGTTAGAGAATGATTAGAGAGAGAGAGAGGAGAGAGAGAGAGAGAGAGAGAGAGAGAGGAACATTGGCATGTGGGTGTAATCATATGCCTCCTCGACCTCGTTGTTGTTCAGAGACTTTTGTTCCTAAAATACAAAAGTGTTAGCTTAACTCGTATAGATTAACTTTACGAGATTCTCCCCTATAGATTTTTTCACGTGTTTTAGGAGCTAGTATTAACATAATCTAACCTAGTGTTAGCTTAACTCGTATCCCAGCGCAGAGTTAATTGTCCAAGTTTTTACTTAGGGTTAAAAACGAACAATTTAAACTTAAATTACGAATACATAGTCCGGGGATAAGTGACACCCCTCTTGTCCTTCGACATTTTGAAATTTAAGACAAAACGAAATTGAAAGATAAACTAGAAATGCAAAACGATGCCATCTTGGGTGTTGTGCTAGTAAGTCCGTGCATTTGTTACTTTTCCGATGACATGCTTTACTAGTGGATCACCCTACTGTTATAGGAGGGACCTGCAATCAAGTATTAAATTGAAAAGGTGATGGTTGCTTGTAGCCGAAGTAAAAAGTAACCTCTTGTCCTCCGACATTTGAAATTTAATTCAGAACAAAATTCGAAGATAAACTAGAAATGGAAAACGATGTCATGTTGCGTCTTGTGTTAGTAAGTCAGCACATTTGTTGCTTTCCCGCATGACATGTTTCACTGGTGGATCACCTAGATGTTGTAGGGGGGACCTGCAGTTGAGAATTCAATTAAAAAGGTGATGGCTGCTCGTAGCCGAAGTGAAAAGTAACCTCTTGTCCCCTGACATTTGAAATTTAATTCGAACGAAATTGGAAGATAAATTAGAAATGGAAAACAATGTCACCTGATCGACGTCTTGTGATAGTAAGTCCGCCTATTTGTTGTTTTCCCACATGACATGCTTCACCAGTGGATTACCCAACTACTCTAGGATCCCAATGGCTCGAATTGCAGACAGCCGTTTCCTTTTTTCCAAGGACCCCAACGGCTCGAATTGGACATATCAGAAACATCCGTCAGCAGCGCACAAAAATTTTAAGATGTGCAAAAGTGGTGCAATGAGATGTCACCTGTGGCTGTGGATGGGGTATATAAAATCTGGCTCAGGGATCCCAAAATTGCCTCTATCCACTTCCGGTATGTATGTACATGTCTAGGAATCAAGTATAGCTAGCCATTTTCTTGCCTATAATCAATATCATTTCAAGAACTCAAATTACTGATTAGGATCCGGCTCATCTCTAGCTCCTGTAAAATGGTATAGAGTCTAGACCGCCCTATTGGGCTTTTTTCCTGAGTATTTACAGGGCTCCACTTCGATGATCACATTTTTAATCTCGTCGAGAGCATCAGGCCAAAAAAATCATATTGATCGGATATCGGCCGGTATAAAACGCATTTATATTGAAAAAACATAAAGATTGAACCACGAATTAGAACTCATTTCCTTATCATGAATGTGTTCAGAAATAAGTGAATGGTTAATCTTGACTAGTAGTGCAAACGGACTTCGGGTTGGTGTTGTGCAGTGAAGTGCACTACACTATGCTGCGTACCTCCGAGCCACCGGATCGTGCATCTGACGGCACGGATCTCATCTCGGCAACTAATGATCGAGAGCTATTTATTGTCGAGATGAAATCCGAGCCGTCAGATGTACGATTCGACGGCTCAGAGATGCGCAGCACGGTGCTGCGCACACCAGTGCACAACACCATCCCCCAAGTGCAAGTCATGATTAAAGAAGAATCGGAGGTACCTACGGCCCAAGTGAATGAAAGAGTACTGGACCGAACATTATCGTAGAGCAACCCCCAGGGCCCAGAGGAAGGAGGCAAATTCTTCAAGCCAGTTATTGAGTTAAGGACTACGGCCGTGTTTGCGATAGTTATGGATACAGATTTTAAGTTCTGCCGTAGATTATTGATTTTAGATTTTGGTAGAAGAAGATAAACGTGTTTACCATCCGTAGCTGTGAAATTGTGATTAAATTACAATAAAAGCTGGTACTGTTTACTTCAAAAAGATGAAACTTAAAACCTGAAATCTTATCCGAAAAACTCCAAAAACTACCAAAACCCAACTTTGAAATTTTCAAAAATCTCATTCATTTTTTGGGTTTTTAAAATCGGTAGAATTCGAGAATCTGTTATCTAGAACAGATATACAACTTACCTCTCAGTCTTATGTTCTGGTCAGTCAATGAATATTTGAAAAGTCACTTAGAGTGCATTAAAGGGGTTTTATTTTATTTGCCTTTTCAGATATCCACTTTTGTCAAAAATGCCATGCGCTTATACTCCCATTTTTGTTATCTAATGAACCATTTCTTCACGAAAAAGATAGAAGACTTTTTGTCACTAATATTTTACTGGTACAGTAGAGAAAATATTTTTTTTCTTCTTAGTAAAATGATAGTAATTCTTTCTGTTTTCTTCAAAATTAACAATTAAGTTGACAGGGATATTTTTTTAAATAAGCCCAGGAGAACCCTTCCAATGGAGACATATCGATTGGGTTGCTAGTCTTACTCCTAAGCAGCCACATATTCTCACATGATAGATGGGCCCCACCTCAATTTGCAGCGTGTGGGGTCTACCTGATCAGTATTTGTGTGTAGTTTTAGAATATTTTGAACACATATTATTTAGAGAGAGCAATTTTAGGAACGCAACTCCGAGACACAATTGTGTCGAAAACCATTTCATATTCAAATGAGTTCACGTATATTGAACAACGCTAGTAGCTAGCACAATTGTGTTTGGAGTTGTATTCTATAGTTGTGTGCATAGACTTTTTTTTTTTGTCTATAACTATGATATGGATATTATGTTATATATATGGTGTAGAACAGATGAATAAAGGATTCCTTATCCCCACATATCCCACAAATATTTTTCGGCCAACCCAAGATTATTCAACCGCTGTTGGGACACTATCATGCAGTGTCCCCTACCCCTCATCACTGCACAGTGCCGTGCTACGCGGTTCGGATGCCATTTGTTCGGTAATTCAATGGTTAAAATCTCATCTCCACCCATGTTGCATCTGAGCCGTTCATTGCCGATGTGAGATTTCAACCGTTAAATTGCCGAACGAACGGCATCCAAACCGTGCAGCATGGTGGTGTTGTGCAGCAGCTACACAACACCAACCCCGAATCCTGCAATCTGTACATTTATGTATGCATAAAATCAGGGATGGGATCAGGGGGGGTCTAGTGGCGGCAACCGCCACGACAAGAATTTTAAAAAATGCAATTATTATATGTAAAAAAATATATATTATGCCCAACTTATGTAGTCTCGCCACTACTAGATTGTTTTTGCATACATTTCGCCACTGCTAAGGTGAAATCCTGGTTCCGTCCTTGCATAAAATTAAACCTGACATCAATGTGCGTCAGTACTGTTAGGAATCTGGCCATTAGGAAAACCATGTGGTAATTCAGCACAGGGGCGCGGAGGTATGTTGGGCCCCGACCTCTTCGAGCCTCCCCGAGCCCTTGAGTTTTGAAATTTTTATTTTTAATATACGTGATTTTGAATATTATTAATAATTATTCATGTATAGCTACTTACAATTTTAATAATTTTGGTTTGATTTGATTAAAAAAATCAAATATTTTACATTCTTATTTTTTTCATAAATAAAAAATAAGCACATGACTATTAAATTAGCATAAAGGAAAAAACAAATTATTAGTTTACTTTAACTGCATTAGGTTATAATCATTTCAACGTACAAATGTAATGTATTGAAAAGCAAAATCCTTATGATATAGTTATAAGTTTACTTTTCAATAAAAAATACATATTTATTAAGCCGGCCACCTCGGATCAAAATCGTGATTCCACCTTGATTCTGCAGAGCACTTAATAATTTTTCGGCAGGCCATAAGGCATCTCAACCTTTGAAGTGGCCCCACATTGCATACAAAGCAAGAATGTGACCCCCTACTAACCCTCTCCCTAAGGACAAACCCTAATTCCAAACCTGTCTTCGTAACCTTCCCAAGTTCCCATTACATGATTAATTTAATATAAAATCACCCTCTTTGATTACAATTTAGGGCAAATGATTTGATTAGAGAGTGAGAGCCTATCTCTTTAGATTATTTGGTGAGAGATTACTTGTGGGGGAGGACCAATGCCAATGGTGCTCTTGTCAATCCACTGCCCAAATAGCAACAAAAAAAAGTGGACCTTTTTTGGGAGGGACCATTCCATAAGCATTATTAAGTGAGAGATTATGGCTAATGATTCAAAAATGGTATTTCAAAGGTGGAGGGGGAGGATAAAAAGCCAAAGTGGAGAAGATTCTTTTTACTTGTTGGTAGGGCATGCCCTAATCAAGTCAATGTTTAATGTCCTTTCCATTGGGATTAGGAGGAAAATCATCTCCCACTATTTTAGCCATACACAATTGTCATAAAATTGGAAACTTTTGAAGATTTGATTCCCAAGTAATTGTTAGTTTTATATTCATGGATATGGTAACTAAATGGAAGGAAGATTTTGACCAGATTTGAAAATAAAAACAGCCCTTAAAAATATATTAAGAATAATAGTAATAGAGTGTATGTTATATGGTTTTCAATTTATGGTACCGATTAATTGTACATTTATGAAGATCAAATCTTGATCAATAGAAGACCCTGAATTTCACCTGGTTTGGGAAGGGTTTCAGCCGGCCTTCGAGTAGATAAATATAACTTCACCTCTTTATTCCTATTTAAAAAAATCCTAATTCACTAAAGAATGCAATTGCCTATAAAATAAAATTGTGATTAATCGATATAATAGCGGTTATCTTACATTTGGGAAGATGGAATATTTTGACATTTTAAAAAGTATAAATAATACACAAAAGTAAACAAAACAAAAATATTTACCAACCAAAACGCGTTTTGTGACATACTTCTATTGCTTGGAAAGCGACATTTATAAAAACAGAAATTTGGTACTAATAGGTTGTATGTGATCCTATTTGGTGAATGAAGAAAATGACCTTTACAAACATACCAAATATTAGTAGAGGTAACGTATGGGGTGCCTTAACCATTTCTCATTCTTGAAATTTTGCAAAAAATACGCCACTCACAGGATGTTCGTCCTTTTGGGAAAGTTGCGCTATTTTTTGGACGAAAAATAAAACACTTTCTTACATAAGTAAGTATTTTGAATTCTTTGTACCAATAAAATTTCTAGAATCTTTAAATTCGGGCAAAAAGTTAAAAGATTATGAAAGAAAGTGTTTGAATTTTTATCGGCAGCAACTTGCGGCTGCAAACGTATGTAAATGAGCGAGTTCAAGTTGGTTGTAACTCAAATTGCTTATAAAAGCTCAACTCATTTGTAGAGGGTCGTTTAATAAACAAAACGAGCTCAAACGCTTCAATCATAAAACGGGCCGAGCTCTAGCTCGATTACTTGACTTCACTCTAGCTCGAGTTAGTTTAGCTACACTTGAGTGAGTATTTCACACCAAAGCTTGACTCAGCTCGTTTGTAGCCTTAGGCTCCATTTCATTAAAGTTCTTATTTTTTAAAAATACTAATTTTTTATTTTACGAGACAGTTCACTTCTTACAATACATCACATTTAATTCCTTAGCAGAACGGGACCTTATGCAAAATGACATCAAAATGACATGATTTCCAAAAGGAAAGATAAAAATAGCATTAAAACCCTACGACTTATAAATATAGAAATAAAAATTGGATTACCCTAGAATTAAAGGGCCAATAAAATCACCCAAAATCACAAAACCCCTTAAAACCTCCCCCTGTTTTTCTCTCTCCCACCCCCTGCTCCTAATCTCTCTCTGTCTCTCTCCTCTCTCTCTCTCTCTAATTACAGAGAAAGATGCGATTTTGCGACATGGGTTATGACTTATGACCCCTCCCCACCCCTCTAAACCAACCCTCCCACAAAACGCCGTTACTCCCCACCAATCCAACCCCGTTACACTCCTCCCCTCACGTGCTTCCAAAACCCCAGTAACGTATGGCCCTGGAGCGATTGACCCTCGCTCCGCCGCCCATCGCCGTCATCTCCGACGCCACCGACGGCGGCGACCGATCGTCATCGGCGGCGCGGCTGCCACGGTGGACCAGGCAAGAGATTCTTGTGTTGATACAGGGTAAGAGGGTGGCCGAGACCCGGGTCCGACGTGGCCGGGTCGCCGGGATGGGACTCGGGGCGGGCCAGGTGGAGCCCAAGTGGGCCTCGGTCTCGAGTTACTGTAAGCAGCACGGGGTGAACCGGGGCCCGGTTCAGTGTAGGAAGCGGTGGAGCAACTTAGCCGGAGATTACAAGAAAATTAAAGAATGGGAGAAAACCCAGGTGAAGGACGAGGCGGATTCTTTCTGGGTTATGAGGAACGATCTGAGGAGAGAGAGGAAGTTGCCGGGGTTCTTTGACAGGGAGGTTTATGAGATTCTTGATGGTGGGCCCACGGCGGCGGCGGCGGCGGAGGGTGGTTTTCCGGTAGGTTTGTTGTTGGGTCTGGGGGTATCGGCGGCGGAGGAGGAGGGGGAAGAGGCTGCGGGGGAGGATGTGGAGGAGGAGGGTGGGGAGGTTAGGGGAGAGGCGGTTTTTGATAGTGGTCGGAGCGCTGCGGCGGAGGATGGGTTGTTTTCGGATTTCGAGCAGTCGACGCAAGAGGAGGGTAGCGGTGGCGGTGGCGGTGGTGGTGGTGGCGGCGGTGATAGGGAATTTGCGGCGGCGAAGGAGGTTCCTTTGACAAGTGTACCTGATCCTTTCCCATTTTCAGGTAATGTTTGGATGGCATTCAATTCTAGGCTATATTTGACAAGATCATGTGATATAGTAGTGTATACGTATACATATAATGAAAATATTCCGTGTGTATATGTATAGACCTGGGTAACAGGTCGGGTCGGGTCGTGTTACAAACCACCCAACCCGAACCCGACCCATTTAGAATTCGTGTTTCTCGAGTCGTGTCATTTTTGTGTTTCGTATCAGAAATGCTTAATCCTAAACCGTTAACTTTGTGTCCGGTTCGTGTCGTGTTATCGTGTCTGTTGTCCAACTTTATATAGAATTACAGATATACCGTATATTATATATATGTTCGCGTTAATGGGTGACACAAATTAGTAACCGTGGTTGGTCGTGTCAATTTCGTGTCTCGTGTGTTCAACCCGAACCCGACCCATTTAGAATTCGTGTTTCTCGAGTCGTGTCATTTTTATGTTTCATGTCAGAAATATTCAACCCTAGCCCGCTAATTTCGTGTCGTATTATCGTGTTTCGTGTTCGTTGCCCAGCTCTATATGTGTATCTATATTGTTGAGTTTGTGATGTTTTATTCGGTCTAGTTGACGTTTGACTTGCTCGAAACCTAGACAAGAGTATTGCTGTAATTGATGATGTAAGCCTTAGGGTATAAATACTGGCTATACGCAGCCAATGTAACTTGTAATCCATTCTCTGCTGGAAACTGGTATGATCCGTGATGTACTAACCACGTAAAAGTCTCTGCGTCTTGCATTCTTTGTTTATTTTCTTGATTTCTGTTCGCGCATTATGTGTTTGTTGGTTTGGCCATGCTTGTTCGGGGTCATAGCCGATTGTTGAATTTGACTGAGTTTGAATTGGATATGTGGACCTTAAACATTCTATGTACCTGTTCTCTTTTTCTCGTCTAATTTCCGAGGTCTGGTGGTCTCTGATTTTGGTGGTTGGTGATGGGATTTTCCATGAAGACACTAGTGACTTCTTATCTGAAGCCTCCTTTCATTTTTCTGTTGTTTAATATAATGCTAGAAATGTACAAGTATTTCTTGGCTTGGACTGATGGTTTCGCACCTTGGCTGTGCAGCCTTTTGGACTTGCAAATCCATCCATTGTTTTTATGAGATCATGCTGATTCATTTGTAATCATCTTTTACGGAGACAAAGTATCGACTGTATTCTAAACTGAATCCATCTCGCGCGGTGCTGATTGTGGCTTATTATTGAAACTTTTATGCAAGTGTATCATCTGTTCATAGTGGAGTACATAAAAAGAAGCCCCAATGGTTAGTCTAGTTGGTTGGTGGGTTTGCTCCCCACATGATCATGGGTTCAACTATTGGGGCCAGGCTGCAAGAAAGTAATTTCCTGTGAATGCACCTTCCCTTGGCTAACCTTTCCTATGTCTAACTATATAACCATAGACTAGGATCTTTCGTTCTACAAAAATTGGTAGCATGTCCTTCTTGTGTCTGAATTGGGTATGTATTTGGACTAGATATTTTCCAGTCACAGAATATATTGAACCACAAGACAAAATATGCAATTCGGGAAATGGTGGCAAATTATCTGGTTCCATCAGTTCTATTTCTGATATCCGAACTTGGTAATCTACGTGCTCTTCCAAACTATTTCTTCATTATGTTAAAGCCAAGTCCTGGGTCTCTTTAGACATCAATGTTTGGCTGTAGTCAGCACAGAATTGAAAATATCAGTATAAGAGTTTGGTGTATGTACGTAAATTTTAGGAGAAATTATTGTTTGTTTGACTAAAAAGAGGTAATGGCTGGAAACACAAGTGTGTGTTCTAGTTATAATGTGGAGTTGTGGTTTTGTTGTCTCCGATACGTCTGATGCACTACGTGCATATGGTCTCCCAGTACCATGATGCTTTCTAACAAGAAACAGTTCCTGAGATGATGTTGTGCTGTCATACCCTGCTGAAACTAGCTTTTGGTCCACAGGTGCCAAACATGGGACGCAGCAAACCTCAAACCCGGAAATGGGAGGCAGATCTGAGGCAGGACGTAAACGTAAACGGTTTGCTGCAGACGGAGATGAGGAAACAAACACCCTGCAGTATCAGCTGATCGAGATTTTAGAAAGAAATGGCAGAATGCTGAGTGCTCAACTTGAAGCTCAGAACACCAATATTCAATTGGATAGAGAGCAACGAAAAGACCACATGGATAGCTTAGTTGCAGTTCTTGATAAGGTGGCTGGTGCTTTGGGAAGAATCGCCGACAAGTTATAGCAAACAGCCATGAGAATAACATAGTGTATATAGCTACACAGGTAAATCACAGCACAACAGATTGTTGGGGAGGCTGAAGGATTTAGTGAAGTTGAAAGTATAGGACTTTCCCCCTCCCCTCTTTTGTTTTATATTCTTTGTTCCTGTTTTCCTCCTTTGTGGCTTATTGCCAATATTATTATAGAGTAGTGAAACAGAGAATAAATCATGGATTTTGAGAGTTATCAGCTTTCATGTAATTCAAGTTGATATCAAGATTTTGTCTTCATCATGTTGCTGTTACGGATACAGAAATCAGAAATCGGTCACTTTTGAATTGTCAACACTCGGTTCCTGAGTTTTTGTGTGCTGTTTTCGAGCCAGGAATTTCCTTGGGGAAAGCATAGGATCCTAAGGTGACATTGCTTGTGTTTTTGAAATGCAGTAGCCCACAGGGGTAGCTACAAAGCCGGTTAACTTCAGATGAATAACATGAACGAACTTGGTACCAAGCCAAGCATGAGCTTTTCATGAGTTCACAGTTCATTGCAGGCTTTGGACCGATGCGGTAATGATGATGATTATGAACAAAAGACCATAACTTGAAAAAGAAATCAAGGATCAAACCAAGGCGTGCTTGCTATGGACTGGCACAACCATGGATGATACCAAATCATTGAGAAAAATTGGATCAAATTGAGTCCTCAGGTGGCAGCATATTCTTATCCATCTTCCTCATTCCTTACTAGTAATATACTCCTACTTACAAAATAAAAAGACAAAAATCAAAACCAATAACCCGACACAAGATATGAACATTATGGGTGCGGAGAAAATTTCGCCTAAAAAAAACACTGAGATCGCAGTAAGAGAAGAGGGGAAAATACAAATTCAACCGCTTCATCGTTATCCAACAAATACCCTACAAAATCAACTCAACTGACATTCAAAAAAATGCCAACCAACCAGTACTAATCAAAAAGAAAAACGAAATTCCAACCAGCAGTGAGCCAACCTGGGGTTTGATATTTGAAATCCACAAAGACGTGGAGTGACCAAGACACCTAGATCTAAAAGCATATTACAGCATAAAACCAACTTAGGCAACCTCTTCAGACCCCCAATGGAAAATCAAGTAACAGTGTCATCCAAGTTCGACCTGCTCCGGTAATTACGACATGGTTTCTTAACTCTAGTACTTGAAGATGCAGCACTTGATTCCAGTTCATCTTCCATGTCTCTAACATTATCACTTTCGGTATCATCAGTACCATCAGCAGCAACACCAAGAGGATCAGCAGCAACACCAAGAGGACAGCCTTTTTGAATCAATAACTGCTCAGAACCATTTTCTTGGTTTTGCTTTGCCTCATTGCTACAATCTCTTGGTGTAGCATCCATTGCCTTCTTCCTTGGTATGAACGTTACTGATTTTGGAAGACCGGATGATGCAGTCCCCAACAGTGACGCAGACTCTTCAGGCTTTGCCATTTCTGCAAGCTTAAGAAAGTCCATACAAACTCGACTGTTTGACTCATCATCAACTTCACTAGCTGAATCAAAACTGTAACGTGTATATTTAGAAGGATTAAGTAAATAATCCGGAACCCCGAATGTATTTCTGCGCAACGAGGATTTATCATCCGAAATTGTGGTTGACGTCAACAAGTCTTTAGGATTTTCTGACGCTGCTTCATAATCTTCCTTACAACCTGGGTCAAACTTGACACGTTTCTGCTCCTTGCTAGTTGCTTCATCGTTCTTCCTCTTTAATATTGACTTTGGTTTACCACCATCTCCTGATGCTTTAATACTAGGCTCCTGAACATCTGGCATGGACTTATCACAACTATAATGAGGTTCAATTTCGTTAGCTTCTACTCCACCTTCTTTCAGCCTAATTTTAGCAGCCAAGTGATTGGCATGGGAATCATGTACTGAGCTGGGAATAATATTGTAAGAGTTCAAATATGGTCCATGATCAGTGACATCCCTCATATACAAGACATCACTTGCATTCTCTCTGCCCGCAGCCACTATGTCATATTCATCTTCCTCTTCCTGCAGGTAGTTTGACACTTGATAAATAAAAATAACAAAATATCTCTAAGTTAAAGAAACAAAAATCAAACAAGACTAAATAATAAAAAGATTCAAAGAACCAAAACTACAAGCAACCCTACAAGCTTATAAAGGATGTATAAAAATATCAGTACATACAAACCAAAGCCAAATAAGTTAAACATACGAAAATATGAATCTCAATTGCTAAACAATGCATAGCTTTGTATAGTTCATGAAAGATGATCGTCAAAATATTATCACACTGTTGTCAAATTGGCAAATGTCAATCGAATTTGGACAACAATTTAACTTCTTTGTTTCTAAAGCTTTCCTGGAAGCAGCAGACTTCCGATGTTATATTCAAGTCGAATGCGATCTGTTATACGGAATCATTGTGGAATCTTTAATTGCTTATTGCTAGCATAAACTTATCAAGCAATGGCTTCACAATTCACATCCACTTGATTAAGACCAAAGTTCGCCACACTTGTTTTGAAACAAGAGAAAAAAACTGCCCCACCTTGAGTGTATGGCAGTGGAGATAAGAACTTGAAATCTAGAGTTTCAATTATTTATGGCCACTCTTCAGAGAAAAAAATTGCATTGTGGCCACATAGAATCAAATTAAAGTTGATTGGGAGCTGTTTGACAAAATACCTGAACGAGACTTGATATCTTCTAATCTAACCACCCTATGATGACCAAGTAAGTTAACAATACGTGTTGCAAGCAAGAATAAAACAAATGCTAGACTTTTTCATTTTCAAACATGTTACACAGATGAAACAATCAAACCCTGCAAACAAAGCTCACAGCAATACCATTTTACATACAATCTTGTCTCGCCAATTCCAATTTATACTCACACTTGCAGAATGTACCACTATCTTATCTTTTGATGTACATGAATGCCAGATTAAAATCTTTTTATTAGTGTGTGAATACATGTGATTATTAGCTAGGGTTGCAAGCAAGCCGAGCCGAGCCAAGCCAAGCCAAGCTTTTTATGTGTTCGAGCTCGGCTTGCTCAAAACTAGTCCAGCTTGAGCTCGAGCTCAAGCTGAAATAATCGAGCTCGAGTTTGGTTCCCTCATTACTTAGGCTTTCGAGCTCGGTTTGTTCAATAAACGAGCTTAAAACTAACTGATCGTCTACAAACGAGCAGAGTCTCTACAAACGAGTCATGCTTTTATAATCAAGCCGAGCAGTGGCGGAGACAGTCTGTGACTGTAATTTTCAATAATTTCAGTTTTACCCCCAAACTATAAAGGCCATGAAAATTTGTTTCCAAAAGTATCATTTCTATCCAAAAGTTATACACATTTTCTTTTAACACTTGCATCCCTAGTATCTTTGTCAAGTTTTCAAAAAAGGTTCTCTTTTATGTATTAATTTTCCATAAAGACTTGTTATCTAAATGCCTATCGTAGCAAATTTTAAAATTTAAGTTCATTTCTCTTTTATATTATAGCTGTTTACCATGAGTAAAAAATAAAAAATTCTAAGACCATGTTTAATGGTGCCCACCAAGCTAAATTTATGGCTACCCACTGAAACCGAGCTACAACTAAATATCTTAAGCTCGGTTACTAAACGATAGCTCGAGCACATAACAGAACAGTTCGATGACTCGTTTGCACTTTGCACTTTGCAGCCCTACCCCTAGCGATTTAATGAAGAAAAAAGACGATACCTCATTATCAAGCGTGCGATCCAATCCAATCGAAGACCTAATCTCCCATTCATCCCCACCGTCACCACCATCGCCCTCCCCACCATCCTCATCGTCGTTTTGATCTTCGACGCCGTCGTTTTCGAGGTCTCTTCGAACGCGCCTCGAGTCCCTCTTCTTCCGATCCTTGTTGGAGAACGATATCCCGTCGAACGACGAAGAACACGGGGTAACGTCGTCGTCACGCGTGCCGCCGCTGCTCCGATTCCACTCTCTCTTCTCGATCTCGTCGTCGGTGAGAGACCACGGGGATTGGGACGAGGATAGAGGCCCGAAGGCTTTCTGGACCCTGGCCCTGAAATTGTCCTCCGCCGTTGGCTCAGAAGAATCCATTGGTTTCTTGATCAGAGAAGAATCCATAGATCGAATCTCTATCCGATGATTGAAACCGTACAAGAGGAGATTATTGATATACCGCTTTTTTTAAACGAGGCGGTGTACTTACAAGTGCAGGAGCGGGTTTTGGGCCAAGTTCGACCCGATTCGTGTAGGAGTCTTTTATGCAACTTGGGCTGGGTCAACCAAATGTCAGCCCAAAAAGAATCCGGGTTCCCTGTTTGTCCCCCATCTGAGCCTTGTCTTTTATGCAACTTGGGCTAGGTCAACCAAATGTCAGCCCAAAAAGAATCCGGGTTCCCTGTTGTCCCCATCTGAGCTATCCATGCTCGGCAAATGACGGCTCAAATTTCATCTCGGTGAACGGCCGAGATCTATTTTGGATGGGACAACATGCATCCCAATTTGCCCAAAAGAATTTTGAGGATGAACCTAGTAACATAATGGGGTGCCAAGTGCGAAACCGTGGCGGGACTATGAGCGGAAGGGTGAAAGAGTTTTTTGAAACTATTCCAAATTATTAAAATTTGTAAGAGCGTAAGACCAGAATTAAGAGCAAAGAATTTTACTAAAGGATTATATGTGATGCTCACTCATGTTTTAGCAAAAAGTTTGGAGCATAAATTGAGATTGAGACAAGCTAACAAATAGGGCTAGTTGAAATTAGGGGTGTCAAATGGGTCGCGTCGACACGGGCATGGCACATTTGAAGGCGGCATGCTACGACATAGGCACGGTTTAATCTTGGCACGGCACGGTCTTAGTGGGCACGCGGCACGACACGGGCACGGAAGTGAGCAGAAACGACACAGGCACGGCACGGGCACGACTCAACACAATTCTCGTCGTACACGGCACGGCACGGCACGAGACATGGAAAAATTAAAAAAATATATTATTAAATAAAAACCTTGCAGTAATCCTTTCTCATGGCTCGCGTATAGTTTAATTTGTTTCTCGTTAGCGTAGGGTGGGAAGTTTTGGTCCATAGTATATCTACGGGAAAAGACTAGACTGTTTGATATTGTGAATGTCCTAAGGTTAAACTGCAAGCATATGCTCCGGAGTGTTAGTATATGGTTTGATTCGATTTCTTTGTGCCGTTTTAGCTAGCAGCATTATTATGTGTTAATGAGCCTGTAGCTAACTAAAACAACGCAGAGAAATCGACTCAAACCATGTACTAGCACTATGCAACATATGATTGTGGTGAAACCTTAGGACATTCACAATATTTATCTGGTTCATACGTTTGTATATTTAAAAACTGAAATAATGTTAGATAGAAATGGAATACGTTTGCATAATCTTGCCTAATCCTGTTTTTTATAGTTTTTTTAAATGTTGGATAGATCTAGTCAGAACTGGAATAATGCATTTTGTTTCACCTTCCCCCCCCCCCCCCCCCCCCCCTTTTTGTGTATTTTTGTTTCACCTTTTCTTAATGTGTTTTTTCATTTTAAACACAGTCTAGATCTAGTCAGCAACTGTGGTTGTTTTCCTTGACATTTAGTTTGCAATGGCAGCTTAGATTATTATTATTTTTTTTTTTGAATTTGGTTTCATGGTTTGTATTTTGTAATGGCAGGTTACTTTTCTTTTCTTTTTTTAAAGTTTTAGAATCTTTGGATCCTTGTTCCCTGTTTGGGACAGGGATGGAGGGTAAAAATAATCTTCAGTGGGGATCGGGGCGGGATGGGGAGGGATTTGGGTTCAGGAATCGGAGATGGGGATAATGGTATCCACCCTCGATCCTCTCCATTGCCATCCCTAGTCGGAAAGTCCTATACTTGAAATTTTTTATGTACCAAAATTGTGAAAAAGACATTGAGGGGCCAGGAGGCATTTCTTATGTACTTTTGCAGCTTCTTCTATTTTATTTTATTATCCACAAAAATAACATTTTATTAAGGGAAAAAAGAAGAAGAAGAGATTCCAACCAAAAGTTCGAAAGTACAAGACAAAGTCCAAACACTTTTAAGAGACAAAGTCCTAAACACCTGTAGGCCTAAAGCCCAGATCTTACAATAAGCACAAAAAAAAGAAAATGACGGCCTAAGACTTGTTTTGATAATTAATACCTGCCAAGGAAATGCTAAGAACATTTGTTAATGCTGAAAATATACTTGACAGATACTATTAATTATCAAAACATGTTATTGGCCGTCATTTTTTCCAAAAAAAAAAAAGAAAAGAAACCCAACCCACCAAGGTGGGTTAAGCCCAGCTCAAGAAATCAAAAACAAAACCCTAACCCTTTGAAAAAACTTCTAACCCTACTTAAAAATCAAACAGCTACGACCAAAACAAGCACCGAGCAGGCGCCTCCACACCACCAAGTCGCCATTGGCCACCACCAAACGGAGAGACTTCCCAGAGTACAAGCCAACCAAAAGCTGCCGCAGATGCTCACTCAATCCGTTACGCAAAAATCGTGGCACCCAAAAGTGACCACATCAGAAGCAGACACCGAGCATGCCATCACCCGCCAGAAACTCCTTGCCGTTATGTTTTGGAAAAACAAATACTAAATAATTAAGCCGGATTACTGTTGCAAATCGTGATAAAAGGTAAAAGATGTTGCCTATCTGTAGCGTGAGTTGTCCCTATATGTCGGCCCTTTGCTCTCTTTTTTCCTTTTCCTCTTCCCCTTTTTTTTTTTAATTTTTATCTATCTTTTCTGGTTCGTTTTGTTAATTCGGTTTTGCTAACTTTAATATACACATAATTCCAAACAAGTTCGGATATCAATGCATATCTCACGAATATTAATACACTTTCAAAAATATCAATACACATTTCTCGAATATTATTGCATTTTTTACCTATTATTTTACATCCTTTGAACGAAAATTAGAATAATCCTTGTTAATTTGTTTTCATTCATTCTTTCCATTTTCAAACACAGATGGTTCTGTTTCTCAACCTTTTTGGCTAGCTCTCAATCGACCAAGGTCGAAAAGATCGAACAAATTAGTCGTTCACAATCAGCACCGAAAGATTCCTCGGAAATTTAAGAATCAATATATAATTCATTCTAGAATGAAGTTAATTATACTATTAGCTACACACGAGGAAGGTAATTAAATAATAATAATAAAAAACGAAAGAAAGACATTTTGGTCAGCACGCAAATACCAACTGCGCAAATGTTTGCTCGTAAGAAAAAGAAGACGAACTAATTCTCGTTGATACGAGGCTCTATGAACGCTTGAGAGTTGAGACCAAGAAATCATCGAATGTGCAGTCGGATAGAGATTGAATGAATTACGTACAGTAGGAGAAAACAAATAATAATGATTTCTTCTAATGGAAGGAGAGATTTTTGGCACCAAGAAATCATCCCCGTGAATAGTACTTGGTCGAATGAACATGTTTATTCCAACTCATTAGTCTCAAGTAGGTCATCTACTCATTTGTTAATTCAAACACTTTTTTCCAGCATAATAAACAAAGGAAATTGTGCACTTCAATAGCACAGATCTAGTAATTCTAAAGGATCATAAAATAATGTTTACTGAGATTCATTTGGTGGTGGTTGTTCTTGTGTTGAGTAGAATATGCCTTGGAGAGTAGAAAACAAAGGAAAAGGTGAAGTCCTAATTAATAGCGCTCACCCATCAGCACCTATGGGTAATAGGTGATCGGTAGGGCTGTAAACCAATGGAATCGCTTGCCAGCCGCTCGAGGTCTCGATCAGTTTGAAAAAGCTCGTTCGAGTTCGGGATGGAAATTTTCAAAACAAAGGTTATTTGCAACTCTTTCTTTACATGGAATGAAACCTGTACATATATAGACCCACCTCATATGAGAGAACATTATAAAATTATCGCTGATTCCCAAATTTTTTTCGTCTAAAGTCTAAACCACACATGTTGTTTGTCTCTGTTTAATGATTTGAATGAAAGAAGTATGTAGCCAGGCTGATGTCTCCTGATAAAAAGTCAAGAAAATATAAGGTAAATATTCCTAGATAATGTGTAATTTTTATTACCACGGAAATTCTCGTTCATTTCTTCCTTCGACTGTTTTCATTCAGGCCATTCTCTCTCTCTCTCTCTCTCTCTCTCTCTCTCTCTCTCTCTCTCTCTCTCTCATATTCAGGGACATGCTGACATGCTTGAAAGAGAAAGAAATTATCAGGATCTTGAATATTAGGAGCTCGATTAAAGGGAAATATTGAAATCAAAGGGAAAGCGAAAACACAAGTAAAGATAGTGCCCTGGCGGTCCACAGGTCATTTGGTGGGATGAGAGATCGCGAATTCAAGGCGTGCAAAGGACGCCCCCTTAAACTCTAGAGTGGTGACCTCTCACGACTCAGGTCTTTGAACTATTCTCCCGTGCAGATTGCTCTGGTCCTACGTGGGGCAGTGCACCTTTGGGTTTCGATCTCCTCCCGGGGACTCGTTGTGGGATTTGGAGGCTTTATGTCACAACCAGAGGCAGCCAGGCAAGTTACCAACCCTGGTCGCACCCTCCATACCCTATTACTGTGCAGAAAAACTCCAACGAAAGACAAAAAGTGCTAGTCGTAGATATTGAGGGTTGAACCTAAATCTTATGCACGAGACTACGAGACTACAAGGTGCCCACTATTGGGTTAGAATTTGCAACAAACACTCCACTACAAATTTTCCAGAATCTCATAATATGCTCTCAGAATTTTTCGCAAACAGGCACCGTAAGCCCATGGTTCACGTACAGTAGAAATTCCCAACTCTTGTCATAAGAATGTAAGGAGTAGTAATTTACAAACCACCAAAAACTGGAATCACTGTTTTTTTTTTTTTTACATTAATCATGATTAGCCTGTATAAAAAACATTAATTGTTTTCCTTTCACAAAAGTGGAGCTGCTAAATTTGACTTTAACAAGGTTGTGGTTCGTGCTAATCGAATGTGCACGCAGTTTTCGCAAATCAAATCAAAACTCTTTAATTGAGCAATTGAAAAGTCGAAAAAGGCAAAGGGACCGACGAAGATGATACCGATAAAATACTGACGGGTACGCTGGGGCCACTTCGAGTTCTGTATAAATGATTAGAGCCGTTCAATAATTTAAAAAAATCCGAGTGGGCCCGTAAAAATCAACTCAATCTGATATGTATAGATGTTATATCCAATCTTTCATTTTTTCATTCAGATTTCAGGATTGCCCACTCGTTTTTTTAAAAATAAATATTAAACAGTTTGAATCATCCGTATGGAATCCAAAATGGGTCTTGCGTGTCCATCAGCATCCCATCGGTTTGCTATTGGTCGGTACCAATAGCAGGGTTCTTGAGTTACAACATTCAGCTGCGCTTATAAAAAATAAAAAAAACATTCAGATGCGTTGGTATCGGAAAAAGTGTGAAAATAAAAAGGATTTTAGCTCTCAATTGGAAAGAATGAAAAAGAAATGACAATTGGGTCAAAAAGTAAGACACCGTAGGCCATACTCACTATCCTAAAGTTGATCTTTTTACACTTTTATATATCTTTAATAATCTTAATTTTTATAGTAACACTCAATCTAGTACTGTAATACTCAATCTACTTTGATTAAGAAATCAAGAAATTCGGATAGTATAATAGTGAAAGCTATAGTACTCTCTCCGTCCCAATTTGTTTGTCTAATTTTGGGTTTTCAACTTATTAAGGAAACCAATCTTATCCATTGATTTGAAAATTTACATAATCTCATACATTGATTTTGAAATTAGACAGTCAATTTGGGACATGTATAAGTTAAGAAGAGGACAAACAAATTGGGACAGATGAAGTAATATTCTATCCTAGGTCACATCACCTTGTTTGGTTCAACTTTTTGAAAGTTATTTTTGATATAATGAGTGGAGAAAGATAGAGAGAAAATGGTATTGAGAAACGTGTAGAGAGAAAAATAAGATGAGATGAAAGTTGAACCAAACAAGGTGTCGCTAAGACTCTTCGCTATTGATTACAATCTTTGTTTTTACGCTCTGCAAGTGGAGTGGTACTTGAATGGTATGCACCATTTATGCATTTGTCAGGAGGTTAATGCTCTTTAACTACAACTAACGATGCTGATTTTCGTCGAAAATTTTTTTTTTGTTGTTCTACGCTCTCGTTTTAAATTATCGCTTTCACAAATTTTAATAGATTGAAGAGTTTTTGAAATGTGATTTCGTATTCTCGCTCGCGATCACACATGTGTATTTGTGCATATTCAGAAAAAACGAAGTATTACCATATGTATTTTTGTATGTAGATCCATATACGTAGTATTTATTATTATCTAGTTATTACTGCGTATGCTCCCTACTGATAACTCTCCGACCACTCATCTTTCATATATGTGTCGGCACCACATATTTAAATTATGAGACCACGTATGTGAGGGAAAAGTGGTCGGGAAATGGCCGTGTCGGTAGCATTATTGAGATCATATAAAAGGATAAAAGAACGTATGATAGCATTGTCCTTTCTTCCGAGACATTGTGACAGATGAAAGCATGGCACGAATTCAGTTTCCCCTTGACCACAAGAGGGATAACGTTAAGGAGCTAGTCTCTTCCAAAAAACGTATGACTTTGTCCGCAAGCCAGTGTCTCCATCCCCTCTTCAATGGTAAGTAGTTGAAGATTAGGACAATGGACAAAAATTCGATGGACTTATGTGAGTGAATCGAATGGACTTTAGGTTGGAGCTGTGCAATGAGGTGCACTGCACTATGCTGCGTACTTTCGAGCCATCGAGTCGTGTTGTGCAGTGAAGTGCACTACACAATATGGTGCTGCACACTTTTGAGCTGTCGAATCGTGCATCTGACGGCTCAGATCTCATTTCGGCAACTAACGATCGAGAGTTGTTCATTGCCTAGATGAGATCCGAGTCGTAGGATGCACGATTCGACGGTTCAGAAGTGCGCAACACAGTACTACACACATCACTGCACAACACCGTCTCTCAATTCGAATATAACTATGGGTACAGATGGCAATGGACGGATGGATGGTCGGCATATGGGCCTCATTTGGAGATTCAAAGAAATGATTCGAACCGTTTATTACTTTTTAAAATTATTCTGTCTTTTGACCTTGTAAAACCTTCAATCTGATAATTATAAGTGTTTTTCTAAAGAAATTGTGAAGAGAAATGGGCCACTAGAAAGAACTATTATGAATTTAATGAACAACTTGGATTATTTGTTTAAAATCCCGTAGTGGGGTCCCACGTGCCAATCTGTGTGCCATCGGTGAACCCTCCATCCGTCCCCATAGAATTATTGGGAATACTTATGTCTTCTCTTAAAATTAAAGAGGAGTGCTAGGTACAAAGAAAATATGAAAAGAAACGACCCTTAAAGTATACCTGAACAGTCCAGATTCACTGTGCAGTGCATCTGAACCATTCATGTATACTTTAAGGGCCGTTTCTTTGCATATTTTCTTTGTAGGTAGCATTTCTCAAAATTAAAATGACAGATTTGCAATTTAATTATTAAGCAGTCCAGCAAGATCAATCATATTTAATGATAGGGACCCTAAATGAGAGGTTTGCAAAATTAATTTAATTATAGGGACCCTAAATGAGAGGTTTGCAAAATTAATGATAGGGATCGAGTGGAAGATTTCATGTACTTTTAATTATGAAATCAATCACGCTGTAAGATTTTCTGCTGAAAACATATTTCTTATATAGAGAATTAATTAGTATTTAATATAAATGTTTTATTATAGATAATGATTAAGTTTTCTTTAAACCCTACAAATCACGTAATCGATTGCACGCCATAAGATTTTCTTGTGAAAAATTAATCTTTATGCAAAAAATTTATAATTGATTCTGTTCTATTAAGGCTTTTATTTTGTAAGTATTTATTTATCGTTTTACGAGACAGATTATTCTTTCATAATACGTCATATTTAATTAAAAAAATAAGTATTCATTTTTCAAAATAAATACTCCATTTATTTTTCTTTGCGGGACGGGATCTGTCTTTTATAAAACTGAATTATGTCATGTGTCGCTTTCGCAACTCTCACAGGAAAAATCATCGTACCTTAACATATGACAGATTTTTTTTTCAAAAAATATAACCAAACATGAAAATGAAAGTAAAAACAAATACTAGTAGCTAGTACAGATACTTTGACCCATTCATGTTTCTCTAATTTCCTATCTTACACTATCTTGCAATTGTCAAATGTGCCCCAATTATTATCGGGCGTCTATTATGCAGACATAAATAAATAAAACACAAAAGGGAAGGAGCTGGTTCAATTCTTTTTGGAGTCGAAGGCAAAACACATAGGTGAGAATTATCACTTATTCAATATAAATTCTATATTTATGTATCGCAAATTATTTCTTTAACCTTCTTTTTAATTATTTTTGAGATGTAAAATTTTATAGATTAAGTTTTTACATTCATATCAGTTACTGTAATTAATACTATAGTGATTCTCTTTTGGTTTTCTGGAGTAATAACAAAGTGTATATTATCCACATTATGTATCTTGTTTGAATTTGAACACTAGATCCTTGATCGGGGGAAATGAAGATGGAAGATTATCAATAAAAATGAATGAATGATGGATAGTGTATGCCTATGCGGGGATGAATGATATTCTCTTGTAGACTACTGCCACAATGGGGAAGACATAGAAAATGTTTTCAGATGTAGATTCGTGGAGATTGATAGGATAAAATAAGAAAGATGGTTCTTGTGGTGGTGATAGTGGTGGCGATTAGTGGAGATAGGAAAGAGATATCTCACTAGGGAGATATCGGTCTCGGGGACGGAGTGGTTGCTGCACCATTTACAAAGCTGGAGGGCCAAGGGGTCTTCCTAGGGATGGCAATCTCGGCCGACCCGTTCGAACCCGCCCCGTTCCCCGTCCGAAAAATCCCCGAACTTCGGGGATTCGTTTGGGGATCGGGTAGGGTATGGGGAATTTTTTAAAAAAAATTCGGGGATCGGGTAGGGGACGGGGATAGGTCTGTCCCCGCCCCGAACCCTACCCGTCCCCGTTCCCCGTTCGTTACCCGCCCCGCCCCGTCCCCGAATCCCCGAAATATATATATTTATATATAAAAATAAATAAATATATACTAATACTATATTATATATAATATATCAGTCCAGTAACTCCTGTTTTGGTTGATGACTGTTTTGGTTGCACTACTTTGGTTGCAATACTTTGGTCCATGACTGTTTTTTGTTTGGAACTATGGAATTGTGCACTGTTTCTTTATTTGCTTAATGTTTGCTCTGGTTATGAGCTGTTTAGAACTATGGAACTATGAAATTAGTGCTGGAATTAACTTATTGCTGGAAAAACAGTGTTGTAGATTAACTTATGTGCTGGAATTAGTTATTTTGTGTGCTGGAATTAGTTATTTTGTGCTGGAATTTGATAGTACTTGCTAAAATATGCGCTGAAAATTGGTAGTATATGCTGAAATTGTGAAATACAGGTATAGGAAATGGAGGTACTATTATGTGCCGCAAATACAAATCCTCGAATTCCCAAATCCCCGAATCCCCGTTTGGATCCCCGATCCCCGTTTGGGTCGGGGATGGAGGCAAAAAATAAATCCCCGTTGGGGATCGGGTCGGGGATGGGGATGGGGTAGGGGGTAATGGGTAGGGGGTGGAGGTAGTACCCCCCGTCCCCGACCCGTCCCCATTGCCATCCCTAGGTCTTCCCCCATGCTAAGTCAAAAAAAACAAATTGGCGTACATTGAAAAACAGTACGATCCTTCATGGATCAAATTGAGAACACAAATGCTTAGAGGGTCAATATTTAGAGGTACGGGAAAGTATGAAGGACGTAAAGTGTAAATCTTGCAAAAGCGAAATACAGAACAAGCTCTGTGTTCACTTTTTGGACCCTGTCACCCACTCTCTCTCTTCTCTCACTCTCACTCTCTCTCTCTCTCTCTCTCTCTCTCTTCTGTTTCATCTTTCTCCGGTTTAATGGAATCGTGTTTAAAAAGCCACTAATTTTAGTAAAAATTAAATTATAATAATTTCCCAGAAGACTACCAGTAGTACAAAGTACGAAACATCTTGAAAACACCGTTAATAATCACACTCTGCTTTATAGGGTTTCTCTCTCTCCGTTCCTGCTTTTTACTGCCCAGTTCGTTGTCTAGGGATTCGAACCAGCCAATCTAAATTTTGAACCCCAAATCGGGCTTAGGTGGATTTGGTAGTTGTTCTAGGTTTCAAGCGAGTCTTTTTTCTTTCTTTCTTTCTGTATGTGATTGAAGTAAAGGTGATTACTCTGGTTTAGGGTTCTGTTATGATTGAGATCGGGGAAAAAGGAGAGATCTTGAGTGGTTTTGGGAGCATTGAGTGAATTTTTTGTGGTTAGGTTTAATCGCAGAAGATCGAGCATTGGTGTAATGTTGGAAAAGTTATACTACTACAGACACGAGGACCAAATACCGTCTCAGATATGCATTTCGCAAAGCTCGACGATTCTCCCATGTTCCGCAAGCAGGTAATCTCTCTAACTCTCTCTCTCTCTCTCTCTCGGTCATGTTATTTTTTTTTAAAATTTTCGTCCACCTCAACTAATTCGTCTGATCAATCCGACGGTCCACTAGCAGGCCCAATGGGGGGGGGGGGGGGGGGGGGGTGGGGGGGGTGGGGTGGGTTGGGATTGGGGCGGGGGGTGGGGGTGTTTGTTGTTTCATGCAATTTATGTATTGCAGCTAGCAGGATTTGAATCTTTGCTCAGTAAATTTTGCATTTTTGTATCATCACTTTGATTTTTCCTTTTTTAAAATATTGGGGAGTAATAAATATTATTTGGGTTTCCATCTGGATTCAGTCCGAGTTTAGATGCCAGATTTGGGGCTCGTTTTTCTTGATAACTCATGTGTCCGGGCCAACTTGCATGCACATCAACTAATTTTTGTGACCAATCCCACGGTCCACTAGCTGGGCCTAATTAAAGCGGTGTGACCAATCCCACGGTCCACTAGCTGGGCCTAATTAAAGCGGGGACAAAGCTTGTATGTACTGTCTCGTTGGAGTTGATAGCACCTGAGAGGTTTTGAACATGAAAACATGAAGACTTTATTCTGTAAATGTTTTAAGGGAGTTTTTTGAGATAATAATTGGAGAAAGATAGAGAGATGAGAGTTGTGAGTGGAGTGAAAACTATGGGGAACCGTGCTTTGAGAGGAAGGTAAGTTTTGGGAGCCAAAATCGAAGGAGTCTGAGACCTCCTATGAAGGAGCAAACCCTAAGTCCTAGACTCTCAGGCCTTGATCACCCGGCCAACCCCTTGGGGTTCAGATTTGTGGCTTGTTCGAATGCTATTATTGTGTACAGTTTGTTGACTGCGATATTGTGAATAACTTTCATAGATAATTGCACCAATGAGTCTGTTTTGTAAACTGGAATGAGGCTGGAACAGAATGTCATTCCTTTCGGTAAAATATAGCAGAATGTACATTTCAAATTGGGCCAGTATTCGCTAATTTAGGTGAATAGTCAGTCCATTGGGACGCTAAGGATGCCAAATTCCATTCTGTCAGCAAACATTCCATCAAACCAAACAATGCATTTAAAGTGCCTGCTCTCAGCTTTCGAGTTCAAATCTCTGATACCTGGCAATTTGCATTTTCTTCTGGAAAATGGTCGGTCTGTCAAATTGGCATAGTAAACTAAATGCTGACATGCCGACTTATACTGGGGTAAGGACAACTCTATCGCATTGACTTTAGCACAATCAACTTATAAGGGAGTAAATATAAGTATCATAACTTTGGATTTCCCTCTGGATTCAGTCAGAGTTTAAATGCCAGCTTTGTGGCTTGTTCAAAACTTCAAATGCTCTTGTGTACAGTTTTGCGATTATAATCTGTGAAGAAGTTTCAAAGATAGCTGCACCACTGAGTCTGTTTCAGTAGGTAGTGTTTAGTAAGCTGGAATGGAACAGTCATTCCTCTGAATGTTGATTCCACCGTTGGGTTTGGTAAAATAAAACAGAACGTAGATTGTAAACTGAATCAGTATCACCTGTTTAGGTGGATGGTCATCCAGTTTGAAGCTAAGATGACAATTCCATTCTCTCCTACAACCATTACATCGAACCAAACAATGCATTTAAAGTGCCTGCAAGTCCTGCTTTCAGCTTACAAGTTCAAACCTGTAATAATGGGATTCTTCTTATGGAAATTGTCGGTCTGTAAATTTCTTTCAATTCGTTTTAGTCATCAAAATACTGACACGCTGACTTATAGTGGAGAAAGGCCAATTCTATCAATTCGCTTTAGAAGCATCATGTAGCAATAAAAGAAAATCATTACACAACCTTTGGGTCCATGTCAATGATCTCATTCGACTCGTATTATGGCGAACTATGTTTATTTCATGAAAATGAAACTATTTCTGGTGTAGAAGCTATTTTAAACCTTAGGAGATACATTTAGTTATGTCTGATGGAAACTAATGCTAACAAAAGGAGATTAGAACCCAGCTTGGATTATATTAAAAATTGTATTGACCCAGTGATCAACAAATTATGCATGGGTTGGTTATTTTAGTACCATGCACACCAGGAAGTCATATTACTGTTTCTTAATGAAAGAAAGAAGTAAAAGTGTTTTGAATTTGCCAAATGGGATGAAGAATTGCATGAATCGCAGTTTGTTGTGAATCGGACAAAACCATGAATCATAATTTGTAAGATTCATCACCGATTCTCTCTTATGTTAGAGTCACATATAGATGCATATCGACTCTTCATGAATCTCGAATGGAATAGTTGGTCAAATCAGAAGTTGCAACTTTTATTCCCATCACATAGTGTGTCAGATAGCTGGGTTTTAATGCATCAGTACTCTTGTAATGGCCACAAGCTCTAGTGATTGTGTGCAGGTTTTTTCATTGGTTTCTCATAGACTTTGCTTTTTGCTGATGTCTTTGTTTGGTGAGACAGATACAAAGCTTGGAGGAAAGTGCTGAATTCTTGGGGGAAAGAAGTTTAAAATTTTATAAAGGATGTCGGAAATATACGTGAGTACACTGTCAATAATGTGTCTCATTTTTTTCGTGTTGTACAAGTTCAACATTTTTGTTTATATTTTTTCATTATTAAGCATTGTGTAATAGAATTCCAAGCATATTAGTTTGCCTTTTGTATTCATTCTTCCATTTTCATAAATTTGCTGTTGCTGTTTTGATTTGATTAGGTACCGTTAGTCAATCTTCGTCAATAGCCTTTTGACTTTAAACTGTAATTTGAGCATTAGTCCATGTTAATATTTCAAATTTGTGCCTTCTAGTTCTTGACCACAGTTCTGTCTTCAGAAGGACTTGGATGGATAAGTCGGTCTTCTTTTTCTAATAGATATTCTCAATTCCTTAGGATTGTTGTACGATTGGAAGAAAATTTGTGAGGGGAAGACGGTCGATAGGAGTAACTTGAAAGACACTTTGATGTTTGTAATCCTTTGGACTTGAATATGGATAGAAATACCCCAATGAATTCAAAAGAATTGATATCTTCTTGTTCTGCATGATTTCTTGGTTGGATCATGGATGACCTTAGCTCCTTTGTCTTCTAGAGCAAGTGACGATGTATTAATAGCTTGTTTATTTGTGTTTTCGGTGGCTATCATGCGTGATATCTGGTAAGATGTTCTATGTTTTATCATAAAAGAAGGTGATGTTTCTATGTGCTTTGGAACTTGCAGTGAAGGGCTTGGCGAGGGATATGACGGGGACATTGCTTTTGCCAGCGCCCTTGAAACTTTTGGTGGAGGTCATAATGATCCAATTAGTGTTGCTTTTGGAGGTATGTCTAAATGTTTGGTACTTTATCTTCAAACTTCAAAATTATTCTGCAGTTGTGACGTGGATGTAGGTCAGTCCTTTTGTTTCTAGTTTTCGGTAATTAAAGAGTTGGTAATGGTGATGCGTTTCTTCTTAATTACTTGCTTCTTAGATAGCTAGTGCACAGACTCAGGCTGAGCAACTTGAGCATAAATGACCTTAAAGTGATACTCTGTATGATGTTCTTGAGTATTAGGTAAGGCGAGTATGATTTTGACTGAGGCCAGTAATTCGTGGAATGGGAACTTGGAAATCTCATTCTTTAGTATCGCTATTCCCCTTGTTTATTACTTGGGGAGAAGGGGGGGGGGGGGGGGGGGGGGGGGGGGGAATTAGAAAACAATGCTAGCAAGAAAGGTAAGGTTGAAATGGCCTCATTTCATCATTGACAAGATAAATGGAGTCGAGTAATCTGAGTCAAGGTTTTAGCTCTCTCACATGCTTTTCCTTGTTCTATTAGCTAATGTTTCTTTGTCTCCTAGCTTGAAACCAATGCGAGTAATAAGCTTCATTCCAAAAGGAATACATTTGTTGCATTCTCAAAAGTTAAATAACAATGTTTGAATCCTGTCATTGTTTTACGTTTTTGGGTAGAACTCAATCCGAATGATTGTTGTTGAGGTGAGGGTATCCTCACACTTGTATACATAACATTAGTGTGGTAACTGGTACCCTAGCAACTTGTGACTTAGCTTCAAACCCTCGCTCACATGTCACGTGCTGGCTCAGCAGTACATGTCACGTATCCTTCTGTTATCACAAGGTATTGTTAACCCCAGAAGCTAGCTATTGGAGAGAGGGTGCCCTCACTCTTAACCGGTGTTGTCAAATTGGGATACGCGTAGTGTATCAGTTTTGTCATTTCATGTATCCTGTAACCTGTTGGGATATGTATCGTGTATCATAAGATAGCTACAACTTTGTATCGTGTGATTTCTTCTCCAGTTCGGTACGCTATATGATTCCTATGGTTTTGTGAACAAGAGAACATTTGCCTCACGACATGTACTGAGCACCTTTCTTTGTTAACAGTACTGTACATTGCTTTGGTACTGAAGGAACTCGGGACTTCTGATACATGGTACATGGTTATGGTAGAAGAGAAATTGGTTGGAAGTTTGTGAAGTTCTTACAACAATGATCCATAGACTTGTATGAGGTTTCAAAATTGAACTTCTTGAATTTAGGTGGCTCATGGTAAACATAGGCATGTGGACTGCAGAAAAAAACTTGTTTGCTGATACTAGTGCTCTTTGATGTCAATGTTAAACATCCGCAACTTAACCAGTCACCTTGAGTATCTGGTGATTTTGGTCATGTTAAGTGTGTGCGCTTTCCATTTTTATTTCTATCTGTGACAAATTATAAAAGTTGAATTTAATTCACTGGTTCTGAATGAGATCTCTACATGTCTGTTGGTGTGTAAGATTTAGTATATCAGTTGTGTTGCTGAGTGAAAATTCTGCTTGCTTTTGCAGGCCCTGTTATGACAAAATTTACTATTGCATTGAGGGAAATAGGGACATATAAGGAAGTTCTTAGATCCCAGGTGAGGTTTTCTTACTTCCCTTCCTTCATTTCGCCCCCCACTCCCCCAACCAAATGGTGGAGCCCTAAGAATTGAGCTGCAGGGTTGCCAGTTTCACCTAAGGCGATGCTGAATGTCAATATGTTCGATTATGTGTTGTTGCTAAATGCTTGTTCACCAAACAAGTCTTTATTCAAAATGGATTATATTCAGAAATTATCACCCATCAAATTCCCAAAATAGTTTTCCAAAGAAGTCTTTCTTTTCATTGTCATTTTTGTTCAGAATGAAGGGCATTTCCGGGAAGAAAGATTCCAAAGAAGTCTTTCTTTTAACATGTGGTTTTACTACATTACTATAAGTTATAGGCCTAATATTTTGGTCATGATGCTTTACTTTAACCCAGCCCCAACCCCCTGAAAAAGGAAAGGAGGGTGTTGTTGCTCCCTTTACTAGTGCATCAGCTATACAATGTTCTTCTTTGTTTGGAGTAGAAATGGTATTTTTCGTCTAACATTTTCCATTTCTGTTTCAGGTTGAACACATGCTGAATGACAGGTTGCTACAATTTGTCAATTTAGATTTACATGATGTGAAGGTACTAAATGCCGCTAACTTCTATATCTTCGATTAACCGGAAAAGGTCATGAATCACGCAGGTTTTGCCAGTTTAGTTCT
The DNA here is from genome assembly GCA_019656295.1 of Rhododendron mucronatum var. ripense. Taxonomy (NCBI): domain Eukaryota; kingdom Viridiplantae; phylum Streptophyta; class Magnoliopsida; order Ericales; family Ericaceae; genus Rhododendron; species Rhododendron mucronatum. The sequence goes on along the minus strand of BPLT01000039.1, from coordinate 1,093,945 downwards.
GTGAGTGGAGTGGTTCAGTATTCTATCTATATTATTTGTCAAGGGCTAATGATGACATCTTAGTAAAGCTACTAGTTTAGGAATTTGGTAAAATTGAATTCTTTAATATGCTCATATGTCGCTTTAAATAGTAGTGAATCCAGTGTAAACTATTTACTGGGCTGATATACTTGCATTCAGACACTGATTGTTTCAAATTTTAATGTAGAATATTGTTGCTAAATTTCATTGCTAATTTTCTATGGTTAATAATGTTGGCTGTTGGACACCAGTCACCTTTTAACATATGTGACTATGTGAGCCGTGAGGCATGGGTATGTTCTAGCAACAAGTTCGTTGCAGAATGCAGAGGGTGCCTTCCTGCACACACGCACATCCTAATCATGAATAATGCTTAAGAATTCATCGTGCTGGATAACTTCTACGCTAGAATTTGTTGGAAGTAGCTGATTCCAACTTCAGTGAAGGTCTCTTAGTCTGTGGAGTGAGCTTATGGAGTAGCTTTAGTAGTAATTGATTAACAGCCTTGTATCTCTAGGCCTACCGATAGTGTATGCACTTGTTTGGCTCATCTAGAATAGTCTGGCTTCCCCTCTACGGGCACGCATATGATCTTAGGACTTAAGCAACTCTCTGAAACAACTTAATGTTTTTAAAGCAGCTAGTTGTAAAAGCAGCTAGAGATAAAAGCAGTTTCATTCTCTTTCCTATTAAGTTGTATCAGCTAATACGGGATCTTGTCATTTTGTGCAGGAAGCACGGAAGCATTTTGACAAGGCAAGCCTTCTTTATGACCAGGTGATTCTCATCTCAGGTACTTCGATGGTTGATGATAATAATAAATCATGAAAAAAGCAAAAAGAGACTCAATAAATTTGACATAGAAGTTAAAGTCTTTTTCTCCTTCAATCAAGATAGTACTTTTAGGGTTTGCAACTGAGGCACTAACTCACCTTACTAAATCAAATAAGGGACCCATGAACCGCTCAGGATGGTAAAGGAAATTTACCTTCCTTTAGATCCTCACTAGATCAAATAAGGCACCTACGGACCACTAATGACTCGTAGCTCCAAAAGGTTTTAAAAGTAGGCAATAGTTCACTTTCTGTCAATACATCTGTTAGTGAAAGATGAAATAATCAAATGGAATGGATGAAAAACAAATGGTAATATGCAATCTTTTCTGACTGATTTTATGATTTGGGGGTTTCCATTGATCTTTCCTTTCTTCTCAGTCTTTCATTTTCAGATTGTTTTGGATTTGGGGTTGATTTGGGGCTTCTCCTCTTCAATTCTTGGTGTTTGGTTTGCATTCCAGTTAAAGTTCCGATCAAGTTGTTTTTCTTTGAAGGAAGTTAGCTATCTGATTATGTTCTGTGAGGGCTCCTGATGTTGTGTCTCAATCTTTCGAGTTGTTTTGATATTGTGTTGGAGAGAGTAGAATAGTGATGGTTGAATGAGATAGAGGTTTCTGTAGATCTCTCACTCTGATTCATTTGTAAATGGAGTGGTTGGGTAAAGTAGTTGAAGGGGTTGTTTGAGGGTTTTTGAAGGCTTGGTTTCTTGGGAGTTTGAGGGGTGGATGTAGAACGTTGGGAAGAGAGGTTTGTCAAGGTTAATGATTGGTTTGCACAAAAAATGGGAAGACATGAATCTAAAGGTGTATAGGTGGTAGCGATGGCATAGACATGGTCGGTTTTGAAAGAGGTTGTGATAGGAAATTCTTGTCTACTGGTGTATGTGACTGTCAATGATGTGTGGCGATGCTAGGTGAAAAATTACTTGATTGAAGTGAAGAAATTTGTTACTGATGCATAGTGTTGGATTCTCTGGGTAGTGCATTATGGGTTGGATAAAAGTAGGGGCTAAAGTGGATTGATCCTTTAGTTTTTTTGGGGTTTGGTTGATTGGCATGTGAGAGCATTGGAGCATCAAAGCCCCGTAGGTTGCGCTGTGTGATCTTCAGACACACCATGAGCCTCAATAAGGGGCTGGGGTCATTTCGTCAAACATGTGAATCTGACCGTTCTTACTTTGCTTGGAGAAGATAGTGTGAAGCAAAGTACCTCATTGCGTCGATAGTGTATCTTAGTCGTCCCCTTATAGCTAGTGTTTAGGGTTGAGTTCTACCTTTGACTGAGAAACTTGGTATCCGAGTCAAAATACTCAGGTGGGTAGGGTACGTGTCCCTGGCCTACACATGTGGAAGGTTCTTCCGAGAGAGAACGCCATGCGAGATGGCGGTGTGAAGCAAGGCAGTATGTAAGAGTGAGGGCAGCCTCGACTCCATATCTAGTTTTTGGGATCTACTTTTGCTGAAGATCGCACAATAGAGAGATGGGAGATTGTTAAGAAGTACAGAAAAAGTTCATACTTAAAAGGCCTGGTTGGCTACTAACTCACTGGTAAGTAATAACCTTTGACGAATACGGTGGTGCCTCTTTTTCTTCTAGGATCTCTCAACATCAGATTGCTCAAAATTCTGCCAAGTCTTCAGTCGGGGAAGAAATTTGGAATTCTGTGTGATTTCAAAGGTGGAAGGCAAGTGCTCTTGCTTCGGTGAAGTGGTTCTTTATGCGATCACACTGGATTGGATGCAGATTTGGAGCTACCAAACAAACTTTCACAATTGTAGTTACTTTTATTTACTAGTCTCTGGGAGTGTGGAGTACAGTTGAAGGCAGCTTTTACTTTGTTTGGATTTATTGATGGTGTATAGACTAATCAAAGTTAACAGACTCAAACCTTAGGAGGCATTCAGATTGCTTAAATGAAGAAGTTCAAGCCGTTTTTTAACGACAGTTGCCCACTTACCCAAGCTCCATGCCTGTTTTATGTTGCCTTCCCGAAAAATTTCCCTTCAGGTCGTGCTATATTAGGGTTCTTCCTTTGCGTATTATAAAGATTGTTGTAGCACTTCCTTGATTAAGATCATCTGGTTATATGTGGGTTTGACAAATTTTCACTGTGCTACAAATTACAGGGAATCATGATTTCTGAATGAAAACCCCAAATTTTTTAGAATATGTCCTGCTATGGCATTTTCTGTCCATTTTAATTTAGCGAGAAGTGCCCAAAACAGTCTTGTTTATCCAAGAAGTTTGACAAGTTACTGTAGGAGAAATTGGATTGATGTACTTGAATATTGAATTTCCATGTAGTTTCTTAAATCATTGCATCCTGCAGGCTCGTGAGAAGTTTCTATCGCTAAGGAAAGGAACAAAGAATCATATAGCTACAGTTCTGGAGGAGGTATTATTCAGTATGTTACTGAATGATGTGTATCTAGACCAAAAGATAAACTGGCTAAACCTTGTAGAGAACTGTCTTTTTTCCATAAAATGCTTATATTTTGAATTATTCCAGGAGCTTCACCATGCAAGGTCTACTTTTGAGCAAGCTCGCTTTAACCTGGTAACTTAATATTTTGTGCTTACAACCATAACTGGTTATCCAGAGTCAGAAAATTGTTACAAGTATATGAGGCTAAGAAATTTGATGCTTTCCAGGTAACTGCTCTTTCAAATGTGGAAGCAAAAAAGAGGTTTGAGTTTTTGGAAGCAGTTAGTGGTACGATGGATGCTCATCTCCGTTACTTCAAACAGGTAAACCATTTTGTGCAAATTTTTTAGTTTCATGCTGAATTGCTTGTGGACCCCCTAAACCTTGGTTAATTTGTTAGGGCTATGAGCTGTTGCATCAGATGGAACCATACATCAATCAGGTTTGTTGTTATAATCGCCTTTATAGTAACATGTGGTGCTTTTTGTAGGTAATTAACCAACTATTTTGAATTTGATAGTTTTTTTCCATATAAATCAAAGTTTTGGTCCTGGGTTGAGGGTTTTAATAGGGGATTTCTAGATTAGGTCCTTCAAGCTAGAAGAGAAGTTAAAACTGAAATAAGGGATGGGAAAAAAACATGTCTGAGTTGCTTAAATACTTTTTAAATCCATTTTACTGGCTTGACTATATGTGATCAAACTCATGGAGATGGTTCATCTATAGACCCCTCCTGAAAAAAAGAGAGGTCAATGTACTGATGATGGCGGGATTCAATCCCAGGACACGGTTACCGCCACCAAAGACTGGTTAATTTAAATCTGCCAGCACCTTGTTTTCTTATGATTCGAATTTGCATTTGGCATTGAAGAACACTGGAAAGTACACACAAATTTTTTATTCCTAACAATAACATTGACTAGTTCAAACTATGCTCTCGTCTTTGTTTATCCTAGTCTTGCTTATGTTTCTGTTTGTCTACTGAAGCTATTTGGGTTCTAGCTCTCCACCTTTGGCTATATGTTGAGATAAAGGCAGAGAGATAACTTGGAAATAGTATAGTGCTAGGTTCTTTGAGTTGAGTTAATGCATTGATGTTTCTGGGCTCCACTTGTTCTAATTAAAGTTGAGAAATATGAAGTGCCACGTGTTGCTTGTAGGTCTTGACTTATGCACAACAATCAAGAGAAAGGTCCAACTATGAGCAGGCAGCTCTTAATGAGAGAATGCAAGAGTACAAAAGGCAGGTTGATCGAGAAAGCAGGTTGTCTTCAAATGGTTCTCATGGATCTCCTAATGGGGGGGATGGCATACAAGCAATTGGTAGAAGTTCACATAAAATGATAGAAGCCGTCATGCAATCTGCTGGAAAGGGAAAGGTTAAGAGATCATGTCCACTTGTATTTTCTTTACCTTTTTTTTGGGGTTAACTTCCGCATTAACATCGACATTTGGTGTTGGGATGATAATTCCAGGTTCAAACTATTCGACAAGGTTATCTCTCAAAACGTTCGTCAAACTTGAGAGGTGACTGGAAAAGAAGGTTTTTTGTCCTTGATAGTAGAGGAATGCTGTACTACTATCGCAAACAGTGCAGCAAACCATCTGTAAGTTGTTTATACGGAATGAGATTAAATTCTTTCCACCGGCGGTGCAAACGGTGGGTTTTCCACCACCGCTGTTGCAGCCACACAGAGTTCATCGATATAATCTTTACTGTTCATCTTGTAGGGCCCACGTAGTAGTGTATCCATGCAAAAAAACAGTTTGATCGGACGTCAGTATATGTATATATCAAAAGTTGAATTTTAGTTTATAAAATAGATGGTCTGATTCTGTTAATAATTTTAAAGGTAAAATGTCCATTTTATAAAGACAAAGTTTTGGAGTGCCAAAATCATTTGCCTTTTATAAATCAAGATTCAAATTTGGATACACCTCTCAATGTCTGATCGAGCTAAATTTTTAAATGCAAATACTACTTTGCGGGCCCTACAAGGTGAACGTTTCATATAACTAATAGACGCACGGTGGGGCCCATAATGACGGCCCGCTGGCAGAAGAAATTTAATCACATATGGAATATAAGTATGGATTCTGTCCATCCATTTTAGTATTAATTCCGTCCTTGCCTTTGTATCACTATGAATTTTTAGGGATCTGGCAGTCAACATTCTGGTCAGAGGAATAGTTCTGAACTTGGTTCTGGATTGCTGAGTCGCTGGCTTTCTTCTCATTATCATGGGGGAGTACACGATGAGAAATCCGTTGCTCATCACACCGTGAACCTGCTGACATCGACAATAAAAGTTGATGCCGACCAGTCGGATCTGAGGTTTTGCTTCAGGATTATATCACCAACAAAGAATTACACCTTGCAGGTAGCCTTACTGTAGGTTGCACTATTTTTGGTCGTTTAGTTGTGTGTCTCATACCAGATCATCTTATTTCTGAATAGCTATGTTGTCAGTGAAAGTTAGTGTTATTTTTAATGTTTGTATTTGCTTGTCAGTGCAGGCAGAAAGTGCCCTGGATCAAATGGACTGGATTGAGAAGATAACTGGGGTCATCGCTTCACTACTGAGTTCGCAGACTCCTGAGAGGGTAATTCCTAAGTCCATTATCACAATGGGTCTTTGATTTTCATACTTAATTGATAATTGAGTTGTTTCCTTTCAGTGTTTGCTGGCTAGTCCCATGGGAAGTGGTCATCATCGATCTGGCAGTGAGAGTAGTTCATTTGAGAGTTCTGATTTTGATCATGCACCAGTTGAAGAATACACATCCGAGAGGCTTGGCTTTGGACATCATGAACGAGCATTGAGAAGTTCACAACAACGTACCTCTGTGAAAATTGAGAAGCCGATTGATGTGCTACGAAAAGTATGTGGTAACGATAGATGTGCTGATTGTGGTGGCCCTGAACCCGATTGGGCATCCTTAAATCTTGGTGTTCTTGTCTGCATCGAATGTTCTGGTGTTCACCGGAACCTTGGTGTGCACATATCAAAGGTAAGTTGCATATTTCTGTGCATAGTGCTAGCATCTTAAGACACTATTGTAACAATTTTTGGGTGCATATTGCTTACATAGAACATAAAGGTTCTGTTCATGTAATAGTTTGTACTTTGTCCATCAATGACATAATAGTGATTGCTAAATTACTTGCTGGAATGAACCCAAGAATTGATGCCTCTGCCGAAGTCTATTAGGATTACACCTTTAGATTACCGACGACCCAGCGTAAGGTTGAGAATGTTCCATTGAAGGTCTATTTTAATGCCCCTTCATCCAGCTTCTCATCTATCCTGCCAACTTAAATTCATGTCCTATTGACAGGATGGGAGCTCTTTGGTACAGTAGATTAAGTTAGTTCATGATCATCGTATTTGTACAGTACATTAAGCTAGTAGCTCTTCTCAGCATTCCTCCAATGTAACTATTGCTTGGAAGTTTAACTGATGGCCCTAGGTTGCCCATACGTGATGTTTCAGGGGGCCTAAAGTCAAATAATAAGAGATTTAAGGATTTTTCTAACCATAAATTGGAAGTGGTTCTTTTTTTTTTTTGGGTTTTTACACAAATGTTTTATGTTTATTTGTTTTGTTTGTCTTTGGAAATTTGGGGCCCTGTGGTATGTTTTTTTCTTTTTGGAAATTTAAGTATGTTGCCATTTGGATATATCTGGAATGGGGCCATTTGTAAGCTTAAGCAATATTGGGGCTAAAGCAAGTTTCTGTTAGCCTAAAGCCAGCTTTGCCGTATTGCTCATGGACTCTCTTTGGGATGGATGAAGATGCTGTTCATCAGGCCAGTGCTCCTAATGAAGTCATCAATACTGCAGAGCCAGAGGCAGAGTTAACTAATATCGACTCACTTGAAAGTATCGTTACTAATATCGACTCACTTTTAACAACCACGGTATTTTGATTTGCACAACACGTTTTCTTGGTAGTATTTGCTGGATTTGATGAGTATGCTTCTCCTGGCTTACATATTACTCTGTAGTTCGTACTCCGGCAATTGGATACGTGTGAGAATAGATGAAAGATTCAGTGTGCCTCTTTGTGGGATTGATATTCTATTGAGTTGGTTTAGTAAACGATTCCAGAGTGTGAAGGTTTTTGAGGATGATATTGTTATTGTTCTACAATTAGAAGTTAGAATAAGTTCATTTCAATATCTTAGGTTACCCCAAGAGGTTGCTTGTTTGGTTGAGTTCAGTTCTTTTGCTTATGGTTGGTTTCTATTGCAGGTAAGGTCACTGACACTTGATGTTAAAGTTTGGGAACCTTCTGTGATAAGTATGTTCCAGTCATTGGGCAATACCTTTGCTAACTCAGTATGGGAGGAGCACTTGCAATCAAGAAGTGGATTTCAGGTTGATCTTGTCCCTACAGGGTAAATAATCCCCACTATAGTTAAATGGAGTTTCACTTTCAATTTTGAAAGCTTTAATGCAAAAGCTTTGTTATCGTTATAAATTTGTGCTTATTATTGAATGTTGCTAATATTCACTTGCTGTTCTGATGCTGAAGCTTGTACAAGTCTGACAAGCCACAGATGCTTTTTATTGGGAAGCCTAGTCATTCTGATTCTATTTCAGTAAAGGAGAAATTCATTCATGCAAAGGTATGCATATTATCCTTCTCTTGAGCTCATTTTCTGAAAACTTTCATTTCCACTTGATTGCACGTGCCTTTGAGGAGGTTCTTTTCATATTCCTGACAGTTTTTTTTTAAATAATATTCGGGATAGCGTAATTATACCAAATTTTTGATCTATGGCAGGAGATGTGTATACAGAGAGATTTATGTAGATGTATCAATTGGTTAATGAATACTTGCGCGGTTTTGATATGTACATTCACTAGCTTGAGAAAGGCACCAGAAGCATGGTGGAGAGAGAATATATTGTTAGGTTAAGTAATATAAGTGGATGCTAAATGATTGATCCTCACAGTGTTCTCTTGCTTTTAATTAATGTTGTGCCTATGTCAGTATATTGCTTAGTTATCTAGTAGTAGTCCTGGTTTAAAACAACTTATCTGCAAGAACGGAACACTGAAAGAGTAATGCTACAATACCAATTGGGTGTCTTACATCTACACTTCAATAAAGGGCAATCACAATTGCATGACGGGAATAACAATATCACGTGATGTGGGTGGGCTTCCCCTTCTTTTACCTTTGCTCTATACTGCTGATCTGTGGCTCTGTACAGGCAATCGGGGCCTAGATACGAGAACATGTCCATAACCTGCCCCACCGTGAACTAATTATTTGGTGGTCTGACCTTATGGGCATGACTGAGCATGTTTCTGGTTCACTTGATTGGCGCTACTTTTTGGGAATGTGGGTGCACACACGAACCAATTCTGAATGCTGTTAAAGTATCCAACTCCAAACCAATTGGCAAAAAGTGGAGAGGCCGCCCAGGCTTATATACTAGTTTTAGAGGAGATAATTAATCGATGTGGGACAAATCCCAACACTCCCCCGCACGTGCGACCCTCGACTCGCACGTGGAGAGGTAAACAAAGGATCCAAAACACATGGATCACAACGAAAGAAAGTGCAACTATGGCACAAACAAAGGGGAAAAGCCTCTGAAACCCTAGCTCTGATACCATGTTAAAGCATCCAACTCCAAACCAATTGGCAAAGAGTGGAGAGGCCGCCCAGGCTCATATACTAGTTTTGGTGGAGATAATTAACCGATGTGGGACAAATCCCAACACTCCCCCACACGTGCAATCCCGATTCGCACGTGGAGAGGTCAACAAAGGATCCGGAACACAAGGATCACAATGAAACAAAGTGCAACTATGGCACAAACAAAGGGAAAAAGCCTCCGAAAGCCAAACTCTGATACCATGGTAAAGCATCCAACTCCAAACCAATTGGCAAAGAGTGGAGAGGCCGCCTAGGCTCATAAACTAGTTTTAGAGGAGATAATTAAACGATGTGGGACAAATCCCAACACTCCCCCGCACGTGCGACCCCCGATTCGCACGTGGAGAGGTCATCAAAGGATCTGGAACACATGGATCACAACGAAAGAAAGTGCAACTATCGCACAAACAAAGGGGAAAAGCCTCTGAAACCCTAGCTCTGATACCATGTTAAAGCATTCAAGTTAAAACAATTGACAAAGAGTGGAGAGGCCGCCTAGACTCATATACTAGTTTTGGAAGAGATAATTAACAAATGTGGGACAAATCCCAACAAATGCTTCTTCATTTATAAGACCCTGAGTCTTTTTGAACGCCATATAGTCCCTTGCCAATTTGGAAGAAATGTGTTGAATGCGTTACCAAAGTACCCTGCTTCATTATGACAAAGTACACAACCAAGAAACTGGAAAAAGAAATCAAAATCATTGAAATGTGTTGCTCAGTCTGGCAATTTGAGGAGGCAGTTAAATTATTTGCATTAAGAACCTATGACTGTTGTTTTACCTTTGTTCTAAATATTCTGGGTTTGCGATTGTATCTTCATTTTTAAGTTTTTAGCCTTTTCTTAGGTATTCTATGTAATCTGCTCTGGAAAATAGGGAAGTGCGATCATTCCTCCCTTTCTTTTGTACATGGGTCGTATTCCCTCGATGCCTTCTCAATAAAATTTATTACTTATAAAAAAAATAGTGAAGTGCGATCACGTTTCTTCTGATTGCAGTATGCAGACAAACTCTTTGTTCGGAAGCCCAGGGACAATCGTACAGTGGCACAACAGATCTGGGAGGCCGTTCGTGCCAACGACAAGAAATCTGTATATCGGCTCATTGTAAACTCTGAAGCAAATGTAAACTCTGTCCATGAGCAAGTGTCATCCAAATCTTTAACCCTTGCCAAAGCGATGCTGCTGCAAGAGCAGACAAGCCTCGATCAAAGCTCTGGAATCTTAGCTGGGGATTCACCAGCAAGGTCCTTGAACGCTTCAAACTTAGCAGCAGGTACAAGTGAAAGCGATTCAATGGAGGATCTTGAGGGGTGCTCCTTGCTTCACGTGGCTTGTGAAACTGCTGACATTGGCATGCTGGAGCTCCTCCTACAGTATGGTGCAAACATAAATGCTTCTGATGCAAGAGGTCAAACACCACTTCATTGTTGTATTTGCGGAGGCAAAGCTACGCTGGTCAAGATGCTTCTTACAAGGTAATTACTGATCCTGGCTACAAATCATAGTTACTATCACATCCTTCCTACAGATCATTTTATAATTCACTGTTTCAATATTTGTACAAGTTGAGAGAAAATAGGTTGAGCTGGACGGTCACTTGAAACTGAGAACAGTGTTTGTTCCTGCATTGAAAGGCTTATTGGGGACTTAGATGTAAGTAACAATAGAGAAAAACGACAGCACGATTGTTAATGGAATTGTTAGGGGAGGGACATAAGTCGCCATGGAATTTGAGGTTGAAGGTGGTATGATTTTATGAAAACCAATTAATGTTATAGACGTTGACAGAGTAGAATGGGGGGAAAAGATTTGTGTAGCTCAGCTCCAATTGATTGGGACACTGGGAAAATGATTAATGCAAAGGTTTGTTTGGCTTGGTTGCTGTTTCATATTTGTGCACAACTATTGCGTTAAGTCTCCTTCACTGAAGTGCAAACTACTTTGGTTTAGCTTCCCATGTAAGCCAAATTCACCTTTTGTCGTATTTGACTCAAGTACTACTACTTCATCCGAAAGAAGTCTATATTGAGTTAGTTCCGTTTGTCTATTTATTCATCATAGCTTTAGGTGTAACTGTGTAAGCAAATCTCTTGAACTTTCTGTTATTTATCAAGGATATAAAAAGCAACATATTTATTTCTTGGGGGACCTTGGGTCTTTGTAAAGCCGATAGTGTAGAGTGCTGAAATACGAAATTTGCTAATATGAAATCAGTAGCATGGACTGATACCTTCATGGCTCCTGCATCCAATTCTCTGTTTTTATCTATGGGTGGGTTGTCTATAAGAATGGTTACTATACTTTCTTTGAGGCTCTATTGGAGATAAGGTTTTGCTTCCAAAGCAAGAATAAATAATATAATTGGTCGATGCCCCCATCCTCAACATAGATTCTCCAATCTGTCATATGTCTTCCAAAATCAGCCAAAGCAGTCTGCATAGCTAAATTGGGGAATGGGGAAGTAATATTCATCACATGCGTTATTTGCCCATGCATGTTCTCTTCTCTTTCCTTGTGCTCTTTTTCTCTCCATGTATAGTCCCCAATAATACTGGTTGCCGCATATTTGATCATCCGGCTCATTTAAACGGTTTATGTGCTCAACTGCAGGGGGGCAGATCCATATGCTGTCAACGGAGAAGGTAAAACCCCTGTTGAGCTTTCAATGGAGTCAAATGTTGAGGAAATGAGGTCCTTGTTCTATTATCGGCTCCAATTGGATAGTAATCTTGAAAAGGATTTGCTTCAAGGGCTTTAACATTTGAAGCTCGGTAGCCTTACTTCGGAAAGGAGTTAAGGCGCCATTTTTTTTGGGTCGTAATTATTTTTATAAAAAGTACCTGTAGATTTGAACTCTTGTGCATTTAGATGCAAATTTGTGCTTATGACTCTTTAGTTAAAGATGGCCCCAGCTGTTCTTGAGGTGAGAGCTGCTGGAAGCATTTAGCCTAGGGGCTGTGGTAATGTTAATGGTGGTGTTTTGTCTATTTTGTATGGTTCCTCCATTGATTTCGGAGTTTGAGGACGTGTTTGTTTGTACATTATTGGTTGATTTGTCTTTTCGAAGGGGAATTAATACTACATTATTTGTAAGTTCTTATGCTTAGATTCAAGCAAGAAAAGTTGTTTTGGAATATCAGTTTGGTCGTTCCCTTTGTTTTTTGAGAATTGGTAAAACAGGAAGGGGGGAAGAGATCACTATAACCGAAAGTTACAAATAAATAAGCACTAATCCACAATCAGATGCCTTTGTTGAAGTTCAGAATTCAGATATGCCTTCGTGTTTAATTGTTTTTATTTTTCTGCGCTTTTTAGCCTTGAAGTCCCTAAAGTTCGGGATTGTGGACCAAACAATAAGGGGGGAAAATGTGTAGATTCATTTTCGCACTCTTCTGTTCTTCATTTGCACTTTTTTCTTTTGTCTCTACCAGTTTAAGTTACTATAACACCCTCGCACTTTATAATCTAATTTTCCTATTGTTTTCAGAATGACAGAAATAACCCTTGTATCTCCGGCAAAAAATAAATCCTTTACCACTCCCAATAGAGAAAAAGAGAGTGCGAAAATCACTTTTCAATTTTCGAAGGACAGAAATTTGATTTATTGACATGACCTAGGTATTCATTTATTATTGTTAAATTTAGCATTTTCAATTGATCTATTCTTAACATATTGATAATGTAAAGACATTACAAACCTTGAAAAAATATAGAGAAAAATGCTATGTTTTCTATAGTGAAAATAAAGAAGGTAGTTCTTCTTTCTCGGGAATATGAGTGGACCAAAAAGAAAAATGAAAGGTTAATGTGACTTTTAAATAACGCAAAAGTTTTTTTCCTCTCAAATTTGTTTCTTTGCAATATTGGACGGTCCAGTTCAATAAAAAAAAAGAAAAATAAATAACCTATTCAATGAACGAAAGATAAATGTATAAATTATTCATTGTCCATGGAGCAATGTTAAGATTTTTCTTTCGAAAATGTAATGCTGTGTTTGGTTTTTGAAATTTTTTTTGAAAAATAGTAAGGGTAATAAGTGGAGAGAGATAAAGAGAAAAATATTAAAAATAGTGGAAATCTAGAAGGTATTTTTTAAAAAGTAAAGAAAACATCTCAAATTACAAAAACGGAGAGGTCCTCATCCAAAGACCGAAAGAATGAAAAGGTAAAACAAAGGTGATAAATACAAAAGAAAAGCAATTTTATCCAGCAGAAAGGACAAAAAGGTGAAACTTTACTAATCTCACGATTATTTACTTAATGTACCCCGAAAACTTACTCTGAAAATGGCCTGAAAAGAACAATCGGTGATTGAGATTCGCTTTGATGTATGAGACCTAAGCATCAAAATGAATCTCAACCACTGATTACTCTTTTCGAGAAATTGTCGGAGTAAGTTTTCCGGGGTACCTAGCGTTACTCGATAAGACGTCCCGATTTCTCAAACCAGAGAATCAGATCCCGGGGGGCACAAATTCCTGGCGGGTTCCCCAACCGACGGTCCAGATTTCACGTGGGGCAAATCAACGGACCAGATCTTCTCCACTCTCTGTTCTCGCACACAGTTCGATGTTTCGCTTTCGGCCTCCTCGAGACAGCGACACACTCACTCACACCACTAGCAGCTATCATCATATCAGGGTTATTTATTGGGTGCTCTTGGAACATGAACACATGTCGTCCGAAATTCTTATCCACCACACAATCATTTTAGAGTGTGTTCTACTAACTACAATAAATACTTATTTAAATGGGGTTTTGTAAAAAATTAACTCCAATAGATATACTTATTTTGAATTAAAGGTGATGCATTATGAGAGAATGATCTGTCTTCCAAAACGAAAAATAAGAATCTTAACAAAACGAGGCATTTGCAATCACATATGGAGTATTTCAGTAAGGTTCACATAAGTGCATGGATCCCTACCTAATTATGGAAAGCTGGGTTCAAATACAAGGCAATCATGGTCCTTCCATTGGCCCCGAACGCATCGTTATGGATCCCATGTAATTGTGTAGTTGCTAAGTATCATGTGATAATGTCCTGAAAGCACTGAATTATCACTCCATCAATCAATTAGCTCAATCTCTTGGTTTTTTTTGACAATATATAGAAGATCAAACTAATAAAAGCTTAGCAACATTTACATAACGGAGTTCATTATAAATATCATAGACTTCTTGAGTTCAAAAAATGAACTAAAATTTTGCATATTTTTTTGTATATAATTAAATATATTTTTACATTGTTGGCACTAAATTAATCGTGCAAATCCGAAGTAAATGAGAAATAACTCAAATTTTTCAGTAAATAGATCATATAACTCAACAAAATAAAATAAACTAGACTCGATTGAAAAATGACACGAACTCCAAAAAAAGGACTATTAAATCCGGATGGAGAGAATATGAAATTTTGTCAACTTTCCTTGTCATGTCATTGAGAGAATGGAGACATATTTAATTTGCTCCACTTCCCTTTCAAATCAAGTTCAAAACTTGAATTTGGGATGGAGAAATGAGGGGTAAAACGGTAATATGGACATCCAAAATTGAAAAGTTTTGAACCAAACACATCATTTTGGGACATTCCAAAAAAGAATAAAGGCACAACAAAGTGAGACAGAGAGAGTAGTTATTAAAGAAATCGAAGTATTAACGTCATCATATCTCAAGAGCACTAAATAATTACTTGATAAATCAGCTCTTTACCATATTGAAGTGAAACCGAGCCACCTTTATGGTCCATACATTAGTATAGATTCGCTTAAATTTGTGTAATGTGTATGAGTCCTACTCTTAAATGTACGTGTATAAGTACTCCGTATTTGGGAATTTCTGTGTAATCTCAGTAATGTTACAATTGTTGGATCCACTTTTTTAAACAAGCACATTGTGCGATTGTTCAAAAAATTGGAGTACCTATGGCCATGTCCCAGCTGATTTGGTTATGCTCAGGTGCAGCCCAGCACCATAGCGCTGTAGGGCGAACGATTTCGTCGTTTATTTCGGTACGAAAGGCTCACATTTAATATGAAATTCTACGGATTTGCACCGTTTATTACTCAAATTAAAATCTTAACTGTCTATCGTCGAAACGAACGGTCGGCCGCTCCACGTGACAAAGTCCGGACTACACCACGGCCACCCCGAATCCTATACCGACAGCACTGCGAATGGATATATCTTCCATCAATCAGCTACTTCTGCTGGCGACGTTGCACCGAACCCACTTCAGTACTCTAGCCTAAAGGCGGGAAATATTTGTCACTTGGGCATTGTTAGATAGAGAGAGAAAGTAAGGGTCGAGAGAGAGAGAGAGAGAGAGAGGAGGAGGAAGGATGAGTATCTCATTCTCGCTAAAAAATTCGTATTCTGATTCTTTTTTCCTCCAAACGTTGCTCACACTTTCAAGAAAACAGTTGGGGGTTGTTGCTCATATCTAAATCTTAGTGGGTATATTTGTTAGCGTCGAGCTTTGACCGACTCGGTTCCTGGTTCTCCTGAGTCCTGACTCGAATCTGCAGCTGTTTCGTTGTTTCTTGGAGTTCTATTTTGTTTTCTTTACCATTTTGGTGGGGGAAATAAAAGTGCCTTTGTGTTGGTATTTTGATACTCTACAACCCCCATTCGTCATTTTTGGCTCTCTTTCTCTCTTCCTTTGAAAGAGATTTGTAGTTTTCAGCGTGTGCATTTTACAGATTCACCCCTCTGGCTTTAGCTTGATTCTCCTGAAATTAGAGGAATCTTCGGTGAAATGATTCTCTTTGTCTTTCTCTTGAAGATTTTGTGACAGGAAAAAACGATTCTTTTGTCCTCTGCTATAGCCTATATCCCTGATTTTCACCCACTGAAGCTTCTCTGGTAGTTTCTTCCTGTTTTTTATTTTTCCTAGGAAAAAAATTAGGAGTCTTTAGAAATTCTGTAAGCTTTTCCAAGCAAATGACATGACGAGTAGGCTTCCCTCAAACGAAATGTGAAGTCCTTTGGACATTTTCCAGAAAAAAAAAAAAAAAAAAACTTCAAGTCAGTGTTGGTCAACAAACCCTATCAGCATATCCTCTTTGGCTAATTTGAGCTTTTTGAGCTATTTATTACTTCTTTGATACCTCATTCTGTAAATGCTGTGGGTTTTGGCAAGTGGGTTTTGAGCAAGTGTGTTTTATTGGCATTGCAAGCGGGGTTTTCACTCTCTGATGTGGTGAGAATTTAGAGATTTCAGCTGGGTTTTAGGAAATTTTCAACTATCCTCCATGTCTGTTTGATTTCTGAGCTTCTACTCCACATACTGAAGTTAAAGCTTTCTGCTTTACGTATGGAGAAGACCACCTGTGTAGCTTTGGAACTCCTCTTGCTTGTGACTTTCTGCTTGTGCAACACAACAGTACAATGTCAAAAGAGGTCTATTAGCCGTATATCCGCCGACCCTCCCTCACCTTCTGTTGCACCAGGCCACAGGAATAGGTTTGAAAGAATCATTCTAAGTATTTTTCTTGGACTCGCAACAGGATTGATCTTCTCCTTTCTTTTCGCTTGTATAGTTCGCTGCTTCATTCGGTACTTAGGCAGAACCCCTATTCTCAAAGGCCCAGTTATATTTTCCCCAAAAATCGCCCCCAAAACCCTCCAATCAGCTCTGGCGAACGAAAACCTGTTGCTAGGGTCGAGCCCAAACGGAAAATACTACAAAACCGTTCTTGATAATGGGCTCACAGTCGCGGTCAAGAGGCTCGAGCCTTTTGAAAATGGGTCCCCTGAAACACACAGTAAGTCGGTTAAGAGGCGGATGCAAGAGGAGCTTGAAATGCTTGCCGGCTTAAGGCATAGGAATTTGATGAGTTTAAGGGCTTTTGTTCGCGAACCCGATAGGTTTTGTTTGGTATATGACTATATGACCATGGGGAGTCTTGAAGATGCGATGAAGAGAGTCAGGGAAAATGAATTGCAGCTTAGCTGGGAACTAAGGCTTCGGATTGCGGTTGGGATAGTTAAGGGGCTGCAGTTCCTCCATTTTAGCTGTGCACCTAAGGTTTTGCATCACAACTTGAAGCCCAACAATGTGTTGTTGGATGCAGAGTTTGAACCTAGGTTGGCAGATTGTGGCTTGGCTAAGTTAATGCCTAACTTGGATAGGGAAGTATCGGCCTACAGTGCTCCGGAGTGTTTTCAGAACTGCAGGTACTGAAATAACAGCAAAATACAGTTTTCATGTTTTCTGTGCTATATAGTTCTGGAATGTCTTATGTGCTTACAAGGGTTTGGAACTTAGGAATCATCAGCTGTATTCGTAATTTCGTTGTGTAAATGGTCTGGAAAAAGAGTCCAAATAAGAACCAGTTTGGCGTCACATCCTCAGAAATAGCACTGAAAAATGGTCTCTTTCACATCTTCAAAAATAGAACTTGGAAGTTCTTGCTTTTCATCTTGAACGCATATTGGGTTATGCTGTAATTCTCTTTAGTTGCATTTTCAGATGGCCTTTCTCACTCTTTTAGTTGAACTCATCTGTTTAATGTGAAATCAATTTATTGGTTGAATTCTGAAGGTTCATTTCTGGTTAGAAAGCCGTTGATATTGATTATGAAGTTTTTGTTCTTCTGATTATCTTAGTTAGAATTTTTGCCTTGATATGTGAGCCTCGCAGTGGGAACACAAGCATGTGCTTGAAATTCTGTACTGGTTGGCTACTAGACATGATGTAATTGCAAGCATTAGCTTTTGACTGCTTATTCCAGGCTTGACATGGTTTCTCATACAGATAGGATATAACTGTTTCCAAACTGAAACTGAACTTGATTTTCGACTGAAAGTGGATATATGTTCAATAGGTATACAGATAAGAGTGATGTCTTCAGCTTTGGGGTTATATTAGGTGTCTTGTTAACTGGAAGAGACCCAATGGATACATTCTTTGGGGAAGCATCCAGTGGGGGGAGTTTGGGACAATGGCTTCGGCATCTGCAGCAAGCGGGGGACCCGCGTGAAGCGTTAGATAGGAGTATTCTTGGTGAAGAAGTAGAAGAAGAAGAGATGCTAATGGCTGTGAGAATTGCAGTGGTATGCCAATCTGATTTCCCTGCCGATCGACCTTCAAGCGATGAACTTGTTTCTATGCTCACCCAACTGCACAGCTTCTGAAGAACTGTAAGAAACTCTTTAATTTTGCACAGTAAGGATTTTTGTTTCATGTGGTAGTGGTAACCTCATAGCCTTGGAGGTTTTGGTTGTTTGTACAGCTTCCATGTGCAGCAGTCCTATCAGCTCTGCTTAGGTTTGCAGTGGAAGCAACCAATTCTATCTGTGTACATTGTCCTGGATTTTGGTTTTAGTGAGAGGGTCTTGGTCTTCAATCAAAATCAAGTTTTGTCGGTGTAGTTTGCGTAGTTTCCTGTTTGATGTTTTTCTAGGCTAATATCTTTGGGCACATACATGATGAATGCTGCATGTGTAAAAGTTGATGGTACTCAAAGAAATTGCTTTCGCGAAAAAAGTAGTTTGGGAGACATATACAAGGTGGGTTTCATATCTTCTAGTGATGGTGGGGTTTGCTTTCCTACTCTCTTTAGATAACTTTCTTCTCTCTTTAGATAACTTTGTTGGAATTACATGATGTCTTACCATCATATCAACTGTTGTGAGCACGGTGGGTGGGTGGGTGTGACAAATCAACGTATGCGATCATCTTTTTTACTAAAGGTCTATGTCTGTGTGCTAGAGGTTTGTGCATGATAACAGAGAGCTTTCCTATCTCCATTGCAAACCAAATTTGAAGCGAAAAAATTTGAATGCTGGTGAATCCTATATTGGAGATTGGTATTGTGAAAACAACAGGAAGTTGCTTTTGGTATGCTGTCTTATTGGGATGGCTTTCCACACAACATGTTTGCTGATAAATCCAGTGGTTCAGTTCCTTTCCAAAAGTCCTAGAAGGTAGAAGCATCTCATGTGTCGCATAGCATATATTGGACCTCTGTAGCTTGAAAGTGTCATCATATTCATCAAATCCTTAATGTTGACTGATAAAGACATCACCCCAAATTCGTAAAGGAATCTTTATTTTCTTTGTTTTTACTTTTTCTATTTCTTGAGTTACAGATATCACTTCAAATTCGTAAAGGAATCTTTATTTTCTTTGTTTTTGCCTTTTCTATTTCTTGAGTTACAATCTTACTTTATTCCGATTGATGTTCACACTTGGATATATAAATCCAGTTGCCTTGATAATTGAATAACCGATGTTAACCGCCACAAAATATTCTGTTCACAGTTTCTAAACGTTCCGGGAAGAAAATGCCCAAATTAAGACGCGAGTACTTGGAGCCCGGGTCCAATTTCATGTAAGGTTCGGTAGTCCCCTTGATTTTTCCAGCGCTCTTGCATATAAATTTCTCTTTTCCTGGGATTACCGGGACAAAGTAAGACCATGTTAAAATTTCATAAAACGGGTTAAATGATGGCTACTTGGGTTTTCCAGCCTTCTCTTCATTAACGGAGAGCACCACCGTTTGACAGTGGTGCTGAGCGGCCGATCCAGTCTTTCATCTCGGCATTTACAGCTTGGATCCAATCTGAGTGCATGCAAAACTCAACCATCCATTGCTTGAATTAAGATTCGAGCCGTCGAGTGATGAGATGAACAGTTGGATCAGTCGCTTAGCAGCACTGCCAAGCACTCTCGTTTGGCCCCATTATTGAGCCAAGGTTTCTCAATATGATGCTACACAACCCTGAATAATCTAGGGCTGTAGTCTCTCTTCATGTGCATTGCCAGTTTACTGTGGGAAAGAAATTGAGGGGCATTAATAAAGTTTGTCCTTTGTAAAAGTATGTGACAAAAGTGGTTTGGTCATGCAGTGTACATGCTTTGCTTTGGGAGCATGAAAAGTGTCTGGTAAAAGGACATATGTTGAGGGGGGTGGGGACTGACTGAATGGTCATCAACTATGGGTTGTGAGTTGGAACTTAGCAATTTAGCTTACCCCCCTTCCAAAAGGGTGAGTACAAAAGGCATGTTGGGGTGCTGGGGGTTTCAACTTTTTAACAATATAGTTTACAGCTGTGAATTTCTGAGATTTTTGCAAGCAATTGACTGCCAATCCGGACTTCCAGATTTCATGGTTATCATATGAATTGTGCCGAGTAGGTGAACGACAAATTTGGGCCTTGGTTTGCCTACAAATAAAGTGTGCTCGGACGTTGTCTTTTTTGATTGACACAGAGTGTTAGGGTCAATTTTTGTATCCTTGCTCGTCTTGTAATAACTTTAAGAAATTTTCTTTTGCCGTTCAAAAGAAAAGAAAAAAAACTTATGACTCTCAGCGAATCCTTGAAGATCGACCTAAAATCCATTGTCCACTGGCGGAGAGTCCGAGTAAAGTTAAGACAGTCCTATATGGACATTGTTAGTCCTTACTTGTTGACGTCCAAGACAAGTGATTCATTTATTGTGAGAGAATGACCTGTCTTGTAATTACTCCAATTTTCACCGAGCCGGGTGACAATGTTATTGGGGCTTGTTATACATCCGGCGGCTTGTGACCTTGGGCCGGTGGTTCTCGATTCCTGTCTTTTCAACTTGTCTCGTCATATTGGATTGCTTGACTACTACGACTCTGCTACATATTAAAGAGATATTGCTCTATTCACTGGCTAATGAAATGGACGGTGAGATGAAAGCAATCCTAATGAAAATCGTAATCGTACTAGCTTGGCTCAATCTCATGTCAAAACTATGGGCCTAGTTGGGCCAGGCCCATGATAAAAGCGAGTGGTCTGATTTTGGTAATGTATCTGAATCGGATACTGATGGGTCTGAACCGGTTGGTGAAGAGTCGATCTCTGACTCCGACGAGTTGGCGGAGGTAGCCCTGATCGCGCTAGTGAACGAACTCATACGAAATGTGAGAGTATTTTCGCGGAGGACCAACAAATATGGAACACAGAGGGAGTATTTCTTTGCGCGGGAATGATTGTGAGGATTCACAGCTTGTGATTGGTAGCTAGGAAGGAATCTTGGGGATGATTTGGTTGTTGACTAACAGGTTATTTTAAGAGTGAATGATACTACTGGTAGGTTTAGCAAGTGGCTTTGGAAGATTGTGTCGGTGTAGTTAGTTGTACTTCTTTATTACTCCCTCTTTTACAAAAACAATGAGTAATCTTTTTTGAGAAAGTCCTCCGTTTTAAAATGAGTGACCTTTATTAAAAAACGCTTCATTTTTAATTGTTTATATCTTTCAATATAAATGTCAAAAAAATATGTAATATAAATTTTGTTTGATAGATTATAATTAGTTCTATTAAGCAAAGTTTTCAAATCACATAAAACTTCATAAATCGAAAGTATAAGCATTTGAAAATGATACAGAGTCCCAAAAAGGTCACTTATCTTGAAACGGAGGGACTAATTTTTTTCTTGCCATACGGTATATATCAGCAGGGTTAATGGGGTGTTAGTATATTAGTTAACGGGAGGTTTAGAGGCTATCCAGAGCCTCGAACTCTAAACTTGCTTCCCGTGAAATTCGAACTCAAGTCACACTAAAGAGAGAAATAAGACAATCAACTTGACAAGTTTGATTTCTCTTAGTTGTACTTCTTTAGGTGGACATTGTTGTTGGGATTTCTAGCTTGTGAAGAAGGGTGGTTGATTGTTGTATCATCTTTTCCTTTGCTAGAGGGGTGTTCTACGAAGCCTCTTAATAAAAAAAGCTAACTTATTTACAATTTTCAAACTAAAACACGATGACTTTGTTTGATTTGGATTTCAAAGTAGATTTTTGAGATAATGAGTGGAAAGAGATAGATAGAGACATGAAAGTAACAATTGAAGAGAAAACTTATTGGTGACCGTACGCAGAGTGAGAGGTTGGTTTTAGAGACCCAAAGCAAACATAGTCAATGTATCCACGAAAATAATTTTTCAATTTTCTTTGCAATGTTCAAAAGATCTCATCGAGATCTATCAAACAAGATTCATATTAAACAAAAATTATTTCAGTAAGTCCATTATTTCCCCTTCCAAAAATCCAAAATAAGCTAGTACTTATTTTGTAAAGAGGCTTGGTGGAACTCGTATTATTCAGTGGTCTTGGGACAATGCCACGTGATGCTCCAACACACCTTATCCATCACACATTCTTATAGAGTCCGTACATTTAGTACTGGGTACGCTTGTAGTGGATAAGAGCGTTGGGACACCACGTGACAGTGACGGAAGACCTCAATATAGATCTCAGAGCAGCCAT
Organism: Rhododendron mucronatum var. ripense; assembly: GCA_019656295.1. Taxonomy (NCBI): domain Eukaryota; kingdom Viridiplantae; phylum Streptophyta; class Magnoliopsida; order Ericales; family Ericaceae; genus Rhododendron; species Rhododendron mucronatum. The sequence continues at coordinate 1,071,735 of BPLT01000039.1, read as the reverse complement.
TAGAGCTCTCGGCAATTCTTGTTCTCCATTTTCCTTATAGTTCTCAGATATCAACTCAATACTAAATATCTTACAAGGTGAACGACTTGAATTATCGACATGAGACCTGTGGGGGATTCACCACCAAAAACTCCACCCTGAAATAGCTAAGGAGATAAACGTGAAAAGGCAAATCCAATATCAAATTTGCGATAATGAGTTTTAAAATCAGGGACCGTCCAAAAGTGTTTTCAGTGGTTCGAATTAAAAACAAACTCTTTCAGAGAAGAGTTAACATTTCACTGTAAGGATTTGTTTTCAATCTAGACCATTGATTGCCAAAGTAGACGGTCCAAATGTCCCTGCACCCGCTCGGCAGCGTCCCCGGATCCGGCTTCATAATCATCCATCCGAGTGTTTTAACACGCTCTTCTACCATTAGATATCGACACACCTATCTATGAAGCACCCAACCAGAACTAGAAGTTGTCAAGTTTGGACAAGATTTACAAGGGCAGAAATATGGACGTCATATCATTTAGCACCCTGTATAAAACTTCAGGCAACCCTGAATTTCCCTGACCTTTTTTCTCCGGCTGAAGACACAAAAATACACTACCGGAACAAGTGCGTTTCAGTCAGTCAGTGGGGGAGAGTAAATCAGTTAAACATGACATCTATGTTTCAGTCAGTCACTGGGAGAGGTCTCGAGTAAACTTGCTAATGGGTATCAGTTAAAACATGACATCTATCGAACGAGACTACATATTTATGCAATTGCAATGTAGTTTCCAAGATTCAATACCATATGATTGCATTTGCAGTAACCTTCATCTGGACCTAAATAGAAGTTAAAGTTGCTATAGTCAATGCAATACAACCGTGTGATTTCTGTATGATTGCCAATGCAATACAACCGTGTGAAAAAGAACAAATATAGTTGCTATGGTCATCTACTTTCTACCTTGAAATCTGAAACCTTGCCATTACCGAATCCATCATCAAGATCTGTTTCTGATAGATCACCACTCTCAAAGAAGGAGAAGTGAAGGGCCTTAACACATCTTTCTGCCTCATCATCATTTACAATCAATGAGATATTCACCTGTTTAGGAGCAAGAATCCAATACTTGTTAGATACCCATTGTATTGATCATACGGCACCAATGTGTATACTAACGATAAGCGGAAAAAGGACCTTGGATGCTCCTTGTGAAATCATCTGGACATTGACTCCGTTGGTCCGAAGAACATTAAATACCTGAAATAACAGAAGTCTTAGTAAACAAGCAAAGGAAAAGAAACAAATGAAGAAAATTGAACATTGACATGTAAACTGGTGTCGGCTAAAATTTCCATCTTTTATGTTTGCTTTTCAACACATACAAGTACATAGAGATACCTTCTCTAGAATCAATGAAGAACGCTGAACATTTCCTATAAGGGAGATAATTGATCTGTGCTGCAGAAGATTCACAACTGCAATTTTCTTTAGCTCTTCCACTACGTGGTCCAGTTCCTGTGCAAGTAAGCAATCTCAAAGAGAGACGATGTCTAGAAAACAAGCTTGAATATGAACTGCAACTGATATATTTACACCAACTATGGATGGCATACACAACAAATAAGGTGGACCAACATTTCTCAGGGCAGACTTTCCAGTGGAGGGTTATGGTGATGGACAGTGCTTATCAAGAGAGAGAGAGACCAACTAAACTAAGAGTTCAAATCACTTCAAAACCCAGAATATCATATGCTTGCCTGCTGAATCAGTTCTCTGCTCCAAAATTTTGATGGATCTAGTGTCAAAGATATACTGACTTCACTTGTAGCAACTACATCCACAGAAATGCCCAGATCTTCAAAGGTTGAAAACACCTGCACAGTAAACCCACCCATAAAATTAGTAAACAAAACAGAAAGGGGCTGATAAAATGTAAGTAAGATGCTAAGGAAATTGATATCTCACCTTTGCAAGGAAGCCAAATTGACCAAGCATGCGAGTACTGACAATATCCAACATGGTCACATTCTGCTTCAAAACTATGCTTGTCAGCACTGCCTGCCATTAAGAAGAGACTTTCAAATCGTGGTGGGAAGTTAGAAAGTTTAGTACTCTTACCCTGGAAATCATAATTATCCTGCTGCTACAAACCTTGCTCATATCTCTACTTTTAGTGATGAGGGTACCAGGAGCTTTTGGGTTGTAAGAATTCTTGACCCTGACAGGGATCTCACCCTCTCTAGCCGGTCTCATGGATTGCGGATGCAGTACCTGCAGAGAAGAACTGTGTCAAAAAATAACCCTTTCAGCATTTCACATTTCACCGGATATGAACGAACCATAGCTAAAGCTGTAGCAATAACTAGCCTATCATTTAAGTGGGATAACTATAATAAGTGGAGATGAAATGACTCTTACGGATGAATGCTAACCCTCTTCACAAGTTCGAGATTAATTGTAGATTGAAGTACAAAAAGTAGTCAGCTTCCAGCACTAAAAGGATGGGCACATGAATTTTGTGGTGGTGGTATCAACCCAGTTACAAGGGTGAAGTAAAATACCATAATATAAGAACCTGTATTAAGTTTATATAAGCCTTAAGGTATATGTAAATATCATGTGGAATACCCTGATGTATGTCATTGGAACTCTCGAGTCCGGCTCCTCTCCAATCTATAGGGAATTGGAGGATCCTCCAATTTCATCTTGTATTGCGACAAGTGGCATCTAATGCATTCAATGGTCAGGATTAACCTATTAACTCCCTTCCCAATTTCAGCTCATCTCATACTCGACAGGCACCCAATTACTCCCCAAATTTTTCAACACCGTCTTCCCTCCCGTTAACCCTGTTTCCCTCCCTCAATTTTCACGAGCCTCTGTTTCCCTCCATCGTGAAAAGTAGATTTTCCCACCAAAAAGAGAAACATATGGAGATCCAAACACTACCTTTATTTTCAATCATCGTATACTATCACTTTGTTCTGATTTCTTCATCTACGACGGATTGATCGTCAATTGGGGAGAAAGAGGTAAAAAGTTTTGTTTTTTCCATTATATTATTGACTGTAAATAATCAAGACCATTCTATTTTTGTATAACTAATTGTCTAATCTTTTATCTAGATGATGGATGAACAAACACCTGGAGTAGAATCAAACTTCAATGGAGATGCAGATAATCACAATGACTTTGAGGATCATATACCACATCTAGGTTTGGAATTCAATTCAGACGATGAAGCCTTTTCTTTTTACAACAACTATGCTTTCACTATGGGTTTTAGTGTCTGGAAAGAATTCTGCAATAGGAACAAAAAAACTGGTGAAGTAACCTCGAGAAAATATGTTTGCTGCAAAGAAGGTTTTCGTGCACCGGACCAAAGAGATTATAAAACTAAAATACCTCGAGCAGAAACGAGGACAGGTTGTAACGCGCACATGAGCATTAGACTTGATAGAGAAAAGGCCAAGTATGTGGTTTACAGTTTTAATGCAACACATAATCATGACCTTCAAAATGAAGAAACTGCTCACATGTTGCTGTCGCACTGTAACATTTCTGCAGCCCAGGCTTATGAAGTTGATCTTGCTGATGACTCTGGTATTAGATTGAAATCTGCTCATGAGTTTATGGGGAGACAAGCCGGTGGAATGGGTAATCTCGGTTACACTCAACAGGACCATAAAAATTATCTCCAAAGTAAAATGGCAAACCGACTTGGAATACGGGGAAGCTGGAGCAATATTAGACTATTTTGAGAAGCAAACACTGGAGAATCCCTCCTTTTACTATGCATTGCAATTAGATGTAGAAGAGAAAATCACCAATATATTTTGGGCAGATGCAAAGATGATTATTGATTATGGCCATTTCGGCGATGTTCTAAGTTTTGATACAACCTATAGAACGAATAAAGAGTACCGCCCACTTGCAGTTTTTAATGGATTTAATCATCACAGAGAGACAATTATGTTTGGAGCTGCTCTTCTATACGATGAGACTGCTGCTTCATTCAAATGGTTGTTTAACACTTTTTTTACTGCCATGTCCGGTAAAGGCCGAAGACCATTTTTACAGATCAAGATGCCGCTATGACAAAAGCATCCCATTGGTAATGCCAGAAACGTATCATTGAATTTGCACGTGGCATATGAGGCAGAATGCAATGAAACATCTAGGATATTTGTATAAAGAAGAAGACTCTGAGTTTGCAAAACATCTTTATGCATTCATCAATGATATATTGGAAAAGGATGAAGTCCTATCTGCTTGGGATGCCATGGTCTCTAAGTATGATCTTGAAGGTAATAATTGGATACAACTTACTTTTCAAGTAAGAGAGAAATGGGCCAAAGCTTATGTCAAAAGTACTTTTTGTGCTGGTAGTAAAACTACACAGCTAAGTGAAAGTTTGAATGCTGATATAAGGCATTACTTGAAATCAGACCTCGACTTAGCTCAATTTTTCAAACATTTTGAAAGAGAGGTCGAAAACAAGCGGTACAATGAATTGAAAGCTGAGTATAACTTAAGGCAAAAGTTACCTCGCAAAAAGATGAACACGCTGATGTTAACACAAGCTGGAGAAGTGTATACATCAAAAGTATTTGAGAAATTTCAGGCTGAGTATGAAGTGTACCAAGCAGCTTATATAGAGGACCGTATCAATGAAGGTTTGCCAACAAGTGAATACACCGTTGCGATACTTGGTCAACCTAAAACTTACAAAGTCTTAGGCAACAGTTCAGAACAAACTGTTTCCTGCAATTGTTGTAAATTTGAGGCAGTTGGAATATCATGCAGCCATGCTATAAAGGTTTTGGATGTGATGGATATTAAGCTCATACCGGAAAGATATATTCTAAAGAGATGGACACGAGATGCGAAGGCTGGAATCGTGAAGGACTTTAAAGGACGTGAGGTTGAAGGTGACAATAAATTGAAGGTTACCAATAGATATAGAATGCTATGCCCTGAATGGGTAAAACTTGCATCCCGAGCGGCAGAATGGGAAGAGGCATCTGCCTTGGTAGCTAGCTATATTAATGAGATGTTTGAAAAGGTTGAAGATATCTTAAAGAACAAACGAGATATGGATGAGTCTACTAATGAAGGACAAGACTCTCCACATGAAGCTCCTTTGGAAAATTTAGTTGCCGTTCAGCCAAAAGGACTTAAGAAAAAACAGGCTCCTCGCAAGGGAAACAAAAGATCAAAAAGTTGGACTGAGAAACAAGGGAAGAAAAAAAAGGGTGGGTCAGCAGAAATTGTTCCAAATGAGGAGTCATTTCTTGGTCCCACAATGGCAAGAGGGGTGGTTCAGGTACTTATACTTTTAACGGATGTTATTTTGTCCTTAATCTTTCTTAAGATTGGTATCGACCTGTTGATTAAATTTGAAAGGATTATAACTTGTGCTGCTCATCAATTAGGGCCATGATATAACAGCTATCCATACACAAAAACTGGTCGGATGCTCCGATCAAAATCTACCGTCGATGCATACAAGGTAATTCCTTATCGTTATGATTTTTCTGCTGCGAATGAACTTATGACTTATGACCATTGATCTGAATTTTGAAGGGTTACAACTTACAAGTCAACTTCTTGCCCATCCAATGCAACTATCAATGACTCCATACCTCTAAAAATGCATGGACATGGGCATATTGGAAGTATTTCCTCTCTAGTCACTACCACTCAAATTTCTAATCCACCATTTTATTCTCTTCTATCTCAGGTACTTTTCTATCTAACTCAAACTTCTACATTTATGATTAAATGCATGTCTTAATCTCGGTGTTGCTAATTGGAACTACTTACAACCAGGATTTTGAAAAATGAGGCACCAGCATGGATGAATCCTGAAGAAGTTGAATTTATGAGGAATTCTAGCTACAGCAATTTCATGTGATGCCTTACTCCTGATCACCTCATGAGGATTTCTTTGAATGAGATATTATAACTGTAATTTTGTTTCTTTCAGCATGGTTCTTTCACTGATATTATGTAGGTCCTGAGGATTTTTTTTTTCCACTGATGTTATATTAGTAATTTCATCATGATTTCTTTCATTGATATTATATAGCTCGTGAGTTTTTTTTTCAAGCAAAACAAGCACAGAGCCAAGAACATCAATTCAATTCATAGCACTACTATTGGTAGGAGTTATAAATTTCACCTAAGGCGTTCACTCTTTGATCCATGAATCCAAATAAAAATACTTACAAATTGAATTACAACTTCACAAAATCAGACATCGAAAGAGAGTTGGGAAGAAACTTCCAGCAAAAATGAGATGCTCTGTTTTAAAAAGAAGAACACGTTGATGGGTAATGGAGAGATGAAAACCTTAAGGGGCAGGGTTAACGTGCAGGGTTAACGTGAGGAAGACAACATTAAGAAATTTGGGGAGTAATTGGGTGCCCGTAGGGTACGATGAGCTGAAATTGGGAAGGGAGTTAATAGGTTAATCCTAACCATTGAATGCATTAAATGCCACTTGTCGCAATATAAGGTGGAATTGGAGGATACTCCAATCCCCTATAGATTGGAGAGGAGCCGGAGACGGAACTCTCACCCTTTCTTGGTATCACCAAAAATCTCTCAGCCAACAGTCCGAGACCTTGTTTAAAGCTTTGAGCTGACTCCCTCTCTTTAGTCTGTATATAGGCGAAACTCAAATAAGGAAAAAGAACCCTTCAAATAGGGCTCAGAAACAAGAGATTCTGTGTCCTCCCCTTCTACCCACCTCCCGACTTTCTCCGGGTAGTTGTGTGCGTGTACATCTAGTACTGCATTTGAGCATTACTAGGTGCCCTTGCGCCTCCAAGACAAGAACAGGGTACTACTGGAAACACAGTCACTGAAGAAATGATCAATTTTGTAAAGCTAAACAGATGCTATCGATGAAAATACAACCTGAGCACCAAAGTATGCAAGCTCAGCTGCCTCTTCAAACGTCAAGAATGGTACAGGTTCTGCAAGCGGGTGAATGCTAGGATCACAAGTCAATACACCATCAACATCCTTCCACACCTTTTAGCATTAAGAAAATAGCTTTAAAACATGTTCAATTGATAAACTCCGTAAAAACACTCATCTCGCATGCTTTGGGGTGTACTCTGACCTGAATCTCTCGCAAGCCTAGGGCTTTACCAATGGTTGTCGCTGTCAAATCACTTCCACCCCTACCGAAGGTTGTTACTGCACAAGATTTCCATCCCTACAATTAGCACAACATACATAGTGATTACAATGCTGCTTTTAAGTTGACTTGCAACCACAAAAATTTCTTCCAGCATCTACAAAACAGCAAGTCAGTAAAAAGACCTTTCCAAGGAATCCAGTGACAACAGGAATTGCAGGATCACTGATCCAATCACCGTGTAACCTCTTTGCAACAGCAGGGTAAGTTGCTTCCAAGATGTCCGCACTTGTGAAGTCATCCGTTGTTATAAAACCAATGTCAAATGCATCATACTGCAGAGCTTTATGTAGTCATTAAAATGGTAATAAGTACCACAAGAAGGAAAGTAAGAACAAGATTGAAGCCAAGCCAGAAAACATAGGACGAGCAAAAGTTCAAGATTGAAGAAGTAAAATGCTGCCCTGAACGACTCACTAACGCAGGGATCTAAAATTGTTTCTGATGACTATTGCAGACATTTTAAGCTTGGTCTCAAGCAGAAATGGAGCAGAATGTCAGATGTCATACAGACAATAATGTCTTCCTAAACTTGAAATTCCTGGACGATGAAAAAAAACTTGAACAAATTTTCTGAAACCTTCAGTTATTGAAAGAGAATAACAGATAGTAACTCCATCAGCTATTATCAAGCCAACCACGGAAGCATACATCATATTTCAAGTTGCAGGAACAGGGACATCTTGTGTTTAGACTTTAGAGCTACACAGTTCCACTCAATCCACTTCTGTACACCCATACAACTGCTAACATGGAGACCAAAGTTCTTAGCAAACCGACTTAACCTGAGCTCTAGAACAGTACACTATTTTCCATATAGACTCCCTTGATGTATAGCACAAATTGATATGTATTTGGTTGTGTGTCAGTCATTTTTTAAACAAGCGCTTCTAGTACAATGAAAGAACTCAAAGATTGAAAGATGGTAACAACTTCTTTATTTGTCAAGTCCCAAACATGCCAGAATAGTTCCAAGAGACTTACTTGCCGTGCTTTAGCACCAATCTTATTCAAATATGCAGCAAAAATTCTGGTGGACATGCATTCCCCAAATGAAACCAAATAATCTCTCGTCCTGAGAGTTAACTCCTTTATCCTAGCGATTCCCTTCAAAAGCTGCTCCAGTTCTTCCAAGTGTGCTGCAAAAATGGTCGGCCACGGAGTGGGAAAAATATAGCACAATCATCCATATCATACAATCGTATTGGAATGGTGATCAGAATTGCGAACATACATATGGAAGGAGCATAATTGATCAAAGCAAGTAGAGGAGACATTTTAAAATATGCTTCTACAAGTGCATCTGAACTCAAAGTATAAATGGTTTTAACGACTCACCAGAAACAACCGAAGTGTCGACTCCAAGCTCTTGTACAGTCCTATGTGAACAAAACCTCACATTGATGTTTGCTGAGAATCGTCATAAATGAATTTATGACTCCTCGCAGACGCCTTTGGATGTGAGAAAGAGAGAGAAACGGAGGGATTGTGGTTTCTCATCATTTTGGTGAGATTTGGTGAGAAACGAAAATAAACTAATTAAAATCCATATTTTTCATTCATTTCTCATGATTTCTTACCATTTCTCACCTTTCCAGTTATCCAAACAAGTGATAAAGATCCTACTTACTTTTCCTTTCTCATCCTTTTTTCTCAATCCAAAGGGCCTGTTAAGATGTACAAGGTGAAATCTGAAAATGATCACCTTAGATGCAGTTCCTTGATAAAGGTCAACTCATCGATTTTAGACATGTTTAAATCACCACAACTCAAAACCTTTTCTCCAGCCTGTATATCAAGCATCCGATTAGGATTTGAACTAAATTAAGCGACAAAGAAGCAATGTCTACTAGATTCTAAAACCAAAATACAAAGGAAAAGCCTATGGTACACCCCTCAAAAAAAATTCGTTTACCATAAACATGCGTAATTATTACTAAAAAAATATGTGACTGATACCAAAAATATGCATAGCTAACCAGCAAAATGTGTAACTATTTTGAGGTTTACCAATTACCATACATCCCTATACATAACTTAACCTAACCAAACACAATCAACGCCATAAAAATGCGTAACTAGTGAGCCAAAAAATACGCAACATACACAAAAAATATGTGTGCCATCATCCAAAAATATGAGTGTCATGTGCTTGAGTACTTCCAACATACACCCTTGCATAACTAACCCAAAAAAAATGCGTAACATTTCTATGGTACACTAAACACCCCTGCGTGACTAACCAAAATATTGCGTAACATAAGGCAAGTATGACACTTTCGTGCACCTCGATTAATTCTGGTGACCAATCCCACCGCTTACTTGCGGTGGTCCCTATTAAAGTTGGTTGTATAGACTGACCCCAAAAGAGCTTATAGCACATCAGAGGTTTCGAACCAAAGATCTTAGGGCTCCGTTCAGTTGGGAATGTTGTGTGTGAAATAGATTTCCAAGAAAAGTGAAGTGAGGTGAAGTAGAGGAAAATAAAATTGATTTCCCGTGTGTTCACTTGACAAGAAATCTTACAAGAAAACTAAATTTCCTTCGTTTTAGCAAGACTTGTTTTCCAGAAAAGTGTTTCCTGGTGGGGAATTTGATATTGTGGGTCCTGCAACTTTCTTGGTAATTGAACACACTGGGAACATGAAAATTGATTTTTCCATCCTTTCCGTGCTTTCCATCCTTTCCTATCCTTTCCGTGCAACTAAACAGGGCCTAGGATAAAACAAGAAAAAGCCCCAAGTAAACATGGGAATTACAGTTCTACTTGAACTCCTGAGTCTCAGTCATTGGGTACGACAACATTATAAACATAAAGACCACAGCTTTCTCCAAATTCAAGTACATACATATCCAATAAACTGTTAGTAAAAACTAGAGCATGGAATGTCCGTACAAGTAGAAGATGATTAGTAGTCTTCCCCATAGCAGAAAGCACAATGACAGGATTCTCCTCAGGAATACCGAGAACCAGATCAGCAACCTCCCTCATCCTCTCCGCCGACCCCACCGACGATCCACCAAACTTCATCACACACGTCAATTCTTCCTCCACTTTTCCCACCTCCCTCCCTCTCCCTTCGACCACATCCTCGAAAACCTCTTTCTTGCAACAAACCTTCGGTACAGCTCCACTCCTCCCGTACAATCGGCAAAGCGCCGCCGCCGATCCCGAGAATTTGAGCCGGTTGGATGCGACTGAGATAGACGGCGCGTGGCGCGAGGAATTCGAAATCTGAAGCGGAGCGTTGGGCGGAGTCGAAGTTGTGACGCCGTGGAATTGGAGGGAAGCTGGCATTTTTTTTTTTTTGGCGCTGGAAATGGAATCGAAACCGCTATACAAGAAGTTGAATTGGGGATTGGCCTGATTCTACGGGTTACGTGTAGAAATCTGTCAAACCAATAGAGTTAAAAATATTTACCTTATCTGGTGGGCCTGATTTTTTTACAGGGTTTTTAGAAATTATTTTAAAATTGATGAGTATTTTTTTTTATATTTGTGTGAAATTTAGAATGGTCCCATGCGCATGCGGTGAACATGTGCGGTGAGCCTAGACTTTCTGCCAATAAAATACATTGAATATATCTATCGAAAGTTAGATTTTCACTATACGGTCTGATACTGTCACGTTAAATTGTTCATAATAATCCTTTTTATAAGTCAAAATTTAAATTTTGATATAACATTCGATATATAATCAAACTTATTTTTGTGTGAATATACTATTTTGCGGGCCTTACAAGATGAACGATTTGGATCACTAATAAATGCATGGTGGAACTCATAATGGTGCTGGTGGAAAACCCGCCGTTTTCCACAGCCGGTGGAAGTAATTTAATTTAATCTCAATAAAAAAACAATAGAACCCAAGCGAGAGAGATTGCAAATTAAACCGAATCAACTCTAGAACTAACTGGGGCTAGCTCAGTTGTCAGGACTCTTGTATCTCACTAGCAGGTTAGGAGTTCAAGTATTCTCACCTGCGTGTAAGTGTTTTTCCCTTGTATTTTAGGATTATTTCTCCTCTTAATGAGACTTGTAATTGAGTTTAGCTTAGTAATTGTACTTCTTTAGATGAGCTTATTTATTTTATTGGTTGAGTTGAGTTATTAGCTTCAGTTTATCTCGTGGACTCTCATACAAATGATGTAGTGTCCCGCAATTTGTATTTTATACTTCATACATGATGTAATGATCTCCTCCATCGATTGAAAATAAAAAAAATAAATCTACAACTAGATTTGATTCGAGGGGATTGGAAGAGATATTAGTAAAGTGGGAGAGGAATAGGGGGAGTTTCGTTTTCAACGGACTGCAGAATCCGTTGAGGGCATTAAGGTCCTTTAACCCATTGGGCTAGCCCGTTAGTTAGCCCATGCATCTTCAGAGTTCAACTCTAGACCTTTGGACTATTGTACGTCGGTTTAGGCTAAGTTCCGCTAAAAGTTTTGGGGCTTTTTCTTGTTTTGTTCGTTATTCAAAAAATTTGAGTTTGTCAGTTTTGCGCCTAACTTTTGTAGACTATTGATTTGTCTTGAAGAGAGCCGGCTCTTGGAGTTTTTTCTTGGATATTTCCAAAAATATTTGGGCAAAAGTCATAACCACAATTGTTAGGTGCAAAACTAACAAAACGCGAATGAAATTTGAATAACGATGAAACAAAAAAAAGGCCCCAAAAACCTTAGCGGAACTTGTACTTCTAAGCAAAGTAGAGAGAGTACTTCTGAGTTGGAAACTTGGGATCCCATTTCAACTAATGATCAACTGCTAAGGGTAACGTCTTTTTGACAGCAAGTTCTTCTGTTTTAATAATCAGGAGAATCAAGAACGAAGAAAACAAACTTATCAAAAAAAAAAAAAAGAACGAAGAAAACAGCACGATGAAAGTTATAAACTGTATCCAAAGAGAGTTACGGGCTATCGTTGGTCTGCATTGTAGAATTTGTCAGGGCTCAGGAACCTGAGAGTCGGGTGGATGTTCGATATGAATTAACTTGAAATTTAGGTAGGTGGGCAAGTTTTCACAAGTTCAAAGAAATGATGACTACTACTACTTTTTTCATGGAGAGAGACCATGAAATGCTTGAATTACATATTTTACCAGTTGTAATGTGTAACATATTCATTAGAACCACTTGCTTTTGGAAGCTCTAGGACTCTATTTGCTTGATCAGGTGATAATGAGTTCATATGATGTGTGATTTCACCAGGCTAACAATGAGAGAATAGATATAATTACACCTCCGAAGTAATGTATATCCGCGTTTTGGAGGATTGCTTGTCTAAAGAGTATGTAATAGTGCAACAGATCTAGGACTCCGTCTTTAAGGGAGGCGATATGATATTTCAAGTTCAACCTTGGTTTACGAGCTCCTATACTTTAGTGGAATTTAGGAGGGACGACCCTTAAAATTTCACCATCGTAGTAATTGTTGCATTCAAACGTCCAAATGTTTTTGCTTCTTTACGCGTGGATGTTTTGCTTCTTTCTAATGTTTTTGCCAGCCAATTCTACACTACCTTATTAGACTCTCCTAGTTACAGGGATTACAATTAAGTCGATCAAAACGGAGAGCAAGCAGACAACATATTCTTTCATTTTCTTGAAACCTTTACAAAATGCTTCTATTTCAAGAGTTCCATTGCTTGGACAAGCCCGAAAAACAAACAAAAGAATGCACTTCTCATTCTCGAAGATCAACCAACAACTGCCTCCACTTATCAAACTTTACTTACAATCTCAAAACCAGATTCATCATCTGCAAGCTGATCAGTAGATCAGAATGCTTCCGGTAGAGGCCTGCCTTCTATGAATGCCTGGAATAGCACAAGAGATCTCTCGGGTTGAGAGAATGGAGCCTCATGGGATGCCCCTCTAATGGTGGCAAAAGAAAGGATATCGCCGTAGACTTGAGTCCATCCACCAACCTGAAACAAATCACAAATGGGAATATATCATAAACAACACTCAACATTTTGTTTATTTACTTTTTTCCTTTTATTTTCTGCTCTTGCATTTCATGAGTATGATTGTTAGCAAGAATCACCTGCATCCCTGCAAACCAAACTCTGTATGGCACCGACGTTTTCAGTCCTAATTCTTGAGCCAGTCCCTGAACCAATGTTCGACTTCCAGTCAATGGGATAACAGAATCTTGATCTCCGCTGTGAGTAAAACAAAATATGGAGTCAATTGAAAAGATTGTAGCCTTGTAGGTACGTAGCACAGGATTTTACGCCTGAATTTGGTATGATCAAGGAGATCTTGGAAGGTCAGAGGCTATACCTGTAAACCAACACTGGGATTCCTGCCTTGGTGATTTTTCCCACAAGAGAGATTGTTGGTATCTCCACATCGAGCAACTCATAATCCAAGATACTGCAATCCAAGGAAGGATTAAAACAAGACGATACACAAAACATGAGCAAACAGTGGATGGCAATCAGAAATAATACAGTTTCAGCTAATTTTCCTACTTGGGATGCAATTCATAAGAACCCTTAACTCTTGTATTTTATTGAATCATCCGGATAAAACTGAACTTACTAGTATCATGAGTGGTTATTATTGGAGTTCACGTGCATCATAACGAAGTGAATTCCAGACATAATTTGGAGTTTGGAATCATCAAAGTGGTTTTTTGCTTAATGCATATGATTGACATAAGGGCTTTGATAGATGTTCATAGTTCGTAATTCAATGTTTTAGTATCTACACAAGACTAGTTCATTGAGGTGTTCATGAAAGACAATTACTTGCTGCAAACAAGCCATTTGTTGACTCCTACAAGGCGTGCATGGAGAGCATTTTGCACGTCTCGCCTGTTTAAGTAACTTACAGTTTCGTCTTCCACACACACATCCACCGTCTCCGAGGTAACTTGCTGCCAAGTGAAAAACCAATCAGAATGCATCAAACACTATGAACTAGACCCCAAAGTAGAACTACTGGTATGGGGAAAAAAAGAGAAACATTTGGTCGAACTCACCTGGGGACTAAGGATTTTGGACTGAGAAAGCACGGATGATATACACACATCAAGGGTAACATCATAGTTGTCCACAAATCTACTTGTTTCCTTGGTTATTAGGCTCATCACTTTTGAACAAGTTTGAGACACGGATCCTCTGTAGTACTCCCTCACGTAGCGAGAATAGTTACAAGTGGAAGTAAACAATTTGTAGGCGGGATCCGATATAAGTCCATGAGACCAGAAATACTCAGCCCTTGAGTTGAAATCAGTTGCAAATTCCAAAACTGGATTGCCCAGCTGCAGTCAATGTGAAACACTGAAATTTAGAACAACAGGAAAAATCAAAACGGCTGAACTACTTTAGAATAGGCCATGGGAGGATGTTAATGCTTCCATTTACATTGGCCAAATAATTTGTTCGTTTGTGGGACTCAAAACCTCTGGACACGGTCTCCAACAAGTTTTCTCTATTTATCTCACTCCACTCATTACCTTTAAAATCCTTCTTCAAAACCCAAAACGAACATGGTAGGGATTTGAATCGGGTTTTTGCACTTTGGAAAATTGAGATTTTGTTATTGATATAGGTTTTTACAATGGAAAACTGGATATTTTTTGCAGTGGACTACTCACAGCAATTCCTTTTAAATTGAACAACTTCTCCTTCTTGTTGAACTGTATCATAAGTTCTGCTAGTTGAGGTATATAGTGACCTGTTTGGAAGTAAAGTAAAAGCATCAGTCTTCAACTTTGAATCTTGAATTGTTCTCCATTTGGCAAGACAACATTTTATTCAGTACAAACTACAAAGTGAAGTGTACCAGCATAGCTCTCTCCTGTAATGAACAGACTTCTGTTTCTATATTGTGGGAATTTGACAAACCATTTGTGCAAGAAGACCAGATTGTCCCTGGCTGTAATAAAAGACAAGAAAATTTAGAAGGCTGTGTGAACTGGGACTGTGGGACTTTTTCCAAGTCCAAAGGAGCAATGATATGCACACAACCACAAACACTACTGTGTCCGTCCGGCACCGTTTAATGCACATAAAGTCCACATGCATCGTACGGTTCTGAACACAGTCGCGTTCGGAATGGTATTTTAAAGTGATTTTGTAGACTTTCTGAGTCCAAAAAGGGGAAGAAAAAAAAACAGTAAACAACAAACATGATATAAAAGTGAAGTCTTACATAGTACTTGACAATTTTTTTTTGATAAGTAGTACTAGTACTTGACATTTAGTATTATATTGCACAAGAAAGAAAAATGTTAAAGGGTGAGGTGAAAAGGAAGAACACTTGCAGTATTTTCAACATGGAGATAATGTTTTTTTGGAAAATGAATGCCAAAGGACACTATTTCAACCCATATCTACAGGAAAATATGCATAGGCAGTCGCAATAGCAAATTTAAATAGACTCAAGAAAGTTAGGTAAATGCGGATAAAATTGTAGAGACATGCTTCTGATCTTGTCATTGACAGATAATGTTTGCTACGCCCTACGCCCATTGCTCTGTTTCACCGCTTAACATTTCACCGTCTTTCTCGGCAATTAATGGTCTGAATTTTAAAAAAAACCTCTTCCGGAAAGAGTTTTTTAAAATTCGGACCAGCGGTTAAGGGAGCGGTAAATGGAGAGCAGTCGGGAGACTTTCTGAATAAATAGAGGACACTGTTTCAACCCATATACAGGAAAAATCCAGAAGGGAAAATCATTCGAAATTTTGAAATAGATTCAAGAAAGTTGGGTGCAATGTGGATAAAATTGGAGGGACATGCCTGTGATCTTGTCATTTACAGACAAAGAAGATGACGTATCATTTGAGTAAGAGAACCCAACTCCAATTGGTGTCTCCAAATACAACATATTTGCTTCTGCAGAATCAAACAACCACAAAATCATTTCCAAATCAAATCCTTGATTTTCTTGAAATTACCCACAAAACAAAATACTCCCTCCGTCCCATAATATTTGTCCGGTCCGCAAAACGGAGACGTAAAAATAATACGATTTTTGTAAGAAAAATTGGGAAAAAATTCAACAACTTACTAGATCTCGACGAGTTCTTTTAACTTGTGAAAAAAATTTGAATTTTTTCTTGAAAGAAATGCATTATTTTATAGTCTCCGTTTCGCGGACCGGACAAATATTATGGGACGGAGGGAGTATATTTATGATGTTGTAAAAAAATACACTACCTCTGTTCCAGCTGTATTCATTTCTGACCAGTACTTTCCCACTGGGTCTAAACGGTCCATTCTCAGAAAAAGCCCCCACCCCCAATGAAGAACAACCAGGCCCTACAACAAAAATTAAGAAGAAAAAAAAAACTTCAACTCCAACATGATATATAGAATGTGGGTTCTGTGGGCAAGGAAAATGATTCGGACACAAATTCGGATACAAATGTGTTTGGAGCTGTTTGACGTGCATAGGTTTTACATGTGTGGAATCCACGCGCGTGGAATATTTTCGGATATGCGGGTGTTTGAATTTGTATCCAAATATCTTTGTCCGTATCACTGCTCAGGGAAATACGAGAAGTTGGAAAAAAAGAGACCTCCATTGAGCCAGAGAACAAGAGGCTTAGAATCAGGATCTACTTCAGCTTCGACAAAGTAGTAGAACAGAGCTCTCGTTTTCTTCTCGTCAACGGTCACGTACCCAGAAAACTGCTGGAAATTGACTTGGGGTTGCCCCGGTAGCTGGTTGATTCTGTCCGGTTGAGAGAGAGAAGATTCCACTTTGATGAGATGGAGCAGTTGAAACAAAGTTAAAGCCAATGCCGTGGTTTTCCATTGTGAAGATGGCATGGCTTTCTCTCTGTCTAGAGAGGAAAGAAGCAAAGAGGAGAGAGAGAGAGGGGGAGGGGGAGGGGAGTGAGAGGGAGCTGACGATATTGCCCAGTCAGGTGACACTACTAGTATATAAAGAGGAGAGTAGTACTGTTCTTTTGCTGGCATTTGTTTTTACTGTTTTACTTTTGTCGCTTCGAAGACTGGGGGAGGGAGTAACCTGAATGACATGTGCGAAGAAGAAAAGATTACTTACCAAGACCATTTTTGTTCTAAATGGATTCCCTTTCTTTTTGAACTCATCTTTTGGCTTTTGACATTTTTAAAAAGGAAACTGATTTTGGCATCGTATTTTAGAATGTTTAGATTCTTCATTAGTTTTTTAGCGAACTCGAGCCGAACTCAATAAAAATTACGACGAGCCGAACTCGAACCGAGCTTGTCTAGGTTTGGGTCGAACTTGAGCTTGTTCGGATCCTTAATGACCCAATAATTTTTAGTATGTACATAAATACGTTCATATACATATAAAATGATAAAAATATATACATATGTAAATTTGTTTTAAAATTTTCACTATGTAATTATATAAAATCCCCATGCTATACATATGCTCTAGGTTCGCGAGCCTAATCGAGCCAACTACTGTTACGTTCATGTTCAGCTTATTTATGAAACGAGTCTAAAATTAAGATTCAAATTTGGTTCATTTAGTAGACGAATCGAGCTCGAACGACCCTTTACCGAGTCGAGCCTAGAATAGTTCACGAACGGCTCCGTTCATTTACAGCCCTTTGTGAAATTACCAAATTATTCTTTATTTTGTTTTTGGGGTTCATCCATTTTTTTTAATCAACAAAGAAGGATATTGCTTTAAATTTACACTTTCATCCACTCTCTCACACATAGAAAGTTATTGTTGTAATTTCAAATAAGAAAAAGATAAAAAATGGAGGGTCTATGCAAGGCCGGCTCAAGGTATTTGGATGCCCTGGGCCAAGTGGTGGAACAGTACCCTATATAAATTTTCTAATTTAAAAACAATAAACAATAACAATTATCTATATATCATTTTCGTTAATACTATTCAACATGGTAAAAATTTCAACTTTAATGGCTTGATTTGTGTGACTAGAGTAAATTTTTTTTTTTTTGGTAAAAAGACACTTTAAAAAAATACCCTACCAGAATGAGCAAACACTTTACCACTAAACTATGAAAGAAGTTTATATTATAGATGCACAAAGAAAATTTATATTTATTTAGGAATAAGTGCCCCATTTTTGGCTGAAGGAGGGCGGCCTTTTGGGCCTTGCCCTTGGTCTGACTCTATATCTATGGCTAAAGTGAAGTGTTAAAAATCAATTTTCAAAAAAAGAAAGAAAAGTAAAATGCATTAAATATCTCCTCAATATAAACGGCTTCGATTCATCATCATCACACGCACAATCGCAAGAAGACTTTAACCAAAACTTGACTTGACACAAACATTTACACGGTCATCCAGTTGTGTACATCCGCAGCCAACGTCGAATTTTCAATACGTAACGAATGATGAAGTTTAACTTGTGGAAAAGACTATAATACACATATTTTATTTGAATTTGTATCCTATGTATTTCTAAAATATTATTATGAATTATAGAAAAAATGTTACGAATCGTATTGCTAAAAAGTTACGAATCGTATAAAAGTTACGAGATATACCAAAATGTTATGAATCATAATGAAAATGTTACGAATCGTATTGCTGAAAGGTTATATAAATTCTAGAACAAAAATTACGAAACACACTAAAATGTTATGAATGAACCATAAAATAGGTGCATATGGTACACTATTTTAAGTGGTGTCTGCCGTTGTGTTTAACAGAAAAGGGAAAGGCTACAATACCTACTCTTATTTGAGTGTGTATCATATGCGTCCCAATAACAGTTACAAGACACACCAGTATGTTATGATCTTAGTAAAAATCTTACGAATCCTAAACGGTATGAGTTCTATTGCTAAAAAGTTACGATTTTGTAGTATAAAAGTCATAAGATGCACCAAAATCTTAAGAATCCTAGTAAAAATGTTAGAATCCTATTATTAAACAGTTATGAGTTTTCAGAACAAAGTTAAGACAGACATCAAAATATTGTGAAGTGGCACAACAATATGAACAATACATCAAAATCATATCATACACACTTTTAAAGAGCGTCTATTGTAGACTTTTCCCGAGTTCGGAGTTAATTTTTGTATAGAATTTCATTTTATGAAAATTTGAGTATATATTTTTGCAGTCATGCTACTTGCACATACACTTTTACACATATCTTGCACATACACTTTTATGGGGCCCATCTCGGGTCCCACCAATATGATCCGAGCCGCTCATTATTTTTAAAATAATTTTTTAAGAGTTCCTGTAAAAAATCAACTCGATAAGATATCGGTAAAGGCTTTTTTCAAAAATCATAAGGTGAAACAGTCTGATTCGCACTGCGATTTCTGAAAAAACCCTTACCGATATTCTATCGAGTTGATTTTTTTTACAGAAACTCTTAAAACATTATTATAAAAATAATGAGTGGTTCGGATCATATTGGTGGGACCCGAGGTGAGTTCCATAAAAGTATATGTGCAAAATATGTGAACAAATATATGTGTCCTTAGCATTTTTATATTTTTGTCCAAGTAAAAATTTAGAACGTCTGTCTGGGGGGCAAAACATTGATCTGTAACGGCTCTGTTTCTCTCCTGACTTGGCCCTATCCAGCTGGTGCCACTGTTTCTCTGAAGAGTGAAAATGAAAAGAGAAAGGACAATTAGCTGGTATTGCAAAAAGTGTAAATTTACCGTCCCTACTGCTTTTGGTCTGCGTGTGGGGTCGGATCCGGTTAAGTTTGGTCCGACCAGAATACGCCGAACAAATATAGGTCGTTCAAAATACTTTTGAACAATTCGGATGGAAAAAATGAACCAAACTTGACAGGATCCGGCTCCGTTTGTGTGTGTGTTTTTTTTGGAATAAGCTTCTCAACAGTTTGGGCCACCGGGCAGTTGGCCGTTTTTAGACCTCCTGCCGGACTTAATTCAATAATACAGCTCCGTTCATATTATAGATCTTGTCGAAATGCTTAGGAGTGGTTTTAAAATCATGTAAATTTGAGTATCCGATAATACAGTGGTGGAGGCAGTACATGCCATGACCGGTGGGGACTGGACTTTCTAGTAATTTCAATTTTACTCCTAAATTATAGAAGTAATGACAAATTGTATCAAAAGGATCATACACATTTTTCTTTTATATCACTTACATCCCCTAGTACGTATCTTTGTCAAGTTTCTACAAAGGTTCTCTTAACTTAATGCTTTACATAAAGACCTTTCATCGATACATATATTCTAGCAAATTTTATGTTTTAAGTTCATTTCTTTTTTATTATTTGTTATTTAGTATAAGTAAAAAATAGAAAATTCTAAGACCATGTTTAACAGTGTCTCTACCGAACAAGATTTCTGGCTATGCCTACCACTGCAATAATATGCAATCGAAACACAAAGAGAAATCAAATTTGGGTTCTTACACACTAGAATGAAAACCACCAACATCCGGTTATGAGTTGTTTTCGGTTTAAATCACATATTATTTGATACGTAACATGCATTCCGATAGATTTACAATATGAACAAAACCAATTACTAAATCAAGTTTGGCAAGGGGCTGAAAAATGGCCCAACTGCACGGTGTGCAATTTTATTCTGAGCATCATCTTTTGGTCTATGTTCAAAAATCACAATAATGCCTATGCCAAAACTCACCCTGCAAGGCAAGACTCTGTTCCGCAGAAAGGAGCTTTACAGGATATAACTTCCCCTTTTTCTTCATAAAACTGGTGAATACGACAAGTTGACAACCAATGTAAAGTAATTATTTCGTCCAAGAACGGAAAATTTTTCAGTTTGGAATCTTGTGAAAAATCCAAAAAGGATGGCAGCAGCCCATACTTCTCTTTTTCCCCATAATCAGACAATGGAACAAACCCGGCCACATCTTTGGTTTTCTTTCCTTCTTAATTTCCAAGATTATTTGAACTAGAAATATTGGGAAACAATTTGTTATATTCCTTCGACTTTGACCAAAAATTCATTTTAATCATTCACCTTTCAATTTTGACATAAAAATACTTTGACTTTTCATTTTTTTTTCAATGTCATCGTTTCGGGATATATATGCGAAAAATAGGGTGTTTGATCCACATCGGATGCCGTTAATTCTCGCGTCAGCCCCCTCTTTTTTTTTTTAGAATTTTTGAACCGCTTGGATCGGCTGTCCGATGGCCAAGGCGAGGCCGCTGGTCCCTATTGCAGGACTCAAAGAAAACGGATTCCTTCTAAAGGATGACATTGAAAAAAATTGAAAAGTCGAAATATTTTTATGCTGAAATTGAAAGGTGAAGGACCAAAATGAATTTTTGGTTAAAGTCGAAGGGATATAAAATAAATTTTCCCAGAAATATTTTTTGAGGGGTATTACAATGGCCACACATGGATAAACCGTGATGATGCCCCAGGATAGCGCTGTAAACGAACTGAGCCAAGCCGAGCTTTGTTGAGAGCTAGAGTAAACGAGCCAAAAACTTGAGTTCGAGTTTGGCTCGAGCCTTAACGAGTCAAGCTTAGTCATTTACTCAGCGAGTCTTTTTAATCGAGCCGAGTTTCCCTTAACAGGTCGAGCTTTTGTCGAACGAGCCAAACTCCACTTGGCTCGTATACTAAATGAGTCGAAAACTCTAGCTCGAGCTTGGCTTGTTTCTTAAACGAGTTAAGTCGATCGAGCGTTAACCCTACCCCAGGGAAAGAAGCTTTTGATAACTTAGGTGTCTAGGTCAACTTACGCCGGGCCGGCCCCAGGGTAAGCCCCGCAAGCCTCCGGGCTTGGGCAACACCCCGGGCTGGGGCAACCAAAAAAAAAAATGTATGTTAGGTATAAATATAAAAATGTTTCGTTAGCAGCAGAGTAGTGCTTGGCATCGTGGAATCTCACATTGCCAAAGTATCCGTGAGAGCTGAGTTCGAATCCTAGTATGCCCTTTTAGACTGCTATTTCCTTTATTTTTCTATTTTTATCGAGCTTCTCTATTTTTTACAAACAAAACAGTAACATGCAATTGATATGTTCTTTCATTTTATTATAAAAAGAACTCATAATTAAAATAAATCGAGCGAGTTAGCACTGGTTATTATTTGTTTCACACAAATCATAGTTAAAGTATGAAGCAAATTTTCTTTTTTTCTCGAAAAAATAAACTCTTTCAATATATCACTTAAAATAAATTGAGTTCCACTAAGAGCATTTTTGGGTTATTATTATTTTTTACTTTTTACGCTTTTTGAAATAGGTCATTCTCTTTACATATATCAACTAAAAAGTTAAAAAATCACAAATGGACCCCGAGTTCTTGGATAAGTAAAGTACGACAACTCAATTGAAGAATTTGCTTTAAAAAATGCAAAGAGAAGTTTTCTTTGAATCAGATCACGATAATCTTAAAGCATTATAACCAGGGTTCCATTTTGATGTTGATTTTTTGAATGTCATTCAAACTAAAAGAATAATGTAACTTTGATTTTTTTTTTTTTTTGTATGACTTGGTAGTGGGCAACAAAGCATATTGTCGGGCTTGGGCAACCGAAATATCGGGGCCGGCCGCACCTCGACTTTGTAAGAAGTTGAATGCTCTTCGGTCTTGGATTTGGATTGGACCTGACCGTCCAAATCTCGATCATTTATCTAAACAATTGAGGATTTGAAATCGTTTATAATCTCTCAAGAATTAAGACTAATCTCTTGCAGGTAGGAAGTTATTCAAAATTCTTGACCTCTAATTGTCGAGATGGATGACTGACAATCCACCACAATAACGATAACCGGAGACAATCCGGTCACAGTAATTTCCCTCAGGCCATTCTCTTTCCCTCTCTCGGTAACCAAATAGTAAACTGTGTACAATAGAAACAGCCACATTGATGAGTCCATTTCAGAAATGTAAATGTGGTCCAGAGTTTTCCTACTGGAACCCTCTCCTCCATTACAGTTTTCTGTCTGCCGTATTACACATGCAGGAAAATACTTCAAGTCTTCAACACGTACAGCTAAGGATATGTCTCTATCTTCATCTGGACCTTACCCATCATGTTCTCGGTCATATTTCAACGATCAGGACAATTCATCTCTTAGATCATTATATTTTAACCAACCCTTACAAAAAAATAAACGCAATTGGATAATGGTAACTGCTTGTTCGAATCACACAACTTTCAGTTCAAATTCCCGTCAAACTTCTAAACTGAAAATCGGGTAATTTTAGGAAGAGTTAAAAATACCATGTTCTAAGAGATGATCATCTACACAGGATCGGGAACAAATTGGGTAATTTTCACCTACTTTTAAAGGTAGGTCGACAAAATTGAACTCATATTGAAACCCATCAATCCGCTTGACACTTGTGGAGAAACCATCATCTGCATCAAGCTAAGTCCATTCCCGTTGCAATCGCCTCCGCAAGATGCCACCTAGCAAGCCCGAAAATCTGTCGCCATGATTTCACTAAGTTATTACTCAGGCCATTGTATGTGATCCTAATGTATATATTCTCTCGGATACGACACGGAGTAGCTAAGCTAGGTTTTATATACAGGTATGAAGAATGAAGAGTGGTCACTTTATTTCACTTAATAGTAATTTGATTTTTTCAATTTAATAAGGGGATGAATTCAAAGGGGACCAATAGAGATCAATTTGTGTATTGGGAACTGGGCTTTAAAAAATGGTAGTACTACAATGAAGCTCAACCATGCCTTTTGGAGTCTTGAAATGCAAGTAAAGCTCCACTTTACAATTCCTCCTTCCTTCAACTTTTCTTTTTTTGCTTTCTCCCCCATCTCCTTTTCCCCTCTCCTCTCGTCCAGAGGGATGCTATATACACTATCATCTATCCACTACATCATTCATTATATTTTTTGTAGGGCTCACACTGGATTCCAAAAAAATACGTTAAAATGTCCATAAATTTTAGAATAATATTTTATGTGGCCCTGTAAAAAATCAGCTCCAACGGATCTCGTAAGTATTATTTCTTGATTTGTAGAGGCGAAACTGCTCAACTGCACAGTTTCGCCCATACGAATCAAGAAATAATACTTACCAATATTTGTTGGAACTGATTTTTTATAGGCTCCCATAAAATATTATTCTGAAATTTATGGACATTTTTCTGTATTTTTTTGGGACTAGGGGTGAGCCCTACAAAAAATGTAGTGGATAGATAGTAGTGTGTGTAGCATCTCTCCTCTCTCTCCCCTTCCTGTTCTCTCTCTCTCTCTCTCAATAGAGAATACTTTTGTTTTTCTAAGATAAGAAAGAGGAAAAAGCTAGAAGACTTTTTATTTCATGGTTCTCTGTTGATTAAAGTTGTGTATCGCTAAATTAAATGAACTAAAACTCATTTTATAAAATTTTAAGTAGATCATTTTTCTTACATACATCAATTAATGGAAAAATTGGACTATTGTCAGTGGTCTGTAGTGCATTTAATTTAATAAAAATGCCTTTTCATACAATTTTTCCATTTTTCAGTACATAAAAAGGAAAACGGGTAGTACCTCGTAGTTTTTTCTACATGAAAAATCTACACAACCACCTTGTTTGCACTTCATTGTCAATTAAAAACTCTATTAAGAAAATATTCCGCACAACGTGCAATATGCTCATGTAGCACGGTTTAATTGGTGATTAAACGAGATGCTATTTTTAAGAAGAAAAAAAAAAGCGAGGCATGAAGCGGTGCCCCGTGACCGCATCATCCTACTGTGGAAAAATCACATGCATGACCTCACAAGCTAGTGAGCGAAGACGCCTTCGATAAGTGAACGAAAACTCTGTAGCACTTGAAAATAGTACCCTAAATATAGCTAGCATTTATATATGGACTATGGTACACCACTAGTCCTAGTTAGAATTTTTGTTACACTTAAAGTTGAGTTATGGCGTAATGTATTTGAGTTTTGACACATTAATGTACGTTGATGATCTACACATTGTGATGTAAGCTAATTCATACCATGTCATAACCTCCGTCCGGGATCATTGTCCCGTCACACCACAATGTTATACACAGCAATTTTTTTTTTTTGTTGGGTGGAATATTGTGAACGGAGGAAAGGGAAAAAGGAACGTAATATAATACTCCAAGCTAGGACTGAACTGAAAGGTGAAAAACTCTATGAAGAAAGTGGATCGGAACTTGGAACTGCCAGAACACACACACACACACATACACTCTCTCTCTCTCTCTCTCTCTCTCTCTCTCTCTCTCACACACACACACACACACACACAGAGTGGTACTACTACATGGAGATGGAGGTCATGATGGTGTCAAGGCGAGAATGATAGCTAGCCACTTGAAGATGTTGGAGAAAACATCTCCTCCACGCCAGGAACAGGGAAATTTGCATAGAGTATATTATTGGTAGCATTTGTTTTTAACCGGCTTGGGCCAACCATTGGTAGAGACAAAAGGGAAAAACTCAAAAAAGGCCACTGTTCCACGTTGCCTTTTTTCTTGTGGAGGGGTCCAAAATAATACACTCTATGATCTCCAATCCCCACCACTTCTTCCACATTTCAATCCGCCAGAGAAGATCGATTTCATCCCTAAAGTTTCCAATTTAAGTTTTATTTTATTTTATTTTTATTTTGTGGGGTATTTCACTGAATGTTAGAGTGTAATTATTCACAGCATGAGTACTTCGTATGTTTTTTCAAAGCAAAAAGATCATCCCAGTCATGAGGAGAGAACAATGTTATGAGACTCCGGTACAGATTTGACCACCAATGTCTAGAAACTGTCCGAAATACACGAATCCCCACATGCTATGTATAGAGCCCATGTATGCACATTGAACGGCTAAAGATATATCTGTGCCCAAAGCATGTTCCGACTACCAAAGTGTGTTACTCCTATAATTTGGCAACCATGCTTCGTAGATGAAGATGTTCTCCCCTCCCCCCCCAAAAAAAATGCTTAATAACCATTCCATTTGTGAAACCCATTATGAGAGGTTGACGAATTCGGTCCTTTCATCTTTTTAGTAAGTCCTTTAAGCTATAGCCATTGGAGAGGAGTTCTCTAGTGAAGCTGCCATAGTTTGAGAAATACTAGCAAGCATTCATTCCAGGTTTTTGGGAAATCCAAGTAGAAAGTGGGTGGTTTAGTTTAAGGCCATTAATAGGGTCAAAACTGGCCTTTAAGATTACTTTAAAAACTCTCTCTCTCTCTCTCTCTCTCTCTCATGCGCAACCTTTTCACCATGTAAGAATGCACTAACTTTTGCTGGTTGAGTCCACCGAGGAGGAGGACCACGCCCACCACATGCCCTTTGCCCATATTCTAACTCCTCTCCTTTTCCAGACCGGAAACAAACACCACCACCCTATAATACTATTTCATTAATTCAAAACCTCATTTTGTAGCTTCTATTTAATTATGTATATTTTATATAATTCGAACCTCATTTTTATGTTTATGTATATATATATATATTATATACAGAAAGCCTGCAGCGCATGGGAATGATACACCCACGGCGTGATGAGGGGGAAAAAAATTAAAAAGCCCTACTCTAATCTACTAGTACTACAAAATTCTAGGCTACCCAAAAGGGCCATTTTGCAAGCTTCCACCACAAAAGATGACAAATGGTGTGCTTTTTCCCTTTCTCCTATACATCTTCTTCCTCTTATGGGGGCATCTTTCTTTCTTTCCTTCTTTTATAAGTTGCGTGTTTGGGTCAGTTCATGGTAAATCGACTAATCTTGGAAGGTGATCAATCCTATAGCTCACTTACGGGTGGGTTTCAATTAGAGCCAGAGCGATTGATCCTTAAAAAATTAATATCACGTGAGAGGTTTTGAACCTGAAACTTTAAAATTGAACAACTTCCTATATCTCAGGCGTTACCTATTAGACCAAGCCTGGAGGATTGAGCATCTTTCTTTTAGCTTAATTAACCATTGTGCTTGTCCTTATATAACTATGAGCTTTCACCCATTAAAGTTGCGTAAGAGACCCAAAGCTTTCAATATTTAACTTTCATTTTTGAAAAATTGTGTCAATGATGAGAAAAATATCATTGGAATGACAATTTTTTAATCGGTATAATGGCATGCACCCAACCAGTTGAGTAATTATTCAACACTCTTGGGGGTGTAAACGAGTCGAGCCGAGTTTTGTAGTGTTCGAGTTTTGTTTGTTTACTAAACGAACTTAAAATTCAAGTTCGAGCTCAGTTCGTTTGTGATCAAGCTGAGCCCTTAACAAGTAGAGCCCGATTCATTTACTAAACGAGACGAGCCTATACAAACGAGCCAAGAAAAATTTTTCGAGCCGAGCTGTAAAGTGTTGAGCTTGGTTCATTTATGAAGCAAGCCTAAAACCTGAGCTTTGGCTCAGCGTGACAATTAAACGACCTGATCCAAGTCAAGCCTTAGCTATCCGAGCCTCGAGTCGGACGCGAGCAACTCAGGCGGTTCGTTAGCAACCCTACTCCTCTTGGAGTACCATTGACATTTTCATGTGCATGGTACTCATACCAAATCACATAGCGATAAATTTTGCGGCTGATACGTACTTATGTTAGGATTTTGGAAGACAATTAGTGAGGTGTTGTGGTAACTCATTTGCTGAAAGTATCACGGAAGCAATGGCAACATGGTACCCAAAGAGGAGGTATGATCTTTTGTGCCGAAGGGTTTTTCGGCCGTTTGATTTAAAACATTAAAAAAAAATACATAATGTAACGGCCGAAAAATCTCTTGACACAGAGGCATAAGAGTACCAAATAATTAATACGACCGGATTCCCCAAATCAAGCCCAACGGCTTCCACTAAACTCAACTACAAAAAGAATAAGACGCCCAGATAATCCACCTTTAAAAAGGCTAATCATTTTCAAATCACCACTAATCTAATTGCATACAAAATCTCTAAATATTCTGCCACTGCCTAATTCCATATGGTCCCCCAGTTTTGAATAAGATTAATTAAGAAAAATGGTCCAAAGCATTTCCTAATTTACTCTCGACAGACCCTAGAATTGTGGATTGGGACCATTTTGGGCAACAAATAAGTGAGATAATTAATTAATCTCGACGTATTAGGGTTGTTAGAGTTCCTAGATGGAAATGGCTTCTCTGTCATTGGGAGTGAAACCGAATCGGGTTGCAGTTCACCCCTTTTCGTCCCTATATCGCCTTAATTTTATGAACCAAAACGTTCATATTTTAGACCCGTACCAAAATTAATCAAAATTTATTCTGTTAATGTGCTTATAGATGTCCGATTAAAATAATTTTGATCATTTCAACGATATTCAAATTATGAACGGTACGAATTATGTAATTAAGTCAGATATAGGGACTCCCAATGGCAGAGAAGCCATATCCTTCTTTCACTAACCAAAATAAGTACTAATTTTTTGAATTAAAGATGATATATTATGAAAGAATGATCTGTCTCGTAAAACGAAAAATAAGTACTTAAACAATAAGAACCTTGGCAGGATGGGAATTGACCTCTTCATATCCACCAGCTAACACTAATGCTGAGGAAACCGATAACAATGTAACAGCTAAATTTGCAAAAGGAAAAAACTTGCTAGTAGTCAACAAACCACGAAATGATCAACGGGCACGCCTAATACAAAAGTTGCATAGCAGTTGACATAATTGAAGAAATGCGGCATCTCATAAAAATTTAACTCATAGTTTTCGCGTCTCAACTGTCCTTAACTCAATAAAGGTCATTCCCGTGATGGAAACAAGAGATTCGAGTTACAAATAAGTACGGCGATACAAACATCAGAGGCAGTAGCTACGAAGTGGGAAATTTCAATCGCGTGGCATGTTTCCGTGCAGCAGAAGTAGAAGAGTCCTGTTCAGTTTCTTTGCGAGACACTTCCCAGAGTCTATGCTCAATAGCCAGTTTCCTCGGCTCCATCAAACCTTGCTCAACTAGAGGATCATACACTCAACATAAGAATTATGAAGTTGTAAATTAAGCTGAAAGGAAATATAATGTCATGACGATTCAAAGACACTCAAACTCAACATGAAGGCTGCAGCCATCATGGTGTGTCATATTTCTCGTAGGTAAAATCACTGGTATTTTTGTTTATTTAACTTCCCGAATAGCTTGTGCGATTGCCCTGGAAATTCCAGCTTCGTGCACTCAAGTTGCAGTTTTAATCATCTCAAGAGGAGCCAAACTAAGATTGTTGGAGACAAACCCGACATGATATCAGATGGGAAGCTCATGTTCAAGGGAGAGAGACTACAGAAAAGCAGAGGTTGTGTTTTCTGATATCATATACTTGTTCAAGGTCATTGGTGTCATTGGAGTGAGATTGAATGCCTAAGATGATCGTCCAACAGCTAGTCCAGTTCTCAAAGGTCTCATTTGGATACCAATCTTGCAACACAGAATTGAACAGCCAAGTGCTGACTTCAAGAGATCGAAGCTTATTAGAAGTTTGTCAAAATTGATTGGAACCAGAGAGTAGCTAATATCAACATAAAAACAGAACCATAGCTTTAGCAGGAAGCGGCCCTCGTAGTTGGTGCTTACTTGTAGATAGTTTGGTTCCTTTTTCTTTTATCTCAAATAAAGCAAGTTCTACACCAGCCCCAACAAACAACCCTGTGCGACTTCAAATTTATTGAAAGATGGATAATTCTGTCCCCCACCATGACGCATTGTTAAGGTGTATCACCAGTAATCATTACAAGAGCAAGTTCCATCTCGGAAGTGATGAAACCGATTAACGTCTCTGATAACAATCTCTCGCTGCACAACTGTTGATATGCACTTAATTGCAGCATGGCAGTCCTGACATATTCGGAGATTTTTCATGATACGAATAGGAGTTCCAAATGGTGTCCTAATAAGCCCAAAGGCTAGAGCTAATCTTTCACTGTGCATCCACAAGAGGCGTGCCTTTTCATCATCCCCCACATCTTGTAATAGTACCTCATAATTGGGAACATAGCCTGCCGTCTTGGTTTTCATGTTGAGCCACTCCAGCATCCCGCGTATTAATCTAATGTCAGGGTGTGAAGCATCCCCTACTATGAAATGATGAACAGTTCCTTGACTCTCAATCCAACTGAGGCCTGGTTCTTTCCTTACTCCTTTCTTCTTCATGTAATTCCTAATAGAAGCTACATTATCCCACCTTTGTGCGGCAGCATACATATTTGAGAGTAACACGTAGGTTGCATCATCACTGGGTTCCAATTCAAGCACATGAAGCGCAGCTACTTTTCCAAGGTCAATATTATTGTGAACAATGCATGCCATGAGCAATGCACGCCAAATCACTACAGAAGGCTCAAATGGCATTTCCTCAATCAGCTTAACAGCCCTGTCAAGATGGCCTAATCGCCCTAAAAGTCCTACCATGCAAGTATAATGCTCAATACAAGGATTGATATGATAGTCATTTACCATGGAAGTGAAATAAGCTTGACCTTTGTCTAATACCCCCGTGTTGCTACAAGCTGAAAGAACGCCAACAAACGTCACTTTGTCAGCTTTAGTTTTTGTTTTCTGCATATACTCAAAGATCCTCAGAGCCTCACTACTGAGACCATGCACGGAATACCCTGAGATCATAGCATTCCATGATACTACATCTCGGTTGCTCATCATTTCAAACACTTCACGAGCATCCTTAATGCTCCCACACTTGGCATACATGTCTATTAAGGCATTTCCAACTGTTGTAACTTTGTCATAAATGGTTTTAATAGTCAAGGAATGAATTTTGGTTCCAGGCTCTAAGGCTGCTAAGGTAGCACAAGCACAAAGGACACTAGTATATGTCACCTCGGTTCCCTGCACGTTGTCTTCACGCATTTGTAGAAACAAGTCCAATGCTTTCTCCGCATCTCCTAATTGCACATAGCCAACAATCAAAGTGTTCCAAGTCACCTCATTTTTGTTTGTTGACTCCACAAATAGGTCCACTGAATTGTCCATCTTTCCACATCTGGAATAAACATCTATAAGGGCATTTGATACAAATACATTTGAGTCAAAACCAACCTTCAATATATTGCAATGCATTTGCTTTCCCAACTCTAAATCTGCTGTACTTCCACAAGCTTGAAGCACGCTAGCAAAAGTAAATTGATTTGGAAGGACTAAACTTTGCCTCATTTGACAAAATAGTTCAACAGCCTCTTTGCTCCTCTTGCTCTGAGAGTATCGCGCAATCATGAAACTCCAAGGAATGACATCACATTTTGGAATTTCTTCAAATACAAGCTTAGCATCCTCAAGATCTCCAAATTTCGTATACAAGTCAAGAAGAGCAGCACCAACATAAGGATCCATCTCATAACGCATTTTCAAAGCACAAGCGTGGACACTCCTCCCTAAATCAATAGCCTCTAGTCCAAGAGATGCCTTAAACACGCTCACAAGAGAAAAATTATTTGGCCTTAACCCCGCCATCCTCATATGAGAAAACAGTTCTAACGACTCTTCAAAAAAACCATTCTCTACATAGCATGTCACCATCCCGGTCCAAGAAACCATGTCCTTGCAAATAATATCATCAAATGCTTCTCTAGCATCATCAACAAGGCCACAAGCAGAATACGCGTCGATCAGAGAAGTGCCCACAAACGCATTGGACCCGTGACCTAGCTTATACAAGCACGCGTGGATGCTCCCACTCAACTCTGCCGATTCCACACTCACAAGCAACTTCAAAATCGAAGTAAAAACAAATGGGTTAAGTTCAAGACTTTCCCTTCGAAATCTAACAAACAAATCAATGCCCTCAAGATAGCAAAGAGACTCTGCACAACCCTGAATCAAGGTAACATACGAAACGGTGTTTCTTTCGGGCATTTCATCGAACAACTTGCGTGCATCAGACAATAAGTCTGTTTTTACATACATGTTCAATAGTACATTCCATGCAAACAAGTCCAAACAACTTCCTCTCTTTAGAATATCACAGTGGAGGGCTTTTCCTGAGGTGGGTTCGCCATTTTTCACGCAATTCTGGAGCGTAATAGCGTATGCATGAGAATTGAACTCTGATGCTGTGTTATGGCTTGTGAAAACAGTGGGTTTGTGTTGTTCGGTGATTTGGAGAGCTTGGTTTGAGAACCCATACTGTGAAAAGTGAATAAAAGTGGTGGATGTGAATTGGGTTGACAACGTTTTACAACAACGGGAGTATCTAATCATGCCCTTGTTTTGATTCTCTTGTCAACTTCAAGAGACGATTTATGCTCCTCATATAAATTGATCAGGATTCGAATCGATGAAGATTCGATTCTTGAGTCAGGTCACAAGAGACAATTCATGATTGGCTATAGTTGTTGTAAACTTCGCCATTTGGTTCATGTACTTTTTTTTAAAAATTCCACGATTCCACGATAATATGTGGTAGAGTAGAACCATGAGACACCACATCTTTGGTTTGGTTATTGGAATGGGTTAACTTGTTCATCGTGGAAGCACATACCATGCATTACTAAGACTAGGCTCGTTTGATTGGTAAGTTTGCTCCTCGTATAATTGATCAAGATTCGATTCTTGAGTCATGCCATAAAAAAGTAAATTTTCAAGAATTTTCTTGTTCCGGCATGGACGGTTTGCTTTTGACTGGACTGCATAAGAGAGAGCCTGGACAACCCGACCATAGTAACAAAAAAATGTATTTCTAGGCTTCGGTTAGAAAAAGTAGCGTCCAACTTGGGTTATAGTCTGGATTGTATGAAGGAATGATTTTTTCACAAATAGCCGCTTAAGTGATAACTAGTCAATGATGAGGAACGCAACGAACATGTAAGCAATTGGTATGGCTAAACTTGCAAGTTGTCAAAGAACCACTTCTAGTGAAGTTGGTAACTCATCCTCCTCCTCCACTAGTAACCAAGTTTTGAGTTCCATGAGGGGCGGGACTTTGGGGGCCAAAGCTATGAATAGCCTCTGGACCCTTTGCTACCCCTAACACTCCACTGGTATATATTGCCTGACAAATGAAAAAAAAAAAAAACACTTGCAAGTTGTCAACTAACCACACGAAATGATCAAGGGGCACACCTCAGTTTGCTAATACACAAGTTGTATAATAACAATTTGACATAATTGAAGAAATGCTGCATCTCACAAAAATTTAACATATAGTTTCACGTACACATTCCTTCTCAATAAAGATGAGCATTTGAAGGGTAAAAAATAATGTACATACAAGTATATATAACTTACTTCTCAAGAGTGTGCTTTCGTGTATTGGAAACAGAAGACTGAGTATCAATAAGTATGACAATACAAACATTTGAGGCAGTAGCTACGAAGAACTTTCCATTTGCTTGGCTATTTTCGTGCAGCAGAAGCAGAAGAGTCCTGTTCAGTTTCTTTGCGAGACGCTTCCCAGAGTCGATGCTCAATAGCCAGTTTCCTCAGCTCCATCAAACCTTGCTCAACTAGAAGATCATACACTCGACATAAGAATACAAAGTCGAAAAGTAAGCTGAAAGAAAATATTTTGACAACTCTTGTGCGCCCCTTGACTACTCCTTGGGGACCAATCCGACTGCCCACTTGCGGGGGTCCAAATTAAAGCTAGAGCGAAGATCAACATGGACTAGCCCCAAAGGAATTAATAACACATTAGAGGTTTCAAACTTGAGACCTTGGAGGGAGCAAACCCCCAAGTCCCAGGCCAAGCTGAAAAGGAAATATAATGGCATGATAGTTCTAAAAAGCTCAAATTCAACATGAAGGCTGCAGCCATCATGGTGTGTCATATTTCTACTATTTATAAATACGGGCATTGTTATTTATATAATTCCCACAATAGCATGAGTAATTTGCCCTAGAAATTCCAGCTTCATGCACTTAAGTTGCAGTTTTGATCATCTCAAGAGCAGCCATACTAAGATTGTTGGAGACCAACCTGACATAATGTCGGATTGGAAGCTCATATTCCAGGGAGAGAGACTACCCAAAAGCAGAGGTTATGTTTTCTCATATCATTTACTCGTTCATGGTCATTGGTGTAATTGTTTCCCGAATATACTCCTTGCGAACCATCCAACTACACCCTTTGTTATTTTCTTGGAAATCTGCTCAAGACAGGAATGATGGTCCGCAAACATGTTTTGTATCTTGTACTCGTTATTCCTTCTGATGATGGGTAGGCATATTTCTAGAAGCACCAACATGACATGCCTTGGGCACCTACACACTTCTAAAAGCGTGTGCAAGATTTCTTCAGCGTGCGTCAATTAACGTTCTAAATTGATACTATCTACTCTATAGCAAAACTTCGGTGACACCTCTTGAACCTTCTGAAGATCTCCAATGTGATGAACCTTTTCGCATTAGCAATCTTCTGCATTCTTTGAATATGTGTTAAAAGATTTATAACATGAATAAATCATGCCCACAGTTTTGCTTTCGTTTCCCTTTTTTCAACTTTTGCAATGGCACTGTTGAAACCGCCAATCGATAACTGCATGTAAAGATGGGGATTGTAATCAAGTAACATACCATCAACAGAGTCATGTGTGGATGGTGAGTGCCCACTGCGGCTAATCCAAAATTGGAGTCGCTCTTTGGCAATCTCCTCTTCAATACCATGGACTTCGGCTCTTCTCCAAAAGTATGTAAGCCAAGCCTGAGCAAGTTAGAAGAGATATAAACAAGAATCCAGTCGTCAGAATTAGAAAACCGGTTTGATCTCAAAATCAATTGAGCAGAAATAGAATATGAAAAAGTAAAACTATGCACAACCACTATATTGAGGTCATTGTTCAATGAAGAATTGTTAAAATTTAGAGTTATCTCTACAAAAATTAATGAGGCTTAGGGATGTAGATTGAGGTGTAAATAAAAGACATCTCCACACGTAGCACATCTCTTCGCGAATATCAACGTTGTCAAGAAGGCTGGAGCCAGAATGAACTATTTGAGCTTAAAATTTTACTTTAAGCACATTAGCATTAGCTACTCGGACAAATGAAGTGGCTTCTACCTAGTAACAACATTGGTAGAAAGGGCAAACCCAGTGCACAAGGCTCCCGCCAATGTTGTTACTAGCTACTGGTAGTAACAACATTGGTAAAATAGAAATAAAATACTCCCTCCGTCCTAATTTAATTGTCACTTTTGGAAGTTCGTGCCACTTTTCAATTGATTATGTCTTGTAATTTATAATGTTTTACGTGATTTTGAAAACATTGTATTATAGAACAAATAGATATCTATCAAACAAGATCCATATTAGATATAAAATTCATTACCAAGTTAAAGATATAACTAGTTTTTTTATCCAGTTAGAATAGAAATGGGACAAGTAAATTGGGACAGAGGGAGTACCATGTATTGACGAAGCACCATACTATGTTTTATAACCACATGAAACATGCACTTCGTTAAGAGTGTGACACGTATAAAATTAGCAAGACTGTACTAACAATGCTCTGTAAGAGATAAATCTCAGACCTCCTTG
Organism: Rhododendron mucronatum var. ripense; assembly: GCA_019656295.1. Taxonomy (NCBI): domain Eukaryota; kingdom Viridiplantae; phylum Streptophyta; class Magnoliopsida; order Ericales; family Ericaceae; genus Rhododendron; species Rhododendron mucronatum. Next base: position 1,036,182 of record BPLT01000039.1, on the reverse strand, counting down.
AAAAGAACATCTTCAGACTCTTCCGGACTCAGTTCTGCAGTGAAACAAAGACCTCAAAGTTAAACCCAGGACATTATGAAATTGGATGATTCATAATGCTGTGTGCAGAAAAGGTTTCACATGGACTTAAATGATCCATACTGCTATGTACAGAAGTTTTAACAAAGTCTCATCTTTGAGTTTTCAATGTTGGTCCAAAGTAGTTTGGGCAGTACTTGATTATTAAGAACAACTGAATAAGGACATAAACAGCAACCAACTCCCATTCTGAAAGAAACAAATTCATGCGCCGAGGAAGGAACAAAAGCAAAACTATTTCTGTGTGATATCGTCGAAGAGTTAAACAAAATAATGACAAGGGACAAGTTTGCCCTAGTGACATTTTTCCAGGAAGGTTGCATCTTTGCTGAGGTGTGGATACTGCTAGCGTTCTGTAAGTTTTGACAGCGAGAATTCATCAATTGAGTGTTGGATCATTGCCTTCCCACTAAATGGCAGCCATACGCTCTGAAATATCAATGCATCGTAGCTTCTATAGCAAAATGCCATAGTAAGTTACACTAAACAAACTCTAAAGTATACAAAATGAACAACATACCAACTGCATCTGTATACTTTGGGTCGCCAGGTGACTTGATATCTGCACATGAAATAATTAAATCAGTAAGTGAAAAGAGGAAACAAGTATTTCAGTGCATAATCGAACATGAGAGATTGTAATTTTCCTTCCTGTACCAATAGACTTCCTCAAAGCAACAAACAAATTTCACAGTCAAAGAACTCCATTCCAAGTTAACTACTACCCCAAAACATAATCTAGAAAACATCAACATCCTTGAGATTGGCTAACATGCTCAAATAGTTTTAAAAAAAAAGAAAAAAAAAAAGAGGAAAATGAGACAGACAAGGGAAACAAGAAATTAGAATCTATACCGGCTTTTATTCCACAGGTGAAGCTATGCTTCAAAAAGTTTGAATGTGTCCAACTCTTTATGGGACAGGGAAAAGGGTGACCCAACTGCAGTGGAAATTTCGTGGGAATTAGAGGAAGAGCCTTTCGGGGAAAAAGAAAATATACTTTGAGTTGGAGGGTATTTTTGCCAGTTCACCAATATTTCCCCTCAGTAATTGGGCCAACCTATTCAAAGACAGCTGATTTTGGACAAGGGTTTTGATAAAAGGGAAACCTCGTTTAAGAACTAAAATCACCAATTATCCATTGTTACACACGTCTACATGGGACAATGATGACTTTTCAGTGCCTCACTGAAGAGAGAGGATCAGAGGACCCATTCATAAACAGTGCTGCCATTTTCAACGAGAAACCACATATTGTGAGTGAGCTTATCTATTTAAGCAGGTATCAGCCATCAAGCATATCAGGAACACGCATATTACAAACCTGAATTGGATAGTCGAGTTGTATTTGCACGCCGCTGCTGTGCCAGTGCAAGCACGATGGCATCCTCAACCTGGTAAAAAGCAACCATAGATCATGTAAGTAGGTACTTTGATGGAAGAAATACTACACTAAACACAACTGCAGTTGAAGAACATGGGGAAATGAAAAAAAAGATAAAAACAGAGCAAGCAGCCTGGACTGAAGAATAAAAACTACTGACGAGCAGTGAAGTGTACAAGATAAAAGCAAAACAAAAAAATCTTATACTTCAGAAGGAAACCTTCAATGACACAAGTTCCTTCAAGCCCATTTCAACTGAAAGCATACTTTCTATATTCCCTTCTCCAGTCAGATCAAAGTCCTCGAAAAGTTTGCTCCTTCTCTCGGGATTCTCATCGCCTGCTCAATGGTGTAGATAAAAAGGCATCAACGATGAATAAAAAGGTGATATCCCAAAGAAAATTTGTTATCTCTATAAGACGGAAACCAATGAAGATATAGGTGCTAACATTTCTCCCACCCTTCCTCTTTCGCTTTTTGCCCTGCAGAAATAACAACTTCAAAAGGAAGAGGTGCCAAAGATGACCAGTACTCGTACTTTGACACTGCAATATCTGCACAAATGCCTGAAGGACAAAGGAATATTGCAATACAATAAATCTGATTAGAGAGAGAATAGGTTATGACAGAAATCCCAATCCAGTAAAACACTTGTAGACCAAGCAGGAATTAACCTGATCACATTCTATTCAGACAGCTAAAAAATGCAGAGCTAATTGACAAGAGATATGCACACACTCTAAGTAGATGAAACGCCCAAGTCTGAGTACTTTTGAAACCCCAATGATACAAGTTCAAGGCTGTCACATCGTGGGAAATTTCAAAGAAAAAGAACGGTACTTTTGTAAGCACCCAGTTTAAAATTTTGAAGCTTTTGAGGTCTTGTTTTTGAGAGAGATAAGATTGAATGACACAGAAAAGGTCAATCCATGTTTGAATGAACATACAAAAGAAGTCACAACCTGGGGTACAAGAAATAAATTACACGAGAACTTTAGTCTTAACTATATAGGTTGGGTAAAGTGAATAACTAAAGGTGCACATGAACTTTTTTTCCCCTGTTTTTGTGTCGGTGAGGAAATGAAATTTCTTTTTTAAATTAAGTAAAACATAATTGTAACATGTAGATTACCAAGTCGTGCAGCTAAACCCCAATAACGTGCGAGCCAACACCTCTTAAGAACAACTTCTTCCTGCATGGTGATTTGCTGGTAAATTCAATTTTGGAAAAAATGATAGTAGTACGTATCAAGCAACAAAGAAAGAACCTACCATTTCACTTTGTGTCAAAACCATCCTCTGTGTCATTGAGCGAAGACCTTTAACTTCAGATTCAGTTCCCTGAAGCTGGTCTACAGCAGCTGCAGCCTCAGTTTTCACTTTCTGATTCAAGCAAAATATAACATACAAATATGGTGATGGAAGATCTATTAAATTTGCATAGGAACTATATATGCTATAATGAATAATTACAGTGGAAGCATTATTACCTTAAGTTCAGCCCGAAGGGATACAATTTCCACGTCTACCCCATCATTTGTTTGCTTTGCTTCTTTAAGCGCAGCCTATAATTTTATGTAGATCTTTTCGTTATGCTTGAAGGACACAAGGCAAATGAACTAGTAAAAAGAAGTCAAAAATAATGGCCTGAAATGCCCTATAACATCCTATTTTACAAAATTTTAATGAAAAAAATTCTGTTTTCCAGAACACCAAACCACTCATAAGTAAATATAAAATTCAATTTTCCACTTGCACGATGGCCTAGGCGACTCCATTTCAAGACAAGAAACTGATAGGTTCATCAGTAAACCTTTATTCAAAATGAAGAAATAACTAAACCACCACCCACCTCTCTTTGACGCAGCGCAGCTTCCTTCCTGTGAGTGATTCACATGAGAAGTTTTGATCAGTATCACAAAGAAAGAGCTATAAGAAGAACATATGATCCAAAGAGAGGTGATGTAGGAGGAATTCATTTACCAGCATACCTGCTCAATAATTTTGCTTCTAAAGAAACTCCTTCTCCAAGAGCAGCTACCTGAGGAATCAGAATTGAACAGCAAGTCATTATCAAAATTAGACAGACCTGGGTCAAAGAGGACAGTCCAATCAAGTCCGTAGAACAGTCTCGCGCTTGCACACCCTTACTTAATGAGGCAAGGAGATAACATCATGGCAGGAATATGAAAGTCAGTATCCTATACTTGCTAATTCTTTTTCAGGATATACTTCTTGAAAATGTCAAATGATTTTTGATGTCATCATGAAAGCTATTTGCTCTGCATTGTGGGAAAAATCGGACTAAAGTTTGATTTCTTTGGAGGAAAACAAAGAAAACCTCAAAAGTAACTTCAAACTTGAGCAAGTCATAAGTGTGACTAATTGTTTAGAGAATTGGTAGGAAATACATATGAAGCCTGTCCAAAAGTGAAACAGAGGACAATCAAATTGCAGGTTAGGGATTATCTATCGCCAGAGTCATGGAAGTGAAATAAGTGTTCCGAAATGTACAAACTCTCGTATAACATCCACTTGGGAAGCAAATATCTAGAAGCATGCCTGCTACAAAATAGCTAAATATGAGAATATTATTCATAGGACGATTTCTAGTTAGAAGGCGCCACAGTATTACATTTCCAGATGTGCAACAGCTACAAATAACACATAACCTGTTTCTCAAGCTCCTTTACTCTAGCCTCTGCTTCCTTGCAACCCTCTTCTGCAAGACTAAGCTGTAAGTGAACATAGTCCAAACTTATTGTTATTCACCATGGACAGCATGTTTGAAAGGCTATATGATCGATGGTAATATTGTATTGTTATTCTTTTTTGACAGAGAAGGGAAGATAGAAAAACAAAAATTGCACCTTTTGAAGAATATTCTCATTCTCTTCTTGTAGCATATCAAGCTGCAGAATGAGTAGAAATTAGATTTGTAAGAGAATATTCAAGCATAGAAAACAAACCATCCTCCTCTTACGTCACTAAATAACAAACTTATGATGCATATTCAGATGTCAAGCTCACGCTGACATGGGATTTTTTTTTTGGAGATTAATTGACATGGAAAGGAATACTAACATACTTCATCATGAAGGGCAGAAGCATCCCGTTGATCTCCTGTATCTTTCAAGTTCATCTGCCCCATATCTGAAGCAAATCTGCAGTTTATATAAGTTTCAGTGTTATATAAGTACGATATGTTCTCCAGAATAGGCCAACCAAGAGAGCATACAATGATCACATGAGTACATGCGAGGGGATTTATGCACGCACATATGGAAGTATTTCTTCGGCTGAGCAATGAAGCATAGATTCTATTACACAAAGTTCGCTCTTTGTTGTCTGGGACTATGGTTATACAAACATGGAGACTTATCTTTGAGTCACAATGATAGTAAAAGACAATAAGGAGGAACTTTAGTTTTTTGACCTTTTCTCTCTGTGCCTGGTAGAGGGAGGATCAATTGGTGGTATAGGAATTGGAGTCTTCAGCGATGTTCTACTAGGTGGTACTGATGGAATTGTGCGAATAGACATCGTAGGCGTTGCAGCTGATGTTGAGCGAACTGAAGGAGCTTCCTCTACAATGTTCCGCGCCAACTAAGAATGACAAAAGAACATCCAATTAGCCGCCTTCTTGAAATTACAACTATCACATCAAACCCAAGTCCCCACTAATTACACATACATATGTTGATGAATTGCAAAGAAGATGCAAACTAATCCATACTTCAAAAGCCAGAAACTTTCACAGGGCAGCTTAATGTGAAGCGAAGTCCCACATCACTTGGGTACCAAAGTAACATGTAGAATATAAGCATGAGGGCACCCTCACTTTAAGAGCTTGCTTTTAGGGTTGAGTTCTACCCAAGACCGTGTAACATGGTATCAGAACCGGGTAAGCCAAGGATGGGTAGGGTGTGTGTCCCTGGCCTGCACGTGTCAGGTGCTACCGAGTGAGCACGTTAGGTGTGTGAAGCAAAGTCCCACATCACTTGGGTACCAAAGTAATATGCAAGAATATAAGCGTGAAGGCCCTTGAACCTCACTTCAAGAGCTACCTTTTGGGGTTGAGTTCTACCCAAGACCATGTAACACTTAATTCATTAGTTATTTACCATTGAGATCCAAGCAATTTAACCGAACTCAAAACAATAGATATTTTAATGGGGTTCAATTGTATTTGAACTTGAGGAAGGACAATCCAACCTATGAACAGAAGAACCTGCATTACTCTCTCTCCCTCTCTCTCTCTCTCTCTCTCTCTCATCACAAACACACACAGTCGTATTCAAATAATTAGGTCATTTTTCTGATATGTAACAGGAACTGTATTTGATCTTGAACTAGAGGAAGCACAATCCATGCTATGAAGAAGCTGCATTAAACATTCTCTCTCTCTCTCTCTCTCTCTCTCTCTCTCTCTCTCTCTCAATATTCGTAGATCTAACAGAAAGGCAGGTGCATTGGACCATAATGAACACTAAGATCAAAAATCCAAACTCAGTGTTTGGTTTCCCAAAATTCACTTCAGAAAACAATCAAAGACATAATTTTCAACCATGGTCCATCACAACTTCTGAAAACACAGTGATAGCAAAATCGACCCCACAAAGGCACCAGATCAAAATGCAATGATTACGCCAACTAATGCATACTTCCAAAGCTCGAAACTTTTGCAGAGCAGCTTAATTCATTAGTCATTTAAAACTTGGGATAACACAATCCGAGCAATTTAACGGTGTTAACCTGTATTTGATCTTGAGGAAGCATAATCCAAGCTAAGAAGAACCTGCATCACTCTCTTTCTCTCTCTCTCTCAACCATATTCAAATGATTAGTTTCTCTAACAGCATTTAACTGTATTTAAACTTAAAGAAGCACAATCTCTCTCTCTCTCTCTCTCTCTCTCTCTCTCTCTCTCTCTCGCTCGTATTCAAATAATTAGTTTTTGTTAAGCATATTTAACTGTAATTAAATTTGAGCAAGCACAATCCAAGCGATGAAGAAGCAGCATCTTTGACACACACACAATTGTATTCATATGATTAGGGGTTTTTTTTAAACAGTATTTACTGAATTTGAACTTGAGGAAGCACAATCCAAGCTAAGAACAAGCTGCATTACTCTCCCTCTCTCTATGTAGATCTAACAGAAAGGGAGGTGCATTGAACCAAAATAATTACTAAGATCAAAATGCAGTAAAAATCACAGACCGGAGTGTACTGAAATTACCGCAGTAGAAGCAGATCTAGTGGACGGAACCACAGGCTTAATACTATTATTACTGCTGACGTTGTTCAGCCTCGTCGTCGCACCGAACCGAAAATCGTCGAGGACATCGTTTTCCTCGTCGTCGTCGTCGCCGTTATCAGCGGCCTGAGAAGCCATGACCTGAGCGAGTCTCTGAGCGGCGGCTTTGGCGGCGAAGTTCTGGTTTCGCTTGATGTTGGAAATGCCGGTGGCGGAGGAGGACCGGGCGTGGTGGTGGTTGTGGCGCGACGGCGACATTGTCGGAGAGGAGGCGGCGGCGGTTGAGATCGGTTCGGTGCTCCATCGGTGGAGGGAGACTGGACTGTCGGTTTGTCTGAGGGCCATTTATATGTGTTGGGAGTAGTGGTTTTAGAGAGAGAGAGAGAGTCCAGTTTCTTCGTTTGCTCGTGGAGTGGATCTTCGTGTGGTGGAGTGAGACGCAATTCAGCACAACGTCTGGGAAGAGAGAGAGAGAGCGAGAGAAAGTCCAGTTTCTTCGTTTGCTCGTGGAGTGGATCTTCGTGCGGTGGAGTGAGATGCAATTCAGCACAATGTCTGGGAAGAGAGAGAGAGAGAGAGAGAGAGAGAGAGAGAGAGACTGTTTACTACTAGTATCAGTTCCTATCAGTAAACCAAAGTTTGACCCTTTGGATCTAGAGAAAGAGAAAGGGGAGGTCTGAATTTGTCACCAAATAGAGGAGTAGATTTGTGTGAGAAATGATTTGGGTGAGATTTGTGTTAGATAAAAGGACACAAACTAATGGAAACAAAATTAATTCTTTTTAATATTTTGTTTTGTTATTTGAATGAGTACATAATATAGGGGTGTTTTGGCTAAATAATTGAGCCAGATTGTTTTTTATTCTTATTCAAAAGCATTTACTAATTTTGCGTCAATCTTTTTGTAGATTATTAATTAGTATAGGCGAGAGGAATCTAAAAAGAAAACTTTTTTTGAACCAAATTGAATTGTTTTGAATTATTTTTGTCTTTTGTGATGAACCGCTAATCCACAAAAATTTTAACGCAAAATTAACAAATTCAAAAAAACTGAATAAGGATAAAAAAAATAATCTGACTATCTTTTTTACAAAAACAAAATTGTCTATTAGTGAAAAAATTATTATCCTTACACATGCATGCATCATGATGTCGGTCGTGACACTTTAGAAGCCCTAATCAATAGTATATCATGGATAATAGTGTATAGATAAACACGAAGTTCACAAACTATAAGCGTAGAGTTTGTGGAACACCTCATAATCATGACCCACAATTTCTGTGGATAATAAAGATCGTGGTTAAATTAAGTACAAGCTAATATTAGTAATTATGAAAAAAATTCTAATTAATACTCCATAGATGCAAAAACTTCAGAATGGGAGGGGTTGTAGTGCACCCGCCGCACTACACTGTGTAGTGCGGCCGATCCGGTCGTCCATCTTGGCATGAACGGCTCGGAGTTCCTACAATCCTAGCTATCCATTGTTCGGAAGCAAATTCGAGCCGTTCATTGCCGAGATGGACGGTCGGATTAGCCGTCGGTGCACTACAGCACCCGCGGGTCCAAAAGTTCGTAGTAGCAAACCATACCTTTGTCCAAATTTTGCCATTTCTTACTAGGGTTGTGATCTAATAACTCTTGGGAGTAATTCAATACCTGTGACACATAGGTGTGATCCAACGAGTGCAAGTAGTAGCGACCAACTAATGATTTTAGCACTATTGAAGCACTTTTGCCAAAATTTGACCACATAACACTTATAGCAAGCCAAAAAATATCTTCAGCTCTTAAATAATGGCCACAACAACGATGTTCTAACAGTCACTTTGATGCAGGAGCATATTAGGTTATTGGTAAACATCGTGAAATCCATGCTGAAGTGATTTTCTAACTTCTAGTCAAAGAGTCTAATTACTTTTGTATTTCTTTTATAAGTCTTTCTTTCATCGGTCCTGATAACAGGTGCCCCTGAGACATCTACATAATTAGGAGCAATTAATGATGTAATTTGGAGTTAATGATGTTTAGGGGCACCTATTTAATTGTAATTAATAATGTTTTATCTTGTTCAACGAATTTCTACGCATTAAAATTTTGCATACTTGGAAGTACTTTCCATGATTTTGTTAGTGGCATTAATTGCATCATCTTGGGTGCCAACATTACCCTTTAGAATAGTTTTTGTTCTAGAAGCCAAAATAATAAGTAGGAGTATGATATACGAAAAATTGGTTTGGAAAGATGCACTAGTTCAGTCAACTCAAATTCAGGAGGCGTACCGCTAAGAGATTTTTGGATTTTTTTGGGCTTTTTTGTTTTTGTTTTTATTCAAAAAAAATTTACGTTGCTAGTTTTGTGACAAACTTTTGTTGATTATTGATTTGTCTTAACAAAAGAAATTGAAAAGTAAAACTTGTATAACTTTTACCCAAAAAATCAACTTTATCTTGGATATTTCAAAAAACATATGGGTAAAAGTCATTACTTTTTGTTTTTACTATAACATGTTGAATATGGATCTTATGTTACAGGCATTGCAAATATCTTTTAAATAATAACAATTTATGAGGCTATAAATATCACATACACATTAGATGAATAAAATAGGATTTGGAAATGTGAACAGTGAATTGGAGGAACAATCCTATCTTCTCTTGTTTTTCTCTCCCAAGTTAGACGAAGGGTGAGCTTTTATTTACAAAAAAAAAAAAAAAAAGAAGTCAAGTTTTATGTTACTGCAATATGCTATGGTATTGACTTTTTTATTTGAAAATCGAAATGTGAAGCATTCATTATCATGGAAAAAACCTTCAAGCAAGCGTATAGTTGGTACTTAAAATTATTTCTACCGTGACAGTTAATGAAAGTTGGTGGAGCTAATAAGTCATTGCATGGGAACAAGAAACTAGCATTGCCCATTAACAATAAATTGCACTTGATCAAGTGCCCCAGGGGCATTTCTTAGCATTTGCCTTCTTTTAATTTTTACGTCTCTAGTTGTCTTTTATTTTCTCTAGGAGTCTTTCTAGTAGTTTCGAGTCAAATTCTTGTTTAACATTTATTGGGAGTCTTGAAGTGTCATCTATTGTTATGCCTATATATAGGTAATCTAAATGAAATGAAAATCAGAGTTTGAGTTTATGAAAATATTGTGTAAGTATTTCTTGCTTGAGAGTGAGTGATCCTTTCGATAATCAAGCGTGTGACTTGGTCGCGTGAGTGTTTTCTGCAATTAGCAACGTCGAGTGACTTCCGTTGCCCCCAGTCGAATGGCTTCCCGAGACTATCCCAACCTCGCAGGTTTCGGCCTGCATCACACTTGCTTTTGGATTGGACCTTCCAATCAAGTGGATAAATCCAAGCCTTCTCAGTCCATCTAGGAACTCCACAGTGTTCTGAGCTACTAGTAATTCTCTCAAATTTTCCATTACATTACTTTGTTAGGAAAAGAAAAGAACTTCATAGATCGATATTTCACACCCAAGAAGGCGAAAGCAAGGAATCAAAGAAAGGCTTTCTCACCGTAACGCCATTGACGCCAACCTTTATTACTGTTATGCTTGCGTTCTATATTAGTAGGCTTATTTCTTAGTTCAAATCCACAAAACAAATTGATCGATTATCGCGAAGATAGAACGTACACAAGCTCATCGCAACGATCTCCCGCGAATTAATCCTTTCATCTTCGACATGGGAGATTGGTTTTGCTTCATAACATCCGCGTACTGCGCCACGCGACCTTTTAAAGCCGTGTTCTCCTCCGTTAGCCTACTGATATGGATCCGTAGAGCTGTGATTTTTTTCCTCTTCTCGTCACTTCTCCTTATCAATTCAGCCTGCTGCCTCGAAACATCCTCCATCAGTTCCGACACGCTCAGCCGCAGCTCATCCCACGTTTGCTCCCTCTCCCAAATGCCCGAATCAATCCTCCTCCCATCGCGCTCGGATTCAATGCCATCTATCTTCGCGTCCCTGCCTCCTATTCTGTTTTGCTCGTTAGTTTCTCGTTGGAGGGAATTTGTTGGCGCGACTTTGGTGATTTTGAAAGATCTTGTGCCGGTAATGTGAGGATGTTGGCCTTGTTTGAAGGAACTTGACAATGGCGTTGATGAATGATCAGCTGATAATTCAGCGGAATCGGATCGCAGCTGGTCGTACTTTTCGGCTAAAGAACGGTATGATTTGTGGAGGTCTTCTACCATTTTTATCAGTTCTGGTCTCTTTTCGTAGTACATTTCAGCTCTCTTGGCAAATGAATCACCATCTTCTTCTATGAGGTTCAACATCATCCTTGTTTTCCTATCCAAATCTGCATATTTGTCACAAGGTTTTGACATACATGAAAAGGAGGAGCTAATATATGGAGCTAATCACCATCCCATGGAGGCGAAACATTCCAAATTTTGGGGTTGACGGAGGGTTTGCCCGATTAATTTCAGAGCCCCAGAATAAGTCGAGGCAAGATGATTGAGACCTATGGTCGTTAAAAAAAAGGTTTGATGTTTTGTGAAGAAAAGTAGAAAACCAAAATATTATCAAGTGAAAAACAATACGAGATTCAAGCACGTGATAGGAGCATAGTCATATATATTACGGCCCCGTTCTCCTAAACTTTTTGTCTAAAACATTTTCCGATATTTTTTCAACTTTTTGTTCATCTTTTCATTATAATTTTTGGAGTTAATCTATCGCCTCGACAAGCGAAATAAAATGGTATAAAAATGTGGGCAATATGTTGAAAAAAATTCTTATAAGACGACACTTTAGATAAAAGGACAACGGTTTGGTATTTTTTTCGTTTTTTGTGAACAATTTGTTTTTGCTTTTGGTCATAATTTTGTACCTTTTAAACTCTTCTAATCGAGATTGATAATTAATCCAAAAAATATGACCTAAATCAAACAAAAATTCTGAAAAAAACGAACAAAACGAAATAAATAAAAATTTTAAGAGGAACGGAGCCGTATGGTATGGCAGTAACATTTGATGCTTTCTGCATTAAATGGCCATCATAAAATACTCGTCATTTACATTCAATATACAGTTTCCTAATCAGTGGGGGAGCTAGCATATGTCCAGAGGCACGTGCTCCATTTTTGAAGTTGACACTCGTAGGGAAAAAATTTTGGACTTCGGATTGGTGTTGTACATTGAGGTGTACGACATTTGACCCTCGTAGGGGCAATTTCTCAAAATATTTCGGAAAAAGTTTAAAAAAATTTACTTTTTCGATTCCTCTCGTCTAGATGAATCAATAGCTCACAAAAGTTTGACGCAAAATTAACCGATACAAAAAAAATTCAATTAAGGTCAAAAGAACGCAGCCTTATTCTTGTACTTTTGCTGTGACCCTCGTTGAAAACTAATTTAAGTCAAAGCAAAAGTAAGAAGTAAGTAAAACTTCCCCAAAACCTTGTGATCATCAACAAAGTCAAGCCCATTGCGGGCCAAGCATATAAAATTCGGTCTTTCTAACCTCTGCCCACTCGGAGGAGAGTAATATTTCAATAATTTCAAAAAAGTTCGAATATCAATACACATATCATGGATACTAATATATTTTCACAACTGTCAATACATTTTTTTTTGAATATCGATACATCTTTTACCTATTATCCTCCGCCCTAAGGGTGGATGTTAACATTTGCCCACGAAATTTCAGGAGAAAGTGACTGATGTGTTTAATTGTGAATTGGACATCTATCTATCTATCTATATCTATAAAATAAATATATAAAATGGGTACTCTCGCCATCCAGCTAGCCTCCATGTTAGTCAATTCTGTTTCATCTAATAAAAATTTTAAATAGCAGTAGTTACATGGGAGTTACGTAGCTTACCGGTTGTTACACATCTCATTTCTTGGCCTTCCGAAATTATTGCACCCCAATATGTATTGGTGAGATTGGAGAAATACATGTGCATGCGACCGTGTGTGAGGCGTACCAAAATTCACGCGTTTTTGTCAAAAATAACTTTCTAAAAATCCAAGACTACTGCACTTGATTCCCATTATCTATTGTTGGAGTATATCGTCAAAGCAATTATGTACTCCTACATCTCACACTGTGGAGAGAGAGAGAGAGAGAGAGAGAGAGAGAGAGAGACCTGATAAAGTGGAGTGGAGCCATTGAGACTGATGATGGTTATGGTGGCTGTCCCACCACCATGAATAGGAAGAAGCATGCTGCTCACTGCACTCCTCCATGACCATGGGATAAATATTGATTGAAACTAGGTTTTGAGCCTCCTAAAATGCTTAAGGACCCTCTCTTAAGGAAAGGTTGCCAATCATCTGGCTGATTTTAGGGGTTTCCAATTAACACTTGAATTTATAATTACTAAAAGGAGAGATGACAATTGTATTTTGAACTGAACAAGGCTACAATCCAGGCTTTAAAATTGGAACTGAAAATCCACTCTGATTCAAGTTAATTAGCATTATAATCTTGTTTATTTCCGTATTAACTAGATACTTATATTTATTCAATATGTTTGTTTGTCTCTATATCTATAAAGTATAAGGCCTAGTTTAGCTTCTTTTCTTTTCTTTTTTTTGCCTTAATTCAATTTTTTTCGCCTACCTCTTAAATTTTTTTGAAAAGAAAAACTGAAAATTTTCAACTTATTTTTGTCATTATTTAAAAGATTTTCAGTTTTTATCACAATTTTTTACTTTTCTGGTATATTTTGTTGGGGCAAACTAATACTAGTACTATTCATAAAATTTAACGCAATTCCATCCAAGGCAAAAAAAGAAAAGAAGACATGGCTTATTAAGCCAAACTAGGCCTAAATATACATGGACTCTCCACATTCGTGTGTGTGAGAGAATTCAATCAATTATTAACTGAATCTTTTCGACAGAGGTAACAATGTAAATTAATAAGCCTAACGATAGGTTGAGTGAGAACATGACAACAAAGTCTTATTCCAAGTGCACATAAATTGACTTGAACACCCGATTATATTATATAAAATAAAATAAAATAAAACAACAATGTCTACACTGGCATAAATCAATTGGCTTCATTTCCCACTATTTAATTTATTTTCAAAAAATCGCAGTTATATCAGTGTTTACACTGGCATCCTTCAGCTGGTTAATCCATCACCAATAAATCTAAAATCTTCTTCTTCAACTTTTGAATATTCTAGTCTCCCGTCCATCAAGTCCATCTGTAACTTCCTCGCAATCGAAAACTAGAACTGTATTCTTCCGTAGGATCTATTGCTGCATGCCGGAAAGAATTAATCTAAACATCAACCGGTCTTGTATCCAAATTGATTCGTTTATGTCAGTAAGCTCCAACTGTGTCTTTCCTCAACTCTATCTAATGATAAAAAAACCTGACTGCCATTTCGCCATTCTCTTGGATCCTATGCAGCAGATTTCATTTCATTGCCACTCTCAGCGTCTTACACACTTGTATCCAATGTTGGAAGACTCCATGGTGATTCCATTCACAGAGTAGTTTCTTTGTTCGGCTGCAGAGGGTAAACGGTGTCGAAAACAATCCTTGCAAACACGTGTCGGACTTCACTAAGTCTTCCCAATGCTAAAGACTCGTAATTGATCTTACTCCCTCCTTTTGGAACAAATCCCTTTTCCTTGCCTTTTCTGACACAATGAAATATCATGCCTGCCTTTTCGTGTAGTGCCAACGATATAAAAACCTGAAAATCAAAGACAGAGAATCAAATATTTGCACATCATCACATTCGAAAAAGCTCAGAGGCTAAAAAAGAAGAAGTTAAACTGATGATTGGCAAATAATAAAGTGAGCCAAATGTCTGGGGGCAAAGAGTTTGAGAATTGAGGCATATAGGATTCTAAGGATTTTCAAAATAAAATGCGTAGCTTCTGGCATTTAATGATTTATTTGAAGTTCATTTTCAGCACCCTTGAATCTTGCTCTTTGGAGGCTTGGAGCATTTATAAAAACGTTCGAAGTTCTGTTACTTTGTCCTCTTACAAACAAAAACAAATTATTCCAACTGAAAAGGTCAACTAGAGGAAAGGCATGATTAACGAATTTCAATTTAGGAGGGTTCGAGCGGGAGGCCAAAAGCGACATCAACAATCACAATGCCATAGTGCAAGGCTGATACAAGTGAACGCACATGTTGATTACCAGAACAGCCGTTTAAAAAAAAAAAAAAAAAGGTTACCAGAACAGATATAAAAAGCCATTTCCAATTACTTTTATTTCTCAACAAAATTAGTTAGCTTAAAAAAGGACGTTAATTAACGAGTTGGATGCTTACCAAATCTGAGTAGGGTGCCTGCGGGTATGCCCTCATGGCTTGGGAAACAGAATGCTCATCTGTCATCTTGTCTAATGCATCTTTTGCTGATGCCGCAAGATCAATGACCTCACCAATCAACGTAGCATCCGAGTCTATACTTCCAGGTTCTAATAACTCATTAAAGCTCGCGTCATGTGGTTCAGAAATCCTTCTTGCAATGTTTACAGCTTCTGATAAGGACCCTCCACAATGTACAGCAATGCTAAATGCAGCAACCACCAAAGGATCTCGTGGATGATCTGCTAGAGCTTTATGAAATGCTAGGAGACAAACCCTGCCAATACAAACTTGTGCTTAGTTCGAAGTTCAGGTAATTCAGAATGTTACAGTTGAGGCGTAGAGAATTACTTAAATATACTACTAGCATCATCGGTAAAAATGCGAGGTTTTACTATCTGGACTCAAGGCTACTTTCGCTCTTTGGGAGGATTTGAATTTGCGAAAACCCCCAGCCTGATGGAATGAGTTCTATAGTAGTCATGATGGCCCCTTTAGCCTGAGACCTCGAACATGCATTTCGTGGTGCCACAGCACATCCAAGCATACATATATTAAAATGCTGAGAATTTAACAATTGCCGGGCAATTAACAATTTTAACCATTTGACAAGGAATTTAAAATCACCTCCCATTGTTCAAATATTCAAACCCTTTTAATGTCATCAAATTTGTTTTCAAACTTAGGGGGCAGGTTGAGAGATTCCTTAGAGACTTCTACCCGTATATTTATTTTATATTTAATATCTACAAACTCTCTCCATACATACTGAGGCAGAAGAAACATTCTATAATGTGCACCCTATAGAATTTTTAAGGTATCCACCTAACAACAACCAATATGTTACCACATTCAACCAAGAAAGGTTTGAGAATTACTAGATATGCTGATTGTTGGCCTATATACTATGTGGCAAAATATTTTCCTGTTTGATCTCTCCACGACGTCCTTCCCCAAGACACGTTTATATCTCTCGCTCACCAATTGATATCTACTCGCCACTAGTAGAAGCTAGCCCCATTGGGGTGAGGGCATTTCCATCACGAAAAAGCCTAACAAAGTTTAACCAAAATGGAGTGTGAGCGTGCATGTACAAGCTACCAAAATGCATGATGATACTCCATATGCTTGCTTATAGGCAAGGAGAAGTTTTATAAGATAATGCACCGGGGGCATATTCTCTAAGCCATCCATACAAATATACCAACCATGAGAAATGTGCTCTCTTACAGACTGAGATAATTTGAAATAGTTCTTAAAATTTTCCTTTTTCGGTAAGCAAAATGAGGAGATTACAAACAACTAAGAAATTACATACCACAAGCTAGAATGGCATGGCCGGTCAGGTGCCAACAGTCTGTCCAAGCTAGAAAACAATGACTGCACAAAAGCAAACCAAGAACAACCGAAACATGATGTAACGAAATGAAAGCAAAAGCACCAAATCAAAGATAATTCTAAATTAACATCTGCATGACCATTGAATCAATGAAATTAACAACGATCATGATGGAAGTGGAAGAACACCAATGCCAGGGATAAACACAACAATGTTAGAAAAATATCGTACATGATTCAGGTAACACAGTTCGACACTTAAAATTACTACGGAGAAGAAAAAAGCAGGCGACGACTAACTGATAGCAAGAAAATGTATAGCCAATTAACATGCAGTGATCTTACCACAAGCATGTTAGATCTTGTGTCCCGCCTCCGAAAACCTTGAGAAACAAAATATGCTGCCTGTAAATGCATGCAACAGCTTATATCATCATCATGACACACAGGAGAAAGTGTTTGTTTTTTTTTGGATAATGCAGTTATCAACAGCAGGAGGAAAAAAAATCATACTTGTAGGGGTAGAAGTATCTCCAGAAGCCCAAACTTCCATAATAACCGCAAAGAGGCTTCTGCAGATCCATATGCCAGCATATAATTCAATTCCATGAGAATCCTTCCCTACAACATTTGGAGTTTGGAAGTAAATTACATACCAAAAAGGGTAAAAAAGTCAAATTACACGACTTGGACGGATGGACCAGAACTTTGATACCCTGTCAAGTCTCAACAATAAAGAAGATAATTCTTTCATAGAACGAGCTGTTTCTCTGGAAAAATGGAATCCTAAACGAGCAGCAATTCTCATCCCACGTAAAATGCGAGCTGTAGAAATACTAATTAGAAGTTAGATGCCTTCTAAATGTGGTTGAAAGGCAAACATCAAGAAGGTAAGGAGAGAGAGAGAGAGAGAGAGAGAGAGAGAGAGAGAGAGAGAGAGAGAGAGAGAGAGTAATCACCACAATCATCCTCAAAAGAAGTACTTGCAGGTATTACAGTCCGCACCTGTGGATCAACAGGTGATAAATACGGGCTGTGTAAATTACGAACGTAGTAACTCCTGAAACTGAAGCAACAAGAATTACATACATACTTTAGCTTTCTCCATATCTTCTAATCCTCCCAAATAGTCATAAACAACCTTTGCGAAGGGGTCAAACATTAACCTGCAAAAGCCAAAAGAGCGCGAAAATGTAAATTCAAGTAATATTATCATGAAAGTCATTGACTCACTTTTAATATACAATGGCACTGATTCAAAAGCAAATGCATTTAAGTAACTCCTCAAGGGTCAGGTAGATTACCCATTAATCGTAAAATCCCTTTGTAAACAATTTCTCCATCGAATAAAATCGTCCTCATTGCAACCATGAGGCTTTCTGAAACCAAAATTCGAATTCCTTACATACTTCCTCCCACAGGTGCTAAAACTTGAAACCTGCTCAATAAGAAACGATGTGAAAGAGGGTAAGACAAAGAACAGAGTCGAATCATATTGCACACAATGACACAAACCAGCTCGACTTAAATTCCACAATGCATCATGAAAAGATAATTAACTGCTTGGTACATAGAAGTAAGCAAATGCACATCTATATTACCCAGAAACAGACCTCAATAATTGTGCCATCTACATGCACATGGCAAATGGGAAACCGCCTGCCAACAACTTCACACCGTGAAAATGTTCTTAATACCTGCAAAATGTGGACCAGATTAAACTGTTTATGCCGCAACCAATTGATTTGAGACGAAGAAAGCAAAAGCTGGCAAGTAATAAACTGAATTTGCAACAATAGGGATGAGTTTTTATCCTTCATAAACCAAAGGAAACCGGTAATTCTTTTGCCACTACCCCTACTTTCTCGAACCAAACCAAACTGAGCCTTATGTCCCAATCACTTGGGGTCGGCTACATGAATCCTACTTTCTCTGACTTACATTTTTACCGTTTCCCCCTAAAAAGGTATATAAATGCTATAGTTGTAAGTAAGATAAACTAACAGTGTGGCTGTGGGGAGGAAATTGGAAGCCAAAGTCTAGATTCTGGATATAACCAGCATTTTACAAATGATTAAACTTCCAGCTATACCAGGCACTTGAGGTGTTACATAGTAAAGACTGTTACTAGTAAACCATCTGAGTTAATTATTATGATAATGGTCCAAACTGAAGCTTACTATGAGATTTCACCAAAAAAGCACAAGTACACAAAAGGATATACCTCCTTAAGTTCAGCTGATGTAATAATGTCAAAGTCTTTAGGAATTCTCTTCAAGATAAGATCCCGGACACATCCTCCAACAAGGTAGACTTCATATCCTGCAAATGGAAGTATCACTTTTTAGAACATTGGGGAAAAATGAAAATACAGATAACACAAAGAATCCAAGAGGAAATACATGATTGACCTTTCTATGTGGATGCTCATGATAGTCACGGGATTGCAGGGCAAAATCAAAGTACTTGTAAATTTGTAATAACAATACGAGGAAAAAAGTTCCCAAATTCATTTTTTAATATAAAAATAAGCAAAACAAGAACTGGCAGAACAAGTCAAGCATCTACGTTTCGTTTTTCTTTTGGGTGAGTTCAAACATCACCATAAAATTCACATATAGAGTATCAACGATTCAAAAAAGTACAAAACAAGGAAAGTCGGATTGAGCATTCCAAGTGAATGACTGTACCATTCCTTCCCAAACTCATTCCCAGGAATCAACTGCCTAAACTCTTAAACGCAAAAGGCAAACTTTGGACCCATGGCTCTAGCCCAAGCAGTCATGGAGGGGGGGCCTTAGTGCCTGTGGGAAAGGTCTCAGGTTCGAGTTCATGGAGCAAAATCAGCCGGCTGTTGTAACACTAACCACTAACCCTATCACTGTGGCGAAAAATAAGAGAGGCAAACTCTGGTACCTTTTTTCCTCAGCCCATTCAGAACCATTCGTGTTGGTTTCCCAATCATAGACGTCTTGATTCCAAGATCTTTTGAACTCAATTTCTTCCATTCAGGTGCCTTGCTATCACCATTACCTATTTCACAAAACCAAAACAATTCAAAAACTTCTACATTGGCAATAGCAATACGCTACTTTCCAAAATCTATTCAACATTGAAGTTAAACAAATCTAATCTTTACCGCAAACGAATTAAACAGAAGGACTCACTATTTCACGCCAAAACAACTAAAAAGCTTCCACAATTGCAATGGGAAAACATAACTTTGGAAGCTTCCAAAATCAATTCAAAAGCTAAAAAAAATCTAATCCTTAGCACAAATTACCCAATTCACATCAAAACAATGAGGAAAAATTCAACATTAGAATAAAAGAAACCCAATTTCCAAAAATAATTCAACATTGAAGCCGCAAAAATCCAATCTTTAGCACAAATGAATCAAAAAACTTGACTCACTCTTTACGCTTGACGTTTTCGAATGTTTGATTTCTTGCTTGGAAATACTAAGAGATTCAACAGGTGACACCACTGCTGCAACGGAGTTGCTACGCCGAACCTGCACTAGAAGTAAAAGCTCAGAAGAATTCAGGAGTCTAAGGTCTCAGGTTAGAAACTTCTTAATTGGCCCGCTAGTGGACGGTGAGATTGGTCCCAGTATTAATCGAGAATCACGTAAGCTGGCCCGGAGTTGTAAAAAGAAAACAAACAAGAAAGTTTGAAAACGGAAACAAACCTTGTGAGCGCAGCTGACGAGAGGGAGACGGAAAGTGAGGTGGGTTCTGTACGCGAAGCCTTGAACGGATATCGCCATAAATCCACAGAGACTAGTACTTTACCAGCATTTCCTATCAGACGAAATGCTGGCAAAGATAAAAGGATAATTTCGGAATTCTTTTAGGGTTCTTATTTTTCAGAGGACGAAGAAGACGAAGATCGAATGGAACACGATGAAGCAGACGAAGAAATATCGTATCAGTTGGGCCGGATATTTTGTGAGTTTATGACCCGTGAATTCGAAGATGGCCCAATTTAACTGGGCCTATGTGGTCAGAGTGGAATCCATATAATTTGGACCCAAAAGGTTGGGCTCATACATACTGTAACATATTTTGAACCGCAAACCGAACAGAACCGATCCGCATCCGCCAGCATTGTTATATTAGGATCTGTATCCGTCCATAAACTACCTCGGTTTGGTTCATTGACTGTTCGGTTTGGGCGGATCGGTTTTTCTGCTGAGCAACCCTAAGAACAACAACTAGTGTTATTTTGTTCACCCACACAAAATGTAGGTGAACATTAGTCATTTTATGCCCGGAGACCGAGTCGATACCGAGTTAAACTTCGATAGCGAGAGATGAACGTTTGCAGGGTCTTATTTTTATAAAGGCTGATGCAAAAAATTGACTAAGGCCCCGTTCCGCAACGGGAAATAAGTCCTTATTTTTTAAGAAGGCAGTTTCAAGCTAAAAAATAAGGGGTTTATTGAAATATAAAAATATGCACTATAGATCTTATTTGAAAGATCTCATTGAGATCTTTTATACGATGCAAAAAAAATTAAAAAATTATTTTTTATTTATCTTATTTTTGAGTTTGAAAATGTGAAATAAGCTGCTTATTTTTTAAGAAGGTTTCTGGAACGGGGCCTAAGTCCATTTTTTGCCTGAGTAAAAAAAATTTATTAATTTTTTTATAAAGAATTACAAAGATTAAAGGAATATGTTTATTTTTTCAAAGTGACCACGGGCATTCCCTCAATGACTTCCCGTACATTTGATATTTCTTGGCGAAATTAATTCATAGAAAGCATCCTTTGCAGGCAAGACTAGCCTGAAAAGTAAGACCAAAATCAGAAGATAGGTCATCAGTGTCCCAGGCCTTGGTCCTGAATCTTAAGATGGCAATTTTCAGGATCTTTTCGCCTTTTGATCAGAAGTTCATTTTTTTCGATTCGTCTCGACAAGTGAAACCGAAAGACTAAAAAGGAAGAAAATGTAATAAATTTGTAAGAAGTCTAAACTAAAAGAGGATAGACTAGTGGGCCTAATGGACCATTACATCTTGTTTTCAACTGGGAGAACAGTTTGAAATGCTATGGGCCACCAGTGGGCCTGTCTGAATACAGGCACTCTTCACGTCTCTAGTGCTTTTCTAAACACTTTGTTCGGCTTTGAGAAAAAAATTTGATCTCACGAGTGGTAACGAGAGTAGAGAGATAAATAAAGAAACTTATTGAGAACCGTGCAGAAAGTCATTTTTTTTTTCAAAACTTGTAAAAGAATAGAAGACAATAAAATTAAAAAAAAACGGCAAGACGTGCAAAAAAAAAAAAAAAATTAGTGAACTTTTGTGTTACAAAGAGGTCAACTTGAACAGAATGATATAAATACCAAACCGTTATGGTTTGGTTAGTACATCTTAGGCTATGTTATGAAACCCCAAAACCAATTATATATTATTTTGGGGTACATATATACCTCTACAATTAGAGATATATATATATATATATATTTATATATATAAAGCAGAAAAACAAAATAAACAATAATATAAATAAATTACAAAATAACTAGAGAAGAGCGCAAAAAAAAAAAACAGAAAAGATGATGGGATAATTTAACAAATGGTACACGTGAGGGGGGATGATGAGTACGTAAACAATAATTTAATTAATTTAAGGATTCCTGGCATAATGAAGGATCATGACGTGATCTGAAGTGGACGAGTCTGGAAGTAAAGTGATTGTTGTTGCGTCTGTTGAAATTCTCCATATGTGATCCCTCACGTGCTGCAACGTCAAGAAAGGTAGAAGCTGTTGCCCTCTACATCTTATCTCTATCTGCGTTAATCACATCACACCGATTATTAACACGAAGTTTTTTTTGCTCGGCAAAACGAAGATTTATTGACTCGAAAAGGGTACATCAAGTGGGGAACTCCCTAAGCACAGACACGATAAAACAAAAAGCTATCCAACAGAAAATTGGACCGCGCCACTCCTCAATATATATATATATATATATATATATATATATATATATATATATATATATATATATATATAGATTACACAATAGTGATGATAACAAAAGTTTTCATCAAATAGGCCATAGAGATTATAAAAAAAAAAAAAAACAATTTATGTACTTTAGTGCTTAAATGTGAATATTTTTCTTGGTCCGGCGTAGAATTACCCTCCTTTTGCCTTGCAATCTCAGAATATTGGAAGGTTTCTTCTATAACTTGAAATATCAAGTTCAGTGGAATGACTAATCGGAGTGACCAATCTCTAGTTGACATTTGGAGGTTGAGGATATTGAAAGCTCTAGTCGTATTATGAGAATAATTTGGTTCTACGTTCAATAACTAATTAGTAAGATCATTTTTGAAAGGATTAATTTCGTAGTAAATTACAAGAAGAATATCATCATCTAATCTAACATTGTTGTAGCTGTGGCATTGGCTGCCAATTGATCTACCCATAAATAAGTAAATAACCCAGAAATCCATACCTTAATTATTACGTAGCAAACCTATCCTGACCACTATTGTAAGTAATTATTAAAAGTCAAATATGTCCTAATCACTTTTAGGATGTCCTTAAATTCATTCATCATCTTTTTAAGCTGAAAACAATTCTTCGTGTGATCTGAAAAATCCTGAATTTAAATCACCCTCCTTCACGATCGAGCACATCTGATGGGTCGACCGACCTCGGTGTTGATTTCTTGCGGCTTTTCTTTATTTTGTTTTGTTGTATTTTATTTGGTTTATTATAGCTGTCTTTTAAACAAAATTATAAATAAGATAATCTTGTTCGTTAAGAAAAAACCAAAAACCACAATTGTCTTTTGTAATATACTCCTAGTACATAAGCTACCATCTTAATTTGTAATACTATATAACCTTCTTCCATTATCCTTATTAACTTGTAGGTGTATTATCTTTTCAAGTTAATAAAATTTCTTTTTCTTATAAAAATAAATCTGAGCCACAAATTCTTCTTGAACTTAACTAGCTGTCATAGTCATCTTGAAGTCATGCTTTGTCACAAGCTTACGTTTCCCCCATTCTAATACTACAGTACTTCCTTTTGTGTTCCTTAACAAAAAAAAAAAAAAAAAAAACTACTTTCCGTATTTCTCTCCGAAGTCAGAGTAATTGCTTATAAAGCACCGCTACGTGATGCATCACGTGTTCGCTCCACTACGTATTGTAATGACAGCCTCACACTTGATAGTGGAATCTATATCAATGTATTGTGGAGAAGGCCGGTGGAATACCACGTGATTACCAATTACTCCTAAATTTCCACTACCTAAGTTAAGTACTTATTTTTAAATTAAAAGTGATGTATTTTATATGAATGATTTGTCTCGTAAAATAAAAAAAGTACTTAAACAATAAAAACCTTAACAGAACGGAGCCTTAATCCATCTGATCTCTCTCTCTCTCCCACTTTTTCCTTCACTCACAAGGAGAATTTTTTCAGTGCTGGGTGGGCACGGGCCACGTGGTGCCGAGCACCATCTCGGCCGTCTAAACGTGTATTGGACGGCCCATATCTGTTTGGCTAATTTTTAATTATAAAATTACCAAAATACCCCTCAAATCCAAACAGATTTAGACCGTCCAAAGCACGTTTGAATGGCCAAAATGTATGTTCGGCACCACGTGGCCCGTGCCCACGCCACACTGAAAAACTTCTCACTCTCAAGAGATTCGAGGGAAAGGCTATACTCCAAATAGGGCCGACTGATTGGGGCCTGCCCGACCATCCCACGATAGGAAAAACTGCCCTAATTTAATCATCACGGACCCACCTTCCCTTTGCTCGTAAGCCTAATATCATCATAACCTAAGACTTTCTTTGGATTATAGTACTATAGAAACATAGCATATATACGTACAGACGTATATGAAATTATACTCTGATATTTTCATTATTTTAATTCTATACGAAAAGTCGTACTAGTATTATTTTTTCGATAAAATACAAACTATACATGTAAACAAGATTTCGACTTTTTCACACAAATTTAAAAATTAATTGAGACGGAAGAAGTAATGAGTAGTATGACAGATATTACGGAAAAAAATATCCATACATGGTACGTACATAAATATATGTATTTTATCATACGAATAGTTAAACATTGATAGAGATGCATGGAAGAAATAAGGAGTAGTATGACGTATATAACGAATAAGTCCATCCGAACCCTGTCAAATATCATGATAACGTAAACTTACTCTTTCCGAAAAAGTCGAACCAATTTTTGAGCGGAAAAATAAAACACTTAGATGTATGAATTTTTCCAAGTTTTTCAAGCTTAATATAGACGAAGGGAGTAACGAATAGAAATATGAAAAAAAAATGCCCGAACATAAATCCAGCAAAATCCACACATTGCGACGACTCCAAACAACTTGTTTTTGGATCTACGTCGAAGTCCAGCCAGAGTAACATAATTCTTGAGTAGGGCCATCTGTTCTCATTCTCAATATCACTCTCGCAAATTTTAGTAGTTTTTTGGAAGACGCTTTTACGTTTGCGATCCCGCTTTCGCTAGAGCGTTGTGTGAATAAGATCCGAAAATCGTTGTCGCAATCATTACCTCCTTGTATAATATAGTAGTACCTATCGCTAGTAGTAGGAATGTAAATAAAAAAAGGTGACGGATCCAAAAGGCACGGCGTGGTATCAGCACTATTTATAACCCATTTCATGCACGTCTCACTCACGTTGCTTTCCCTCTCAATCAAACCCTAATTTGAAAAGGTCAATATTAGGGTTTTCTTTAAAGGAAAAAAATTATTCTGACTGATTATAATGTAACCTGGCCAAAGCATCTTTAATTCCAATATTGGGGCTAGTTTTTTTATATTGTTTAGTCTATTGTGCATGCATTAATTCCATTCCCCCATTAAAAGAATTTTTTTTAAACAATTATCGATCTGCCGTCGTGCTTTTTTGAATTATTCGCTTCTTTTCAACGACTCGGAATGATTCTGTTGTAGATTTCTCCCTCATGCAATACTTTTTCTCTAACGTTAAAAAAATAACTTTTTACTATTTCTACAATAAAACTTTTTAATCCTATTGGTTGGTTGTGGAATATGATGATTGGGGGGGTCTATCTAATTCCCTCAAAGTGCACCACTTAGGGTTTTTGATGGACCCTTTAAAACCAGAATTTATGGGAAAAGAATGTGAGCAAAAGGGCCTACAATAATAGCTGCCGTAAAACATGCGAAAGCATGACGAAAGAAAGAAGAAAAAGGGGTAATTAATGCATGGAACCACACTACCATGAGGTGTAGAGAACGACACCGTCCACGTGGAATAATTATTTCAATAGTCCGGTAGCACCGTTACGTGATACTCTAGAATCAAAATCACACATTTTGATAGTGTCCAATTTAGGGTCGCAAAAGAACCGAAATAGCTCACGAGCTCGGCTAGCTAGGCTCATTCGAGAAAAGCTCAGCTCGATTAAAGAAGCTTATTTAGTAAAATAACTAAACTCGGCTAGTTAAGACTTAAGCCGAGCTTAACCTCAAGTTTTTAGCTCGTTTAGTAAACGAGCTGAGCTCGAACTCGACAAAACTCGGCCCAGCTCGTTTCGGCTCGACTCGTTTGCTGCCCTAGGATCCATACAATTAGTCGTGAGTCCTATAAAAATGCGTGGCGTTAGTAAAATCTATAGAGCACCACGTGACTGTGCTCTGGCTCGGATTATTGAGTAATCAGACCTCCTTTTGTGATTTTCATGGACCTGTGATAATGATTTCTACGTGTTGAGATGGGAAACTATTTTCCATATGCTAATCAGTGTAAACGAGGCCAATTCATGTTCACATCAAATTAAAGTCAATGCACTCCATAGTACATATAAAAAGCAGGAAACTTTATCTCAGCCGTTAATCTGCACGTTCATGTATAGACACATTCCCCTTAATAAGCCGGCTAATTAAATACGTGTGTCTATTTTACGTAATTAGGTATATGGCGATGAGAAATTACTATTAACTATCAACACAAATAAGCGGGCTAAATACGTGCGTCTATTTTAATTATTTACGATGAGGTTTGAAAACAAAATTTATCGTTTGCACCGATACTATATTATATGGTTAACTATCAACTCATATAAAAGTTAAAGTTGTTAATGTGTCCTTTACCGTGTAATCGAACTTTATACGCTGAGCGGACAAACACATTATTTGGATATTATCGGGGTGCGAGATTCAACGACCAAATCTAGTGCCTACACTTTTACGTATCATATTTTAGGGTAAACTATCAACTCATCTAAAATCTGAAGTCATTGACATGTCTTTTTTGTGTAGTTCAACTTTCTTTAATAAAGAGGCTTAACAGGTATATGCACTTTTATTAGAGATTAAAATTCTTTCCGTCGACGTGGAAATGTGGGTTTTCCACCACCACCTTTTTGGGTCATATTACGTGTTTATTCCTGATTTGAACCGTTACTCTTGTAGGCCCATAGAACAGTAAATATCCACGTCAAAAAAAAAAAAAAAACTTGATCCAGCATTGATAGGTATATCAAAAACTGAAGTTTGTTTTGTAAAATTAACAGTTTATCTTTATAATTATCGATAGAATCAAAATGTCCAAGTTATAAATCAAATTTCAAATATTAATATACTTATCGATGTCTGATCAAGTTAATTTTATGCATGAAATTATTACTTTTTGGGTCCTACAATATAAGTGGTTTAGATTACAACTATAAACGCTCGGTGCGGGTCCACAATGACCGGTGGTGGAAAAGTCTGATTTTCCACCAACGGTAGATAGAATTTATTTTCCTTTTATTGTTATATGAGGTTTAAAAGACATAATCTATCTTCTACTCTTATAATATACTATTAGATATATAGTTAACTGCAACCTTATCTAAACCTTATTAACGAGCTGAATAGGTTTATTATTTGTATTCTCAACAACTCCGAAGACGTCTTTTTGGGGCTAAATTCCGTCCCTAGCAAGTGTTATTGCCGTCCTAACATAAAATAAAATAAAATGAGAAACATTCTAGGGCACCAATCATACATGCAGAGAAAGAGTCCAGAAATTACGCTAGTAAAGATCACTTTTTAATTACTTATTTAAATCTTGTTTCATTGAATTATTTTTTTAGTGATCGTTTTCATTAATTAACTTATATACAAAGCTAATCATTGGCTACTTGGTTGCATGCTCTTATAACCCGAAAGTGACAGCTGTCAACACGGCATCGCGTGATTGGTTTGGGATTTGAGTAATTCTATTTATTTATATATTTTCTAAGTATGTGCCAATGGTTGACCTAATTAATCTAATCCTCGTGTAATCCTATTTCACCAAAGAATTATTAAGGAGAATGTTGTCTGTCACGTAGCATACTAAATAGGAATAATATCCTCTGGAGCATATCTGTGTAAGCATATTTCAAGGGTGTGTGTGTGTGTGTGTGTGTTTGTATGAGAGAGAGAGAGAGAGAGAGAGAGAGAGAGAGAGAGAGAGTATTATCTTAAACTCAATATTACCTTACTTCACGGCATGAAGTGCAAGGAAACAAGGACATGCATCCAAATAATGGTATTAAGGGTTGACCTAAACACTAATTATGTGAGATTTATAAATAAAATTAAAGAAACAACTTGGAGTGTTGTGTGTGGCGTATATATATACATCCTAGATATATTATTACGATATAAGGAGTATAATTAATTATCTTATGAGACTTATAATAAGTCATGGTGGTTATAATAATATCTACAACTACAACGTATGATTGTACTTGTACGTCATAGAATGGAATTTTATTGGTTTAATTAAAAAGTTCAACTTATGAATTGGCTACGTTTGAGTGCGGCATGTAACATCCTATATCTAGAAAGGATATTTTACGAATACGTGGAACTATAACGTGTGATTGAAATTATAATTATAATTTTTATATTTCTTTCGATAGTTCAACTCATGATGCGTCACAGTTGTCGAACGGGGCTGCTGGCTTATTCCAATTACAATAATTCACTTTTTATATTTTGGGTCAAAATTGTTGGGTTATTATCACCTAACAATTAAGAGGATTGAATTAGCATACATATACATATATATATATATATATATATATATATACATGCTTCACGTTTTATAGTAATTTAGAGTAAGTATTATAATTACAACTACAACGTATGATTGTGATATAGTCGTATTATTCCATTTATCCTTCACTTCTATATTGTAGGTTAAAACGTACATTAGCTTTTATCCCCCTAGCTAGGAAGAGAATTGAATTAGCGTACACTTCTCATTCTACAAATTAGACTACGTATTAAGTAGATTATAAATCATTAAGCTATTAGAGATCGAGAAGCGTAACTTTGGTATTTCTATTTCTTAGGCATCTCTCGTATGTCGTCAGACCCTCCTCCATAAGCCGGCAAAAAACACGTACGTACAATATTTTAAAATTACCAAGTAAGCGATAAAGTTCGACCAGAAGATCTAGTACTTGATTTGATACAATATCAGAAAGACGGCTTTGTGGTGTTTTGGATTTTCTTTTTCTTTTTCTTTTAAGCAAAAAAAGTATGGTGTTAAGAAATACTGTATACATCTACTACCAAAGAATCTCTATCCGTCTTTCTTTGCTCGTACCTCTCTACCCTAACTACTTATAAAGCCGTCCAAGGTACTCCGAGTTCTCATTTTCTTTCATCTATCCGTCTTCCTTTTTCTCGTAACTCTTCGCTGGCTAATCTCGTAGTAAGGCCTTTTGAGCTACCCGAGTTCTTGTTTTCGATCTGTCGCGCGTCCTTCTGGCTTGGATTACTACTAAGGGAGACTCGGGCTTTGCGAGATTTGAAGAGATGTTTGGAAGGGATTCACAGGCAAAATTCGTAATATGTTGCTTCTCTTTTCTGTTTTTGGCTGTAATTCCAACTTTTGGTCGGATGTTTTCGTCGTCTGTTTTGCGCATGATTGGCTTGAGTATAAGTGCCAACCTAGTTCAGATGTATACTTAAGTTGCGATGCAATGCCATCGATGTACCCTCAACTAGTTTCTAATTATAAAATCTCTTCCTTGCCAATTAAAAAAAAAACACTCCGAAGACATGCAATACTAGCGAAGGATTAAGTCTTTGGTTCACTATTTTATTTGTTAATGACAGAACTGATCGGAATTATTTATTTATTTTTTCATAGA
This sequence comes from Rhododendron mucronatum var. ripense, assembly GCA_019656295.1. Lineage (NCBI taxonomy): Eukaryota > Viridiplantae > Streptophyta > Magnoliopsida > Ericales > Ericaceae > Rhododendron > Rhododendron mucronatum. Next base: position 1,006,622 of record BPLT01000039.1, on the reverse strand, counting down.
ACGATTGCACTTTGAAAATTCTTGAACTACATCATCAAATACTATTAATTTGTTCTGTCGCCGTTAGGACTTGGTAGTATATTCTAAGACAAATAAAATAGAACAAATAAAATAGTTTTTTTTTTTTTTATTGGCAACAAATAAAATAGTTGCATCATGCAGCATGCATTCCAGCAAAATTTGTATAGATATATATATTTTCCAACAGCTCTTTTAAAAAAAGGACAAATATACTATTAAGAAACAGGAGAAAAAAGAACATTCTATCTCCCAAATAAATTTCAAGGTTACGTAAAATTCAGCAAAATTTTACACTAGCATACTTCTCCACGGGCTGGTTCAGTACGTAACGTCAAAGGTTATCTGTTCTCACATATCCGCGTCTCTTTCTATTAGATTGTTAACCACCAACTCATCTAAAAACTTAAACTTTAGAGAAATGGACAACTTTATTATTTATATTCTCAACACTTTCAAACGAGTCATGATCGTGTGATTGTCAATGCATAGGAACATAGATGACGAAAGGGCCAAGGTTAAAACTACTCAGCAAGATGATTGATTCTTAGGTGTTTTTTCAGGTGTATATTTGGTTCGGTTGAAGTTTGGGGTGTTTCCTTCTGGGTTTTTTTTTTTCTCTTGGTTGGATTCTTGCCAGCCTCGGGTTGCTAGCGGCATGTGATTGCCAGAGTGAGGACGTGCCTTCTTGTGGTTTGTCCTTCCTCTAGTTTGATGTCTTATTCTTGGATTCCTTTAATCTTTGTAATTCGTTTTCAAAGATTAATAAAATCTTTTTTGCCGTTTAAAAAAAAAGAAATAAAGATGAAGATAATAGGGGATGATGAGCGGCTGCATACTATTTGATTATGGAGCCCTAAAGAATTCCCGATCCATAGGTTGAAAAACAAAATAAGGCAGATCAACTCCAGCAAATATGGGCGATGAACTTTTACACTCCTCTCATTATAAGTCTTTAGTTTCTTTTCTTCTCTTTTTTTTTTTCTTCAGAAAATAATCCCTAGCTAGCTGCATGCATGGAGACAGCGGCACGACACGAATACATACGCGATCCTTATACCCGATTCCTAGAGGAAAAATTTAGTACTTTTTAAGGAAGTATAACTCGAGATTAATCCTAGGTTAATCGCGTTATTGTTTTCCGTCATCCAAAATTCTCCATTGGATAATCAAACCATTTTTTTTTTATCGGCAAAAGAAAATAGTTTAAAATACTTAAAATTCCACATTGTAACCAAGTTACACCAGGCAATATTATTTTCCTGTCCATATCATACAAAGTAGAACTATTTTCTTAGATGAGAAGATTTGGTGTGTTACGTCTAAATCCACAATCTTTCTTCACGCTGTTGATTGCTGGATTGAGACCCTAACACACCCACCGGATTCCGAAGAATTAAACGAAATGCTTATTTTTACGGCTGTCCAACCTCTAGATTTTTTTTTTGAAAAGGAAAAAATTTATTAAGAAACTCGAAACCTGCCTAGCCAGCCCAAAAAAAAAAAAAAAAACACTCAAGATTTACCAGATACAGTATTTATTCACTGTTGATGAAAGGTCTCTCCATTAATGGTATCCATAGCTTTATAAGTTACTGTTACATTACATATCGAATGATCCATTTCTATTGTGAGAGAACTTTTACTCTTAGTAAAACTGTTCCCTTTACAGATAATATGTGGAGTATATTGCTTACTTGAGACCCAAAATATAGAGGTTACTTGAGACCCAAACTATAGCTCAGTTATCCGTAGGATACTTTTTGGGAACCCTTTTTTCTAATGGATAACGATGTATTCGGCCAGCTTACACGCATGCACCTTCGATTAATCCTAGAGAACCAAATGTTACCCGGGAGAAATCTTGGACTACAAATGTCCCCGCAGGCTCAATTTTTTCGGTTATTTAATTTATTTATTATGTCTGCGACCTTAAAACATTGATGAAAAATTAAACCTTCCACAGAAGCATACTCCGTGTTTGCTTTTTAACTGTTCTGGTCAACTTATATGTTCTTCGACTAATTCTAATTCAGTACTATGAAACTAACGACCGAGCAAACAAACTTCCGGCGACTCCAAAATATTGGTTACTTCACAAATTAATCTTGTAAACAAACGTTGCTTGTCTGCCTTTTAAATTCTAGTTTTTGAAATATTTTGCTTCTGATAATACATATACATATACATATAACATTGTTTTTCAAGGATCATAGACAAATGTTACTTTCATGGATATATTTGAATGGAAGCAAACAGTAAACCCACATATCAACAACAACGAAAGCCCACTACGTTTTCCATTTGTTTTTTTTGGTCTCGAGGGGAATAGGGTGGTACGTAGTTTTCTCAATTACCTCAAATCTAATTACCTAATTAACCTTTTTTTTTTACTTGAATTAACCTTAATCCCATCACTAAGAAGATTATAATAACTAACTTAACGTGCAACTTAGCTGCTGACACCCGATTACTACCCTAATCCCATGAAACCATGGATCCTAGCTTTTTAAGGTAAAAAACTAATAATACAAAAATAGGAAAAATTGCTACCTAGCTAGAAATATACCTCCCACCTAAAACACATGATGGAATCAGAAATGATAAAATTTTACTACGACACCCCATTTTAGTTCCAGTGTTTCTGTCATGCTCCTCTTACCAACCACGTCCATGTTCTTCCGGCCGGCCACTTGATTTAAACTGTTTTCCGAAAAACGATACAGATCGATATCCGATCACGGCGATTTTTTAACGCGGTCGGCGTAAGTCCTGACGAGTTTTTAAAAATCAAAACGTATTAAAAATCATCGAAAGGGGATCGTGTAACCCCATTTTTAAACATAAGCCCCCATCTGCTGGCCAATATATACTGCCTGATATTAGCCAATATTTGGCCACACTCTCGAACACCCCTTTATATCATACCATTGGCCGATATTTGGCTGCATCTCCAATACCCCCTATGTATCACGATATACGGTGACTTAAAACCTTGCCCATAACACGACGGTCCAGTCCCAAAGTAGGCCGGAGATGATCCGAATCCTTATTTTTTCTATTACCTTATTTCGGTTCTCGTTTGTGCATATGTTCTGGCCAAATTAATGTACACATCAACAATGAGAGGTACACATAATATGCAAAAGCAAAGCTAAATATATGAGCATGCTGTGGTGCTACTTAATAAACTACTTCAAAAACCATTAATTTGGAACTTAAATAAACTACTGGTTAAAAAAAAACATACCTCGGATTCGCTATCCAGTTTCAACTTATTAACCAGATACTTCATTAACAATCGAACTGTCATCCTTCCATCCCTTTAAAAAAAACATAAAAAAATGAAACAAACACATTATAGACATAAGCCAAATCCTTTTCTATAATGCAGAAATAGTAGAAAGTAATTCAGCGATATTAAGCTGGTTCGGACACCAGGTAATTAGGAACTAGGATACGTATCTACATCAATAACGCGGACATGTATAAGTTGATATCAAATGATTTCGACCGGAAAAAATCGATGTAGATCGTTACAGGGTTTCGAAAACTTGGATAAAACGTTATGGTATCAAACAGTTTTTCGATCGCTAAATTTATAAAATATCAAACGTCATAGGTTTTTCGCAACTCCTTTTTTCTTAATGGCGGAAAAAAAGATTTCCTTAATCGCAAGCACCACTACGGCATCACAACAAGGAGATTAAATCTCAACTATATTAGCACTGATCCCTCAACAATCACATGCCAACCCGGACCCAGGTAAGAGAAGAACAAATGGTTGACAAGCAGTTTTTCACAAACTCTAAAACATGTATATCTGTCGATATCTAAAACCTTGAAATGCAAGAAAACCCCTTTCGAGAGAGAGAGAGAGAGAGAGAGAGAGAGAGAGAGAGAGAGAGTGAGACTGAGAGAGAGAGATGCGAGAAAACATAGGAACTTACTTGATTCTGAGGTAGCTCTTGGGTATCTGAGGCAGAAAAGGTTCTTTTGATCTGCATTGAGAAACCGAACACAATCCACATGAGATTAACTCTTACGTTAAATAAACATTAAGCAAACCAAAAGGATCGCAGGTTAAATACTTCGCAGGTAAAAAGGGCAAAAGGAAAAATACAAATACAAGATTTTTTAAAATCTTATTTATTTCCTTCTTGATTTTTATTTTAATTTTTTGCTTTTGGGTTTTTTGGGCACTTACTGATTTTGTGAAACTTGAAGCACAAACCATAACCCAGAATGAGGTCTCCGTGGGGGATCAATCACCGAAAAACCCGAACTCGACCCAACACCACCGCCCACATCTACTCCGCCGCCACCGTGGCCTGGAAATGGTCGGCTCAAATACGACCCGCCCGGCATTAAAAAAGTTGAAGTCGAAGCGGTCGCAGACAACGGCATCATGATATTTTGAGGCCTAAATCCCCAGTTAGTATTAATCTTCTGATGATGTGGAAAACCCGAGCCACTATTTCCGCCTGGATACTGCCACACGAACGAGCTCGGGACGTTCGAATGGACCAAATCCCTCAAATTCGGTTGCACGTGATACACGACATCTGCCGCTGCAGCCGACGACGATGTCATCACTTGCTCCAGCCCACCCCTACCACCTGGTAACAGATCGAGCTCAACCAACCCCGTTTCCAACCGGGTTGGTTGAGCTCGATCTTGACTAGACCCGCTAATTGGGCCAATACCCAATTGGAGCCACCCTTGGTCTCTCATCTCCTCATCTTGAACCACAACAACTCCTTTAGAACTAGAACCTTCCTCGTTCACGCTTTCTGTTCTGGACTCGTCTTCTGCCATCGGCCCGATGAATAAACCCGATCCTAAAGTACAACACTCATACCCACCAGCTTCTTCTAATCGGCCCATGAGGCCGACATAGCCGCCGCCGCAACGATTTTGTTCGGAGATACTATGAGGAGGAGGAGGATTAATCATAGTCATACCGAAGTACCCAGATGCCCCAAAAACCTCAGACTGCTACCGCCTTTGGTTGTTTCTAAGCTAGCCATGGATTTGAGAAAGAAGAGTAAAACAGAGTGGTGTTGGAATTTGTGGGGTTAAGTTCTTTTTAGATTGGGAGAAGAGCATGGTTTGGAATTGTGGGATTGGAGGCGAAGGGATGAGAGAGAAGAGGAGAGAGAGAACCCATTTGATTGGGGTGAAGGAGAGAGTGCTGTTTTATTGTGAATATTAGTCAGAAAAAGAGGACAAGAAGAAAGAATAAAACCTTGGAAAATCTTTTCACTTTTCCATTTAATTCTGTCTGTTTGGAAGGTTGTGGGGAGATGAAAATAGTTGGTTGGAGAGAGAGAGAGAGAGAAGGATATAGATATATGGTGGGTCAGTTATATATATAATGAAAAATATTGTGCTCGAACAGTAATATGTTTTTGACTTTGTAAAGACGACACTTATATTCCAGTTTCCCCTGGGTCATCAATTTCTTGTTTTTCTTTTGAGGCAAAAAGAAGGTAATTAAAGAGTAAATTCTGAAATGCACCACCGTAGTTTGGTCTCGTTGTCGAATTAGTCCACTAAGAATCTAAGATTTATTTGTACAACCCTTTTGAGTTTTAATTATACAGGGTTCAAACAAATCAAGCCAAGCCGAGCTCCGTCATATATGAGCTCAACTTGGTTACTATACAACCTTAAACTTGAGCTCTAGCTCAACTTCTTTACAAATGAGCCAAGCCCTTAACGAGCCAAATCTAGTTCATTTATTAACTGAGTCTCTATAAACGAGCCGAGCTTATACAAATTAGTCGAGATTTAAAGTCTTAACTAAAGAGCCCAAATTGGGCCCGGGCCAAACAATGTATAGGCCGCATTATACCTTTTACTCAATGGAAAATCATAACCCAGGGTCCTTTTACCCATAATGGGATTTACTTTGGTAAATATTTTTGTCACTCTCTTTTTTGTTAACGTCACTCCATTGCAAGTGTATTTTTTGTGCAAAAATACATTTGCAGTGGAGTGGCGTTAACAAAAAAGGGGAGTGACAAAATTAGTAGCCTTTTTTTTGGGACCTATTCTAGGAATATAGTTCAAAAGGGTGTGTGTATATATATGCGCATATATTTGTATGTCCGTATATACAAATAATTAGAACCCCAATGGGTTGGCCTAGTGATCATGAAAGCCTCGCCGGACATAGAGGTTTTACTCCTCCTAAGGTCTCAGGTTCGAAGCTTCGCAAGTGCTATCAACTCCGTCGGAGCTAGCCCATACAAAGATTTGTTGGTGGGCTTAGTCTCTGAGAATTAATTGAGATGCGCGTGAAATTGTAAGTTGGCCTAGACTAAGTTATAAAAAATTATACATATAACTACCTCTTATTTTTTTTCTTTGTTTGGTTCATGTCGAATCATGTTAGGTAGATGAAAACCTATTGAAAAGTTCTAGTCCATGCATGGATTTTCCTGCTTTTGATAATTACCGGATCAAAAATGGTCTGCACAAATGAATAATTTGGATGACAATATCTCACTTTTAACAAAATACAGGCCTCTCAATTGATTAGGATCCATCATTAGGCACGAATCAAAGCAATATTGTTGATAATTATCCTTATAATTATGTGCAAAATCAGTTAGTTTCAACTAATTATTGAAAGATAGTTTTTGTCTCTTTATGAACAAGCTTATGTCCTACACTTTTAGGCAAAGAAGGAGCACTCATAGCCTTGTAGGGGCTTCGGCTTTTAGACGCCATTAATTCATAAAGGCAATGCCAATACTAATGGCATAATATATATATATATATATATATATATATATATATATATATATATATATATATAATGATAATAATACCTATGTCTATGTATCGAATAAAAAATGTGCTGATTATATTACAAGCCTGTAATAATAATATATGATATTACCATTTGTAGCTAAAAATATTGTAAATTTTGGTAATGCATGATGGTGTTCCCCTTCAACCTGCGATTTAAAAATCCCACGGTTGGCCCGCAATCAAGGCTTGAGACTTAATGATTTGCTTCTTCCTAAGGTTTGAGTTACGAAGTCTCTCTCGGGTACGTGCAATAAAGTCCTCTGGAGCTGGTCTAGATTGTCTTTAATAGAGACTCTGCAAGAGAGCAGTGAGATTACTACTTAGGTTTAATCGAAGTGCGCATAAACTGACCCGAGAACCTGCGAATTGAAACGAAGGGATGTGGCCTTGTAGGACATTAATTTGTTTTCTAATTACCATGTGCCTCCCACCCTCCCTCCAAAACTGTACTGGATCCGAATTGTCAAATGGCAAAGCGTTTAGATAATTAGAGGACACTAATAATAGCTTTCTGAGTTGGATTTCCCATAATTAAACATATATTTTATCAGTTCATTCAAACTGCATGCCAAATGCCAGATGATTTTTAAATGCAGCCATCCAAGCTTTATGAGGGTTCTTTTTTCCTTACGCCATCAAGTACTGCTCCCAAATTTCAACAAGGGACCTGTCAAGCGCTAGCATTGCATTAAGTAAGAGGCGTTTAATTTTTCGAACACAGACGTAAATACGACTTTCTATTAGCGAAAAAACTCATGGGATTAGTGGAGATTTCGTCGATCGTTGGCTTTTATGTTTCGAGATTAATTGATGTGCACATAAACTGATTCGAACAATCAAGTATATATTATTAAAAAAAAATGTTCAAACTTCGAAGGGGGTGAAGGGTGATATTATTGAAATTAGGAGCAATGGCTGCTCTTGGCTACCCCTCACCCTGAAAAGCTGATGCTTTTCTTTCCAACCCATCAAACATGGTCTCTCTCTCTCTCTCTCTCTCTCGTGACATAATGTTAAAGTACGCTCTTGTATGGAATGAAATAAATGGACTTTTAAAGGGGTCAACCAGGCATTTCTCAAAATTGAAAAACCTTCAAGGTATATATGCCGTTTGGTAACGACGAAAAACAATGTTTGTTATTTACCCCACAAAAAATAAAAAAAAACTTCTTTTTAAACAAATAGAAACAAGATGTACTTATGTACAGGACTGCTATATATAACTCCATCCCAATTCCCAAGTGTTCGTTTTTGTTAGATTTTTTGGAGGGTTCCAACCTAAAATCAATTGACAATAAGTAGAGTAGCCTCTACATTTTATTAACCAAGCTTGGGTGGCTTAAATGAGCGATGTGGAATAAGTCTAACACTCACCCTCACGTGCAGCCCGGATGCACGTGGAGGTACGAATTGAGGAAACCAAGAGATTTGACTCGGGCTTCCCCTCACGTGCAGCCCGGATGCACGTGGAGGTATGAATTGATGAGTTGACTCGGGCGACGCATACTTGACCACATGATGTGAGGTCACCTAAGACCTAACTTTGATACCATGTTGAAACTTTATATCTATCTCAAAACCAATTGGCTATAAGTGGAGTAGCCTCTAGATTTTATTAACTAAGTTTGAGTGGCTTAGATGAGCGATGTGGGATAAGTCTAACAGTCCTACACTTACAATTCAAAGTTTTTGTTAAAAAAATTTAAAATTGTCACAAATTAAAAGAACTCATTGATATTTACTACTAATTTGTCAAAAAAAATTCCAAAAACTAGATTGATCCGATATCAAAGACATTATGATAAAACTTTTGTTTCCAAAAACTAGATGGTCGGTATGATTTGCAAAACAAACTGTAAGACAAAATTTATTTCAACCATATAGTTAATCAAAGTCCAATTAGTGCCATTTTTTGTACAGATGAAGTCCTTAAGACCTTTATAAAATGACCAGTTCTGATCAAGATGTTAAAATCTCAAATGGGCTCAACTGAGATGCACTACAACCCTGTAGGTGCAGTTGGCACTCTATATGAGCCTGAGACCATGCCCATAAGAGTTAAGTCAAAATCCGGTGATGTGGCATGTATCAAGTGTGTGTTGTCAGGGGTGACCATGCACGGTGTGGCTGTGGGGTCATTTGGTAATTTTCCCTTCTCCATTTGACTAAGGGTCATCATTTAGCTCGAAGGCCTGTGACCCGTCTGAAGCCCGTCCGGCCCGAGCCCGTCTAACGTGCGGACTAGCCCAGCCCGAAGTTTTCATGGGGCGGGCTTGGGCCTATAAATTTTTACTCAGCCCGCCCGTGAGCCCGCCTACGATACCCGTCTGATAGCCCAAAAATTAGTGGCCTTGGGAGCATACTCATTCCTTCTTTATGCTGTTGAAGACTAAGCATATGCAACTTTACTGCATGTCATTCCCATCCAAATGTTTCAAGGCAAAAAAAAGAAGAAGAATGTTTGAATGTTTTTTATTTATTATTTAATCATTGTCATTTTCTACTTGGGAACAACAATTTAGGGGTGTAGTATTTATCAAAAAAAAAATAAAAATAGGGGTGTAGTTTTTTCATGCAAACTTTTTAAGTTTCCTTTTTTCCACATTTCTTTTCAAAATTTGTGCTCCCCGAACTTTGGCCTGCTAGCCCGTCCACGGGCTTGGGCTTCAACTAAAAAAACATAGCCCGACCCGCAAAAAGAAAAAAACCCACTCAGCTTAGCTCGCGAACGGACTTGGATAGTGATTTGGTGGGCTGGCCTAATCCGACCCGGCCCGATAATAACCCTTACATTCAACAATAAAAGAAAAGGACCAAATATTAAAGAAGTACTATATGTGTGATGAGAGGTTCTTAAAAAGGGGGAGGCAAGAGAAGAGAGGCGTGGCCATTGGTGACAGTGCATGGGCATGAAATGGCTTTAAGGCTTGGAATAAAAGCATGAAAGCTACATGTATGGAGCTTGATGATGGAGATATATTTCTACCCAAATGATTCTTCCTCAAGATTTCAACTAGTGGAGCACCCCCACATCTCTCTCTCTCTCTCTCTCTCTCTCTCTCTCTCTCTCTCTCTCTCTCTCTCTCTCTCCTTCGAGTGAAAGTTAGGCTCATAAACGAACCACACGAGTTGGGGAAGGGGGTTTCCTGTAGTACGGTATCTGGGTTGTTCGTTCGGCAATTAATAGTTTGAATTTAATCTTGGTTCTTGCCGATTTGAAATGTTCATTGTCGAGATGAAATTCGGACAATTAATTACTGAGATAGCCAGATGGCTTGAATACTGTACTACAGCCCTATAGTACGTACAGCTTTGCACTGCCCTGTAGTGCGGCCCTGCACTACAGGACCTCGTGACCCACGAGTTGAGCATTGAAATGATCAAACTCGGTTTAAGAATTTATTGAGTTTAAAAAATATGGTCAAGGTTTGGTTATATATCAAGCGGGCTGATGCGCACCACGCTTCAGTTGAACCAATCGCAAGCCGATCTCGGCTTGAATTTCAATAGTCAACTGGTTTTCGCTAAATAGTATTTTAGTTGGTGTATGTAAAAATAATGATTTAAAAATTCCGTGAGAACATGGACTTTTAGTCCATATAATTTAGCGAAAACACCGCTAAGCTTGGTAGAAAATTTTAATGATTTTTAAAACATGTTCAAGTTTGATTCATTTATGTAACAATCTGTTCTTAAATTACTAACTTTTAAAGAAACATAAGCTAAATTTCGAGTAGTATGATTTTCGTTCATTAATTAGTAGTCTAATCGGAAGCAATTTAGTGGTGCTTAATTAGTGATGCGTGACAAAAGCTTAAAGAATTATCGAAATAGAATATTAATCAACGAATAACACCGTCAATTAAATGGAATGAAGGCCCATTTCCCTTGACTTGCGGTTGGAATTGGACTGACATCTAAAAAGAGAAAAAAAAAAGAAAAAAGAAAGCCATGGTGAGATAAAGCGCGCAAAGCTACGAATCTCAAGATAAGATCCCGTTCCAGAAACCTTCTTAAAAAATAATTAGTTTATTTCATATTTTGAAACTCTAAAATAAAGTAAATGAAAAATAATTTTTAAAATTTTTTTTGGTTTGTATAAAAGATCTCATTGAGATCTTTCAAACAAGATTTATATTGCATATTTTTAGATTTTAATAAACCCATAATTTTTGAGTTTGAAATTGACTTCTTAAAAAATAAGGACTTTTTTTTGGCTCCGGAGCGGAGCCTAAGTCATTTTTCTCTCACACACACACACACACATATATATATTACGTAATTAAAAATTGAGTTAGTGAAAAAAACTTATCTAAAGTCCTTATAAAAACCTTTTTTTGTTTTGATCAGAAGATAATCAATCTTTCAAATCTAGCGGAAAAATATAAGTTAGGGAATTGATACCAAGAGTTGATTTATTGGTAATACAGTAAAATAAATAAATTTTTACTAGAAAAGACCATTTTTAGGCCATAAATGAAAATTTTAATACTTTTCTGTCATAAAATTTGAAAACTGAGAGCTTTTTATTATTTATTACATTGTTAAAAACATGAAATTTCTAATATATAACATTTTTTGCTAATTCTATCACATGTTTGGTTGAATAGTTGTTCGTTGGGTGTCGGTGAAATGAATATTGACACCACACGGAGTTTGTAATCATTTCTCATACATGAAGGTGTATTTGTCATAGAAGCAAACCTCGGGGGGTGTCAGTGAAATTTAACCCCTAATTGTTCCAAGGGTTTTCATTTATGTTCCTCCATCATCTCACGATTCGAACTTTTTTTTTTAACAACAAAATTGTGGGAAGGGACGACCAGCGTTTCAATCTCCTTGGACGTAACCATAGGGGTTTCCGATCAATTATGTAATATTTGATTTGAGCTATAGCTACTACTCGAAAAAACGAGTCTGTCGTCACTATTTGATTGTTATCCACATTTTCCCGCCCTCTCATACACTATTCAACACTCAAATAGTGTATGAGATTTTTTATTTTCCTTGTTCATAAAATAAGAGTTGGGTCCCCTGATTTTACCTTTTTCTATAATAAAGATATAAAATCCAACAAACAACAAGAAGCCAAGAGCAAAACCCCACAATATGACATGAAAAATTATTTTCCCTTTTCGAAAGGGAGCTAGGGGGCCAAACATGAAAGCATGTAGCTCAGCAGAGTGTACACGTAATGATAGTGCATGGGAATGCTTTAATGAAGGGATCGAGAGAATATATCAGACTTCATTCTTTTGTTTTATTCTGAGTAAAGTAAAGATCGAGATGGGAAGGGACAAGTAGCGTAACTTCTCCTACAAACGCGATCAATCGGGTTTTCACCCATTATAGAATGTTTACGTGTGATTATCTGTCCCGATTAAGATCATTGCACAAGATGCATGCTCTTAGGAGTTGATCGACGATGTCGTGATCCATTTTTAAAACACTAATGTGTGACCATCGGTCCCAATAGAGGTCGTTACACAGGACATTTACGAAGTGTTCAATCGGGTTTTCACCCATTTTGGAATGTAGATGTGGGACCATCTGTCCTAATTGAGGTCGTTACAAAGACACTCTTACGATCGAGTTGACTAAAGCCCCGTTGTAGAACACATTTTTAAAAATTAAGTACTTATTTTACATTTTTAAATTCAAAAATAATATAAATAAAACAAAAAATTATTTTTTTTACCGTATAAAAGATCTTGATAAGATCTATCAAACAAGATTCAATTTACTAGAAAAATTATATGGGTAGATATATTATTTATGAGTTTGATATTGCTTTTTAAAAAAATAAGTACTTAAAATGAGTTCCGGGAGAATAACCCATCACCATAGCCCACTGGGAGCAATGGCCCTCGTTCACGTATAAAGAGTTTGTTACTAAAGAGGGGCCAACGAAATTATAGCTTTCTCAACGTGCATGTTTCCATTACAGAAAAGGTGGAGCATTTTCTCATTCTCAAAATAAGAAAAAGGGGAGGGTTTTTTTTTTTAAAAAAAAAAAAAGAAGAGAGAGTTTGGGTGTGTTTAATCTCGTCATCATGACATCATCAATGCATCAAGATTAGGCCTCCATAAATATGAACCAAATTCGTATAAAAAACACTGAAGTCTGTCTCCATGTATTTGGAAGCGCTGTGGTTCAAAACTATGGTGGGCATGAGAGAGAGAGAGAGAGAGAGAGAGAGAGAGGATAGTGTACTAGTTACAAGATTGGCGTGTGCATGTGGAGTAATGAGTAGTTTTCATGTCAGTCCATGCATGTGACTGTGGAGGCATGGATGGATTTCACAAGTGGACTTCAAGACCAACCTGCTCCCATGTTGAAAAAAACCTTTGAGAGGAGAGAGAGAGAGTGAGAGAGAGAGAGAGAGAGAGAGAGAGAGAGAGAGAGAGAGTGGATTGGCGTGTGAAGGAGGTTGTCAGTTGTTTTTTTGGAAGGTTATAGAGTAGAGTACCTCATGCTCGAGGCTTTGAATGCCTATGTGAGAGAGTGAGTGTGTTTTTGGGCGATACTGTACTACTTGCCCTCAGAGTTTGAGCTCCTACCTTGTTGAACAAATCGGCCCATTTGTCTTGTTTTTTCTTTCATATTTTGGTTACCTATGCCAAAAAAAGGTAAAATATTTCCATGTAAGGCTTTATTCCGTTAAGGTTATTATTTTTAAGTATTTATTTTTTGCTTTATGAGATAAGTCATTTTTTCACGATATATTGTCTTTAATTCAAAAAATAATTACTTTTCTTATTTGAAAAATAAGTACTCCACTTATTTTAGTTAGTGGAAGGATGTGCATTATGTTTGAAACATTTTTTAAAGGGTCTTTGTTAAAAATCAACTAAATCAGATATCGATCAAAACTTGACCAATTTATTTACTTTTTAGGGCAAATTTCACTGACCTCCCCTGAGGTTTCTGACACGAACAGAAACCTCCCCTGAGGTTTTTGAAATAACACTGCCCTCCCCTCCTTTACCTGAAAATACCAAGTGACCCCCCTCTCCGTTAATTGCCGTTAGAAAATGGATGGAAAATATTATTTTTCTCTCCACCCACTACTAAAACTAAACTAAACTCCCAACCAAACAAAATCGATGTCATTGTACTATATTTTTTACAATACCTATACCACTCTCACCAGACTCTTTACCCCTCATATTTATAAAATATAAAATACAAAAATCACTACACTTTGTACCCGTTTAACTTTGAGATTTTGTCCTTATTTAAAATGTTTCACATTTGTTAATTTTCTATCAAACTTTTTTGAATTATTGGTTCGTCTTGATAAGAGGAATTGAAAAGGTAAAAAATTAAGACTTTTACCAAATATTTGGAGAAATTCAATATTTTGGATAAAACTAAGAATTTTATATTCTTTTGATTCCTCTCGTTGAGACAAACCAATGATTCACAAAACTTAACACAAAACTAGCAAATACGAAAAAAATTCAAATATGGATAAAAATAAAAAAGCCTAAAAATCACACAAACAAGTTCGCATGAAAAAAATTCGAATATGAACAAAAACTAAAAAGCCTAAAAATTTCTCAAACAAATCTCGTAAAAACCAAAAAGCAAACTATTGGCAATGGAGGGTATGAGCTTGTTGATGGGATTTTTAGGCTTTTTGATTTTTACGGGGTTTGTTTGTGAGATTTTTTAGGCTTTTTGATTTTTGTTCATATTTGAATTTTTTCGTATTTGCAAATTTTGCGTTAAATTTTTGTGGATTATTGGTTTATCTCAATAAGAGAAATTAAAAGAGTAAAAATTTTTTATTTTTAACCAAAATATTGAATTTCTCAAAATATTTGGTAAAAGTCTTAACTTTTTACTTTTTCAATTCCTCTTATCGAGACAAACCAATAATTCAAAACAGTTTGATAGAAAATTAGCAAATGTGAAACCTTTTAAATAAGGACAAAATCTCAAAGTTAAACGGGTACAAAGTGTAGTGATTTTTGTATTTTATATTTTATAAATAAGAGGGGTAAAGAGTCTGGTGAGAGTAGTATAGGTATTGTAAAAAATATAGTACAATGACATCGATTTTGTTTGGTTGGGAGTTTAGTTTAGTTTTAGTAGTGAGTGGAGAGAAAAATAATCTTTTCCATCCATTTTCTAACGGCAATTAACGGAGAGGGGGGTCACTTGGCATTGTCAGGTAAAGGAGGGGAGGGCAGTGTCATTTCAGAAACCTCAGGGGAGGTCAGTGAAATTTGCCCTACTTTTTAGTGTTTGAATTCGAAAAGACTGAACATGGAATGAATTGAACTAGCTCTTACCGATTCTGTTTAAACATTTTTTACAAAAATCTAAAAAATAAGGGGCTAGTTTAGTATATCCAATCTCCATTGTCACAAAAGAGATAGGATTAAATAAATTCATAGGATACTAACTACTTCCTTCATCTCTTTTTAAGTGTTCACCTTTATAACTCTAACTTATTAAGATCATCATTACATCTTTTACTTACACTTTTTCTACTTACTTACATGGAAACGTTATCATTATATTTTTATTCACTAACTTTTCAAAATAGAATTCACCTTTAAGGATAAAATGAAAAATGCACCAATTTTTATCTACTAACTTTACAAAAAGACACTTATTAAAAGTCAACTCAAAATGAAATACTGAACTCTAAAAAATGGATAAATAGAATACATTTTGACAATGATTGTGGATGTTGGATACTAAAAGACCCCATTCAGATAAGCATTTTTTCTTTTAACATTTTTGTCCTTATTCAAAATTTTTTTTTGCATTTATTAGTTTTGCGCTAAACTTTTGTGACTTATTGGTTCGTTTGACGAGACGAATTGGAAAAGTAAATTTTTTTTTTTTACTTTTACCCAAATATTTTGGAAAATAACTTTTTTTTACTTAAAAGTGGTTGTTTCCAAAAATATTTGGGTAAAAGTAAAAAAAAATAACTTTTTTGATTCGTCTCATCAAGACGAATCAATAAATTACAAAAATTTGAAGCAAAAGTAACAAACACACAAAATTTTTGAGTAAGGACAAAAAGGAAAAAAGTCCTAAAAGTAGAAAAAGTTCTTAACTTGCATTGTCGTTTTTTTATTTATTTTTATCCGCAACTTGAATTGTCAAAGAAGGGCCAGAAAGGTAGCAATGAAGTTGGAAATTGAAAAATTAGGGAGAAAAAGAAAAAACAAGGACGAATCGGCCATCATTGCTCCAATTGAGGACAATCCTTCTTCACAACCGGCTTTATAAATTTGCAGGATTTGAGTGATCGATGATGCCCTTGAAAAATATATTTGAACAAGAGAAAAAGCTCAAATCCATTAGGCAATTACAGTTGTACGTATTACGAATCAATCAGTTGATTTTGTTGATAATTATATCGAACCGGTTTTATTTAGCATGGGAACTTAAAAAAGCTGCCCAAAAGGTCATGAGCAAAACGTATTGAAATAGACCATACAATGGACCTCCCATTGATATGTCTTATAAAGCCATTCCCATGAACTTTGATTTTTAAAATTTTCAATCATCATTTCCATGCAGCTTGACAAAGTGGAGAATCGTACAAGACATAGCATCTTAGGGCCTGCTTGTCTGGTCCGATTTCTTTTGTCCTGAAACCCTTTGTCTCTGTGCCAATTTGGGTTTCGACCGTTGGATTGTGTGATTTTTTCTTTATGTTTTAAATTTAACGGGCAAAAAATCGCTCGGCATAGAGGCACATGAGTTTTTGATACAAAAAAATCCTGGCTCGTTTGTTGGGGGATATGGGAGCCAGATAGTCGTACAAAACATAACTGCCAACTAATATGTGTCGATGCTACATATCGATTCTATATTTCGATCCTCTGATATCATTATATTCTATATCAGTGAACATTCAATTTGGCTCCAAATACGACTTATGAAATAAAAAACATCATGCAGATAGGCTGATATATATGTTGTTACAAATTATTTTTACTCATTTTATCAGTCATAGAGCAATGAGACTACATTTAAGCGGATATATTCATTCACTAAAACCGTATAATGTAAACATTTGTACAAAGACAAATTTTAAAAATAAATAAATAATTGACATTTATTATCAGAATTATTGTTTGTTTATCAAGTTGGAGCTCTCTCTTACTCCAAGGAAAGACATGCTTAATTTCTGGTGCTTCCCTTTGAAATATATCTTGTGATGATCGAGACTAGTCTTTAAGGGAAAGGCAAGGATATCTATATCTAATTAGTGCCTTGGATATGTAATCTGTCATGCCAAGTACATGCATGCATGTATATGTGTCATGGGGGAGTCTTTTCTTTTTAGAATCATTCCAAAAAGACAAAAGGAAAAAAAGCCAAAAAAAAAGGGCCTTGCCTTTGGTCTGGCCCCGACTAATTAGGGATGATTCTCACTATCAAAGCAGAAGTTCGAAAAATCCGCCGTCAAACTCAAACGAGGATCGGTTACCGAATGATAACTCCCGCTGGTTGACGTTGAGAATCATCCCTAATTAGTCGATTACCGGATACCGAATTATGTATGTATGTATGAGATATGAATGCGAGTGGATGTGATGGCATATGCAGCATATATTAGTAGTGCGGTGTGGGGGAGTGGTTTTTGTTTCAAAGCAAAAAAAGGGGGCCAACTTTCCATAAGCACCCCTCCGGGCCCCCTACTTTTATGGTCGGTTCGCAGTTTGCAGTTTGCATTGCATGTTGCCCTTTGGATTCGACCAAACAAATCTCTCACGTCTGCACAATATTAATTCCCCCATTTTCACACGAGCCGAGCCGAGCTCGCGAACTGCTCGGTTCGTTTACAACCCTATTTCAGAGTTTCAGATTAAATGTAAATTAAGAAAAATATATAATTAATAATATGTAATACTCCTAATTCTAATCATTTGTCCCACGACTATTTTTTTTCTCGGCAAACACAACTTTTATAAACTCGAAGGGGGTACATCGAGGGAACAAGAACATGAAAAAACAAAACCATCCAACAGAAAGTTGGACGTTACACAACCTGAATTGATACTACATCCTTAACTTTTGAATACCATCCAAATAACTCTTAAACTCCTCCACCGTATATATTCTTTTACCCCATACTTTCCCCCACATTTGTTACCGAGATTTTCCATAAACACTCTTATTTTGGAAAAGAGTATTAGGTGCTATTGTAGTGTCGCCTGATCTCTCAAATCCTCTTTAATTACCAACCACATGTTTACGTGGAACTCATAAATAAGTTATGGACTTCCATCGTGCAATGGTAAAGTATGGTAAAGAAACCCAGTTGGGTTGACCAAGTGAGTATGAGAAAGCAATTAAAGATTCGTTCACAAAGAGATCAAGAGTTCGAATATGACAAAGACCAAACATTCCGTACCTAAGAACCACTGAAGATTTATCTGGCCGTTAATTTCAGGGCTTCGAACTTGTCCGGACATCCGTTTTTAAAGAAATACTCCTACATGACAATGTGCATGTACTAAATTAAGACTAGTGAATAAACTTTACTCTTTAATTAATTAGCATGGAGCCAGTTCGTTATAAATCGGGGGCAGTGCCCAAAACACTGGGGGGGTGGGTTTTCTAACTTTCTTCCATTTCGTCTGTGAGAAAATCAGGCACGCTTAA
This sequence comes from Rhododendron mucronatum var. ripense, assembly GCA_019656295.1. NCBI lineage: Eukaryota > Viridiplantae > Streptophyta > Magnoliopsida > Ericales > Ericaceae > Rhododendron > Rhododendron mucronatum. Next base: position 988,138 of record BPLT01000039.1, on the reverse strand, counting down.
TTGATTCAACCAAAGCCCGGCCACACCACATGCACAGTACACTACCAATTCAGACAAGATAAAAAAAAAAAAACACAAATCCCAAGAGTTGGCCAAGCGATCTTGGCCTGAAATTTAGGTGTTTACTCTATCCTAAGATCTTGGTATCGATTCTTCTTGGTAACAACTCTTAGAGCCACCACCCCAACGTGCAAGCGTGTGAAATGTTTATGGAATAAGTCGTAGGAATTACTCTGAGGTGTGCAGAAACTAGTCCGAGACATCCTGCATTACCCAAATTTTTTTTTATTAAAACGTACAATAAAATAGATTAAAAATCCAGAAATTATATTCATAAAAAAAAGTTGACAAGTACAGTAGCATTTGCATGTCACCATACCCCATATATTCCAATTTTATTCTTTTACTATTTCTTTTTCTTTTTTTTTTTTCCCCCTCTTTTCCTTCACTGCAGCTGCTGCTGAAAATTCCTCCCCCCACTCAGCCATCATTACCCACAAGCCTCATCATTTCCAACTCCATGTTTTTCATAAAATAGTAGTAGAGAATAGGGAGTAGTATTACTTCTTTCTTTCTTTGGTTCTGCTCTTTCTTTTTGGCCGGCTGAGGGGTTTTGGAGATTGATTTCTTTACACTACCTACAAACTTTCTCCCTCTTCATCATTGTTTACATCCGTCATGTAATTATTAGTTTTTACTACTACATGTAATAAAGTGGTACTACTTGCAATTACTTTCATATTGACTTGAGACATCACCTTTTTCCTACACCTTAGCTACTCTCTCTCTCTCTCTCTCTCTCTCTCATCATGTTTTCCGTAGCGTCTTCATGGTCCCAAGGAATAAGGAATTGGCAGTCAGGTTACAAATATCCGACCAACTAAAATGAATGAAAATGAACCATGCAAGAAACTGAGATAAGATTACGGTTTTTTTTTGTTTTTTCCTTTAAACACTTCTCAAGTGAAATAAATAGTCAAGCTTTGGCTGTTCATTTCCTTTCTGAACAATGTGATCCGACCGAGTCTTTTGTCGATATCCAATAGATTTGTTTATTACAATCTTGGTGAATCTCATTTTGTATCACATGAGAAATTAGGTGAGAGCTAGGATTTTGATTCGTTGCGGGGGCATTCAAGACGGTGCAAGATAAGATTAGGTTATGAAGAAGGTCGTCCTTGTTCGATTTTTTGAGAGGTTCCACTCTAAAATCAATTGGATAGAAGTGAATTAACCACTAGGATAAATAAACAAAGTTTGGATGGCTTAGATGAGCAAAGTCTAATAGTGCTAATGTAATAGGAGTGTGTACGGAACGTACCGATGATTCATAACCTTTTGAATAACATTGATTCCATTTTGGATAAGAATTCTTAACATCAATTTTGAATTCGTGACTTTAATTTGAACAAAACATTCATGACATTAATTCAAGATGTTATGAATTCCAAAGGTGCATGTCGTATACACTAAATAGAGATGCGTATTGTAGCATTTTTCGTATTATTATTGTAGTCTTGTCACGGTTTCGTTGGTTTACTTTTTTTCTTTTTTTTTTTCTTCCCCTAATCGAGTTTGCATACTTGACTTCACTGAGGAATTTAGGTCACACCCCCGTGTTGGAATTTTGATTGGGTTTTGTTTGTTTTTCCACTAATTTTGCTATTCATAGTGGGACCCACAACATCACATCCTGAAAATGTAATCTGCATTGAATAAATTGGATGTTACAGGAGTTGCTTTGGTGGGCTTATAATATTGCGTCTAGTTGTTTGCTTTGTTATGTATTTTTCTCTTTCGTTGGCTCATTGTTAATCGTGCTCTTTGCATTTTGAATATCTTTTCGGGAGTGTGAAGTAGGCATATGATTGTTAAGGGTTAGCGTGCCAATACAGTTGGAATAATTTTTCCTCATTGTGAGGATGTCATGCTTCCGATCTCCGTAATCTTTGTAAATTTATAACTAAATTAAGAAAATTATTAATTTTCTGTTCAAAAAATATATGCGAAAGTCTGCTGTATTATACTCCATCCGTCCCGGTTTGTTTGTCTCTTTTCACTATTTGGGACTTCTTACAAAATTGTCTATATGTTTCAATTTATAATGTTTTTTACATGCAATATGGATCTTATTTAATAGATCTCAATTAGATCTAAAATATGATATTTTCGAAATTATGTAAAACATTATAGATTGTGAGATATAGACAATTTTTTAAAATGCACGTATGTCAAAATTGGACAAATAAACTGGGACGGAGGGAGTATATAATAGCTAGAATATATCTAACTTGATGATCACTATACAAAAATAATTTCATTAATTATATAATCATGGTGAAAAATCTCAATGGATAATAATAACAACAATAATTTGAAGTGACAGAAGCGACTAAAATAAGAAACTAAAGCACACTTAAAAAATTTGAGAGACTATGTAGCAAATTAAATCACAGTCAATTATCGATGATAGCCGATAATATTGACAATTTATACATGTCGCTGCGATGGTAAAAATATAGTAGGCCGCATTGGAGATTACAGTTAAATATAAATTTAAATAAATTATTGATACATAACTTTGTAATGACAAATTCTAAACCTTAAAAATTGTTGAGTAATTTGTCTTCCATGCTTCTAGAATGATCCCAAAAAAATATTGATCTTTCTCATAATTTAATTTCCACCCATTTAATGATGGGTCTAGTTGGGATCTTTTAGGGCCCAAATACAACGACCAAAGCCCAGGTCCGTTTACTTTCCTCCATGATTTGTGGAATTAGGAAAAATGATGGCCCATAACGTGTTTTGATAATTAATACCCGGACATTTTTAACATTAACAAATATTTTTAACATATCCTTGGCGGATATTAATTATTAAAACACATCATTGACCGTCATTTTCCCTTCTATAGGTGTATATATAATATTAACCAGAAATGCTATCATATTAGCCATTGGTATTTACTTTAAAATCCTGTGTGTTATTAAGTGCTGCAAGGTATGCTTAAAATAGTCTTCAACCAATGTATTGCTTTGCTAGTTCAGATGGCCAGAAGTGAATCTCCCACTTGCGTATGGGTGTTATTTTTTAGAGGGCTTTTTTCTTTCTTTTATTGTTTCTACTTTATAATGGGCTTATTTTTTGTGTTGATTTAGTTGTTGGGCTTGGATATTGTGTGGCCCATGATCCTTGATCTGAGTTCATCCTCCGTTGATTCGTGGGTTTTGTAGCCTTCTCGCTCTGACCTGCACAGGAAACGCACGACTAAGACCTGGCCGGAGTTACCTGGCAAGGCCCTCCGGTGAGAGGATGAGAATGCGAAGAAAACAAAGAAAGAGGATAGGGTTTTTTGAGATTGAGTGGGGTGTACCTCTCAGGGTTGTGATCCTTCAGTATTTATAGAATCCACCTGACTTGCCCTTCAAGCGCGACCATGTGCCTTACACGTGTCGGCTAATGTAATTGTGACATCACCGATAAGGTCTGGTAACCGTTTTGGCGTGAGTTGACACCTCTATGTGCGCTCATCATTATCTTCTAGTGTAACCGCTTCTGCACATGACGAAGCACACGTCACCGCAGTTGGCCGAGCCCATTCTTGGCCGAGCCTGGTAGGCAACTTTACGAGGAGAATATGCTGATGGGGTTTCCTGAAGGTGGCCGAGCCTGAATAAAACCCTCCTGTCACGGGGCGTAAGGTGAGTTCAGTATCGACAATTGATAGGCCTCGGCCTGCAATAGATATCTCGTGGACTCTCACAATTGATATAGTGTCCTGAGTTTCTTCTTCGTACATCATACATATGATGTAAACGAATTCTTCTACCGAATGACAAAAGAAAATGTATTGCTTTGCTGTAGAAAGATCTTCTTAAGATTTAATTCGGAACTATTATATGTTCAACGTGCAACAGTTAATTAATTTCAGATGTTTTTCCTGACTTTGTCCTTGCGAACAAAGAATTCAAAATACCTTCATTTTTTTTTTTAAGAATAGGGTACGAGTCAAATTGCAGCAATTATTTGAAGCACTCTTGTTTACACGATTTCAGAAACTCCAGACTCAATCATATAAATATTTAAAATACTCTCAAATATTTAAAATAACCATATGAACATTTAAACGAGGAAAACGAATATATACTCCTTTGAATGTGAATAAACCCATCACCTGATGTGGATGGAAATTAAGCTCTTTTCTAGTCGTAAATATAATCTCGAACAATATTGAAAATAACAAAAATGTCCTGAATACTAATTTGTATTTCCGACCTATATAGGAATTCTTTCTTCCTGATTTTGAATTTCAGGAAATTGATTTAAAAAATGGGAAACAGTAAAAACTATATATATATATATATATATATATATATATATATTGGTGAAATCGCACGAGCAGGAATTATTGGTTGTGAAAATTTTTTTTTTAAAGAGAAACCACAGTGGAAAGTTTTCCAGGTTCAATCATTATGCATGCCTACAATTTCAACCACGCCGTAGACTAATTACAAGCTAATCAGCAATCAACTTTTTAATTTTTTAACTTAATTAGTAGTATAAGTTTTCTAGTTCAAAGGAACGCCCCCATCATCACTAAATAGAAATAATTGTATATTCTCCCAATAAAAATATAAAAATTACTACCTTTTATTGGTCCATTGTCACTCCACGAGTTAATTAGATTATTTCTTGGGAAACACTATCACACTTAACTTGTTCTCCTAAATAAGTCATTGGCTTTCCCGCCAAAAATGAGCCAAACAAACCCACAAAAAAACAAACATAAGCCAATAAGCCAATCGTTTCGTCTTTATTAAAAAAAAAATTGGATTTCGGTCAAAAAAATTTACTTTTTAGATACCTCTCATCATGAGGATGCAATAATCCCCAAAAAATTGACAATAAGCCAAGTGATACGAAAAAAATTTGAATAAGGACAAAAAATAAGCTACTTTGGCTTATTTATCCGAACACAAATTAATCCTTGGGGTAGCCTATATACACATCCTAATTTTATTTTTTTTTACTAGTAAAACTAATTAGGAACACTTTGGGCGTACCGTTCTGTTTTGTTTTTTTGTTTTTTTTGGGCCAAATCTGTTTTGTTCGTAACTAGTCAGAACAATACGAAATAAATTTTCTAAAAATCAGAATAAATAAGTTAGTAGAAGCTAAGGAACGAACCGAATCGTTAAAAAATGAACTAAACAATTACTCATGCAATGTCCAAAGAATACTAATAGTATTATCCAGTCACACTGCATCAAGTTTATACAAACAGAGGCGGGTGCTAGAGAGGTTATTCAATGCCCCTGAAGCAATAAAATAGAGCACCTTTTCGTCACGATAGTTTGAAATTCAAGCATTTTGTAGTGTGGGACTATACTAGCTGGTGTGTGGTGTGTAGACGACACGGAGAATATTTTTTTGGTGCTAAGAATGGAAGTTCAAATATGGTATTCTGTCACATTCGTCAAAGGATAGATTGTCTTGTCACATCATAACACTCGTATAAAGAATTTCTCCGCACTTAAATCGGGGCAAAAGTTGAAGCCCCCACTACGGGTAAATGGTGTTAAGAGTATATTAAACTCCAAACAAAGGATTAGGACGATTCGAATTTAGACATTGTTCAACCGAGTCCGAATTTTCAACCACCGAACCAATTCCGAGAGGGAGAGAGGGGCCTCATAATTCCCGACACAAAGAACAACCCAGGTCATTAAATTCCACGCTGCTCTGCTCTGCATGGGACGTGCATTGGGCTACTGTTGCGGTTTTGGGTTTCACGCTAATTTTTTATTTGTGGGCTCCACCCCCAAAAACCCAACCTGCCTGCATCCTGACTACGCGTGCAAACACCAACTTCATGGGGCCCCTCTCTCTCTCTCTCTCTCCCCCACCCCTAATTTCTCTCTCTCCCTTGTTCAGCCAAAAGAGTCCACGGATGGTAGGTTTTTTTTTGCATTTGTTAATTTTTTTTATCTTTCATTTGTTAATTTTTGGAAGATTGTTGTTTTATCATAACGAGAGAAATCTAAAAAAAAAAAAAATTTATGACCAAAACTCATTTTTTTTGAATAAAGACAAAAATAAGACAAAAGCCAATTTTTTTTGTCTTTATTCAAAAAAATTAGATTTTGATAATAATAATTTTTTAGATTCCTTTCGTATGACGAAGCTATAATTCTCAAAAATTTGACGAAAAACTAACAAATGCGATTTTTTTTTGAATAAGGACAAAAAATAATCCAGAAAGGATTATTTAGTCGAACAAGCCCTTAAAACTATTCGAGAATGTGTTCTGTCTGTATGAGATGGAAACTCAACCATTGGGTCCACGATCACCGATTTTGGGCCCTATCGGGCATCCACTAAAATAATATGAAATTCATTATAATTCGCAAAAAATTATGACCGAAACTCATTTTTTTTTGAATAAAGATAAAAATAAGTTAATAAGTCAATTTTTTCGTCTTTATTCAAAAAAATTGGATTTTGATAATAATTTTTTACTTTTTAAATTTCTTTCGTCACGATGAAGTTATAATAGTCAAAAAATTAACGAAAAATTAACAAATGCGATTTTTTTTGAATAAGGACAAAATAATCTAGAAATGATTATTTAGCCGAACAAGCCCTTAAAGCTATTCAAGAATGTGTTCTGTCCAGATGAGATGGAAACCCAACCATAGGGTCCACGATCACCGATTTTGTTTTTTGTTTTTTTTACACGTATGTTTTCTCACCATCGAGCAAAATTGAGAATCTCGATTAGTTTTGGCATTTCAGAATTAGCGAACGGACAAACTTCTGATGGTTCAGAGAGCTTTCATTGAGACGGAGAGTCGAACCTGTAAGCTTACAAGAGAGGACCCCCTCGTTGTGGCCATGCTCTTTGGGTTAGCCATTTCCGCGCCACACAAGAGTAATTATTCAATAGTTTTTGAGCACAATCATGTGGTGCTCTCGATTTGAATAATTCTAGAATCACACGCTAATTTGTGATCCATACACTTACTCGTGGACCGTGCTAGCATTGGATATGGTTAGGCCAGTAATAGACACTTACAGTTTTCAATCTCCATTGGAATAGTTAGTAGTAGTATTAAGTTACGGACTCATCACTTGGTTTTTTTTATACAGAGAAGTCACGGAAAAGAAATCTTTCGGACTCAAACATATGCGACCCCCGAATCCAAAACTACAAGACCTTAACCCGGCCCACTTGTAGCAAGGCTGGAGAAGAATTGGGCCGAGTTTGCGCTGCAGGTTAAGAGCATTCGGGTCAATCAGTATCCGTCCTTGATGGTGCATTTTCTAGATTGGGCAAGCTAGGTTGGAATTCTCGGGAATATGGACCGATTACCCGGACCGGCTGGTAAATCCCTCTTAATAAAGAAGCTAGACATGGAAATCACAAGCCCAACTCTTCAACCTACCCCATCACTTCGACCGGAATTTTATTTCTTGTCAGGGTGAGACTGAGGAATTTCATTCATGGCCGCAGAAATAATTATCTTTCTCTGTTGGGAAAGAAGTTGCGAAAAATAGAGCATACCAATAATTAAATTGCCTGAACTTTGATGCGCCTCGCTCGCTTAATATATTTATTTCGCGAATGACCTTAAAAATTTTCCAAATACGACTTACGTATATTATGATAGATAAAGTGTGTAGGTTCTACAATAAAACTCCCATGATCTCATTCTCCTTCTTTTGAGAGATTTTAGTTTGTTTTCATTTTCCTATCTACCACAATAAAATAAAATACTCCTATGAGGCCTGGGCCGAGCTTCAAGATGTATTCCCCGCTGTACCCTAATTAACCAATGGGTCTGAAATATTTGGCCCAACCCAGCCCATAGCCTTAAATACCAATACCAATTCCAAGTCCATAGAAATGTGGGATGGACTGGATGGGCTAAAGAAAGTCATAGGAGCTTAATGCAGCCTATAGAATATAAATGGCAGTCTTTTTTTGGCTAAAGAAAGTTTTTTATTTTATTTTATTTTTTGTGGGGGTGGAGTTGGGGGGAGGGGGCATTCCCAAATATATAAATTTTGGAATCCAGTAATGCAAATTGAGGATTTGCAATATGTCTTCCTGTTACGACCAAGGACGGATTGAGGGGCGACTGTCCTATTCAAGCTTTTTCTTAAAAATTATAGAAGTAATATTCTCTCAAAAAATGCTGTAATTAATTATAGAAGTTCGCCAAACCAACGAATTTGTCAAAAAAACTCTAATTCGACCACTCCTACATTTTTTAAAATTAAAATAATCCTACTCTTAATTTGGTGGTACGGATTTATGAAAATATTAAAGAAACACTTGTACTCCTAATTTTCAGTATTTTATCTTTTGTAATATATAATAATGGACGATTAAAATTGTATGCATCAAACCTGTTGTAACTCTAGAGGTTGATTGGACATATCTATTATAATTATTTTGATACTGATTTTCTAATATGTGTTGATCGAAATTGATATGATCTTTCATATGCATCGAAAAAGCTTAATGATCGTATACCCAAAAAAAGAAGAAAAGAAGAGCTTAATGATCGCCTGCTCAATGAATTTATTTTGCGTCCTCGGCAACGACCCCAAAAAAGGAAAAACATAGAAAACATCACTATCTTTTGTACTCTAATGAGAACACAAAAACATGGTTGAAATACTAGTAGCAGTTTTAATTATACAACGATCTCCACAGGACAGATTGACGTAGTAAACTTTTAAAACACTTTGGACATCAAAGCCTACGAACACATCAAGGCTGAAACAAAAACACAATGAGCATGCACGAATCTTCAAAGATACTCCGGTGAACTTCTATGGCATGTGAATAGGAGCCACTCCTACCGAAGAATCCGACCGCCTTCCCACCAGTCAGCGCATGTTGAACAAAAAAAATATATATGTGCCCATAGGATTTCCTCAACTTCCGCTTGTCTGTGAAAAAATTATGTCGATTAATCAGTAGAGGTTCATGTACTAGCTAGCTAGTTAGAAATCAGGATCTCCGTCAATCGTGAAATCTCCTCGTGTGAATAAAAGTAAGACTTGCGGTTCTGTTTTGTTAAGTCAAGCCGTTTGTCTTTCCAAGATAAGAAAAAAATGAGCTTGAGAATCTTGATTTCATACTAGTTGGATATGAGGAAAAAAAATAAAGGGAAAAGAAGGTGACCTTGTGGTGGGATGGCGCAGAATGTGGGTATGACTTGTTAGGGTGCTAGTAATAAACCAAATGCAGTAAGGTAGGTTCCAACACGTCCATGGAATCCAGCGAAGACTCCACCTTTTACTGGAATGGACTCAGAAGAAGCACCCGATCTCGACCCAAAAGGTCCATATTTGTTCCCGACATTTGTTTCAAAACAGAGAGATATGATTGTCACTTCTCCATAGAACTCTTCGTATGTCAGGCTTATGGACAAGAGTTGCTCTATTGAACTGTCGATGCAGAACTAAACGAGTACAAGTATGAATTTGGAGTTAATTTGTTTGTGACGATAAGAAAATAAAAATAAAATTGCTATGGAAACAATGAAAGTGCAAAAGTCTAGACACAGATATGCCTGGAACTGTCCGACATGTGTGGGATGTACGTTATCCAGATATATTCATATCTAGATCTATGAATAAGCTAAAGAGTGTCGCACCGTTTTAGTTGTATGGCCACCGGTACCACCAATTTTCACAGAGCGTCCAACGCCATCGCCGCTTTTACTTTGGAATATAATTGAATCGATAGCTTCTCCATAACGAACACTTATCAACGTTACAGGCCCATCAGCCTTGTAAGTCCAATATGCACCCTCTTTCCCTCCCCCTATCCCTGAAGATATGCATCCTCCCCCATCGCTAATACTGCCCTGCTGCACATACACATGCACAATCTATTAAAACCTTCAAGGGCACATTTTACGTATCATATGTACGCGTATTTGTAACGCTTGTCAAGACGATTAATTACATGAAATTATGTTGGTCGGATCAATATAATTAGTTATGTTGAGAGAATAATTAAGTGGGGTCCGGTCCTTTTTCAAACAATATCCAGTGAAATGAGATTCTTAAGAGACATCGGAATAAGTTGAAGTGCGGACAAACTCGTCCAAATACCTCCTTGTAAAAAAAAAAAAAAACCATGAGTCTTAAGAGGTTATCAACAAACTCTAAAAAATGGGAGTTTTCATGTTAAAACTGCAAAAAGCTGTAAGCAAACCAACTACTTTTACATTGTAGCATAAAGGTTTGGCTAACTCAACCTCTTTCTCCATTTCTTTGTTCCTCTTCTTCAGCACTTCATTCTCTGCTGCCAACTCTTTGATTTTTGTCCTCAGCTCTTCGATTTCTGTCTTCTGTAAATCAACCACCGATTCTATTTTAATAATTCAAGCCGTTTGTTTTTATGAGTCCAAATCTATAAATTGTCCACTCAAAAGAGAGGTTAATTTGATACCAATATGGGCCCGATTGAATCATATTCGTCTCATCAAAATATATAAACAGTCAAAATTGAAATATATATGGAGGAATTTGGCTACCTACTTGGCTACTTCTATTTAAAACGAATGAGCAACGTTGCACACACATACATCCAGGTACAGATCCTTACACACCGACACAGATACATTGGAACTTGAAACAGTTTGATGCATTTTGGTCCCACATTCATTATGTGGGACCATCATAGATTAGACAGGCACATTCATCATCTGGAACCATCATAGATTAAACAGGCACATTCATCATGTGGATTAGACAGACAAACCTAGCCTGTTTCCAGATCTATGCACCATAGCATTTTTGAAAATATATATGATTGGTTGGGATGAGTAAAAAATAATAATAATGCAAGGTCTGCTTCCTAATGTGGTTTCTCTAGTTTGACGTGGAGTTGAGTAATTTTCTGCATTTTTGAAAATATATATGATTGGTTGGGATGAGTAAAAAATAATAATAATGCAAGGTCTGCTTCCTAATGTGGTTTCTCTAGTTTGACGTGGAGTTGAGTAATTTTCTCAATTTTTTTTCCACGTTGAATGGGGGTTTTCGTTACAATGGATAGTAGAACACTGGATAGGAGCCTACTTTCTTCCCCGAAACCAAAAATAAATAAATAAATAAATAAAAATTAGAGAGGTATAGAAATTGACCTGGTGCTGCGCACAATCTGGGTCTTGAATTATATGCAAACCCTCTATGGGAACTACAAATACACCAAGTCCACTAAGCCGGCCACCCTCCTCATATCCATAGAATCCAGCGATGACTCCACCATACATTCCTAGCGAAACCCGATCCTTCTCTGTATAATTCCATGAGTTACGATCGTTTAGATAATCCTGTCTGTAACCATAGGGCCCATAATCCTTCAGATTAGTATGAAAAGTGAGAGAGGCAAATGCTTCCCCTAGCGCGCTTATGGACCGGAGTTGCTCAACTGAAGTGTCGATGCGGACCTAATTCAGCAAATACAAGAGTATATGAATTAGAAATGAATTTGTTTGGATGCACAATTTTTTATAAACTTAACAACCATACGAAAATTATTGTAGTTTTTAGCTAACCAAATTCGGTTGCCTATTCGACTCTCAGCCAATAAAGATCAAATGATTTTAGAAAATGCGAAGTGTACAGATTCGGCTACAAATTTGTCCGAAACCACCGTCTCACCAAACAAATTTAAAAAATACCACGGACACAAAGGGATGTGCACATTTGGACACAAATTTGTCCGAAACAATCAAATGAGGGTGGGACCCGCATGCATCAAATGGTTTCGTATACATTTTTATTCGGATCTATCCAACTATCTATGTATCTATAGCATTGCTAATAATATAAGGAAAAAATTTCTCTGGTGGATCCAAAAAAGCACTATTATTTTAAAATAATTGTCTGGTCCGCAACATGAAGACATTCTAATTTCTTTTGGCAAGTTAGCAGAAATCGATGCATTCTTTCTATTCCTGGGAAAAAAGTTTAATTTTCTCTTAGACAAAAAGTAGTGAGGTTCATGAATATCAATTATGAATTAAGCTGAGGAGGGTCATCGTCGACACACCGTTGTAGCCTCCCCTCCTTGCTCGGGATTGCCAAAATGCTCGGAACTTCCTATAACAACGCCATTGCGGTTTTCGCTTTGGAATGAAATTGAATACAGTATAGTGTACCGTACACGGCCGGAATCATACTTTCCAAGACGAAGAGTTATCTGCAATATAGGCCCGTCGGCCTTGTATGTCTTCCTTGAGCCTCCCGAACTCCCCCATGGCCCAAGAGATATCCATCCTTCTTCACCTGTAACTTTCCCCTGCACATTCAAACTGATTCTATTACAACCTTTAATGGTACATTTTATATACAGCATATGCGTATATATGCGACCCCAATTGATTGGGACATAAAACTCGATCGGTTTAGTTTGGTTTGATATAGGCGTATATATGGAGAGAGAGAGAGAGAGAGAGAGAGAGAGAGAGAGAGAGAGAGAGAGAGAGAGAGAGAGAGAGAGAGAGGAAATTGATTACCATTGGGACTCTTGGACTCTTTGGTGTCTGATAGAAGAAATTCAATCGCCTCCAGAGTGTCAAGATTAGGATAGAGTGTTATGTAGAGCTCAGTAATCAAGTATTTATAGGACTTTTATTTATTTATTTCAGAAGTACTAGTTTTTATAGGAGCCAAATATTCAAAATTCGATGGGATTCATACGAGACTTTACTCCGGTTTTAATTGAGTTCTTTGTTTGGCGGTGAGATTGAACTCTAGGGAGTGGTAGAGGTGCACTGTGCGAGTAAACTTACCCGAACATCCTGAGTTTTATAACAAAAAAGTGTATTCAACAAGACAACAACGGGCTCTTTAATTTTTGGCTATTTTAAGTTCATTTTAGGCTCATTTTGCTAATTAAAATTATTATCTTCATAACACTTGTCAAGAAGAATAATTATGAGAAACTCTGTTGATCGGCAGTGGCAGAGCCAATGTAGGACCACCGGGGACACGGGCCCCACTACAATTTTTTTTATAGTTTTAGTTTTACTTAAATAGAAACAGCTATTGCTTTTTATGTAGTTTAACCAACTCGCTCTATTACACCCATATAAAAGAATATTCTATTCAATAACTCAAAAACTGGGTTGACATTATACTAACATTACCTACTTTATTTTAGGATTTTTTAGGTGGGTGAATAAAACACAACTCCAAAATTTCAAAATTTTCCATTCGTTTCTCGTGATGTAACACGTAAGCTACCGTTATACTGCTAAAACGCATCAGTCTTGGGGATGTCTGAGATTCGCAGTCATCGGAAATTTTATTCAATAGTGCCCCCACCAATATATATTTCTGCCTACGTTGATTGGATAATTTACGTTGAGCGAATAAACGGTAATGTTCTGGTCAATCCCAAACGACGACTTTCAATGAATTATTGTTATTGGCGGTGGATGCAATGAATTAGGAGTGGGCGGGGTGGAATTTAAAAAAATATTAAGGAGTTTAACTTTAAAAATTATTTTATCGGTGGCAGATGCAATCAAAAACTTTAAAAATAATTGTCCATTCCCGTCCATTTGCGAATTTTTTGGGTTCCGTCCCATGCTAGCAACAATGATTAAATCCGTTCATTTTGCAGAGCTCGTCGAGACCTTCTCCTATAGAAAAAAAAAATCATGTTCGTTGGTTACCAATCAACGCCTCATCTAAACGTATTATCTTTGAACAAATGGGTCGACCATTCCAGTGTGATAAATGCACGTATTCAAAAAAAAAAAAAAGTGTTCTGATCAGGCGTCAATTGGTGACCGACAAACATGATTTTTGGGTAATTGAAATCATTTTTTTTGTAACGCTTGCCAAGAAGATTAAGGTGGTGTTCCGGTTTCTTGAAAAAGAACTTTTTAGAAAAGGAAGGTAATTTCAAGCTCAAAAATCATGTGTTTACGTAAATAATTTCTCTACCAATATGGATCTTGTTTGATAGATTTCATTGAGATCTTTTATACGGTGCAAAAAAAATCAAAAAATAATTTTTCATTTTCATTATATTTGAGTTTGAAAATTGAAGAAAAAGAACTTTTTAAAAAAGAAGGGTTAGTGGAACACCCTCTAATTATGAGAAACTATGTTGATTGGCAGTGGCGGAGCCAATGTACGTCTGCCAGGGGCACATGCCATCGTCGTACTGCCAAAAAACATCAAGTCGTGGGTTAGTTGGATTTCTGACCACTGTTGATAGGATCAATATACTTACGTTGAGCGAATATATTTTCTGGCTATGCATGCCAGTGTTGATAGGATCAACATATTTTCTAGCTACGCCACTGTTGATAGGATGAATATATTTTTTGGCTACGCACTAAAGTATGTTCTAGTCATACCCAAACGAAGACTTTCATTTTTCTTTCCTTTTTTTTTTTGGTACTTCGGAATAAACGACTTTCATTTTCTTTTCTTTTTTTGGTACTTTGGAATAAACGACTTTCATTTTCGGTGGTGGATGCGATTGATTAGGATCGTGGGCGGGCGGGGTGGAATTTAAAAAAAAAAAAAAAAGTATAGGGATAACTTAAAAAAACAAAAAGGGAATCAGGGAGGATAACTGCAAAAAAATGCAAGATCCAGGGATCACAAACGTCACTATAAACTGGAAAACATATACCCTTGGAGTGCACTGGCGCGTAAACCATTTTTCTTCTTCACACTATTTTTTAAGCATATTGACTTTCAAAATTAATTGGTGTTAGGCCCCGTTCCCGAAAGAAAAATAAGTACTTATTTTTTAAGAAGGTAATTTCAAGCTAAAAAATTATGAGCTTATGCAAATAATTTTTCTATCAATATGGATCTTGTTTGATAGATTTTATTAAGATCTTTTATATGGTGAAAAAAATTAAAAAATTATTTTTTATTTACATTATTTTTGAATTTAAAAATATAAAATAAGTTCTTATTTTTTAAGAATGTATTCTGAAATGGGGTCTAAGTCAACTTTTAGAGGGTCGGTTATGCTAATAAGCCAGTTGGCTTACTTTGAAAGTGTGTTCGTACTCTTATTGATGAACTTTAGTTACTTTGAAAATACGTAAACCATTTTTATTCCCACTATTTTTTAATTAGCTGGTAGATTCCGATTTTTTCTTCATAACGACGACTTTCATTTTGCATTAATGGTCGAAAAACTATAAAAAAAAAAAAAAAATTGTTTGTCGGCAGTGGATGCGATGAATTAGGAGTGGGCGGGTGGATTTTTTTAAAAAAGTGTATAGGTATAACTTAAAAGTATTATTTTATCTGATGTTATGAATAGGATGAGAAAATGAAAATGATTGTTAAAGCATCCAACTCAAAATTAATTAGCAATGAGTGAAAAGACCGTTTAGACTCGTACACTAGCTTTGGAGGAGATAAATAAATGATGTGGGACGTGCGACCCCTGACTTGCACGTGGACAGATCAACAAAGGATCCGGAAGACAAAGATCCCAATGAAACAAAAGTGCAACTATGGCCCAAACAAAGGGGAAAAACCTCCGAAAACTTAGCTTTGATACTATGTTAAAAAGTCCAACTCAAAACCGTTCAATACTCCTTCGCACGTGCGACCCCTGACTCGCACGTGGACAGATCAACAAAGGATCCGGAAGACAAAGACCACAACGAAACAAAAGTGCAAATATGGCCCAAACAAAGGGGAAAAACCTCCGAAAACTTAGCTTTCATACTATGTTAAAAAGTCCAACTCAAAACCGTTCAATACTCCTTCGCACGTGCGACCCCTGACTCGCACGTGGACAGATCAACAAAGGATCCGGAAGACAAAGATCACAACGAAACAAAAGTGCAACTATGGCCCAAACAAAGGGAAAAAACCTCCGAAAACTTAGTTTTGATACTATGTTTAAAAATCCAACTCAAAACCAATTGACAATAAGTGGAGAGGCCGCACATGCTTATATACTAGTTTTGGAGAAGATAAATAACCGATGTGGAACAATTTTCAATAATTATTAGTAACATTAATATCCAAAAAATTTTTGGTGTAAGTCAACTTTTAGAAGGGCCAGTTACGCTAATAAGCTAGTTGGCTTATTTTATTTGTATTTCTACAGTGTTTTCGCAGATTCTTTGGTTTGTTTTTTTCTTGATTAGAAAATTAAGTTTTGATTATGATTTTTTCTTTTTCGACTCATCTCGTTGAGACAAACCAATGTGCAACTTCTGTGGAAAGCGTGTTCGTACTCTTATTGACGAACTTTAATTGTATCTAGTATGTATCAAGATAACTATATTTGTTTTCGGAAAGTTAGTTTGGAAGATCGAGACATTAGAGTTGGTCCCGGCCCCCAATTCCAACACTCCCAAGATGAACTACGTCACCGCTGTGACATGCAGCAAGAAGGTTATCATTAGGCTATAGCACCAGAAATCAGCACAAGAGCAAGTTCCATATTTGGAAGTGATGAAACCGTTTATGACATCTCTGACAAGTGACAACAATCTATCGCTTCACAACTGTGGATAATATATACATTTAATAGCAGCATGGGAGTCCGCACATATTTGGAGATTTTTCTTCATACGAAATAGGACTTCCAAATCAACGGTACTACGTCCACCGCTCTCTCAATCTCACCATCTGTCTCGGTAATCAATAGTCTGAATTTAAAAAAAAAACTATTCTAGAAAAGAGTTACTCTAAAGTAATTTTTTAAAATCTGAACCGTCTGAAACACTTTACGGTGAGATGAGAGCAGTGGGGAGAGCGGTAAAATGTAAACAGTGGGTGTAGACTTTTCACTTCCAAATAGTGTCCTGATAAGCCCAAAGGCAAGAGCCAAGCTTTAGCTTTGCACCCACAAAAGGTGCGCCTTTTCATCATCCTCCACATCTTGTAATAGAACCTCATAATTGGGAACATAGCCCGCCTTCTTGGTTCTCATGTTCAGCCACTCTAGCATCCGGCAAGCCAATCTAATGTCAGGGTGTGAAGCAACCCCTACAACTTAGGCCTGGTTCTTTCTTCACTCCTTTCTTCTCCATGTTATTCATAATTGAAGCTACATTATCCTGCCTTATTGCGGTGGCGTACATATTTGAGAGTAACACACACATAGGTTGCCTCATCAAGGGGTTCACACACTTGCCATTAGCAAAGCACGCCGAATCATAACAGAAGGCTCAAATGGCATTTCCTCAGTTAGCTTATAAACAATCATGTACAAAAGAAGTGAAACAAGGTTGACCTGTGTCTAATAACACCGTGTTGCCACAAGCTGTAGGAATGCCAACGAATGTCAATTTGTCAGCTTTAGTTTTTGTTTTCTGCATATACTCAAAAATCCTTAGAGCCTCCATGTCCTTGCACGTAAACATCATCCGATGCTTCTCTAGCATCATCAACATGGCCACAAGCAGAATATGTGTCGACAAGAGAAATGCCCACAAACGCATTGGACCACGACCTAGCTTATATAAGCACGCGTGGACGCTTGTACCCAACTCTGTTGATTCCATACTCACAAGCAACTTCAAAATTGGAGTGAAAGCAAATGAGTTAAGTTCAAGAGTTTTCCTCTGTAATTTAACAAACAATTAATTCAATAGCCTCCAAAAAATGAAGAGACTCTGCACACCCCTGAATCAAGGTAACAGATTAAACCGCGTTTCTTTCCAACTTGCGTGCATTGGATAAGAAATAGAAAATCCAGAGTTTCCCAATACAGACTCTAAAATGACTACCAACAAGGCGCCTTAACAAGAAAATCAACGAGAACCAAAGTCTAAACACCTGCTCATAGAAAATAACGAAGCTAGACAAAACAGCTAGCTAGGTAAAGAAAATCCTTGAGTTAAAGCCACAAACAATAGCCAGCATCCGATTCCCATCATTATGATTGAGGCCTCTCCAAGAGCATAGGCATGCCCAAACTTCATTAAGACTGTGAGAGCCCAAGAAAGGAGCAGAGAGAGTTTTACCTTGGTATACTTTGGTATTCCTTTCGCGCCAAATTCAGTAAATAGAAGCTGCCAACAAGAGCTTGTAGATTCTACTAGGGATAGAGGCACCATTCATCCGAGAACATACCCAATCAATTTCCTCAGACAGCCCCAAAACAATTCTTGCGAATATAAGTGAGACTCGATGTGAACTCCAATGACATGTAAATAGAAGCCACCCGTACCGAAGAAACCGACCGCCTTCCCACTACATAGCGTTGAAGAAAAATATGCGCCTATCTTATTTCCTCCATACGGAGCATACTTCCGCTTGCCTATGGAAAAAAAATGTCAATAAGAGTGAGATCTCCTCATGTGAATAAAAGTGCGACTCAGAGATTCTGCTTTAATAATTCAATTCAAGCCGTTCATTTGTGCAAGAGAAAAAGAGCTTGGGAATCTTTATTTACTAATTCGACAAGAGTAAAAAGGAGAGGGGATAGAAGGTGAACCTTGTGCGAACTATTGAGTACTTTGGGTGCGACAAGTATACCAAATGCATTAAGGTAGTTTCCCGCACGTCCATGGAATCCAGCCAGTACTACATCATCTTCTATTGGAATGGACACGGGAGGATCATCCGGATCCCGTACTGAACCAAAAGGCCCATAGGTGTCCAAATTTGAATAAAAACAGAGAGATGCGATTGTCCGTTCTCCTTTGTAGTGTCCATATGTCAGGCTAATGGAGGAGAGTCGCTCTACCAAACTGTTGATTCTGAACTAAACAAGTGCAAGTATGAATTATGACTTTGTTTGGAACGCACAAAAAATAAAAATTTCAACCATAAGAAATTATTGTAGTTTTTGGTTAAATAGTTCTTTTTTTGTTAATTGTTTGGTTTGATGGTTGGGAGATTTGGCATACGCGCACTTGATTATTCCCCCTCTCCGGTCCTATCAAAGGCAAGCCAGCCGCATCGGGATTAGGGGATTCATAATAGATTTCTCCCTGCAGCCTGGCCGCAAGAGCCTACTCTCTCTATCTCTTTTTAAGTGTCCACTATGGTTTTGCATGCAATTTTTAATAACTTATATCTCTCAATATATATTATATTTTATATTTTAAAAATAATTGTCTTATAGAAATAATTGAGATATATCAAACAAGATCCGTATTACATATTTTTCACACTATAGATTGAGACATATTGGCAATTGAAAATGGAACACAGAATTGTAGTGGACATTTACAAAGGGATGGAGGGAGCACTAAGTTTTGAACTCAAGATATCCAGATTTACAGCTCATCCATGTTGCTACTTGAGCTACGCACCCATTGGAATTTTGGTTAAAAAATTCCCGTCTATATTTTCGTCTCGACAATAAAGATAAGAAAAACTAAAAAAATACTGTAGACACAAACGAAAGTGATGAATCCGGACACAGATGAATCCAAAATTGTTCAACGTGTGGTGCACTGAACAGATTCGGATACATCTCTGTCCTGATTTGTGAATAAACTAAGGAGGGTTAGGGTCACAGGTACCGTTACAAAATTGTGGCCGCCGGGACCCCCAATTCTCTGAAAGTTTCCTATAACATTGCCATCGCAACTTTTGCTTTTGATTAAAATTGAATCGATAACTGATCCCCAACCAAGAGTTATCTGCAATATAGGCGCGACGTCGACCTTGTAAGTCCAGTATGCACCCCCATTCCCTCCCCATGGCCCTTTATGTATCCATCCTTCACCAATAATCTTGCTCTGCATGCACATTAACACAACACGAAATTGTGCGTCCTTGGTAAGGTAATCAATCAAACAAAAGATCTATAGTCACACTGGTTAGAAGTGCCATCAAATTAAGTAGCTTTCAAAAGTCCAATTTAAAATTGGATAGTACTAACATGAAAAGTTGGCATACCTTCGGCACTTTATCGTTTTGAGACTGTTGATTCTGAGTATGAATAAACAGTAGATTGTGAGTGTCGCCATTTGTGTCAAGCTTAATATTTGGATTGGGATGAAAAACATCGACTAACTTATGTTTTTCTCGTTTTACAATAGGTAGATGATTAGTTTGGTTTTGTCCAAAATATTTATAATAAACTCCGTTATGTAAGTGCTGCTGAGCTATTACTAATATAATTCTTTTTAATTTGTCATATTAAAATTGCAAAAAGTTGTAACCAAAACAACTTTTTCAACATAGTATAGAGTCATGTATAAAAGTTTGGATAACTCAACCATTATCTCCGTTGCTTCGCTCTTCTCCCTCAGAACTTTAGTCTCTGCTCCTGTCCCTTTGATTTTTGTCTTCAGCTCTTCCTTTATCTTCTGTAAATCAGCCACGTAAAAAAATAGACAGATAGTTATACGGATGGTATGGAAATTGGCCGGGAATGATATAGAGATAGAGGGGAGAATATTTGTTTGCTTCCACCTCTTTGATTTCTTTCTTAAGCTCTTTGATTTCTGTCTTCAACTCTTTGATTTCTATCTTTTGTTCTTCCTCTATCTTCTGTAAATCACCCACCTTATAAAATAAAGAGGTAGCGATAAGAATGGTATATAGATTTAATGCTCGTCTAATCCAAAATCAAGTGAATTTTAATTTAATAAAGCAGTTAATTTGTCATATTAGAATTTCAAAAAAGTTGTAGGAGTACTACGACAACTTGAGAAAGAATTCTTTTACAGTGCGGTGAGACAGACAAAAACGTGGGGTTGTCACTAATCCAATCACTGTCTGCCACGTCACCCATCAGGTTTTATGTCTGAATTTTTTTTTTTTTTTTTGTTTATTTCCTTGGGGAGTTTATTGATATGGTAAACAGAAATGATACGGCCACCGCACGCTGTGCGAGACCCACTCTGGGCCTTGCACAAATGATCCGAATCGTTCAACAATTTAAAAAAAAAAACCGAGTGGGCATCACGAAAAATCAAGTCGATCCGATATATGTGTAATTTCTCGATCAAATTTTCTCATCTTTGAAAAATCGAAAAAAATGAAAAGATTGGTTTCCAATCGCCAACCGTCCCTTCCCCACCGCCAACTGCCCCTCCCCCACCGTCAAATCATGCATAAAAGTTTGGCAAACCCAACCTTTTTCTCCATTATTTCGTTCCTCTTACTCAGCATCTCATTCTCTTTCTCCATTATTTCGTTCCTCTTAATCAGCATCTCATTCTCTGCTTCTACTTGTTTGACTTTTGTCTTCAAGTCTTCTTCTATGTCCCGTAAATCAACTACCTAAGAAACATAGAGCTAGTGATAAGAATGCTATATATAGAGTTTTTTTTAATTGAGAACGGTATAGAGATAAAATAAGAGAATATTTGTTCCTCCCTCAATTTTAGGAGAAAACGCACAGTAGTTTGTGAGAGATATTAGTAAAATCCTTTTCGTTCTTACAAAAAAAAAAAAAAACGTACTGTGTCTCTAAATAAATGTCCAACACCCAAACCTATGCTTTTAAAAAGATAAATTCTTTTGTAAAGAAATCAATATTTTTTTTCACAAGTCAATAGGTATCAAAGGGTAAAATGAGCCGGCCGCCGACAAATATAGGGCCGGCCGCCTTGCCTAAGGTGGCCCTGGACCAGAGGCGGCTGCACATGGACCCTTCTATGGTCACATGAACACCCAAAATTATTTGTTTTGCTTAGAATACATGCAAAAATTATGGGCTAGTCTTGTTTTGAACACCCAATTCAAATATTATAAACACCCAATTTTAATAATCTTGAACATCTAACCCAAAAATAATTGAACACCCAACAACCAATTGAACACTAAATCACAACCCAATTATAGCCCACAAATCCAGGCAATTCATACTTGAACACTTAATACATTACCTCAAACAAAACTCACAATCCTAATGGAAAAAAAAAAAATTATGGTAGTAAAAAAATAAAGAGAAAAGGAAGAATCTAGTGGCTTAAGTATTATGATCTGCATTCTCTATCCTATCTGCATTGTCAATGGTCTAAATGTGTTAGTTTGGCATTCGTGACGATAACTACTTTATTATTATTTTTATCTAGCTAGCTTGTAGAATTATAGGTAAAGCTTTAAAAAAATTCTACTACATTGCAAAACTCCGTTAACTTGAATGATATTCCTTCAACTTTAAGGTCGCGATTGAAAATCTTATCATATCATCCAAACAAGCAACATATTTTTGAAAAGGTTGGCTGAAAACTTAAAAAAAGTTTAAACTTTTTTAAAATAATGTAGTGTATATTTTTAAGTTCTCATTTTGCCTCGTAGTTAATTGTTTTAGAATAAAGGTTATGTTTTTTTGTCTGCACTATTTATACTAATATACGAGGTTTTGCACATATATTATTGGTCAATACACTAGCTAGTAGAGTTAAGGTAATTTATGAACACCTTATTACAAATTCTTGGAGCAGCCACTGCCCTGGACCATGCCCTTAATGACCTAACGCATGCCCTGCCTCTGAGTATATATATATATTTCTATGCGTTCAAATTCAACCAACTCAGAGTGGTAAAAGTTCATATAAAAGGATGGAGAAAGACTGTTTGGGAACTCAAAAACTAGAAACGAAAACGTCGTCAAAGAAAGCAAGAAGTTTAGATTGTTTCATGTTTACCGCTCGCCCCTTGATCCAAGAGAACAGGAGCTACCTGTGGCTTCTTTTGACGGGCAATTAGTCGCCACAATCTCCCCAATTCCCCCGACACAAAACCACATATAGCATCAACGGTGCGTTGTATAACGCCATCGACCATTGGTTGATGAATCTGACTCACCACTGTTAGGACGACGCACATCAGACCTTCCCAAATTTCCATCTCTCTCTCCCCCTCCCTCCCCCCCCTTCTCTCTCTCTCTCTCTCTCTGAGTTTAATTCCCAAAGAAATGTTGGGGAAGAATATTGTAATTGTTTGTAACCGGAAGGCAACAGGAAACTGCTAATTAAATGGTTAATGGTTTGAGTCTCTGTCAATGTCTATGTGTTTTTTGGGTTCATACGAAACTTGACTCCATATTTAATTGGTTGGTGGACTGCTAGATTGACCCCGTACATAATTAATTATGGGGATTGACATAGGCGTAAACCATTTTTCTTTGCATTATATATTTTGTAAGTAGCTGGTACATTTTGAGCTCTGTTAACTGCTAAGTGGATGCTCTTGTTTTTTTTTAATCCTAATGCAAATAAAGAATAGAGGTGATAAAAAAAAGCATAACCAATTAAGATTATACTAGATTTTTTTCCCCCCCATGTTTTGAACGACAAAAACGTAATCAATACTGTTAGAACTGTGGCTCATAGAGTTCTAGAAAGAAGGCCAGATGCCGGAGCGTAGCGGAGCGGAACGAGTGGAGCGAAACGCAATGAGTGGAGCAAATATATTTTATCCCACAACTAATGGTAAATATCTATTTATTCTAGTTGTAATAAAATTAATCCAATTCATCCATTAAAATAATAAATTTGGGGCAATTAAGTCATTTAACAATTTATCTCCTCATATCTATCTTCCATATCTCCCTTTTTAAAAAACTATCCAAATACTGGATTAACAATCCACCATTCTTAAGAGGTGGGTCCACCCTTCTTACATATTACTCATATTCTATATCCACCCTCAAATCTATCATTCTTCTATATCCATTCAAAATCAAATCTTCCATCCAAACGGGCTGTAGGAGTGGGCGGGGTGGAATTTTTCAAAGGGGCGAGCTATTTGCAACCATAAATTTTCTATACGTAGTCTGTTCTAAATCTAACCTTCAAATCGATCTTATAACAATTTTCTATACGCAACCTAACAAATATCCTAAAACTTTCAAAAATACTCTCAACCACACCTACATTTTTTAAAATTAAATGATCCTACTCCTAATTTGGTGGTACAGATTTATGAAAGTATTAAAGAAACAATTGTACTCCTAATTTTCAGTATTTTACCTTTTACCTTTTGTAATAATATAAGAATGGACGATTAAGATTGTATGCATCAAACTTGTTATAACTTTATAGGTTGATCGGACATATCTATTACTATAATTATTTTGATACTGATTTTCTGATATGTGTCGATGGAAATTGATATATGATCTTTCATATGCGTCAATAAAGCTTAATGATCATGTACCCAAAAAGAAGAAGAAGAGCTTAATGATCGCCTGCTCAATGAATTTATTTCACGTCCCGGGCTACGATCCCAAAAAGGGAAAAACATAGAAAACATAACTATCTTTTGTACTCTAATGAGAATACGAAAACATGGTTGATTATGAATGTTTTGATTTAGTTTTATACTACAATTTTAAATTAGTAAGTAGTCATGTTTTAGCCCATCTTTCAGTTAAATTTCACTAAATATTACACATATGTTCGCCTTTCTTAAAATGAAATCTTAATTCCATCCCTTCATTCAACCATTTGTAACCACTTCCAAAGCATTACACATAGCCTTTGGCCAACATATTGAAGCTGGAATATGAAGATAGCCAACAAGCTATAATAACAAACACCACCAGCATTAATCGAACAACAAACTCCACAGCAGAGACTTAAAAAGCAGTAAATTATTAAAACGCTTTGGACATCACAGTCTACAATCATATCAAGGTTGGAAAAAAAGAAAGCAATTAACACGAATCTTCAAAGATAATCCAGGTGAACCACTTCCGCTTGCCTGTGAAAAAATATGCCAATTGATCAGTTGAGGTACATGTACTCCTACAAATTAGAAATCTAGCTGTTTGTTTTTCCAAGAGAAAAAATGAGCTTCGAAATCTTGATTTAATAATTGGATATGAGAAAAAAATAGAGGGAAAAGATAAGGTGACCTTGTGCTGGGATGGCGCAGAATTCAGGGTATGACTTAGGGTGTTAGTAATATACCAAATGCAGTAAGGTAGGTTCCAACACGTCCATGAAATCCAGCAAAGACTCCACCTTGTATTGGAATGGACACAGAAGAAGCACCCGATCTCGACCCAAAAGGTCCATATTTGTTCCAACATTTGTTTCGAAACAGAGAGCTATGATTGTCACTTCTCCATAGAACTCTTCGTATGTCAGGCTTATGGACGAGAGTTGCTCTATTGAACTGTCAATGCATGTAACGCCCCAATTTTTTGAGGAATTTCAGAAGCATTAAAATATTAAATAATATTCCTTTTATTACAAACCACAGAATAGTATCTCCTTATTACAACAGAAGATCGAAATTAATATGCTCTACCCCACATGTACGGAGGCCTTTGGGTGACATGACGTCACAGAGCAATGACTCAGAGCGACTCTAGTTCTGATACGGATTCCAAGCATAATCTTGCTCAGTCTTTGCCCCTGGTATCTCTCCTGAATAGTACGGATCCGCTCGTAAGGCTGATCTTCTATGTTCACTACCTGCAGCTTCTGGCAAATTGATCGCCGAAGCTACCGATTTACCAGGATACAAACGTATCCGTGAGTGATAAATCACCCAGTAGATACCCTAAACCCATTAACCCATAACATACAAGCAATAATATAATAATGGGCAAAAGAATAAAGTCACAGCAATCAGAAACATGTTATGAATTATCTTGTCTTTAAGTGATTTCTAGATTTCGATCTCTACCATGAGAAATAATCCTCCCAAACAACCTCTGAACTATGGCGACTCTGTCAATTTACCCTCCCCTTGCTTGCCCAGCCTGGGGTCCCAGACGAATAAGACCAAACTATATGTCGGGTCGAACTCGGCTGTACCATCACAAGGAGCGAATGATAACCAACCAATCGCTAGAAATGATACCCATACTCCGGTTTCATCCAATAAATTCACCCCCGGAAAATCCGGAAGATAAATCCAACAGTGCCATGTTCAGGGTTCGCAAAATAATGATCCACCGGTCTTAAACCACAAGTGTCGATACCGACGACCATTCTTTCAGGAAACCCACGGTCCTCAGCCACTCTGGTTATCTCCTGACCGTAAAGTCACAACTGTGACCATAACAATAATTCCACTTTCCTTAAGGATTTAACGTCTAATCATTTTATTCCATCGTACGAATACCATCTGGGTACCTATTGTCCAATTTCTACATTCACGTAGCACCAATAAGGCAATAACAACTTATGAAATCTATGAAATACGTTTCCATAATTTAATTTATTAAATCATCCTTTTGTTAAAGTCTTTTAATACTTTATGTATTATTAATAGGTGATATAACTAATTTATTAACTATAATGACAAATTAGTAATTTTTACGATTTTATAAAATAGCCCACATATTACTTAATACTAAATAGTTTATAATAAATTTCTTTTTAAGAAAAATCGTCACAAGGATAGTTATTACTTTTTGTAATATTAAGTGATATTATAAAATACCTTTATACTTTAATTTCCTTTCTAGAATTACTAAATAAAAGTATTATTAATTTAAATACTTTTTTTTATCCCAAGATATTATATGTAATTATTAAATAGTAAGAAAAATTTGAGCACACATATAATCTAAATTTTTTTTTTAAAAAATATTACCAATTATCCATTTAATCCACCGTATAAATTAAAATTATATAACTATTACGTTTTATACTAAATTGATATTATACAGTTATAAAATAATATCAATTAAGTAGTTTTTAATAATAAAAATATCATTAAGATTGTAAAATTAATATCATAAGGGTAATCTTATACGTAAATAATATTAAATAGATAGTCGGGACCAGAAATAATATCAAAATGGTGAATTCTTCGGAAAACAGATGGCAAACTGTTTTTTTTTTTTGTCCGGCTATTTTCCAACCCTTTTAACACGTCAAAACTACGTTGTTATGCTTAGAAGAGTGGGAGAAGAGATACATACGTCTGGTTTTGATCAAAACAAACTTTAAATGAGTTTTTGAGTTTTTCGGTTCGCCGGAGAAAACGACCGGAGCATGGCTGATCGGCTCGGTTCTGAGGTATTGGAGGAGGGTTCTGAGTTGCTTGATCGGGGTAGGGAAGGTTGGGAAGGTCAATTCGGATTAAAAGGTGGTATAAGTTACAAACCCGTTTTTCTCTCTCTATGGTTTTTCTTCCTAATCCTCCATGGGAGGAGCTTAAGCTTTTTCTTTTTCTTACCTATCTATTGGTTTCTGAATGGACAGAGGTTTGAGAGAGGTGGGGAGCTGTGGTTCGGATTGGCGGGGGGGTGGTATTTATAGAAAAATTGGGGAGGAAGGGAAGGAGAGGAGGGGTGAGAGAGAAAGAGAGAGATATAACGGGAGAGAGAGAGAGAGAGAGGGGTTACCTGGTGGAGGAATTGGTACGGCTACACGCGGAAACAAGCCTCGCGGTGATCGATCGTCCGGTTTTCGTTTTCGGAAAATTCTAAGATTTTAATCGTAACGTCGCAAAATCATTTCGATGCTAACCACGGTCTTTCTTAGTGAAAAGGTGATCTCAATTATAAGAGAAAATATTTTTATGAATTTTGAAAACTTGATTTTGATTTTTAAACGGTCTTTAACTAATTAATCAGAATTTAATTAATTAAAACAAGAATTTAAAGAAAAGCCAATATTACGGAATTTTTATTTTATTAAAAATTCAGAATAAACAAGTACAAGTATAAATTTGGAGTTAATTTGTTTGTGACGATAAGAAAATAAAAATAAAAATGCTTTGGAAACAAACGAAAGTGCAAAAGTCCAAACACAGATATGTCTGAAACTGTCCGACATGTATGGGATCCACGTTATCCAGATATATTCATATCCAGATCTATGAATAAGCTAAAGAGTGTCGCATCGTTTTAGTTGTATGGCCACCGGTACCACCAATTTTCACAGAGCGTCCAACGCCATCGCCGATTTTACTTTGGAATATAATTGAATCGATAGCTTCTCCATAACGAACACTTATCAACATTACAGGCCCATCAGCCTTGTAAGTCCAATATGCACCCTCTTTCCCTCCCCCTATCCCTGAAGATATGCATTCTTCCCCATTGCTAATACTGCCCTGCACATACACATGCACAATCTATTGAAACCTTCATGGGCACATTTTACGTATCATATATACGTGTATTTGTAACGCTTGTCAAGACGATTAATTACATGAAATTATGTTGATTGGATCAATGTAATTAGTTATGTTGAGAGAATAATTAAAGATTGTATGCATCAAACTTATTGTAACTTTATAGGTTGATCGA
Source organism: Rhododendron mucronatum var. ripense (assembly GCA_019656295.1). NCBI lineage: Eukaryota > Viridiplantae > Streptophyta > Magnoliopsida > Ericales > Ericaceae > Rhododendron > Rhododendron mucronatum. The sequence goes on along the minus strand of BPLT01000039.1, from coordinate 959,967 downwards.
ACATATCTATTATAATTATTTTGATACTGATTTTCTGATATGTGTCGATCAAAATTGATATGAACTTTCATATGCGTTGAAAAAGCTTAATGATTGTGTACCCAAAAAAAAAATAGAGCTTAGTGATCGCCTGCTCAATGAATTTGTTTCGCGTCCTGGGCTACGACCCCAAAAAGGGAAAAACATAGAAAACATAACTATCTTTTGTATTCTAATGAGAATACAAAAACATGGTTGATTATGAATGTTTTGACGTAGTTTTGTACAATTTTAAATTAGTAGTAAGTAGTCATGTTTTAGCCCATCTTTCCGTTAAATTTCATTAAATACACATATGTTCGCCTTTTTTAAAATGAAATCTCGATTCCGTCCCTTCATTCAACCATTTGTAACCACTTTTCAAAGCATCACACATAGCCTTTGGCCAACATATTGAAGTTGGAATCAAGGACAGAATCAGGATTTTACTCTAACAGTGGCGAAATATATGTTAAAAAAATAAAAAGATGCATTACAATATTAATAGTTATCGGCTCTAGAAAAAATTAAAATAACATATCAAAAACTATAACAAATGATGCTTGTCATTTGCACATGGAGTATGAAAAGACTAACTTTAATTTTGGGTATCGATAATACCACTCCTCAAATTCCTATATGGATTTCCAAAATTGATAACCGCACTCCTTTTTGGGAGTGACATTATAAATTTGGGGATTGGCATTATAATTAAATTTCCTTAATTTTTTAGGTAAACTTGTTTTAGAATTAGAATGTGGAGTTTTTTTTTTCTTAATTACACATCATCATTTATATTATTTCATTTTGGCCCATTGACTTTAGTTTCAGAATACTTTTTTGGGTCTTCTTTCTTGAAAAAAAAAATAGAAGATTTATGACTAGTATATAATAAAAAATAAGGGAAAAAACCTAGTAGTGCGAGACTATATAAGTTGGGGATAAAATTTTTTTTCCACATATAATAATTGCATTTTCTAAAATTCTTGTAATGGTGGCCGCCACCACTAGACCTCCCAGTTTCATCCTTGGCTGGAATATGAAGATAGCCATTAAACTGTAATAACAAATACTAGGAGCAGTTTTAATTATACATCGATCTCCACAGGACATATTGAAAAAGTAGTAAACTTTTAAAACACTTTGGACATCAAAGTCTACGTGCACATCAAGGCTGAAACAAAATGTAACGACCCGATTTTTCACGAAATTTCGGAAGCATTAATTTTAAAATGTACTGAATTTTACAAACTACTAAGCCCCTATTTGTCGTTATACAAAATTTACATTTAAAAATTAAAAAAAAAATCTAACATTTTATTTAAACATCTTCAGAGCGACTCTAGTGTTGATACAGATCTCAAGCATCCTCGGTCTTCGCCCTTGGTATTGCTCCTGTGCTAAACTGCTCCATCATTGAACCCTGCACCCTCTGACAAATTGATCGCCGAAGCAACCGATTTACCAGGATACAAACGTATCCGTGAGTGATAATACACCCAGTAAAATAATCTCAATCCTACTAACCTCTTACTCTACAATTAGCATTCAATAATAACAATAATATCACAACTGATAATACACGAGAGGTACAGAATTATAGCACATCGCCTTTTTCGTTACTATCCATTATCTTACATGAAATCTAAGGATCATCTCCATGAGATCATTTTCTCCCACATCCACTACTACAACCGTCTCATGGGTCCACCCTTCCTCTTGCTTATCCTGTAACAGGGTCTTAGGTAAGGGCACCTAAGTTATGTACCGAGCATGTTCTCACTTAAGACCATAACAGAAGGATCGAGTCATCTCATGACGTATCGTACATTATGGTCGGATATCCACTACCCTACACTAACTATAACCGTCTTCTGGGACCCATTCTCTTCCTCAAAGAGAAATTTCCCATGACGTATCATACATTAACGTTTCACTAACTATAATCGTCTCATGGAACCCATTCTCTTCCTCAAAGAGAAAATTCCAATGACGTATCATACGTTAGTGTCACAACATATCTCATCATTGGGCCCCGCAGGTTACCCTTGCCATCGCCATGGCTCAATTCACAATCCACACATTACTCACACTTTCAACACTTTACCATTTTCCATTTACTTATCATCGTCTACATGATTCACTACTCGTAACCATCCAGTGAACCTAAGTCCAATCTAGCACGTACAACATGATTTATCAATAACAAGATAACGCATGCAAATGATACATTTCAATGACATAACAAAATAAAACAATTGATACATGCAAGTAATTAAACACATAAGGGTTTTGGATTGGGTCGGTGCCTTTCGGATTATTATGTTTTTATTGAACAAGTTTCGTTTCCATCTTTATTATACTTGAGATTATTAATCTTGTAGTATCTCGTAAACCTTAGGATACTTGGACATACCTAATTTTTATCAATCCACCTCACACTTTCACTTAGTAAGACATTAATATAACAGTTAATACAAATCTTTTAACTATTTTTTTGTTTTTATTTTTTTTCATTATTACTACTAATTTCTCTTTTCATCTAATCCGTTTATAAGTCCCTTATAGATTATTATTTATTTTAGCATGTTCACTATTTTATCTACAGTTTAGTTAATGTATACTTATATACATTATAATCACATTAACATTAATCATGGATAAATATGCATTTGTTATTTCATACTTTAAAATGTAAATGATGATAATAAGTCAAAAACAAGTTTAGGGCCGAATCAAGTGCAGAAATAAGTACAGGGTCCTAAGTGTAATTCTAGCACAACATTGTTAAAACTCAACGTTCAGCTACAGTACCTTTCCGAAAAACAGACGAAAGTATCGGTTCATGGATTTTGATGCATGGGCTCGATTTTTAGCACTATAATCCATTAAAACTAACATCTAGGAACCGATCGAATATACTTAGGAGATGGTAGGATAGAGATTAATCTACCTTAAATCCGGCCGAAAAAGCGGGTACTAGTTTGCGAACGACTTTGGTAAAATGAAAAACACGGCTGTGGCAGCGGGGGACTCGGGGTTGACTCGAAATGATTGGAAGGTGGTTTGTGGATGCTTGGTGATGTAGTGATTGATTGGGAACCTGAATATGATGTACGGAGGGATTTTATGTAAAAATCTCTCTCTCTCTCTCTCTCTCTCTCTCTCTCTCTCTCTCTCTCTCCCTCTCTATTTTCTAAACCCAACAATAGAATTGGGAGTAAAATAATATACTGGTGTTCAAATTTTGGATTTATGTGGGTATGTATAATGAAAGAGAATAAGGTGGTGAGAAGGTGAGAGAATAAGTGTGGAAGTGGCCGTGGAATGGGGAAGGAGAGTGAAGGAGAGAGATACTGATAATGATGAGAGGGATAGGGGACAAGTGCCACATATGGTGGGGTTTTATTTAATTCTAATATATGTGGACGCTTGTATGTATAGGGTGAGAATGTATGTGAACGTGTATATGTAGAGGATGAGAGAGAGAAAAATAGGAGAACAAAATCCCTCAAATGTGGGGTGTAGTTTGAAGGATAAAGATGGAGGTGGTAGAGTGTGAGAGGAAAGTGGAGAGTTAGTATGAATAGAGTTCTAGTTAGGGTTTAGATAGGAAAGATAAGAGATGAGTATGAATCCCCGATTGCCTCTATATATATCTAAAGTATAAATATATATCTTATACAATAGTGTAAATAATATCAATTGTACACATAATAATATATTTTAATTATTCAATCTAATGAATTATTAAATTAGGAATTTAACAATATAAATTTGTATTAAAAAAAATTGGGTCGAAAATTTGGATCGTTACCAAAAACACAATTAACACGAATCTTCAAAGAGATATACTCCGGTGAACTCCTATGGCATGTAAATAGGGGACAGCCACTCCTACCGAAGAAGAAACCGACCGCCTTCCCACCGGTCAGCTAGCGCACGTTGAACAAAAAATATATACGTGCCCATAGGATCGAATTTTCTCAACTTCCGCTTGTCTAAAAAATTTATGTCGATTAATCAGTAGAGGTTCATGTACGAGCTAGTTAGAAATCAGGATCTTCGTCAATCGTGAAATCTCCTCGTGTGAATGAAAGTAAGACTCGCGGTTCTATTTTGATAAGTCAAGCCTTTTGTTTTTCCAAGAGAAAAAAAATGAGCTTAAGAATCTTGATTTAATACTAGATGGATATGAGGGGAAAAAATAAAGGGAAAAGAAGGCGACCTTGTGCTGGGATGGCGCAGAATGTGGGTATGACTTGTTAGGGTGCTAGTAATATACCAAATGCAGTAAGGTAGGTTCCAACACGTCCATGGAATCCAGCGAAGACTCCACCTTTTACTGGAATGGACTCAGAAAAAGCACCCGATCTCGACCCAAAAGGTCCATATTTGTTCCCAACATTTGTTTCAAAACAGAGAGACATGATTGTCACTTCTCCACGGAACTCTTCGTATGTCAGGCTTATGGACGAGAGTTGCTCTATTGAACTGTCGATGCAGAACTAAACGAATACAAGTATAAATTTGGAGTTAATTTGTTCGTGACAATAAGAAAATAAAAATAAAATTGCTATGGATACAAACGAAAGTGCAAAAGTTCAGACACAGATATGTTCGGAATTGTCCGACATGTGTCCAGATATATCCATGTCCAGATCTATGAATAAGCTAAAGAGTGTCGCACCGTTTTAGATGTATGACCACCGATACCACCAATTTTCACAGAGCGTCCAACGCCATCGTTGTTTTTACTTTGGAATATAATTGAATCGATAGCGTCTCCATAACGAACACTTATCAGCATTACAGGCCCATCAGCTTTGTAAATCCAATATGCACCCTCTTTCCCTCCCCCTAATCCTGAAGATATGCATCCTTTCCCATCGCTAATATTGCCCTGCACATATACATGCACAATGTATTAAATCCTCCATGGGCACATTTTACGTATAATATATACGTGTATTTGTAAAGCTTGTCAAGACGATTAATTACACGAAATTATGTTGATCGGATCAATGTAATTAGTTATGTTGAGAGAATAATTAAGTAGAGAATGGTATTGAGATAAAGAAGAGAATATTTGTTCCTCCCTAAGATTTGGATTAGAAATGAGCAATAGTAGCAAAAGATTGAAACTAAATGTATCTTTAATGCTTGTCTAATCTAAACCTCAGGTGAATTTAAACTTAACAAAGCAGTTAATTGTTCATAATAAAACATAAAAAAAGGTTTATTATAAACCAAACATTTACCTTGAGCGGCTTGGGTGCCAACCGTATTGAAATTTTTGCTTCTTGTTGTGAAGGCATTAGTTATGCTTTATTCCCCTTCAATCTTGTTATTCTTTAATATTTGAAGATGGGTCTCTCTCTCTCTCTAGAAACCCCTCATTTCCTCTTTCTCACTTTACACAGTAGGGTTTCGTTCGGGGGAGTGGCGCCCGCCGTTAGCCACCTCCGTCCCCCGTCTCTTCTCTCTCCTCTGTCTGTCTTTCCTTCCCCCTTCTTCCTCCATTTTCATCCGACTTCTCCCATTTTGATTCCTCTCCACCTTCCTTTTCTTTCTTTCTTTCTTATCCTCAAAATCGATCAGCGAAATAATTTGTTGGACGGCGGCGGTGTTGCGGGTGGGTCGTGCTGGTGAAAGGGATATGGACGCCCGGCCATCTCGAGGTCATCTTTTTGGGCGGCTGTCCGCCGTTAGCCACCTCCGTCCCCCGTCTCTTCTCTCTGCCTTCTTCTACCCTTTACTCTATTTTTTTCTACCCCCCAGACTCCCGATTTCCTTGCCGGCGTTGCCACACTTCCTCCTTGGCTATCCTCCTAGGTTTTCCGTCTCCGTCCCTTAATCTCTCGCTTGCTTTCCGGTTCGGTTTAACTGTTGGGTTTTCGGATTTTTGCCTAACGGCAAGGTGGCTGTGTGGTGGTTGAAGGTGGCGGCGTTTGGTCTCCCGCCATGTGTGTCCCTTGGGCTTTCACGGTTTTCGCTTAACAGTTAAGGCTGCTTCAGCGGCAGTGGGTGTTTGGAGCCGGTTTGATCTGTGATGGTGGATTGGTGGTTTGGAGGAGATTTTTTTCCGGCCTTGTTTGTGTTGGTGGTTGCTGTCTTGTTCGGGCGGTGAGGATGGTGGCCGGTGGCGGTTAGTGTGGCTAGGAAATTAGGGTTTGTGGTTTTGGGCTTCTCAGACTGAGCTTTGTTGCAAATTTGGGCTTTTGGCCATCGGATGGGTTTTTATTGTATTATTTAGGCTTTTAGGCCTTTGGATTGTTTGAGTTGTATTGTAAGATCTGGGCTTTAAGACCATCCGATGTACGAGTCCGGCTCCTCTCCAATCCATAGAGAATTGGAGGATCTTCCAATTCTAATACAATGGTCAGGATTACTCTAGTATTTCCAGCCCAAAACTCATATGGTATTCTACGGGCATTTAATTACTCCCAAAATATTCATCAATTATTATATTCCATGCACCAATTTATCAAATTCTTAACATTAGTAAAATTTCATTTCGTAACTTTAATATATAATTGGTGCAAGTTCAAAGAACTATTAGATTCACAGGATTAATCAAAGACTCCTTCTGCATTTCTTCTAAAATATTTTTTCTATAAAAATTATATTATGTTCAATTACTTACTCTTACGATTTCTTTCTAATTTTCATAACTGAATTTTAATTTCAACTTTCTTTTTATACAAGAACAACTATATCAATGAGCACACAACACAGTGCGAAGCACAAATGAAACTACATTAGTGTCAGTTAAAAAAAATCTCATGAGCTACACAATAAGTTAATATCAACAAAAAAAACTATGCTGAAATAAAAAAATTATTGATATAATATTAGTAAAAAAAGCCTCATGACCAATATGATATCGGTCGAAAAAATCCTCATGAGCTATGTAAAAAGTTTTTCAAAGGCAGGTTTAACGGGAACAGGACGCCGTTCAAAAAAATTTAATGAATTCTTTATAAATTTCGAAGATTAATGAATTTTTTTCGCCGTTCAAAAAAAAAAGGGGAGAAAAGATGCTTATGTAATTGAAAAATATTTGGGGAGTAATTGGGTACCTGTAGAATACCATATGAATATTGGGGCTTGAGTTATTAGGGTAATCTTGACCATCGAATTGGAATTGGAGGATCCTCCAATTCCCTATGGATTGGAGAGGAGCCGGACTCCCGATGTACGGACTTTTATCCTTATAGGTGTGTATGGACTTTGTTTCCATCGGACTGTGTTTTCCAACTTTTAGTTAGAACTTCTTTTCCCTTAATAATAATAATTTATTTTACCGATAAAAAAAAATAATTGAAGATTACTAAAATCTGTTTCTTTGTTGTTACACAAAAATAAAATCATGCATAAAAGTTTGGCTGACTCAACTTGTTTCTCCATTGCTACATTCTTCTCTCTCAGCGCTTCATTCTCTGCTTCCACCCCTTTGATTTGTGTCTTTAGCTCTTCCTCCATCTTCTGTTATAAATCAACCACCCAAACACATAGTGATAGTGATACGAATGGTATAGAGTTAGAGGGGAAATTTTATTTCGTCCCTCAACTTTAGGAGAAAACGTTCAGTAGTTGGTGAGAGATGTTAAGAGGTGGCATGCTGAAAGTCAAACAGAAGAACGTTATTTTGGGGTTAAAATCTACAACAGTGCTATTGACACATACATTTACCGGCACAGATTTTGCGCAGAAGTGAATGAATGAAAAGTTAGAAGATTGAATCGAGCACTTACACTTAACGGGGGCAATTGAAAACATGTTTAAATTTAATGAACGACTCAAATCATTTGTGTGTGACCCTTAGTGAACCCCACATTGAAGTCTATGCAAAATCTGTGCGGTAAGTGCCTATGTGGACAGACTTACCGTAAAATCTATACATGACTTTCACGGTTACAATAATTGAAGGTGTATTTTTAGGGTATTAGTCCCTAGTAAAGGGCAGGGAGAAAATTTTCCAACAAATACCCCAAAATCTTGGAAACTGCCCCCTATGTTCTGCATCCACTTAGACACCGTTACTTACACCTGCTCCTTTATTGCAGTTTTGCTCGGAACATCTGGTCTGCTATTCTCTCTTTGTATCATGGGTTTGTCCATCAACCTTACCTGGTTTAATTGACTTTTGATTCTCCAAGTCTTTTCATAATTTGGAAGAAATATGCTGGGAATCCTGGAACACCACCCTCTATACCGTTCTTTGGTCTATATGAAAAGCTAAAAATGATCTTGTCATCAAGAATGCAATTTAAGAAGTTGGTGAAGTAGTGGTTGGTCTTATCAAACTTAGAGTAGCTTTTTAGGTCAAAGGGAGGTGTAACCTTACTGCTTACTCTATTGAAGACTTCAGGAGCCATTTGGATGGGTATTAGAAGACATAAAAATTTGATGTGGTTTTGATTTTTGAATCTTTTTTTCTCCGACTTTTGGTTGCATGGTCTCTCTCTTCTCTCCTTTGGATTGTTGGCTTGCACATGATTAGATTGAATTTCTCCTCTCATTGATGCTTGCAATGCCCTTTCCTTCTTGATATACCCTTTTTCGAGTTTCTAATAAAATTTTCTTCGTCTATCATTAAAAAAAAAAAAAAACGTAAACCAAGAGCTAACGTTCCATTAAGAATTGTATACCTCAATAGTACTCACAAACATTTGTCTAATCTAACCTTTTAATGCTTGTCTAATCTAAATGAGAGTCCACTTTCACTTTTTTTTTGTTATTTTAATCTTGTTTATATCTTTTAATTTATAATATTTTTTATGATTTTAAAAATTTTGTATAATAAAACTTATTGAAATCTATCAAATAAGATTTATATTGGATATTTTTAGCATTATATAGATTGAAAGATATAAATAATTTTTTGAATTGTCCAAAATAGTAACATGGACTCTTATTTAAGAACGGAGGGAGTAGTTAATTGTTCATAGTAAGACTACAATGAATATGATTGTTGAGAGGCTAGAGTTGCCCATCATGTTGCTTTTCGTTGTGATGCCATCATGCTGTCTTTTCTTTTAATCTTTGCATTTTTTTTTTCAAGATTAGTAAAATCAGTTTCTTTGTAGTTACAAAAAAAAAATACTTCATCGTCTCTAAATAAGTGTTCGGCGCGCAAACCTCTGCTTTTAAAATGATGTATTCTTTCATAAAAAAGTAAATTTCTTTTCACCAGTCAATAGAAAACAATGGGTAAAGGTGAGCCAGCAAAAATATAGGGTCCGCCCTGCCTAAGGTGGAAACCCTAGACCATGACCTTAATGGCCTAACGCATGCCCTGCCTCTGAGTGTATATATCTTTCTATGTGTTCAAATTCAACCAACTCAGAGCGGTAAAAGTTCATATAAAAGGATGGATCAAGACTGTTTCAGAACTCAAAAAAGAAAAAAACCGAAAACGTAGTCAAAGAAAGCAAGAAATTTAGGTAATTTCATGTTTACCGCTCGCCCTTGATCCAAGAGAACAGAAGCTGCCTGTGGCTTCTTTTGACGGGCAATCAGTCCCCACAATCTTCCCATTAATTCCCGTGACAAAAAACCACATAAAGCATCAACGATGCGTTGTACAACGCCGTCGACCATTGGTTGATGAATCAGACTCACCACCGTTAGGACGACGTATATTAGACCTTCCCAAATTTCCATCTTTCTCTCTCTCTGTCTCTCTGAGTTTCCCAAAGAAATGTTGGGGAAGAATATTTGTAACCGGAAGGCAACAGGATACTGTTCGGAGCTATTGATCAAGTCTAAGTGGAAAATGGTTTTGAGTCTTTGTTTATGCATATGTGTTTTTTGGGTTCATACGAAACTTGACTCCATATTTCATTTGGTTGGTGGACAGCTAGATTGAAACCCTAGGGGTTAACATAGGCGTAAATAATTTTTCTTTTCATTATTTTATAAGTAGCTGGTACATTTTGAGCTCTGTCAACTGCCAAGTGGATGCTGTTGTTTTTTTTTTAATCCTAATGAGCATAAATTGTAGAGGTGAAAAGAAAAAAGCATAAACAATTAAGATTAGATAAAATCAAATAGGCATCCTCTTTACTCATCTTATTTAAGTGTCCATCTTAGAGGTTTAAAATAATTATGTTCCAATCCTCAAAATCTATTATTTACCCATTATAACCTTATATATATACGGGGCGGTTATGGAGACACCTAAAAAAACACTTCATAGTTCCAAATCAAATTTTGACGATCCGAGCCACTCAATGTGATCAGAACGTGATTTTAAGGATACCCACGAGAAATCAACAAAAAAAATGACCGGGAAGGGCTTGATCCGAACAGTTTCGAACAATTTTTTATTAAACGGTTCAAATAAAAATTTCTCAAATGAAGCCTTTTGCGGTCATTTTTTTTGCTAATTTTTTGCAGGGCACACTTAAAATACATTCTGCACATATTGAACGGTTCGGATCATAAAAATTTGATCGGAAACTGTGAGATTGAGATTTAGGGTGTTTTTTTAGGATGTCCATTGAACCTATATATATATATATATATATATATATATATACAGTCCGGTTCCCCTCAGGGATCCCGGATAGCTGTGTCGTGCGGGACTGTGTTCTCTGCCCTTGGATTTAATCCAAGGGCCAGGGAAAGAAAAGGCTAAAAAATCCATAAATTACACTGACCCCCCTCTTCGGCTCCCACTTTCCCCCTTCGTTCATTTCACGCAGACCGCCTTTGAGAGAGAGAGAGGGGGAGGGAGAGTAAAGAACACAAACGAATGAGAAGAACGAAGAAGAAGATCGAAGCCCCATCTTGACGAAGAACGAAGAACAAGATCAAAGCCCACAGGTATCTCTCTTGAATCTCGAATCTCTGGCTCGTATGTCTCTCAATGGGACTGTAAATTAGGGTTTTTTTCCCCTTTTTTTGAACTGCGTCGACGAAGAACGAAGACGAAGAAGAACAAACACACATTGGTCTCTATCTCTCTCTCTATATCTTGCGCTGGGTTGAACTAATTTTGGGTTTTATGCTTTTGTGCAACATGTCACAGGCAGGAAAAACAATGGGAATTAATGAAAACTGATTATCCCCTTGTGTTGTTGAATAATTGCATTAGACCGATAGAGGGATGGTTTTTTAATCTCCACAGTTTATTAGTAGTGAAACAAAGATAAAGATAAATTCTGGACTTCGTTGTAGCTAAACAATTTACCAAAGATAAATCCCAAACTGTGGAGATTAAAAAACCTTATCCATATATAAACCTTATCCATATATATATCCTTATCCATAACCTTATCCATATATATATCCTTATCCATGACCTTATCCATATATACATATTAATGTCTACCTAATTTTTTCCTATATTTACGTTTCCTGTTCCTCTTTCAAATTGGATAAGTCCTACTCCCTCCGTCCCTTTTTAAGTGTACTGTTTCGTAATTCTAACTTATTAAAAAATATCATCATTATACCTTTCGCATTAACTTTTTCCTCCATTTTCTCTACTTACCCATCATCATTACACTTTTACTCACTTACTTTTCAAAATGGAATCTACTTTTAGGGGCAAAATAGACAATTTACCAACTTTTACTTACTAACTTCACAAAATGGACACTTATTAAAGGACAACCCAAAATAAAATATCGGACTTTAAATAAGGGACGGAGGGAGTATAATATAGGGAGTTTGGATTAGTTTAGGAAATGAACACATACATTCACCCAATCTTTGGCTCGCAGTTGAACCTTGGCGTCGCCTGCGGTGGTGATCCAAAGGCGCTCGTAGCCAGTGGCAGCACCACCATATATAGAAAGACGAGGTAACGGAGAACAACACGAAGATGAAGAGCTTGTTTAAGTCCACACCCAAGATGCTTGTCAACATCGTCTGCCAGATGCGTGATCTCCTCGATCTTCTACGCCGACTTGAATGCTTCCGACACTCGCGAAATCAAGGTCAAAGAGAAGATCGTTCATTTACGTTTGGGATTTATTTATTTTAATCTGATTTTGCTCGGAATGGTTTAGGTTTTAATTGCATGGTTTAGTTTTGTTTGGATTTGTGCCAATTGCATATGCAAATGTTTTCGGGTGAGAAATCAGCCCAATTAAAACCAAATATTTACTGATTTTTGTCATGTTTTAAATTTGATCATATTTTGTTCATCTATCTTGATTGAAACCTACACTATTCAAAACTTGTCATGTTTTCTGATTTTTGTCATATTTTTTATTTGATCATGTTTTGTTCATTTACCTCGATCAAAACCTATACTTCTCGAAACTTGCCATGTTTTTCGATTTTGTCATTTTTTGCCATGTGAATTGATCATGTTTTGCCATGTTTTCCGACTTACACATTCGTTTTTGTAAGAGTCTTGTTTTCTTTTTAGATTTTAGGAGAATGGAAACATGAGAGAGAAGATTAGAAGAGAAAAAAAATTTAAAAGATTAGGTGATAGAAATGTTTGATAGAGGAGAGAAAATTGAGATAATTAGACAAGATTAAAAAAAAGAGAAAAAGATTTGAAAAATTAGGAGAAAGAAAGGGTAGTTTAGGATTTAATTGAATTTGAGGATGGAAAGATAAGTATTTAAACACATTAGGATGAGTACCTAAATAAGAATGGTAAAAAGGATTGCTAATTAAGTTTCCCTTAAGAAGTTTCTTTTTTTAAAGGCAAAAACATAATTTATTAATCTTTGATAATGATTAAAAAGATTAAAAGAACTCTTGGGAGTCTAATGCGCTTGGACTTTTTCTAAGTGCGTGTAGGCTCAATCTGTTGAGGAGTATCCACGAAGTCCACACTACACAAGGCCCAATGTGTTGGTTTGGTGAATTTTTATGGAATGGTTTGATCCTTGTTTACTATAAAACCGAAGCACTCCATGCTCACCCCTAGTTGCAAGCACATAACGCTTATTGTTGGACGGCCTGCTGTCCTGAGGTTGGAAGGAAACGAAGCACACCTTTTCTCTTTTTTCTCAGTTTGAATCCTCCATTACTGTCCCATTAATCTGAGCAATTGTGGCTCTACAATGATTGGAACCGTTCCGCTTAGGTCTCACAGAAAATTATAGTATTGTCAAAAATTAGTGTGATCTGACACCAATAGCTATGTCAACAGTTTAACTTTTGCAGAGGACAACATGAACAATAAAAGTTTGGCCGATTCACCTTTTATTTCTCAAACATGAAAACTTGACATAGCTATTGGGGTCCAATTAAACAAATTTCTAATTTGACCACACTTTTTTGCGACGGTTCGATCTATTCACTGTTGATAAGCAGTAATACTAACAAATATTAGCAATTTTAATCTAACAACAATCTCTGCAGCACAGACTGATTAAGCAAAAAATAAGAGGAAAGTCCACTTTCACCCCCTGTGGTTATCGCCATGTGCGGATACCCCCTTGTGGTTTAAAACTGACCACATAACCTACCTGTGGTTTTGAAAATGTGCGGATAGACCCCCTGCCGTCATGTTTTCCATCCATTTTAACGGAGGTGTATCTCACACATCTCTAGAATGTAATCTGAGTAATTCATAATGTATTAAATAAAAAATAGAGTATCTCTGTAAAAAATCATCTCGATCAGGCATCAATAACCCAGTGATATAATTTTTTGTAAATTCAAATTTGAAATTTTAACTTCATAACAAAATCGATTTGACCATGAGCTTTTCATTTTTTGATTGACTTGAATTTTGGCATAGGCGTAGTACTCGTCAAAATTTACAATATCAACGGTTTGGATTTAATTTTTGGTATGCAGGATGGTGTGGTTAGATCTAAAAAAGAAGAAGAATCAAGGGACGTGATGGGGTTATAACGGTCTTTTAATGTTGTGTCCGTTAAAATGGATGAAAAACATGACGGCAGGGGGTCTATGCGCACATTTTCAAAACCACAGGTAGATTATGTGGTCAGTTTTAAACCACAAGGGGGGTATTCGCACATGACGATAATCACAAGGGGTGAAAGTGGACTTTCCTCAAAAAATAATTTAGACACTTTGGACGTAAGCCTACAAGCATATCAAGGGTCAAAGATACTCCTCGTGAACTCCTACGCATATGAATAGGCTAGGAGCCACTCCTATCGAAGAAACCGATCGATCGTCTTCCCCCAGGTAAGCATTGAAGAAAAGTAAGTGCCTATCAGATTTCCTCTTAACGGAGCCCACTTCCGCTTGCCTGTGAAAAAAAATTACGTCAATTACGTACACAGTCAGAGTACATGTAGTAATTAGAAATCAGGTTCCTCTATCGTGAGATTTCCTCATGTGAATAAAAGCGAGACTCGCGTTTCTATTTTAATAATTCAAGCTGTAACGTTTTGGAGAGAATAATTCTATTGAAGAATCTGGCTTGCATCCTAATTTGGACTGCAGAGGTGCGGAGAACCGAGATCGTAATTGGATAAGAGTAAAAAGCAGAGGGGATAGAAGGTGACCTTGTGCGAACTATCGAGTACTTTGGGTGCTAAAAGTACACCAAATGCATCAAGGTAGAGTCCACAACGTCCATGGAATCCAGCCAAGACTGCACCTTCAACTGGAATGGACACTGTAGAACCAAATGACGAACCATAGGGCCCATATTTGCCACGATTTGAATAGAAAGAGAGCGATGTGATTAGGCTCATTCCACTTATGTCTCCGTATGTCAGGTTTATTGACGAGAGTTGTTCTACTGAACTGTCAATGCACAACTAAACAAGTGAAAGTATATATTAGTACTTTGTTTGGAACGCATAAAAAAAATAACGATCATCTAAAATAAATGTAGTTTTTGGTTAACAATTTTTTCTTGGTTTGACTGCTAGCGGTGTCCGGGTTAGATTACCCGCACCTTGACTATTCTCCTTCCCCTATCCGGTCAAAGGAGTCATCCGTGGTGGAACCAGAGGATTTACAATAGATTTCTCTTATCAAACCTAGCCCTAAGAGATTGCCATGTTTCGAATTGAGGATGTCGATCTGAATTTACAGATCATCCATATTGCCTAGGTATTCGTCTCAACAATTAGATAAGAAAATTTTAAAAACAAATGTTATAAACACAAATGAAAATGCTAATCCGGACACAGATGATTCCAGAACTGTCCGATGTGTGTGGGATCCACGTGCATCGAACTGATCCAAATCCATCTCTGTCCTGATCTATGAATAAATTAAAGAGGGTCAGGGCGACACCGTTGCAGTATATTCACCACCGCCACCGCCAAATCTGTCGGAGCATCCTATAACATTGCCCTCGCAGCTTTTACTTGTGAATAAAATTGAATCGACAATTGATCCATAACCAAGAGTTATCTGCAATATAGGCGCAACGTCGAGCTTGTAAGCCCAGTGTGAACCCCCATGCCCTCCCCACGGCCCTAAAGGTATCCCTCCTTCTTCACCGATATTGCTCTGCACATTCACACAACACGAAATAATAATATTCTTGGTACGTAAAGTAATCCAAGCTATCAAAGATTCAAAATCAGAAGCTTTCAAAAATCCAATTCAAAATTTGAATCTAAATTGAACTAGTTGGCATACCTTAATAGTACCTAATTTGCCTTCAAAGGTTAAACTCAAGATTTGCCCACCAAAACTTCCTTGATATTGAAGTGGGACTGGTGACTGCACTTGCTGAAATAGATAGGACGAAGTTTTCATTAATACTGTTGTATACAATTAACAACAGGGTGAAGTATAAAGTTATGCATAAAAGTTTGGATAACTCAACCTTTTTCTCCAGTCCTTCGTTCTTCTCCCTCAGCACTTTATTCTCTTCTCTCGCCTCTTTGATTTCTGTCTTCAGCTCTTCCTCTATCTTTTGTAAATCAACCATCTAAAACAAATATAGAGATAGTGAAACGATTGGTATAGAGATTTTTTTGGCCGGAAATGGTATAGAATTAGAGGGGAGAATATATAATTTTTTTTGAACGACATATTTTTTTTATTAATTTTTAAAATTGTTACAAAGATTAAAAGGAAATCGGCATTCAAAAAAATGATGGCACCAAATCCTAAGAAAGTGGGACTGGTGACTGCACTAGCTGAATTAGATAGGACAAAGTTTTCATTAATGCATTATACCTTGGACTTGGAGTAGAAAGAAAAGAACTGTGAAAATGCAAAAGAAAGTGGAGAGAATAACCAAGCAATGAAAGTAATTAGAGTTACTAATCGTGATTTAGTAATTAAGAGTCCATTTTATAGGGAACTCTATAAGAATTCCACGTGATAAATTTTTTTTTTTTTTGGTATACAGTATAACGTAGTGTTGTTATGTTAGTCAACGAGGATTCAGAGGCTATCCATAGCCCTGAACCCCAAACCTGCTCTCCATGGAATTCAAACTCAGGTGAGGAGTAAAATGAGACAACGAACTTGACAAATTTGGTTTCTATTACTTTAAAATTCGAATTTTGTACGCCTCGCCATCACCCTAAAAAAAGCCCACCAACACCATCACAGCGCTCGCCCCCAAAACCGCAACCCCACCAACCTGGCCCCCTCCATCTCCTACCTACCATCACCGCCCTCGCTGCCCGTTTTTGGACGATTCCGTTTCGTTTTGCCTCCCAAGGCTCGAACATCACTCGCTCCCGGGAAGGTACCTCTCTCCACTCCCACGGAAAGCACAGAATCAGCTTCTTCAATTCAATAGCAAAGGATATTCACCCAACAGCGGCATTTAGGTGAGAAATGAGTAATATTAGCAAAAGATTGAAACTAAATTTAAATTTAATGCTCGTCTAATCTAAAGTATACTTCAACTCAATTTTAATTTAACAAAGCCGTTAATTTTTTTCATATTAAAACTGCAAAAAGTTGTAAGCAAATCAAACAACTTTTACAAAATAGTGCTCCCTCCGTTTCAAATTAATAGCCAGTTTGGTCTCCAATGCATTTTTTAAATTGTTAATATAATAAATTTTATGTGCAATATGGATCTCATATGATAGATCTCAATTAGTTCTATTATACAAAATTTTAAAATCTTTAAAGACATTATAGATTGAAAAATATTAACAATTTCAAAGTTGCATTGGAGACCGAACGAGACTATTAATTTGGAACGGAGAGAGTATAAAGTCATGCATAAATGTTTGGATAACTCAACCTGTTTCTTCGCTGCTTCGTCTTTCTCCCTCAACACTTTATTCTCTGCTCCCGCCTCTTCGATTTTTGTCTTCAGCTCTTCTTCTATCTTTTGTAAATCAACCACCTAAAAAAAATATCGGGATAGTGATATGAATGGCATAGAGAATTTTTTGGCCGGGATTGGTATAGAAATAGAGGGGAGAATATTTGTTCATCCAGTAAGTTTAGGAGAAAACGTTCACTAGTTGGTGAGAAATTTTGGGAGGTGGCCTACTAAAAAACAATCAGAAAAATGGTATTTTGGGGTTGCATCTCCATAAAGGACTTTCACTGTTAAAACTTTTGTATTATCAGAGTATAAGTCTTAGTAAAGGGCCGGGAGAAAAGTTTCCCAAATTTGAACTTAAACAATGAATTTACTTTCCTTTAAGAATTCTCTATCTCAACTAATATTACTCAAATAAACATTTGGGTGGGGAAGGAGTAATTTTCACAAAAGATTAAAACTACATTTAAGTTTAATGCTCGTCTTATCTAAAATTGAATCTAATTTTAAATTGACAAAGCTGTTAATTATTCAAACTAAAAGTTCAATTCTTTTTGTTTTGTTTTTTTTGTTTTTTTTGTTTTGTTTGAAGGTATGCAAAGTTTGCAAACAAATCGACTTTTATAAAATTGAATAAAAATCATGTAGAAAAGTTTGGCTAACTCAACCTTTCTGTCCAGTACTTCATTCTTAGCTACCAAATCATCGATGTTTTTCTTCAATTGCACTTCATTCTTAGCTGCCACCTCAATGATGTAGTTCTTTTCTATCTTCAGTTGTTCCTCTATCTTTTGTAAATCAACCACCTTGAAAAATATAGAGCTACTAGTGACAAGTTTTACTACATAAAAAGTTTAACAAATAATTAACCTTGAGAATGCAATATCAAATCATGCATAAAAAGTTTCGCAACTCAACCTTTTTCTGTATTTTTTCGTTCCTCTTACTCAGCATTTCATTCTCTGCTTCTACTTCTTTGACTTTTGTCTTCAAGTCTTCTTCTATCTTCTGTAAATCAACTACCTTAAGAAACATAGAGCTCGTGATAAGAATGGTATATATAGAGATTTTTTTATTTATTTATCGAGAGTGGTATAGAGATAAAGAAGAGATATTAGCAAAGTACTTAATTTGTGAGAGATATTAGCATCTCCAACCTGGGCTTCAAATTTGAGGATATCACAGTGTTAAAGCATCCAACTCTAAATCAATTGGCAAAGAGTGGAGAGGTCGCCCAGGCTCATATCCCAAGGCGTCGGTTAATTATCTCCTTCAAAACTAGTATATGAGCTTGGGCGGCCTCTCCACTCTGTGTCAATTGGTTTAGAGTTGGATGCTTTAACATGGTATCAGAGCTTGGCTTTCGGAGGCTTTTCCCCTTTGTTTGTGCCATAGTTGCACTTTGTTTCATTGTGATCCGTGTGTTCCAAATCCTTTGTTGACCTCTCCACGTGCGAATTGGGGGTCGCACATGCGGGGGAGTGTTGGGCTTTGTCCCACATCGGTTAATTATCTCCTCCAAAACTAGTATATGAGTCTGGGCGGTTTCTCCACTCTTTGCCAATTGGTTTGGAGTTGGATGCTTTAACACAAGTTTTTTGAAGGCTTACATGCCAATTTAACATGTTACATAGAATTTGACATCTCCATAGAATTTGACATCTCCACCCAACATGTCAAATTTATTAAATTTAGGAAGTTTTGGAGTAAAGTGATGAAAGTAATATTTTAACATCACATGTCAAATTTAACATAAGGGAGGAGGCCATCAAATTACACATAAGCATTTCACATTTGGATTGGAATTGCTTCACATGTCACGTAGTAGTAGCAAAAGATTGAAACTAAATTTATCTTTAATGCTTGTCTAATCTAAACTTCAGGCCAATTTCAACTCAACAAAGCAGTTAATTGTTAATCATATTAAAACAACAAAAAAAGGTTGTATATAAACCAAAAAACTTTTACATCGAGAGGCTTGGGTGTCAATCATGTTGAGAATTTTGCTTCTTGTTGTGATGGTGTTATGCTTCGTTTCCCTTCAATCTTTTTTTTCTTTGTTTGAAGATTAATAAAATCTGGTACACAAAAATAAAATCATGCATAAAAGTTTGGCTAACTCAACCTGTTTCTCCGTTGCTGCATTCTTCTCTCTCAACACTTCATTCTCTGCTTCCACCTCTTTGATTTGTGTCTTCAACTCTTCCTCTATCTTCTGTAAATCAACCACATAAAAACATAGAGATAGTGATATGAATGGTATAGAGTTTTTTTTTTTTTTTTTTTTAATCGGGAATTGTATAGAGATGGAGGGGAAAATATTCGTTCAACCCTTAATTTTAGGACAAAATGTTAAGTAGTTGGAGAGAGATTTCAGCATGTGGCCTGCTTTAAGTCGAACATCATAAGATTATTGGAGAGCAATTTTGTTACCCTCGCTTTGTTCACCCTCAGCGGGGGTATGCTCATTAATTACGTGTTTCACTAAAATAATCTAAACCGTTCATTTTGTACAAATTCATTTCTTACGAGACTATGCAAAAATTCAACTTAATAGGATATTGGTAAGCGTTTTATCTAAAAATTCAATTTTGCAATCAAGAATTTTAAAGAAAATAAGGCTCTGTTTGTTTCGATGTAAAATGTTTTACAATGTAAAATATTTTCTATGTAAGATGCTTTTTAGAAAACAAACTTCAAACTTTTATTTTTTGGTGTTTGGTTGACACTTGAAAATATTTTCAGAAATCAACAAAATAGTGTAAAGAGAGAGAGGAGGAGCTTGAACGGTGGAGAGATATGAGATTATTGGAATTGAACGTGGGTCAGGACTGACAATCGAGAAAATTGAGCAATGAGAATTACAAGTAGAATGCAACGAATTCATTTCGGAAAATAACTTACGGAAAATTTAAGGGTAAGTCATTTTTATCCAATTGATGAAAAATGTTTTACATATAAAATGTTTTCCTCATTTTTTACACAACTAAACACCAAAAAATAGGTTAAAACATTTTACTGCAAAATATTTTACGTCCAAACAAACGGAGCCTAAATAAACTCCTAAATTAAGCACTTATTGATATTTGATTGAGTTATATTTTATCCCGGCCAGTCTCTTAGAAATTGAATCCAAAAGAATTGAACAATTTCGATCAACAATTAAGTGAGACCCAGAATAAGCATACCCTCGTCGAAGGTAAACAAAACGAGAGTGAACAAAATTGCTCTCAAATTATTTTGTGTTTAAAACTCTCTGAAGGATTTTAAAGGTTAAAACTCTTGAAGGTATATTTCTTAGAGTATCTTCATGTACAAGGCTGGAAGAAAATTTTCCGAGAAGTTTACTTAACCATCAATTTACGTTCCTTTTAAGAATTGTCTACATCAAATAGCACTCCGATTAACATTTGAATAAAAAATTACTAACATTAGCAAAAGATTGAAACAACATTAATTAGCTTTAGTGCTTGTCTACTCTAACCGTTAATGCTTGTCTAATCTAAACTTCAAGCAACCAATTGGGGCTATTTGGGCTATTTCAGTTGGTCAAGAGTCTTACATCTCACTAGGAGGTCAGGAGTTTGAATCTCTTCACCTGCGTATGGGTTAGGCTTGGTTGTGATCTCTCCTTTCAATTGACAAAAAAAATAATATAGAGTATATAAACCAGAAAAATTTTATACCATAGAATAAAACCATAAATATGATTATCGAGAGGATGGGGTGCCAACCTGCACGTTGGGAATCTTATTTCTCTTTGTGATGCCGTCATGCTTTCTTTTCCTTTAGTCTTTGCATTCTTTTTTTCCATGATTAGTAAAATATGTTTCTTTATTGTTACAAAAAAAAATCCCTCCATCACTAAATAAGTATTCGGTGCGGAAACTTAGGTTTTTAAAATGATGCATTTTTTTAAAAAAAACATCAAAATTTTTCCTCAAGTCAATAGATATCAATGAGTAAATGACCCCCAAAATCTTAGCCCACTCTCCTAGGACCCCGAAAAGTATAGGGCCCACCGTCCCTAAGGTGGAGGCGCTAGACCATAGCCTAACACATGCCCCACCTTTGAGTGTATAGTATCTTTCTAGGGGCAAAGTATGAATTACCTCTATGTGATTTAGCCATTTGGCAGATGACCTTCTCTATTGCTGATAAAAAAAAATTCTCCTTCCTATAGTGTTGGAGTAAACTGCAAACTCATAACTTCGTTTACGGTAGAAGTAAAAGACTATACTACCCTTTCTTTTCTTAAATAAAGGTCGGCCTCTCCATTTTATGTTTAGAAGTTTCAACACGGAGTGAGAGATGGCAATTGGGATTGGAAGTAAACAAAAACTCTTGTTTACTTGAGACCAAAATCCACATACAAAAAGCAATAAATCTAAGGACACATACATTTCTACACATATTTTGTACATACATTTTTATAGGGCCCACTTCGGATCCCACCAATATGATCCAAACTGCTCATTATTTTTAAAATAATATTTTAAGAGTTTCTGTAAAAAATCAACTCGATAGGATATCGGTAAGAGCTTTTTCAGAAATCGCATGGCGAATCAGACTGTTTCACTCTATGATTTTTGAAAAAGCCCTTACCGAAATCCTATCGAGTTGATTTTTTACAGAAACTCTTAAAAAATTATTTTTAAAATAATGAGCGGTTCGGATCATATTGGTAGGACCCGAGGTGAGCCCTATAAAAGTGTATGTGCAAGATATGTGTAAAAACGTATGTGCAAGTAGCATGACTCAAAAAAAGTCAGAAGGAGGCCCGTTCCTAAAAAGGAAATAAGGACTTATTTTTTAAATTGAGAGAAGGAAGTGTGTTTGATGGACTTTGAACCATTCATCTGCTCCCTAGTACTCTAAAGAGTAAAGTTGGATTGGAACCTGTGGTTTTGAGCCCATCGTTTGGAAATAAATAGCATTGTAATTGAATAGTGAGCATCATCTACCACACGTGGTAAGAGAGAAAGCTATTTTCATTATTAAAAATAAATGTTAATTGAATTTTTTTAAATCGTAATACTAGTCTAAAAGCATCTCCAACAACCACACCATTTTTCTGGCCATTTTGATGAGAAAAAGGGTGATAGCTAGCCACTAAATTTGTAGGCAACCAAGCAGTCTCCTCAAACATCATAGCCATTTAGAAAAAAATACTAATAAATCACCTTGGTGGGTCTCTCCACTAACCTAAGGCAAAAACAACACATTTTTCTCTCCCTCACCATACCTGCCTCCGCCGCCAGTCAGCCATTGTTAACTCTCTCTCTCTCTCTCTCTCAAAAACACACACTCTCAAACACATCGACCCTTTGCCTCTCATACACACACGCATCCCTTCTCACCCATTTCCAGATTATCTTCCTCTAGACACCGGCGATTGGTCTGCTCCGCCAGCGATCGTAAGAACCCCTACCGGGAAACCCACAACTGATAAAAAAAACCCACCACCCAGCACCGATCTCCGATCTGTCTTCCGACCATGAGGCTGCAACGGCGAGAGAGAGAGAGAGAGAAGCGAGGTTGAAAAACCTCGCCCCACCGGGCGAGGTACTGTAGCTCCTAAGCAAACAGGCGCGGCTGGAGCAAGTTTTCGAGGTGTGTGATTTCGTAGTTTTCTCGCCATTTTCGTCAAATTTTGAGCTGAAGCGAGGATCCTGGAGTTGCTCTTAGGACTTTAAGTAACGAAAAATTAAACAAGGTTGTATATATATTTTTTATATTTGTAACGATAAATCCGAAACAGTATCGATATGTCCCGTTTTAGTGACAAATCCGATATCATATCCGAAACGGTATTCGAAACCTTGATAAGTATATAAAAGGATGGGGAAAGATTTTTTTGGGAACTCAAAAACTATATACACAAACGCAGTAGTCAAAGAATTAAAGCAAGAAATATAGTTTCATGTTTACCGCTAACCTGTGGCTTCTTTTGACGGGCGAATCGCCACAATCTCCCCAATTCCCCTGACACAAAATCACATAAAGCATCAACGCTGCGATGTATAACGTCCTCCACAATTGGTTGTCGAACGGCCTGAATCACACTCACCACCAGTGGGACGACCCACATCAGAAATTCCCAAATTTCCGGTC
Organism: Rhododendron mucronatum var. ripense; assembly: GCA_019656295.1. Taxonomy (NCBI): domain Eukaryota; kingdom Viridiplantae; phylum Streptophyta; class Magnoliopsida; order Ericales; family Ericaceae; genus Rhododendron; species Rhododendron mucronatum. Next base: position 936,680 of record BPLT01000039.1, on the reverse strand, counting down.
CATCAAGCATGGTCTCTCTCTCTCTCTCTCCCAAAGAAATGTTGGGGAAGAATATGGTTTTTTGTAAGCGGAAGGACTTGTGAATTGTGATGAAAAAATGTCTAAAATGGTTAATGGTTTGAGACTTGGTCAAAGTATATGTGTTTTTTTTTAATCCTTTTACCATGGAAGTGATACTTGGTCATGTGCCCGACCGCGTAACTTAATATATGTATAAATGGGACAAATTTTCAGTGCCGAGCTAGTATTACATGGTGCCCGCTCGTGCATCCGAGCCATTCATTGCGTGTTTGAACGACTCAGATTTAGAGAGAGAACAATGAGAGAGAAAGTGTTGGCGTGAGAGGAGAGAGAGAGTTTCAATCCAAGTCATCCAAAAATGAATTGGACGGCTCAGATGCGCCGAGCGCTTCCAAAAGCCATGCATGTGCATATTTATGAATTAAATCTTGACTTCACTGTACAGCTCGAGCAATCATTTTAGCACCGCAAACAATTACACTAACACACTCACATGACAGTGAGTTTGAGTAAATGTTTGTGGTGCTAGTATTTTTTGATACAATGAGTACACAACAATGGTTTACTGCCATCTATTACAAACGAATGACTATGCGTCTTTAATTCGTCTCCCATGAAAGTACCAAGTTGCCCTTGCATACTTTTTCCAGAGTAATTATTCATTAGTTTAGGAGCACCGCCATGTATTACTTCGGACCATTAGCAAAGCACGCTGAATCATAACAAAGAAGGCTCAAATGGCATTTCCTCGATTTTTTCCTTTTGATAGGCAACAAAATTTTATTAAGAACTCGACAAAGGGTACATCAAAAAGAGACTAAATACAGACCACGGAAAAAGAGGTACTGCAAAGGCCTGCAGAAAAAAGAAAAAAATAAAATTACATTCAATGAAAATTGAATGAGTCACAACCAGTCAAACTAAGCAGCTCCGGAATAAAACTCAAAATGAAACTTTGGCAAGATTTCAGCAGAGTTCAGCTCATCCTTTAGCTCAAGACCATTAGCAACAAATGCAGCAAAATAATGCCATTAAATCATGAGGCTCCCAGCAAACAGATTTTCAGCAAGATTCAGTAATCTATCAGCTCATCATTCAGCTCCATCAGATATCAACAAAGCATATTTAGTTGAGATAAAATAGACATGCTCACAGCTTCAAAATCTAATCCATCAACAAAGCATTTCCTCGATTAGCTTAACAGCCCTGTCAAGATGGCCCAACTGCCCTAAAAGTCCTACCATGTCAATACGATAGTTATCTACCATGGAAGTGAAACAAAGCTTGACCTGTGTCTAATAACACCGTGTTGCTACAAGCTATAGGAACGCCAACGAATGTCAATTTGTCAGCTTTAGTTTTTGTTTTGTGCATATACTCAAAAATCCTCAGAGCCTCCAAGTCCTTGCAAGTAAATATCATCCAATTCTTCTCTAGCATCATCAACAAGGCCACAAGCAGAAAATATGCGTCGACAAGCTAGACAAGTGCCCACAAACGCATTGGACCATGACCTAGCTTATATAAGCATGTGTGGACACTTCTACCCGACTCTGCTGATTCCATACTCACAAGCACCTTCAAAAAAGGAGTGAGAGCGAATGAGTTAAGTTCAAGAGCTTTCCTCTGTAATTTAACAAACAGTTCAACAGCCTCCTAAAAGTGAAGAGACTCTGCACACCCCTGAATCAAGGTAACATATATTAAACCGCGTTTCTTCCGGACATTCAATCGAACAACTTGCGTGCATCAGACAAGAAGTTTGTTATCGCATGCATGGTCAAGAGGACATTCCACGCAAATAAGTCCAAACAACCACCTCTCTGTAGGATATCACAGTGGACGGCCTGTCCAGAGGTGGGTTCGTTCGTCGTTTTTCATACAGTTCTGGAGAGTAATTGCGTATGCACGAGAACTGAACTCTGATGTTGTATTCTGGCTAGTGAAAACCGTGTGTTGTTTGGTCATTTGGACAGCTTGAGTTGAGAACCCCTGTGGCGTAAAGGTTATAAAAGTGCTGGATTTGATTTGGGTTTACAACTTTCTGCGACAAGATTATCTAATCATATGCACTCCTTTGATAAGTCATATTGTAGGTGATTTTGGGTATATCCATCCTCCTAAATAATAAGAACCAAGCTCTCTCCTTTCTCTCTCTCTAGGAGCTCTCTCCTTTCTCTCTCTACTTTACTTTACCAGTTAGGGTTTTCCTGGAGGGGTGGGGCTGCCGCCCCTTGCCCCACCTCCTCCCTTCCTCCTTTGCCGGCCACCACTCCTCACCTCGCCGCCCGTCGAATCCCTTCCCCAACCAGATCCGATCTCTTCTCGCCTCCTCCTCCACAGCTAGCTCCGCCACCGCCTTCTCTCCTCCGCCACCGCCTTCTCCTCACCGGCTTGCCGCCTCCGCCTACTCTGCCGCCTCCCTCTGGTTTGGTGTTTTTGGGAAAGCTCTGACGGAGAGATGAAGTATGGTGGCTCGGCTCCCTCCGGCAATAAGTCTCCAGCTTACGGGGTGGCGTTTCGCTGGTGATAGCTCCATGGTCGGAGGTGTCTTTACCGGCTGTCTTTGGCCTGGTTTTCTCCCGGCCGGTCCCCCCGGTCCGGTGACTGTACCGGTCTGATTTTTCAGATCCGGTGGGTGTGGTAGGTGGGCGAATAAGTTTTCAATCTGTTTAGTTTATTTTGTTCTGGTTGGGTGTTGATTTCATCCGTGCTTATGGTTATGGTTTGAGCTGAGTGTCCTTTTGAGCTCTACTACTAATATCGGAGACGGGTTCATTGCCCTGCATTTATGTATGGTCTGCCTTCGGCAGTATGTGCTTAGAAGACTCCTAGTGGATGTTCTTCGTGTCTAGGTTTTAGTAGTTTTGGTTCATTCCTGTATTCCTTGATGAAATCGTTGTAGCCTTCGGGCCTTTACCTTCGGGTATCGTGAAATGAATTGATTGACCTTTCAAAAAAAAAAAAAAAAAAAATAATAAGAACCAGTTTGAGGGATGGCAATTTTTGCTTGATTTTTCCAATTAAGTCCCTCGATTGGGCAGCCTCAAGGCTGGAGGCTGAGGGTAATTGCGTCCATTTGCTTGCTTCTATTTTGGTAATTATTGGTGTTTTGGAGGACAATTGAAAATGTGCCATTTCTGTGGGAGTGCACGTGTTCTTCTCACGTCCAAGTATTCCTCGCCAACTTTACTCTCTATCCAGTTACCCACCGCTGCAACATCTCTCTCATCCCCTGCCCGTCTCTCTCTCTCTCTCTCCCTCTCCAGAAGCTTCAGAGACCATCTACGAAGTAGTGATCCAACTGGGCGTATGAATTCGTGCTTCGGTCTCTTGCTTTGTCTCCATAAAGGAAGAAGATCTCATCCCCTCTGTGCGTTGAACTTTGAAGAACGAAGATCGTCAACACTTTGATCGCCGATTCATGGGTAATCTCTCTCGGCCTTTCGACCTCCTGTTCAAAGTGTTTGTTAGGGTTATCTCTCTTAGTCACTGAAAGTAATTGTTTGTGTGAGCATTTTCTGTGCGATTGAGTTAGCTATGCAAGTGCAGAAAATTTCAACTTTGTTGTCGCTCAGAATTACTTTCTTCGAGCAACAGAGGTTGATTTATAGAGGCAGGATTTTGAAGGACGACCAAACCCTAGATAGCTAAGGACTACGGTACGGCTTGATTGAATTTTAAAGCATTTTGCCGCTGTGTGTTTGTTAGGATTTTGTGCTTTTGTGTTTTTTTTTGTTTGTTTGCTGTATGTGGTGCATTTGTCCTTTTGTGTATATTCTGTGTGTGTTTTTTTAAAGGAAGGGAAAAAATGGCTTCGATTTGCTGGAGATGGCTTTGATTGTGCATATTTTTGGGGCGTTTTGATGTTCCTGACATTTGGAAGAAAAAAGAGTTTGTGGTTGTATGCATGTGTTTGGATCTTATGTATAAATGCGAGTAGATTCTTTCCCTTGCGTTATTCTGGATCGTTGGGTTTTCTCAATCTTCTGGAGATGGTTTTGTATATGATGTGTAAATTTTTTTTTTGGAGGAAGGAAAAATATGGCTTTCACAACACATGGAGCTCAATCACACGATAAGGCCAAAAAATCGTTTTGAAAATTGATTGGAGTATCAAGAGATGAATGATAACTAGCTTGTGTTTATCCAAGGGACATCTTTAAGCTGCACCTCAGGTGAAACTATCATTATTGCTTTTGAAATATAGAAAGACGATAGTATGTCTTCTACAGATTAAATGTATATCCTATCAAAAACTACATGAAATTCATTAACCGAATGGGGTTTTTTTTTGTTTCCTGTGATTTTTTAAGTTTTAGGTGGACATGATGAAGAAGGATTCTGATTTCATTGAGTTGCTCAAGGGCGAGCTCAGAAGTTCAAAAGGATTTTTAGTAGAGAAAAGAGGAAGAGAACATCATCGTCAACGTCATGCTGCATTAAGTTTTGGGCCTAGATACCCATGGTATTGTTCATCTTTATTGCCATAGAAACTATTGAAATTCTAATGCTTTTCAGAATCACTAGGAGGCTCTCTTTTCTAACATCCAATTTTTTTTTGTAGTTGCCAACCGATTTGGATGCAAATAGCCATCAGTCTTTAGGTGAATAAGTCTTGACTTTCCAGATCACCCTTTGCTAGGTGGGCCCATCAATTTGGTTAACATGACTCACCAACACTTGCCACATGCGTGGCCCAACCGTGGGTTGAATAGCTCATGTGTCCTGTGATGCTCTCCACTAATTTTTAACGGTGTCCAATCGGGGCTCTAAAAGCTCATCACTCTTGCACTCTTTTGTTTTACAGTTACATCATTAGTCGTGGGATTAAATGTCAAATCATCTACATATTCACTCTGTTGTTTTGATGAACTCCAGGAGCCTATGAGTTATGACTACGATTAACTCCAAATCCATTCCAGTAACAGTTGAATATCTGCAACTTTAAAGAACACGTACTTGCTTTAAAAAAATAAAAACTAGAACGACAAACACGAGGCAACACGGTTAAAAATTATTCCACACACAAGTATCATGCAATGGAGAGTAATAATTCTTTTTTCTTAACCACTTTATTCTGTTTGAGTAATGATTTCGCAACTAAAGTGATGTGCCCTCCCTCCTTTTTTTTTTTTTTTTTTTTTTGTTTGCCATTTTCAATTTTTTAGGGGGACACACATTACTTATGTTTTCTTTGAAAGGTAGATTTGATTTCCAACATTGCCCCTTAATCGCATTGATCAGTTTGTCACAAAAGTTTAGTTTATGCATATTTAACTTGACCATCAGCTTTAGCTCTGCCACGAAATACATGCACCTGCTGTGTTTTTAATGGTAATCTAAGTTTTTACTCTTGTTATCTCACAAGTTCAGTTTCTGTCTATGGCCTTTGTTTCGAGCTTGCATGTTTATTCGCTGCTCTGTTCAGAGCATGCATAATCAGATAACTCTGTCACTATCCACTCCTATTTCGATTTGTGGGAACTCTTGAGACTTCTATCCTCTCCCTTATTTGTGTTTATGGATTTTGGCTACAGATATTTGGGTTTGAGCAGATAGGGTTTTGTGTTTATGCAATTTTCAGATCGAGGATTCAGATATTCTAAAGGTAATTTTCTGAGTTCTTTTTCCATGATTTAGGTTGGATTTGAGTAGTGATTCTGGTGAATTTTGTGTCCTGGCTTTATTCCAGTAGTATTCGATTCACCTTCAAAAAATAAGGTCTGGGAGTTCTCATATAAATTTGCTCTCTTTTTTGGAAAATCAGTAGTCAATTTTATAGCAAGAATGAGTGGTTGAGTTGAAGGACCAGGAATGGTATAGAATGTTGCTGAGTCATGTACTATATTGATTAGCTATGGGCATGGTTGCCACTTAATTTTCTCAAGTCTGCCATTAATTTGTAAGTGAGTTCCCTGCTTTTGACTTTATCTTAGTCTAGCTAATTGCAATCTGTTAATGCGATGTGGAATAAATGCATGTGATTTCGTTCAGTACGTATTTCATGGTTTTCTCAAGCGCATCTTTTGTGCCCCAAATCACTTCTACTTATGAAAATCAGAGTATTGACAGTCTGCTTTTCTTATGAATTTCACTAAGAACGAACCATGTCCTGCAATTCTTCACAATATGGAATGACTAAAAACACCAAAATACCAACACAAACAAGGCTTACAGAAGTATTGAAACACTCTTAACGGCCCGGCTCAGGAGCAAGATGGATCACGGGGATAGTGGGTAGGCCTTATCATAACCTTTCTGATTACAAAAGCCATTTCACAACTGCCTAATGGATCAGCTATTGGTGGACCAACCACCTAATAACCATAGCTGGCTTACTTATAGGAAATGATTACCTGTGGGAGCTACCCGTAGAAAGAAGAACATGCGCCAAGGGCTATACCAATCGAAAAAATAAGGCCAATCATAGTTGGGTTTGAGCCCACCAAGTGCTACGAGTGCATCGTACTACAGAGACAGATCCGCATTTGCCATATCTATACAATGCACCAGCCTTAGTAAGTGATGCAGCAGCAGTTGAACCAGCCAGTCGATTAAGCGTATTATTCTGTAGTCGATCCTGTTAATTAAGCTGATGACCTTGAACTAGAAACGGGATTTGGAACTGATCGGGATGATGCTTGCTTCCACTGGGTAGTTAAGTAAACCGGTTCATTTGCAGCTGCCTCTGCCTTTGCTGCTATCTTAGCTGCTGCTTGCTCAGATACGGCTCCCATTGATGTTGCTGCTGCTGTATGGGCGGTGGCAAGGGAGCTGGGACTAGCAGAGCAGAGATGCTTGCTATGATGGTGACATATCAACGTTTATTGGACTCTCTTTCAATCAGACAGACTTTGAATCTTTGATGTATCCTAATTTCGTTTACTTCTTAAGAAATATTGGACTCTCTTTCCTTATTGTCTTCCTTTATTTTATTGTTTGTTTTTAGAATAGAACTAGGGCTCTTCCCTTATAAAAGGTTCTTTTTCGCTGACTTGTGCAGTTCATTGAAAGAAATGTTGAGAAGGATTTAGATTCTGATGGTCAAGAAGCTGGAGATGATGAACATTTCTGAGGCCTCACCTGATGCCAATATCAAGCATTTTGATTCTCTGTGCTTAGTGGAGCAGGTAGGTTTCAGCAAGTATGTTACTGACTTAAAATTGTCATTTTACCATTGTGAGTCATCAATTTGACATTGTGCTGAAAGGGTATAACAATTGCGTTGCTAAAGCTTGAACTGCAATTTTAAGATTGAAGTGCAGTATCCTAAGTTCAACCTTTTAGTATTGGAATCTGGACCTGTTTTCCTACAAATATACGAGTCTTGCTAGAAGATAGAACAGTAGTATTGGGCTTACATACGAAGAGCGAAAGCAGCCACTTTTCCATCGCTGATAGCCGCCTCCTGCTGCTTGCATGCAGGAGAGTGGTAGTTCTAGGAATCTTACTACATTTTTTTTCCCAGCTTTTGGTGCACAAAAATGATAATGACTCTTTTTTACTATTAATTGATATGACACTATTTTCTTCTCTGATACTTGTCGTTATCTCTGTTACATTGCACAAATAAGAATTCCATACTATCGTGCTCTATTCTAGCCACGAACATGAAAAATACCTCCGCAACTCTAAAGGTGCTCATGTTTGGTTCCCCTTGCAGGCAAATCTTTGTTTATTTATTGTAATGTTGTTGAGATCCTTTCTAAAACTGAACTGGAATTGCTTGGATTGAATTTGAAAACAGTTGAGATGCCAATCATTGAGTACAAGTTCGTTTAATGTCTCAGCTTCTGTCTTCAGTCCGATTTGTTTCCAATTTGATGCTACATCTCCTATTTCTCATGCATATATTTGTTGCTGCAACTTGGGATGCTATTTTAATCTTCTGCAGAATGGAGGTCCTGCTATTTGGTTTTCATTGATGCTTTGATGAGTGCTCTTCATTTCTTGAAGACCTTGTCAGTACAAAAAAATTCAGAAAGCATCTTTTTATTTGTTGAGTAGCATACTCTCAATGTATAATTACGAGACATTGTATGTGGTTTGATAGAAAATATTGTGAATATTTTTGGACAATATGTTTACTAAATGCCCGGAAGTATTCCCGGCACCGGCTGTCGTGGCGTTCACGCAAAATGCAGGGACAAATGCCTGGAATACTTTCACCCGCATTTATTTCACTTTTGCCGGCGTTTAAAAAAAGCCGGGAAAACCGTGATTTCTTGTAGCGTGTAAACCATCTAATACTTTGCTACCTCTTCCATTGCTTATGGCTTTGAAATTACAAACAAGACATAACTAGCCTATTTCAAAACTTGTTCCTTTCAACGGGCATGCATTCGTGCTGTGCACGAAGGTGCACCTAGTAAGTCATAATATTTGGGTTTACAACTTACAAAGACGAATGCCAATTCAAAAATATTTGGGTATAAGTCATAATTGTTTTCTCTTGTCCTTTTGTCTGTACGAATTAATAGGGTAAAAAGTTTATTACTACCTCCGTCTCAATTTAGTTGTCACTTTTTGGAGTTCGTGCCATTTTTCAATTGATTATATCTTCTAATTTATAACATTGTAGGTGATTTTGAAAACATTGTATTATAGAACAAATCGAGATCTATCAAACAAGATACATATTGGATATAAAATTCATTACCAATTTAAAGATATACTCCCTCCGTCCCTTTTTAATTGTCCAGCTTCGTAACTCCAACTTATTAAAAAGACATCATCATTATACCTTTCACATTAACTTTTTCCTCCACTTTCCCTACTTACCCATCATCATTACACTTTTACTCACTTACTTTTCAAAAAGGAATCTACTTTTAGGGACAAAATAGACAATTCACCAACTTTTACCTACTAACTTTAAAAAATAGACACTTATTTAGGGACAGCCCAAAATGGAATACTGGACTATAAATAAGGGACGGAGGGAGTAACTAGTTTTTTTATCCGGTTAGAATTAAACTGTGACAAGTAAATTGGGACGGAGAGAGTATAAAACAAACAAACACGAAAAAAATTTGAATAAGGACAATACGAAAAAAGCCCAAAAATCACTTAGCGAAACTTAGACTCAGTTCCATTGCTTTGCTCTTCTCCCTCAGAACTTTATTCTCTGCTCCGTTCCCTTTGATTTTTGTCTTTGGCTCATCTTTTTATCTTCTGTAAATCAGTCACCTAAAAAAATATAGAGATAGTAGAGGTGACAAATGGTTGAGTTAAAACGGGTCGTGGGTTGAACATGAGCAGGTTGAATATGGGTCAAAAATAGACGGATTGAAACGAGTTAGGTCAAATACGGGTCAAGCCATATCTAAACCCGACCCGACCCGTTTTCTCTCTTTTTCTCCCCTTTTCAAAGAAGTATCTGCAACATTAAAGCAGATTTCACCCCAATTCCAACTAATTTAGCGCCAAAGACTCATTTTCACTCGAAATTACCACACATATACAATGAGAATCTTCCCCATAACCAACCCAAACTGCAAATTCAGGTCCGAAATTCGAATGCCGAACACATTCAAAATTAAAACACAAAATTTTTACGCAACTAGCCGAGTTGAATTCGGAGACTGGAATCCACACACGTCTCATCGGAGATCAGAGAAGCTGAGCAAAAGTGGCGTGATTGAGTTTGGAATGTTTGATCTAAGTGAATATTTCTGTCTAATCAACTCTTTGATTTCTGTCTTCAGCTCTTCCTCTTTCACCCACCTTATAAAATAAAATATAGAGGTAGTGATAAGAATGGCATATAGATTTATTTTTGGGGAAATTACAGTAAGCTCCCTTCAACTATACCTCAGTAACGAGTTGCTCTCTTCATCATTTAATTCGGACACTTAATCCCCTTCATCTTTTATCTTGCACAAAATGGAAGATGCTGTTAACGGAATTGTTGAAATTACCAATTTACCCTCTATAGGCTATTTTTGTTTCGCTTATAACTTTTCGTAGAAAACTCTGTTTCAGCTCGTTTTTTTTCAGAACTCTTATTTTTTCCTCTATTTTATGGGTCTATAATAATTTTAGTATGGTTATTTTACGCTTTCTAAGGTTAGAGTTGCGTCCTATTCGGTGATCAGCAGATTGGATACTGTTAGCTGTTATCTGTTCAGTGTAGCTAACTGATGGTTCCTCTGCAAATGGTGTAGTAGTTGGAATATAGGTCAACCTGCCACCAAGCCTTCATCCGGGGGCTGCCAGAAAGCAAAAAAAAACAGAGCACTCTATTTTTTTTTGTCTCACTCTCTTTCTCTAAGTTCTATTATGGGTCCAAGTCATTTCATACTTATTTTTATAAATCTTTATATGGAGATTTCATTCTCATATCAATATTTTTTATTTGCCACACTCAATTTCAAATTTACTGGCATGATTTGAAAAAACTATTTCAAAAGGAATTGTTTGATCAGCTCTATGTTTTCATGAGGAATGCACTACCATTTTCAGTACTCTGTTTCTGGGTTGGAATGCACTACATTAATCAATGGTGTTTTGATACCACAATTGTACAGTACATTTGGATCCCTATTGGAAGACCCAGTTCTACCTTCCATCAGATAGAGAGAGAGAGAGAGAGAGAGAGAGAGAGAGTTTACCGTTGTATGTATTTATAAGGGCATGACCTGTCATTAATAAGATCATGTACTGCTCACATGACCTTCCGTTTAAATTCATAACGGCTCACTAACGGCAGAGGCTTAAGTGTCACGCCATAAAAGATGAAGGGGGTTAAGTGTCCGAGTTAAACGATGAAGGGGGCAACTCGTTACTGAGGTATAATTGGAGGGGGCTTACTGTAATTTCTCCTTTATTTTTCTACGGATCATGATTGGTATAGAGATAGAGGGGGAGAATATATGTTCATCCATTGATTTTAGGAGGAAAGGTTCGATAGTTTGTGAGAGATTTTAGGAGGTAGCCGCTAAAAGTCAAACAGAAGAAGGGTATTTTGGGGTTGGAACTATACAAAGAACTTTTTGGTGTAAAACTCTTTTTTTAGTGTACTCATCTCCAGTACAGAGAAGAGAGAGAAAATCCCAAAAAAATAAAAAAACCGAAACCATTAACTTACGTTCCTTTTGAAAAAAAATTTCCCCTCAAGTAGTACTCCTATAAAGCTTTGGGGGAGAAATGAGTAATATTAGAGTACTCCTATAAAGCTTTGGGGGAGAAATGAGTAATATTAGCGAAAGATTGAAACTGCATTCAATTCTTTCTTTTAATCGGCAACTGCAATTTTACTTAAATAAAGCAGTTAAATATTTTTCATATTAGAATTCCAAAGAGTTGTACTACATGAAAGTTTTACAAACAACTTTTACAATGTAGTATCAATGAGAATAAAGAATTTATTCTTAGTATCAAATCAAAACACGTCCTAGGCCGTCTTAGGCCGCCATTTTCCCAAAATTATATGTAAAATTTGAGTCCAAAAATATTTAGCCCAACCCATTTTAGTTTTCATCCCAACCCAGCATCCAAATAAGCTCAACCATGACAACCAACCAAATAAGCCCCCGGCCTAACGCCCAACCCACCAATCCATCCAAATAATACCTTTTCCTATTCGGCTTTGTTCGGCAGAAAAGAATCGCAGAGAAACCATTACGCTGATCGGCTGACGGCTGTATTCCACGAGTGACGACAGTGACGGACGAACAATTCCTCCGGCGACGGGATCCAAAGAGACTAGAGCGACGGCGACGGGAGAGCCGCCCGTACGGTACGTGTTTGTGTGCAAACCCTCTTCGGCTCTTCCGGTCCTCCCCCTTCCATAATTTTCTCTTTTCCCCAAATGGCCAAATCTGCTTTGAAATTGAGATCTTGTATTGAAATAGCTTCCCCTAAAAAAAGCTGCATTGAAGGAATCCGTAGTGGAAGAAACAGTTGGGCGCATGGGCTTATTATCAAAAATACTAACAGCAGAGACAATCTGCAGAGAACCACGCAGAGATAAATCTGTTTGGCCCCATTTCGGATCCCGAAAAAATCTAGAAAAATATTCATAAATTTTTGAATATTATTTTATGGAGCCCTGTAAAAAATCAACTCCAGTGAATATCGATAAGTATTACTTTTGGATTCGTAGAGGCGAAACTGCTCAGTTCGCCCCTACGAATCCAAAAGTAATACTTATCGATATCCACTGAAATTGATTTTGTACAGGGCTCCATAAAATAATATTCAAAAATTTATGAATATTTTTCTAGATTTTTTCGAGACCCGAAATGGGGCCAAAAGCATTTATCTCTGCGTGGTTCTCTGCGAATTGTCTCTGCGTGTAGCAGAGCTCGGCTTATTATATGTCTGTTTTCCCCAGTTGGTATTATATTATAGATATACACATCCCTTTTTAAGTGTCTTATTTCGTAATTTCAACTTATTAAAAGATAGGGAAAAGTTCAAAAAAACCCCTGAACTTTGAACCCAATGTCAAATAGGCACCTGAACTTAAATAAACTTTAATTGAATACCTGAACTTTCACTCCGTTATTCAATTTACCCCCTGCCGTCTCAATCCGTGATTTTCCTAACGGCAACCGCTAAGCTGGACATTAACAGACAGAACAAAACGTCAGAGGGAGAAATTGAAGGGGAACAACAGTGATTTGGCACCTTTTTAAGGCCCCGTTCGGCTAAATAAGCCTATTGGCTTATTTTTTGTCTTTATTCAATTTTTTTTCATATTTGTTGATTTTTCATCAATTTTTGGGGATTATTGCATCGTCATAACGAGAGGAATCTAAAAAATAAAAAATTATGATTGAAATTCATTTTTTTTAATAAAAACGAAAAAATTGGCTTATTTTGTCTTTATTCAAAAAAATTATGTTTCGATCGTAATTTGTTACTTTTTAGATTCCTCTAGTTATGACGATGCAATAATCCCAAAAAAAATGATGAAAAACTTGCTATGTTTGGATTTGTGTTTGAATTTTTTTTTTTGAAAAATAGTAGGGGTAATAAGTTGAGAGAGATAGAGAGAAATATTGGAAGTATAGAGAATCTAGGGGGAATTTTTTCAAAAATTCTTTTTGAAATGTAAAGAGAACAATTAAAAACACAAAAAAAATTTGAATAAGGAAAAAAAAAATAAGCCATTAGGCTTATTTAGGCGAACGGGACCTTAAAAAAGTGCCAGATCACTGTTGTCTTCCTCCAATTTCTCCCTCTAACGTTTTGTTTTGTCTGTTAGTGTCCAGCGTAGCAGTTGCCGTTAGGAAAGTCACGGATTGAAACTGAAGGGGGTAAATTGAATAACGGAGTGAAAGTTCAGGTGTTCAATTGAAATTTATTTAAAATCAGGTGCCTATTTGACATTGAGTTCAAAGTTCAGGGGTTTTTTTTGAATTTTTCCCTAAAAGATATAATCATTATACATTTCAAATCAACTTTTTCCTCCACTTTCCTTACTTACCGATCATCATGATACTTTTACTCACTAATTTTTCAAAATGGAATATACTTTTAGGGACAAAATAGACAATGCACCAACTTTTACCCACTAACTTTATAAAATTGACACTTATTAAGGGACAGTCCAAAATGAAATACCCTGACTCTAAACAAGGGACGGAGGGAGTAGTATATATACCACAATTATCACTCAAGTACGTTTGTACAGTATATAAAAGAATCCGGCTTTATTTATTTATTTTTATTTTTGTGCAGAAATATCACTCAAGTACGTCTAGGAGCGAGGCTTCACATCCGTAAGTATTCCCTTATTATGCAGAGCAATGGCCGGTGTGCTTTGATTTGTACTTATGTTGAATGCAGAGCACTGGTGGGTGTGCATAGATTTGCTACTATGTTATTAAATGCAGAGCACTGGCGGGTGTGCTTAATTTTTTACTGATTTGGTGTGCTTAAATTTTTACATGTTGGTTTTTACAATCTTTTTATTTTAGGTTTAAATTATAATGGCACAACAAAAAAATAAAAATAAAAATTTAGAGCGTTTTTTGAGATTTGTTGACGTTCAAGAGTTTTACTGGAGCATTTTATAGTTTATAGTTTAATATTGGAGAGAAGATAAAGCGAAATAGTGTTAACTATTGAAAATGAGAAGATAGTGTCTAGCATATAACGCTTATTGTTGGCTAGGAAATGGATGCATTGCATGTTTATATTAGGTTTATACTGAATACGAATATATCTCTATATATAAAAATTTAGGGTAATTTGTCTTAGCAATAAAAGATAGGGCGGTAGAATGTGAAATTATTCTTCACTCTTAGAGCAAGGCCATGTGATGCTCCACATGTGTTGTGATTGGTTAAAACTACAAGACCCATGACATTTGTGTTGGTAACTTAGAGAACAGAATGACACATGGCATGTTGTGATTGGCGTGAAGCATTGTTCTAAAGCACTCATAACCTCTTGTAGAATGGAGACTGAAAAATTAATTGACCATGTGACTTAGCCTGTGTTTTTTGTGTGTGTATCTATAGGACTTTAGGATGTCACAGTGGACTTTAAGACTATCTAATCATGCGTTCCTTTGATTCACTTGTCAAGTTACAAAGACGATTGCCAATTTGCCATGGTTTCAGCACTGAATTCTCTGAAAGAACATAGAAAGGGGTGGTTTTTAGGATCTTGGCCTTTTATATTGTTGGATTTTGCTACAGGATGACATGGATTTTTAAGGAAGGAGTAATTATTCAAATATGATGGGAGTATACTCCTCCTCTGACATAACATGTGGGTCTCATACGTGGCTCACGTGTGGGCCCCACATGTTATGTGAAAACTTAATGAACATATTAGGGCCCCTTCCACCAAGTTTTCCCGAATTTTTGACCAATTTATTTCGGTTGTTGTCTCTTAATTTATTAGATTTTAATCAAAATTTTACACCATATTTTTCTTCTTAATTAATAAGAGGAATCGGAATAAGGTAAAATTGTAGACTAAAATTATAAAAAAGTTCATCAAGACAACAAAAAGACTGTCTTTTGGGTATTTTTCGTCGTTTTATATGAACATTTTTCAATTTTAGTTTACATTTTTAAATCATTCTGATTTCTTTCATGGGACGAAAAATGTACTATAAAATTTGACCACATATCTTGCAGAAACTAAGGAAAAATAACCCAAAAACCCGTGTCAAAACGTGCGAAAAAAGTTTGGCCAAACAAGCACTTCCTATCGTTCATGACACAGTAGACAAGGAGGAAAGGAAACGAAACACACTTTTTTCTCTGTTTCAATCCTCCATTACTGTCCTTTTTTGAGCCATTGCGCGTCCACAATGATCGGAACCATTCAGTTTAGGTTTCACAGAAAATTAGTCTTGTCAAAAATTAGTTTGATCGGAAACTAATAGCTATGTCAACAGTTTAATTTTTGAAGAGGGCAAAATGTCCGGTTTTGGGCGATTCATTTTTTATTTCACAAACGTGAAAGGTTGACAACTTGACATAGCTGTTAGTGTACAATTAAACTAATTTCTAATTTGACCACACTTTTTTTTCTAACAGTTATGATCACTGTCAATAAGCTCTAACAATCTAAATACCAGCAGTTTTAATCGAACAGCAATCCCCATAGCACAAATTGAATAAGCAATAAATAATTTAGATCGCTTTGGACATAAGTCTACAAGCATATCAAGTTTTGAACAAAAACGCTATTAACACGTATGGTCAAAGGAGATTGTCTAATTCACGGAGGGGCCATGAATAGGACATTCTCGGACGCGCGTGATTTGAGACACTCTTACCAAAGCAACCGACGTCTTCCCGCGAGTCAACATCGAAGATAAATATGTGCCTATCAGATTCCTCTTGCCTGTGAAAAAGATGTGTCAATTAAGGCCAGTTGAGCCGTTGAGGTATATGTATGTACTAATTAGAGATCAGGTTCCTCTATCGTAAGATTTCCTCATGTGAATAAAAGCGAGACTCACGATTCTATTTTAATAATTCATGCCGTTAGATTGTGCAAGAGAAAAACTGAGCTTGAGAATCTTGAATTTCTAATTGAAAGAGTAAAACGCAGAGGGGATAGTAGGTGACCTTGTGCGAACTATTGAGTACTTTGGGTGCTACAAGTACACCAAATGCATCAAGGTAGAGTCCAGCACGCCCATGGAATCCAGCCAAGACTGCACCTTCTACTGGAATGGACACTGCACAACCAAATCCCGTACCATAGGGCCCATATCTGGCCCGATTTGAATAAAAAGAGAGCGATGTGATTAGACGCATTCCACTTAAGTCTCCATAGGTCAGGCTTATGGACAGGAGTTGCTCTACTGCACTGTCAATGCACAACTAAACAAGTGAAAGTATATATTAGGACTTTGTTTGTAATGTATAAAAAAATAACGATCAATATGAAATTATAATATTGTAGTTTTGGTTAAATAACTTTTTTCTTGGTTTGACGGTCAGCGGTGTTTGGGTTACCTTACCCGCACCCCGACTATTCCCCTTCCCGGTCCGGTCAAAGGAGTCATCCGCGCCGGAACTAGGAAATTTACAAGAAGTTTCTCTTATCTTTATTCGTCTCAACGATAAAGATGACAAAAGTTTTTTAAAAAAAATATTATAGACACAAATGAAAATGCTAAATCCAGACAAAGATGAGTTCAGAACCGTCCGATGTGTGTGAGGCCGACATGCATCGAACTGATCCAAACCCATCTCTATTTTATCTATGAATAAATTAAAGAGTGTCAGAGTCACACCGTTGCATATTCGCCACCGGGACCACCAAATCTATCGGAGCATCCTATAACTTTGCCGTCGCGGCTTTTACTTGTGATTAAAATTGAATCGATAACTGATCCATAACCAAGAGTTATCTGCATGATAGGTGCGACGTCGAGCTTGTGTGCCCAATATCCACCCCCATTCCCTCCCCACAGCCCTAAAGTTATCGCTCCTTCTTCACCGATATTGCTCTGCACATTAACACAACACGAAATATTGTTCTTGGTAAAGTATAACCCAACTTGAAATATATTCGCACTGGTTAACAACTTTTACAATGTAGTATCAAATCATGCATAAAAGTTTGGCTGTCTTCGTTCCTCCTCTTTATCACTTCGTTCTCAGCTTCTACCCTCTGCTTTCTTTCTTTACCTCTTTGGTTTCTAACTTCAGCTCTTTGCTTTCTGTCTTCAACTCTTTAATTTCATCCAACAGTTCTTCCTTCCTATTTTGTAAAATGTACAACCTTAAAAAATACAGAGGTACGTAGTGATAAGAATGTTATAGAGATTTCATTTTTGTTCGCGAATGATGTAGAAAAGTTTGGCTAAGTAACCTTTTTCTCCATTATTATTTCGTTCCTCTTACTCAGCATTTATCTTTAATGCTTGTCTATTCTAAACATCAGGTCAATTTAAACTTAACAAAGCAGTTATTGTTAATTATATTAAAACAACAAAAAAAATTATATATAAACCAAAAAACCTTTTACACCGAGAGGCTTGGGTGCCAACCATGTTGGAATTTTCGCTTTTCATTGTGAAGGCATTATGCTTTGTTTACCTTCAATCTTTTTATTCTTTGTTTGAAGATTAATAAAATTTGTTTCTTTGTTGTTACAGAAAAATAAAATCATGTATAAAAGTTTGGCTAACTCAACCTGTTTCTCCATTGCTCCATTCTTCTCTCTCAGAACTTCATTCTCTGCTTTGACCTCGATGATTTGTGTCTTCAGCTCTTCCACTATCTTTTGTAAATCAACCACCTAAAAACATAGAGATAGTGATACGAATAGTATAGAGATTTTTTTATCCGGAATGATATAGAGATGGAGAGGAGAATATTTGTTCAACACTTAATTTTAGGACAAAATGTTTAGTCGTTGAGAGATTTCAGGATGTGACCTGGTTTAAGTCAAACATCAGAAGATTAGTTTCTGTTTAAAACTATCTAAAAAAAATTATATGTTAAATTCTTTTCTTTTCTTTTTTTGATCGGCACCGAAATTTCGTTAATAACTAGACAAATGGTACATCGAGAAGTGAAATACAAGCCACAAAGGTTGGGGCAATTGCATAGGGCTAAAGGTAAAGGTTAAACTCTTGAAGGTATATTTTTTAGAGTATTAGTCCGTCGCACAAGGCTGGGAGAAAATTTTCTGAAACGTCTTAACCATAAATTTATGTTCCTTTAAGAATTGTCTCTATCAAATAGTGCTCTAATTAACATTTGAATAAAAATACTCCTTTCGTCTTTAAATGAGTGTTCGGCGCTCAAACCTAGGCTTTTAAAAAAATGCATTCTTTCGTTAAAAATCAAAATTTTCCACAATTCAATAGATTTCAATGAGTGAAGGGCCCCAAAATCTGAGTCCGCTTGGGACCCCAAAAAATATAGGGCTCGTCCTGCCTCAAGTGGAGACCTTAGAACATGGCCTTAATGACCTAACGCCTTAACGCCCTTTGAGTGTATATATCTTTGTATACGTACATTCAAATTCAAACAACTCAGAGTGGTACGTATGTTCGTATAAAAGGATGGGGAAAGATTGTTTCGGAACTCAAAATCTCCAAACAAAAATGTTGTCCATGAAAGCAAGAAAGATAGTTTCACGTTTACCGCTCGCCCTTGATGGGCAGGTAGCCACAATCTCCCCAATTTCCATGACACAAAACCGCATAAAGCATCAACGCTGTGATGTATAACGCCCTCAACAATTGCTTGTCGAATGGCTCCAATCACACTCACCATCGCTAGGACGACATACATCAGACCAACCCAAATTTCCATCTCTCTCTCTCTCTCTGAGTTTCCCAAAGAAATGTTGGGGAAGAATATTGTTGTTTGTAACCGGAAGGCAACAGGATACTTGTGATGCCTAACCGCGTGGAGGTGATATTGTTCGGGGCCATTGATCAAGTCTAAATGGTTAATGTTTTGAGTCTTGGTCAATGTATATGTATTTTTTGGGTTCATATGAGACTTGACTCCATATTTAATACTCCCTCCGTCCCTTTATTATAGTCCAGTATTCCATTTTAGGCTGTCCCTTAATAAATGTCCATTTTGTAAAGTTAGTGGGTAAAAGTTGGTACATTGTCTATTTTGTCCCTAAAATTATATTCCATTTTGAAAAGTTAGTGAGTAAAAAGTGTAATAATGATGGGTAAGTAGGGAAAGTGGAAGAAAAAGTTGATGTAAAAAGTATAATGATGATGTTTTTTTAATAAGTTGGAGTTACGAAGTAGGACATTTAAAAAGGGACAGAGGGAGTAGGTTAATTGCATGGTTTAGTTTTGTTTGATTTGTGCCAATTGCATATGCAAATGTTTCCTGGTGAGAAATCAGCCCAATTAAAACCAAATGTTTACTGATTTTTGCCATGTTTTCTGATTTTGTCATTTTTTAAATTTGATCATATTTTGTTCATCTATCTCGATTGAAACCTACACTTTTCAAAACTTGTCATGTTTTCTGATTTTTGTCATATTTTTTATTTGATCATGTTTTGTTTATCTACCTCGATCGAAACCTATACTTCTCGAAACTTGCCATGTTTTTTGAATTTTTCATTTTTTTAATTGATCTTGTCTTGTTTATCTACCTCGATCAGGTTTTGCCATGTTTTGTGAATTGATCATGTTTTGCCATGTTTTCCGACTTACACATTCGTTTTTGTATGTTTTCTTTTTTAGATTTTAGGAGAATGGAAATATGAGAGAGAAGATTAGAAGCGAAAAAAATTTAAAAGATTAGGTGATAGAAATGATTGAAAGAGGAGAGAAAATTGAGATAATTAGAAAAGATTAAAAAAAAGAGAGAGAGAGATTTGAAAAATTAGGAGAAAGAAAGGGTAGTTTAGGATTTAATTGAATTTGAGGATGGAAAGATAAATATTTAAACAAATTAGGATAAGCACCTAAATAAGAATGGTAAAAAGAATTGCTAATTAAGTTCCCCTCAAGATTACGCAAGTTTCTTTCTTTTAAACATACTCCCTCCGTCCCTTTTTTATAGTCCAGTATTCCATTTTGGACTGTCCCTTAATAAGTGTCCATTTTGTAAAGTTAGTGGGTAAAAGTTGGTGTATTATCTATTTTGTCCCTAAAAGTAGATTCTATTTTGAAAAGTTAGTGAGTAAAAGTGTAATGATGATGGGTAAGTAGGGAAAGTGGAGGAAAAAAGTGATGTGAAAGGTATAATGATGATGTCTTTTTAATAAATTGGAATTACGAAGGACACTTAAAAAGGGACGGCGGGAGTAATTTATTAATCTTTGATAATAATTAAAAAGATTAAAAGAACTCTTTGGAGTCTAATGCGCTTGGGGTTTTTCTGAGTGCATGTAGGCTCAATCTATTGGGGAGTATCCATGAAGTCCACACTACAGAAGGCCCAATGCGTTGGTTTGGTGAATTTTTATGGAATGATTTGACCCTTGGTTTACTATAAAACCGAAGCACTCCATGCTCACCCCTAGTTGCTAGCACATAACGCTTATTGTTGGACGGCCTGCTGTCCTGAGGTGGGAAGGAAACGAAGCACACTTTTTCTCTTTTTTCTCAGTTTCAATCCTCCATTACTGTCCCATTAATCTGAGTCATAGTGGGTCCACAATGATTGGAACCGTTTAGTTTAGGTCTCATAGAAAATTATAGTCTTGTCAAAAATTAGTTTGATCTGACACCAATAGCTATGTCAACAGTTTAACTTTTGCAGAGGACAACATGAACAATAAAAGTTTGGCCGATTCACTTTTTATTTCTCAAACATGAAAACTTGACATAGCTATTGGTGTCCAATTAAACAAATTTCTAATTTGACCACACTTTTTTGCGACGGTTCGATCTGTTCACTGTCGATAAGCAGTAATACTAACAAATATTAGCAATTTTAATCTAACAACAATCTCTGCAGCACAGACTGATTAAGCAAAAAATAATTTAGACACTTTGGACGTAAGCCTACGAGCATATCAAGTTTGGAACAAAAACGCTATTGACACGAAGGGTCAAAGATACTCCTCGTGAACTCCCATGCATATAAATAGGCTAGGAGCCACTCCTATCGAAGAAACCGATCGTCTTCCCGCGGGTAAGCATTGAAGAAAAATATGTGCCTATCGGATTTCCTCTGAACGGAGCCCACTTCCGCTTGCCTGTGAAAAAAAAATTACGTCAATTACGTACACAGTCGAGGTACATGTAGTAATTAGAAATCAGGTTCCTCTATCGTGAGATTTCCTCATGTGAATAAAAGCGAGACTCGCATTTCTATTTTAATAATTCAAGCTGTAACGTTTTGGAGAGAATAATTCTCTTGAAGAATCTGGCTTGCGTCCTAATTTGGACTGCAGAGGTGAGGAGAACCGAGATCGTAATTGGATAAGAGTAAAAAGCAGAGGGGATAGAAGGTGACCTTGTGCGAACTATCGAGTACTTTGGGTGCTAAAAGTACACCAAATGCATCAAGGTATAGTCCACAACGTCCATGGAATCCAGCCAAGACTGCACCTTCAACTGGAATGGACACTGTAGAACCAAATGACGAACCATAGGGCCCATATCTGCCACGATTTGAATAGAAAGAGAGCGATGTGATTAGGCGCATTCGTCTTATGTCTCCGTATGTCAGGTTTATGGACGAGAGTTGCTCTACTGAACTGTCAATGCACAACTAAACAAGTGAAAGTACATATTAGGACTTTGTTTGGAACGCATAAAAAAAAATAATGATCTAAAATAAATGTAGTTTTTGGTTAACAATTTTTTTCCTTTGTTTGACTACCAGCGGTGTCAGTGTTAGATTACCCGCACCTTAACTATTCTCCTCCCCCTGTCCGGTCAAAGGAGTCATCCGTGGCGGAACCAGAGGATTTACAAGAGATTTCTCTTATCAAACCTAGCCCTAAGAGATTGCCAAGTTTCAAATTCAGGATGTTAAATTGTTAATCTGAATTTACAGATCATCCATACTGCCTATGTATTCGTCTCAACAATTAGATAAGAAAATTTTAAAAACAAATGTTATAAACACAAAACGAAAATGCTAAATCCGGACACAGATGAGTCCAAAACAGTCCGACGTGTGTGGGATCCACGTGCATCGAACTGATCCAAATCCATCTCTGTCCTGATCTATGAATAAATTAAAGAGGGTCAGGGCGACACCGTTGCAGTATATTCGCCACCGCGACCGCCAAATCTGTCGGAGCATCCTATAACATTGCCGTCGCGACTTTTACTTGTGATTAAAATTGAATTGATAATTGACCCATAACGAAGAGTTATCTGCAATATAGGCGCAACGTCGACCTTGTAAGCCCAGTGTGAACCCCCTTTCCCTCCCCACGGCCCTAAAGGTATCCCTCCTTCTTCACCGATATTGCTCTGCACATTCACACAACACAAAATAATAATATTCTTGGTACGTAAAGTAATCCAACACGAAATATAGTCGCACTGGTTAGAAGTAGTATCAAAATAAGAAGCTTTCAAAAATCCAATTCAAAATTTGAATCTAAATTGAACTAGTTGGCATACCTTAATAATACCTAATTTGCCTTCAAAGGTTAAACTCAAGATTTGCCCGCCAAAACTTCCTTGATATTGAAGTGGGACTGGTGACTGCACTTGCTGAACTAGACAGGACGAAGTTTTCATTAATACTGTTGTATAAAACATAAAAGAATAAAGGCATCAACATATACAATTAACAACAGGCTGAAGTATAAACTCATGCATAAAAGTTTGGATAGCTCAACCTTTTTCTCCAGTGCTTCGTTCTTCTCCCTCAGCACTTTATTCTCTACTCCAGCCTCTTTGATTTCTGTCTTCAGCTCTTCCTCTATCTTTTGTAAATCAACCATCTAAAACAAATATAGAGAGAGTGAAACGATTGGTATAGAGATTTTTTTTTGGCCGGAAATGGTATAGAATTAGAGGGGAGAATATATATTTTTTGGACGACAAATTTTTGTTAGCAATTTATAAAATTGTTACAAAGATTAAAAGGATATCACCGTCAAAAAATGATGGCACCAAATCCTAAGAAAGTGGGACTGGTGACTGCACTAGCTGAATTGGATAGGACAAAGTTTTCATTAATGCATTACACCTTGGACTTGGAGTAGAAAGAAAAGAACTGTGGAAATGCAAAAGAAAGTGAAGAGAATAACCAAGCAATGAAAGTAATTAGAGTTACTAATCGTGATGTAGTAATTAAGAGTCCATTTTATAGGGAACTCTATAAGAATTCCACGTGATAATCTTTTTTTTTTTTTGGCATACAGTATACATTAGCGGAGGTTAATGGAGTGCTGTTATGTTAGTCGACGAGGGTTCAGAGGCCATCCATGACGTGTTGTTATGTTAGTCGACGAGGGTTCAGAGGCCATCCATGGCCCTAAACCCCAAACCTGCTCTCTATGGAATTCAAACTCAAGTCACCATTGAGGAGTAAAATGAGACAACCAACTAAAGTATACTTCAACTCGATTTTAATTTAACAAAGCCATTAATTTTTTTTATATTAAAACTGCAAAAAATTGTAAGCAAATCAAACAACTTTTGCAAAATAGTATAAAGTCATGCATAAATGTTTGGATAACTCAACCTTTTTCTCCACTGCTTCGTTTTTCTCCCTCAGCACTTTATTCTCTGCTCCCGCCTCTTCGATTTTTGTCTTCAGCTCTTCTTCTATCTTCTGTAAATCAACCACCTAAAAAAAAATATCGAGATAGTGATACGAATGATATAGAGAATTTTTTGGCCGGGAATGGTATAGAAATAGAGGGGAGAATATTTGTTCGTCCGGTAAGTTTAGGAGAAAACGTTCACGATAAAGTTAGTGAGAAATTTTAGGAGGTGGCCTACTAAAAAACAATCAGAAAAAGGGTATTTTGGGGTCACGGTTAAAACTCTTGTATTATCAGAGTATAAGTCTTAGTATTCCCAATTTTTAACTTTGACAATGAATTTACTTTCCTTTAAGAATTGTCTATCTCAACTAATATTACTCAAATAAACATTTGGGTGGGGAAGGAGTAATTTTCACAAAAGATTAAAACTACATTTAAGTTTAATGCTCGTCTTATCTAAAATTGAACCTAATTTTAAATTGACAAAGCTGTTAATTATTCAAACTAAAAGTTCAATTCTTCTTCTTCTTCTTTTTTTTTTTTTTATTTGTTCGAAGGTATGCAAAGTTTGCAAAAAAATCGACTTTTATAAAATTGAATAAAAATCATATAGAAAAGTTTGGCTAACTCAACCTTTCTGTCCAGTACTTCATTCTTAGCAACCAAATCATCGATGTTTTTCTTCAATTGCACTTCATTCTTAGCTGCCACCTCAATGATGTAGTTCTTTTCTAGCTTCAGTTGTTCCTCTATCTTTTGTAAATCAACCACCTTGAAAAATATAAAGCTACTAATGATAAGTTGTACTACATAAAAAGTTCTACAAATAACCTTGACAATGTAGTATCAAATCATGCATAAAAAGTTTCGCGAACTCAACCTTTTTCTGCATTTTTTCGTTCCTCTTACTCAGCATCTCATTCTCTGCTTCTACTTCTTTAACTTTTGTCTTCAAGTCTTCTTCTATCTTCTGTAAATCGACTACCTTGAGAAACATAGAGCTCGTGATAAGAATGGTATATATAGAGATCTTTTTAATTTATCGAGAATGATATAGAGATAAAGAAGGGATATTAGCAGAGTACTTTGTGAGAGATATTAGCATTTCTAACCTGGCTTCGAATTTGAGGATATCAAAATTTTTTGAAGGCTTACATGACAATTTAACATGTTACATAGAATTTGACATCTCCACCCAACATATCAAATTTATTAAATTTAGGAAGTTTTGGATTAAAGTGATGAAAGTAATTTTTTAACATCACATGTCAAACTTGACACAAGGGAGGAGGCCATCAAATTACACATAAGCATTTCACATTTGGATTGGAATTGCTTCACATGTCACGTAGTAGTAGCAAAAGATTGAGACTAAATTTATCTTTAATGCTTGTCTAATCTAAACTTCAGGCCAATTTAAAGTCAACAAAGCAGTTAATTGTTAATCATATTAAAACAACAAAAAAAAGGTTGTATAAAAACCAAAAAACTTTTACATCGAGAGGCTTGGGTGTCAATCATGTTGGGAATTTTGCTTCTTGTTGTGATGGCGTTATGCTTCGTTTCCCTTCAACCTTTTTTTTCTTTGTTTGAAGATTAATAAAATCTGGTACACAAAAATAAAATCATGCATAAAAGTTTGGCTAACTCAACCTGTTTCTCCGTTGCTCCGTTCTTCTCTCTCAACACTTCATTCTCTGCTTCCACCTCTTTGATTTGTGTCTTCAACTCTTCCTCTATCTTCTGTAAATCAACCGCATAAAAACATAGAGATAGTGATATGAATGGTATAGAGTTTTTTTTTTTTTATAATTTTAATCGGGAATGGTATAGAGATGGAGGGGAAAATATTCGTTCAACCGTTAATTTTAGGACAAAATGTTAAGTAGTTGGAGAGAGATTTCAGCATGTGGCCTGCTTTTAAGTCGAACATCATAAGATTATTTGAGAACAATTTTGTTTAACCTCGCTTTGTTCACCCTCAGCGGGGGCATGCTCATTAATTCTGTGTTTCACTGTAATATTCAAAACCGTTCATTTCGTACAAATTCATTTCTTACGACTATGCAAAAATTCAACTTAATAGAATATTGGTAAGCGTTTGATCTAAAAATTCAATTTTGCAATCAAGAATTTTAAAGAAACTAAGGCTCTGTTTGTTTCGATGTAAAATGTTTTACAATGTAAAATATTTTTCATGTAAGATATTTTTTTAGAAAACAAACTTCAAACTTTTATTTTTCGGTGTTTAGCTGGCACTTGAAAATATTTTCAGAAATCAACAAAATAGTGTAAAGAGAGAGAGGAGGGGCTTACACGGTGGAAAGATATGAGATTATTGGAATTGAACGTGAGTCAGGATTGACGATCGAGAAAACTGAGCAGTGAGAATTACAAGTAGAATGCAGCAGATTCATTTCGGAAAATAACTTACGGAAAATTTATGGAAAATGTTTTACATATAAAATGTTTTCCTTATTTTTAACACAACCAAACACCAGAAAATCGGTTAAAACATTTTACAACAAAATATTTTACGTCCAAACAAACGGAGCCTAAATAAACTCCTAAATTAAGCACTTATTGATATTTGATTAAGTAATATTTTATCCCAGTCTCTTAGAAATTGAATCCGAAAGAATTGAACAATTTCGATCAACAATTAAGTGAGATCCAGAATGAGCATACCCTCGTCGAAGGTAAACAAAACGAAGGTGAACAAAATTGCTCTCAAATTATTTTGTGTTTAAAACTCTCTGAAGGATTTTAAAGGTTAAAACTCTTGAAGGTATATTTCTTAGAGTATCTTCATGTACAAGGCTGGAAGAAAATTTTCCGAGAAGTTTACTTAACCATCAATTTACGTTCCTTTTAAGAATTGTCAACATCAAATAGCACTCCGATTAACATTTGAATGAAAAATTACCAACATTAGCAAAAGATTGAAACAACATTAATTAGCTTTAGTAGTGCTTGTCTACTCTAACCTTTATTGCTAGTCTAATCTAAACTTCAAGCAACCAACGGGGCTATCTCAGTTGGCCAAGAGTGTTACATCTCACTAGGAGGTCAGGAGTCTGAATCTCCTCACCTGCGTATGGGTTAAGCTTGGTTGTGATCTCTCCTTTCAATTGACAAAAAAAATAATATAAAGTATATAAACCAAAAAACTTTTATACCATAGAATAAAACCATAAATATGATTATCGAGAGGATGGGGTGCCAACCTGCACGTTGGGAATCTTATTTCTCTTTGTGATGCCGTCATGCTTTCTTTTCATTTAGTCTTTGCATTCTTTTTTCCTATGATTAGTAAAATCTGTTTCTTTATTGTTACAAAAAAAAAAATCCCTCCATCGCTACATCATAAGTGTTCGGTGCAGAAACTTAGGTTTTTAAAAAGATGCATTCTTTCAAAAAAACATCAAAATTTTTCCTCTAGTCAATAGATATCAATGAGTAAATGACCCCCAAAATTTTAGCCTGCTCGCTTAGGACCCCGAAAAGTATAGGGCCCGCTGTGCCTAAGGTGGAGGCGCTAGACCATAGCCTAACGCATGCCCCGCCTTTGAGTGTATAGTATCTTTCTAGGGGCAAAGTACGGATTACCTCTGTGTGATTTAGCCATTTGGCAGATGACCTTCTCTATTGTTGATCAAAAAAATTCTTCTTCTTATGGTTTTGGAGTAAACTACAAACTCATAACTTTGTTTACGGTAGAAGTAAAAGACGATACTACCCTTTCTTTTCTTAAATAAAGGGCGGCCTCTCCATCTTACGTTTAGAAGTTTCAACACGGAGTGAGAGATGGCAATTGGGATTGGAAATAAACAAAAACTCTTGTTTACTTGAGACAAAATCCACATACAAAAAGTCAGAAGGAGGCCCGTTCTCGAAAGGGAAATAAGGACTCTTTTTTTTAAGAATGTAAGTTTAAGCTCAAAAATCATATGCTTATGCAAATAATTTTTCTATCAATATGGATCTTATTTGATAAATCTCATTGAGATCTTTAATACAGTGCAAAAAAAAATTGAAAAATTATTTTATTTACATTATTTTTGAGTTTGAAAATTTGAAATAAATACTTATTTTTTAAGAAGATGGTCTTGAACGAGACCGGAGTGGCCTTGGTAAAAAAAGATTAGGCTACTGGACGGCTGGACCCTCTTCCTATTTTTCCATGCGTCGAACTGGAAAAGCTGTTTACTATGCCGCGATAATGTTCCGATCCCAAGCACCGGCGTTTAAATTAATGCCTCTGCGACGTACTACCTCGACGGACAGCGACTGGAAATACACTTATGTGATCGTCTCCTAGTTGCACACAAGACTCAACACTCAAAACTCGTTTATGGGCAGTGTTGATCTCAACCGAAATGCGCGCACCGGAACTCCGGTGACACGCGCCGTGTTGGAAAAGCGCTCACCTATGAAGCCATCTACTCCACCGGAGCAACATTTGACTCCTCTTGGTCTTCTCCAGCGTAATCTTGCAGCGGACCCGGGAGTGTGCTGCGCGCACGGAGCTGCGCGGCCTCCGGCGCCGCCTTGCCGGCATCGGTCCGACGATCGGAGACGTCCACTGCGTAGAGCTCGTCGAATACTACAAGTGTACCAAAAATCAACCCGATCAAGTATCGTTAAGTGTCTTATCGGAACACATATAATTCAAAAAGAATGAATTCAGTGGTTTTGATCAAGTGTTTCGTATCCATTAGGATTCATTTTTTTTCAAGTTATATGTATTCCGATGAAGTACTTAACGATATTTGATCGGGTTGGTTTTTGGTACACTTGTAGTATTCGACGAGCTCTACGCAGTGGACATCTCCAATCGTCGAACCGATGCCAGCAAGGCGGCGCCGGAGGCCGAGCAGCACGCTGCGCAGTGCTGCGCAGCACACTCCCCCTGTCCTCTTGCAGCTGATCAATCTATCTTCACTGTGGGTGAAGTCTCCATACCGCCGTGGGTGAAGCAATTGTTCTTCTCCGGCATGAGCGATATGTTGTTTTGAACGTTTTTCTCCTTTTTGGAAATATGACAACACAAAGCTAGTTTTGAGAACTAAGGCCTCGTTCCGCTTTCTCCAAACACCTTCTTTTCAAAAAGAATGTAATTTCAAACTTAAATATAACGAAAATGAAAAAATATTTTTCAATTTTTTTGGCGTCGTTTAAAAGATCTCAATGAAATCTATCAAACAAGATCCATATTGGTAAGAAAATTATTTGCGTAAACGCATGATTTTGGAGTTTGAAATTACCTTCATTTTCAAAAACTTTCTTTTTCAACAAAGTGGAACGGCCTCTAAACATCACCCCTTTGAAAGTGGAGTAATAAAAAAAAATAAAAAAAGTGGAATAGTTGCATTGAAAATTTGGAACGTGCATTTATCTATTGGGGATAAGTTGGTGTGCATCATGACTCAAGAGAGAGAAGTTTCCAGGGAGGGAAGGAAGTGTGTTTGATGGACTTTGAACCGGTCATCTGCTCCCTAGTACTCTAAAGAGTAAAGTTGGATTGGAACTAGTGGTTTTGAGCCCACCGTTTGGAAAAAGCATTGTAATTGAATAGTGAGCATCATCCATCCAAAGTTGTTAATACCGTACCGGCCAGCGTACCGTTTTCATTATTGGAATGGTACGTACCGGTACCGGATTGTATCCCGGTACCGTTCCGAATTTATCGCAATTAATATTTTATGTATATATTTAATATATATCTATCATATTTTAAGTATAAACATAAATAAAATGTAAAAAAAAAAGAAAAAGAGAGAGAGGGTAATTTTGTACCGGCCGGAACACTGGAATATGTCCGGAACAGGCCGGTATTGGCCTGTACATCCTGTATTGGCCGGAACAGACCGGTATTTTGACCGGAACGGAACGTCACCCTTTGCGTTCCGTTTAAGCACCAGTATGGTACGTACCGGCTGGTACCGGCCTGTACGGAATGGATTTTACAACTCTGCATCTACCACACGTGGTAAGAGAGAAAGCTATTTTCATTATTAAAAATAAATGTTAACTGAATTTTTTTAAATCGTAATACTAGTCTTTGTTTTTTAAAAGTCAATCGTAATACTAGTCTAAAAGCATCTCCAACAATCACACCATTTTTCCAGCCATTTTGGTGAGACAAAGGGTGATAGCTGGCCACTAAATTTGGGGGCAACCCAGCAGTCTCCTCAAACACCATAGCCATTTAGAAAAAAATACTAATAAATCACCTTGATGGGTACCTCCACTAACCCCAAACAAAACTACGCATTTTTCTCTCTCTCACCGTAACTGCCTCCACTGCCAGTCAGCCATTGTTAACTCTCTCGCTCACAAACACACACTCTCAAACCCATCGACCCTTTGCCTCTCTCACACACACGCATCCCTTCTCACCCATTTCCAGCTTTTCTTCCTCTAGACACCAGCAATTGGTCTGCACCGCCGGCGATCGTAAGACCCCCTACCGGGAAACCCACAACTGAAAAAAAAAACCCACCATCCAGCACCGATCTCTGATCTGTCTTCCGACCATGAGGCTGCAGCGGAGAGAGAGAGAGAGAGAGAGAGAGAGAGAGCAAGCCAAACGAGGCTGAAAAACCTCGCCCCACTGGGCGAGGTACTGTAGCTCCTAAGCAAACAGGCGCAGCTGGAGCAAGTCTTTTGGGTGTGTGATTTCATAGTTTTCTCGCCATTTTCGTCAAATTTTGAGCTGGAGCTGGAGCAAAGCTTCTGGAGTTGCTCTTAGGACTTTAAGTAACGAAAAATTAAACAAGGTTGTATATATATTTTTTATATTTGTAACGATAAATCAGAAACAGTACCGATATGTACCGTTCCAATGACAAATCCGATATTATATCTAAAACGGTATTTGAAACCTTGATAAGTATATAAAAGGATGGGGAAAGATTTTTTCGGAACTCAAAAACTATAAACACAAACACAGTAGTCAAAGAATTAAAGCAAGAAAGATAGTTTCATGTTTACCGCTAACCTGTGGCTTCTTTTGACTGGCGAATCGCCACAATCTCCCCAATTCCCTTGATACAAAATCACATAAAGCATCAACGCTGCGATGTATAACGTCCTCCACAATTGGTTGTCGAACGGCCTGAATCACACTCACCACCAGTGGGACGACCCACATCAAAAATTCCCAAATTTCCGGTCCATCAAGCATGGTCTCTCTCTTTTTCTCTCTCTCTCTCTCTCTCTCTCTCTCTCTCTCTCTCTCTCTCTCACCCAAAGAAATGTTGGGTATGGTTGTTTGTAAGCGGAAGGACTTGTGAATTGGGACCGGGGGAAGCTGCTGTGCAGCTTCGTGCTGCACAGCATGCTGCGCACCCGCCAGCGGGCCTTGCCGGTATCGGTCCGGCGATCGGAGACGTTCAACGCGTAGAGCTCGTCGAGTTTTACGTGCGCGCCAAAAATCAACTCGATCAAATATTGTTAAGTGCCTCATCCGAACACATATAACTTGAAAAAAATGAAATCCAAATGGATACAAAACACTGGATCAAAACCACTGAACCCATTTTTTTCAAGTTATATGTGTTCGGATGAGGCACTTATCAATATTTGATTGAGCTGATTTTTGGCGCACACAAAAAACTCGACGAGCCCTACGCGTTGAACGTCTCCGATCATCGGACCGATGCCGGCAAGGCCCGCCGGCCGGTGCGCAACACGCTGTGCAGCACGAAGCTGCACAGCAGCTTCCCCCGGTCCTGTGAATTGTGATGAAAAAAAGTCTAAAATGGTTAATGGTTTGAGACTTGGTCAATGTATATATGTTTTTTTTTTAATCCTTGTACCATGGAAGTGATACTTGGTCATGTGCCTGAACGCGTAATAAGATATATGTATAAATGGGAAAAAAATTCAGTGCCGAGCGGATACCATGTGGTGCATGCTCGCGCATCCGAGTCATTCATTGTGTGTTTGAACGGTTCAGATTTAGAGAGAGAAAAAGAAGAAAAAAAGTGTTGGGGTGAGAGAAGAGAGAGGATTTCAATCCAAGTCATCCAAAAATGAATTGGACGGCTCAGATGCACCGAACAGGTGCCACGTCGGCAATACCCGCTTGGCACTGAAAAACTCCACGTGTAAATGAGAAACTCAGCGCTTCCAAAAGCCATGCATGTGCATATTTATGAATTGAATTAAATCTTGACTTCACTGTACAGCTCGAGCAATCATTTTAGCACCACAAACAATTACACTAACACACTCACTCACATGACAGTGAGTTTGAGTAAATGTTTGTGGTGCTAATAATTTTTGATACAATGAGTACACAAAGAACGGTTTACTGCTATCTATTACAAACGAATGACTATGCGTCTTTAATATGTCTCCTATGAAAGTACCAAGTTGCCCTTACATACTTTTTCCAGAGTAATTATTTAGTAGTTCAGAAGCATCGTCACGTAGTACTTCGGACTATTAGCAAAGCATGCTGAATCATTACAGAGAAGGCTCAAATGGCATTTCCTCGATTTTTTCCTTTTGATAGGCAACAAAATTTTATTAAGAACTCGACAAAGGGTACATCAAGGAGAGAGCAAATACAGACCACAACAAAAGAGGTACTGTAAAGGCATGTAGAAAAAAGAAAAGAAACAAAATTACATTAAATGGAAATTGAATGAGTCACAACCAGTCAAACTAAGCAGCTCCGGAATAAAACTCAAAATGAAACTTTGGCAAGATTTCAGCAGAGTTCAACTCATCCTTCAGCTCAATACCGTTAGGAACAAATGCAGCAAAATAATGCCATTAAATCATGAGGCTCCCAGCAAACAGATTTTCAGCAAGATTCAGTAATCTATCAGCTCATCATTCAGCTCCATCAGATATCAACAAAGCATCATTAGTTGAGATAAAAATAGACATGCTCACAGCTTCAAAATCTAATCCATCGATCAACAAATCATTTCCTCGATTAGCTTAACAGCCCTGTCAAGATGGCCCAACTGCCCTTAAAGTCCTACCATGTCAATACGATAGTCATCTACCATAGAAGTGAAACAAAGCTTGACCTGTGTCTAATAACACCGTGTTGCTACAAGCTATAGGAACGCCAACGAATGTCAATTTGAGCGATTCGGATTTTCAAAATTTGATCGGAAAATGAAAAGCCCGCATTTTAACAAAATGAGGGATCCCTCATCGGATCCTTGGTGTGTGTGTATATATATATAGAGATATATATATATATATATATATATATATATATCTCTCTTTTCCCCGGTTGGTTTTTTATTATAGATATACGGTACAGTTTATAGCATATATACCACATTATCACTCAAGTACGTTTGTACAGTATATAAAAGAATCCAGCTTAATTTATTTACTTTTATTGTTGTGCAGAAATATCACTTAAGTACGTCTAGGAGCAAGGCTTCACATCCGTAAGTATTCCCTTATTATGCAGAGCACTAGCTGGTATGCTTAGATTTGTACTTATGTTGAATGCAAAGCACTGGCGGGTGTGCGTAGATTTGCTATTATGTTATGAAATGCAGAGCAATGACGGGTGTGCTTAAATTTTTATTGATTTGGTGTGCTTAAATTTTTACATGTTGGTTCTTACAATCTTTTTCTTTTAGGTTTAAATTATAATGGAACAGCAAAAAAAAAAAAAAAATCTAGTGTGTTTTTTGAGATTTGTTGATGTTGAAGAGTTTTGCCAGAGCATTTTATAGTTTATAGTTTAATATTGGAGAGAAGATAAAGCGAAACTTATAGTGTTAACTATTGAAAATGAGAAGATAGTTTCTAGCATATAGCGCTTATTGTTGGCTAGAAAAGAGAGATGGATGCATTGCATATTTATATTAGGTTTATACAGAATACGAATATATCTCTATATATAAAAATTTAGGGTAATTTGTCTTGGCAATAAAGAATAGGGCGGTAGAATGTGAAATTATTCTTCACTCTTAGAGCAAGGTCATGTGATGCTCCACATATGTTGTGATTGGTTAAAACTACGAGACCCGTGACATTTCTGTTGGTAAATTAGAGAACAAAATGACACATGGCATGTTGTGATTGGTGTGAAGCATTATTCTAAAGCACTCAATAACCTCTTGTAGAATGGAGACTGAAAAATTAATTGACTATGTGACTTAGCCTGTGTTTTTTGTGTGTGTATCTATAGGACTTTAGGATATCACAGTGGACTTTAAGACTATCTAATCATGCGTTCCTTTGATTCACTTGTCAAGTTACAAAGACGATTGCCAATTTGCCATGGTTTCAGCACCGAAACATTCTCTGAAAGAACATAGAAAGGGGTGGTTTTTAGGATCTTGGCCTTTTATATTGTTGGATTTTGCTACACGATGACATGGATTTTTAAGGAAGGAGTAATTATTCAAATATGACGGGAGTATACTCCTCCTCTGACATAACATGTGGGTCTCACACGTGGCTCACGTGTGGCCACACATGCTATGTGAAAACTTAACGAACATATTAGGGTCCCTTCCGCCAAGTTTTCCGGGATTTTTGACCAATTTATTTCGGTTGTTGTCTCTTAATTTATAAGATTTAAATCAAATTTTTACACCATATTTTTCTTCTTGATAAGAGGAATCGAAATAGGTAAAAGTGTAGACTAAAATTGAAAAAAGTTCACAAAGACGACAAAAAGACTGTCTTTTGGGTATTTTTCGTCGTTTTATATGAACATTTTTCAATTTTAGTTTACATTTTTAAATTATTCTGATTTCTTTCATGGGACGAAAAATATACTATAAAATTTGACCACATATCTTGTAGAAACTAAGGAAAAATAACCCAAAAACCCGTGTCAAAACGTGCGAAAAAAGTTTGACCAAACAAGCACTTCCTATTCATGACACAATAGACAAGGAGTGAAGGAAACGAAACACACATTTTTCTCTGTTTCAATCCTCCATTAGAGCATCCACAGTGGAATAAGCAAAACAAAAAGTTGTTAAAGTTAGCAATATTTGTTCAAAAAAGTGCTCACATTGGAATAACCAAACTTAACAACATTTTAACAACTCATCAATTTTTGGCTTTTGAATAATCAAAACTAGCAACCTTTAGCCAATAATCAAATTTAGTGATCCCCATATTTTCTCAATCAAGTACACCCATCATTACACAAAAATCTTTTCTCTCTCTCTCTCTCAACAATGTTTTCAAAAAATAATTATAAAAAACTATTCTTACTATTCTTTTCAGAAACTTTTTTCTAAAAAAAAAACCAGTCTTTATGTGAACTCTTTTTTTTTTAATAAAAATTGTTCAAATTTTTTAAAACTATTTTTTTAAAAAAATTGTATTTACACAAAGCTATTTTTTTTACACATTTTTTTTCATTAACTATTTTTTTATCCAACTGTTTTTAACTTAAACTATTTTTTTTCTTCCAAAAACTGTTTAATTAAACTTTTTTTTCAAGAACAAATATTTTTTTTATAAAAACTGTTTTTAACATAAACTAGTTTTTCAAAAGATTTACGTGAAATAAAGAGGAAAATTTGGAGAAAACTCATAGAAGAAAGCAATGGTCCTATTGTTTTTGATTATGAGCAAAAAATAACCAATGTGAGATTTGACATTGTTAACTTTAGCAACCTCTAAATGGATAATCAAAATCTGATGTAGCATGTTTTGATTATTCACTTTTGCTTATTCCACTGTGGATGCTCTTACTGTCCTGTTTTGAGCCATTGCAGGTTCACAATGATCGGAACCATTTAGTTTTCTTGTCAAAAATTAGTTTGATTGGAAACCAATAGCTATGTCAACAGTTTAATTTTTGGAGAGGGCAAAATGTCCGGTAAAAATTTGGACGATTCATTTTTTATTTCGCAAACGTGAAAGGTTGACAACTTGACATAGCTATTAGTGTCCAATTAAACTAATTTCTAATTTGACCACACTTTTTTCTAACAGTTATGATCACTGTCAAATAAGCTCTAATAATCCAAATACCAGCAGTTTTAATCTAACAGCAATCCCCATAGCACAAATTGAATAAGCAATAAATAATTTAGACGCTTTGGACATAAGTCTACAAGCATATCAAGTTTTGAACAAAAACGCTATTAACACGAATGGTCAAAGGAGATTGTCTTATTCACGGAGGGGCCATGAATAGGACATTCTCGGACGCGCGCGATTTGAGACACTCTTACCAAAGAAACCGACATCTTCCTGCAGTCAACATTGAAGATAAATATGTGCCTATCAGATTTCCTCCAAAAGGAGCACATTTCCTCTTGCCTGTGAAAAAGATGTGTCAATTAAGGCCAGTTGAGCCGTTGAGGTATATGTATGTACTAATTAGAGATCAGGTTCCTCTATCGCAAGATTTCCTCATATGAATAAAAGTGAGACTCGTGATTCTATTTTAATAATTCATGCCGTTAGATTGTGCAAGAGAAAAACTGAGCTTGAGAATCTTGAATTTCTAATTGAAAGAGTAAAACGCAGAGGGGATAGTAGGTGACCTTGTGCGAACTATTGAGTACTTTGGGTGCTACAAGTACACCAAATGCATCAAGGTAGAGTCCAGAACGCCCATGAAATCCAGCCAAGACTGCACCTTCTACTGGAATGGACACTGCACAACCAAATCCCGTACCATAGGGCCCATATCTGCCCCGATTTGAATAAAAAGAGAGCGATGTGATTAGCCGCATTCCACTTATGTCTCCATAGGTCAGGCTTATGGACAAGAGTTGCTCTACTAAATTGTCAATGCACAACTAAACAAGTGAAAGTATATATTAGGACTTTGTTCGGGATGCATACAAAAAATAACGATCATCTAAAGTTATTGTAGTTTTTGGTTAAACAATTTTTTCCTTGGTTTGATTGTCAGCGGTGTCCGGGTTACCTTACCCGCACCCCGACTATTCCCCTTCCCGGTCCGGTCAAAGGAGTCATCCGTTCTGGAGCTAGGAAATTTACAAGAGGTTTCTCTTATCTTTATTCGTCTCACCAATAAAGATGAGAAAAGTTTTTTAAAAAAATTATTATAGACACAACCGAAAATGCTAACTCCAGACAAAGATGAGTCTAGAACCGTCCGACGTGTGTGAGACCAACGTGCGTCGAACTGATCCAAACCCATCTCTGTCCTAATCTATGAATAAATTAAAGAGTGTCACAGTCACACCGTTGCATATTCGCCACCGGGACCACCAAATCTGTCGGAGCATCCTATAACTTTGCCGTCGCGGCTTTTACTTGTGATTAAAATTGAATCGATAACTAATCCATAACCAAGAGTTATCTGCATTATAGGCGCGACATCGAGCTTGTATGCCCAATATCCACCCCCATTCCCTCCCCACGGCCCTAAAGTTATAGCTCCTTCTTCACCGATATTGCTCTGCACATAAACACAACACGAAATATTGTTCTTGGTAAAGTAACCCAACTTGAAATATAGTCGCACTGGTTAATCATATTAAAACAACAAAAAAAATTATATATAAACCAAAAACCTTTTACACCGAGAGGCTTGGGTGCCAACCATGTTGGAATTTTCGCTTTTCATTGTGAAGGCATTATGCTTCGTTTCCCTTCAATCTTTTTATTCTTTATTTGAAGATTAATAAATTTGTTTCTTTGTTGTTACAGAAAAATAAAATCATGCATAAAAGTTTGGCTAACTCAACCTGTTTCTCCATTGCTCCTTTCTTCTCTCTTAGAACTTTATTCTCTGCTTCGACCTTGATGATTTGTGTCTTCAGCTCTTCCACTATCTTTTGTAAATCAACCACCTAAAAACATAGAGATAGTGATACGAATACTATAGAGATTTTTTATCGGGAATGATATAGAGATGTAGAGGAGAATATTTGTTCAACCCTTAATTTTAGGACAAAATGTTTAGTAGTTGAGAGATTTCAGGATGTGACCTGCTTTAAGTGAAACATCAGAAGATTAGTTTCTGTTTAAAACTATCTAAAAAAATTTATAGGTTAAATTCATTTCTTTTCTTTTTTTGATCGGCAACGAAATTTCGTTAATAACTAGACAAATGGTACATCGAGAAGTGAAATACAAGCCACAAAGGTTGGGGCAATTGCATAGGGCTAAAGGTAAAGGTTAAACTCTTGAAGGTATATTTTTTAGAGTATTAGTCCCTCGCACAAGGCTGGGAGAAAATTTTCTGAAACGTCTTAACCATAAATTTATGTTCCTTTAAGAATTGTCTATATCAAATAGTGCTCTAATTAACATTTGAATAAAAATACTCCTTTCGTCTTTAAATGAGTGTTCGGCGTTTAAACCTAGGCTTTTAAAAAAATGCATTCTTTCGTGAAAAATCAAAATTTTCCACGATTCAATAGATTTCAATGAGTAAAGGGCCCCAAAATCTGAGTCCACCTGGGACCCCAAAAAATATAGGGCTCGTCCTGCCTCAAGTGGAGACCTTAGAACATGGCCTTAATGACCTAACGCCTTAACGCCCTTTGAGTGTATATATCTTTGTATACGTACATTCAAATTCAAACAACTCAGAGTGGTACGTATGTTCGTATAAAAGGATGGGGAAAGATTGTTTCGGAACTCAAAATCTCCAAACAAAAATGTTGTCCATGAAAGCAAGAAAGATAGTTTCACGTTTACCGCTCGCCCTTCATGGGCAGGTAGCCACAATCTCCCCAATTTCCATGACACAAAACCGCATAAAGCATCAACGCTGTGATGTATAACGGCCTCGACAATTGCTTGTCGAATGGCTCCAATCACACTCACCATCACTAGGACGACATACATCAGACCAACCCAAATTTCCATCTCTCTCTCTCTGAGTTTCCCAAAGAAATGTTGGGGAAGAATATTGTTGTTTGTAACCGGAAGGCAACAGGATACTTGTGATGCCTAACCGCGTGGAGGTGATATTGTTTGGGGCCATTGATCAAGTCTAAATGGTTAATGTTTTGAGTCTTGGTCAATGTATATGTAGTTTTTGGGTTCATATGAGACTTGACTCCATATTTAATAGGTTAATTGCATGGTTTAGTTTTGTTTGGATTTGTGCCAATTGCATATGCAAATGTTTCCTGGTGAGAAATCAGCCCAATTAAAACCAAATGTTTACTGATTTTTGCCATGTTTTCTGATTTTGTCATTTTTTAAATTTGATCATATTTTGTTCATCTATCTCGATCGAAACCTTACACTTTTCAAAACTTGTCATGTTTTCTGATTTTTGTCATATTTTTTATTTGATCATGTTTTGTTCATCTACCTCGATTGAAACCCATACTTCTCGAAACTTGCCATGTTTTTCGAATTTTTCATTTTTTTAATTAATCTTGTCTTGTTCATCTACCTCGATCAGGTTTTGCCATGTTTTGTGAATTGATCATGTTTTGCCATGTTTTCCGACTTACACATTCGTTTTTGTATGTTTTCTTTTTAGATTTTAGGAGAATGGAAATATGAGAGAGAAGATTAAAAGCGAAAAAAATTTAAAAGATTAGGTGATAGAAATGATTGAAAGAGGAGAGAAAATTGAGATAATTAGAAAAGATTAAAAAAAGAGAGAGAAAGATTTGAAAAATTAGGAGAAAGAAAGGGTAGTTTAGGATTTAATTGAATTTGAGGATGGAAAGATAAGTATTTAAACACATTAGGATGAGCACCTAAATAAGAATGGTAAAAAGAATTGCTAATTAAGTTCCCCTCAAGATTACGCAAGTTTCTTTCTTTCTTTTTTTTAAAGGCAAAAACATAATTTATTAATCTTTGATAATGATTAAAAAGATTAAAAGAACTCTTTGGAGTCTAATGCGCTTGGGGTTTTTCTGAGTGCATGTAGGCTCAATCTATTGGGAAGTATCCACGAAGTCCACACTACATAAGGCCCAATGCGTTGGTTTGGTGAATTTTTATGGAATGATTTGATCCTTGGTTTACTATAAAACCGAAGCACTCCATGCTCACCCCTAGTTGCTAGCACATAACGCTTATTGTTGGACGACCTGCTGTCCTGAGGTGGGAAGGAAACGAAGCACACCTTTTCTCTTTTTTCTCAGTTTCAATCCTCCATTACTGTCCCATTAATCTGAGCCATAGTGGGTCCACAATGATTAGAACCGATCAGTTTAGGTCTCACAGAAAATTATAGTCTTGTCAAAAATCAGTTTGATCTGACACCAATAGCTATGTCAACAGTTTAACTTTTGCAGAGGACAACATGAACAATAAAAGTTTGGCCGATTCACTTTTTATTTGTCAAACATGAAAACTTGACATAGCTATTGGTGTCCAATTAAACAAATTTCTAATTTGACCACACTTTTTTGCGACGGTTCTGTTCACTGTCGATAAGCAGTAATACTAACAAATATTAGCAATTTTAATCTAACAACAATCTCCGCAGCACAGACTGATTAAGCAAAAAATAATTTAGACACTTTGGACGTAAGCCTAAAAGCATATCAAGTTTCTAACAAAAACGCTATTGACACGAAGGGTCAAAGATACTCCTCGTGAACTCCTATGCATACAAATAGGCTAGGAGCCACTCCTATCGAAGAAACCGATCGTCTTCCCGCGGGTAAGCATTGAAGAACAGTATGTGCCTATCAGATTTCCTCTCAACGGAGCCCACTTCCGCTTGCCTGTGAAAAAAAATTACGTCAATTACGTACACAGTCGAGGTACATGTACTAATTAGAAATCAGGTTCCTCTATCGTGAGATTTCGTCATGTGAATAAAAGCAAGACTCGCATTTCTATTTTAATAATTCAAGCTGTAACGTTTTGGAGAGAATAATTCTATTGAAGAATCTGGCTTGCATCCTAATTTGGACTGCAGAGGTGCGGAGAACCGAGATCGTAATTGGATAAGAGTAAAAAGCAGAGGGGATAGAAGGTGACCTTGTGCGAACTATCGAGTACTTTGGGTGCTAAAAGTACACCAAATGCATCAAGGTAGAGTCCACAACGTCCATGGAATCCAGCCAAGACTGCACCTTCAACTGGAATGGACACTGTAGAACCAAATGACGAACCATAGGGCCCATATTTGCCACGATTTGAATAGAAAGAGAGCGATGTGATTAGGCGCATTCCACTTATGTCTCCGTACGTCAGGTTTATCGACGAGAGTTGTTCTACTGAACTGTCAATGCACAACTAAACAAGTGAAAGTATATATTAGGACTTTGTTTAGAACGCATAAAAAAAATAACGATCATCTAAAGTTATCGTAGTTTTTGGTTAAACAATGTTTTTCTTGGTTTGACTGCCAGCGGTGTCCACGTTAGATTACCCGCACCTTGATTATTCTCCTTCCCCTGTTCAGTCAAAGGAGTCATCTGTGGCGGAACCAGAGGATTTACAATAGATTTCTCTT
Organism: Rhododendron mucronatum var. ripense; assembly: GCA_019656295.1. Lineage (NCBI taxonomy): Eukaryota > Viridiplantae > Streptophyta > Magnoliopsida > Ericales > Ericaceae > Rhododendron > Rhododendron mucronatum. The sequence goes on along the minus strand of BPLT01000039.1, from coordinate 895,675 downwards.
ATCAAACCTAGCCCTAAGAGATTGCCAAGTTTCGAATTCAGGATGTCGATCTGAATTTACAGATCATCCATATTGCCTATGCATTCTTCTCAACAATTAGATAAGCAAATTTTTTTTAAAAAAAAATGTTATAGACACAAACGGAAAATGCTAAATCTGGACACAGATGAGTTCAGAACTGTCCAACGTGTGGGATCCACATGCATCGAACTGATCCAAATCCATCTCTGTCCTGATCTATGAATAAATTAAAGAGGGTCAGGGCTACACCGTTGCAGTATATTCGCCACCGCTACCGCCAAATCTGTCGGAGCATCCTATAACATTGCCGTCGCAACTTTTACTTGTGATTAAAATTGAATCGACAATTGATCCATAACCAAGAGTTATCTGCAATATAGGCGCAACGTCGAGCTTGTAAGCCCAGTGTGAACCCCCTTGCCCTCCCCACGGCCCTAAAGGTATCCCTCCTTCTTCACCGATATTGCTCTGCACATTCACACAACACTAAATAATAATCTTCTTGGTACGTAAAGTAATCCAACACGATCGAAATATAGTCGCACTGGTTAATTAGAAGTGGTATCAAAATAAGAAGCTTTCAAAAATCCAATTCAAAATTTGAATCTAAATTGAACTAGTTGGCATATATACCTTAATAGTACCTAATTTGCCTTCAAAGGTTAAACTCAAGATTTGCCCACCAAAACTTCCTTGATATTGAAGTGGGACTGGTGACTGCACTTGCTGAAATAGATAGGACGAAGTTTTGATTAATACTGTTGTATACAATTAACAACAGGGTGAAGTATAAAGTTATGCATAAAAGTTTGGATAACTCAACCTTTTTCTCCAGTCCTTCGTTCTTCTCCCTCAGCACTTTATTCTCTTCTCTCGCCTCTTTGATTTCTGTCTTCAGCTCTTCCTCTATCTTTTGTAAATCAACCATCTAAAACAAATATAGAGATAGTGAAACGATTGGTATAGAGATTTTTTTTGGCCGGAAATGGTATAGAATTAGAGGGGAGAATATATAATTTTTTTTGAACGACATTTTTTTTTAATTAATTTTTAAAATTGTTACAAAGATTAAAAGGAAATCGGCATTCAAAAAAATGATGGCACCAAATCCTAAGAAAGTGGGACTGGTGACTGCACTAGCTGAATTAGATAGGACAAAGTTTTCATTAAATTATACCTTGGACTTGGAGTAGAAAGAAAAGAACTGTGAAAATGCAAAAGAAAGTGGAGAGAATAACCAAGCAATGAAAGTAATTAGAGTTACTAATCGTGATTTAGTAATTAAGAGTCCATTTTATAGGGAACTCTATAAGAATTCCACGTGATAATTTTTTTTTTTTTTGGTATACAGTATAACGTAGTGTTGTTATGTTAGTCAACGAGGATTCAGAGGCTATCCATAGCCCTGAACCCCAAACCTGCTCTCCATGGAATTCAAACTCAGGTGAGGAGTAAAATGAGACAACCAACTTGACAAATTTAGTTTCTACTATTACTTTAAAATTCGAATTTTGTACGCCTCACCATCACCCTAAAAAAAGCCCACCAACACCATCACAGCGCTCGCCCCCAAAACCGCAACCCCACCAACCTGGCCCCCTCCATCTCCTACCTACCATCACCGCCCTCGCTGCCCGTTTTTGGACGATTCCGTTTCGTTTTGCCTCCCAAGGCTCGAACATCACTCGCTCCCGGGAAGGTACCTCTCTCCACGCCCACGGAAAGCACAGAATCAGCTTCTTCAATTCATTAGCAAAGGATATTCACCCAACAGCGGCATTTAGGTGAGAAATGAGTAATATTAGCAAAAGATTGAAACTAAATTTAAATTTAATGCTCGTCTAATCTAAAGTATACTTCAACTCAATTTTAATTTAACAAAGCCGTTAATTTTTTTCATATTATAATTAAAACTGCAAAAAGTTGTAAGCAAATCAAACAACTTTTACAAAATAGTACTGCCTCCGTTCCAAATTAATAGCCAGTTTGGTCTCCAATGCATTTTTTAAATTGTTAGTATAATAAATTTTATGTGCAATATGGATCTCATATGATAGATCTCAATTAGTTCTATTATACAAAATTTTAAAATCTTTAAAGACATTATAGATTGAAAAATATTAACAATTTCAAAGTTGCATTGGAGACCGAACTGGACTATTAATTTGGAACGGAGAGAGTATAAAGTCATGCATAAATGTTTGGATAACTCAACCTGTTTCTTCGCTGCTTCGTCTTTCTCCCTCAACACTTTATTCTCTGCTCCCGCCTCTTCGATTTTTGTCTTCAGCTCTTCTTCTATCTTCTGTAAATCAACCACCTAAAAAAATATCGAGATAGTGATAAGAATGGTATAGAGAATTTTTTGGCCGGGAATGGTATAGAAATAGAGGGGAGAATATTTGTTCATCCAGTAAGTTTAGGAGAAAACGTTCACTAGTTGGTGAGAAATTTTAGGAGGTGGCCTACTAAAAAACAATCAGAAAAATGGTATTTTGGGGTTGCATCTCCATAAAGGACTTTCACTGTTAAAACTTTTGTATTATCAGAGTATAAGTCTTAGTAAAGGGCCGGGAGAAAAGTTTCCCAAATTTGAACTTAAACAATGAATTTACTTTCCTTTAAGAATTCTCTATCTCAACTAATATTACTCAAATAAACATTTGGGTGGGGAAGGAGTAATTTTCACAAAAGATTAAAACTACATTTAAGTTTAATGCTCGTCTTATCTAAAATTGAATCTAATTTTAAATTGACAAAGCTGTTAATTATTCAAACTAAAAGTTCAATTCTTTTTGTTTTTGTTTGTTTTTTTTTTTTTTTTTTTTGTATTTGTTCGAAGGTATGCAAAGTTTGCAAACAAATCGACTTTTATAAAATTGAACAAAAATCATGTAGAAAAGTTTGGCTAACTCAACCTTTCTGTCCAGTACTTCATTCTTAGCTACCAAATCATCGATGTTTTTCTTCAACTGCACTTCATTCTTAGCTGCCACCTCAATGATGTAGTTCTTCTCTATCTTCTGTTGTTCCTCTATCTTTTGTAAATCAACCACCTTGAAAAATAAAGAGCTACTAGTGATAAGTTGTACAACATAAAAAGTTTTACAAATAATTAACGTGGACAATGCAGTATCAAATCATGCATAAAAAGTTTCGCGAACTCAACCTTTTTCTGCATTTTTTCGTTCCTCTTACTCAGCATCTCATTCTCTGCTTCTACTTCTTTGACTTTTGTCTTCAAGTCTTCTTCTATCTTCTGTAAATCAAGTACCTTAAGAAACATAGAGCTCGTGATAAGAATGGTATATATAGAGATATTTTTTTTATTTATCGAGAATGGTATAGAGATAAAGAAGAGATATTAGCAAAGTACTTTGTGAGAGAAATTAGCATCTCCAACCTGGGCTTCGAATTTGAGGATATCAAAGTGTTAAAGCATTCAAAACTAGTATATGAGCCTGGACGGCCTCTACACTTTTTGCCAATTGGTTTGGAGTTGGATGCTTTAACACAAAGTTTTTTGAAGGCTTACATGACAATTTAACATGTTACATAGAATTTGACATCTCTCCACCCAACATGTCAAATTTATTAAATTTAGGAAGTTTTGGAGTAAAGTGATGAAAGCAATTTTTTAACATCACATGTCAAATTTGACATAAGGGAGGAGGCCATCAAATTACACATAAGCATTTCACATTTGGATTGGAATTGCTTCACATGTCACGTAGTAGTAGCAAAAGATTGAAACTAAATTTATCTTTAATGCTTGTCTAATCTAAACCTCAGGCCAATTTAAACTCAACAAAGCAGTTAATTGTTAATCATATTAAAACAACAAAAAAACGTTGTATAAAAACCAAAAAACTTTTACATCGAGAGGCTTGGGTGTCAATCATGTTGGGAATTTTGCTTCTCGTTGTGATGGCGCTATGCTTCGTTTCCCTTGAATCTTTTTTTCTTTGTTTGAAGATTAATAAAATCTGGTACACAAAAATAAAATCATGCATGCATAAAAGTTTGGCTAACTCAACCTGTTTCTCCGTTGCTCCGTTCTTCTCTCTCAGCACTTCATTCTCTGCTTCCACCTCTTTGATTTGTGTCTTCAACTCTTCCTCTATCTTCTGTAAATCAACCACGTAAAAACATAGAGATAGTGATATGAATGGTATAGAGTTTTTTTTTTTTATAATCGGGAATGGAATAGAGATGGAGGGGAAAATATTCGTTCAACACTTAATTTTAGGACAGAATGTTAAGTAGTTGGAGAGAGATTTCAGCATGTGGCCTGCTTTAAGTCGAACATCATAAGATTATTTGAGAGCAATTTTGTTTACCCTCACTTTGTTCACCCTCAGCGGGGGTATGCTCATTAATTCTGTGTATCACTATAATAATCAAAACCGTTCATTTTGTACAAATTCATTTCTTACGATACTATGCAAAAATTCAACTTAATAGGATATTGGTAAGCGTTTGATCTAAAAATTCAATTTTGAAATGAAGAATTTTAAAGAAACTAAGGCTCTGTTTGTTTCGATGTAAAATGTTTTACAATTTAAAATATTTTCTATGTAAGATATTTTTTTAGAAAACAAACTCCAAACTTTTATTTTTCGGTGTTTGGTTGGTACTAGAAAATATTTTTAGAAATCAACAAAATAGTGTAAAGAGAGAGAGGAGGAGCTTAAACATTGGAGAAATATGAGATTATTGGAATTAAACGTGGGTCAGGACTGACGATCGAGAAAACTGAGCAGTGAGAATTACAAGTAGAATGCAACGGATTCATTTCGGAAAATAACTTACGGAAAATTTAAGGGTAAGTTATTTTTATCCAATTGATGGAAAATGTTTTACATATAAAATGTTTTCCTCATTTTTTACACAACCAAACACCAGAAAATAGGTTAAAACATTTTACTGCAAAATATTATACGTCCAAACAAACGGAGCCTAAATAAACTCCTAAATTAAGCACTTATTGATATTTGATTGAGTTATATTTTATCCCAGTCTCTTAGAAATTGAATCCGAAAGAATTGAACAATTTCGATCAACAATTAAGTGAGATCCAGAATGAGCATACTCTCGTCGAGGATAAACAAAACGAGGGTGAACAAAATTGCTCTCAAATTATTTTGTGTTTAAAACTCTCTGAAGGATTTTAAAGGTTAAAACTCTTGAAGGTATATTTCTTAGAGTATCTTCATGTGCAAGGCTGGAAGAAAATTTTCCGAGAAGTTTACTTAACCATCAATTTACGTTCCTTTTAAGAATTGTCTACATCAAATAGCACTCCGATTAACATTTGAATGAAAAATTACTAACATTAGCAAAAGATTGAAACAACATTAATTAGCTTTAGTGCTTGTCTATTCTAACCTTTAACGCTTGTCTAATCTAAACTTCAAGCAACTAACTGGGGTTATCTCAGTTGGCCAAGAGTCTTACATCTCACTAGGAGGTCAGGAGTTTGAATATCCTCACCTGCGTATGGTTAGGCTTCGTTGTGATCTCTCCTTTCAATTGACAAAAAAAATAATATAAAGAATACAAACCAAAAAACTTTTATACCATAGAATAAAACCATAAATATGATTATCGAGAGGATGGGGTGCCAACCTGCATGTTGGAAATCTTATTTCTCTTTGTGATGCCGTCATGCTTTCTTTTCCTTTAGTCTTTGCATTCCTTTTTTCCATGATTAGTAAAATCTGTTTCTTTATTGTTACAAAAAAAAAATCCCTCCATCGCTAAATAAGTGTTCGGTGCGGAAACTTAGGTTTTTAAAATGATGCATTTTTTCGAAAAAACATCAAAATTTTTCCTCAAGTCAATAGATATCAATGAGTAAATGACCCCCAAAATCTTAGCCCACTCGCCTAGGACCCCGAAAAGTATAGGGCCCGCCGTGCCTAAGGTGGAGGCGCTAGACCATAGCCTAACACATGCCCCGCCTTTGAGTGTATAGTATCTTTCTAGGGGCAAAGTACGAATTACCTCTATGTGATTTAGCCATTTGGCAGATGACCTTCTCTATTGTTGATAAAAAAAAATTCTCCTTCTTATAGTTTTGGAGTAAACTGCAAACTCATAACTTCGTTTACGGTAGAAGTAAAAGACTATACTACCCTTTCTTTTCTTAAATAAAGGGCGACCTCTCCATGTTACGTTTAGAAGTTTCAACACGGAGTGAGAGATGGCAATTGGGATTGAAAATAAACAAAAACTCTTGTTTACTTGAGACCAAAATCCACGTACACAAAGTCCAAAAAAGCTAAGGTACAGCAAGGAGTGCACAGCAATCGCGCACAGACCAGTTTTGCGCCCGTCTCGGGTCCCGCAAAGATGTTAATTTTGAAGCAAAATTGGATGGTTCGTAAACACTCTTCCCGATATCGGATTGACGTGATTTTTTACAGGGACCCTAAACAAAGTATTTTAAACAAAATGAGTGGCTCCAATCATCTTTGCAGAACCCGAGACGGGCGCAAAACCGGTCTGTGCGCAGCTACTGTGTACCTCCTGCTGTACCTGTAGCAGGGTTCCAAAAAGTCAGAAGGAGGCCCGTTCCCGAAAGGGAAATAAGGACTTATTTTTTAAATTGAGAGAAGGAAGTGTGTTTGATGGACTTTGAACCATTCATCTGCTCCCTAGTACTCTAAAGAGTAAAGTTGGATTGGAACCTGTGGTTTTGAGCCCATCGTTTGGAAATAAATAGCATTGTAATTGAATAGTGAGCATCATCTACCACGTAAGAGAGAAAGCTATTTTCATTATTAAAAATAAATGTTAACTGAATTTTTTTAAATCGTAATACTAGTGTAAAAGCATCTCCAACAACCACACCATATTTGTGGTGTGGCCTAAAGATCAATTATTCTAAGAGTTCTCTTTGTGGTGTAAATGTTCAACAAGAGGATATTGAAGTACTTGCACAGGTCATGGGGTGTCGAGTGGAGTCTCTACCCATTAAATATCTTGGGCTTCCACTTGGGGCTAATCCGCGGAGGACCAAAACGTGGGAGCATGTTATTGAACGGACTCAAAAGAGGCTTAGTAGTTGGCGAACGAAGACCATATCTACTGGGGGTAGGCTCACGCTTATCAACCATAACTCTAGCACTTTGCCAATTTACTACATGTCTCTATTCAAGATGCCAGTGGCAGTTGCAAAGTTGTTGGAAAAATTACAAAGACAATTTTTTTGGGGGGATACTCCAGACAAGAAGAAAATGCACATGGTTAGTTGGGAGAGGATCACTATGAAGAAGGAAAGTGGGGGCTTAGGAATTAAAAGATTGTTACAAACAAAATTTGGCCTTACTTGCTAAATGGTGGTGGAGATATAGCAATGATAAAAACTCTCTGTGGGTCAAGGTTATTGCAGGGAAATATAATCTGGACCGGAGGAGCTGGCTCCCATATTCTCCAGGCTCTGGCTTGATCTCTAATGTATGGAAGGGTATTTGCTCAGTTGGGGCTAATGATTCAATCCTTGGATTTTCGATTCAGGAGGGATTCAAGGTGAAGGTAAATTCAGGTCGAGACACGCTCTTTTGGGAGCATACTTGGTTGGGTGAGGCTGCGCTTAAAGATGAATTTCCGAGACTATACAGCCGATCTACTCAACAAAATGAGGTGCTAAGTGATATTTGGGCAGGTGGGGACTGGAATTTGGAGTTTAGGGGATTATTGCGGGTTCGGGAACTCCAACTATATGAGGATTTAAAGCAAAGATTGAATGGTGTGACATTGGATCCTTCAAAATCAGATTTCATGCAGTGGATTTGGACAACGAACAAAGTTTTTTTTGTCAAATCAGTATATCGATAGTGGGAAAACCAAACACAGTCATGGCATACTCTACTGGGTTCTTTGTGGAGAAATTTAAGCCCCCCTAAAGTGGAAATTTTCTCATGGATGGCCATATAGGATAGAGTTGCAACTCGATCGGTCCTTGTTGATAGGAATTTAATATCCGAGGCTCACCTGGCAGTATGCCCCTTATGTACTCTTCATGTGGAAACGCCTCAACACTTGCTCTTACACTGCCGTTTTTCATGGCTAATATGGTCAGAAATTATGGAATGGTGGAATATTCAGTGGGTTAGTCCAAGTTTATTAGCAGAGGTAGCACTTTGGTGGTTTGGGAATAAATTTCGAAACTTGGAGAAACATATCTGGGAGGTATCCTTTTTTGCAACGCTCTGGTCTATTTGGCTAACGAGGAATGGTTGTATCTTCAACAGTACAACAACACGGGCTTCGGAAGTGGTGGATTTGATCAAAACTAGAGTAGCCATGTGGATGAAGGCTAAGTTTGACATCAAAATCTACACAGTGGAGGATTTCAAAGGGTATTTGGATGGGATTCGAAAAGTGAAGTTGTGAAGTGGTTAAGTGCGGTGTTCTTATCCAACCTTGGTTGGATAAGGTGCCAGAGTATAACTCTTTTTAGTAGCTGTGTTCTAACGTCTAGATTGTAATCGATGTACCCCTTCGAATTCAATAAAAAGTTTCTTTTGCTGACCAAAAAAAAAACAACCACACCATATTTCTGGCCATTTTGATGAGAAAAAGGGTGATAGCTAGCCACTAAATTTGTAGGCAACCCAGCAGTCTCCTCAAACATTATAGCCATTTAGAAAAAAATACTAATAAATCACCTTGGTGGGTCTCTCCACTAACCCCAAACAAAAACAGCACATTTTTCTCTCTCACCATACCTGCCTCCGCCGCCAGTCAGCCATTGTTAACTCTGTCTCTCTCTCTCTCTCACACAAACACACACTCTCAAACCCATCGACCCTTTGCCTATCTCACACACACGCATCTGTTCTCACCAATTTCCAGATTTTCTTCCTCTAAACACCGGCGATTGGTTTGCACCGCTGGCGATCATAAGACCCCCTACCGGGAAACCCACAACTGAAAAAAAAAAAAAAAAAAAACCCACCACCAAGCACCGATTTTCGATTTGTCTTCCGACCATGAGGCTGCAGCAGAGAGAGAGAGAGAGAGAGAGAGAGAGAGAGAGAGAGAGAGAGAGAGAGAGAGAGAGCCAAGCGAGGCTGAAAAACCTCGCCCCGGTACTGTAGCTCCTAAGCAAACAAGCGCGGCTGGAGCGAGTCTTCTGGGTGTGTGATTTCATAGTCTTCTCGCCATTTTCGTCAAATTTTGAGCTAGAGAGAGGATCCTGGAGTTGCTCTCTTAGGACTTTAAGTAACGAAAAATTAAACAAGGTTGTATATATATTTTTTATATTTGTAACGATAAATTCGAAAAGGTACCGATATGTCCCGTTCTAGTGACAAATCCAATATCATATCCGAAACGGTATTCGAAACCTTGATAAGTATATAAAAGGATGGGGAAAGATTTTTTCGGAACTCAAAAACTATAAACACAAACGCAGTAGTCAAAGAATTAAAGCACGAAAGATAGTTTCATGTTTACCGCTAACCTGTGGCTTCTTTTGACGGGCGAATCGCCACAATCTCCCCAATTCCCCTGACACAAAATCACATAAAGCATCAACGCTGCGATGTATAACGTCCTCCACAATTGGTTGTCGAACGGCCTGAATCACACTCACCACCAGTGGGACGACCCACATCAGAAATTCCCAAATTTCCGGTCCATCAAGCATGGTCTCTCTCTCTCTCTCTCTCTCTCTCTCTCTGTGTGTGTGTGTGTGTGTGTTTCCCAAAGAAATGTTGGGGAAGAATATGGTTTTTTGTAAGCGGAAGGACTTGTGAATTGTGATGAAAAAATGTCCAAAATGGTTTATGGTTTGAGACTTGGTCAATGTATATGTGTTTTTTTTAATCCTTTTACCATGGAAGTGATACTTGGTCATGTGCCTGACCGCGTAATAAGATATATGTATCAAGCGGGTATCACATGTTGCCCGCTCGCACATCCGAGCCATTCATTGAGTGTTTGAACGACTCAGATTTAGAGAGAGAACAAGGAGAGAGAAAGTGCTGGCGTGAGAGGAGAGAGAGAGAGTTTTAATCCAAATCATCCAAAAATGAATTGGACGGCTCAGATGCGCAGAGCGGGTGCTACGTCGGCAATACCCGCTCGGCACTAAAAAAAACTCCTCATATAAATGAGAAAGCCAGCGCTTCCAAAAGCCATGCATGTGCATATTTATGAATTAAATCTTGACTTCACTGTACAGCTCGAGCAATCATTTTAGCACCGTAAACAATTACACTAACACACTCACTTGACAGTGAGTTTGAGTAAATGTTTGTGGTGCTAGTATTTTTTGATACAATGAGTACACAACAACGGTTTACTGCTATCTATTACAAACGAATGACTATGCGTATTTAATTCGTCTCCCATGAAAGTACCAAGTTGCCCTTGCATACTTTTTCCAGAGTAATTATTCATTAGTTTAGAAGCACCACCACGTATTACTTCAGACCATTAGCAAAGCATGCTGAATCATAACAGAGAAGGCTCAAATGGCATTTCCTCGATTTTTTCCTTTTGATAGGCAATAAAATTCTATTAAGAACTCGACAAAGGGTACATCAAGGAGAGACTAAATACAGACCACGGAAAAAGAGGTACTGCAAAGGCCTGCAGAAAAAAGAAAAAAAACAAAATTTCATTCAATAGAAATTGAATGAGTCACAACCAGTCAAACTAAGCAGCTCCGGAATAAAACTCAAAATGAAACTTTGGCAAGATTTCAGCAGAGTTCAGCTCATCCTTCAGCTCAAGACCATTGGCAACAAATGCAGCAAAATAATGCCATTAAATCATGAGGCTCCCAGCAAACAGATTTTCAGCAAGATTCAGTAATCTATCAGCTCATCATTCAGCTCCATCAGATATCAACAAAGCATAATTTTAGTTGAGATAAAATAGACATGCTCACAGCTTCAAAATCTAATCCATCAACAAAGCATTTCCCCGATTAGCTTAACAGCCCTGTCAAGATGGCCCAACTGCCCTAAAAGTCCTACCATGTCAATACGATAGTTATCTACCATAGAAGTGAAACAAAGCTTGACCTGTGTCTAATAACACCGTGTTGCTACAAGCTGTAGGAACGCCAACGAATGTCAATTTGTCAGCTTTAGTTTTTGTTTTGTGCATATACTCAAAAATCCTCAGAGCCTCCAAGTCCTTGCAAGTAAATATCATCCAATTCTTCTCTAGCATCATCAAGAAGGCCACAAGCAGAAAATATGTGTCGACAAGCCAGAGAAGTGCCCACAAACTCATTGGACCATGACCTAGCTTATATAAGCATGCGTGGACACTTCTACCCGACTCTGCTGATTCCATACTCACAAGCACCTACAAAAAAGGAGTGAGAGCGAATGAGTTAAGTTCAAGAGCTTTCCTCTGTAATTAACAAACAGTTCAACAGCCTCCTAAAAGTGAAGAGACTCTGCACACCCCTGTATCAAGGTTACATATATTAAACTGCCTTTCTTCCGGACATTCCATCGAACAACTTGCGTGCATCAGACAAGAAGTTTGTTTTCACATACATGGTCAAGAGGACATTCCACGCAAATAAGTCCAAACAACCACCTCTCTGTAGGATATCACGGTGTACGGCCTGTCCTGAGGTGGGTTCGTCGTTTTTCACACAATTCTGGAGAGTAATTGCGTATGCATGAGAACTGAACTCTGATGTTGTATTCTGGCTAGTGAAAACCGTGTGTTGTTTGGTCATTTCGATAGCTTGAGTTGAGAACCCCTGTGGCGTAAAGGGAATAAAAGTGCTGGATTTGATTTGTGTTTACAACTTTCTGCGACAAGATTATCTAATCATATGCACTCCTTTGATTCACTTGTCAAGTTACAAAGACGAATGCCAATTCAAAAATATTTGGATAAAAGTTATAATTTTTTTCTCTTGTCCTTTCGTCTGTACGAATCAATAGGGTAAAAACTTTATCACAAAACGAACAAACGCGAAATTTTTTAAAATAAGGTCGAAACGAGAAAAGCCCAAAAATCACTTAGCGAAACTTAGCCGCAGTTTCATTGCTTTGCTCTTCTCCCTCATAACTTTATTCTCCGCTCCCTCCCCTTTGATTTTTGTCTTTGGCTCTTCTTTTTATCTTCTGTAAATCAGTCACCTAAAAAAATATAGAGATTGTAGAGGTGACAAATGGGCAGGTTGAAACGGATCGTGAATTGAATATGAGCGGGTTGAATATGGGTTAGGTCAAATACGGGTCAAGCCATGCTCAAACCCGACCCGACCTGTTTTCTCTCTTTTTTCTCACCTTTTCAATGAAGTATCTGCAACATTAAAGCAGATTTCACCCCAATTCCAACTAATTTAGTGCCAAAGACTCATTTTCACTCGAAATTACCACATATATACAATTTTCCCCATAACCAACCCAAACTGCAAATTCAGGTCTGAAATTCGAATGCCAAACACAATCAAAATTAAAACACAAAATTTTGACGCAACTAGCCAAGTTGAATTCGGAGACTGGAATCCACACACGTCTCATTCAGAGATCAGAGAAGCTGAGCAAAAGTGGCGTGATCGGGTTTGGAATGTTTGATCTAAGTGAATATTTCTGTCTAATCAAACTCTTTGATTTCTATCTTCAGCTCTTCCTCTTTCACCCACCTTATAAAATAAAATATAAAGGTAATGTTAAGAATGGCATATAGATTTATTTTTCTACAGATCATGATTGGTATAGAGATAGAGGGGGAGAATATATGTTCATCCATTGATTTTAGGAGGAAAGGTTCGGTAGTTCGTGAGATATTTTAGGAGGTAGCCGCTAAAAGTCAAATAGAAGAAGGGTATTTTGGGGTTGGAACTATACAAATAACTTTTTGGTGTAAAACTCTTTTTAGTGTACTCATCTCTAGTCTAGTATAGAAAAGAGAGAGAAAATCTCAAAAAAAAAAAAAACCGAAACCATTAATTTACGTTCCTTTTGGAAATCCCCCCCCCCCCCCCCCCCCCCCCCCCAACAAGTAAGGGTCGGCATCGGGCCGGGCCGGCTCAGCCCGCTAGGTCACTGCCCAAGCCCGCCCACGGGCCGGGCCGCTCGGGCTTTTCCTTTTTGGCGGGCTGGGCGGACCGGGCTGCCTACCAAAAGTTGAAGCCCAGGCCCAGCCCACGGGCCAGCCCGATTGGCGGGCTGACGGGCCAAAAGCCGGGCGGGCTGAAATACAACTTTTCCCGGGCGGGCCAACGGGCTGGAATAAATTTTGTTGGGCTGCTGGAACTTCCAGCCTTGAAGCCTGGAAAGGAATACAACTTTGCTGCTTTATTAATCAAAAATAAAAATTTCAATGTCCTTAAATACAACAGAAATAAAAAATCCAAAATTGAATAAAATCTTCTACAACAGAAATACAATTCAAAAGTCCTTAAATACAAAAGTCCAATGTCCAGACATACCAAAGTCGAGAAACACAATCCAAAAGTCCATAAATACAGAAGTAGGCATAAACAAAAAAAAAAAACTCAATCTCCGAAGCAGCCCGGAGTATTTCCTCAACAGCTTTTGCTAGTTCAATGTCCAGACATACCAAAGTCGAGAAACACAATCCAAAAGTCTATAAATACAGAAGTAGTCAAGTAGGCATAACAAAAAAAAAAAATCTCCAAAGCAGCCCAGAGTATTTCCTCAACAGCTTTCGCTAGTTCATGTTGGTCTATTGGTCAGCTCACCACCAAGCTCAACAGATCCATAGTGGACATCAATGTTAATAACCACAGCTTCTTTACAACTAGAATCCAAAGCCAACAAAACAACACAACAACCAGTCAATCCAGAAAAGCACAACACAGCAACCAGCCAACTGACTGGGGAAATAAAAGGATTTCCAGAAAAAGGATTTCCAGAAAAGCATACCAGTCAATCCAGAGATTGTAGATGAGTGGAGAGATTGAGAGGCTAGAGACTAGAGAGCTGAGAGCAGATGAGCGGAGCGGAGTGCGGAGAGATCGAGAGGCGAGGGATTGCAGATCTCAGATTTGTTTTGAGTGTGCTGCGTGCTAAGAAAAAGACCATTTATAGCTAGGGTTGGATTAGGTTTTAATCCTGTGTGTTGCAGCCCAAGTTACACAAGCATTGGACCAAAAATAGCCGTTGGAATTTCCAACGGGCTTGTCGGCTACAGTTGGGCCTCGGCAGAACCAAAAACTGAAAAACGTACCACGGGCTTATGGGCGGGCTATCGGGCGGGCACCACGGGCGGGCTTGTGGGGGGGCTCACGGGCCGGGCCTACGGGCGGGCTGCCTAAAAATTCATAGGCCCGAGCCCGCCCATTACAAACTACGGGCTGGGCTAGCCCGCCCGTTTCTCGGGCTCGGGCCGGGTAAAAGCCCGATGGGCCGGGCAGGCTAAGGGCGGGCCGTGGGTCTTCGGGCCAAATGATGAGGCTTACCAACAAGTACTCCTATAAAGCTTTGGGGGGAGAAATGAGTAATATTAGCGAAAGATTGAAACTGCATTCAAATTTTTTTTTTTACCGGCAACTGCAATTTTAATTAAATAAAGCAGTTAAATATTTTTCATATTAGAATTCCAAAGAGTTGTACTACTTGAAAGTTTTACAAACAACTTTTACAATGTAGTATCAAATCATGCATAAAAGTTTGGCTAACTCAATCTTTTTCTCCATCATTTCGTTCATCTTACTCAGCACTCCATTCTTTGCTTCTACTTCTTTGACTTTTGTCTTGAAGTCTTCTTCTATCTTCTGTAAATCACCTATCTTAAGAAACATGGAGCTACCGTGAAAAAAAAAGAAAAGAAACATAGAGCTAGTGATAAGAATGGTATATATATAGAGGGTTTATTTTTATTTTTATTGAGAATGTTATATAGATAAAGACGAGATCGAATATTTGTTCCTCCATTAATTTTAGGAGAAAACGCATAGTAATTCACAAATGCTACATACACTACCTTATTTCACTACATTATCCACTACATCTTTTGTGGGGCTCACTCTGGATCCCACAAAATACAAAAAAATATCCATAAATTTTGAAATAATATTTTATAGGGCTCTGTAAAAAATCAGCTTTAACGGATATAGGTAAGTATTTTTTCTAGATTCGTAGAGACGAAACTGTTAAACTGCGCAGTTTTGCCTCTACGAATTCAAAAATAATATTTACCGATATCCGTTAGAGCTGATTTTTTACAGGCCCCATAAAATAATATTTTAAATTTATGGGTATTTTTTTGTATTTTTGTGGAATCTGGAGTAGGCCGCACAAAAGATGTAGTGAATGGTGTAGTGGAATTAGGTAGTGTATGTAGCTTCTAATTTGTGCGAGATTGGCCTGATGAAGGGTATTTTGGGTTTAAAACTCTCTAAAAGACTTGTACGGTCAAAACTCTTGAAGGAGATTTTTTTTTTTTTTTTTTCAGAGTATTAGTCTCTAGTACCGGACTGGGAGAAAATTTCCCAACTTAACCACGAATTGTCGCTCCTTTTAGAGGCTGCGCCAAACATGTTTGGGATTTTTGCTTCTCGTTGTGAAGTCAAAGCAAGTTCTGGGAGAGTTTTGTCTCTCATTGTTAGAGTAATAAAGTTCGCCTTTGAACGATTTGTTAACTATTCGGGCTCAAGAAGATTAGTATGTATCTATTGGTGGTTTGTTAAAAATTTACTATTAGTGTGTTCGTTTTTGGATGAAGTTCATCTGATTGTCTGAGTTCTTGTTTTTTTTTTTTTCTTAACTAGTAATGTATCTCTTTTTGAAACTACTATAGGATATATGAATCTTCCACTTAGTAGAATGTGCGTCAAGCGATGCCTGGGCTGGGGATGAAAGACATCATTCGCCTATTTCTTTCTCGTTATGTATCAGTTAGATGATTAGTTTGACTTTGTCCAAGTTATCTGTAATGAATTTCATTATGTAAGTGCTGTTGGGCTTTATCAATGCTTACCTCTCACTTTTGTCAAAAAAGAAAAAGCTGTTGGGAGTCTGATCCGCTTGAGGTTCTCCTGGGTGTGCGTAGGCCCAATCCGTTAGGGAGTGTCCACATCACATCACATGGACTCAATATACGTTGAATAACCCATATCCACTTAAAAATGTAAGTCTTATAAGTGATGAGTCATTCAATTCTATATTAAAGTTCAATCATTTTTCTATTCATCCGATGTAGGAGTCAACCTATTACACATGTTGCTTATAATCTCCCCCTCATGAGTAGAAAACTACCAAGAGACTATCGGTCCAATCCCGCAAAAATAAAAAAATAAAAAATTATATGTAAAATTTGAGTCCAAAAATATTTAGCCCAACCCATTTTAGTTTTCATTCCAACCCAGCATCCAAATAAAATACCTTTTCCTATTCGGCTTTGTTCGGCAGAAAAGAATCGCAGAGAAAACATTACGCTGCTAGGCTGACGGCTGTATTCCACGAGTGACGACAGTGACGAACAATTCCTTCGGCGACGGGATACATAGAGACTAGAGCGACGGCGACGGGAGAGCCGCCCGTACGGTACGTGTTTGTGTACAAACCCTCTTCGGCTCTTCCAGTCCTCCCCCTTCCATAATTTTCTCTTTTCCCCAAATGGCCATATCTGCTTTGAAATTGAGATCTTGTATTGAAAAAAGGACTGAAATAGCTTCCCCTCAAAAAGGCTGCATTGAAGGAATCCGTAGTGGAAGAAACAGTTGGGCGCATGGGCTTATTATATAGTCGGTGGGCAAAACAAGGGCTTATTTTATATATATATATATATATATATATATATATATATCTGTCTCTTTTCCCCAGTTGGTATTATATTATAGATATATACAGTATAGTTTATAGTGTATATATACTAGGGCTGCTCAAAAAATCCGGTGAACCGTGAAACCGGTCCAGATCGAACCGATCCGTACCTTTTGGATTTTGTCCATGGATTAATGGTCCGGACACGGATTGAAAAATTAGAAAATCGTGACTCGCGGTTCGGCTTACGGATTTTCATTACGAAACCGTGGATTAACCGAATCGGACCGTGAGATATTTATTTTATATAAATAATAAATAATAGATAAATATATAAATATATGTGTGTATTTATATAATTAATTGTTAGTAATGTTAAAACTTTTTTCTACCAAATTTAGTATTTTATCTTAATAATGGGATACAGTGTAGATGTATAAAATATATGGGGTAAATCGTAGTTTTTTTTTATATATAAGTTACGGGTAATCCTAATTTAGTTTCACTAGTTCGTTTCTTTTCCAGTTTTCCTAATTTCCATTTCTTGTTCAAGTCGCCGCCGCACCATAGTCGCCACTGCACCGTTCTTACTTCTTCACCTCTTCCTCCTTCTTCTCTCTCTCTCTCTCTCTCTCTCTCTCTCTCTCCGTTTCTGCAAAGTAACAAGTACTTTTTGGTAGCCGGTGTTAAACTTAATTTTGAATGTAACCTTCTTCACTTTTAGCGTGGGATATAAGTTTTAACCTTATTTTTGCTAAAATCCGTGGACAAAATCGTAACCGATCCGTGAGTTACGGATTGGATTGGAACCGAACCGTAGAACTTTTGGTCCGGATACGGATTTCATTTTGTAAAAATCGTGACTAGCGGTTCGGTCCTCGGATTCCTAGAAATCCGAACCGAACCGGACCGCGAGCACCCCTAATATATACCACAGATATCACTCAAGTACGTTTGTACAGTAAATAAAAGAATCCGGCTTAATTTATTTATTTTTATTTTTGTGCATAAATATCACTCAAGTACCGTCTAGGATGGAGGCTTCACATCCGTAAGTATTCCCTTATCATGCAGAGCACTGGCTGGTGTGCTTAGATTTGTACTTATGTTGAATGCAGAGCACTGGCGGGTGTGCGTAGATTTACTATTATGTTATTAAATGCAGAGCACTGGCGGGTGTGCTTAAATTTTTACTGATTTGGTGTGCTTAAATTTTTACATGTTGGTTCTTACAATCTTTTTCTTTTAGGTTTAAATAATAATGGAACAGCAAAAAAAAAAAAAAATTTAAAGCGTTTTTTGAGATTTGTTGATGTTCAAGAGTTTTACCGGAGCATTTTATAGTTTATAGTTTAATATTGGAGAGAAGATAAAGCGAAACTTATAGTGTAACTATTGAAAACACTACAAGAAAATGTGGCATTAACGGCATTTTTCTTTCCGGCATGTGTTAAAATGCCATTAATACTAGTCAATCCCGGCATTTATAGGAATGCCGGAAATTATTTTCTTTAAACGGCATGAGTTATAAAATGCCGGTAAAAATTACTCAAAAACGGCATTATTTTAGAAAATGCCGGTAAAAATTACTAAAAACGGCATTATTTCAGAAAATGCCGTTTTTAGTTTCCATGGGCGGCAATTAATTACCACAAACAGCGCACAATTTATTCTTTCCTCCTAAAACGACGTCACCTAGGTACACTGTGAAGTACTTCTCGTACTTTTTCCCTCGTAATTTTTCCTTTTTCCCTCTTTATCTTTT
This sequence comes from Rhododendron mucronatum var. ripense, assembly GCA_019656295.1. Taxonomy (NCBI): domain Eukaryota; kingdom Viridiplantae; phylum Streptophyta; class Magnoliopsida; order Ericales; family Ericaceae; genus Rhododendron; species Rhododendron mucronatum. The sequence continues at coordinate 877,168 of BPLT01000039.1, read as the reverse complement.
CCTTTTCCTTCTTATCTTTTCCTTTTCCTTCTCTCGGCCTCACTCCAAACCCACTCACACTGGAAAACGAAAATCCCCCAAATTAAAACCCAAGAAATGGAAGCCCCCGATCGAAACGGGAAAACTTGAAGATCGCTCTCTCTGCAGACAAAAATCCCCATCTTCACTGGTCTTTGCCTGATATCTCACGGTTCTCACCATCACAGGTACGCTATTTCTTCTTGATCGAACAAAATTTCTGGGTTTGATCTAATCTACTTCTACGTCTGGGTTTGATTTGCATCTGGGTTTGATTTATTTCTTCATTTGTTCACCTTTGAACCTTGAATCCCGTGTCTCTATTTAGGGTTTCAGAATTGCATGCTCATAGTTGCAAAATTGATGTACTGCTTGTGGTCTATTTCTGCCATTAGACTGGGAGATGTGCTAAACTGTGGGTTTGATTTTGTGTATTTGGTCTCTACGTAGAAAAAGTGTTCTTGTTCTGTGCGAGGGTGGTCGCAAAGAACTAATCGGCAGCCTATCAATACAACTCCTTTGACGCCTAAAGCGTTGAAGCTTTTAGTGCGGTGAACAGAGAGAGAAATTCCCTGTTTCGGTTGCTTTTAAGTCAACCTACTCTCCATGGTCCACTCGTTATTCTGGGCTTTCTCTCCTTTGAAGTACAAAAAACTTTATTTATTTATTTTTTGGCCGAAATTGGTGGAGACCATTTCAATTTTGTGTATAGATAGATATGGGACTTTCAAAGATGCATATAAACTGTTTGTTGAAATGCATGTTAAGAGAGTGAACACAATGACCATAGGGTTGAAGTTTTGTTAGTATAATAATCCATTGTTAGGAGCAATTTTTTTGTTTAGGATGACTTTGTTATTAGGAAAAAAAAAATGGTTCAGAACTTAGTCAATTCGCTGATTCGGGTTTTTAATGGACGTGTCACGCCTTGAACGCATGAAGAAAGCTGTCAAGCATTGAATAAAGGAAGGTTTGAAGGAGGCAGGCAGGCTCGATTATCTCTTGCTTATATCTTTAAGAACTTAAGAACAATATTGTCTTCCAGTAATGGGTTAGAGTAGAGGGATTAAGCGGGCCGGTCTCGTACTTGAAGAGGTTATACGACAAGAGGCCTTTTAGCATCTATTTCCACACATATACGAATCCTAAGAGATTACTCCCAACCAAGCTAAGCAGGGTTAGATTATAGACCCGACTCCATTACATTAGTATGGAACATTTTCTTTTCCAAATGAAATCTCCCAGTAGATGCACGAGTGAAAAAGTACATTCGTTCTTGTGGAATAAGAAGCCTTCGTGCCTCATTCCCAAGTCCTTAGATGTCGAGGTTTTCGTGCCCTAAACCCATGTTTGTAGGGAAAAGTTTAGTTCAATTAACAGTAGTTAAAAAGAATACTGTTTTTATATTCATAACATTTGATGCCGAAGTATCCCAAGCGGGAAGGAGATCAAATTCCAAATTGATGGCTTCATTGTAGAAGTTTATCCTATGTAAACTCTTATGTTCAAAATGCTCGCATTGGATTTAGTTATGATACCAAGTTCTCAAATGCACTGAGCACTTAAAAGTAAGCTAGGAAGTTAGGACTTCTTTGAACCCCATCAGCAAAAAATCTTACCACATCTCTCTTTTCTGAACAACATATACATGTTCCACGCAAACGAAAAGTTGTGTTAAGCCAAATTTTCGCAGGATTCATTGAGTTGGTTGTCTCCGCAAAACTGGTAATATTTCCTAGTATAAGAGTTGAAGCTTCCTATCCCTTAGATTGAAATTCATTAGTGTGACCTAGATTAATACTTTGTGTCCCATTCTCTTGCGCAGTTGGCAAATGTGCAAAAGTGGGGCCAAAGCCAAGTATTTAAAGATAAGATTCTAGCCCATTATGGCCAGATGGGCAAACATTTTGCAGAACTAAGCATCACAACTTTTATAGGTCACTGCCCTTGCTTCTTCTTTTTGGAGTACTTAGACTTGTATATGCTCCAATGATCGTTGGGTCCTCCATGTTGCTCTTTAAATTGAGGATCTGGTGTAGGGGTTAGGGGATTAGAGCCCATACCACTAGCACCAGATTGGCCAATATCAGGAGGATCCGTAGCTAAAGGGATGCAATCAGCCTCCACACCCCTTGAAAGTATGGATGGAGAAGCCATAGCCATCCCTACACTGGCTGAGATTTAACAATTACAGTGCTACCAAGAGTTACAGAACCATGAACAAATTCTGTATCGATATCCCAGCTCTCCACTTCGAAATCACTTGAAATATCATCAATAAGAGGAGCAATGGTAATAGAAGCAGAGTCAATACCACCGAAACTTATCTTCCGAATTTCAGCCAATTTACCACTAATGGGAACTTCACAACACTTGCCATTATTTTCCACTAAATCTGCCCCTAATATGTTATCCACTAGAACATTGGCACTTCCTGGGATCAATGATGAGTCCCCACAAGTGAGTGGAATTGGCTGATCCTTCTCATGACTAGGATTAGGAATTGCCTTGTTTTTTCCTTTCCAACCTGCTGCCATGTTTTTGTAACCAAATGTGTTGTAGACTTAGCCACTGGAGACTTGGAGCACTGGTGGGAAGTATGCCCAAATACCTTACAAAACTTACAAATTGGAGGTAGCACTTGGTATTCAACACTAACCACAACAGATTCCCCAACAACTGTGATTGAGCTTTCAGTGAATGGGTTCCTAAATTAGAAGATTTAGGAGTGATTGGTGGGTAGAAGCAGTGACTGTCCTTTGCTTCCTACGTAAAGTGTTGGAATCAATAGCTTTGAAACCCAGCCCATCAGCCATGTGAATGGAACCGTCGGTGGTGTCACTTGGAGTTGATTCCGTGGTTGATTTTCCAGCATCGCTAAGACGCTTGAATATTGCCTCGCGACCTTCCGCGCACATATATGTGCATTGTATTTCCAGTGCTAGGTAATTGAAGAGACTGAGACTATGTGCCTTTTGATACCCAGATAATCCATCCATGAAGGATATAGCTCCATCTGCCATGGAACCAGATTAGGGAAATCCTAGAGAGGAGGAGGGCCATTTCTCTCTAGAACCCCATTCCTACTTTTTTTTCTTTTTCGTTTTTTTTAATTCTGTGCATTTTTCCAGTTTGTGGATCTTGAATTCACATGCCTTCTGGCCAGAATATGTACATTGTCCTTTCGTCTTTCAAAGATGTAGGCAACTAGGGAAGTGGGAAGCCTAGTTGAAAAAATGACAAGAAAATAATAATAATGATAATAGCATGTCGCATTTCTAGCAATTGTGCATTGTCAATACTTAAAAGGAATTGTTATTAGTAACATTTTCTTCTAGCTGAGGTTCTCTCTAATTCTCTTACTTTTGTTTGCCGGTCTTTTTCATCTAATTTTTTCCTGTCTTGTGTAGGATCTTCATTCTCAGCTGAAGGAACTAATTCCCGAGCGACAGGTACATTCAACTAAGTTTGGTATATGTATTGGCAATAAAGGAATTGCGTAATTAATTTGTGTCCTGATCTCAATCAGACTTCTTTTTTATGTTCCCTCGAATTATGGAAGTTTTCCAGTTTAGTTGGTTACAAGAATTCAGGTCATTGTTATCTTAAAAAAAATTAGGGTCATTTTTGCGGTCATTGATCACTTGACCTTGTCTTAATATAATTTTGCAACTGGAACATTTTTCTATGTGAAGAACTGCCTAAGTGCCTGCCCACTTTTGTTGGTTTCGTGAATGTGTAAGTTGCTGGATTTCAACAGTGGAAGTTGCATTGTTTTTCTGGTTAATCTGAATTTGACTTTGGAGTATTTGTCTTATTTATCTGACTGTAAGCACACTAGCAAGAAAGAAAACCATGAATTCCAAGTCAACCAAACTGGCATATAAAATCTGTGAATATCTGTGATCATTGATATGGCTTCTTTACATTTTATGGTCTAGGCATTTGATTGATGAATTTCATATTGTTTTCTTCATTATCGATCTTAAGTAGATTATTAGCCTAAGAATTTCAGAGCCAGCGAATAATATTTTCTGAGTTCTGCCCTTCACGAAACAAAATTTTATGAACTGGAACAATTAGATATGTAGGAACAACAAAGAGCGAACTTAATAAAGCACTCCAGTGTTTGATATACTACAGGAAAGTTTACACTATGCATGATACTACAGGAAAGGTGACACTATACTATTCAATTAACTACTATTATTATTTTGCCAACACATGTATTCTTTTTAGGTTTTGAAGTGTCATAATCTTTTTAGGTATTCTTCTCATATGTTCCTCCTAGGAAACGGCGGCGCCCATATAGGGATAGGGGGTTAGATGTGAGATTACTATGTAATTTTTATAAGACTAGTATGTTTTTTGTGTACCAACATAATGTATTCTTATCTCTCTCATCCATGTTTCATTCTTATTGTGATTTATAACCAATACTATGACATGATATTAATTTCAGGTTTTTTAAAGTTAACTCCTATGGATAAGAGCTGGATTGAGATAAGGAATAGGCTAGACCCTACCTATATACAAGGGGTAGAAAAGTTTATATAATTTGCTTATGATAAAAAGCATCCAGATTCAAAGATATATTGTCCTTGCAAGAAATGTGTGAACGCATATGGGCAGAGGTTAAGGTATTTATTATATGGAAAATTCATATTATGGGCTAATGTTGCTGCTGCTACTGTTTTATAATCTATCTTCTTAGACTGAATTTTGATCAGTTGAGCTAATGTTGTTGCTGCTATGTTGTTGATATACTTATATGCAGGAAAATACAACCGCACCAGATGCTTATAAGCATTATTGTCTGATATCCGTTGGAAAGAAATGGAAGGATTGGAAAGATGAGCTTAAAAGAACTATTTATAACCTATATGATAATGATGAAGATCGTTTGTCAAATTGTCCGAATAGGGTTGATCCTGATCAATGGAGAGTTCTTGTTCAATTTTGGGGCACTAAAACAGCCAAGGTGATGCATGTCAATTCTTCTTCCTCTATCTAATGAATATGAACACATAAACATGGATAAGTAATATTGGATTTTGTTTGTTATAGAGACGAAGTAAAACCAACCGTAAAAGTAGACACAAACAAAAAATGGGACACACAAGTGAGAGGAAGGGCCATTGTCGTGTAAGGGATGAGGTAATTAACTAACTAACGTGTAGAACTAAATTTACTTCAATGCATTTATATATCAAATGTGTTAAGGTACTGAATAGTTTAGCTTCTTGTATGCTAATAAAGTTGACACAGATTAAGGATGGAGTATCGTATACAAGTATTCATTAAGACTCATACGAAGAAAGATGGACAACCCGTTGATGAAGCATCAACTTTGGCCATAGTATGTTTATTTACTTGGTTCATTTTTGCATCTATTTAGGTTCATTTTAATGGTATGCTTCTTTTATGTCTTTTTACATAATAAAATCTTTGCTTTTTGTCTTTTACTTACCATAGATAGGTTTCATTTATTTCAACGTCGTCTTAATGAGGGAGCCTCTCAGATTCCTGAGTCCTCAGAGTCACCTGCTTTACGGGAGAAGTTATTCACTAGCGTACTAAAACCAGATAGGAATGGACGTGTGCGTACCTATGGCCTGGGTCCTTGTCCGAGTCAAGTATTTGGGACTAGACATACCCGATCTCAGGAGCAACGTGTCAAGGATCAGTTGTGTGCGGAGTTGCATGCGGAGTTTGGTGCAGAGTTGCGTGTAGAGTTTGCGTGCAGAGTTGCGACAAGAGGTGCTAAGAGACATAAGTGCTGAAATCACTCAATTGAAGAACCACTATGCCACCGTCGCAGCTTATATGAAAAGTGCAGGACACCTTTGCCTCCATCACCAAATGGAGCTGGAAATGAAGCTGCAAGTGATCACACACTGTCACTAATGGAGCACAATGGACAGGTAAATTGTGTTTTTTCATGGTACTTGTTGAGGCAATGAGAATAGAGTTGGCCATTTTATTGATTGAAAATACACCTGCCTCTTATATTGATTGATCAGTGTTGTTGCCAAGGATCATTTATGTGATTGTTAGGCTTGGTAATGCAGATTTAGTGTTGTTTTTAGTCTAGATTTAAGTCCAGTTGTAGTGCAATGTGTAGTTGGAGTTGCATTCCTTTGTTTTTGGTTTATGAGATTACTGGGTTGGCCATTTTTGTTTCTGTCATGCATAAAGCAGAACCAAAGTAATGAAAGCTGTTGGAATGACTTTGGTAGTGAAACCTGCATTTTTGCTGCAGTTTTTGGCATACTCTGTCCAAATTTCCTGCATGCTCTGTCCAAATAATGGGTGTATATTTCACATTTGGAGGGAAACAGATGTAAAGTTGGGACCCATGGGAAAGAAGAATCCTTCTTCTCAACAAAGGAAGGAGATAAGTTTATAGAGAGAGAGAGAGAGAGAGAGAGAGAGAGAGAGTATGATCAATATTGCTTCCTCTTACCATTTTAATATGATTAGTCTTTAATCTATATCCTTCCAAGGAATCTTTCCATGTACGAGTTAGAATTTCCGTGTCCATGTCCGTATCCGTATTCGTGTCCGTGCATCATACCTCAGGATATAGTCATTGCATTATGAAGCTCATTTACTTCCTTCTTTTCTTTTTTGCTATCGTTTCACGGAAGAAAGTAGAAATCCGTTTGTTTCATTTTTTGTGGAGAGAGCTTAACAAACTATTGATAACATTTGCTTCCACTCCAATTGGTCTATGGAATTCAAGGTTTCAGAACTAAAGCTTTTACTTGTGGATCTTCCTCTCCCCAGAAGTATTATAGCCATAGATCATAGAGTACTACTTCTTTGATTTACTCTGCAAGTTAGAGGTCAGAGACTGAGTTGCCAATCCACACTGTTACCATGGTAGCATTCACCTCCGCCTCTTGAGTCAAGGTGTAGAAACCATGAATCCTTATCAGAATTGAATGACCAGACTCAAAACCAAGAAGTTTTCAAAAGCCTTCACAACATGCTCTGTTATATTAGCATTCACATTCTGTAACGACGTCATCTTCTCTTCTAATTCTTTCCTTAGGTCTAGCATTCCTGCATTCAAGTACTTAATCTGTCTTGCACTAGAACTGTCTGTCTCATCAAATTGAAGGTGTGCATAGCGTCTTTGCATTGCATAATCCAATTAATTTGAGAAAGGATGCCTACCAACTCTGCCATCAATGGCAAACCCCACCACTTTATTCAATGTCGTTTTTACTTCCAGAACCCACATTGGAATGAAGAAGTACCAAAGCAACTTATTTGGTGAAGCAAAGCTGCAAGTGATTAGATACAAAGTCAACTAATATGGTTAGGCAGTGAAATGCATCGAAATTTGTGTTTTATTATTGTTTTTTAGTGTGCACTAGTTTATAGTTGTAAATTTAGGTTTCTCGGTCCTCCAACGGCTTTAGATAGTTAAAAACAAATCCGTTATTTTTTTTAAAGAACTAACCAAGCTTAAAATACAAACATTTAATCTACTACTAAGTATTTTCCTGGCTTTCTTTTCACTCTCACTTTATGGACTATAATCTCTTTTGTGGTTATTTTTTATGAAAGGTGTGAGGTTGATGATGGAATTTGGATAGCTTGTGGTGTATATCGTTTCTTTTATACATTCCACTAGGATTTTATTTTCAGCGTGCTGGTATTATTTTTGTTGCTACATGTCTCATCTTTTGCGCGCACAAGGATTGTTGTCTATATTGTGGTTCTAATACGTTGAAGGTGTGAGGGGTTGATGATGGGGTTCGGATAGCTGTAGACACATTCTGTTTCTTCTATGTATTCCACTAGTTTATTACTTTCAGCATGGTGGTGTTAATATTGTTGCAACATATATATTTCTATCTTTTCTATTTTGCACGCATATGGATTGTTGTCGATCTATTATGGTTCTCATATGTTAAAGGTTTAAGAGGTTGATGATAGATTAGATGCAGTTGCTTGAATTGGATATCTGGTATTTAGTTGGAATGTTCAATAAAGCGGGTAGACTAGACATGGAACCAAATTGGATCTGACTATTGCTCTGACCTTGTAAGATCATATCGCGTACCTGAAGATTTCTTGATAAGATTCTAGGTATAGTTCCAACTTTGTTCCGGCTGAAATGAAATCGACAGTCATTAGTCTTTAGATTGGTATCTGTGTGACTTGTAGATAGTAAGTCTTTTGGACAGTTTTTATGAAAACTTGTTTTGTGTCTACAACATAGTTGTCAAAATCCACCTATGTATAAACGTGTAACTGTTTCTTGTATTTGCAGGTTGATAGGACATAGACGGACATGGAAGACATGGAATAGGAATGACGGAAATTCTTCTTGATAATAGAAATTGTTTTTGTTATTTTTGTTTTGGAGTTCGCAACCAAAAGCATGTTTTGGGTCCTTGTGTTACTTAGGTTAGTATGATCTTTTGTTTTTGGAGATACACATGCAATTAGAACTTATATTTTGACGCTTTGGGTTTGATTTTCACAATGGCATTCTATGCCTCGCATTGTTATTTTTTGTTTACGGAACTTGCATTTTGGTTATATATGGAACTTGTATTTTGGTTTTGCTAATTTCTAGCTAGTGGAACTTCAAATTGTTTTTGTTAGTTACAATTTTGTATGCAGGCAATGTGTTATAAAAAATGGTAGTACTAGGTTAGGATAACTTATTAATGAAAAAAATCATGTATTAAAAATGAAAGCTGCCAAAAAAAAAAAAAAAAAGAATTTTTAGCGGCAGTTTTCAAATGCCGGTAAAAACAATGAAAAGAAAAAACCATGATATAAAAATGGCATTTGAAAAATGCCGGTAAAAGCTACAAAAAATACGGCACTAATAAAATGCCGGAAAAGGTATATAAAAAGGGCATTTGAAAAATGCCGGAAAAGGTAGGTATGTAAAAAGGGCATTTAAAAAATGCCGGTAATATTGTTTTTCCGGCATTTGCACCACCCGCCGGTAATAAATGCATATTCGGCAATTTTATTTCCGGCACTTTACAAATGCCGGTAAAACTAGTAACAAACGCCGGTTTTATTTCCGGCATTTGTACAAATGCCGTTTTTGTACAGCGGCATTTTTTATTTTCGTCAACAAATGCCGGGAATACTATTACCGGCATTAATTTCATCTTTACCGGCATTTATGAAATGCCGGAAAAAGCTTAATTTGGCGTTGTGAAATGAGAAGATAGTTTCTAGCATATAGCGCTTATTGTTGGCTTGGAAAGAGAGATGGTTGCATTGAATATTTATATTAGGTTTTATACGGAATACGAATATATTTCTATATATAAAAATTTAGGGTAATTTGTCTTGGCAATAAAGAAAAGGGCGGTAGAATGTGAAATATATTATTCTTCACTCTTAGAGCAAGGTCATGTGATGCTCCACATGTGTTGTGATTGGTTAAAACTACAAGACCCGTGACATTTGTGTTGGTAAATTAGAGAACAAAATGACACATGGCATGTTGTGATTGGTGTGAAGCATTGTTCTAAAGCACTCAATAACCTCTTGTAGAATGGAGACTGAAAAATTAATTGACTATGTGACTTAGCCCTTTTTCTTTGTGTGTGTATCTATAGGACTTTAGGATATCACAGTGGACTTTACGACTATCTAATCATGCGTTCCTTTGATTCACTTTTCAAGTTACAAAGACGATTGCCAATTTGCCATGGTTTCAGCTCTGAATTCTCTGAAAGAACATAGAAATGGGGTGATTTTTAGGATCTTGGCCATTTATTGCTACACGATGACATGGATTTTTAAGGAAGAAGTAATTATTCAAATATGATGGGAGTATACCCCTCCTTTGACATAACATGTGGGTCTCATACGTGGCTCATGTGTGGGCCCCACATGCTATGTGAAAACTTAACGAACATATTAGGGCTCCTTCGGCCAAGTTTTCCCGGGTTTTTGACCAATTTATTTCGGTTGTTGTCTCTTAATTTATTAGATTTAAATCATATTTTTACACCATATTTTTCTTCTTGATAAGAGGAATCGGAATAAGGTAAAAGTGTAGACTAAAATTGAAAAAAGTTCATCAAGACGACAAAAAGACTGTCTTTTGGGTATTTTTCATCGTTTTATATGAACATTTTTCAAGTTTAGTTTACATTTTAAATTATTCTGATTTCTTCATGGGACGAAAAATATACTATAAAATTTGACCACATATCTTGTAGAAACTAAGGAAAAATAAACCGAAAACCCGTGTCAAAACGTGCGAAATAAGTTTGGCCAAACAAGCACTTCCTATCGTTCATGACACAATAGAGAAGGAGGGAAGGAAACGAAACACACTTTTTTCTCTGTTTCAATCCTCCATTACTGTCCTGTTTTGATCCATTGCGGGTCCACAATGATCGGAACCATTGAGTTTAGGTTTCACAGAAAATTAGTCTTGTCAAAAGTTAGTTTGATCGGAAACTAATAGCTATGTCAACAGTTTAATTTTTGGAGAGGGCAAAATGTCTGGTAAAAATTTGGCCGATTCTTTTTTTATTTCACAAACGTGAAAGGTTGACAACTTGAAATAGCTATTAGTGTCCAGTTATGATCACTGTCAATAAGCTCTAATAATCTAAATACCAGCAGTTTTAATCTAACAGCAATCTCCATAGCACAAATTGAATAAGCAATAAATAATTTAGACGCTTTGGACATAAGTCTACAAGCATATCAAGTTTTGAACAAAAACGCTATTAACACGAATGGTCAAAGGAGATTTTCTTATTCATAGAGGGGCCATGGATAGGACATTCTCGGAGGCGCGCGATTTGAGACACTCTTCCCAAAGAAACCGACGTCTTCCTGCCAGTCAACATTGAAGAAAAATATGTGCCTATCAGATTTCCTCCAAATGGAGCACATTTCCTCTTGCCTGTGAAAAAAATGCGTCAATTAAGGCCAGTTGAGCCGTTGAGGTATATGTATGTACTAATTAGAGATCAGGTTCCTCTATCGTAAGATTGCCTCATGTGAATAAAAGCAAGACTCGCGATTCTATTTTAATAATTCATGCCGTTAGATTGTGCAAGAGAAAAAATGAGCTTGAGAATCTTGAATTTCTAATTGAAAGAGTAAAACGCAGAGGGGATAGTAGGTGACCTTGTGCGAACTATTGAGTACTTTGGGTGCTTCAAGGTAGAGTCCAGCACGCCCATGGAATCCAGCCAAGACTGCACCTTCTATTGGAATGGGCACTGTAGAACCAAATCCCGTACCATATGGCCCGTATCTTCCCCGATTTGAATAAAAAGAGAGCGATGTGATTAGACTCATTCCACACCAGTCTCCATATGTCAGGCTTATGGCCGAGAGTTATTCTACTGAACTGTCAATGCTCAACTAAACAAGTGCAAGTATTTATGTGTGTGTATATATATATATATATATATATATATATAGTCATTTTCAAATGAGGAGGTCCGTATTTTAACTAAAATAAGGACCTCTCCATTTCTTCCATTTCCCGTTCGAATTTCGATGATCCGAACCGTTCAATATGTTCAGAATATGTTTTTAAGAGTACTCGCAAGGAATCAGCAAAAAAAAATACCGGGAAGAGCTTCATCCGAGCAGTTTTTATTTAAACCGTTCGATAAAAAATAAATAAAAATTGCTTGGATGAAGCATTTCCGGTCATTTTTTTTTTGCTGATTTCTTGTTGGTACTCTGAAAATCACGTTGTAAACACATTGAGCGGCTTGAATCATTGAAATTCTATCAGGTAAGGGAGGTCCTCGTCCTTAGGAGAATGGGATTTTATATATATATATATATATATATATATATATATATATATACTATTCACAATTATCAGATTTACTATTCAGCACTATTCACAATTATATAAAGTTAGTATTCATTCACGTATTTTACTGTTTAATCACACCTTGTATCTGTTTGTCCTTTCTTGTCGACAAAGATGGATGGAATCTTTGGTTGATTGTTTCCACAAACTAATTTCTCAAGGATGATTAAGTGATTGAAAGAATTTGATGGCTTCAATTCTGCCTGCATCAGCTTTTGGAATTGGATATGCGCAGTACCCCATCCCCCAACATCAAAAGAATGAAGAATGTTGTCAGAGAGTGAACTAGCTAGTACGGGAGAATAGATTTACAATATGGGGACCGTGTATAAAGTGCAAGAAGAGTTCATTTAGCTAAAACCTCCACGTCCACGGCTCATGCCTCGTCATAAATTTTCGGTCTGAAAATCTTCTCGATCTTAATAGGAAATGCTGTCCAAACCTTGCTGATATAATTCCCCATGTAAATTTGTTGCTTTCCCTTGGTCGGGTAATTGATTGATTGCCCTGTCAATTCTTCCATAAATATCTCAGTCCCCATCTTCGTCATATATATATATATATAAGGACTTTGTTTGGAACGCATAAAAAAAATAACGACCAATCTGAAATTATTGTAGTCTTTGGTTAAATAAATTTTTTCCTTGGTTTGACGGTCGGTGGTGCTCCGGTTAGGTTACCCATACCTCGACTCTTCCTCTTCCCGGTCTAGTCAAAGGAGCCATCCGCGCCAAAACCAAGGGATCTACATTCTACAGCAGATTTATCTTTTCGAACCTACCCCCAAGAGGTTGTTAAGTTTCAAATTCAGGATGTCTGGATTTACGGATCATCTATATTGCCACTTGAGCGGGGTTTTGTCTTAACAATAAGGATAAGAAATTTAACATTTTGTGTCTATAGCATTTTTTGTCATTTTTTTATTTTTCGATTGTGTCTATAAGATTTAACAAAAAATGCTATAGACACAAATGAAAATGCTATATTCCGAAGTACCAAAAAAAATTAAACGAAAATGCCAAATCTAGACACTGATAAGTCCAGAACAGTACGACGTGTGTGGAACCCACATGCATCGAACTGATCCAAATCCATCTCTTTCCTGATCTATGAATAAATTAAAGAGGGTCACAGTGACACCATTGCAGTATATTTGCCACCAGGACTGCCAAATCTGTCGGAGCATCCAATAACATTGCCGTCGCAGCTTTTATTTCTGATTAAAATTGAATCGATAAATGATTCGTAACCTAGAGTTATTTGCATTATAGGCGCGACATCGAGCTTGTAAGTCCAGTATCCGCCCCCATACCCTCCCCATGGCCCTAAAGGTATCTCTCCTTCTTCACCGATATTGCTCTGCTCATAAACACAGCACAATTTTTTTTTCTTGGTAAAGTAATCCAACACGAAATATAGTCGCACTTGTTAGAAGTGCCATCAAAATAAAGGTGTCAAAAATCCAATTCAAAATTTGGCATACCTTAATAATACCTAATTTGCCTTCAAAGGTTAAACTCAGGATTTGCCCACCAAAACTTCCTTGATATTGACCAGAAAGTGGGACTGGTGACTGCACTAGCTGAATTAGATAGGACAAAGTTTTTCATTAATGCATTATACCTTAGACTAGGAGTAGAAAGAAAAGAACTGTGAAAATGCAAAAGAAAGTGGAGAGAATAACCAAGCAATGAAAGTAATTAGAGTTACTAATCGTGATGTAGTAATTAAGAGTCCATTTTATAGGGAACTCTATAAGAATTCCACGTTATAATCTAACACTACCACCATTTCAAAATAAATGTCCAGTTCGCAAAACGAGAACTTCAAAATAATACATTTTCATGATTTGTCCACCAAACAACTTTTACATATTCACGTTATAATCTAACACTACTCAAGATTTGCCCACCAAACGACTTAATTTACACCGAGAGGCTTGGGTGCCAATCATGTTCAAATTTTTGCTTCTCGTTGTACGTGAAGGCATTATGCTTCGCTTCCCTTCAATCTTTTATTCTTTATTTAAAGATTAATAAAATCTGTTTCTTCGTTGCTACACAAAAATAAAATCATACATAAAAGTTTGGCTAACTGATCAACCTGTTTCTCCAATGCTCCGTTCTTCTCTCTCAGCATTTTATTCTCTGCTTCTAACCCTTTGATTCCTTTGATTTGTGTCTTCAGCTCTTCTATCATCTGTAAATCAACCACTTAAAAATATTTAAATAAATAAATAAATAAATAACCACCTAAAAACATATATAGATAGTGATACGAATTGTATAGAGATTTTTTTTTTAAAATCGGAAATGGTATAGAGATGGGGGGTAAAATATTTGTTCAACCCTTAATTTTAGGGCAGAATGTTTAGTAGTTGGAGAGAGATTTCAGAATGTTTAGTAATTGGGATTCAGTTGTTGTTATGCTAGCTGATGATCAAATGATCGTGGTGGTGGTTTGTGAGGCTCTAGAGTGAAAAACTTGTGAATCTAGACTTCTTGGTTATTGTCTCTGTTTTGGGATTGATAACCCTCTTTGATTGTATGGTTATTTTGTATGAATGAAATCTTCTACCATATATTTTGACCAAAAAAAGGGTCAAACATCAGAAGATTATTTTGTGTTTAAAACTCTCTGAAGGTATTTAAAGGTTAAACTGTTGAAGGTATATTTTTTAGAGTATTAGTCTCTTGTACAAGGCTGGGAGAAAAGATTATAATCTCCTTAATAGCCTAAGGCATGCCCATCGTCTGAGTGTATTCTATACGTTCAAATTGAACCAACTCAACAGAAGTGTAAGTTCATACTATAAAAGGATGGGGAAAGTCTGTTTCGGAACGCAAAAACTAAAAACAAAAACGTGGTCAAAGAAAGCAAGAAATTAAGATAGTTTCATGTTTACCGCCCGCCCTTGAAACGCTGCGATTTATAACAAAGTTGACAATTACTGTTGTTTGTAACCGGAAGGCAACAGGATACTTGTGATGCCTAACCGCATGGAGGTGACGATACTGTTCGGGGCCATTGATCAAGTCTAAATGGTTAATGGTTTGAGTCTTGGTCGATGTATATGTGTTTTTTGGATTCATACGAGACTTGACTCCATATTTAATTGTTTATTTGTTGGTGGACAGTTAGATTGAACCCTAGGGATTAACGAATGCGTATACCATTTTTCTTCGCACAATTTTTTAAGAAGCTAGTACATGTTGAGCTCTGTCAACTTCTAATTGGATGCTGTTGTTTTTTTAATCCTAATACGCATAAAGAATAGAAGTGATAAAAAAACATAATCAATTAATATTATACAAGTTCTTTTTTTGAACGGGAAAATAATTTAATATTAATCTTTGAAAATGATGACAAAGATTAAAAGAACTCAAAGCACAATGACATCATAACAAGAAGCATACGACCCAACAAAGTTGGCACTTATGCACGCACCTCGGGAATCATATGCCGCCTAGAACCCCAAAAGAAACCCCAAACGCTAAAAGATCAAATAATTTACCACAATGAGAAACCAAAATATGCTAAACCTACCCCTAACAGAAATAGCCCCCTAAAAACCATATTTACAAAAAATAAATAATAAATAATTACCCCATACAAAAGTAGAAGGCCTTGGCCCATTTGGTAGTGTAATTATTGTTTGCGTTTTACATTTTGGATAGTGAGTTATTGATTTTGGATTGTGGCCATAATAAATTGTGAATCAAGTAGAGTGCTTGAGACATATATGCAGAATAATTTTTGCAACATATATAGTGTTTGAGAGGATAGTCCTCAAAATGAATTATGAATAGATATTTTGCGTATCAAAATAGATTATGAATCTAAAGTGTTGTTTTCTAATGCATTGTGAGATAAGCCATTCTCACAATATAGCTCTCAAACGGAAAAAGGTAGGGGTGAACATGTATCAGATTGGTCCAATTTCATATTAAATCAAGAATCAAATCAATACTTACGAATTGAGAATTTGAAGAACCAATCAACTCCATAAAATTCACCGAACCAAACCATTAAAATACAGTTTGGTTTCGGTTTTGAACCATGGTTCGCTTCAAATTTTTAAATATTTATCCTCATAAATTATTTATAGTTTTAATATTGGAGAGAAGATAAACCGAAACTTATAGTGTTAATAAAATCAATTCTATTACTATGTATCAATAAAGCAAGGAGAGATCTATTGAAAAAGAGAAGATAGTTGCTAGCATATAGCGCTTATTGTTGGCTGGGAAAGAGAGATGGATGCATTGCGTATTTGTGTTAGGTTTATATATAATATGAATTCATATCTCTATATATAAAAATTGTGGGTTATTTGTGTTGGCAATGAAAGAATAGGGCCGTAGAATGAGAAATTATTCGTCGTTCTTAGAGCAAGGCCATGTAGTGCTTCACATGTGTTGTGATTAGTTAAAACCACAAGATCCATGACTTTCGTGTTGGTAAATTAGAGTTCAAAATGACACATGGCATGTTGTGAGAATTGGTGTGAAACATTGTTCCAAGAGCACTCAATAACCTAAGGTGGGTTCGTCTTTTTCCGCCCAATTCTGGAGGGTAATTGGGTATGCATGAGAAGTGATTTCTGATGTTGTATTTTGGCTTGTGAAATCCGTGTGTTATTTTTCGCACAATTCTGGAGAGTAATTGGGTATGCATGAGAAGTGCTGGATTTGATTTGGGCTTACAACTTTCTGCGACAGGATTATCTAATCATGCGTTCCTTTGATTCACTTGTCAAGGTACAAAGACGATTGCCAATTTGCCATGGTTTCAGCGCTGAATTTTCTGAAAGAAAACAGAAAGGGTTGTTTTTTAGGATCTTGGCCTTTGATTTTGTTGGATTTTGCTACGGACTTGGGGAAGCTGCTGTGCAGCTTCGTGCTGCACAGCGTGTTGCGCAGCCGCCGGCGCGCGTTGCCGGCATCGGTCCGGCGATCGGAGACGTTCAACGCGTAGAGCTCGTCGAGTTTTTTGTGTGCTCAAAAAATCAGCCCGATCAAATATCGATAAGTGCTTCATCCGAACACATATAACTTGAAAAAAATGGATTCAGTGGTTTCGATCCAGTGTTTTGTATCCATTTGGATTTCATTTTTTTCAAATTATATGTGTTCGGATGAGGCACTAAACAATATTCAATCGAGCTGATTTTTGGCGCACAAGTAAAACTCGACGAGCTCTACGCGTTGAACGTCTCCGATCGCCGGACCGATGCCGGCAACGCGCGCCGGCAGCTGCGCAGCATGCTGTGCAGCACGAAGCTGCACAGCAGCTTCCCCAAATCCTTTTGCTACACGAGGGCATGGATTTTAAGGAAGGCCGGAGTAATTATTCAACACTTCGAAAGTATACTTTCCCTCTCACATAACATGTGAGGCCCACACATGAGTCATGTGTGGGCTCTACATGTTATGTGAAAACTTAGCGAACATATTAGGGCCCCTTCTGCCAAGTTTTTCCTGGATTTTTTACACAATATTTTTTGGATGTTGTCTCTTAATGTATTAGATTTTGATTAAATTTGTACACCATATATTTGTCTTGATAAGAAGAATCGGAATAAGGTAAAAGTGTAGACGACAGATGAAAATAGTTCATGTAAGACGACAAAAAGATTGTCTTTTTGGTATTTTTCGTCATCTAATATGAGTATTTATCAATTTTTAATTTACATTTTTATGTTATTCCGATTCTTTTCATGGAGACGAAAAATATACTATAAAATTTGACCCATATCTAGTAGATATATATTAAGAAAAAATAATGTAAAAACCCGAGTCAAAATTAAAAGTACGGAAGAAGTTTGGCCAAACAATCTTTTACTATCGTTCTTGCCACAATAGACAAGGAGGGAAGGAAACGAAACACACTTTTTTTTTTGGTCTTTTTAGTCGGTTTCAATCCTCCATTACTGTCCTGTTTTAAGCTGTTTTAGGTCCATAATGATCGGAACCATTTAGTTTAGGTCTCGCAGAAAATTATAGTCGTGTCCAAAATTAGTTTGATCAGACACGAATGGTTATGTCAATAGTTTAATTTTTGGAGAGGACAAAATGAACAAGCGATTCATTTTATATTTCACAAACATGGAAGGTTGACATAGCTATTGGTGTCCAATTAAACTAATTTCTAATTTGACCACTCTTTTGTGACGCTTTGGAGGAAAAAGCCCACAAGCATATCAAGTTTGGAACAAAAACGCTATTAACACAGATGATCAAAGATACTCTTTGTGAACTCCTGTGCATGTAAAAAGGAGCCACTCCTACCGAAGAAACCGATCATCTTCCCGCAAGTCAGCATTGAAGAAAAATATTAGTATGTGCCCTGTCAGATTTCCTCCAAACGGAGCCCACTTCCACTTGCCTGTGAAAAAGATTACGTCAATTAACCAGTCGAGTTATGTATACTAATTAATTAGAAATCAGTTTTCTCTATCGTGGGATTTCCTCATGTGAATAAAAGCG
This sequence comes from Rhododendron mucronatum var. ripense, assembly GCA_019656295.1. Classification (NCBI taxonomy): domain Eukaryota; kingdom Viridiplantae; phylum Streptophyta; class Magnoliopsida; order Ericales; family Ericaceae; genus Rhododendron; species Rhododendron mucronatum. The sequence continues at coordinate 858,817 of BPLT01000039.1, read as the reverse complement.
AGACTCACGATTCTATTTTAATAATTCAAGCCGTTTTGATTGTGCAAGAGAAGAAATGAGCTTGATAATCTTGGATTACTAATTGAATAAGGATATATTTGGTTCAATTGAATCAAAGTTGGGAAAGTGAATGGTACGTCATTCCAACGGCATAGATTCTTATGTTTAGTTCATCCATGATGAAATGATCTTTCCAAATTGATGGAATTACTATTCACCTTAGTAAAGAAATCGTCGTTCCACTAAAATAACGATGGAATTGCCATTCTATTTCTTTGCCAAACCGAAATTACTATTACCATATTGCCACTTTAAATTTGTATTGCCAGTACTCCAAAAATTACTATTGTCACACCATTCTATTTCGATGAGAATGACTATTACTAAGCACAATCAAATTTAAAAATGTGAATGAATATTTCAACATTATTTTATTTCAATCTCAATTTCATTCCATTGAATCAAATGTACCAGAGTAAAAAGGAGAGGGGATATAGAAGGTGATCACCTTGTGCGAACTATTGAGTACTTTGGGTGCTACAAGTACACCAAATGCATCAAGCCAGAGCCCACCACGTCCGTGGAATCCAGCCAATACTGTACCTTCTATTGGAATGGACACTGCAGAACCATATACCCTTCCATAGGGCCCATATCTGCCCCGATTTGAATAAAAAGAGAGCGATGTGATTGTCTGTATTCCACAGAAGTCTCCATGTGTCAGGCTTATGGACGAGAGTTGCTCTACTGAACTGTCAATGCACAACTAAACAAGGGAAAATATATATTAATTAGGACTTTGTTGGAACGCATAAAGTAAATAACGATCAATCTGAAATTATTGTTGTTTTTGGATAAATATTTATTCTCTTAGTTTGACGGTCAACGGTGTTCGGGTTACCCGCACCTCAACTATTCCCTTTTCCAGTCCGATCAAAGAAGCCATCCACGCCGGAGTGGAACTAGGGGATTTACAAGAGATTTCTCTTTTCGAACCTAGTCCCAAGAGGTTGCCAAATTTCAAACTCTGGATGTTTGAATTTATAGATCATTTATATTGCCACTCGAGCGGGGTTTTGGTTAAATAATTCACTTGCCTATGTATTCGTCTCAACAATAAAGAGAAGAAAATTTTAAAAAAATGGCTATAGACACAAATGAAAATTGTAAATCCGAACACAGATGAGTCCAGAATTGTCCGACGTGTGTGGGACCCACATGCATCGAACTGATCCAAATACATCTCTGTCCTGATTGATCTATGAATAAATTAAAGAGGGTTACGGTGACACCGTTGCATTACTGCCACCGGGACCGCCAAATCTGTTGGAGCATCCTATAACATTGCCGTCGCGGCTTTTACTTTCGATTAAAATTGAATCAATAACTGATCCATAACCCAGAGTTATCTGCAATATAGGTGCGACGTCAAGCATGTAAGCCCAGTATCCACCCCCACTCCCTCCCCACGGCCCTAAAGGTATCCGTCCTTCTTCACCGATATTGCTCTGCACATTAACACAACACCAAATATTGGTCCTGGTAAAGTAATATCCAACACGAAATATAGTCGCACTGGTTAGAAATGGTATCAAAATAAGAAGCTTTCAAAATTTGAATCTAAAATGAACTAGTTGGCATACCTTAATAATACTTAATTTGCCTTCAAAGGTTAAACTCAAGATTTGTCCACCAAAACTTCCTTGATATTGACCCGAAAGTGGGACTGGTGACTGCACTAGCTGAACTAGATAGGGGAAAGTTTTATTAATACTGTTGTATAAAAAGTAAAAGAATTAGCTATCAACCTATAAAAATTACAACAGGGTGAAGTATAAAGACATGCATAAAAGTTTGGATAACTCAACCTTTTTCTCCAGTGCTTCATTCTTCTCCCTCAGCACTTTATTCTCTACTCCCGCCCCTTCAATTTTTGTCTTCAGCTCTTCCTCTATCTTCTGTAAATCAACCACCTAAAACAAATATAGAGATAGTGATACGAATGATATACATACACTACTACAATAACAGAGAAAGACCACGGTTTTTACCCGTGATCTTTGAGTTTTTATCACGGTTTTAGAACCGTGATCTATCGGGCCGTTATTAAAAGTCCATTATTTTCAATCACGGTTTTAACCCGTGATCAAAAACCAAAAAAAACTGAGATTGAAGAATAAAAGGCGTGATTGTTATTTACAATAGATCACAGTTTTAGATGAAACTGTGATGTTATCCGACTCTAAGATCTCGGTTTGTTGAAAAACTGTGATAATATCTACTGATATTACCATGGCTTGTAACCTAACTGTGATTGTTTTCATGTAAAGATCCCACCTTTTAACTGTGATTAATAACTCCCCACGCAAGTTTAATATAGCTTTCAAATTTGTACCTAGAATGTGAATCATTGTTTCCTATTATATCAGAACTCGCAAACAACAAAAAAGATATTTCAATTCAATCAAAAACATACACCGGCTAAAAAGCAAAATTTATATAACCTTGATGTATTGCAACTGGGCATGAAACCAAAATTACAGACCTAATTTGGCCAAGCCCTCCCATAAAGGGACAGGAAAAAAATGTCTAAGCATTCCAAACTCAAAATTTACAGAAATTATAAAGCACAATGATTGTAACAATTCACACAACCCCTATCGCCGACAACCCGAGTTCTCATCGTTCCAATCTCAGCATACACTGCAATCTGCATTACACAAATCACAAGGCAAAAATCATAGATATCTTATCATTAGCGAATAAATATCTTAACATTAGCAGACAATATGTAGAATGAAAAATAAGTTACAAGATAGATTTAGTATGATAGAACCACATCCCATTACAAAAAACAAAGAAAGTTTGACCTGAAACAATTGCCAAGAGGCCAGAAATAAGGGGAAATACAGAGTCAGTTCCAAGTTTCTGTGGAGCATTCAAGATTATACCAAAGGACACCATTCTAACCAAACAAGATTCTTCACTACGTATCTGCATAACCTACAAGAAAACTAATGACAAAGCACTCGTTAGAATGTAAATTAATACGTCCATGGTAACTATACCAGAGTCTTCACAATCTCACCTTCACATAAGTAAAGAAATAAGCTTTGATCCTGCGTTCTGATAAATGAAACATAAAATGCATTCCACAAAAATCCAATACTCTCTCTTTACTTGCCTTTGAGTGCATAGTGCAAATTCTATGTCCAAAGAACAGTTGGTCAAGAAAGAAAGAAAGAAAGAGATGAACAGTGTGCTATGATGACCAATAATAGCCAAAGATAAAATCCCAGGAAATGAGGTGAACATTGTGATCTTTATGGCCTTACGGGTTATTGGAGTAGCGATCACTTCCATTCTTGAATCTAAACGTGGATCGAATACCAGGCTACCATATAATTCTTAGAATTGTGATTACCAAATTCCTCTGTGATCAATATCAGAGCACACACGATCTAATTGTGTTTGCAAATGTGTACTAAGTAGCCCAACTTATGATCGCAGTTCATAAAAAGAATAACCTAACAAATCAAGTTAATTAAGAAATGTTGTAGACAACATAGACACATGGTAGTAAAGCCAACTTAAGATATTTCCACGTAATTAGCCATAGGATGAGCATCAATAGATCATAAACTGATTAAACTGGAACCATCTAAATTGAACTTTAACTAAGAGAAATATGGACAGCAGAACAAATCTTAAGCAAGGCAATGCATAATTGGTAGCCTAAGGAAAGGGAGGTCAATGCTAGAATAACATATCATAATCCCCCACCCATATTAAAGCTGCTAGAGATATGCCTAATTTATTCATTCACCTCACTTAATTAGCCATATAAAATAAACATGGTGCCTAGTTGTCAGGAAACTGAAAATTTTCTAAGCGCTTGCATTCCAAAGATGAAGCAGATTTTCATCAGAGAGCAAATCAAACTAGGCAATTGTAGCTCTAACAAAATAAAGCAGATTTTCATATGTGGTGTGATTAGTAAGACATGCAAAAGGGTAAAAAAAAAATCTCACCACCTCCGTATTTCTATCTGCTCTAGCAACTCTCAAAGAGACAGAGATCACAAAGGCCTTAGTTCCCTGCCATTTGAAAAGGAACAAATAGAATAAAGAATAGAATACATGCCAAAAAGTATAATCATTGAGAGAAATTGAAATGTCAAGAGTGCAAGGGGAAGAGAAAAAAGCTAATTAGAGGCCAATAGAGAACAATCAAACAATCAAAACTCTACTCTTTTGGAACAAGAAGTTCATGAGCAGGCAAAATTCATAAAAGAGTAAAACTCCGTGGCTTCTCATTCTAGGGTTTTCAATCCATCCTGCTAGCTCTATCTCCTCTATGTCTTTCTCTCCCCAATGGTTTTCATTCCTACATTTGCAAGAGCACAAAAACTCGAACAAAACTTGAATAGAGAAAAAATATACACATTACCCAACAATCCAAACCCACTCACCTCTGACTTAAGTTTGGGATTTTGGAACTTCTATATGCCGATCGAGTGTTCCATCTCCAAGTATCCTCGCCCTTCTCAGCCTTGGTGTACCCATTTAGCACACAATGGGGATTCTATTCTCATAGGAACACGATGAGAAAGGTGAAATTGGCGATATTGACAAGGAAATTAAAGCGGGAGAATCTGAAGGGTAAGCGTGGATGGATAAAGATTTAGAAGCACACATGCATATGATCTCAATATACATACATAATGAGAGAGAGAGAGAGAGAGAGAGAGAGAGAGAGAGACCAACCTACCCAATCGATGGCGTCGAGCGTTGATAGTTTCAACAGCAGGAGAAGATTTTCAGGGCCAGGGCTAGGGCTAGGGCTGCTCGTGAGATACAGGAGAAGAGGGAAGGCCGTGAAACTTGAGAGGGAGGCAGCAGAAAATAAAACGTAGTCGTTATTTTTATCACGCCTATACGTAAAACGTAATTAAAAGACAATTACTCCCGTTTTATCACACTTTTACGCAAATCGTGATTAAAGTAAACTTTACTTTTCATCACGGTTGGAACCAAAACGTGGTTAACATGAACAACTACGATCACGGTTCGATCAATACCGTGATAAAAAATATTAATCATCACAGGTTTGTTAACAAAGCGAGATTAAAAACTCAACTCATATTTCTTTACCACACTTTTCCCAAAACTGTGATCTTTTAATTTTTTTTAGCGTGATCTTTATCAATTATTCTAGTAGTGATATTTTTTTTGGCCGTGAATGGCATATAGACATAGAGGGGAGAAAAAAAAAAATTAACGACAACTTTTTTGTATTAATCCTTAAAATTGTTTCAAAGATTAAAAGAACAAGGAATGATGGCCTCAAATCCTAAGCAAAGCTAAGAACTATCTCCTGCCCACCCGAGACCCTAATCCTAGATTAGCATTTAGCAAGAAACCAACCCAAAAAAAACACTCATTAGGACAAAGCCTCATAACACCCATTGGGCTAATGGGCCAAAGCCCAAAAATCGATGGATCTCAAACCCAGATCTACAACATACAGCTCAAAGACATCCAACTTGAAAACGGGCCAAGCCCAACCCAATACCTAATCAAAACCCTAACCCTAACCCTAAGCAGATGTAATGTCGCCGTCGTCCACCGAACTGTCGAAATACCTCTCCCGGCAAGCCCAAACCACCACCTTTTATCCCAAAAGTTGTATGAAAACAAATCAACCTTTATAACGTAGTACAACATAGCCGTTTTAGTTATACTTATAATGGTTTTGTTATGCCAAAAGTTACGGTGTCCCCAAAATGACCGGGGACACCGAAGTCATTCCCTAACATAGTATAAAAATCATGAAGAAAAGTTTGGCTAACTCAACCTTTTTATCCACTTCTTCGTTCCTTTTTCTCAGCACTTCATTCTTAGCTACCACAACATTGATGTAATTCTTCAGCAGTACTTCATTCTTAGTTGCCACCTCATTGATGTAATTCTTTTCTGTCTTCAGCTGTTCCTCTATTTTCTGTAAATCAGCCACCTTGAAAAAAATAGAGCTAATGATAAGAATGGTATTAATTTTTATTTTGTGTGTGTATATTATTGCGAATGGTATAGAGATAGTGGAGAGAATATTTATTTTTATTTTATTTTATTTTTGATCTGGAGAGAATATTTGTTCATCCTGTAATTTTCGAAGGAAATGTTCATGAGTAGCTTTTGAGAGATTTTAGGAGGTGGCTTGCTGAAAGTCAAACAGAAGAAGGTTATTTTGGGATTAAAACTACATAAAGAACTTTTGGGGTTAAAACTTTGAAGGTGTTTTTTTTTTTAAAGAACTAGTTTCCAGTCAAGGGCTGGGAGAAATTTTTTCCAGAAATTAACTTAAACCATGAATTTACGTTCCATTAAGAATTGTCCATCTCAAATATTACCCATATAGCCGTTTGGGTGAGAAATGGGCAATTTTAGCAAAAGAATGAAACTTCATTTAACTTTATAAATGCTCGTCTAATCTAAACTTGAAGTGAATTTTAATTTGACAAAACTGCAAAATGTTCTGTGCTAACCAAGCAACTATTACAAGGTAGGAGTAGTATAAAATCAAGCAAAAAAGTTTGGCAAACTCAAACCTTTTTCTCCATTACTTCATTCCTATTTCTCAGCACTTCATTCTTATTCCTCAGCACTTCATTCTTAGCTTCCACCTCTTTGATTTCTTTCTTAAGCTCTCTGAGTTCTGTCTTCAACTCTTTGATTTCTATCTTCAGTTCTTCTTCTATCTTCAGTAAATCACCCACCTTATAAAATATAGAAGTAATCCTGATAAGAATGGTATATAGATTTATTTTTCTGATCATGATTGGAAATTCATATTAGAATTTCAAAAAGTCATATGTAAATTTAACAAACAACTTTGGGTAATTAACTAAACCTTTTTCTCCGTTACTTCGTTCCTCTTCCTCATCACTTCTTTCTCAGCTTCCACCTCTTTGATTTCTTTCTTTACCTCTTTGCTTTCTAACTTCAGCTCCTTGCTTTCTGTCTTCAACTCTTTAATTTCTTCCTTCAGCTCTTCCTCCCTCTTTTGTAAATGAACAACCTTCAAAAAAAAATATAGAGGTACGTACGTACTGTTAAGAATGGTATAGAGATTTCTTTTTTCGTTAATTTGGGAATGATATAGAAAAGTTTGGCTAACTCAACCTTTTTCTCCAACCAATGATCCTCTTGTTTGCTTGTTGGCTGGTAAAGTGGCAACGTCTGAACCTTTTTCTCCATTATTTCGTTCCTCTTGCTCAGCATTTGATTCTCTGCTTCTACTTCTTTCACTTTTGTCTTCAAATCTTCTTCTATCTTCTGTAAATCTACTACCTGCACAAGCTCGTGATAATTAAGAATGGTAGTTTGTGAGGTAATAGAAGTTGGCCGGATGAAAGTCAAACAGAAGAAGGGTATTTTGGGTTTAAAACACTACTTATACGGTTAAAACTCTTGAAGGTGTTTCTATTTTCAGAGTATTAGTATCTAGTACAGGAATGGGAGAAAATTTACCTCAAATCACTACAAGAAATTTTGCTTTTCCCGGCATTTTATAAATGCCGCTAAAAGTTAAAAAAATGCCGGTAAAGAGTATTACCGGCATTTGTTAGGTATTACCGGCATTTATTACATATGCCGTCTAGGAAAGTGTCGGTAAAAGTAAAAATGCCGGGAAAGGTCTCAAAAAATGCCGGGAATAGTTGGACTCATTTGCGGCATTTGTACAAATGCCGGGAAAAACTGAATAACATATAAGACAAAATGCCACGTGTCCGCCACGTGGTGCTTATTTGTCTCCCACGTGTCCGCCACGTGGCGCCCACGTGGCGCGCAAATTTTGTGGAGAAATTGTCCTCCCCAAGATTCGAACTCAAGAGCTTCGGCTCGCGCGCGGGTGGGACTACCATCTAGGCTAGCCACCATATTGAGTCCCCTTTCACAAAGAAAAATATTTATAATATACGGAGAGTATTCCCGGCATTTTTTTCAACAAATGCCGGTAATAGTTTAACAGTATTATTTTGGCGGAAAAAATCGACTTTTGCCGGCATTTTTTTAAACAAATGCCGGTAATAATTATTTTTTTCCGGCATTTCAAGAAATGCCGGTAATAATGGCTTTTCCGGCATTAAGTAAAATGCCGGTAATAAAAATGCCGGGAATGACCATTTTTCTTGTAGTGAATTAACTTTACCACGAATTTTCGTTCCTTTGAGAATTGTCTATATCCAGTAGTACTCCTATGAACATTTTTTTTTTTATCGGCAAAAAAATGAGTTTTCATAACATTAAAGTTAATGATACAAAAAAAAAAAAAACCCTGTAATAACACACCAGGAAGCGTCATACAAAGACGACAAGCTCAACCTATCACTACAATTATGAACTTTAGGATGAGAAATGAGTAAATATTAGCAAAAGATTGAAACTAAATTCTAAATTTATCTTTAATGCTTGTCTAATCTAAACCTTGTGCCAATTTAAACTTAACAAAGCAGTTAATTGTTCATCTCTCTCTCTCTCTCTCTCTCTCTCAACACAAAGCGTCTTCCTAGGGTTTTACCCGCCTGGGGGAGGTGCCGCCCCTCCTCCCCTGGGCTCTCCTCCTTCATCCCCCCCGCTTTCTCCAATTCTCCGTAATTCCTATCCGATTTGTTTTACCCTTCATTTTTGTTATTCACAAAACTAAACAGTGACTTAGCGAGATGGTGGCAATGCTGGTCTTTGTCCTGGTCTCTAGTTCATGTTCCTTTTGCCGTTTTATGGAGCCGATTTGCTATAACTTCACGGCGGTTGCACATCAGGGGATCCGTTCCCGACGTCTCAACTCTGGTATGGCTTTGATCCTTCGTTTTCTCCGTCTCAAATCTATTTTTTTCTACCCCCTTCCCTAGCTATTCTTGCTCCCATTTTCCCGGCCGTTAGTCGGCCCGTCATTCCCAGTCAGAGGTTCTTCTGGTCCTCTAATTTTTGCTTAACAGCCAGGATTCTTTCAGGTGCGGATGGAGTGGACAGCGTTGGCTCCCGCCATGGCCATCGTTGGGTGGCCCGGTATTCGCCTAATGGCAAAGTGTAGCTTCCACAACAGGCTAGATTTACTAGTTTTGGGTTTTTCGCAGTTGTGGGTGGCTTGTACGTAGAGGCTTGGCGGTTGACAGTGGTGAAATTTGGCGGGGGTGGTGGCGGCTCTTAGGGTTAGGTTTTGGATTTTCTCTTGGGTTGGGTTTTTATTGTTGTAGTTGGCCTTTTAGGCCTTTTGGATTTGTGTTGTTTATTGTATATGTGGGCACTTTAGGTCCTCCAGTGTTGCATTGGACTTCATCCCTTTGCTTTGTTTCCAACTTTTGGTTGGAAACTTTTCCCGTCTCTCCTTAATAAATTGCTAATTTGCCGTTCAAAAAAAAAAAATGATGACAAAAGTTGTATATAAACCAAACAACTTTTACACCAAGAGGCTTGGGTGCCAACCATGTTGGAATTTTTGCTTCTCGTTGTGAAGGAGTTATGCTTCGTTCCCCTTCAATCTTTTTAATTATTCTTTATTTGAAGATTAATAAAATCTGTTTCTTTGATGCTACAAAAAAATAAAATCATGCATAGAAGTTTGGCTAACTCAACTTGTTTCTCTCCATTGCTCCGTTCTTCTCTCTCAGCACTTCATTCTCTGCTTCCACCCCTTTGATTTGTGTCTTCAGCTCTTCCTCTAGCTTCTGTAAATCAACCACCTAAAAACATAGAGATAGTGATATGAATGGTACAGAGATTTCTTCTTCTTCTTTTTTATCGGGAATGGTATGGAAATGGAGGGGAAAATATTTGTTCAGCCCTTAATTTTAGGACAAAATTATGTTTAGTAGTTGGAGAGAGATTTCAGTATCGATGTGGCCTGCTTTAAGTCAAACATCAGAATATTATTTTATGTTTAAAACTTTGTAAAGAATTTTAAGGGTTAAACTCATGAAGGTATATTTTTTTTAGAGTATTAGTCTCTTGTACAAGGCTGGGAGAAAATTTTCCGAAAAATTAACTTAACCATGAATTTACATTTCTTCCCGTTTCCGACTAACTTTTATCACTTTTAATATTTTTTGTCCTTATACAATTTTTTTTCGCGTTTATTAGTTTTATGCTAAATTTTTGTGGATTATTGATTCGTTCCAATGAGAGGAGTCAGAAAAGTAAAAAAAAAAAATTATCTTTACCCAAATATTTAGGGAAATAACAACTTTTTAGCACAAAAAATTAAAAAAAAAGGTCAATTTTTTCTGCTAAAAAATAGTTATTTTTTAAAATATTTGAGTAAAAGTAAAAATAAAAAAATTACAAAATTTGACGCAAAACTAAAAAATACGGAAAACATTCAAAGAAGGACAAAACCAACTAATTCCAGTTTAACTTGAGTGGAACGGGGCAGCCCCACCTCTGAGTGTATATATTTTTCTATACGTTCAAAATCAAAAAACTCAGAGAGGTAACTGGTAAGTTCATATAAAAGGATGGAGAAAGACTTTCGTAACTCGAAAACTAAGAACCAAAACTTAGTCGAAGAAAGCAAGAAAGAAAGTTTCATGCTTACCGCTGGCCCTTGATCCAAGAGAACAGGACCTGCAATTAGTCGCCACAATCTCCCCAATCCCCGTGATGCAAAACCCCATAAAGCATCAATGATGCGATGTATAATGCCCTCGACAATTGGTTGTCGAGCGGTCCAAATCTCACTCCCCACCGCTAGGACGACGTACATCAGACTTTCCCAATTAATTTCCATCTCTCTCTCTCTCTATTTCTGTCTCTGAGTTTCCCAAGGATATGTTGGGGAAGAATACTGTTGTTTGTAACCGGAAGGCAACTCTCGGGGAGATCGATGATATATAGTATTGTTCTTCAAATGTTCTTTTGATCAAGTCTAAATGGTTATAATGGTATGACTCTCGGACAAATTAGTTGTTCGATGGTGGACGGCTAGATTGAACTCCTAGGAATTAACGAATGTGTAAACCATTAATTTTTCTTTGCCCTATTTTTTAAGTAGCTAGTACATTTTGGGATCCGTCAACTGCTAAGTACTGGATGCTGTTGTTTTTTTTAATCCTAAGAGCAAGTTTACCGGAGCAAGTAAATCACCTTTTGTAGCTATTTTATCTATTCAAGACACCAAAAGAGGGTTGGAGTAGATTAGGCAAACAAGTAGGTATTTTCCATTTATGAACAGTTCTTCTCTATTTTTACCTAACAACTGTTTATAAGGTAAGTATTAAAATATTGTTTCTCTCTCTTCAAAACCTAGTTTCAGCACAAAAACTTATCAGTTTGATCAAAACCCAATTTTGAGCATAAAAACTGATTCTCCACTGCCAAGGTGGAACTCTGGAAAAATATGATAAAGATAAAGTGAAAAAGTGGAAGAATGTATATTTTAATTGGTGTTAGATAAAATAGATAGTATTGGTGTAGTTGTGAAAGAACAAAGCGAGAGCTAAACTAAAATTGTGAACTATTCACAAGGTATTTTACCAAATTATTGGTGTACATGCTGTAATGGGCATAAAGAATAGAGGTGATAAAAAAAACACCATAAACTGTTGGAATATTAAACGTGGATGCGTTTCACAACACCTTCTTAAAAAATAGGTACTTATTTCACATTTTTAAACTTAAAAATAATGTAAATAAAAAATAAATTTTAAATTTTTTTTGTATTGTTCAATAGATCTTAATGAGATCTATTAAATAAGATTTATATTGCTAGAAAAATTATTTGTATAAAGACATTATTTTTGAGCTTGAAATTACCTTATTAAAAAATAATAAGTACTTATTTTGAGTTCTGGAACGGCAATAAAAGTAGTGTGTGTGTGTGTGTGTGTTTTGAGTGAGGAAAATTGAGTTTCTCTATACCCACCCAACATAAACAAGTAACATTATACAAGTTTTTTTTTTCTTTTTTTAAACAGCATAAGCGTAATTTATTAATCTTTGATAATGATTACAAAGATTAAAAGAACTCAAAGTTGGCATCACAACGAGAAGCATACGACGCAACAAAAGTCACACTTACGCGCCATTGGAAACATATGCTGCCTAGAACCCCAAAAGAAACCCGAACGCGAAAAGATCAAATAATCCGCCACAACGAGAAACTAAAATATGCTAAACCTAACCCCAACAGAAATAGCCCCTAAAAACACATCTGTAAATGGTGGGGGGGGGGGGGGGGGGGGGGGGGGGGGGGGGGCGGGGGTGTGGTGGTGGTGGGGTTGGTTGTGGGGTGTGGGAGCTCATACAGCAGCAGAAGGTCCAGTCCTGGTTATTTTTTGCATTTCACATTTTAGATTGTGAGTTATTGATTTTGGATTGTGGTCATATTAAATTATGAATCTAGTAGAGTGTTTGAGAGATATGTATATAATAGATTTTGAAATAGAGTAGTGTTTGAGAGAATAATACTCAAAATAAATTATGAATTTGCAAAGATTATTGAAAATGAAAATGGAAAAACTCCTACAGGACTGATTCTCATATTGTGCCTCTAAAGTGTAACTTTCATAATGCATGGCGAGAGAATCCATTCTCACAGTACAGCTCTCAAACGGAAAAAGTAAGAAAATGCACAATCTTTCAGGAATACAGACCACCCAAACCAAAATTCCAACAACATCAACAGCTTCTGATAAAAAACTTCTCGCAAGTATAATTAAGCTCCTCTTTGAGCAAGATATTTGGTGCCTAAAAGCACAAGCAGCACGAAAGGTCTTGCGCTTGGTCGGGTATATACGTATTTCGTATTCTGTCAACGCTCCCCATTCACAGACATGCTCCAACTTTAGGGATGACAATTTGTATCGAACCGATGGGTACCCAAACCGTAACCGAAGATATTGTGCCTGCCCACATTAATTATTCCCCACCCTATCACCAAATCTAGGATACAAAGGGCCAAGTGGATGCCAATTAACCCACCATAAGAAAATACTCTCACCATTGCCCACTTGATACCTAATGAGAAAGCTCGGAATGTTTAATTAGTTGGTCCTCAGAGAAAGCCAAGAAAGAAAAAGAAGGAAGGTAGACAGTGTAAATATAAACAAAGACTGTTTAATTAAAGGGGAAATTGCAAATCAATGGACAAAGAGGTAAATAATGCCCAAGTGATGGAGAGGTTTTTTCAAAATTGCATAAATATGGAAAGAAGGAAAAAAAATCCACATACATGAAACGGAGGGAAAAATATTCCCCATACATGGAATCGGTTCTGGATTTCCTAAGTTGCTCATTCTGTGAATTTATGTTGCCCCTTCTATGAATCTAAGTTGCTCCTTCTATGAACCTAAGTTGCCCATTCTATGAATTTCTTGGGTATTCAATTTTTTGAGCATTTCTTTAATTTCCTTACCATTTCTATTATTTTTTGAGAAATTTGGGATCTGGGTTACTTGTAGATTTGCATGAAATGGACCAAATGAAATTCTCCATGTATGAAATGGAGAAAAAAAAAATTCAAAACATGAAGTCGATTTGTAGTCAAATATGAATTTAAACCTAAGTTACTCCTTATATGAATTTAAGTTTCTTCTTCTATGGATTTAAGTTGCCCCTTCTATGAATCTAAGTTGCCCCTTCTACGAACTTCATGAGTATTCAATTTTTTGAGCATTTTTTCAATCTACTTACCATTTATACTCCCTCCGTCCCAATTTACTTGTCACAGTTCTATTCCAACCGGAAAAAAGAATTAGTTATATCTTTAAATTGGTAATGAATTTTATATCCAATATGGATCTTGTTTGATAGATCTCGATTTGTTCTATAATACAATGTTTTCAAAATCACCTAAAATATTATAAATTACAAGATATAATCAATTGAAAAGTGGCACGAACTCCAAAAAGTGACATGTAAATTGGGACAGAGGTAGTATTATTTTTTGAGAAATTTGAGATCTGGTTTGCTTGCAGATTTGAGTTTTTAAAATACTTTGATACATACATCTTATTTTCTCTATTATTTTTCTTTCTAAAAAATTACCCAAAATACACTAATATTAAAGTACTTTAAAAACTCAAATCTGCAAGTAACTCAGATCTTAAATTTCTCAGAAAATAATATAAATGGTTCGTAGAAGGGGCAACTTCGATTCATAGAAGGGGTAACTTAAATCCATAGAAGAAGGAACTTAAATTCATATAAGGAGTAACTTAGGTTTAAATTCAGATTTGACTACAAATCGACTTCATGTTTTGAATTTTTTTTCCCTCCATTTCATGCATGGAGAATTTCAGTTGGTCCATTTCATGCAAATCTACAAGTAACCCAGATCCCAAATTTCTCAAAAAATAATAGAAATGGTAAGGAAATTAAAGAAATGCTCAAAAAATTGAATACCCAAGAAATTCATAGAATGAGCAACTTAGGTTCATAGAAGGAGCAACTTAAATCCATAGAAGAAGGAACTTAAATTCATATAAGGAGTAACTTAGGTTTAAATTCAGATTTGACTACAAATCGACTTCATGTTTTGAATTTTTTTTTCTCCATTTCATGCATGGAGAATTTCATTTGGTCCGTTTCATGCAAATCTACAAGTAACCCAGATCCCAAATTTCTCAAAAAATAATAGAAATGGTAAGGAAATTAAAGAAATGCTCAAAAAAATGAATACCCAAGAAATTCATAGAATGGGCAACTTAGGTTCATAGAAGGAGCAACTTAAATTCATAGAAGGGGTAACATAAATTCACAGAAGGAGCAACTTAGGAAATCCAGAACCGATTCCATGTATGGGGAATATTTTTCCCTCCGTTTCATGTATGGGGATTTTTTTTTCCTCCTTGCCATATTTATGCAATTTTGAAAAAACCTCTTCATCACTTGGGCATTATTTACCCCTTTGTCCACTGATGTGCAATTTCCCCTTAATTAAATATTCATATAACCACTCAAGTCAAAATTAAGGCTACGTTTGTTTGTTTGGACGTAAATATTTTTCGATAAAATATTTTACCTATTTTTTGGTGTTTGGTTGTGTAAAAATGAGGAAAATATTTTACATGTTAAACATCTTCCATCAATTGAATGAAAATAACTTGCCCTTAAATCTTCCATCAGTTAATTTTTGAAATGAACCCGTTGTATTCTACTGCAATTCTCATTGCTCAATTTCCTCGATTGTCAGTCCTGACCCACGTTCAATATTTCAATAATATCATATCTCCCCACCGTTTAAACTCCCTATCTCCCTTTCTACACTATTTTGTTGATTTTCGAAAATATTTTCAAGGGTCAACCAAATACCGAAAAACACCGAAAAATAGAAGTTTGAAGTTTATTTTCTAAAAAAGCATTTTACATCGAAACAAATGAAGTCTAAATAACGAAAAACAAATGTTTTTTGTTAGAAAACAATCCCGAAAGAAAGAGTTGAACATTATATGAATATCTCAGACAATAATGTCATCGACATGTGTTGGCAACCGAACCGGATACTATATGACCATTATATGAATATCTCAGACAATAATGTGATCAACATGTGTTGGCAACAGCCGGATACAATCTTTCAACCCAGTAATGAATTCCAATCAAAGACTCGCTCACGAAATATTTATTTATGTTAGGTAAGGTAATAGAATCAGGAGTACAAATCAAAAGAGGTGGTGGTGGACCGGTGGTGCTTCTTTCCCTGGGGCTTTTTCTTTCCTCCCTTATCCTCTTTCTTCTCTTCATTAGCCTCTTCCTCTTTCTTCTCATGGTGCTCATCGAGGCCATAGCCACCCGCTCCAACTCCACTTGCACACGGCTGCAACTTCTTCCTCTGGCAGCCTGGCTTGTGCTTTTGATCAGCTCTCTTCGAGTCTTTCTTTTCCTTGTGCTTCTCGTACTGCATAAATTTTAATTTTTCACTTCGTGAGGCAAGTGTCAGCTAGCCCAATAGTAAAAAGTTGCATAAATTGTGGCCTGGTGGAGTTGTTGTTGGATTAACTGCCGTAAAAACAAGAACGGATTACCTCGAAATTCTGCTATTGAAAAACAGAATACCAATTGTAGAACGATGTCTGGGTTGGGTCGCGGACTAGGTCGCTTTCTTTAAGACGTTTCGTGACTCTGCCCAGATTGTGCAAGCAGTTTGTCAATGCCCCGCCGTCCCCAGGATAAATCAGCCCAGAATTCACCACCTCTGCTCGGCTTTCTCTGCACGGAAGAAAACCGAAAACAAAACACACAATCGACCTATTGCTCGAACTTAGAAAACTTTTTTGGGGTGGAAGAGAGAACTGTTTTTTTCTGTGTGTAAAACCAATTCCGAAATGCTGTTTTTTTAGGCGAGGGTTGGGCTTGATTTTGGAAACAAAAAATCAAATCAAATCGGATTACTTTGATTTAGCACACGTTTTTAAAACGTTTTTCTTAGTCAGCTAAAATCAAATCAAATCACATTTCTTTAATTTAGCACACGTTTTTATACACGTTCTTAGCCAGCAAGAATTTCCATTTCCATTCTGAAAGATATGATTTTTCCGAATCAATTTTCCAAATTGCCGTCCATTTTCCTGAGCGCGCGAAACCTCTCCTTTGGTCCTCATTCACAAACTCATTTGTGTGCAAAGCCATTTAAAGTAGATAGAAGTTTTGTGTCTAGCCAATGTGGGACTAGAGAAAAACACATTGTTTTACAAATACACACTAAGTTCCAACAGTTGTGAAATTTGATGGTCAATATGCAGAGTCCGCCTTGAGCTAGGCCATTGCAGTTTATGAATTTTAATTAAGGGCCACTTTTATTTTGATACCCACAATAACCACTCAAGGAATGAATAATACATAATGAGATCCCAGGCCCAGAAAATTAATATTTAAGTGATGCTTTTGAAATTTTGAAATACTCACGGAATTTTTTTTTTTTTTTTTGTTAGATCAGTGAGATTTAAGTGCTACTTTTGAATCTTGTAATATAATTTGTTGTCGTGAATGAATGCTATTCGTTATAAGGGTAATTTCTAGGTATAGTCCATCCGTAAAATATCACAAAGGATCACATCCTTGATTTTCACTTAGGCCTCCCAAAAGTTGGGCTGGCTCTATCAACAGTGGCGAAGATATATGGAGGGGGAGTGGCACATCCCAAACCCGATTTTTGGGAAAAATTTTATTTTTATATTAAGAGTGATCGATTAACTACTTATAGTATCTAGGTAACATAATATTTTATACAACTAATAACGAAATAGCAGTTTAAAAGATAAACGGACCAGATCATTATTATCATATTCCAACAACTTTCATTTAAAAATCACTAGATAGTTGAATCAAGTCTCTATTCTTGTTTAACGGGAAAACAAAGAAGAAGCTCAAAGACAGTATTTTTTTACATTCAACATTTCTCTTCTTATTTTAACAAACATGTAACAAATTGTCATGGACTCCCATCGTACAACGTCACCCCCGCTACCTGCCATTGACTAAGCATGCAACAATACTAATGGACTTCCATCCAAGGATGGAGACAGAGGGGGGCTAGTAGGGGCGCCAACCCCCACCCCCCACCCCCCCCCCCCCCCCCCCCCCCCCCCCCCCCCCCCCCCCCCCCCCGCACGATTCTAAAAAAATACTACTATTACATTATAATTATCATCAAAATGTATATTTATTATTAGAAATATAGCTCGCCTCCCTTGCGAGCCATATCAATAGTAGTGAATAAATACTCATTGCAAGATTTTTTAATGAGCCAAGTTCCACATTATACACTAAAATCGATGGAGACGGATACGAAATCACCATTAAATATCCACTACAAAGAGACGTTACCAAGTCTGGGCTGTTTTATGCGAGAAACTTTTTCGTACACCCGGTGTACAGCAAACTTGGTATCCCCCCTTCACAACAAATTTGACACGTGGAAAACTGTAATTTACCAGGATTTCAACTGTAATTATCCCTCCTCTCCCAATTCATATTGGCGCTAAACATTTGCTTTTGGGGCCGATTATTCGCAACCCCTTATTTTCTCCATTAGCCCATTAAAAATTTTCAAATAATTACAACATAAACCCCTAATGCAAAATGTCCTATTTGCCCTTCTAACTTTTTAAACATCATCATCTTCTTTCTGTCTTCCCTCACTCAATCAAGAACATGTGGTCCGCCATAGCCACCACCACTTGATCAAGAAAACCGCCGCACCACCGCCCCTCTCTCTCTCTCTCTCTCTCTCTCTCTCTCTCTCTCTCTCTCTCTCTCTCTCTCTCTCTCTCTCAGTACAGTCGCCTTTGAACCACCACACCGCGACCATTTTGAAAACAATTTCGGTAACTAACTATCGAAAACATATATATATTTCAGTAACTAACTGTTGAAAAAAAAATATATATATATATATATATATATATATATATTTTGGTAACTAATTGCCGAATTTTGGCATATACTTCGGTATTAGGTTACCGAAAATTTATTTGACAATATTATATTACTGAAGATTAGAAAAGTCCTGTATATATGTACATTTCGGTAATTGACTATTGAAAATATATAAACATTTTAGTAACTAACTGTCGAAATTATTTAAATATTACGGTATTCAAATGTCAAAAATATTACATTTTTTCAAACCTGAAACGTCGAAAATCTGGTTCAAAAAATTAACAATTCTGCGTCAAAAATCTGGCGCCGGACTCGCCGACCAGCACAAAGTTCGACTTGGCCGAGGCTGAATCAAGAAATGCGTGCCGTGGCTGTTGTTGATTTGGCGGTGGTTGCTGTTGACACACATTGGAGTAATTGGGTAGGTAATAATCATAATACTGATTTTGCTACTGCGGTTGATCCTGTTGCTGTTGCTGCTGCTGCTGTTGTTGTTGTTGGTGGTGGTGTTCTTAGAAGAGTTGTTGGATTTTTTGGAGCTGTTGGCGCTGGCCTTATGGGAGAGAGGAGAGATCCATTCTTCTTCTTCTTCCTTCTGCTGCGGTTTGCTTCTCCTTGCAAGAGTGAATGATGGTCTGAGAGGAGGGGTATAATAGGAAGATTTGGAAAAATTAATGGGTTCATGGAGTAAATAAAGGGAAATTAATGGGTTATACGGAGTAAATGAAGGAAGTGGGCTAATGAAGAAAATGAAGGGTTGCGAATAGTCGCCCTCGCTTGCTTTTTTCCCTGCACAAATGCTAAAAGCTAAAGCCTCCTCCCCCAAATTACTCCTCTGTCATCCCACTGCAGTTTCACCTTTTCTTTTTTCTCATCCAATTGTTTTATATTTCAAGATTCACTTCAAAAGGGTTCCTTATTTTACTCACAGGTAACAACACATTTCAACTTCTTCTTTTTTTTTTTTTTCCTCGATACAATACTCACTTATTTATTTAATTATTTTGTAAAGTGTGCAATAAGTACTTAAAATATAAGAGGTCAGAAAATACAAATAACTCAGTGTTTTACTGTTGAATGTTTTAGCAAAAACATGTTTTAATAATTTGGAAAACTCTGTTCCAAAAAAACTTATTCTTTTTTCAAAGTTAAGCAAAAGAAATGAGCGTTTTTTTTTTCAAAACAATGTCTTAAAATCAATTTGGCAATCCGTCTATTTCGAACGAGTTTTGTGTGAAATATTCTGATGAAAAAAAAACTCATTATAAAACAGCAACCAAGGGCCTATTTTTCCAATGGGACAACAGTGATTTTTGACCAAAAGAAATGTCCCAGTCCCAAAAAAAGAAAAAAAGAAAAACAAATCCCTGCTAACCTCTTTGCTTTCTTCTCATCCAATTTTTACATTTCCAGATCCACAACAAAAAAGGATCCATATTTCATCAACAGGTAACAACACGTTTCGAGGGTTTTTTTAAAATTGTAATTTAAAGGTAAAATATAAATTATGAGGATTTAAACCATTTCAAAAATAAAAGGTCCGTAGTAAAATTTAACAATTGTAAATTTCCATTGAAAGCACAAAAATTAAACAAAAACTACAATAGCCAAAGATTAAACAAAAACTACAACCACTATATCACTTCTTGCAAAAAAAAAAAAAAATCCCTAGATATCTTGCTTGTTTCATTTATGTGGTGGTAGCCTTTCCATTCTTGACTCAACTACGGTATTACATCTTCCTCAACTAGCAATCTCATATAGCTGAAACGGGGAGAATTAAACTCCGGATTTAAAGAAGAAACCTACATAGCATCAATAAACTCCTATTAAAATTTTGAGATTTTGAAACCCTGTGTGCCAAGGATAACCCTTTTGAAATGTATTGTTACCCGTGAGTAAAATAAGAAACCCTTTAGAAGTGAATCTGGAAATATAAAACAATTGGATGAAAAGAGAGAAAAGGAGAAACTGCAGTGGGATGGCAAATGAGTAATTTGGGGAGGGGGTTTTAGCTTTTAGAATTTGTGCGGAAAAAGGCAAATGTTTAGTGCCAATATGAATAGGGAGAGGAGGATAATTACAGTTGGAATCCTTGTAAATTACAGTTTTCCACGCGTCAAATTTGTTGTGAAGGGGGGATACCAAATTTGTTGTACACCGGGTGTACAAAAAAGTTTCTCGTTTTATGCATGGAGTCTGATTGCAAGATTTTTCCATGTGTTCTATTATATGATAATGACATTGAATTGACTTTGACAAGTCTTTGCATGCTAGCTCTATCGTACATAGTGGTAAGGACATGGCCATCAGTCTCTAATGATAAAGCATGAGGTTCTCAATCAATGGTTGCAAGATTATTCTAAAACAAAACAGAGATGGAAAGATGAGGAGATGCTATTCTTGTCTATTCTCTGATAATTACATATGTATTTTCCAAGTCTTTGTGGTTCTATAGAATCCAAAGAAATATGCCATGAGTAATCGTAAAATTTTTTGAACGAGTCAAGCTCACATTGTTATACAAACGGAACCAACACGAAAAGATGAGGAAAGACTCTTCTCATCAGTTCTATGATATAATGACATGCGACTTTGCCAAGTTTTTGTTGCTTTATGGAGTTCTAGTAACATGGCCGTTAGTGATTGAAAGATTTTTATAGCGGAGTTAAGATTCAAGACCCATCTAACAAACATGGACAGAGAAATTAAGATTTCTATCGAAATTGATAACTTTGATGTGCTACCTTGCTAAGTTATTGTCACGTCGTATTTGGTCCCCCAAAGATATATTATTAGTCAAGGTGCATACACAAGGATAGAGTTAGGGGGTCTAGTAGGGGCAGCTACCACGACAAGAATTTTAGAAAAAATAATTATTATATGTAAAAAAAAGCTATCCCCAACTTATATAGACTCGTAACCGCTAGATTTTTTGAAGAAAGGAGATCCAAAATAGTATTCCAAAACTATATTTTAGTCTTTTCCGTACTCCATGTGCAAACGACAAACATCATTTATTATAGTTTTATTATGTTGTTTTAATTTTTCCTAGAGTCGATGACTATTTACATTGCAATGCATGTTTTTTTTAGTATACATTTAATTTGCAAACTTGGGGATACTGCCAACCGGGGGTGCTTGGCAACGGTGTCGAACGGTCACTCTGGCGTAAATTTTGAAGTGATTTTGGGTGTTTTGTTGACACCTCTAACGATATCGAACGAAGCTCATTTTTTATAGAGACCTTAAACGACATATTTTGAACAAAATGAGCGACTCCGATCATCTTTGTGCGACCCAAGGCGGAAGAAAATGGGATCTGTGCACAGCTTGTTGTGCACGTAGCACAGCTCATGCCCAAAATTATATTCATTGGATATAACTAATAGCATATCAGACCACATTTAATGAACAAATAGTAAATTTTGAAAACCGTTTATACCATCCAGGCATCCAGACAGATGTAACAAGGCTGTGCCAACAACATCATAATTATTATTATTATTATTATTAGTATTATTATTATTTAAAGAAAATTTCATCAATAAGCTCTATAAGATGAACGTTTAGCCATAAGAATGGGTTTTTTTAACGGAAATGAAATGACTTGTAATTATCTCTCTTTTTATCCGCAAAAATAATTGCATTCATCCTAAGAATATAACTTGTATCTATCCTTTTCAAAATTAAATAAATACTAAAGCCAAACTTATCATGCGTTTTGTGTTGTCGGTCCAACAACCTCGATTAATTAAGAGGATTTTCCTCAAGTGTTAGAGAATGTGAAAGACAACTTCGAACTTGCAATTGTGGTTGGCCTAGGTGTCTTTAAGACCTAGGATTTTCCTCATGGTCCATGAAGCGTCGCAAGGAACCTCCTTAGACCATTTACACTGCTCCTTAATGATATACTCCCTCCGTTCCATAAAAGTTGACATTTTCAAGAATACGTGTCATTTTTAAATTGCAGGTATCTTTCAATCCATAATGTTTTAGACGATTTTTTGAACTTTGTTTAATAAAACAAATTAAAATCTATCAAATAAGATCCATATTCCTTATAAAAAAATATTACGGATTAAAAGATATAATTAATTTTTTCATAGGACTGGAATAATAAAAGTGCCAAATTTTATGGGACGGAGAGAGTACTACTTGTGTGAACATTCAGCGACTTGTCCAGGAAATGGAAGACTAACGACGTCTCCGTTCTCAGAGAACTAGGCCTTAAAGGATCTAGTCAAGTCAATATAAAACAGGGAACCGGACCACTGCCAAGCGGGTGCAATGCGTATAAAACAGTGGCGAGGAAAAAGTTAAGATACGTGCACTACATGGGTTAAAAGCAAAGATTACCATAGATAAAATGGACCCTTAAAAGTCTAGACAATATAAAACCAACGTAAATTGCAAGGAAGGAAAGGATCGATTCCATTTGCCATAGACAGACATTTCCTACTTCTTCTAATTGGTACTTTAGAGTACCACTGCTGAAATCTGCTACTGAGTAATTAACAGCGTTAAGTAAACGAAGTAAGCCTTCACTACAGATTGAACTAGTCTTCTCCAGTTTTTCCATATGTCGATCCTCTCCTCTTTTTTTTCAAAGTCTGCAGTATCTGGTTGATTTCTGGACAGATAACTTGGTGTTTTTTTTCAAAGTCTGCAGTATCTGGTTGATTTCTGGACCGATAACTTGGTGCCATCCGCCGGGCAACCATAACGCGACACCAAGTTTAGCCTGCAAAGAAACGCAAAACCGTCTGCTGCTAGTACAAAATTCGTTACAAGAATATCGCTGCACATGAATTCAAACTGCGTTTGGAAGAGAAAACTTATGACCATGCATAAATGACCGCACATGAAGTCAGGCCGCGGCTGGAAAATTGAACTTATGGATATACATAAATGACGCTTCTACAGGTGAAAGACGCGACAATTAAATTATGATTATGCTTAAATCACCCTGTAGTTGGGCTAAGATTATTTTGTTCTCAATGATATATTCCCGTGACAACTGAAATTTTGAGAGTTCTTTTTCAACTTTCAAATGGAAAAATCCTATTGAAAGAATGGAACTTCCCAGCCAAACTAGCCAAGGCAGGACCACCACTTATGAGTTATGTGACTTATGTCTACCAATCCCTTTCAGCGTGATGCAATACATGGTTAGGTTTCAAATAGATAAGAGGATATATATAATTTGCAAAATATTGCAAAGAAATCTATTGCATGTTCCATGTTGGAAATTATCGGTGACTATTTTAGCTCTGAGCAAGTCAAGTAGCGCAACATGTTTAACACATGTATCCGAGCAAAAAAAACATGTTTAACATGTATATGTGGGCATTGTTTCAGCCGTTAATGGGCAGGTTTGTACTTCTAGTTCCTGGAACTCCATTGCGGATGAGAGAGTGTCACACAGACATGTTGTGTAAATTGTTGACGTTAATGTTATAGGACTTACTCAATGGGTCAAATCAACTATTCGGTTTATTTCCAAATCCTGCATCTGATGGTGAATCTTTCTTCCAAGCTGTACGTCTTAACCTATAAGTTCTTGTCCTAAAATCTTGTCACTACCCTTATGAGGACTATTTGTCAATTACATTATGGGGACTTCTACATCCAAAGATGTTAACAAAGGTGCAATAAACCAAACCAAACCGAGCCTTGCGTCCCAATCAATTGGGGATGGCATTAACAAAGGTGCAATATATCACATGAAATTTTTCTTTGATTCTTCAGTTCCAGTTTCAGTAATTTTACCTTCACTTTTCCGAACCACATGATTTTTTTTCGAAGATGTAACCTATGGCGACTGCCCATCATCACCAAGGGGGAGGTTTGGGTTCGAGTCAATGGGGAGACTTCAAACTGTTTTTGGTTGTAACCCATTAACTTTTCCCCTAATCCCGTGATGCATACAGTATGGCAAAAAAAAACCCTATATCAACTGCCCATCATCACCACCACTTATTTTTTTTCCAAGGAATCTCTATCACACATTATGCTATCACCATATGCTTAGTGTACAGATTACCCATTTGCATTTGTGTAATTAGTTGTATTGGTTGGGCAAAATGTTGAAGTATTCAATCTGCTATTCTATGAGTAACAAGTCGTTTTAAAGTAAGGTTTCAATGATCCTAACTGAAACCAGAGGAATTAAAGTAAATGGGCTCCACACAAACTACATTAATGTGTACTTTTGCTGGCATTTTTACGGGCAATATTCGTGCAACACAGATATTCAGATTTCATGTCTACACAGATGAATATTCGGGTCTCATACACGTACACAAGATCGCGTGCATCCACAACTCCAAACACAAATTGTACTATCTAGATATCAGTCTCCCTACACTAGGGGTAAAGATGTTTGCAAAATTACCTCTCTTTGCGCTTCTCCAGAAACCTCTGCAGCGACTTTCTACGAGCGATTGGTAGATCTGCACCCAAATTTCCATTTCTCCATAAACTTCAAGCTAAAAAATTTCCACTTTATGACTTGCTAATCCACGAAAACACATTGATAGAAAATCGACTAAAAGAATTAATCTTTTTACAAATAAAAGCTCAAAATCCATCGAGAGAGGGCGAGAGACTGACTACCATTACGGGAAGACACTGCAAGTTTCAAAATATTCTCCGCCTGCAGCATTATTATGGCTTCGATTAGTCAATTACCAGGATTATAGATTGGCAAGAAATCGAAAGGGAAAGAATGTTGGATTATCTACGAACCCTGGGCCGAGGACCATCGAAAACGGCGACTGTTCCGTTATAGAAAATCGTCAAAGGAGTGGTTTCAGTGGTCAAGCTTCCCAAACCACAAGTATTTCCCCTGTAAAATCAGAGCACGTTTAATAACATCATATGCATATGAATTTAGAAAGGAATAAATGGACAGAGGTAGTAAATAACAACATTAGCGGAGCGGGCTTAAATTTGGAAACTTTTCAAGGGTAGTGTTACGGATTCGACACATATCGAGACGTAGATTCGTCGAAAAAAGTTTGATGCACGGGATTTACACGATGTATGTGAAACCACGTGCATCAAACACACGTTTAGTATTTAAATCTGTATCCGAACATCTATGTCTAAAGTTCCGATTTTTTTCATACCCAAAGGCAGGCGGAAAGACACTCTCATGATGTTTCAGAGTCGACGGATTCAAGGCCATTGCGTCGCCATTTTCGGAAAATTTTCCGGCATTTGACTTGAGTTCAACAGAACCTATCACGGATTTCAGGAGCTCGGGGTTCATCTTCGAAATGACGCCCTGAATATCTGCAGGAAAAAACAATTTAACATGAGATCTAAATACGAATGTATTACAAAGTGCCCAAAAAAAATTTTTTTTTTGACAAAACCCCTCTGATTTGGCCAAGTGAGCACAAGAACGTAAGGAACTGTTTCTACCCCTTTATTTTGCATGTTCTAATCCACAGGACCAAACATTCCAAACCTTAATGACCACTAAAGGATTTGCCTTATCTTTAACTCAAAGATTCCGGAATTAGTCTAGATGCAATCAAACTGATCCGGACATTTTAGTCATGAAAAAACATTAAAAAAATGCCAGAGGGTACGGAAGTGCACCGATTCGGCCGCAAATGCGTCTGCAATCGTCCGACGACGATGTGTTTGAGTCCCACTTTTATCTTGTCGGACTCATATGCATCGGACTATTCCAAATACATTTTCTGTTTTGCCTGAGAAAATTAAAATGTGAAAATGTATTCGTGTAAATACATGCGAGCTAGTACTAGTAGCGGCCATTACCTCGAAAGCTTCTTCTGCGATCAAAGAGCTTGCTGGGTTGAGGTGCAACGGAGGTGTTCCTCTCCATTTGGAAGAAATGGATCGAGCTCTGGCTTTGGGGGTTTTTTTTTTTTTTTTTTTGTTAGGAGGAGAGATGAAGTGTGAAAGGGAGGGAAATGAGAATATTATAAATGGGAGAGGCCCAAAGGAGGGGAGGTGAATGAGAGCACGTGATAAATGAGAAATATACTTCTTAAATACTAAAAGTCTAAAAGCACGTGAGGGAAATAGAACTAGTAAAAGGTAGGAGGTGGGTGGGGGTTCTAGATGCTATAATTCAATGGCTGGCACGCATTCAACGTGTGGAAAAACTCTAACAATACGACAAGTGCTACTGCTAACAACGTTGAATAAAACAAAACAGAAAAAGGAAAAGCAAGTTGGAGGGGAGTCAGATCCTGTCCAGTATGAAGTTACCCTCCAGTTCTGTTTAGTTTGGCCTTTTGTGGGCCCTTTTCGGGCTCACAATAATGATCGGTACCATTCACATTTTAGAGCTCGTCAAGACCAATGACCTTACCAAAAATAACGTTGATCGGATACCGTTTGGTATCATTTCAAAATGTATTAAGTTTCCAAAAAATTTGTTGAAGGGTTGTAATCCTGTGTTTCACATCTTTTTTTAGGCAATATTAATGTATTTTGAAATGATATCAAACAGTATCCGATCAATATGATTTTTTACATGGTCGTTGATCTCGACGAACTATAAAATGTGAACGGTTCTGATCAATATTGTGGGCCCATAAAGGGGCCACAAAAGGCCAAACTGATGGGACTGGAGGGTAACTATACTGGACGGGATCTGAACCCAGTTGGAGGAGGGAGTGGTGAAGAGTTCCTGAGGAGGGTAGGCAGTAGACTAGACTAGAGAGTCTACGCTTGTGTGGGGATGTGGACTGCTGCTCAAGATTTAAAACTAGACTCGTGGCATGTCACGATAAGACCGTAAAAGAACTGAGTAGCCCGCGAGCTCGACTCGTTAAAGTTCGGTTCGGCTTATTTATTAAGCAAGCTAAGTTTGAGATCAAGTTTTCGGCTCGTTTGATAAAAGCTCGGTTCGTTAGGGGTGACTCGGCTCAATTAAAGAGGCTCATTTAGTAAATGGCTCAGCTCGGCTCATTAAGGCTTGAGCCGAGCTCGACCTCGAGCTCAAAATTTGGGCTTGTTTAGTAAACGAGCCGAGCTCGAGTTCGACAAAAACTCGGCTCAGCTTGTTTATAGCCCTACCCATTGGATACTATTAGTATCCAATGGGCAATGCCCAATCTTATGGAACATAGAAAATCTTTTTAATGGCATAGCTAGGGGTGTGCAAAAAACCCGTGGCCTGACGGACCCGACCCAACCCGAAGGGTTTTGGGCGGGGGCCGAATATGTGGTTCGGTCGGGTATCAATTTTCGGTTCAGGACTCGGTGTGCTGTTTTTCTTACCCGATCCAATCAAAGTAGAACAATTCATATAGATTACTTCGATTTTGATCGGACCCGACCCGACCAAAAAAAAAAAAAAAAACGGTTACGCGGACGGTTATTCCCACTCATTCAGTTCGGGTTCGGGGCCGAACCCGACCCGTGCACACCCCTAGGCGTAGCCGTGAGTAGTCGTATATGTGTTTTGGACGGTCCGGATGATAATGAAACTTTTTCGGGAAATAGTTTAGTCCGAATGTTAATGAAACTTTTTTCGGGATGTTATGTATTTTGAATGGTCCATTATTGAAATGCACAGGAAAATGAATAATTTAAAATTATCTTCAAATGAGCTATTTGGATTATCATCATATTTGCAACACTATTTTGTCCCGACTTTAATTGAATTTTCTGCTAAAAAATGTTGTTATACAATTGGTCACTCAAAACATAATCAAGATTTAAATAAACTAGTTCGAGCATCCTTACTAATACAAAAAATAATGAGAAGTGTCATATGCACACCCACCAAGGCACCAACTATACCTCCAATCACATTTCTCCCAAATTTGTGTAGACCTCAAAATATATAATTGTGAAACTCACACACACATATGCGAAAGGAGTGTTGTTGGTGGGTCTCTACCTATCATTTGTGGAAAACAATCGTCACTGGAGTATTATTCTTTCCTTTGCCGTTTTAAAGGGCACCTTTATTTATTTATTTACTCAATTTTTTTTTATCCCAAGGACACCTTTATTTGTTATTTTTTTGACAAGACACCTTTATTTGTTTAATGGAGAAATATTAACGAAAATCTTATGACACCCAAACAGACCCTTAAATTCCATCCACACAAAAATAGGTCATGTAAATCAGAATTCAGAATTACAATTAAATTATCATCTTATCTCCTCCTCCAACTCTTTTTGATCTTCTCTGATAGTTAGACGATGATAATCTCTACCCAATAATCCCAACAAATCCTCCTTCCAATTCACCCCCTCTCACTTCCCCCAAATTCCAAAATCCTTTGTTCAACAATTGAACAAAACCCACATGGAGTAATCTCAAAAACCAAGCCGATCCAAGATGTCTCACATCCCCGAAGAAATCTTGGACCACATATTCAGCTACATCACCAAAAACCCAGATCGAAATTCGGCCTCGTTAGTCTGCAAGACATGGTACAAGGCCGACAGACACAGCAGGCACAGCGTGTTCGTCGGAAACTGCTACGCCGTGAGTCCCGACAGAGTGATCGCGAGGTTTCCTGATGTTAGGTCACTGACCGTCAAGGGGATGCCGCGTGTGGGTGATGACAGCTGGGTCCCGCGCAACTGGGGCGGGTCGGTTCACAATTGGGTTGTGGATTTGGCTGAGAAGTGTCCGGGTTTGGAGGAGCTGAGGCTGAAGAGGATGGTTGTGTTGGACGAAACTCTGGTGTTGATTTCGACTAAGTTTCCCAATTTCAAGTCTTTGGTTTTGATTAGTTGTGTGGGTTTCACTGGGAACGGTCTTGATGCCATTGCTACCAATTGCAGGTAAAAGAAAAGTCACTTTTTTTTGTACTGTAGAAGTTTTTTGGTCCTTTCCGATTTTGTTCAGTTGTGCTGATTTGCCATCAAATCCTACTACTACTGTGTTAGAGTGCTGCAAAAGAGCCGAGCCGTGTTGAGTTTTAGGATGTTGAGGAAGGATTGTTATTTTTTTGGCGAATTCGAGCTCGAGCTCAAATGAAATTTGACGAGCCTTGAGTCGAGTTTGAACTTGTTTATGAGCCTTAACGGGCAAAAAATCAAGATTTATGCTCGCATGCAGGTCCAGAGTTGCAGATGAAGTTTTTGTTTTGTACATAAATTAGTTAATACATACGCAAAATTAAAGAAGCATACATTTTCATAAGTTTATAAAACAAGTAAAAGTCTTTACATATACATATTGAAAGTTTTTTATTATGTACATATATAAGTTGCATATACATGTTGTAGAAGTTTATTCATGTTCAAGTTTATAGGTAAAATGTTCATTATCTACATATACTCTAGGCTCGTGAGCCTAATCGAGCTGAATGTTGTTAGTCTAAGGTTCAGGTCATTGTTGAACAAGCCTGAAATTGAGTCCCAGGTTTGGTTCGTTTAACGAAAGAATTGCATTTGAACGAGCCTTTACCAAGTCGATCTTCAAACAATTTGTGAGTGGCTTAGTACATTTGCAGCCCTGTGTGTGAACTGTGATCTACTCTTTTAATATTACATAAAGTGTTATGGGTTCGTGGCTCAGTTAAATTTAATGGATTACTCCTTGGGAGCAATCCAAGTTGGTGGAGGATATGCTCCTCAGATTACTAACATGGGTTTGAATTCCCTCCTGTTCAAGAAATTAGAATGTTTCTTGAACTTGAGTTTCCGGTATAGGATTTGCTAGTGATTGTGAAGCCTGAATTCTCGATCAGAGTCCAAGGCTAAGTCCACTGTTTACAGGTCGGTGGAGGTAAATGCTGTCTACGATTTGTTTTCGGTGACAGCCCCCTTGGATTGCAAGAAAGGGAGAGAAAAGAAATGGTTGTGGTGTGGGATGTCGTGAGAAGTGATTTGGACCAATAGAGATTCCTTTTTTCTACTTTAGTTTGGTTCCTTTATCTGCATTTCTCATAACCTTTTAGTTATAGGATAAGTAAATTGTTTCTCCTTTCTTTTTCTTTTCTCACCCTTTCTCACCATCCGAAAGGGCCGTTAATAGGAAATGATAAGCAGAAGAAGATTAGAATCGTTTGTACTACTAGTCTACAACATTCCATTGCATGTGTTTCCCTTGCTTCTAATGTCCATTGGAAGTGACAGAGTAACCTTATACCTTTTCATCTGTTTCCGGTGACCAAACCACATAAAAACATATTTTAGTTTTTTGAGCTTGTTTGCTCATTTGATATATTGGTCATTTTTGTTTTGCAGTTTGGGTTTGGGGTCATATATATGTGAGTTCAATGCATACCTGGTTTTACATATATATTTTGCATAGGTGTAAATGTGATTGGGCCCATTCCTAAAATCACTAATATCGTCTGGTGTTGATATTGCTTAGTTGTTTATCTTGTCTAACTAGGAAATTTTCCTTTTTGATGTTGTGTGATACCAAATGGAGTTGTGCAAATATGAAGCTTAGATGCATTTTTATCCTGCTATAGTTTGCCTGTGTAAAGTTGTTTGGTACATTAACTTGATAGAACCTTATCTAATGCTCCTTCCTAGCTAATCAGTGGATTTTGTTTTGTCTCCAAGATTAGCAATTTAGTGTCATCCCGAATAGAGAGATCATTGCTGGCAATGCTGGGACAAACACCTTGATCGGTTGTTTCCATGTTGAATAGTTTTGGGATAATTTAACTATGGAGTACTTCAAATTTCCGGTGACATGCGTGTATTAATTTGGATGTCATTTGAAGCTTCTATGAGGACTGGAGGAATATATTTTTCACTTTTTTCTCAAATTGGATTATGTGCAAGAAAGAGGCAATGTCGCAGAACTAGCGTGCTAATTTTGTTCATTTCCTCTAAAATGTAGGTTTCTTGAGCACTTAGATTTGCCGAAATGTAAGGTTGGAAACGACAATGGGCATTGGCTTAGTTGCTTTCCCGAAAGCTTCACTTCACTCATCTCCCTGAATTTTTCATGTCTAAGAGGAGCAGTAAACTTGCTGGATCTCGAGAAGCTGGTGGCTAGATGTCCAAACCTCAGGAGTCTAAGGTTAAGCAAAAGAGTGCCTCTCACTACTCTTTCCAAAATCGCGATGCTAGCTCCTCAGCTTGTCGAACTGGGAATTGGACCCCCAGGGTTTGGACCTCATGGAGACCATGGGCACGTGGTGTTTGGGATTGGACCTCATGTAGCTCCTCAACCGGTGCAGTTAGGGGTTGGACCTCATGTAGCTCCTCACGGCTTTGTACCAAATGTAGCCCCTCAACCGTTGCAGTTGGGGCTTGCACCTCATGTAGCTCCTCACGACTTTGTAGCTGCTCAACTTGCAGCATTAGGGGCTGGAATAGCTCCTCAACTTGTGGAGTTAGGGATCCAACACAGACAGGCCTATGCCACACTATTTGAAGCTGTCCGTAACTGGAAATCGATTCGCAGTCTGAGTCTATCTGGTTCGCAGGTTACCTTTCTCCGTCTGCTCCCTATATCATCAATCTGCTCGAAGTTGATTTCCTTGGATCTGAGCGCCTTAGCTCAGGGTAATTCTGGGTTTGGCAGTTTTGTTAAACACTGCCGTAAACTTCAGCGTCTATGGGTATGATACTCTAACTCTTATGGTTTCTCATAGCTCTGTTCGGCCATCATTTTTTGTCTTAAACTGATCTATAGATAATTTGTTTTCATGAATAATTCATTTTCCTACCAACCAAAAGAACTAATTAAGGTCATATGATTGCTGGAACTTTTTTGAAAATTCCTTCATCAAATTATATCGTTTGTTGGTCTGATTAATGGCACAACTAAAAATTTGGACCAGCAAATGGACAGGGTGAATTTGAACTAATAAAATGACTTGCAGATTGCGGGCTCAATTGGAGACGAGGGGCTATTAGTTGTATCTTCTACTTGTAAGGATCTGCGTGATTTGAGGCTATTTCAGTCTAATCCTGCTGTGGTGAATGGAGGTGCAACTGAAGAGGGCTTGGTTGCTATATCAAAGGGCTGCCCACTGCTTCACTCTTTGGAATTCTTCTGCCACCAGATGACAAATGCTGCCTTAATAACTCTATCTAAGAACTGCCCAAGTATCACTTCCTTCAGTTTATGTATCCGCGAATCGAAGAAACCTGATCATGTCACTTTGCAACCACTGGATGAAGGTTTTGGGGCTATTGTTCAATCGTGCACAGGGTTGAGACGACTATCGCTCTCTGGCCTTCTAACGGACCAAGTTTTTCTTTACATTGGGATGTACGGGGAGCAATTGGAGGTGCTTTCGGCCACAAATGCTGGGGATAGTGATAGGGGAATGCTCTATGTCGTGAACGGGTGTAGAAACCTTAGAAAATTGGAGGTCACCGATTGCCCCTTTGGCGATTCTGCACTCCTTGCTAATGTAGAAAGGTACGAAATGATGCGATGCCTCTATATGTCCGGGTGTGAAGTTACTTTGGGAGGTTGCAAGGTTCTTGCAAAGCGGGTGCCTTCATTGAACGTTGAGGTAATAAACGGACGGGACATAATAGAGGATTATCCTGACGATAGATTGAGGGTGAGGAAGTTGTATGTTTATCGGACCCTTGATGGACCGCGGAGTGATGCACCTGTCCACGTCTGGACTTTATAGGTGAGAGAGTTGTTTCAGGCTTTTTTGTGCTTCAAGAGAGGTATTTTGAATCATGTTTTCGCTTGGGTTTCAAATTAGTGATGAAGAAGTTGGATTGTGCATAGATCATTTTTCTTGAGCTTTTAAAAAAATAATTTGGTTTTTGATGTAAATAAAACTGGTTGAAGGGGTTCTGGTCTGAAAACTAGAATAAAAACTCGATTTTTTTCTTGGTTTTAATCTCGCTGCTTTCTGTGTGTCTGATAAGAGAATTCTTTCTAGTAATAGTACGTTTTTTCTTGTAAATCTTACTACTTATTTGTTTTTGTTTGCGATTGATTCTCTTGCTCTCTCTGTTGGTCTCTGCAACTGTTTTGATTTCGATAATTTATTTTTAACAGAACCTATGCAACTGTGCCCAGACTATCAAAGAGGAAGGAAAGAAATGAAAAACTAAACACGCAGCCATCCCTTCTTCACTGAAGGAACCAGTCCTCCAACGCCCTTTTGAGCTCGTCAGATTGAGGAAGTTTCTTCCATGAAACTAAGCAAGCTCTAATGCCCCTTTCAATATTACTGCCAGTAGCAGCAAAACTGAGCTTCAGACTGTATACTTAGCTGACCTTTGCTTACAGATCATGGCCGCCCAAGTAGTGATCCCAGTTATCTCCCTCGGACCTCCAATACAGCCACATTTCCTCATCAAACTATGCTAAATCCAAATGGAGTAACGGCATGAAAACAGGTGAGAAAGTGATTCATCAGCCTCATTGCACAGAAACACAAATTCCCCAAGAGATGACTCCCAGCTGGACCATCCATCCCTAGTGCAGAACCATAGGATCAAGACCATCTATTCATACATTGTGGGAGGGAGTACCATACTAGCCTTGATGAAAACCAAATGAAGCACACAAAAATTGAGTATTTAGTTCAAGATTTCATCAACCACCAGAAGGGATTCACTCCACGAATTAAAGCAGTTGGCACCATGCCAAAATAAGTCACTAGGAAGGAATTCCATGACCAAAAGTATCGAAATTAGTTGAGCGAACAATATTAGAACCGGAAAACCAGTAGATAATCATCATTAACTTCTTATTTAAAAACCCATATACCAGTACAACCACAGGTAAGATCAAAAGTTAAAAGGATTACCAACTTTCAACTACTGATAAGTTTTTTCCCCCCATTTTCGCCGACTGTGAGCCCAAAAGGATTTAAGCATGATCATGGAGAAGTTATCTTTACTGAAACAATTCCGTAGAGTCATGCTCATTTGTTTCATTGCTCCACTCTCATCCATTAAGAATAAGACAGTGAAAGTCAAACCATGCACACACAAAACTGAAATGGAAACAAAGCCAGAAACAATACTCAACTCAAAGATGACCGAAGAAAACTCTTTTTTTTCTCTTACTATTTCCAGATTTTCCGAGAGGACTACCATTTGAGGAAGGAAATAAACTGAACTGGTCCGATGCATTATTCAGCTGATTAGAACATGATCAATCCAGCACAACCAGTTTCTTATTCTCTTCACCAGAAGTGGCCACTTCCATGACAGCCTCAGGATTCAAAGCCCTGTTCTCCTCCAAGAACACAGTCATCAAATTCTTCGAAAATCCGCTCACCAGCGCCACTCACTTCTGGTTCCCAGGCACCGGAGTCGCCCTTGAGTCCCTCAGATTCCAAAACACAATCTCCGGCACAGACGACCCGTACCCATTCTCCCCAAACTTCCTCACAATCGCCTGGTACTCCGTCTCCCAAGGTCTCGCCGATGCCTGATCAAACTCCATGTCACTAAACACAAACACCCTCTTGATCATCTGTTCTTCGGTTAATTTCCCATTGACAGCCCCTTCCAGTCTCAAGTCAAACGCCTTCTGGAAATCAGTGTTCATCCCCCACTACATTCTCTTCACAAAATCCATCTTCGACCTCAAATCATCACCTAAAACCATCTCTTCACAAAATCCATCTTCGACCTCAAATCATCACCTAAAACCATCTGAAGCGTCGGGTTGTGACTGAATGTAATAAGCTTCCCTTTCCACGGCTCCACTCAATTCCGAAACCAAAACCCCAAGCGCCACCGAAACCTCCATTGGAACCCCACTCATACTACCCGAAACATCGCAAATCGCCAAACAATTCTTCATTTTCCCCTTCTTTGACAAATCATCCACCATCCTCTTCCACTGAACGTCGGCTACCTCTCCCCCATCCGTTTCGTTCAATGACTCTATGATCTCGTGCGGCAGCAGTGCCCCGGCCGCAATCTCGCCTTTCCTGACTTCACCTTCTCCCAATAGGCCACAGGTTGTCCCTTTGGCGATAATGCACTCCTTGCTAATAATGTAGAGAGGTACGAAATGATGCAATGCCTCTATATTTCACGGTGTGAAGTTACTTTGGGAGGTTACAAGGTTCTTGCAAGGGAGGCGTGCCTTTGCTGAATGTAGAGGTGATGAATGGATGGGACGAAGTCGAGGATTTTCCTTACGATAGATTGCGGGTGAAGAAGTTGTATGTTTATCGGACCCTTTGATGGACTGCGGAGTGATGCACCGGAGCACGCCTGGATTTTAAAGTTGTATGTTCTGTACTTTACTCTGTTGGTCTCTGCAACTCTCCATTTGGATCCTAGACTTCTGTGTGTTCAATGCCTGTTGTTCGTACAACACTTCTAACTTCTTTTTTAGCAATAATCTCCGTTTTCCAACCGTCAATAGTCTCCATGTTCTAATCAAATATATAAGTGCACCCCTTGTGCTACAGGGTTCTCAGTTTCGCAAGTGCGTCCCTTGCACTATAGGGTCCCCGGTTTCTGAAAAATTAAAAAAAGACCGAAACAATGTACAGTCGGACACCACAGTTTTGTTAGGGATTATTTACCTAACCCTGAAACTTTTTCCTTGCACGATATTTTGGTTCACTCTATTTCCTATATGTTTCCCCTGTTGTTTTCTTAGTTCCTGTCAACCTTAATCATCCATTGACAAGTACGTAGTGAAAACCAAATCAAACGCACAGAACTGAAGATTTTAGCTTGAGAGTTAAAGAACCACTAGAAGGGATTCAATTCACTCCACAAATTCATGCAGTTGAAGATACTGAAATCAGTCACTAGGAATTCCAGAACCAACTTACCGAAACCAGGTGGGTGAACAAAATTATACTTGGAAAACCAATATATCATCATCGGTAACGTACGTCTGCGCTAACAACCTATGTATCAGACTCTCAGTGTAACTACAGGTTAAGATCACAAGTTCAAAGGATTACGAACTATCAACCACTGACGAGTTTCCCAACTATTCTAGCCCATCTATAATGCAAATCGCGACGGTGTAGTGGCCCACACATTTTTCCTACGTAAATCTTCACCGTTGGCTTAACACACATTTTCCTGCACAAATCTTTACCCTTCATTCAACCCTTGGCATTGAATGACTCAGATTGATTTCATCCGATGGTTGAGAGTGATTTTTTCAGTTTTTGGAAATGATTTTTTTAGTTTGAATGTTCAAGTTTTCGAAATGTTCAGTCAATATTCAGTCACCTACTTTACAGAAATCTTAATTATTGGCATGGCAAATTTTTGGAAAGATTTGATTGGGAGAAATAATACAATGGCAGATTTTTGGGTAACAGATTCTTATGGGCAGCTTGATTTTTGGTAATGAAAGCTTGATTGAGCAATTTAGTCTTTGGTGATTATTCTCATAATTTTTTATTTTCTCTCTCTCCCCCTAAATGTTTTCCTTCAATTCTCTTTCTCGTCTCCCTAACCCTTGCCTTCTCTCCGGTTCTCTCTCCACAAGTATGACTCTTAGTTGTTTAGAATATTAGTTCTTTGTCCTCTATACACGGTGAATTCTCTTCTTTTTTATCGGTCAGCTCTTTGTTTTCTCTTCACGTTGTTTAGAAAAATTGGGAGTTGGAGTTAATTGAAAAATTCTTCCAACAACCATATTGCACGGGCCTCATCTCATATTTGAAATTGTCAATTTTATATTATTTGAACGCCAATTTTAGAGCTTTTAGCGATTAGTTTTAATTCCATTGTTATATCCATCACAAAAAAAGTACTTGCAATTTCAAAATTCAAATTCCTTTTGCTATCATAACCACCTCCCCCTTCTCTCTCTGTGTGTGTGCGTGCACGTGTACTGGGTTTCTATGAGTCTCATTTTTTTTTTTTTTTTTGTGTCAGGGAATCCTTTTTTGTTTTATTAAAATTTTCGTCCAAGTTTCTATCGTCGCTCACAGTTCAGTGGTGACCTCTTAATTTTTCTTTCTCTCTCCAATTTTATATTTGAATGCCAATTTTATAGCTTTTAGCGATTAGTTTTAATTCCATTGTTATATCCATCACAAGAATTTTAAATAATGTATTCAGATTGGCCAATAGGTTTTTTTTTTTTTGCAGGGCCAGCATACTCGACTAATTTCCAAGAGACTAATCTAATTCTAGCCTAGCGGGGGACCAAGAAAAAGGAGTCTATGTTTCAAATTGAGGAACTATACTCTAATCATTGTATGGCTTGGCATCTTGCTTAAAACCCTATTTTTATAGGTTTTTTGTGGGTCAAATAAAGAGGTTTGCGAATTGAAGGATCTCTAATTTTTAAGTTTACCCAAATTTTTTTTAGTTGGCTATGAAGTAACCAAGAAATGTTGGCAGAAAGGGACATTAGTTGGACAGATCAGGAAAAAAAGAAAGGAAATTTAAGGAAAAAAAATTTTCATGATCAATTTAATTACACACACTTACTAACACATGTTTGGTTTACTTTTTTTGGAAATTTTGTCAAACGGATATTGAAAAAAGTATGGTCATGGTTAATAGTAACAGCGGTAATTGATTTTAGATTCGTTGAGATTACATTTCGTCGTGCCTTTAGAAAAGACTATTAGTTGATGAAGATTGCTTTAAAATGTGAATTTTGAGATCAGAGGATTTGGATTAAAGCAGTTTGTTGTTCGAACTTTGAAGGCACGGACATGCACTTTTATTTTTTGCACAGTTGGAATTGTTTGGCAAGGGTTGAAATATTGCACGTGAACTCAGTATTAATTTATGTGTGCCGATTGTTTAAGCGTGTACTAATTGTTCGAGACGTGCGTTAATTCTCTACCTTTACTACCTGTAAAGCAAGGTTTTAAGGCCCCTTTCCCGCTTAAAGATTTGACCTTTTCTTTAACCTTTTGATTCGGTTTCCCCGTTCAAAATTTGCCCAGACCACCACCAAATCAGAAGAGAGACCGGTCTCATTGTAAGTTATTTTCCTTCTTTTTTATTAGCAGAATTTAGGTGTTTGCATGAATGCCTCAATGGAATAAAGAACTCTGTTTGCAAGAATTTAGGTGGTTGTTCGAGCCGTGTCTTCGGGTATGGGTATGCACTACAAAAACTTTGTTTGAACCTAGTTTAAAAAAAAATCTTTCTGTATAAATTAGCTTCATGCATTGGCAGGGTGGCCAATAATTTCATAATTCATTTTAGTTGTATTTAAAATGCTTTGCACCTTGCCAAACCCTAGTATGCTACATTGCTTAGTGAACTTGAAATCATGCACACATAAAAACTGAAATGGAAACAA
This sequence comes from Rhododendron mucronatum var. ripense, assembly GCA_019656295.1. NCBI lineage: Eukaryota > Viridiplantae > Streptophyta > Magnoliopsida > Ericales > Ericaceae > Rhododendron > Rhododendron mucronatum. The sequence continues at coordinate 820,279 of BPLT01000039.1, read as the reverse complement.
AAGCAGCATCCTAATCAACTCAAAAATCATTGAAAACAAGTGTTCCTTTTTTCACTTCTATTTCTCAAATTTTCCAAGAGAAGTACCAACTAAAGAAGGAAATAAACTGAACTGGTCCTACACATTTATTAGCTGATTAGAACAAGATCAATCAAGCACAATCAGTTTCTTATACTTCTCACCAGAAATGGCCACTTCCATGACAGCCTCAGGATTCAAAGCCCCACTCTCCTCCAAGAACACAGACATCAAATTCTTGGAAAACCCGCTCACAAGGGCCACCCCTTTCTGGTTCCCAGCCACAGGAGTCGCCCTTGAGTCCCTCAGATTCCAAAAAACAATCTCCGGCACAGACGACCCATACCCCTTCTCCCCAAATTTCCTCACAATCGCCTGGTAATCCGTCTCCCAAGGTCTCGCCGACGCCTGACCAAACTCCATGTCACTAAACACAAACACCCTCTTGATCATATGTTCTTCGGCTAATTTCCCATTCACAGCCACTTCCAGCATCAAGTCAAACACCTTCTGGAAATCAACGTTCTTCCCGCTCTCCATTCTCCTCACAAAATCCGTCTTTGACCTCAAATCATCACCTAAAACCATCTGAAGCGTCGGGTTATGACTGAATGTAATCAGCTTCCCTTTCCACGGTTCTTCACTCAATTCTGAAATCAAAACCCCAAGCGCCAACGAAACCTCCATTGGTACCCCATTCATGCTATCCGAAAAATCGCAAATCGCCAAACAATTCTTCAGTTTCCTCTTCTTTGACAAATCATCCACCATCCTCTTCCACTGAAGCTTGGCTATCTCTCCCCCATCCTTGCCGTTCAACGACGCTATGATCTCGTGTGGCAACAACGCCCCGGCCGCAATCCCCTTTCCTGACTTCTCCAAATACTCCTGAAACCGTTCCCTATCATGCTTTATAAACTTCTCTTTGTAAAACTTCATTGCCACAGAGGCAACCCTTTTGTATGGAATAGATTTCCATTTATTAGCACCAATATAGACCTCGGGTAATTCTAGGGCTTTTCGCAGCGGTACGAGGATTTCCTTACGTAAACGGTCACGAACACGATAAGCGTAGTGAGCATCTAAGACACCATCGTATTCTCTGTATAAATCACGGGGGAAAACTTTTTTCGCGATGCTTTCGCAAAGCAGAGTGGCTTTATCGAACGAGGAGTCGAGCGAAGGGCACCATTTGGCGGCGAGGCTGATTTTGTTCAACTGGTTGGAATTGAAGTGCTGGATATCTGATTTGAGAAAATCGGCGAAGAGATCGGAGATTCGGTCATGGAGGAACTTGTAATCCGGATTGCTGCTGTAGCGTTCGACGGCCTTTTTGGCAGCGGCGATCTTCTTCGCCTCCCTTGATTCACGAGCCTTCTCCTCCTCGTTCTCTATCCTCTGCATTGCCTCCAAAACCCAAGACTCCTTCCTTGAGCGCGACTTATACGGCGTCGACTTCTTCATCTTTATTTCTCTATTGGGAGAGCCAAAAATTTTGGTAAGTGGAGTTAAAAATAAAATTCAAATGCAAGATATTTGTCCTACGAGCAATTCACAGGCATCCGTGCATAGGCGTGTTCGGATCCATCCGATGCATTTGGATCCCACACGATTAACATGGATTCCACACCCATCCAATGGTTCCGAATGCATCTATATCCAGTTTTATGTACGTTTGTGCTCGAAGAATTTTTGATTTGGTTCTGCTAACGGGTGCTATATTGCACCTCTTAACCTTGTGAGTAGGGTAACATTCTAAACACTTTATGTCCATTCATGTCCCATGCATAAGTTTCATTTTTTTTTCCAGCGTTTCTTTCTTTCTTTTTCTTTTTTCCTTGTGAAAACCAAAATTGCTTCAGGTACATTTATTGTATTTTGAGACAATTTTACAACTAAAAATACTAACACAAATATTTATACAAACTTAATGGCTTCAGGTACATTTATTGTATTTTGAGACAATTATTCTACAACTAAAAACACTTACACAAAAATTTTCACAAATTTACTCACATTCACATTGAACCCCACGCACAGTATACCTCCAGTGTATGTGGGTTCCACTCAAAGATGTGGGTATGTGTGTGTAAAGTGTATGTGTAAGTGTTTATAGTCGAATAATAATTAATTTTGAGAGGCACCTCCCTAACCTGTAATTTTTTACTTGAGATTTGTACCCATTTTCTTTCGTTCTTCTAATTAAGTATTTGTTCTCATAATCAAGTTCTTGTTCTTTAGGGTCCCAAATAAATAGTAGACACTTAATTATGAGAGTCATAAAGACAAATTAATTATGACCATTCAGAATAATATGATAAAAAAAAGATCTTCGTACTAGTTCAAATGGATTAAAATTGGAACACTTTTTTTTTGGGAACTATTTAAATATTAAAAATATGGCTAAAAATTAAATACCCTAATTTTCAATTTATTTGAACAGATGCGAAGATTTTTTTTTTATTTTTTTATCGTAAAGGGTCATAATTAATTTTTGTCTCTAAGACTCTCATAATCAAGGTTCTGTTATACATGGTCCCAAATAAAAAGTAGATACTTAATTATGAAAATCATAGAGACAAAAATTAATTATGACCTTTTAGAATAATATGATCAAAAAAATAAGATTTTAATACCGGTTAAAACGAATTGAAAATTTGAGAACTTAATTTGGTTAGATTGTTTATATATTAAAAAATATGGGTATAAAGTTAAATGCTTCAATTTTTAATCCGATTAAACCAATGCAAAAATCTTATTTTTTTGATAATTTTATCCTAAAGAGTTATGATTAATTTTTTTGCCTTGTTTGGATAGTATTTTGAAAATTTTTGAGTTTGATTTTTAGGATAATGAATATGGAAAAAAAATTCGGGTAATAATTAGAGACAATGGTAATGAGTGAAGAGAGAGAAATGAAAATAATGATTAGAGATAGGGTAATGAATGGAGTGTTTTTTTTAGTTGAATTTTTTTCTAAAATACCATCCAAACAATCCATTTGTCTCTAAAATTTTTGTAATCAAGTTTTTTCTCTTCAGTATCTAAAAATTAATTACTACTCCCTCCGTCCCGATTTGTTTGTCCATTTTCACTATTTGGGATCTCTTACAAAATTGTCTATACGTTTCAATTTATTATGTTTTTAATCTGCAATATGGATCTTGTTTGATATATCTCAATTAGATCTCAAATATGATGTTTTCGAAATTATGTAAAACATTATAGATTGTGAGATATAGACAATTTTTTAAAAGACACGTATGTCGAAATTGAACAAACAAATTGGGACGGAGGAAGTATTAAAGAACGGGACCAGCTTTTGCCTCAAAAAGTAAAGAGGTCAAAATGTCAAATAGGGCTTCGTTCCAGCAGCCTTCTTAAAAAAGTAAAAAGGTCAAACAGGACTCTTGAACTTGCTGCAGGTTGCAGAGGTGACTAAGACTCGCAACCTTCTTAAAAAATAAGCAGCTTATTTCATATTTTTAAACTAAAAAATAATGTAAATGAAAAATATTTTTTTAATTTTTTTTGCATCGTATAAAAGATCTCGATGAGATCTTTCAAACAAGATCCATATTGCATATTTTTATATTTCAATAAGCATATAATTTTTGAGCTTAAAATTGTCTTCTTAAAAAATAAGGACTTTTTCTCCGTTCTGGAACGGAGCCTAATTATTACCCAATGGCTCACATAAGAGGCGCAATATTGCGCGGGTTAGCATTTGCGTTTTTCGTTTTTTATTTTATAATCTGTTTTTCTATTTTTGAATCTTAAAATCCTTAATTAAGAGGTTAATTATAAAATCGATATATGTAAATCTAATTTTGTTTTACAATTAGTCGCAAGAACTCACTAGTCACTACACTAACCCCATTCGTAATACCATCACTCTATCTTAAAAAAAACAGAGAACGATTTAGAAATTCCATGCTTCTGAATCAAATCGGAGCAATTTAAAGATTTTTTTTCATCTATCAAAGAAATCTTAAAATTCCATTAATCTTGAGATTGTAACGAAACTATCAGAGAATTAAAGCGAGTCTGAGTCAACTATTACCTTCTTCCTCCCCTTATCCATCTGCCGGACTCCCTCTCCATCTTCGCCTCCCGCCTCGCCTTCTTCGCCTCCCGCCGCACCTCAGGGCCTTCCAGAATCCTATAAAGAATCTCCGGCAAGTCCTTAAAGTACCCAAACTCTGCCAACGGCCCCACATTACACGCCAGCGTTTTCGGGTGATGCTGATGCAGCCACAGCGCAGCCGTATAGTACCCTTCCTTGTCGGACTTCCCAGTCCCGCGTACGCCTCTCAGGTTACACACCAGTTTTAGAGCGATCAAAGGATTGTGTTCCCACGCTTTGTGTAGACGTTGGGTTAAGGTTGCCGGAGGGGTGTTGGGCGTCACGTGGAAGAAGGCGTCGAGGCACGGGTTGCCGGTGGAGAGGAAGGTGGGGGATTTTTTTTCGGTGTAGCCCATGGGGGGCGGTGGGGTGGTGGTGGTGGTGGTGTTGAAGTTGTCTACCATTAGGTCTATGAATGGGTTGCCGGTGGCGGCGGAGGTGGCCATGGCGGTGACAGTGGTGGTCCGTGGGCTGTAGACTTCTGGTGGGCCGAGGAGGGAGGATGGGGAGGCCATATTTTTTGTGATCGGAGAGTTGAAAGAGATGGGGGGCGTAGACTTATTAGGGTTTGTTTTTTCTTTGATCGGATCTTGGGCGAGATGATCGAGGATTGTATTGGTGGAGTATTTAATTTATAAGGATGCCTCGTGGAGGTAGAAATTTTTGGTTGCGAAAGGGGTATTACGTGGTGGTACTCGTGTAGAACATCTGAGTCGTTTAAATAATCTAATTAACAGCTCGGATTGAAATACTTTTTTTCTTTTATTTTTTAAATTCATTTGGTACCTTTTAATCTGAACTGTCGAATGCATTTTTTGACGGCTTAAATGTGTTGTACGGATACCACACCAGTCGTACCCTATTTGTACCCAAAAGAATTTCGTTGGGGGACTTGACTCGGTGATCACGGTTGTTAATTATTATTATTTGTTTTTTTAAAATTTTAATAAATAACCGATACGAGATATATGGGATTATTCAAAGGAAGAAAAACTTCCTTACGGAGCAAACCGTAAATCAAGTTTATGGCACTCAATCACGCGTGTTCAAAAGTGTTGTAGATGGTCGAGATTAAAAACCAATTTTGACTGGTAAAAATTAATTGTTACTCGTCAAAATTGAAAAACATATCTCAACCATTAATTACCAAAATGGACGGCCGAGATTGTGCGGAGCTGTGAATAAGTTCTCTAAGCGGTTAGGCTTTATAGTTTTCAATTTTTGATATAAAGAAAAGGAGGTTTTATTTAGAGGAAATTGAAAGAGATTGGATGGATGGTCCGGTCCGATCCGACCATCTACAGGCCCTTCTCGGACTTGTTTTTATGATCTGAATCGTTCCAACTTTTAGAATTCATTGATAACATTGATGAGTTTGAAAATAATGTTGGTCGAATGCCATCTAATATTATTTCAAATAAATTTATTTGGGAAAATTGAATTTCGATGTAGGATTTTAATATTTTTGAAGATAATAAATGAGACCCGAAAACATGTCCCATGATATTCAATAAACATGATTTTCGAAGTGACTAATGTTCTTGACGATATCAAAAGGATAACGATTCTGATTATCGAAATCGGACTAGGGACTAGGGAGGGTTCACAAAAATGATATCAAGGTTCTTGACGATATCAAGGTTCTTGCAAAGGAGGCGTCTTCGCTGAATGATAAACGGATGGGACGAAGTAGAAGTTGAGGATTATCCTGACGATAGATTGAGGGTGACAAAGTTGTACATGTATCGGGCCCTTGATGAACCGCGGAGAAGCTATGCACCTAAGAGCATCTCTCGTGGTAGGTGTGAGTTAGGGTTTGTTAGCATATGACAAAAAGTTTAAAATGTGGATCTCAATTTTGTGTGTTAATAAGAGTGTATAAATTTAAAGAATGAACGAGTATTATTGTAGTGGTATAGTTAAGATGTGTTGTAGTGTAAATTGCAAGACATAAGTAAATAAATAAATAAATATATATATATATATATGTGTGCGCGCGCGCGCCCGCACTCGTGCGTGCGTGTGTGGACCCCCACCCCTCCTTTCATCCCTCCCCCTCTCTCTCTCTCTCTCTCTCTCTCTCTCTCTCTCTCCACCAGCGCAGCCAACTTTCCCCGTCTCTCTCTCTCTCTCTCTCTCTCTCTCTCTCTCTCTCTCTCTCTCTCTCTCTCTCTCTCTCCCGTCTACCTCTCTCCTCTCATTCTTTCATTACCTATGAATTTAGGGGTGATACGAAAAACCGAAAAAAACCGACCAAAGTAATCGGTTCGGTTTGGGGGGAAAATTTGGTTCGGTTCGGTTCGGTTTTTGTTTATAGAAATTTATTTTTTGGGTTCGATTTTCGGTTTTACTAAGGTTTCAACCGAACCAAACCGAATTATTAGATCATAATTTTTTTTCGGTTTGGAATTTACTGGCTCAAATGAAGCTTTAAAAGTATGAAATTTGTTGACGTATTTTGGCCCAAATGATTTTGTTGTGTGTTAAGACATATAAATCTTGCATTTTCAGTCCAAATAGGCCCAATATATGTGTGATTCACAACTTTGTTCCATTTTTTGAAACCCAAAAGAGGCCCATAACTTAAAATCGAAAATCAAATGAAACCGACCAAAAACTGAATGAACCGAAACCCAAAAAACCCATATCCCTTTCGGTCGGTTTTGGTAGGTGAATATGGAAAACTGAACCAATATTTCGGTTGCTAAAATTCCAAAAAACCAAACCGACCGAACCGATATCACTCCTACCTGTGATGCTACAGTTAACATTGCAGCTAATGTTGGCTAGTACCAACTCAGCTTTTAACAACACCATAGTACAAAAATGTGAAAAATATTCACTAACTGACCCAAGTCAGCTAGTTCTGAGCAAACTAAGCCCTTAATATTGCTTCCTAGAGATGCCCTAAGCACGTCTGGCCTTTATAGGTGAGAGTTACTTCAGACGCTTTTTTTGTGTTTCAAGAGAGGTATTTTGAATCGTGTTTTCGCGTGGCTTTTAATAAGTGATGAAGTTGGATTAGGCATGGATCATTTTTCTTGAGCTTTCAAACACATAATTTGGTTTCTGATGTAAATAGATCCGAGTGCAAGGGATTCTGGTTTGTGTGTTTGATAGGAGGATTCTTCACGTTCTTGTAAATCGTATTTCTTAGTTTTTGCTTGCGATTGTTTCTCTCGCTCTCTCCGACTTTCCTCTAACGGTCTCTGCAGCTTTCTCCATTTGGAGCCTAGACTAATCTTTTGCTCTTTTAACATTGAACCTTGGTTTTTTTTCCCCCACCATTGTTCCTTATGCAACAATAATAAATTGTCCCCCTTTTTTTTATTTCAAAAAATGGAGAATTTCACTATTTATGCATACTCGTACGACTTTATTTGGGGAGACTGCAGGAATATTTATCAGTGCACATTTCATTTGTAGTTGATATCGAACTGCATTCCTGAAGATGTTTAAGTTGTTTCTTTCTCCCTTCATACTTACCTTGAGTCTCGTTAGACTTGTCTAAGCCTGTAATGAGGAGAGAACTTACCAAGATTGTACGTTTGGGAAAATTTGGTACGTGTAATGCGCACATTTCTTATATAAAATGCATTAACGGAATTAGACAGCTTTTGTTTCGGATGCCTCAACTCCATAAAATGGATCGCCGCCACAACTCCATAAAATGGATCGCCAAGGATGCCGCAGTTATGTTAGGGATTATTTACCCCAACTTCCTGAAACTATGTCCGTGCAAATTACTGCTTCATTCTCTTTCATATATGTATTCCCTGCTGTTTTCTTAGTTCCGGTCATCCTCAATCAGCATTAACAGAAAACAGGCAAAACCAAGTCAAGCACAGAGAAAACTGAAACATTAGGTCAGAGTTCAAGAACCACTAGACAGGAATCTCTCTGCAAATTCAAGCAGTTGGCAACATACCAAAATCAATCACTGGGGAATTCCAGAACCAAATTACTCAAACTAGTTGGGTGAACATAATCAAATCATTGTCAGTTGCTTCTGAGCTAGAAACCAATTGAGTCTCAGTATAACCATAGGTAAGATCACAACCATTTTAGCCACAGCAGGAAAATTTAGCCATTTTAACCATTTTAGTCTCATAGGTTTCGTGAAAAATTTAGGTCAAGAGTTCACGATCCAATAGTAGGAATTGACTCCACAAATTCAAGCAGTTGGCAACACAGCAAAACCAATCACTAACCCGTACATGTCGGAACCAAATTACTGAAACTAGTTGGGTGAACAAAATTACACTCGGAAAACCAGTATATATCACCATCAGTAACTTCGGAGCTAAAAACCTATGTATCAGAGTATCAGTATAACCACATGTAAAATCACAAGTTCATAGGATTACCTACTTCCAACTAGTGATAAGTTTTTCCTCTCATTTTAGCCGACTGTGAGCCCCAAAAGCCTTTAAGCATGATCATGGAGAAGCTATCTTTACTGAAACAACCCCATAGAGCCATGCTCATGTCTTTCATTGAACACTCTCCCCTACTAATAACAAGATAGTGAAATTCAACTCATGCACACACAAAAACTGAATAGAAACAAACGCAGAATGCTAATAAACTCCAAGATGACTGAATAAAATTGTCCTTTTTTTCATTTCTATTTCGGAATTTTTCAAGAAGAGTACCATGGAAGGAATTAAACTGAAATGGTCCTATACATTTATTAGCTGATTAAAACACGATCAATCAAGCACAACCAGTTTCTTATACTCCTCACTAGCAATGGCTGCTTCCATGACAGCCTCAGGATTCAAAGCCCCGCTCTCCTCCAAGAACATAGTCATCAAATTCTTCGAAAACCCACTCACAAGTGCCACCCCTTTCTGGTTCCTAGGCACTGGAGTTGCCCTCGAGTCCCTCAGATTCCAAAACACAATCTCCGGCACAGACGACCCATATCCCTTCTCCCCAAACTTCCTCACAATTGCTTGGTAATCTGTCTCCCAAGGTCTTGCCGACGCCTGATCAAACTCCATGTGACTAAACACAAACACCCTCTTGATCATCTGTTCTTCGGTTAATTTTGCATTGACAGCCACTTCCAGTATCAAGTCAAACACCTGCTGGAAATTAGTGTTCATCCCCCACTCCATTCTCCTCACAAAATCCGTCTTTGACCTCAAATCATCACCTAAAACCATCTGAAGCGTCGGGTTCTCACTGAATGTAATCAGCTTCCCTTTCCACGGCTCCTCGCTCAGTTCTGAAATCAAAACCCCAAGCGTCACTGAAACCTCCATTGGAACCCCATGCATGCTACCTGAAACATCGCAAATCGCCAAACAATTCTTCAGTTTCCCCTTCTTTGACAAATCATCCACCATCCTCTTCCACTGAAGCTCGGCTACCTCTCCCGCATCTGCGTCGTTCAACGATGCTATGATCTCATGTGGCAGCAACGCCCCGGCCGCAATCGTCGCCTTTCCTGACTTCACCTTCTCCAAATACTCCTCAAACCGTTCCTTATCGTGCTTTATAAACTTCTCTTTGTAAAACTTCATTGCCACAGAGGCAACCCTATTGTATGGAATAGAACCCCACTGATTAGACCCTATATAAACCTCGGGCAACTCTAGGGTTTTTCGCAGCGGTACAAGGATTTCCTTACGCAATCGGTCGCGAACGCGATAAGCGTAGTGAGCATCTGAAACGCCGCCGTATTCTTCGTATAAACCGCGGGGGAAAACTTTTTTCGCAATGCTTTCGCAAAGGAGAGTCGATTTATCGAATGAGGAGTCAAGTGAAGGGCACCATTTGGCAGCGAGGCTTATTTTATTTAACTGGTTGGAATTAAAGTGCTGGATATCGGATTTGAGAAGATCAGCGAAGAAATCAGAGATCCGGTCGTAGAGGAACTTGTAATCCGGATCACGGTTGTAGCGTTCGATGGCCTTTTTTGCAGCGGCAACCTTCTTCTCCTCCCTCGATTCACGAGCCTTCACCTCCTCGATCTTCATCCTCTTCATTGCCGCCAAAGCCCTAGCCTCCTTTGTCGAGCGCAACATGAACGGCCCTGACTTCTTCATCTTCTTCTTCGACTTCTTCAACTTCAATCCCCTATTAGTGTAGTCAAAAATTAGATTCACTTTCCTCCTAGCAATTCACAGGCGTCCGTGCATAGGTGTGTTCAGACCCATTCGATGGATTTGGATCCCACACGATTAATGAGGATCTCACCCCATCGAATGGTTTCGAATGCATCTATACGCATGTGTCCGACGAATTTTTGTTTTTCTAGAGTACTTTTAGTCTTAAAAGTTCTAAATGAAGAGGCTAGTTATACAAACAGGTAAATCTAATTTTGCTTTATAACCAGTCCCAATGACTCACTAGTCACTACACAATGAAAACAGAGAACAATTTGGAATTTCTATGCTTCCGAATCAAATTGGATCGATAAATCTGCAAACTATAAAATACCCTTACGAGAAATCAAAGCGAGTCGAGTCAAGTATTACCTTCTTCCTCTCTTCATCCTCCTCCCGCCCGACGACTTCCTCGCCATCCACGCCTTCTTCTCCTGCCGCCGCACCTCGGGACCTTCCAGAATCCTATACAGAATCTCCGGGAAGTCCTTAAAGTACCCAAACTCAGCCAACGGCCCCACATTACAAGCCAGCGTTTTCGGGTGGTGTTTGTGCAGCCACAGCGCCGCCGTGTAGAACCCTTCCTTGTCGGACTTCCCAGTCCCGCGCACACCCCTCAGGTTACACACCAGTTTCAGAGTAGTTAAAGGATTGTGGTCCCACGCAGATTGTAAACGCTGGGTCAACGTTACCGGATGGGTGTCGGGCACCACGTGGAAGAAGAATTCGAGGCACGGGTTGCCGGTGGAGACGAAGGTGCGGCCGTAGTTTCGGGTGTAGCCCATGAGGGTTGGCGGGACGGTGGTTCTGTTGTTGAAGTTGCCCGCCATTTGGTCTACGAAAGGGTTGCCGGTTGCGGCGGTGGCGGCGGGTTTGCTGTAGATTTCTGGTGGGCCGAGGAGGGAGGATGGACAAGCCATTTTTGTGATCGGAAAGTTGAAAGAGATGTGGGTTTGGAATTGGAGACTAGGGTTTAGGATTTTCTTGACCGGATCTAATTGATGTGGACATGTGGAGAAGACGATTAGATGGATGGAGTATTTATAATTTTATGAGGTACCGATACCTCGTGCGAGAAATTATGAGGTGCCTGGTGGTATATCTTAAGTGGTGACAGATCAGCACATCTAGACCGTTCATTAAATTTTTGGACAAGTCAAATTAAAATTTTTTATCTCCTCTTACTGCATCACTTTTTTTTTTATTTTTCTCTCCAAATTTGAGCTATCTAAAATCACAATGAACGACTCTGATATGCCGAGCGGGCACCACATGTTACCCACCCGGCACTGAAAATTTTCCCATCTCATGTAGGATTGACTTTACTTGGTGACCACAGTTGTTAATTAATTTTGCTTTTTGAAAATTTCAATAAATAACCGATACGAGGTTAGGCTATATATTTTTCAATTTTTGATACTTACGAAAGGAGGTTTTATTTATTAGAGTAAATTGAAAGAGATTGGATGGATGGTCCAGTCCGACCATCTTCGGGCTCTTCTCATACTGGTTTTGTGATTTGATTCTTTCATCGCTTGGAATTCATTGATAACATCGACTACTTGGTGTAGTGCAATTGGTTAGGGATAAGCACTAAGGTTTGAATCTTGACAACTACATATTTTGAATTTAACCACTGCACAGTATGTGAGGTCACTATACACAACAAAATCAAGGGATACTCTTCTTCTGAAGGTTTATCCTCCGAGAGAAAATCTCTTGGGGATAAACCTTTTTTTTAACATCGACTACTTCAAAATTAATATTGGTCGAATGCCGTCTGATATTACTTCAAATAAATTTACTTGGGACAATTGAATGTCGATCAAGGATTTTACTTCCTCTATCTCTTTTTAAGTGTCCACAATGGTTCTGTGTGCCATTTTCAGTGGCTTATATCTCTCGACGTAGATTATGTTTTATGTTTTTAAAATTACTAGGATAACCGCTCTATGCATGCACGGAATCTTGTGATTGTTGTAATTTGAATAATACTAATGAATCTAGTTAGAACTTAGAATGATTACTAAATGAATGGGAAAAATTGCCATTTGAATAATAAAGAGAATATACTGCTTTGTCTTCATTAGAACTACATCATGCAATTTTTGTTTGTGTTCTTTCAAACTCCATCCCTGCACTCATGCACTCCTTCAGGCTTCAGAGCACCATCTAAATGCGAAGCTCGAACTTCAGCCATAAACTTTAAAAGTGTGACGGATTCTAAATGATTTTTCAGCGTCAAAGCTTCCGCCTCGGCGTTTTCCCAACCTACAGCATATATACTATTCAGGTTATAAAATGCGTAGAAAATCAACAAAAAACGATTCGGTCCTCACGCAGAGTTCCTAAATATGCATCCCCTATATTTCATAGGGAAAGAAAAAGATAGATTCGGTCTTTTCCTGCTACATATCTCCATTATGTCAAATTATACCTGAGACAGCTTCTTCACCAACATTGGCATGCCGTTTCACCATGTTGTCCCTATTAGTCATCTACGTTTCAGCTGCAGATAGATTTTCATTCGATTCAGTGACATGATCCTCCAAAGTTTTCGCTTGATCCTTGTATGTCTTTACTTGAGACTCCAACCCGGTAAGAAGCTGTGAGTATGACGCCACAGAGATTTGAACATAGTTTGGTTTTTTGTAGTTATCCTGTAACCAGATAGAAGAATCTACTAATGATAACAGTAACAGATAATGGGATCTAAGAAGTATAATGGATGAACTGCTGGATTCGCGAAAGATCTACCGATACAGGCAATTGATTATCTCATTGGATTGACTGACCGGTCGGCCTCAAACTGCAATACACACAGCAATGCAAAAAAAGAAACAAACTTCGCCGATATAACTTAACCAGTCCAGTCCAGTCTTTCAATACGTCTTTGGAAACCAGAAGCAGAATTAAACACAAAAAAAACAGAAAAAGAGAAAGGGAAAGCTCATTCAAACTTCTAAAAGATCGCACCTAGATAATAAACGTATGCTTCAAACAACACATACATTCCTTCGTTAACACCGTGGAAGAAATGTGCATTGACAAAACTCTTTTAAAGTGGGAACCAATAGCTGTATTTTACAAAACCAAATTACTTCACAAGGGGAGCAATTCCCAGGCATGCTGCGAATGCAAGGTTCTACAACCATTATATCCAAGCTAAAAGAATCAAATGAGCCTCATAACACCTACCTAGAGCAGAATCTTTATGATGGAGCAACAGTACATGACCTGCAACATTAAGGACATCTGATACATTCAGCATAAAGGGAAAATGGAACTGATATTAGCACTCTAAAAATTGATGCAGGCACTCCAAAATCAGTGTAACTCCAAAGCCACTTTCTTTTGTTTTTTGGAGTGTATGCATCAATTTTTGGAGTGTAATATGATTTCTCATTCCCATAATGCTATTAAAAGGCATATTTATTGTAGTGCCAGAACCAGTAACTTCGGAGCTAAAAACCTATGTATCAGAGTATCAGTATAACCACATGTAAGGTCACAGGTTCACCTACTCTCAACTACTGATAAGTTTTTCCTCTCATTTTAGCCAACTGGGAGCTCCAAAAGGCTGCATGATCATGGAGAAGTTATCTTTACTGAAACAACCCCATAGAGTCATGCCCATATCTTTCATTGCCCACTAACCCACTAATCACTAGATAGTGAAAGAAATCATGCACACACAAAAACTGAAGAGAAACAAACGCATAATGCTAATCAACTCAAAAATGACTGAACAAAAGTATTCTTTTTTTTCATTTCTATTTCGAAATTTTTCAAGGAGTACCAACTAAGGAAGGAAATAAAATGAACTAGTCCTATACATATTTTAGCTGATTGGAACACGATCAATCAAGCACAACCAGTTTCTTATACTCTTCACCAGCAATGGCCACTTCCATGACAGACTCAGGATTCAAAGCCCCACTCTCCTCCAGGAACACAGTCATCAAATTCTTCGAGAACCCACTCACAAGTGCCACCCCTTTCTGGTTCCCAGGCACTGGAGTTGCCCTTGAGTCCCTCAGATTCCAAAACACAATCTCCGGCACAGACGACCCATATCCCTTCTCCCCAAACTTCCTCACAATTGCTTGGTAATCTGTCTCCCAAGGTCTTGCCGACGCCTGATCAAACTCCATGTCACTAAACACGAACACCCTCTTGATCATCTGCTCTTCGGTTAATTTTGCATTGACAGCCACTTCCAGTATCAAGTCAAACACCTTCTGGAAATCAGTGTTCATCCCCCAATCCATTGTCCTCACAAAATCTGTCTTTGACCTCAAATCACCACCTAAAACCATCTGTAGCGTCGGGTTCTTACTGAATGTAATCAGCTTCCCTTTCCACGGTTCCTCACTCAGTTCCGAAACCAAAACCCCAAGCGCCACCGAAACCTCCATTGGAACCCCATCCATGCTACCCGAAACATCACAAATTGCCAAACAATTCTTCAGTTTCCCCTTCTTTGACAAATCATCCACCATCCTCTTCCACTGGAGCTCTGCCACCTCTCCCCCATCCATGTCGTTCAACGATGCGATGATCTCGTGCGGCAACAATGCCCCGGCCGCAATCGTCGCCTTTCCTGACTTCACCTTCTCCAGATACTCCTCAAACCGCTCCTTATCGTGCTTTCTAAACTTCTCTTTGTAAAACTTCATCGCCACAGAGGCAACCCTATTGTATGGAATAGAACCCCACTGATTAGCCCCTATATAAACCTCGGGTAACTCGAGGGCTTTTCGCAGCGGTACGAGTATTTCCTTACGCAATCGGTCGCGAACGCGATAAGCGTAGTGAGCATCTGAAACGCCGTCATATTCTTCATATAAATCACGGGGGAAAACTTTTTTCGCTACACTTTCACAAAGCAGAGTCGCTTTATCAAACGAGGAGTCGAGCGAAAGGCACCATTTGGCCGCGAGGCTGATTTTGTTTAACTGGTTGGAATTGAAGTACTGGATATCAGATTTGAGAATATCGGCAAAGAGATCGGAGATCCGGTTGTATAGGAACTTGTAATCCGGATCGCGGTTGTAGCGTTCGATGGCCTTTTTCGCTGCGGCAACCTTCTTCTCCTCCCTCGATTCACGAGCCTTCACCTCCTCAATCTCCATCCTCTTCATGGCCGCCAAAACCCTAGCCTCCCTCGTCGAGGGTGACTTAAACGGCGTTGACCTCTTAAACGGCGTTGACTTTCTCATCGACTGCTTCATCTTCAATCCCCTGTTTCGTAGAGCAATAAATTTTGGTTAGTGGAGTCAAAAACTAGTTCCACATGCAACATATTTTTCCCTTCGAGCTTTTCACAGGCATGTGCATAGGTGCGTATAGGTGCGTTCAGACCCATTCGATGGACTTGGATCCCACACGGTTTACGTGGGTCCCACCCCCAGTATCAGTATACGTATGTGTCTGAAGAATTTTTGTTTTTCTAGAGTATTTTTAGTCTTAAATGTTCAAAATCCAGAGGCTATTTATGCAATAGATACAAACAGATCAATCTAATTTTGCTTTATAACTAGTCCCCATGACTAACTGCACTATGAAAACACAGAACGATTTGGAATTTCTATGCTTCCGAATAAAATTGGATTTATTTAAAGATTCTTTGTGACCAGTAACTGTAAATTTATCTGCAAACTATAAAATACCCTTACGAGAGAAATCAAAGCGAATCGAGTCAAGTATTACCTTCTTCCTCTCTTCATCCTCCTCCCGCCCGACGACTTCCTCGCCATCCACGCTATCTTCGCCTGTTGCCGCACCTCGGGGCCTTCCAGAATCCTATACAGAATCTCCGGCAAGTCCTTAAAGTACCCAAACTCAGCCAGCGGCCCCACGTTACAAGCCAACGTTTTCGGGTGGTGTTTGTGCAGCCACAGCGCCGCCGTGTAGTACCCTTCCTTGTCGGACTTGCCAGTCCCACGTACGCCCCTCAGGTTACACACCAGTTTAAGAGCAGTCAAAGGATTGTGGTCCCACGCAGATTGTAGACGCTGGGTCAGGGTCACCGGAGGGGTGTTGGGCACCACGTGGAAGAAAAAGTCGAGGCACGGGTTGCCGGTGGAGAGGAAGGTGCGGGCGTAGTTTTCGGTGTAGATCATGGGGGGTGGCGGGACGGTGGTTTTCTTGTTGAAGTTGGCCACCATTTGGTCTACGAAAGGGTTGCCGGTTGCGGCGGGGGTGGCTGTGGTGGTGCGTGGGCGGTAGACTTCTGGTGGGCCGACGAGGGAGGGTTGGCAAGCCATTTTTGTGATCGGAAAGTTGAAAGAGATGGGGGTGTGGAATTTAGGGTTTTTGTTTTCTTGATCGAATCTTGATGTGGAGAAGACGATTAGATAGGTGTAGTATTTATAAGGATGCCTCGTGTACGGAGAAATTTTTGTGTGCTGACTTGGTACCGAGCAGTTCATTTCGATTTTGGACGGTTCGAATTTAAAGAAAAAAAGAGGAGAGAGAGTTGTGGGATGAGAGGAGAGAGAGTGTGTTTGAATCTGAACCGTCCAACACATTTAGGACGGCTCAGATAGACTGCTCTGCACCATGTCGGCATAGCCGCGTAATACCTCCCAGCACCCAAAAAATTTTCCCGTGGAGGACTTTACTTGGTGACCAAGGTTGTTAATTATTAGTATTATTTTTTAAAAAAAATCAATAATAAATAACCGATACGCAGATTTATGGAATTATTCAATGGCGGTTTGGCTTATATTTTTCTTCAAAGCCGTTTTGGCTATATATTTTTCAATTTTTGATATAAAGAAAGGAGGTTTTATTTAGAGGAATAGTGAAAGTGATTGGATGGATGGTCTCAGACTTGTTTTGATGATATGCATCGTTCATCTTTTCTAGAATTCATTGATAATATCGACTACTTCAAAAATAATGTCGGTTGAATGCCGATGGATGTTATTTCAAATAATTTATTTAGGAAAATTGGATTTCGATCTAGGATTTTAATATTTTTGAAGATAAATGAGACCCAAAAACATGTCCCATGATTTTCAATAAACATGATTTTCAAAGTGACTAATATTCTTCACTGTATCAAAAAAATAAAGATTCCGATCATTGAAATCATATTGGGAAGGGTTCACAAAATTGAATTTGGAAATTTCTTAGTGCAGCTCGCACTACAGGGGTTGTAGGGCGGCCGATCTAACGGTTCATTTTGACGCCGATAGCTCAAATTTAATCCGAGTGTCCATTACTCGGATTAAATCTTAGTCATCCATTGTCGAAATAGACCGTCGAATTGGCCACCCTACAACCTCGTAGGGCAGCCTGCCCTACAAGATCCCCTCGTCCCACAAAAATGGGTCGGACTACACTGTCCAGTCCCTCCAATGCATGGAAGAAGATTCCTTCCCAAATTGAAATTAAAAAGGTTTTTTATCAATTGAAGTTTAGAGTTTGAAGATGAAGAGATTAAAAGTTTGTTTTACCAATTGAATTTTTCTTCGATCGGCCTTTTATCAATTGAAATTAAAAGTTGGCAATTTGTACTTGAAAATATACTAGTACTGTACTAGTTTTGTGATTTTATTGATCAAGATTAATACGTCCTATATAAGTTGGCGGTTTTGACTAAAAATAAAAAAATACGGTTAAATTCTAATTAAAATCAGATCTTATTCAAATTAAAATTGGAAATTGCAAACAAATTTGAACTTTAAATAATTTACTTTGCTAATGCGAAACACAATCAAATCTTGTTCTTCATTTTGTTTCCAGGCTAGCTACCAAATCTTGTCTCATGATGGAAAATTCACTGGATCGTGAATTAGTTATGGGAAATCGGCAGGATAAATTCGTGAATTGTCAATTGCAGTAACTCAGGCCCTGTTCCAAAACACCTTCTTAAAAAATAAGTACGTATTTCATATTTTCAAAATCAAAAATAATGTAAATGAAAAATAATTTTTCAATTTTTTTGCACCGTGTTAAATATCTCGATAAGATCTATCAAACAAGATCCATAGTGATAGAAAAATTATTTGTGTAAGCACATGATTTTTGAGTTTGAAATTGCCTTCTTAAAAAATAGAGGAACTTCCTGGCCGGTCCTTTTTGGGTGAAGAATAGTCCACTAGGTCCTGCCCAAAGAGTCCATAGACCAATAGGTCTTCTTCAATATTTTGTGGTCAAAAAAATCCCTCATTAAAAAAAAAAAAGTGATTGGAGAGAGACAAAAATACCACAACCACGCCGCCGCCGCCACAACCACGCCGCCACCACCACAACCACCACCACCACGTTGCTACGACCACCACGACCGCCGCCACCACGTCGCCACCACCACCAACACCGCCACCACCAACACCACCACCACCACCATCATGTCGCCGCCACCACCGCCGCCGCTACCACATCGCCGCCGCCGCCACCACCGGTACCACATCGCCACCACCACCACCACGACGTCATCACCACCTCCACCGCCACCATGCCGCCGCCGCCACCACCACCACCACAATGATCACCTCCACGCCACCATCACAACTACCACCACCATCACCACCACCGCCGCCACAATGACCACCACTACGCCGCCGCCGCCACAATTAACAGTGTTAATTTCTATATAAATTCACATCATAATTAACAGTGTTAATTAACAGTCGTCCCATAAAACCTCTTACACCACCACCACCACCACCACAACGCCGCTAACACCATCACCACAACGCCACCACCACCACAATGACCACCACCACTACTATAATTAACAGTGTTAATATCTGACTAAATTAACAGAGTTAATTTCTATATAAATTTACACCACAATTAACAGTGTTAATTAACAGTTGATCTATATAACCTTTTACACCATGCCGCCACCACCACTGCAATGCCGCCACCACCCACTACCACCACTACATCACCACCACCATGCTACCGCCGCTGCCGCTACCCCCACCACGTCACCACCACCACCACCACTATGCCGCCGCCACCACCACCACGTCGTCGCCGCCACCACCACCACCACCATGTCGCCGCCGCCGCCACCACCACAATTAATAGTGTTAATTTTTGTCTAAATTAACAGTGTTAATATCCTTCGGCCTATATAACATCCTAAACCACCACCACCATGCTGCCACCACCACAACCATCGCCGTCGCTGCCACCACAATGAGATAGATGATCGAGACGATCTAGCCGCCACCACCATCACAGCCGCCACCACGCCGCCGTCGCCACCACCACCATCACGTCGCCACCACCCCCACCACCACGTCGCCGTCCCCACCACCACCACGTTGCCACTACCACCACCACGCCGCCGTCCCCACCACCATAACGTTGCCGCCACCACCACGCTGCCACTACCACCACCACCACGTCGCCGCCACCACCACTACAATTAATAGTGTTAATTTTTGTCTAAATTAATAGTATTTTCGTATAAATTCACACCCCAATTAACAGTGTTAATACCCTTCGGCTCATACAACCTCCTAAACCACCACCACCACTGCAATTAGTAGTGTTAATTTTTGTCTAAATTAACAGTGTTAATTTTCGTCTAAATTCACACCCCAATTAACAATGTTAATACCTTTCGGCCCATACAACCTCCTAAACCACCACCACGACGCTGCCACCACCGGCTACTCCTCTACCAGTCTCAGCCCCGCCACCGACCATCTCCACCAGTCTCAACTCCACAGCCAACTACTCCTCCTCCGACCGTTCCATCTCCGATCGATCTCCTTTGAGATTAACACTGTTAATTGTAGATTTAGACAGAAGTTAACACTGTTAATCTTAAATTTAGACAGAAGTTAACATTGTTAATCGTAAATTTAAACAGAAGTTATATTGTTAATCGTAAATTTTGATAGAATTTAACACTGTTAATAGTAAATTTAGACAAAATTTAACATTGTTAATCATGGCGGTGGTGGTGGGGGTGGTGTGGTGGTGGCGGCGTGGTGGTGGTTGTCATTGTGGTGGCGATGGTGGTGGCGGCGGCGTTGTGGTGGTTGTGGCGGCAGCATAGTGGTGGTAGTTAATTAACATTTTTAAAACAATGTTAATTGACAAAATTGGTACACTAAACAACATCACAACAACTGGATACAACACCAAACAAAAATCAAACTTTGAGCCATCTTTTTCTACCGCAGAATTCGTAAATGGAGTATCGTACACCCATAATTAAAATGAGCCACAGAAAATAAAAAATAAACCACAAAAATTTGTAAAATCAACCTTAAAAATTCGTAAAAAATAATGCATGCCAAATACTATTTCAAACTTTACAAAGAAAAAGGGGTGATAAAGAGTTACTAGTAATGACATGCGCCATGCTCAATAAACGCCACTTGTTTCACTACCCCTACGGTAACCACAAACCCATATCCCACCTTCATCAATCACTGAATTCTTATCGGTGCTTTAACTTCCGATGATGCAACTCATCAATTATTTTCATTCGGCGAAAATTTACCTTAGTTTCATTTTCCAAGCACTACTAATTGGTGTATTAATCAAACCTTCATCATCTTCTTAAACTCCTCAAAGTTAACACACCCGTTGCTGTCGATGTCTACGGAGGCGATCATCCTTGAGCAGTCGGCGAGGGAGCACTTCTCCCCTAGGCTCTTCATCACCGCGTGCAGCTCCGATATCAGCCCGTTACCGTTCTTGTCGTACAAGTCGAATGCGTCGCGAAGCTCCTTGTTTGTTGCATCCGGCGACGATGACGTTCCGTTTTCGTGGAACTCGGTGAACTAGCGGAGTTCGATGAAGCCGTCGCCGTCCTTGTCGATCTCCGCCATCACGCGGCCGACCTCCTCTGCCGCACCGCCATGAACTCCGAGGCGGAGATCTTGCCGTCACCGTTCGAGTCGAAATTTCCGAATGTCTAGAGACAAAGAGATACAGAGAGGGGAGTAAAGTCGGGGTAGATAAGTAAAATCACGGTTGGAGGACTCGGTGGGAATTGAAATTGTGGAGAAAAGGAGCTGATGGGCTATGAATGGGAAACTTGGGACCGGCCTGGTATTTTCTCTAAAAAATAAGTACTTATTTATGATTCCGGAACGGAGCCTCAGTAATCCAAATCAACTTAGGCACACCAAGACTAATCAAAAAGACCAAACTCATTGTCCACTTGCAGAGCTACAATTAAAACACGTCTTTGGCCGTCATTTTCCTAACGCTAAAGCAAACTCTATTGGACTGGGCCCGCCAAATGAATTTGACAGAACTAACCTTAAGAAAAAATGCAAATAAGGGGCTTGACAACCAGGTCATGTTGTTCCATTTCCACCAACAAAAAACAGAAACTTTTATTATCTCGTTTTCACTAAAAAAACATTAAAAACTTAAAGCATTTTATCAATTGGTTTTCACTAATCAAAAGGTTTTTACCAACTTAACAACTTTTTCACTCACATAGTCAGCAAAAACTTTTTCACTACCGAAAATACCTTTACATTTCTCAACAACTTATTTACTACCGGAAATACCTAACAACATTTCAACCACAAATAAAAATCTACAAATTTTTCACTACCGGAAACACCCATCTCAAGTAACATTAATGTTCATGCCATGATTTTATCATCATGCTCCATTCATATAAACTTATTTTTCTTTTTCATTTTGTGTGTGTTTGTTGGTCTTTTCTGAATTTTGTTAGATTATTAATTGTCATATTTTTTGGATTATTCATCCGTCTCAATGAGAGGAGTCTAAAAAGTACAAAATTATGACGGAAAGCAAAAAAAATTCACTAAAGGCAAAAAAAATATCGAGCAGCTGTCTTATTTGTTTAAAGTGCTGTCTTATTTGGATTTTTTCAACATCGGTCCATAAATTTATACTTTTTCTATTCGTCTTGTCGAGACGAACGATTAACCTAAAAAATTACAACGATAAACTAACAAAAAGTTATGAAAAATAAAAAATATCGAAATAAATTTCAAACTTTAGAGGAACGCATAATGCCACAAAATTCCGTCTTAAATTTTCTCTTCCTTTTGAACACCAAAACATTTTCTTCTAGCACTAAGTTGTAACTAGAGAGGATGTTATCTGCAAAGTGGCAAAGATAATTCTAATTGGTTTTGATGCAAAAGAGAGGAAGAAAATAGAGAAAGGGAGGGCAGTGTAATTTTAGAATATAGGCATTTTCACTAGCATTTGTATTGCTGATCTCAGCAACTTCTGTCAAGCATTTTAACAGTGGATTAACTGAGGGGAGGTTTGTGCATATTGTCAGATAAAGTAAGGGAGAGCTGTGTAATTTTAGAAATCTCAGGGGAGTTTTTGTATTTGTCCAAAACCTCAGGGGAGGTTAGTGAAATTTGCACTACAGGAATTGGTACACATGTAGTACAAGAATCTGTTTTTGATTTCTTTGGAATTACGAACCTTGGAATTTTAGAACTCTGAAAAAATTCCAGGCAATATTTTGATGCTATAAACTCTAAGGATATATAAATTCCAGGCATTAATTTCTTTACCTCTGGGAAACAACTATAAACGCGGCCCCATGTAGTTTCAATGTTCATTTCACCCACACTCAACTAACAACTATTCGACAAACACGAGATAGAATTAGCCAGAAGTGGCTAGTATTGACAAATTTACCATTTTTGTACGTACGTTATAAGAAAAAACTCTCAAATTATATAATTTTGACCTAGAATTAATAAATTAATCTTTTTTTTTTTTTTTTACCGACGCAGTTCTACCAACTAGTAAAAATGAAGGGCTTTTAATTAATGGAGAAAAACTTTATTTAAATAAGTAAGGGTTAATAGCTATAATTCAGAGAGTGTGAATCTTTAGATATAATTCACATTTGGCTTTTCTTTAGTTTTTCATGAAGGGGTAATGGCCTAATGGGTGACAGAATTTGATCATAATCTCGTTTCGTCGATCATTCCTTTTTTGTGATCGTATATTTCTCCATGGTTAAGATTTGGTAGGACTTATAAGGAGGTTAGGAGTTCAACTACTATTTCGATGTGTTAATCCAATTATTCTAGCAATATTAACATTTGCTGATAAAACAAATTAGATCCTTCAAATAAAACCAACAATATTAAGGGGCTGTTTGATAAAACTGAAAACTGAAACTGAAAGCTGAAAAATTAAGTACTGGAAACTGAATGCTGAAATTTTTAAGCTGAAAAGCTGTTTGATAAATATATTAAGTACTGAATTAAAAAAATAATGAATTAATTTTGTTCCAATTCTATCTTAATTTACTAACGGTCACAATATACTTTTGGTAATGGTGGTGGAGTGGTGGAGGTAGTAGGAGTGGTGGTGGTGGTGGTGGTCAAGTGGTGGTGGTGGTGTAGTGATGGTAGTGGTGGTGGAGTGGTGGTGGTGGTGATGGTTGTGATAATGGTGGTGGAGTGGTGGTGATGGTGGTGATGATGGTGGTGGAGTGGTGGAGGTGGTGGTAGGAGCGGTGGTGTGTGGTGGTGTAATGATGGTAGTGGTGGAGTGGTGGTGGCGGTGGAGCTGGTGGTGGTGGTGGTGGTGGTGGTGGTGGAATGGTGGAGCTGGTGGTGGTGGTGGAGTTGGTGGTGATGTGGTGGTGGTGGTGGTGGAATGGTGGCGCTGGTGGTGGTGGAGGAAGTGGTGGTGGTGGTGTAGTGATGGTAGTGGCGGGGGAGTGGCGGTGGTGGCGATGGTGGTTGAGTGGTGGAGGTGGTGGTAGGAGTGGTGGTGGTGGTGGTGGTGTAGTGATGGTAGTGGTGGTGGTTGTGGTGGAGTTGTGGTGGTGGTGGAGTGGTGGAGCTGGTGGTGGTGATGTGGTGGTGGTGGTGATGTGGTGGTGGTGGTGGTGGTGGAGCTGGTGGTCATGGTGGTAGTGGAGGAAGTGGTGGTGGTGGAGTTGGTGGTGGTGGTGGTGGTAGTGGAGGGAGTGGTGGTAGTGGAGGTGGTGGTGGTGGTGGTGGAGTGGTGGAGGTGGTGGTAGTAGTGGTGGTGGTGGAGTGGCGGAGGTGTTGGTGGAAGTGGTTGTGGTGGTGGTATGACGGTTGAATGTAAGTATACAAAAATTCAGCCAGAATTAAGTAGCTCAAAGCTACTTAATTTTTTTCAACTTTTTAGCCTATATTTTAAGTGGTACTTAATTTGTTAAGTAATATGAAATGTGATTATCAAACCTACTGAATCACTTATTACTTAATTGATTCAGTATTAAGTGCTGAATATAGGTTATCAAACAATCTGACGAATTAGTACCATATCACTTTATACTTGATGAACGCCATTTCTCAGCCTAGAAGCAGCAGCAAAAACACACTTCCAAAAGCAGCAAAGGCCAGCCAAACTGCAATCAGAGTCGCAAAATTTAGGCCATGGTGTTTTGGAGGAAAAATAACGAGTTTCAGTTACAAGTTCTAACTCTAAAAGAATAAGAAAAGTTAGGGAAGATAGAAGGCCAAACTTTCGGCAATCAATACACTACAAGAAGATTGTAGTGTACGATTTGAGCCGTCCATACTTTCGGCAATCAATAATCAGGATTTCATCTCCGTCCAGGGACAAGTTATACACGGTATATATTAATTTGGAACAATTTTTTTCAATCTCTTTTTCAGAAGATTTTTGCAAACAAGTTGATAATCTACAAACTTGGTAACCAAGTAACGTAAGGTTACAATATATGCCGGTAAAGGGTTTTTTTTTTGTGTGTGTACATGAGTCTAGTTGAATTGGGAGATGTTGTTATGCAGTGGTGTGTGCAGCACCGTACTACGCACATTCGAGCCGTCAGATCGTGCATCCGATGACTCGGATCTCATCTCGACAATAAACGGCTCTCGATCGTTGGTTGCCAAGATAAGATCCGAACCATCAGATGTACAATCCGATGGCTCAGAAGTGCGCAGCACAGTGCAGTGAATTTCACTGCACAACACCAACCTACACCAACCCGAAGTCCAGTAAAGTTCTACTATACGGCATATCCTTATAAATAGGTACCTAATCCTCATCTCCGTATCATAAGATCATATCAAGAAAAACAAAACCCTAACAGCCATTTCTTAGTTAGGTACTTCCATGAGAAGAGAGAAGAAGAGAGAATGGATTTTTACGGCCACTTGTTCAGATAAGCAAGCGAGAAACGATGAGGACGGCGCATGAGTGGAAGATTTATTTTGGTTTTCACCAATATTTCTCGCCGAAAATGATGCAATTTTCCGAGAGAACGCAGCCCTTTGTTTCCTCGCGAAATCACATCATCCAAAGGTGCTGTAATCACCACGTCCATTCGCCAATCGCAAAAGAAATATCCCTCCCATTTTCCCTCTTGGGCCCACCAGAGATCTACCGCCAACCCACCACTACGACAACCACCACAACCGGCAACCCATTCACCCTTCTGGGCCCACCGGAAATCTACCGCCAACCCACCACAACTGGCCACCCATTCATCCACGAAATGGTAACCAACCCCAACAACTCCACCACTAGCTCACCAACCAACATGGGCTACACCGAAAACCGGTCACCCACCTTCCTCTCCACCACTAACCCTTGCCTCAACTTCTTCTTCCACGTGGTGCCTAGCACTCGTCCCAAAAGGCTAACCCTACGTTTGAAGTCAGCCTGGGAACACGACCCTCTGACCACTCTCAAACTGGTGTGTAACCTAAGAGGTGTGCGAGGAACAGGGAAATCCGACAAGGAAGGGTGTTACACAGCCGCGTTATGGCTACACGAACACCACCCGAAGACTCTAGCTTGTAATGTGGGGTCGTTTGCTGCATTTGGGTACTTCAAGGATTTGCCAGAGATTTTATACCGGATTCTAGAAGGTCCCGGAGTCAGGCGAGAAGCGAAGAAAGTGAGGAACTCAGAAAGAATAAAGGCGAGGAAATCGAAAAGGATGAAGAGAGCGGCTAAGTTGTACGTACTACCTCCGTCCTAATCTGTTTTTGTACTTTCACTATTTTCATGCTTCTCGGAAAATTGGCCAAACATTTTAATTTACAAATACATTTATATGTAAAATATGAATCTTGTCTAATGATGTTAACACGCTCAGTAGTCAGAATCTTCGAAACAATAAAAAACATAAGCATTTGCATATAAGCGAATTTTTCGACCGATACAGATATTGAAATTAGATAAACAAATTTGGGCGGAGTGAGTATAATTTTGATCTAAAAAAAAAAAACTTTTAAACTGCTCCAACTTGGTTCAAACTCACCGAAAACTTAAGTCTTTGGGACCAATTATGAAGTAAATTGACCGCACTAAATGTTGACGACGTTTAATTTGGAGACGACAAAGGAGGCTAGGATTTTGGCGGCAATGAAGAGGGGAGAGATTGAGGAGGCAAAGGCTCGCGAATCGAGGGAGGAGAAGAGGATCGCCGCAGCAAAAAAGGCCGTCGAACGCTACAACCGCGATGCTGATTACAAGTTACTCTACGATCGAATCTCCAATGTATTCGCTGATTTTCTCAAATCGGATATTCAGCACTTCAACTCCAACCAGTTAAACAAAATCAGCCTCGCTGCCAAATGGTGCCCTTCTCTCGACTCCTCGTTTGATAAATCGACTCTGCTTTGTGAAAGCGTCGCGAAAAGAGTTTTCCCTCGCGAATTATATGAAGAGTATGACGGCGTTTCAGAAGCGCACTATGCTTTTCGAGTTCGCGACCGATTACGTAAGGAAATCCTCGGACCGTTGCGAAAAGCCCTAGAGTTACCCGAGGTTTCTATAGGGGCTAATCAGTGGGGTTCTATTCCGTACAACAGGGTTGCCAGCGTGGCAATGAAGGTTTATAAAGAGAAGTTTTTAAAGCACGATACGGAACGGTTTATGGAGTATTTGGCAAACGTGAAGGCTGGAAAGGCTACGATTGCGGCCGGGGCGTTGTTGCCACATGACATCATAGCATCGTTGAATGACGGGGATGGGGGAGAGGTGGCAGAGCTTCAGTGGAAGAGGATGGTGGATGCATAGTTTTAAATACCGGCCGGTACGAACCGTATCGGCCGGCCGGTTCGTACTGGGATTTGAGACGGCCGATTCGGATATTGGCCGGTATAACGGGGAGATCGCGAATCACAGGTGAACCGGCCGATATCCGGTACGTATCGGTTCGTAACCGATTTTCTGGGCCGGTTCGTCTCGGTCTCGGTCAGGGGGGGGAAAAAATTTGTCTCAGTCAGGGGGGAAAAAATTTTCAGAATGGAACGGAAGGGACCAGATCAAAATAGAAGGATTTCGATCTCAAAATGACAAAAACCCACAAAAGAATTGACTGAACCTACAATTTCTTTCAAGAATATTGTGTTAACCGTATGAGATTTACCGATTTTAGAGGTTTAGATCGATGTTCAACTGTGAATCACAGTCTATAATCTTCCCCTCTTCAACTTTGAACAGAGACGGTGGAGAGAGAATTGGCGAACGACTGGACGGCGTGCAGCGGAGGCCGTCGCCGGTGGCATTTTTTAGATCTGGAAGGGTTCCATTCGGTGTAGGCGGTAGAGTTTGGTGCGGCTGAGAACTCGAAGTGGGAAAGTGGGAATGGAAACAAGAGAATCTAGGGATTGATACTATATACTACTCTATGTGTATATTTTATATATATGTGAAAGGAAAAAAACAAAATTTTAGCAAAATGTGGGCTTAACCGTATGCGAGGCTCAAATCCCGAATTTGCATCCCCCTTGCGCGAATAACTTTCGTGACGCGCACCCGGTTAATTGATTTCCGAATTAGTTTTTCAAATTGCCGCATATTTTTCTGAGCGTGCGAGACCTCTCCTTGAGTCCTCATTTACAAACTCACTAAAGTGCAAATTCATTTAAAGTAGATAGAAGTTTTGTAAATTGTCAATGTGGGACTAGACAAAAATACCATGTTTTACAAATACACACTAAAGTTCCAACATAAACTAGTTGTGGCTAGCGATTATCGGATATTTCACATGAAGAGAATGGACTATTAAATGTCTTAAATTAATTAAAATGTGATAATTTAAGCCAATGTTGGGAGCAATAGCCGCAAAAGTATATTTTTCAAGTTTTATACATGTTGCTGATGATTTTTAAAAATTCACGACCGCGACACCCGATTCCCGCGACGTATCACCGATATGTCCCGATACCGATATACCGCGACCGATACCGCGACGGCAACCGATACCGCGATTTAAAACTATGGGTGGATGATTTGTCAAAGAAGGGGAAAATGAACAACTGTTTGGCAATTTGCGATGTTTCGGGTAGTATGGATGGGGTTCCAATGGAGGTTTCGGTTGCGGTTGGGGTTTTGGTTTCTGAACTGAGTGAAGAGCCGTGGAAAGGGAAGCTTATTACGTTCAGTCATAACCTGACGCTTCAGATGGTTTTAGGCGATGATTTGAGGTCGAAGACGAATTTTGTGAAGAGAATGGAGTGGGGGATGAACACTGATTTCCAGAAGGTGTTTGACTTGATACTGGAAGTGGCTGTCAATGGGAAATTAACCGAAGAACAGATGATCAAGAGGGTGTTTATGTTTAGTGACATGGAGTTTGACGAGGCGTCGACGACACCTTGGGAAACGGATTACCAGGCGATTGTAAGGAAGTTTGGGGAGAAGGGGTATGGGTCGTCGTCTGTTCCGGAGATTGTGTTTTGGAATCTGAGGGACTCGAAGGCGACCCCGGTCCTTGGGAACCAGAAAGGGGTGGCGCTTGTGAGCGGGTTTTAGAAGAATTTGTTGACCGTGTTTTTGGAGGAGAGTGGAGTATTGAATCCCGAGGCTGTCATGGAAGCGGCCATTTCTGGTGAGGAGTATAAGAAACTGGTTGTGCTCAATTGATCATGTTCTTATCAGCTGAATAATGTATTAGGATCATGATCTGGCTTTTGTTTCCATTTCATTTTTTTGCATAAATGATTTAGTTCTTAATGGATGAGAGTGGAGCAATGGAACGTATAACTCTCCTTGTACCATATCTCCTTAAACGAATCCGGTCGACAAACGGGCCGAACTTGTCCATGATCATGCTTAAAGCATTTGGGGCTCACAGTTGGCTAAACCGTGGGGGAAAAAACCTTTATCAGTTGCTGAAAGTTCGTGATGACTTGAACTGTGTGATCTTACCCATGGTTACTGATGATGATCGATATGCTGGTTTTTCGAGTGTAATTTTGTTCGTCCTCCTATTTTCGGTGGTTCTGCTATTCCCCGCGATCGATTTTGTTACGTTTCTGTTCTCTCTATATTTGATTAATTTGGTTTTTACTATGTACTCTTGTTAATAGATGATTAGAAAATCTCCCATTCCAGATTTTGTTGATAGATGATTGAGGATTAGAAAACAACAGCGGCCATGTATCTGAAATAGACGGACGCAAATATTGTGAAGTGTGAAGTATTGTAAGAAAATGAGAAGCGGGAAATAAGTACTTGAGAAATAAAAACCTTAGCGGAACGGGCCTGAATGGCTTAAAGATGGAGATAATCTGTTTTACAAATACGAACGGAATACGTAACCAATCAAACTGTTCAATAAGATGGAGATAATCTGTTTTGGAATATGTAACTAATCAAACTCTTCAATTAAGTCACTCACTTCTACAGGAAACTATAACAAAAATGAGACACACAGCATATTTGGCTGTACAAAAAAAAACAGAGAAATAGAAACATCGATACCAACAACAGAATGTGAGTAAATTTCATCAAAATCCAAACCTCTCAGCGGCCACAGAGAGCAGCCCAACTGCAAAATCAACAACAGTTAAAAAACAAATTTTAGAGACTGTTCGTTTCATTCAACTAGCAAATGCAATCCTTTTGACCATGGAATTCAAGAACCATAACAAATTGTGCAAATGGCATGTCCTGGCAAAGAAGCACGATATGCATACGGACAAGGGACACAAACCCGACACGATTCAAACACGGTACTTAACACATTCTTTTTCTAAAAACTAGGACATGGACGCATTAGGAACATGTTGAGTACCACATATATTAATACTACAGATTTATCTTAGGAATTAATATGAAATTCAAAAGTATCATTCTTATCTAATTAATCTAAAATAAAGAAAGCAGCAGTAATATAAAAATTGTGAAGATACGAATCAACAGTCATTATACAAGTATTCATGATATTGGTTCATAACCTCTTAATATGTCTTCAACGTGTCCCCAAAGTGTCCAACCACGCAAAATGTAGTAGCAAAAATCAAAGATGTATTTAGGTGTGCCGGACACATGTCCTGAGAGTATCGTGCCATACACCGGAGGCCGGAAGATGTGTTCGTACATTTTATATTGCAAAACCCACTTGAAATGAACGAACCCACTTGAGATTTTGTGCAGTAACCAAAACTACGTTAATAATCCATCAACCAAATGCAAATGAGAAGGGGTACTCCTCAATTGAATTCAAACTTCAAAGTCTATGAACAAACAATTATTTCCCAAAAACTGGGTGGTTGGTGAAATTATCGCCCGAGCCATAGACTGCTACGTACTAGTATCCGCCTGAAAATATAGTACTGTAACTTATTTGCGATACATCGGACAGTGTATGATTTATTTTGGTCTACTTCACGGCCTATAGCAGGCCAATTTAAGTGCTCTGGCTTTGAAAATAATTCTATGAAATTTAGGACGGGTTGATTACCTGATTCTTGCTACCTATCATTTGTGTTAGAAACCAAAAGGGATTTACACATACCTCCTTAGCGGAAATTATACAAACCCAAAAAGAACGATTGCTTGATTGCAAGCCTCCCGAAACCAAACTCATCAAAAGGAGAGACTACTAGAGCCTCTTGATATACCCACACTCTAAGTTCTTAGGCCTTGCGATGGTAAGCCTTAGGAAAAAGGGACCAAGAGAGAAGCAGAGTTTTCTCTTTGCTATTACAAAACCCCCCCACAAGTATTCTTTTCTTGCTGCCCCTTTAGTGTATGAACAAACAATTGGGTTAGGGAGGAGTTATTTCTGTGTCAACCACCCACCACATGGGTGATTACTCATAATTCGATACTCCTATTACCGTTACCGCTATTTAAAATCTTGGCTAAATTCCAATTTGCACCGAAAAATATTCAGAGGTGATAATGTAAACAGAACACTATTTTAGCAATTTTATCAAACTACTGTAGCTAATTTGAGAGAGAAAGAGAGAGCACAAACCAGCCTCTCAGGAAAGCAGAACAACCAGTTTCCTCCTGCGGCGGCGGATGATGGTGGTGCACGTGTTCAGGTGGTGGAAGGTTGTCCTCAATAGTTACAACTGGGGGCTCTTCAGCAGGAGCTGGAGGCGGAGGCGGAGGGGGTGGCTCCTCCCGGTGGTGGTGGTGGTGGTGCACGTTTTCAGGGTGCGGAGGAGGGTGGCCATCACTACCCACGATCGTTGGGCCGTGAGATGGCGGAGGCGGAGGTGGCGACGGCGGTTCATGTCCTGAAATGAAAAACAGAAATAAATCAGTTCTGTCTCTACATGTACATATAATAAGAAACAAAAAAAAAAAAAAAAGGGTTGCCACTTTGATCATCTGATATTAGATTTCTTTTAATCAACAACTCTGCTTGGCAAACGGATCGATTATTCGGGGCAGTATTAGCTTTGGAAATTGAATTGAGAGATGAAATTTGCCTGGTGGATGCGGAGGAGTTGGGCCTTCATGGCCGGTGTGAAAAGCCTCGGACATATTGCTCTCGACCCTCTGTTACTTTCCCTCTGTTGAAGTCAGTCTCCGCTCAATATGAACCGGCGACAAATTTTTTAGTGCAAATAGGATATAGTTCACGTGGTACCCGAACACGCATTCGAGTCGTCCAAACGTGTTTCAGACGGCCAAGATTTAGAGGCCGAGAGGAGAGAGTGACTGTTAATAACAAAGGATTTAACTAACCTATAACTTGTCTCTGGGTCCATAAAAGTCGATTGGTCTTTTTGGTTTTTTCTCCCCTTTTAGGAAGACTGCCAAAAAAACACTAAACAAAATTTATGATAGGGTTAAGCAGAGTTAAAGAGGAAATGGGACTCCTCACCTAAATCAAATCATTTCTGCTTAGGAAATGACATTTCTTGTGTTAGTTGGGGAAGAAATAGGAGTTATATTATTCCGAAGCAATCAATGCTATGTTGATCAAATTTCGAGTACCATGTGACCGTGTCAAAATACATTGGTAGTAGTGCTCCACGAATGAGGCACCTTTTAAGAAAAATATTTGTGACACATTACATGGCACTCAAATGGAATCATGATCTTTTTATGTGATGATCTCTCATGTGGTACTCACATGACAGAAAACAAGAATCATTACGGTTCTATTTCATGATCCAAAACGTTCATGTAGGGAGATACAACTTTAGGTTCTTCCGCGACCTCGAAAGAATCATAACGAAATGGATCCTAAAAGGACTAATGTTATGGTACCGATTTCTTTTTCTTGTAGACCCTTTAAGCTAAGGTCACTGTGATCGAATAACCATTCCGACGAGAAAGACTACTAAACAACGAACTTTGCTGAGCCTAGTTAAGTCTCAATGTGTTTAACGTACATGCCAAAAATCAAGTATGTGGAGATCTGTAAAAGCTTGGTCTAATCACATTTGGCTAAAGAGATATAAACGGTCAGAGTCTGACTGTTTATTCATCTTGTGACAAGTATGATTCGTTCAAACCGATACCGATGTACACTGAACTTGATTTTTTGTATGGACGTTAAACGCATCGAAACTTACAAAATGAGCTATTAGAAATAGTCGAATAGGTTCGTGATCGGTCCACATAAGGGGTTGATAACATGAGAGTATTTCGATTCCTGAAAAGGAGTTCGCAAAAGGCAGTCACCAAAATTAAAATATTAGGAGTGTTGTTTTCGAAAACAGATGAAAGCCACCTGCCGCAAGTGTCCTCAGCTTAGTGGAGAGGTAGGCCTGGGTGAAACACGCTCCTCTTCTTAGAAAAATTTGCCACAAATAGTTCAATTCAGGAGCCTCTGTTTTTCAATTATTGTGGCCCTTTTTTATCCCTGGCCTACTTTACAAGTGTAGGTCAAGCTTAGAATTCTTTAGAATTGCGTCCTAGGGACGCATTTTTGTAACTCTCAACACGTCTCCAAGGCATCAGCATGATAACCGATTGAATTTGAACGCATATAAATGGTCAATTCTTGCAAAATGGTTGATTCGGCCGTTCATCTGGACACGGACGACTCGAATTGAAGTTAAGTGCATATAAATTTGAGCCATCGATTGTTCGATAAAAATCTGAACCATCAATTATCGAAATGAATGTCTGCACCCGCTTTGCAGGGCTGCTTTCAGCCCCGCCACAAAGAATACACAAGTGAAAACTTCCTAAATGAGTGAAAACTTCCTAAATGGTCCCCATTGAAGATCTGTAATCAAATCCTGTCACCCACTACACTTTGCTAAAAATTATGGAAAGCCAACAACTGTGGATTCTTTGTCCAGCACCAATGAGGTGTTGGTTTAGTGGTGTAAATTCGGACTTGGTTGGACAAAATCTAGGTTCGAGTCTCCATAGCCTCTTATAGGGGCTAAACATACTCCTAATACTACTTTCGCATTGGGGGATTTTAGCTTCAGTCCTGACGTAGGTGTCAGCCCCTACAAATAGTGATGTGGTGTGACGGAATAATACTCCAGCGGAGGTGATGGGGTACCTTACCCCAAGGGATTGGCTTGGTGGTTTTGGCCTTGGAATGTTTAGGTCCTACACATCCAAGTAAATATGACGTTTGGGTCATACATATAAAGGAATAGCAACAAGGCGGATTTTGGCATATCCTGAACCAAAAATTATCACACGACCCCGACCCCGGTCAGGTTTTTCTAATTTCACCCCAAACCCGCCTTGTTACCCGAAATTTTGATAAAATCTGCCTCGATCGGGGCGGGGCAAATTGCCATCGTACTCCTACACTACATGGTACACTACATGGTTTGGTATGGACTATGGAATGTTTGGCTCCCCTTGATGTTTGGATTCTCCACCACCTGAAGTTTGAAAGGCTTTGAGGCTGATTCGAGACCTTTAAGTGCATGGGCCAAAGCGACTACTGGGCTGCTTGCAAGGAGACTAATGGGCCTTGCTACTTGGGTATGGAACGTAATAATCAATATAGGGAGTAAAAAGCTCAAACCTCAGTGGCCAGGGCCTCTTTGATGCACTGTTATGAGCATCGAATTGAATTATACTACATCAAAATAGACTATAACTGAACGAATCAAATATGCGTCGCGCATGTACTTCCGCAAATTTGAGATATACAATGCCATTGAGGCATCGTTTTTCTTGATTTCCATATCGATAAGTTCGACGGGTTTACAGGTCCCTCGCCTGTTAGTCCCACCAACAGACGGGCTCTTAAACGTTTCACGAATTGCACACAACTGATCACGACTAGAGAAGCAATCAATGCATGCTTGCTAAGCAGTGCTGGCTTAATTAATTAACACACATTCATAGAGTTGATTCCCATTTATCCGAAGATATAAACCAACTTTTACCGGGTCGATACATGCTAAACTCACGCGGATGGTACCGGTATGAGGAACAAAAATGGAAACGGGTAAGTCACATGTCTAAATTATGGAATACAAGGGGTAGGCTTGTATAGATAACAAAATCAAAGTGTATCCCTCCAAGGGATAAGCATCTTGTAAAACTAAGTATCATTTTCCAAGTCATTCCTGCAAAATACATTTCTAAGAACATATGATTGGATTTTTACATTTTCTCTCCACTAAAATTCCGTTCTCTATATATAATTACATGAATAATTAGAGATTGTTTTATGATCACTTTTTTTTACCATTTTTTAATGGAAGAGTACCTTGTTTCGCAATGATCATACCAAAGCATAATACGCTAAGGTATTCGCTGGTAACATAGAATTATAAACGATAGATTGAAACAATTTAGTTAGTTTTTGATTGAGTAACATTCGGCTTGCTAACGGAACCGAATATTGTTTCAGTTGGAAAAGTTAAAATGTAAAAAGGACATTTAAATCCAAAAAAAAAAAAAAAAAAACCCTACTACAAACCAATATAAGGAGCAGAAGGGACTAGGCCTGCAGGTAGTAATGTGAAATGAGATGACCCTATCATGGAGTCTGGCTATGCTGTTTGCTAATGCACCTGAAGGCGTAGTCCCTATCGTGGAGTCTGGCTATGCTGTTTGCTGATGCACTTGAAGGCGTAGTGCGCCTCGGTGGGCTTTGGCACATCTAAAAAATTAAATTGATTGGATATGATTTTTTTTTTTCACGGACCGTGAAATGAGATGATCCTATCATGGAGCCCAGCTATGCTGTTTGCTGATGCACTTGAAGGCATAGTCCCTATCATGGAGCCTGACTATGCTATTTGTTGATGCACTTGGAGGCGTAGTGCGCCTCGGTGGGCTCTGGCACATTTGAAAAATTAAATTGATTGGATATGATTTTTTTTTCACAGACCGTGAAATGAGATGACCTTATCATGGAGTCTGGCTATGCTATTTGCTGATGCATTTGAAGGCGTAGTGCGCCTCAGTGGGCCCTGTCACATCTGAAAAATTAAATTGAGTGGATATGATATTTTTTTTTCACGGACCGTGAAATGAGATGACCCTGTCATGGAGCCTGGTTATGTTGTTTGCTAATGCACTTGAAGGCGTAGTACGCCTTGGTGGGCTCTGGCACCTTTGAAAAATTAAATTGATTGGATATGATTTTTTTTATTTTCATGGATCGGGAAATGAGATGACTCTATCATGGAGCCTGGCTATGCTGTTTGCTAATGCACTTGAAGGCGTAGTGCGCCTCGATGGGCTCTAGCACATCTGAAAAATTAAATTGATTGGATATGATTCTTTTTTTTTTCACGGACCGGACATGATTAGTAGACAACATTCGTTTTACAAAACAAAACCGTGAGTACAATACTAAAGATCATGTAGTTCGCAATAACTGATTAACTTTATTCTAAGTTCAAATGCGTTTAGCGAACTTGTCATATTGAACAGTTCAAATCACGGTAATAGAATCTCGATGAAACCTACCGAAGCGCATTACCCCCCGACGAGCATTAGCCTACAAGAACATTATCTTACTTAAGGGACCCCTTCCCTCGTGGGGTAGCAAATGGTTGCAGCATTCATATGTCCCTTTTCGTCCTACAAGATTCGATTCCTACCCAAAGAGAGAGATCAGAGAGAGGGAGTTAGTAATGTTGACAGTACAAGTGGAAAGAACAAAGGAACCTTTCTTTTTTACTTGCATGGCAGAAAGGGAATCTATTCAGGAAAAAGGCCTCGAGAGAGAGCAGAGAGAACAGGAGAGAGAGAAGATAGAGAGAGAGTGAGACGACAGATAAGAGAGAGAGAGAGCTAGGCTGCTTGCTAGCTCATATATACTGTATCTACTATCTGTACATGTATTTTTTGTTCCATAATCTGAGTGTCCAGACTAACTTACAAGTACTTTAACTAATCTCTTTTTTATCCAGTCAAAGCCATGCTCATGCTGGGACAAGAACTTAAGAAATTATTTTTTAACAGTCTGACCCCAAGAATCCAATCTTGATCAGTTGTGAGACTAGAGAACAAACTTTCGAGGCATAGTATGTATCTTATCAGCTTAGACAATAACTTATTCACGGAGCTATCTATTACCGGTAATAGATTGTTTTTAATCTAAATCGTTCAAAATACTTATTCACGACTCCTCCATGGAAAAGTTATTCTCATCAGCTTATAGTCAAAGATAAAGGGTTACTGGGGAAGTTAAAAAAGACATCTCCATCTCTACTCAACTTTCATGGTTTTTTTTTTTCTTTTTCCCCTTTGGTCAATTGGAGAGGGTACTGTGGGGCTACACCAACACACAGAGAATCTCTCTTTGTCTTGTTTCTCAACTCCCCATTCAATTGTCCCTTTCTTTCCTTTTGCATCTTAAATTCCCTTCTATTTTCTCATTTCATTTTTCACTACAAAACCCTACAGTAAAAAAAATAAGAAACAACTTTTTTTTTTTTTCTGGATATGTATCTATGCAGTTTTTTCATTTCAAGTGAATAGAATGCTTCAATTAACCACCACATTTTGAATAATTTTCAATAGATTTCTGATTTTTTACTATTATTTTTGAATAAATCTCTTAATTAAAAGATGGTCTAGAATCAGGAATAGAGTTACAAGAATCCTAGGAGATTTGGCCGAATGACCATGACATATCGATTCAGGATTTGCACTCTCTAAAGAGTTTGCAAGGAAGTCAAATCCTACGAAGGCTAAAATTTCAAGCTTTAGAGCCACTGGAGATTTTTTTTTTTATTGGCAAAAAATTATCATAAAAGCGTTACGTTGAAGAAAAAGATAAGGGTTCTCAAATTGTAGACCCAACAAGGCACGTACACCGAGAGAACCAAAAACAGGAAAAAGATTATACGAGAAGGTGATGGAGATTTGTCTGCCCATCAAAATTTTAGGACTTTGAGATTAGTTGAGGAACGTAAGTTGGCCCAAAACCACATCAGATACAAATTCAAAAAAAGAAGAAAAGAGAACAGTGTCAAAAGAGGAATGGGGGACGTTGCCAAGTAGAACCTTGCAATGGACGATTCAGATTTGTATGCAATTTGTATGCGTTGAGATTTGATCCGAGCCGTCCGTGTCGAGATGAACTGCCGAATCGGTCACTCTGCACCCGCTCAGCAGCATCCCCGGGGTTTGTAAAAAGAGGACGCATACCAGATTGAATTGTAGTACTGCAGTTATACAGCACAAATTTTGGATGGGGCCTCCTCAAATACATGGTCCCTGTCATGGTCCCTCTCGATCATAAGATTCAGAATACACTGTAAATTTGGTATTTTTGTGCATTTAATTGCATAGAACATTGCCTTTTGTCCAAAGACCCAATCCATGAAGACTTTTCAGTTTTCACTTCTTCACAATTCACATGTCTAATTTAGAAATTCTTTGGTTGAACACTGTAGAGGGGAAAGCTTTTCGGCCCTATGTTTTTTTCAAGTGGACCGGGGGACGTGTTGTGCAGGCGGCGCATACAGTACCATATGGTGTACCATCTTAGTCGTTCGTTCGGCAATCTGATGGTTCAATTTTCATCTCGACAACAAACGACTCGAATGGTACACGATGCCGAGAGATGATAGGCTGAACTTTTGAAAGAGGCTGGCATTGAAAATTCATTAGTCAACCCTGTTATGATGATAATGTTCTTTCAAAAGTAGTTTTCTTTGCTAGTGGGAATCACACCTTTTGACTTCAAAAAAAGTGGGTGGCGAGAAAAGGGGAAATAATGTTAATAGTAAAATTGGAGTACTACTCAGGACGATGGGCTATTCGTGATTAGTTTTTGGTGATTAATTGACCCTCCTATAAAATACTATCAATGAGGTTATGAGGTTATAGTGTGACCAATAATGGAAACTCTAATCTGAAACCATATTTCCACGGCCACTGGAAACACTCCGGGGTTGTTTGGTGAAAGTTTTGAGAAAGATTTTTGAAGTAATAAGTGTAGAAAGATAGAGTAATAATTGAAATTTTTTTTATCGAAAGCCGTATTCGGAGAGAGGGCGAAAATCGAACAAAGCCAATGTCCCTAACCGATCGAATTGTAAAAAGAAGAAACAATTAAAACTTATGAATGCCAATAAATCCAATAGGCTCCATTGGATGAAATAGCAAGGTTTTTTTTTTTTAATCATCATATTTGGTGAATATGTTTGGTACCTTCTAGAAGATGATGGTTTGGGCAATAAGATTAATTTATCGGTGTGCTTTTAAGAATAAGAAATTTCATTTTTTTTTCAAATACATATCATACTGAAGATTAATATATCTTTTGTATGCCTAATGTTTATAATGTAATGCCTTCAGGTCTTTGAAATAAAACTACATACCTCTCGTTCAAAAAAAATCCAAGTGCTCCATAAAAGTGAGATTTTCGATGAGAACCATATCGAGTTCAACCTCGTCAGATCCAAGGTTGGGTGAAATCTTTGGGGGCACCTTATGTGAGCGAAAGATTATGCAAAATAGTTGCGAAAGAAGGCTTCAGTGTAATGAGCGGTGGTGCGACATAAGGTTCCGAGTAGTGGGATCGGTTCTAGATTTTGAAAAAAATAAAAATAAAGAATAAACATTGCCGGATCTCAAGAGAAGAATAAAATGGGATTTTCAGAACAATAAATTAAAAAAGAATGGAGGACAGGATTTTCTTGGCATTAAGACGTACTAATCTTAATTAAAGAACACTAATCAACAAATTAAAGAAATGATGAGATCGATTGGAAGTGGGAACATGTCGCAATCATGACCAACTCCAACTAGGAGAAATATAAATTCCATCTTCCCTCATTGACCTTGCTTGTTTAAGTCGATGGTGGTGATTTTTAAAATATGACAAAAACAATACATTATATAACTCCGAGTACAAGCGAGCCGAGCCCAATTCATTTAAAAAATGAGTCTCTTTAAACGGGACGAGCCTATACAAATGAGTAGAGCCAAGTTTTAGATTGTTGAGATCGGCTCATTTACCACACAAGCCTAAATTAGAGCTTGAGCTCGGCTCAAATATTAAACGAGTCGAACTAGACGTGAGCCGGCGCCGGCGCCCTTCAAGCTGCTCGCAAGTAGCTTAGTTCGTTTGTGGCCCTAAATATGCTTTTCTAAACAACATCTGCCTGTCGGGCGATCATTTTATGAATCAAAATTGAAGGATCGTGTAATAGAAGAGTTCTCCTTCAAATCTACACTTCTTTCTCTCTCTTTGATTAGGATCTCTCCCCATCTCATAAAAGATCTCTCTTTCTAAATCCCATGAAATTCACGAAGCATAAATTAATACTAAAACAACCATTCAATAAGAAACTATAGCCATGGGTGACCTTTGTTAAAGAAAAAATGTTTTCAGATACCATATTCGAATACAGATGCATTCAGAACTATTTAATGCATCGAAGGACACGTCTGTGTCTAAACTTGTGTTATCAGCCATTAGCACTGCTCTTACATTAATGTAGGCCGGATTTCATACGATGGAACCTTAGGAACGGGCCATATTCCTTGGTATATAAATAAAATTGAAGGAGAAAGAAGATTAATATGTAACATTGATTTCATTTGTCTCATTTTCATCAATCTACACTGATAATCATCACTCAGAGCACAGAGATGAAATGATCTCTAGAATAAAGATAAACAAACCAAAATGAAAAATGAAGAAAAAAAATTCAGATGAGATATGTGACTTAAGAATTCAATCACTCTCGGTCGAAGTGGAGGAGTTGGCCACAGCATTTGGGGCAAACTCCGACCTGTTTTGGAACCATGAAGTACATTAGACAGCCTTTGCAACCAGCCACCACAAGTACTTGGTTTATCTGCTGCTGCTGTTGTTGTTCTTCGCCCTTGTATTGTTGTTGATGATGATATTGTTGTTGAGCTACCGATGAAGACGGAGAAGATTCAGATGAGGAACCTTCACTATCGTAGGAGCTATCGTCTTCCGAGTAAAAATCGCCGCTGAATGCCGACGCCACCATTCTTGGATCCTCCTTGGCTTTCATCCCTGTTCTCCAATTTATGTAGTATATCTCCCCAGTCTATAACAAGAAAAGAAAAAAAAAAAAAAAAAAGAAGAAGAAGAAGAGGAATTCAAGATTCTAATTCTTTTGGGGTCCTTATAATTAGAAAGCCGATAAGTTAAAGAAAAGCTTGATACAGTGCATGAATTTAATCCATGAAAGACAAATTGAAGGTTTAGATTTACAACGCTGTGAAT
Source organism: Rhododendron mucronatum var. ripense (assembly GCA_019656295.1). Taxonomy (NCBI): domain Eukaryota; kingdom Viridiplantae; phylum Streptophyta; class Magnoliopsida; order Ericales; family Ericaceae; genus Rhododendron; species Rhododendron mucronatum. Next base: position 779,205 of record BPLT01000039.1, on the reverse strand, counting down.
CTGAGTCATCCATTTATCTTTAATTGACACTTTCATGGATCAAAACATTTTCGTTAGAGAAAAAAGAAAAAAGACAGGTTTTAACACACTTTTTATACTTTTGAATATATATTTTCACACATTTTAACACATATGTTTAGCATTTTAACACACATAAGATTCTTTTTCATGAGGGATGAGGAATAACTGAATAAGACAAAACATACTAGCTGTTCAGGAATATTTTCATTTTTTTGGGGGGAGGAAAAACAAAACAAGAACTACTCAACAACGTAGCCTAGAGAAAAGCACCTTTGCTAGACAAGATGCCCCATCATCGAAAACCAGAAAATGGTCCAACCCAGATCAAGTTTCCCAGAAAATTGATCAGAAAAAAACTCATTTGGTTGGTGGAACCTGAAATTCAACTTTGAAAAAAAAAATTCTCATTTTTACAACCAAAAAGACAAAAAAGAAAAAGTACCACCAAAATTGTGTTCTAAGATTCTCGAAAATTATTTTCGATAGAACAGCACAACATGAAAAAGGATACTTTTTTTTTTTGTTTGGTTCAATCCAGCATCAAAGTTCACCAGAATCTTTTTCAGAAAGACCCTTTTTTGTTTATCTTGAAATATATATTTGATGAAAAAGTTCATTTCAAGAAAAAACAATACCGAACTGATGCTTGAAGATTCAACAACATCACATGTTTGAAAATTTTCAGAAAACGTTTTCCGCCCGAAACAAACGGAGCGTAAATGGAAAACCTTCTAAAACAGAAACGGAACATAGAATTTGATTTCTCCGAGCGAGAAACCAAGGAAAGTGTCTTGTTTTTTCCTCTTTGCTTATTTAGGGAGAAAGGAAATAGATGGTCTCTTGTGGAGAAAAAAAGGTGCATAGCCATTTTTAGGGTTTTCTTTTGGGTCAAAAAGCAGATAAGAAAACAAGGGAAATGATCAGGAAACCAATAAATAAGGAGAGAGAGTCATTTAATAGGAAAGCCAATAGTAATAGGAGAGAGACAAAAAAGCAAGATCTATCATAGTATTCCCATTTAATGCCAATCTGAAAAAACAGGAAAAAAAATTTAACATATCAAGGGATTTTCATTTTCTTTTGTTGCAGATCGAACCTCTTTTTGTTCTCGGCAAAAGAAATTTATTAATTATTGCAATTAGTGTATAACGGTAAGGATAAAGGCGTGACGGACAATGGGAGTTTATTAATCGTTGAAACGAGTTTACAGAATTAAAAGGACTAAGAGCACGACGGATTATAGATCGAACCTTTAGATCGAGGCATTGTTCCCAGTGGTAAGGGAGAGAGGTTTGGGAATTAAGCTCCAAGGTGGAATCTGAGGAGTGATATTCTTGATTTTCCGTGGAATCTGAGGAGGAAGAGAACCCAACTCCGCCGCCTCTGCCGCCACCGCTATTTGTTGGGCTGTTTTGGTTGAGTGAGCAGTTTTGCATAGATCTCTCTAAGGATGCTGTGATTTTTGCCATGTTTGGAGCTGTCATATTTGCTAACCACAAACCTAAACCTAATATGAGGAGTTGTGGAGAGAGAGAGAGAGAGAGAGAGAGAGAGAGAGAGAGAGAGAGAGAGAGGGCAGATTAAAAGGGGTGTGGTGGGTTTATATGAAATCAGATTAGACGGAAAGGATGTTTGTGTGTGTGAAGATGAGGAAATATTAAAAAACAAGACTTACAAATGACAGTTGCATTCCAGTCCCTCCCACTGAGTACGCTTAGAATGTTTGGAGAGGATAAAAACTTATTTACGGAGGGTTCTATAAAATATGTTTTACGGAGGTGAATCTGAACCTTTCAAAAATATTTTGGATAGTCCGGATTTTAAACAAAAAAATTAGGGCAAAAAAGTTTCTTTAGAATTCGAACTGTTCAAAACACTCTTGGACAGTCCAAATTCACTCCTTCTATTTACAGTAGCTCCGTAAATAAGTCTCTCTCTTTCCATAGAGGTCCCTGCTGGACCTGAGATGTGGCACTTGCCATTAGTATATTGTCACATTTTTACCCTTAGCTTTAATTTAACCTTATTTGTGGTAAAATTGTTAATGAATCACAACTACTATTTTGATTATGATGTTGGGTCAAAAGCTGGTTCAGTAGCAATTAAGAAAAATTAAGATATTTATTGTGGAGATTAGGTACGTACGTATGAAATACAACATTCCTTGTGGAGAAGTTACTCCGCTTTTGAATGTGCTAATATATCAATTTAGCTTCTTTACTAACTCAGACAGGACTACAAAACCGAACTCTGAATTTCTAAAATCCTTGCATCCCAATATTTCGTCATTCGACTGCCAGTCCATTCGAAGAAAACGGCAACGAAATGGTTGTTATAGCTATATATAGTGTCTCACACCTGTAGCAGTCCGAACTTATGAAACAGGGCCTTCTTAAGTTTGAGTGAGGGGAAAGGTTTTTAACACTAATTTTATTTCGAAATTAATGTACCTAATTAAAAAAAACAAACACTTGGGATGTGTTTGAAGAAAGTTGGAAATTAAGGAAAGTGAAAGAGATACTTGAGAAAAGATCGTGGGCGAGAAAAACATGAAGGAGTGGGTGGAAGATTTTTTTTTTTTTTGAAGCAATGGGTGGAAGGGGACCCGTGGGTGATGTAGTGCAACCTCACACTACACGTATAGTGCGGTCAATTCGACCGACCATCTCTGGCAATGGATAGCTCAGATTTTCATCCGAATAATTGACGGCTAAGATTTGTAGGAGTTTGGGTAAAATCTAAGTCATCTGCACCAAGATGGACGGTCGGATCGGGTGCACTATATGATGTGGTGTCACGAGAGCTTTTCTTTTATTTTGACTCGGGGGTGGAACTGTGGAAGGAGCTTAGAACCGGTAAAAGCGCCGTAACCAAAAAGAATGCCCGAAATTTCTTCAACAGTTGTCGTTGTTGTTTTTTGAATATTGGTTTGGTGTTCTTCACATGGCATAACACATTTTAAACAAAAAATTGAAAAAACGAAACCTACAAAAATTCAAAAGAGCGAGAATTAAAAGTGCGAGCACAGAATGAGAATTGAGAGAGCAAGATGTTATGAAGGATTATGTGAGTTATAAGTTTGGACGCAGCAGAAGCCAAAAATACAATTGCGAAATTATTGCTGCATAACAAAAATACAAATTCAAATCATAAGTTAATATTGAAAATAAAAACAGATTACTCATATGTTATCTTGGTTGCAGTGAAATATATATATATATATATATATATATATATATATATATATATATATTACTCATATGTTATCTTGGTTTGAGAGAAAATAATTTCCGAGAATATGGAAGCATCTTTTTTGATGTTTTCTAGAACATGAACTCCCCTTCAAAGAATTCTCCAACCTTATACATTATAAGATATAATTAATCGAAAAGTAACAATTGAGACGGAGAGAGTATTTATTTAAAATTATTGTTTGCACAAAAATATCAAATGAAATGTGGTTAATTTGTATACTACGGAGTATTAAGATTGATGTTTTTCAATTGGCTACAAGTGGGATTGTCAATGTTTAGATCTGGTTTGAATTTTTATAGTAGAAGATAAAAGAGTTTTACCCACTTGTCTAAAGACGTTCATGGTTTCTCCTTAATTGCAGGGCTCTTTTGTTACAAGCTAGTAACCAGGTGATAGCCGCAAGGGTTAGTTCACGTGATTGTGCTCCCCACACAATTGTCTTGAGTTTGATTTTTCGGGTCAAGCCGCAAGAGATACAGTTCTTGTGAATTTTCTAGTCTCTGTCTTTGACCAAACCGTAGAGAGAATTAGTCAAGGTGCGCGTGATCTGACCAGAATATCCCTAATCGCTATATAAAAAAATCAAGTTGGCCTTATTAGAAACATTGAACCTAATTAACCTTTTTTTCTCCCTTTCTCTTTTCTTGACATTCACCCACTTACTAAAAGTAGGTGTACATTATCGCATTATGATTAACGTCTAAGAAGTCTTTTAATTCCATAATCTTACCCTCTCCCTTACTGGCCGGCACGACGTTGGTGCATTCCCCTTGTAAAGTCATTATTGATCTTGACTGTTATCTGCTTAACATTGTTCGAGCCAGCTTTAAAGTTAAAAATCGGGCAAATTTTTATTAACGGTGAGTCGAAGTCACGAGCTTTTGGCAAAGTAACTATTACATGCTATCATGTTCTCACTTGAACAACGCCTTGAAATAACATTTAATTAAAACGTATTATTTTTTGTTTATATTTACGAAAGAACTAAGGCGACTGTTCACCATTACGTACATGTTTTCAGGATTACAATATTGGAGTAGTTACCAAAATCATTCATGCTACAGAAAATATATCCACTAGGAAAACATGTCACTGGGGAAGAGGAGGAATATGTGTGTGTGTGTGTGAGAGAGAGAGAGAGAGAGAGAACTGAAACACAGAAACTGAAAAAGAAGGGAGAGAAAGAGAGAGAGAGAGAGAGCGGGTGCCGTGGCGTAGTCAGAGAGGGACTGTGAAGGGGGCTCGCTGCTCAGATTAGATTCCCACATCAGGAAAACTACTGATAATATTCGGTCTCTTTTGGGACAACCCCCACACTGCTCTCGTGATGCCCCCCTCCCTCCCTCCCTCTCTCTACCCTTTTGTTTCCCGACGGCCGTGGTGTCCAAACTAAATTACGTGCACCTCGATTAATGTTTCATCCGATCCTGTCAAAGGCAAACCAGACCATCTACGTTGGAATTAAAATTTAAAAAAAAATTATGTTCTTACGGTCTGATCCCAAAAATTGAACCATGATCAATTGTGTGAACCCCTCTCTATATACAAGAATGAATCTCCAACCCAATACTCTACTTGAGAGTCCAAAAATGTAATTTATTCAAAAAGTGATGATGAAGGAGATTGTTATTGCTTACCCCAATCCAATACTCTATTTCTTGAAATGGGGACCCTGAGACAACATGGGTGTTTTCTTCATTCGAGCTGTTCATTTTCGATAACGAACAGCTCAGATTTCATCTTGGCAATGAACGGATGAACGACTGAAATCTGTTCGGTTGAGATGAAATGTGAGCCGTCCGTTACCGAAATAGACAGCCCAAATGTTGTCCACTATTTCTACCTCTATTTTTCAAGAACTTACTTTAAACCTCAAATATTTCACTCTTTCCCTCTAAAATGGTATGAATTTTGTAAAAAATACATGACAAATATATGTGCAAATTATAAAGTTGAACTAATTTTAGAACATGAATAGTGACTAAAATTCAAACTTATTCGAAATTTTTCACAAATCCCGCTGTAAATTCTTAGGCCGGGTACACCAATTTTTTTTCTTCACATTATCCAAGTTATGAATGTCTTATATTTATAGGAGACATTAAGACCAGAAAAATAAAATCGTTGCTCTACTTAAAAAGCTCGCGCGATTCCCAATTAGATGACACTTAATTTGGGACAGAGAGAGTACTATAATATTGGTTTGTAAATTTAGAACTCGGGGAGTTTCCCAATTCATTCCCTACACAATGCACAAGAATATATTGTAATTGGGCGCATGAAGGGAACATATCCTAGTGGTCTTGGGGTATACCCATTCCTTCCTCATGCTGTTGGGGACACATTTTTCCAGTTGTGAGAATGGGAAGCTAAACGAACCCTCTTGCAACTATGTACGTATTCCCTAGGTTCCAATATTTAAAAAACAAAATCAAAAGAAAAAATGGATTATATTCCCTAGCTATAGTTGCCCTCCTGATTTGAAAGTATATATTTTTTAATGACTGGATGTTCAAGTCAGCTTACGTACACATCGACGAATTCCGGGGCACTAAAATTAATGATCGGTCAAACTCTCCGGTGGTTCCACGGTTTGCAACAGCATATTAGTCTAAAGTCCAATGAAACAACGCCATAAGAGCTTCAGTCCAGCTTAAGTTTCTGTAATGTGTAGAGTCCATTAATAAAAATATTTTAGATTCTAGAGTCTTTGAAAAGACAAAATTGCCATTAATGAGATAAGAGCTTTGTTTGGCTAACACAAAAAATATCTTTTTTCATTTAAATTGTCTTAAATGAGATAAGGGCATTATTTGGCTAACACAAAATATGTCTTTTTCGTGTTTTTCGATCTTGTTGTATTTTCATAGGGTACCCTAAGATTTTAGGCATTTTCATAGGGTTTTAAGGTACACTTTTCTATTATAAGATTTTAGCGGTTTAGGCACTTTCATAGCTAGGGTACCCTAGGGTTTTAAACACTTTTATATATGAGATACCCTAAGGTTTTAGCCACTTTTTTAGGGTATTATACGATTTTAGGCACTTTCAACGTTGGTCAACCTTGGTCAACACCGATCAATGCCGGTCAATGCTGGTCAACGCCAGTCAACCTTGGGAGTTGGGAGGGTTTTTTTTTTGTAAATCCTGAGCAGAATGTCCTTTAAACTTTACAGAAATATATTTATGTCCTTATTATAGCAAAAACCCTTACAGTATGTCCTCCTACTCAATATGTCTTACTATTTAACCTCCATGAAATTCGAACATGCAATGTCCTCCTACTCAATATGTCTTACTATTTAACCTCCATGAAATTCGAACATGCAACTTCACAGAGGACAAACGTTTATTTTTTTTTCCTCGTGCCCACCTAGCCAAACTTGTTGCAGCTATATTCTGAGTTGGAAGCTATATGTTGGACAGCTGGGTTTAGGGGTGATACCGGTCCGGTTTCGACCGGTTTCGACATTTTTTTCGGTCGAAACCGGTTATCCGGTTTGAAGTTTTTGGAAACCGGAACCGGTTGAAATAATACGGTCCGGTTTCGACCGGTTTCGTTCGGTTTCGACCGGTTTATCCGCTTTTTACTCATGGGCCACATTTTGGGCCCAAAATATCAAAAAAAATCCACAATTCAACCTACAAATATCAATCAAAAGCCCATAATTCAACCATTTTTTTGGGCCCAACAAAAAAGAATCAATTTTAAACCCAATACATAAAATAAAAAAAAAAACACCCATAAAAGCATGATTCAACCCATTACAGATTACACAACACAACAAGCAGACTTGGAATTCCATCCAACCGGACGGAGTGGATCGACGCACCGGACGGAATGGGAGACAGCCGGCCGGATCTCCTCACGGACGTCGGCCACTCCTCGTTGTTGACAGGAGATGAGAGATGGACCAGATGGTCGGCCGTCCGGATCTCCTCACGGATCGTCGGCCACTCCTCGTCGTTGACAGGAGATGAGAGACGTCGGCCGTTCCTCGTCATAGGAGAGAGAGAGAGAGAGAGAGAGAGAGAGAGAGAGAGAGAGAGAGAGAGAGAGATCGTGGGAGGCTGGGAGTGGGAGTGGGAGTGGGAGTGGGAGTGGTGCGGCGCCTGTTTGAAAAAGATTAGAACGAAAATTTAGGGCTTTAACTGGTAAAGGGGTATATGTATATATATATATATATATATATGAATATATTATATTGTATAATATTATATAACCGGTCCGGTTTCGACCGGTTTTTAAACGACGCAAACCGGAAACCGAACCGGAAAACCGGTTTATAAAAATTTTAAAACCGGAACCGGATCGAAATTATTCGACCGGTTTAAAAATTCCGGTCCGGTCCAGTTTTTCCGGTTTCGGTCGATTTTCCGGTTTCGGCTAACACCCCTAGCTGGGTTCTAATATTCGGTCCTTAAATGGGCTTCATTGTCCAATTCGATCTCCAGTGTGGGCTCAATAAATAAGTGGTCTATTCTCTCAGATCATCTTCCAGACTAATTAGTATTTGTATAGTTATTCGCATATTAGTGTCAGATTGGAATATTCAACCAGAAGGGACCAAATATTCAGTATTTGTTACAAGTAGTATTAAATGCCATCAAATACATAACAATCACATAATTGTATAGGTCATTCAGGAATAAAATCACATTCACAAGATAATTGCGATCATTAAGAGAAAATAACACGTACGTGTTGATTTGGGTGGATTTGGTTTTGCAAATGAAGCTTCGTAATTGGAAATTCTTGTCAATATCACAGCCAAGACAGCGACGAGTACTCTGTCCTTGTGCGGATGGTCTAACAAGAAAAGTACCGAGGCTCAACACCATTTTTTTTTCTTTTTCAAAAATGGCGTACGTGATGGTAAAACGTCTATTTAGGGAAGAAGTGAGGAAAAACAAATGAATTGGCAATTTGGCACCCAAGAGAACCTTCCTAAGCAATTTCTGAGAGAGATACCAATTGGCGAATCCAATCAACTTTGTACTTCATATATATTTCATAATGTGGGACCATTTTGCACATATCAAATTTAGTAAGTGACCTTTTCACAAGTACAAAATAAAATTTAGAGGCAGTTTTGCTCCAATTTAATTAACTCAGTTCTTTTATAACTCAGGTGTCCGACTTAGGTGTCCGGACCAGTTTAAGCACATCTTAACTAATTCTGGAGGCTCATGTCCAATTTAATTCAGTTTCTCACATGGAGCCCTCCATTTTAGGGTGGAAAAAGCTACAGACAATTACGGATAAGCTCCCACAAACATAATCTTTTGCATTGTTCTAAGCCAGAAGCGGATCGCGATATCTAGATTTTTTTTTTGTGCTCGCTTTCGATTTCATAATTTTCTGCATTCCTTTTCTCAGATTACAGTACTTGTTAAGGTTCTGGTCAAAAATTATCAAAATCTTAGTGTTACATAAACCAACAAACAATACAATTCACTATTTTAGTAAGTTGGCGGTCAAGGACAGACGTATAATTTGGGAAGAGAAAGTTATATAATTTTCAATATTTTGACCTCATATAACAATAACATGTTTTTCTAAAAAAATAATTGGGGCACCATCCAATTCTTTTTTTATATAGTAATTTTCTATTTTTTATAGATGCTTTTAAAGCTTCTTAAAATACGAAAATTTGGATTACATTATTTTTCCTAAGAGAGTGATAGATTCTCATTCTAGTGAACCCTTAAGAAAATTCCAAGAATAAGTTAAATATAATCTATTTTTTTTCCAGTGGTATTTACGATTTGTCATTCATAATTTTCTATTTTTTAATTCTTCTTGATAGGATAATTAGAATAGTAATAGGATGCTAATAAAAAATTACTAAATAAAGAATAGGGTTAAAAATCAGTTCAAGCCAAAATATCCCATGACATTGATCAAGCAACGAACTCCCACGAAAATTCCAACTGTACAAAATGTCGGATTTGGAAATACTGTAATACACAGCCGAATTACAGGGTCGCGGCGGAACTAACTATCCATTTCGATACTGACATCTCAAATTTAATCCAAATTTTCTATTCCATGAATTAAAATCCAAGTCGTTTATTATCGAAATGAACGGCTGAATTGGTCACACTGCAAACCCCGGATTCTTTACAAAGTCTATGTTCGTTTTTTTTTTTTTTTGGTCAAGCGGAGAGGTACAAAGTCAATATTCATTATCCATCGTTTTCGTCTAAAAACCGCTACATACGTTTCTTTTTCCATAAACCCCAAACGCGTAATTGAAAAGTAAAAAGAAAAATACTATCAAAATCCACAATCCCTCTCTCTCTCTCTCTCTCTCTCTCTCTCTCCACCAAAATCAAAACTTGAACAAATTGTCAACATCGGCGATCGACGAAGCTATATCGGAATGGCGAAGACCGATGATGAGCCGGCGATCGGGATCCCCTACAACGCGACCTACCAGGCCGCGATGCCCCAGCAGCATCACCATCATTACTACATCGGAAACAACCCCTATCAAGCCGGAATGATCCCTCCGAACGCCGTCGTTGGAGATCCCAAGGGAATCCCGATTCAACAGACCATGTATAAGGATACCCCTGCTCCTTTCGACTGCGTTCACTGCGGTAGTTGTGGTTTGACCACCGTCAGGTAATTCCGTGATTCCAGTTGGATGTATTTTTTTTTACAGTTGGATGTTAAATTTATCTTGTAGAAGTTATAGGGTTTTATGGTTTCGTGTGCATGCGAGCGTGAAAGCATCTTTTAAAAATATCTCAAAGCACTAAAAATTTGTGAGGGCGAGGATTGAAAGCATGAGGTAATTGATTCTGTGATTCCAGTTGGAATTTGAATTTCTCCTCTAGATATTATAGGGTTTTGTGGTTTCGAGATGTCAGAAGCTAAGTCACAAGCATGTGTGTGCGTGTGCGGGAATGCGAGCGTACAAAATGTTTGTCCAGTCCGCAAGGCTATAACTTAAAAATAAGACGAACATTTAAAGAAAAATTCAAACTTTATTCAATAATTTACCGGAGACCAATGAGTTCTTTGAATTTATGAAAAAAATTAAATTTGTTCTTGAAATAGTTGTATTATTTTAAAGTTCTTGTTTTGTGGACCGGACAAACATTTTGGAACTGAGGTAGTACTAAATTTGCGAGAGCGAGAATCGGAAGCGCAAGCTTAGAGCGAGGATTGAGAGCAGGAGCAGAGAACCCTACCAAAGGATTATGTGACTAAGGTCGGAAGTCTAATTGAAATGTGAGAAGATTTTTTGGTGTATTGTTGAAGATGTGATTATTGCCTTCAAGTGCTTTGATTGGCCTTTTTTCTATGAAAACAATTTTTTTTTTTTTGCTATTATGTTGATTTCGTATCGATCGCACACTACTCCAATCTTGATTTAGTTTGGTTGTTGGACTTGATTTTTGTTGGAGACTTCTGCCTATATGTAGTCTCCAATTGTTGTTGTTGTGGATTGGAAAGAGAAAAAGTTTCTTTTTGCGAGTCATATATTTCTGGGTAGTTTATTTTTTTCATCGGCATACAATTGTATAGACGTTGAATTGCTGATTCAGTTCCATCCGAACATTATCCGGTAGCGTAGCACTATTTCCAAGGAAGAGCTTCAAAGTTACGAGTTACGACATTCTAGATTCAGAGGGGAAAAGGGCTTTTGTGATGGATGGTGATAGTGGATGCACAATATCCCCTTAGGTTCTGGGTGGCAGGTTCTGTTAAGTGGGAAATATATGTGATTCTTAGGCCAGCCTAAGTCACAAAATGCGCATGCGTGAGCTAAAGTGGAAATGAGAGACCATGAAAGTGCCTTTCGAAAATATCCCAAGCTACTAAAATTTACGAGAGTGAAGATTGAGAGCAGGAGCCAAAAAGTCCTATCAAAGGATTATGTGACCTTGCGGCCAGCCCATATTTGGTTGGGTGCTCCCACAGTCCCACTCCTCACTGGAGAAAAGAGATACTACGTGGTGCAGCATTTGGCTGGTCACAGAGCTATGTTGACTGCATAAGATGATAAAATTGAAAATGCTTTTCTTGCTTAAGAACGATGAGGCTTGTTAAGGCAATTTATTGAGCTGTTGCACTAAAGAAGTAAGTGAGTTCTTTTCAAACTGCTACACAAATTCATTTGAGGGAGAAAAGGAAGTTCTACGATGTAAAGAGCTGTGATTAATATGATTAAGGGGAACTGTTTCCCTTTTGATATGAATGGGTTCCAAAGGTACAATAAGAGAACACAAGTGTAGTGCTACTGGATATTCATGGTTCAGGTTTGGACACTTCTTGCGCTAGTGGCGCGTTATTCTTCATCTTTGCATTATGAGTTTTGGAAATTGCAATTGGTATGAGACTATGAGTTTCTGAAAATATATGGGTGTCAACATTTATTGGAAATCAAAAGGTTAGTTGTAGCATGTGTTAAGAAACACATTCCCAATGGTAATATACTTGGAAGGCTCATTTTCCATGACTCGCGTTAACTTATGGTGGGTTATGCTGATTAATATGGTAAACATTCTGGTTGCAGATAGCAAATAAAATAAAAACACAATGGGTGGTTGATTTGGTATTGACAGCGTTTAAAACGTGAACCACAACAACTAATGCTTATTGAGCACGTAGATCCACCAAAGAAATTGCCAAAGTCGATCCTTGTTCCATAGAGTGAATTATTTTTGTCATAACCAATCTCTTTGATCATATAGTCTAGTCAACTGTTCTTTTTCCGGGTGTGGGTGGGTGGATGGGTGGTGGGGGGTTGGAAGCTGGATAAAACAATTTGATTTCTGTTGGTTGTTGTTTGGGTTGCAGTCTTTCTGCTTATATGCTGGCATGATGGCATCTTGTATATTGGTTTAAAATTTCCGCTCTTCTCCCTTTCCATAGCTAGCATGTTTATATCTGCATGTACCTGTAGTGGAGAAGAGTTGAACCTGTTTCATACATGGTCCAAAATGTTAGCCAAGTGAAATTTTGTTGATATGACTAGAAAAGCGATTATGAAAAGCAATTATGTCATGTCTCGCTTGGAAGAATCTAGAAGTTTGGTAACTTACAAATGGTTAACGAATGAATCTACTAAATAATGTTATGTAATTTTAACCTACTAATCTCCTTGCCTCATACAAAGTTCATTGTACTTGGATTTGCATTAATCAAGTTTCACCTAGTCGCTTGTTTCTCTTTATCTGCGATTTAGATCAAAACCAAGTCTGGCAGCTGTTGTTGGTTGCATGATGCCTATGATGCTTGGAGTTTGCTTTCTTTGTCCTTCAATGGACTGCCTGTGGCATAAGTATCACTATTGTCCAAGTTGCAAAGAGAAGGTACTACAGAGCATGTACAGACAAAAATTGTTTTCCATTCCTTCATCATGTGGCTTTGAACTGAAATGGGTCTTCGTTTTCTATGCAGGTTGCTGATTTTGAGAAGTCTGATCCTTGTATAGTAATGGATCCTCTGCACTGGACAGAGCCAAGCTTTGCATTGCCCGCATGACTCGATGAGTTCTAAACATGCCTTATTCATGTGTGTTTTAGTCACTTGCATGTGTTCATTTTCTGCTTTAGCAGAACTGAACCATCTGTTATTCATATGTAAAGATGTGCTGGAAAATTGCTGGGAACTACCATTACCATACTGTATCAATAACGCTCTATTTTAGAATCATGGAGTTCATACTTCATACTATATAGTTTGCTTATGTTTTCTGGAATTACTTTAATGCATGAGATGGTTTCCACATGTCAACATACTCTTGCTTTGTTTGATGGTAGCATGTATTTAAATCGGCCAACAAGCTGTTGCTATGTTGGTTGGATGGAGTACTAGGCCCGCTTTTATGCCTGTTAGCTGAGAACCTGGTGTTCATTGTGCATTCCTTGCGTAACAGATGAAATGGCTGTGTTTAACTGATTCAATGTTGAAAATCATGTGAACACTGTAACAAAATGTTTAGACAAATATTGCTGTCCATTCTTGTTACAACCCGAAGGTATCTTTCTATCAAGTTTCTACTCAGCCTACTTTGTGCAATTAATGTCCAAGCATAGGATTGTACCCAATCTTTCAGTAGGAGGCCGTAAAATTCTTAGATGTTGTTTTGCGCAAAGATATGAGTCTAATGGGTTTGAGCGAACTAGTGACCTTTGACCAAGCTCAATAGAGGAAAAAGATTCATGTAGCTGACCCCAATTGATTGGGACTTAAGGCTCGGTTTGGGTTGGTTTGATTATTTCCCAATATTAAATGCCTAAATCTGAGAAACACAGACATGTCTACCTGCCTCACGTATCCATGCACGACATGTGTCCGTTCTACACGAGACGACACTCTCCGGGCATGTGCCTGGCAAGCCTAAATAGGTATCCAACTTTAAAAAAAAATATATTACATGGGACACTTTGTGGACACTCACTCTTGGACACAACGGGAACACATTAAAGGCACATTCTAGAAGGCAATTTTAAACACTTGGCACAGAGTAAGAAATTCTAATTCATGGACACTTAAAAATTAATTATTAATTTGTGTCTTCATAATGTTAGGACTATTTGTGGTTTTTTTAACTTTTTTTTTTTGAACAGCGAAACAAAAAATTTTATTGATAGGAAAAAAGATTACGAAACAAGCTTTTGTTAGCAAGAAGCCAACAAAGAGAACCCCTAATGGGCCTAGCCCAGAACATCTAAAGTGTCTAAGCATATATAAATATAACATGAAAGCCCACAAGAAACCTTTAACCCAAAAATAACATGAAGCCCAAGATGCCGAAATCCTAGCCAAAAAACTAAAAGGCATAGCTCATAGACAACATAGGCCAAGCCGGAAACCAACCCATAGACAACATAGGCCAGTCTAAAACAACTCTACTCCACCACCCACCGCAGCCACCTGGAATGAGGAGGACCGCTGCCATCACCGTCGCCGAAACCCGCGGAACAAGCCCCTATTACTGCCCCGAAGAACGGCCCGACCTCCCCACTACAAGCAGCCCCACCCGAACCAGCCGCCACCAACACTAAATAAGAGTCTCAAACCCAGATCTACAACAACAGAGCACAAAACGGGCCAAGTGCAGCCCAAAAACGGCCGAGCCCAGCCCAACACCACTGCCAACCCTAGCGAACTACACTGATCAACACCCACTCTTGCCCTCAAACCACCGCCAATAGCCTACCTCAGGTGAAAACAAACCACCACCACCAGCGACTCACCACCGCACCAAACTAACTGGACCAGCACCACCACCAGCAGACTCCAAAAGCGAAAACCCACAGTGCTGACTGCCGCAATGCCACCGCTTCGGAGCCTCCCCAATAAAGCAGAGCATAAGCTCAGGTTCACGGCCTTGCCAGATGCCCTCACCGTTAGGCATAACCGAACCCACACAATAATGGATCAGCGGGGAACTGATCCTCACCGCCCCCCAGCCCCACAATCGAGACCTCGCCGTTAAGCACAACCAGAAAACACCAACATGAAATCCGGCGGTTGAAAGGCGAACTAGAGGGAGGTGAGTGAGATAGGAATCGCGGATCCAAGAGAACGGAGAAAGGGAGAAGATCAGAGGGAAGCTAAGGAGGGGGAGGAACAATGGAGGAAGCCCGGGGGAGGAGGGAAGGGCGGCGCCTCCCCCAGGCGGCAGCCCTAAAAATTTGGTCTAGTGAGAGAAAGAGTTTAGAGAGAAGGGAGAGAAACAGATTGTCTTCATAAAAAGCTATATGACCCTTCGAGTTTATTTGTGGTTTTTAACTTAATTTGCTAGGAAAAAAACGTCTTTCATTTTTCGTATGAATTCATAAGATGCATGTATTCTACAAAAATATATTTATTATTCCATGCGTCCATAATGTGTCGATGTCCTAATTTTTTAAAGAATGGCGTGTTCCCTTATCCATGTTGTGTTGTGTTGTGTTCATTTCCCGTGACCACATCCGCATCCGTGCTTCTTAGCATTTAACCATTGAGCTCTATTTGCTGGTGTTTGTTAGGATCTAGCTTCTTATATGAGATAAATAGCTAGACAAGTATGAAAGCCCAAAGAATCTGATAATTATCAGATTCTTCCTAGTTCCTCTTGAAAAAATGTAAGGAAAGTGATCTGCCTACCTTCCGTCTTTTGGTTTTTAGGAGATTATCAGATTCTTCCTACCTGACAAGAATTGGAACGCTGCACAGAAGAGTGGGGTCCAGCATGAGAGACAAGAGCCTGTCAAGTTAGCCAGGGAGAAATGCCTGATAACCAAACAGAGGGTTCTAGAACATACTGCATCTCCCCGTTTCAACTCCTACCGTTAAGCACGATAGAAACAAGAATGGGTGGTATCTAGACCCCTTGGGAGGCTACAGGCAAGTCATCCCTGGCTACCAAACAAGGCTTTTGTCTTCATGTAAGACCTCTCTTCCTATCTAGCTCTCAGTAAGTGAAGCCTCTTCGCCCTTCGGTGCCTGCCGTACACCATGTTTATGGTCTTCTATATATAGAGCCGCTAGGTGGTCGTCTAGGATAGTTTCTGCTCCCTGTCTTAGTAAACACCTCCATTGTCAACATATGCATGATCGTATAAGATATTGTATGTTCTCGGCATGGAATCAATTCTTGGATTTGCATTAGCTCATTGTATTCCATTCAATCCTCTGCCGATAATCTTCCGGATTACGTTCGAATTTTCTGAGTGCCCACGAGGCAAAAGCTCCGAAGTAATCGAAGGATAAAGAAATTCTAAAATTCTGCCCACGTTTCACTCTTCTGTTGACCAGTTATTGTTCTGTTGGTGCTGTTTACAGTCGAGATCGACGTTAGCCAACCCTAAAAGGTGTTTTTCTCTTTTGTCACAAGTCAGTTTTCAACAATTCTCTCTTCTGGTATTCTAATTGATTCTCCAACTGGAAGGCCTTTGACATTTTGCTGTAAAGCATGCTGAGGGAGAATAAATTGTGTCAAACAATGTTCGAGTGAGTTTTGAGTCAAGTTGGGTATTAAGCCTTTAGTACCTTATGCCACCTCCAAACGTTGTTTGCTTTCCTGGCTTTGTGATACTATTATTCGACACACTAGTGTATTGACATGACCAGACAACACAGGTCAAATTTCTTCCCTCTTCACCACCACAGAATTGCTAATTTGCTTTTTGACTGTAGTAATTGATGTGATGCTTTGAAGTTCTTATCCATCTCACAACATGTGTTATACTCTCAAAAAGCACTGCAACTGGCTTCAAGTATAAAGAAAGAACATGACAGAAAGTATAGTATCGTGTCGTGCTTCTTGCAGGTAAATTTATGGTAAAGATTGGTTATCGTGTCGGCTTCTACAACATTGTACGTACGTAGGATTAGTTAAGGTGTGCGTAAGCTGGCCTAGACACTTGAATTTTTAAACCCAAAAAAAAAATTCTAAGAAAAAAGAAGTCATGAGTTGCAGCAGGTTGTATCTGTTTTCTCTCTCTATATATAGTCTTTGTGCGGCATAAAGAGAATTATATCTATCTCAATTCAACCTGATTTCGGCCTGCTACTGTATTTGGCTCTCAAGTTTGTGGAACGTAGCTTATATTTCAGCGCGCCTGTGGAATTTTTGTCTAGTTTGAGCCAAACCAGTAGCATGGCGGGCATGTGGTTACTCAGCCGAGTGTTGTTTGGACATGGCCCGGCCAGTCTCACCTCGCCCGGTCGTCACCACATGGATGCCGAGATGGCATTGCTCCGACACATGACGAGGACCGATGTGGCAACTGACAAACATCATGCGTGACATCTTGGAAAGGTCCGGAGAAGGTCACGGATGATGTTATGTGCATGCACGAGGCCGTTACGTCGGGACAAGGTGTTTGGAAGTCAAATCACTCTCTTATATACGCGATAAAACTCTAGAAAGTTAGGCTATGCTTTCTCCTTATCGTGTATTGTTGAGTAATTCTTAAGAAAGAGGGCTGACTTAACCATCCGAATGCCCTCCGACCAATTTCCGACCGGTTGTCTCCACGACTATAGACGGGAGTAATCAACTCCACCACACAATAATTTTCAACTAGTTGTCTAAGCCTTCATTAAACGTTTGCAACATATCACTGTTTTCTACTCCGTAGCTAATTAAGGAAGGAATGATTATTCGGTGCCTCTTAGGCATTGGTAGGTGGGTATCCCAACTACCTCTTCACTACACATTCCACACAAATGTGCGGTGAGGAAGGAGTTTGGGACATCTACCTTCCATGCCCCGGGGGCATTGAGTAATTTTTCGTAAAATGAATCACCAGTGTCTTTTTAAGAAGGAAAAACACGGTATGTAGACGATTATGTATAGGGAAAATTTTCAAAATGGCATTTGAACTTTGCATCAAATGTCACAGAGACATCTGAACTTACGTTTATTTCAATTAAACACCTGTACTAACAAAATCCCCAAATTTAGCCACTAGAACTTAAGTTTATTTCAATTAAGCATCTGTACTAACAAAATTCCCAAATTTAGACCCTAGCTGTTGTACTTCGTTCCAAAAATTACTGACATGGCATCTCCAACCTGTTTAAGTTACCCCATTGCACTGTTTTCGACAGGGGACGATGAAGTTTGCCTATGGGTTTCACTTGGGTGCATCGTCCCTTGTTGGAAACATGTGCAATGGGGCAACTTAAATGGATTGGAGATGCCATGTCAGCAATTTTTGGGACGAAGTATAACGGCGGGGATCTAAATTTGGGGATTTTGTTAGTACAGGTATTTAATTGAAATAAACTTAAGTTTAGGTGTCTAAATTTAGAAATTTTGTTAGTATAGGTGTTTAATTGAAATAAATTTAAGTTCAGGTGTCTCTATGACCTTTGATACAAAATTCAAGTGGCATTTTGAAATTTTCCCATATATATAGGGTTGTGGGGGTCATCCGGAATCGATCCGGCCAACTGACCGAGGGATCCTATAGGCCATATGGTCTCACACTCTCACCGTACCAAAGTCCTTCCACAACTATTTGGCACAAGCATTATCTTTGGTCAAATCATAAAAGGAGAAGCTGGGATCTATAATTGGGAATTTGTAAATCTCCTTATGTTGGTTTTGGTGAGAGGACTGCAAATCAAAAAAAAGTTTTAACAGAAAAGGGTGGAGGGAAACTTGCTGCCTTTCTTGTAAACATGTAGGTCATGATAATTATTTGAACCATAAAAAGGTCCTTTTGTTTAGATTACCCTTTTTAATTCTAACTCCTTTATATCAAACTTAATTATGATTTGAGGTGATCTTGAGCCCACCCAGGTGACCCAGCATTAGCAATACAAGCACCTCTTTTAATAAGTATATGTGATTTGTTGGAGATTTTCCTTAAGGGGGAGGGGGGACTAATCTCGTCGAGCTTGATTCTGAGTAAAATCTTGTTTGAGATCGAATCTCAACTTATAAATCGAAAGGCTCCTAAACATATTCTCGAAACGCAATTAGAAGGTTTTAAAACAAGTTTTACCTACTCAACTCGACTCGGCTCATTTACTATGTTACCATCATTGCAAAATAGTAACAAAGAATTGTCACTGCAGCACATAGTAATTTCTTTTTCCATATGACTTTTACTGGTTGTTTGTTATGTGGTGGGTCTGGACCGGAACCAACTTTAGCACTTGAGAGGTCAATGGTCCTTGCAGAAGGGCCTTTTCTCTTAGAAGAAGAAACACCTAGCTGGGACTTTTTACACTGGCTAAAGGAGAAGATATTAAAGTGGTGGTGCAAAGCCTAGTCAAGTCACTTCTTTTGAGAAGCAAATCATGGCTATGTTCTACAGATATACAAAGGAAATATTTGCCTGTCCCACCCCTACCCCCATCATGTATTTGGTTTGGTGGGATGGACAAAACGACATGCACATGCAGAAAAGGGTAGTGAGAGAGAGAGAGTCTTGACAACTCAACAATGAGAGAGAGAGAGAGTCTTGACAACTCAACAATGAGGGTATTAATCTTTACTCCTTGTGCTTTTGGGCGAGCAATTTACATCTCCTGGAGTGAATCCATTTTCAATTCTAGCTTTGATGATCATTGAATAATACATACATTAAGGGTATTTTCGCAACTATATTGCGGTTCGGTTTGGGTAACGGTTCAATTTTAGGTCCGGTTATCCTATAAAACTGAAACCAAAACCGAACCGAATGATTTTTTTTTCAAATTAAAAAACAGACCCATGAACACGCTTAAAAAATTGATTGTCATCCCTACTCAGTCTAGATGTAAGAAAACTGAAACACGGTCAGCCCCAACCGCCTCGTATGGGGCTCGAATGTGTAATCTCTATATGAAAAGGTTAGGATTAGGAGTACAAAGGCCCTGGCAGAAGCTTTCTCTTGTTCAAGCGTAATTCTCAATGAAAGCTCATCTTCGCAGTACAAAATTTGAAAATAGGTCTTGCTTTGTATTTATCTCTGTTTATTGTTGCATGTTCTTGTTCCTTCACAAATTACAAACACATCGTTCGGTAAACGATTTTCGAACTCAATCATTTACGTAGTAATCTTTTCTGAAAACGTTCTTACCGATTGGAAAACACCCAGAAGACGTATTTGAAAGTGCAAAACTAATAAAAGTAACTTTTAAAAAGTGCAGTGAAAAATTGTGGTAAACTTGTTTTGTTTTGACAACCGAACATCATGATTTTTCTTCTTTTCAAAAGTTTGTAGGCAAACGAGAACACTACCATGGGGATTTGACGTATTTGAATTTTGAAAACAGAAAACTGGAAACAAGAAATAACATGTTCAAGGAAAAAAAACAGAAAGAAATTACTGCTTGCACGCCCCCGACCACCGCGAATTTCCAAGTATTCGTAATCCAAGTAGTTTGGCTTAGTGGGTATGAAAAAGCTAATAAGTGATTGTCCTTCATAAATTTGGATGTTCGAATTTTATGGAGGCTAGACATTCCAAACTTTGGAATCACTGGAGAGTTTACCCTGTTATTGACTTCAGGGCCGAAAATCAGTCGAGGCACGCGCTAATATGAAACAAAAAAGAATTTATACTCTATGGTGCTGCTGTGCGTATTTATCAAGAAATTGATAGTGCGAAGGTAGGGAAATGTGAGCTGCTCATGTCTCAATAATCCTTTGGTTTTTGGCTCCGACACGATTATTCAAAAACATTGTATTGATTCTCCCACCCACATTCACAAGCTTCAACACTGTGGTGCACGTGAAATATTTTTATATGTATCTTTATACATAGGGTAGTGATAATGTCAAAACTGTTTTTGTTGGTGTCAAAACTCCAGCTCATAAAAGTCTTGTACACTGCACATGGTACAAGCCTTTTGTACACGAGAGTTTTGGCACTAACAAAAACGGTTTTAGCATGATTATCATTTCCCTATATATGTTTCTATTTATTTATATATTCTAATCTGTTTTATAAGATGTGTTTTATTGCATGATACTTGTACTGTATTTGCTTCTTTTAATGATCGGATGTACTGTATCTCGACTAATTCTGAAGTTCTGAAGTTAACGATTGAAAAATCCTTGGTACTATCTTGTGAATCTATGATCTAGACATCTAGTCTAGTATACAATCCAAACATTCTTTCAACAGAGATAAGCCTAAAAAACACCAAGTTTGTCTGCAGTCCAAACTGTTTGGACTGTAGAGGTGCGGTTGGAGTGTTCGCAGCAGTCAGATAGTGTTTTGAATGGTCGAGATTTTAAAAAAACTTTTTCAAGAAAAGTTTATTAAAATTTGAACCGTTTGATGCAAAGATGAACGATTGTGATTGAACTGCATGAATTTTCTGCAATAGGATGCAGAGAATCCGCCTCCGCCTAAAAACTATTATATTGAGTTAATTGTTTGACATTCCGTCTAGCGTTGAAACTACGATTGAACGCAAGTGGTAAAGAGCATTAGCATTCATTCATATCGGTAGTTGGGCGTCTGATAGACGATGCAAACCTAGTAAACAAAATGTTGTATTATAATGCAGAAATGCTACTGGTATGGCAAGTGTTGTACAGACAGTGTGTACAACAGCTTTTTGAGTCCGCCTTGGATCCAACAAAAATAATCGGAGTTGTTCATTTTATTCAAATTATTCTTTTTGGGGTCTTCGTAAAAAATCAGTTCCATCTGATATCATTAAGGGCGTCTACGAAACATCCAATTTCACTTCAAAATTTAGGCTAGCAATTTAGCAAATATGGACATTTCATAAACACTCTTCACGATATCGGATGGAGCTGATTTTTTACGAAAACCTTAAAAAAAAATATTTTGAACAAAATGAACAGTTCTGATTATCTTTGTTGGACCTGAAACGGACCCAAAAGGCTGCCGTACACGCTATTTGTACAGCTCTTGCTGTACTAGTAGCACAGTTCATTATAATATTTGTGGCTTCCTCCTTGACAAAAGAAAATCAACTAGCAACACTAAGTTAATTGATACGTAACACATTCAGTGCTCCTAGAGCATTGCATGACGTACGCTTCACATGACGCAATGTTGTCAGGGTTCCACATATTACGGTGAAAACTACATCAACGTATTACTACTATATACGTGAAAAGCCTATGGAGATTGAGCTCAATGCTCCACAACCACTCCGGTATGAACGATACTACGGCCACAAGAGGGTAACCCTAGATTCCAGTGACTTGTACCCTTGGATTTAAGGAGTTGTACCCTTGGATTTAAGGAGGGTGAAATTTCGAGCTTATGGAAAAACGTCAAACCACAATAACAACGGGTGCGCCACTATCTTTTGGCCAAAAAATAAAATATAACAAATGGGTGCTCCATAAATTTCCCAACAAAGCCTCTAGATTCCTTACCTCAAGATAGACATTATACAACTCTCTCTCTCTCTCTCTCTCTCTCTCTCTCTCTCTCTCTCTCTTGCGAACAAAGCTCAACTCTTTTTATAGTGGGCAAGGCTTTCAAACTTCCACCCACAAGGCTTCAAGGTTTCCCCAGAAAATGGCCATCCAGATTCTGTTTCATCTCTCTCTTCTCCTCCTAATTCTACTATCACCACCACCCACAACTGCAAATCTAGAAGGTAATACTTCAAAGCATTGCAAGAGATCTGATTACCAAAAAATTTCCATTTTTTTCCCAATTCAATTTGATTACTTTATACGCTAGTATTCATTAGACAGTGAGTACATTTAGCAGCTCCGTTTTTATTTTGCTATTTCTTTTTCTTTCTTTTTTTTGGGTACTTCGGAATATTTATTTTGCTATTTCAATTGGTAATGGTGGTTGTGAATAAAACAGGGGATGCTCTGTATGCATTGAGGAGGGCTGTGAATGACCCACATAATGTGCTGCAGAGTTGGGATCCGACTTTGGTGGATCCTTGTACTTGGTTCCACGTTACTTGTGATTCTGATAATCGGGTCACCCGCCTGTTAGTCCTCTCTCTCTCTCTCTCTCTCTCTCTCTCTCTCTCTCTCTCTCTCTCTCTCTCTCTCTCTCTCTCTGTGAGTGTACAGATAGTGTTTGAAAACTCAAAGGAGCTTTAAAAATACGTTCAAAATCTAGTTTGTTTGTCCATCAAACTTGTTGAAATAGTTTTAATCGAGCGATCTTGAGTACATTGATTTTTTAATACATGACAAGTTCAACGAGCCAAGTACCAATTTGGTTAAAGCTTGGTTTGAAAATTTAACGAGCTTGAAAAAATTATTCTAGCTTAGTTTGTTTATTATTATGTAATAAACAGATCTCGAGCGAGCTTCTAACGAGTGTTTTTCAATTTGTTTACAAGTTTTAACCTCCAGTTTAATGGGTAGTTTAAAAATAAAAAAAGCAAAAAATAGAGTTGGTTTTAACCTTTTAAGTTGATCTAATATTGCAGTTTGGTCTAAATATTAATTTTCCTTGCATGTTTTATGGCAAAATCAACATCTAAATTACCTTTTTAACCCTAAGGATAACCATATGCATTTTGCAGTGACCTTGGAAATGCAAAGCTCTATGGCAAAATCGTTCCCGAGTTAGGGAAGCTTGAACGTCTTCAGTATCTGTAAGTAATTAATTTACCATATATAGCACACATTATAATTTGACGGAGAATTTGTTTTTATTTGTGTGAACTAGGATAATTAAGGTCTTGTTCCACTAAGCTTTTTGGGACTTTTTCTTATTTTGTCCTCTCTTTTTTTCCCGCATTTGTTTGTCAGTTTTGCACCTAATGTTTGAGAATTATTGATTTGTCTAGACGAGAGGAATCGAAAAAGTAAAATTCTTCTTTTTAGACCCAAATATTTTCAGAAATATTCAAGAAAAAACCCCAAAAGTTATAATTTTTTACTTTTCTGATTTGACTTGATGAGATTAATCAATAATTCACAAAAATTAAGCGCAAAATTAACAAAGCAAGGCCTAAAAGTTTATTTCCAAAAAATTTCTCAATTGCGATAGATCTCACCTACCCCATGAGGCCATCAGCCGGTCAGATCAGACATGCTATGGAGTAATTTTTCCTAGAACAATGGTACATGCACATAATGGTTCAAATACGCCCGATGCACACGGAGTCCATTCAAGACTCCTTTGTGCCTAAATTTTGGTGTCCCTATGTATAAAGTGTTTTTCAGCCGCAAGATTGTGTTTTGAGATTTCGATTCTGCAGCTGAAAATCACTTACTACATGAGTACACTAAGATTTCGGTGCAAATAACCTCTGGCCCACGGAGTACTCGTTTTATCGACTCTATGAACTCTATGAATAAATCTGGATGTCTGCTCAGACTTTCTACCATTCAAAGTATTTGGTGCGAATTGATGGCACTAGATAGTAGTAGTACTTCATTTGGTTGGTGTCTGAATTAATGGGAAATTTTTTTAATGCCGAGCGGGTACCACGTGGTGCTCGCTCGGGCATCCGAGCCATTCATTGCGTGTTTGAATAGCTCAGATTTAGAGAGAGAAAAAGGAGAGAGAAAGTGTTGGGTGAGAGGAGAGAGAGAGTTTCAATTCGAGCCGTCCAAAAGTGAATCGAACGGCTTAGATGTGCCAAGCAGGGGCCATATCGGCAATTCCCGCTCGGCACTGAAAAACTCCTCGAATTAATGGCTGTAGGAATAACTACTGAATTGATTGGTTTTTTATTGAAAAAATAATAATTGGTTTTTTGCTGGTGTGAATAATGTACAGGGAACTGTACATGAACAAATTGGTGGGCCCTATCCCTAATGAACTTGGAGGATTGAAGAACCTTGTTAGCTTGGATCTTTACCACAATAATCTTACTGGGTCTATCCCTCCATCACTCTCAAGCCTCTCCAACCTCAGATTTCTGTAAGTATCTCCTTCGCAATTTAACTATTCCAAAAATACTACTCCCTCCGTCCCTTATTTTGAGTCCAGTATTCCATTTTGGGTTATCCCTTAATAAGTGTCCATTTGTAAAGTTAGTGGGTAAAAGTTAGTGCATTGTCTATTTTGTCCCTAAAAGTAGATTCCATTTTGAAAAGTAAGTGAGTAAAAGTGTAATGATGATGGGTAAGTAGGGAAAGTAGAAGAAAAAGACGACGTGAAAGGTATAGTGATGATGTCTTTTTAATAAGTTGGAGTTACGAAGTAAGACACCTAAAAAGGGACGGAGGGAGTAACTTTCGCCGATTAGAAAAAAATGTGTCACCCCCTTTGCCAAATCCTAGCTCTGGCGCCACTGCGTGTTTCTCTATTACTGCAATTATAAGGCTTTGATTAGGGTTGATAAAGGATCCAAATTGATTGAGTTAGAGTTCTTGTTCACTTATTAAAAGCTCGTTCATGATTAATTTGAAGCTTGTTAAACTTCCAAACATGCTCAAACAAGTGTATGACTCGGCTTGTTAACCTTACGATGGAGAATAAAAAATTCAAGATACTCGATATCGACTTGTGATTGATTCCATTAGAACCCGTTTGATCAACTCGCCTAACTAGCAAAGCTTAGCTTGAATAAACTCAAAATTTTACTACTCCGTAACTTTTTTGCCCTTATGATCATGGGTCTGCATAAATGTGGCTGCAGGCGACTGAATGGTAACAGGCTGACAGGAAGAATCCCAAGAGAACTGACCAAGCTTGGAAACCTTAAGATTTTGTAATTACTCTCTCTCTCTCTCTCTCTCTCTCTCTCTCTCTCTCTCTTCCCCAAAATCCCCTTCTTAAATTTGCTTTCTGATCCTTCTTTCTCCTTGCAGGGATGTGTCCAACAATGATCTATGTGGGACCATTCCAACCTCAGGATCGTTTTCTAAGTTCACAGAAGAAAGGTGATTTGTCTTGTTCACCCCTTTCCATTTCATTTCAACAGCTTCAAGTTTTGGTTTCTTCTTTTCATTTGTGAAATTTCTTTTTTGTCTTCGATGCAGTTTCGTGAATAACCCGAAACTAGAAGGGCCAGAACTAATGGGATTTGTGAGATACGATGCCGGAGGCTGCAACTGAGATACATAGGGTCGTTGCTTTTGCAGTTTTGTTTAAGCCTGCTTGGTAGTCGTATTGTTCCAATTTTATCGGATGTCCTTGAAGGGACCTGTTTTGTAGTAGTAATTTGCTCTCAGAATATGATTTCTTGTATGGTGAAGTGAGCATTATTCTCAACTCCATGTACTGTTTTACTCCGTAGTTGTAAAGAGATGTGATATGGAGTATATAACTGTTTATGCCTATGATTCTCAGTTCCACATACTGTGGTTGGTGGTGGGGTATAAAATGGAAATGGATATGTTACAAACACCGACCACAGGTGTCTTTGCAGACGTCAGATGTTATGGAACACCCACATGCATCAAACGTCAGATGTTTTGGAACACCCACATGCATCAAACGAATGCAGAGCCATCTGTGGTTGAATCTGTAATCGGTCGTGTTTGTGTAAGTAGCACTATAAAGAGTGCACGTTGGGGATCTCAAGAATCTTATATGCCAATTGCCAAATGTATTCATGGTCGATTAACGTTGTGTTTTGGATGTTCAATTTTTTTGAGGAAAGGATGTTCTGTTTGGATCTTGAATTCGTTGAGCAATATGCCAAGGGCAATAGTTGTAAAGAGATGTGATATGGAGTATATAACTGTTTATGCCTATGATTCTCAGTTCCACATACTGTGGTTGGTGGTGGGGTATAAAATGGAAATGGATATGTTACAAACACCGACCACAGGTGTCTTTGCAGACGTCAGATGTTATGGAACACCCACATGCATCAAACGTCAGATGTTTTGGAACACCCACATGCATCAAACGAATGCAGAGCCATCTGTGGTTGAATCTGTAATCGGTCGTGTTTGTGTAAGTAGCACTATAAAGAGTGCACGTTGGGGATCTCAAGAATCTTATATGCCAATTGCCAAATGTATTCATGGTCGATTAACGTTGTGTTTTGGATGTTCAATTTTTTTGAGGAAAGGATGTTCTGTTTGGATCTTGAATTCGTTGAGCAATATGCCAAGGGCAATAGTTGTAAAGAGATGTGATATGGAGTATATAACTGTTTATGCCTATGATTCTCAGTTCCACATACTGTGGTTGGTGGTGGGGTATAAAATGGAAATGGATATGTTACAAACACCGACCACAGGTGTCTTTGCAGACGTCAGATGTTATGGAACACCCACATGCATCAAACGTCAGATGTTTTGGAACACCCACATGCATCAAACGAATGCAGAGCCATCTGTGGTTGAATCTGTAATCGGTCGTGTTTGTGTAAGTAGCACTATAAAGAGTGCACGTTGGGGATCTCAAGAATCTTATATGCCAATTGCCAAATGTATTCATGGTCGATTAACGTTGTGTTTTGGATGTTCAATTTTTTTGAGGAAAGGATGTTCTGTTTGGATCTTGAATTCGTTGAGCAATATGCCAAGGGCAACGAGCAGTCTACGGGGTTATTTTTCCCCCTCAAAAAGGTCCTATCTCCAAATCCAAGATCCAAAGACAAAATTGAACCCTAGGAAGAACTTAGCCTGTGGAATAGTGAGATGATATGCACAAAATAACAGTCAGTGATTCTTTGTAAAACTAATTTTCTCCGTCAGAATCTGTTAAGAATTTACATTAATGGAACGTTAAGGAAGACAAATGCCGAATTCTAACTTTCTGTTTCAACTAGTAACCACTACTAGTAGATTGGCCCTTTTTTTCTTTTGATGGGAGGAATTTGGTCTACAAACGCACTGATCTGTCAACAAGCATCTGTTTAAAATCTGGACTATACAACCGAAGCCAGATTGGTAAGTTGGTAACGACAGAAAATAAACAGAAGATTCATACAAAATTCCCCCTCGTGCGGAAGACGAGGGAGTAAATGAGCACATATTATTGTGCGCAAGAATAACGGGATCAACAAAGACTAAAATTCTGAAGAAAACTAATGAAAAACAAACTATTTACAAATCTGCGCCTGTACCTGAAAACAAAATCTCCGGAAGATCATCAAGTCGGGATGAGCCTCTACCTGTGTCAGTGGGGGGCAATCACAATTCAGAACTTCGAAACTATAATTTCATAGGTGAAAGGACGTAAGCATGCTGAAATAGAAACTTAAGCATTTGAATACTGGTTAAATCATGATATCCAGATATTTCCTTTGCAACAAATTACTCAAGTTAAATTGACTGTGAACATGATGGTATCTGCATACAGTAATAGGAGGATGCACCGACAAAAGAAATTCAGGAAACCAAACAGATGTCCCAGAATTCATCAATCACAGGATCCTTTTTATATAGGGACTTCTTACAAGTTTAGAATAGACTTTTTTCTGTACCCCTCTGATTTGCAGAGGACGAGCTTATATCCTAATATGGACAACAGGTGTCACACAGGCAACTACCTCAAAGTTAGATTAGGAACATGCATATTTCGGACTATTACACATTCTATATATCAAGTATACGAGAGAGCCCCAGGAAAACAACATGGTATACCTCCGGTGTTCCACATACACCATTAAGCCAAGTGAAAAAGACCGCGAACTTCATTCAGTGAGGAATGCGAGAGTGAGACTCTAATACCGATGGTGTCCTATCATTTAGTGCAAAATGAGAGCTTTCCCCGATTAGGAATGATCCAGTTGAACAAATTTGCAATCCTCAACATTAAAAAACTCGACTTCCCTTGGAAAACAATGAAGTTCCAACTAGCCATGCTTGTAAAGCAAAGCACCCCACACATAACGTGCAATTAGTGCATAAAAGGAGTCGATGGAACATACCAAAAATTTTGACCACAAAAAACATGTGACTGAACAAGCATGTTCCCGATTGAGATTATTTAACATGGTGCCAAAAAGGTTCGATTCAAGAGTCAAGACAGAGTCTGACATACATAAGTGGCTTAAACACTAATCAATCAACTCCAAGAGGAAATAAGCAGTGGGTTTCTTAATTACCTCGAATTTATGAATCGGTTGATTCAGGTTGATTGTTCGATAAGGAAATTGGTGTCAGAGTAGGCGATTCAATCTCTTCAGCCATCTTCAAAGGTTGTGGTGCTCCCAATGGTGCGGACACAGATATATCCCCACTTTGCCTCCTGGACGGTATGGAAAAACTACGTGGGAATGTCTGAGGAGGTGTTGGCAGTGGGGATGCCCTACTGGACACCAAAATATTTGCAGAAGGATTTTCTTGACGGTTAGATACCAAGGGGCCTGAATAACCAATCCTATTCAAAGGTCCTGAAGCAAACATGGGAGCTTTATAATTGGCTGGGGGTCTAGGAAGCTCATGAAGTTCACTTATTTTAGGTGATGACACGAAAGTAGGGGAAGCATTTGGAGAGAGTTTTGGAGGTGATGACACTGGTGGAGGCATTGGAGTACGTAAGATAGGTCCAGAAAATAACATAGGTGGTCCAGTTGAGGCGATAGGTCCACTAGCAGATAAACCAAGATGGTTTGGCCATGAATTACCGGTCAATGGACCAGAGAAAGCATATATTCTGATTTTTTTAGCATCAGAAGTGACAGATTGATCATGCTTCTTTGATGAGAGCTCCTTAGTCAAAGGAGGGGGTAAGACAGTTGAATTCATGTTATTATTGCTCTCTCTAAGTACTGAATCTTGACTTGAGACAGTAGATCCGGATAATTTCTCGTTTCCCAACATCTTTTCTCCTTTTTTCTGCTCTAAAGGACCGCTCAAACTTGCAAATCTTGTTCGAGGAGTTTGAGTATCTGGTCCAGACGAAACTGGACCCTTTGCTTCACCTGGTGTGGGAAGTACATAAGAGTGGTACTTCCGTGAGGATAAAGGGCGTAGTTGTCTAAACCTTTCAGCAGGATCAAATTTCTTCTCAGCAGAAAGTGGCGCTGATTGGCTGCTTGCCCTAAGTTCCCCGATGGAGGCAAAAGAATCCCTTCTGTGGTTTCTCACGCGACTTTCCTGCATATATTGAAAAAGAAAAATAATATTGCCAATGGTGTCCACCGAAAAGAACAGCAAAAGAAGAAGCCTAAATTATTTAAAACGACTACTCTAGCATAAAGTACAAGTATTCGCAAGCATTAAAAATTAACTACCATGGATCAGACATGTACAGAGCATTAACCGACTGAGGAATAACAGTTCCTTAGTTTGTTTGTCGCACATTTCAATCCTATGATCTCCAGTTTGGAAGACTCAGGCAGTGGGGCCATACCAACCGTTTTAGCGCAAGGGGTTTATTACCACTCCTCACTAAGTCCAACTAAACAAATCTGCATCTTCATTCCAGATATAGGAACTTCATGTGTTATCAAAGAACTAGATTTCACATTCTATACCTTAGCTTCATCGACCATAGCAACTTGTGGAAATGTAAGGTCCACAGATTCCACACTGTCCACCTGCAGGGAATTATGCATATTAGAGTGATAGCCGATAAGACATAATACAGATTGCTGAGACCAAATTAGAATGCAAGAATTTCAGTATGTAAAGCTGACTGAGATACTCCCGCCGTTCCCTTTTATTGGTCCCTTCTAAGAAAATGGGCATTTTCTAGGACAAAATGTTTACTTCCATGGCTAATACTGTAAGATTCTTGTACCAGTCAAAAGCTCTCCCTTCTACGAAAATGGGCATTTTCTAGGACAAAAAGTTTGCTTCCATGGCTAATACTGTATGTAAAGCTGACTGAGATACTCCCGCCGTTCCCATTTATTGGTCCCTTCTAAGAAAATGGGCATTTTTTTATTGGTCCCTTCTAAGAAAATGGGCATTTTCTAGCACAAAGTTTGCTTCCATGGCTAATACTGTAAGATTCTTGTACCAATCAAAAGCGCTTTCTCTGTGTGTGTGGAACAACTAAAGTAGTGTGTGTGTGTGTGTGTGTGTGGAACAACTAAAGTAGTGTGTGTGTGTGTGTGTGGAACAACTAAAGTAGATCTTTTAATCGGTGAGAAAAATCTGAAAAAAATGTTCAAAATTACTTTTTATATTTTTAACGAGGAAAGTGCAAATTTTCGAAAAGGGAACTGAGGGAGCAAATTAATTTCCATGTAACTACATCAACACATAAAAAGATTGAAGAATCAGAAGTTTCCAACTCTACATGATAGTTTGTGGGACTGGCACGTAACAATGTCCAGTTCGTTCTTATGGATCTCCAGGTGATTGTCAAGGCCATCACCATCTATGGCCCAAGCTTTAGATACTTAACTAGCTCATCCTCCAGTTTTCGAAGTAATATTTAACGGCATAAAGACTCACTGTAGTGTATCACCAAACCACAAGGGTGGTTATAGTTGCTTTGAAGTGTCAAAAGAGAAATTCTAATGTGCTTAGACCGTGTCCATAGATTGTCATGGGTCTCATGATGACACATAATGCAAGAGTTAGGACCCCAATTCTATTAAAAATGTGTTTTTCTTCTCGTGGTTTTTATTGATCTTACAGACTCAAACCTTTCACACTAAAAGACATAAAGGTAAATGAGATGAGGAACTTAAGTTTCAAAAGCTGTAAAAACAAGAACCTAACATGAGTAAAAACGAATAAATGGTTTGGTATGACCCACCATCATTGCCTTCCACAATGGCCTGATAGAGAAACCACACTTCCAAACCTTAAATGGAAAGGACAAATTTACAAAGTCTAACTCTTTTTGCTATTAGACCCCATAATGTAATTTTGCTGGTTATTTGACATTTACAATTTCAATTTTCTGAAGAAAACATAAAAGAAGGAAATATTTGATCTTTCTCGGTAGTACAAGAACACGCTTAAATTCTCACCTCCATTGAGCTTCTTGGCGTGGCAATAACATTTTGCCCCTTGTCATTTTTTCCGTAGTCAAAACTCAATTCACCATCATCTTTCACATAGTAGTCACGATCATCCTCATCATCGTCCTCGTCACTACCATCATCATTGTCAGAATCATTATCTTCAAGTCCGCTGAACTGGTAATCAATATGTTGTCGTTCAGTGACCAATTGCACATGTGGCTCAACTGCCTCAAGCATTTTGAAGGCCTTCTTGAAGAAGCACAACTGTTTTAAAGCACGCAAGAAGGCATATCATTGATCATCCAACAAAATTTAAATGATCTCTGGCACTAATGGAGTGTTCGGTTGATCAGAATGAAATCATGACAAATTGTAGTGCTCATTCCGGCATCTGGTTTCTCTAAAAAAAATGGCAGATTGTACACTACGAATGAAATCATCATTCACCAATTTCTGTCAATGACCATTACACTGGGAGGCCAAGGAACACTCCATCCTCCCAAATCATGACAGCAAACCAAACAATACCTAGTTTATTAAGAAGAAGAAAACCTGAGCAGCATGGTGCCGAGCTGCCTGCGTAAGAAGACTTCGCGACTGTCCTTGCTTTAGAGATTTCACGCGGAACACAAACATAGTTGCCTCTTGATCAAAATCATCATGAGCTGCTTTAACATCCTGAGAAGAGTAATTTTCTCCTTTACTGCTTTTCGACCTCCCCTTTTCTCTGTATTTTTGCAACACGTATTCGTATACGCTTCTGGTGAAATATGAATCCACTGTTAGAATACCTAACTTTGAAGATGAAACAATGTAAATCTATCTAAAGCTAAATAGACAAATAAAGTTGTACCTTTTCTCGTCACAGTGTCTCTTCATCTCCTGCATTAAGATAGAAGGGGAAAAAAACTTTGACCGTCCCTATTTTAAATGCTTCAATGCCCATATACTCATGATATGTTTTGGTTGATAGAACTAAAATCTCCCAGTGGGTAACTGAGATTCTCTATGCAAAGACTCACATTCTTGCAAGGATTATTGTGTAGTCATAGGATAAGCAGACGCTATAAGCAAAATGTATGCAGGATTATTGTGTGTAGTCATAGGAGTTATAATTTCAAAATCATAATTGCAGAAAGCACGCATTCCAATATTGTGAGGTTGGAGGAAAAGAAAGGAACTTTCTCACGGCTTCTTCCGTCAACTGGTAACAGCTAAATAAGATAACACGTGCTTGTCCGGAGAGGGAGCACAAATGATCCCCTGGTTCAGTCATTTCATCTAACGGAGATATCAATCCCAGAATGAAGTTCAAAAGGAGGTTCCTGCGATTTAGTTGGTTCACATTCACTGCTGGCAAAGTTCAGTATCTTGACATAGTGTTAAAACATCCACGCTGAATCACTGGATCTACTCATCAGATGTCTTCTTAGCAACTCAACAATGCTACGAGCCTAGGACATTGCAAAATTTTGCCACGAAAGTTTTACAAAACAGCATCTGAACCATGCCCACAAGTTCAGAGCTTAGTTGCAGATGGGTTTTTGTAAGTATGAGTAAATATTGTTTCTAGACTACTTAATCAAGCAACTCAAGTTAATAACTATCTTATCATTGCTTCATATTTTCTCTTACTTGGTAGCTCTTCTTTTGTTTCTTTTGGAAAGGTTCTATCCTAGACAGGAACACACTCATTTCTCTATGGGAGCGAGGTTACTAGGTGGTTCTAACTTGGGAGCATGGGAGGGAGGTTTTGGGGTCGATTTGTCACCCCAATAGGCCGAACCACTAGAAAATTGTCAGCATGACTTCGACAACAAACATTATGAGGGTTGGATAACTGGGATCCACAAGATGAAAACAAAGAAACAGAATAATTGCTCCGTCTGTTAAACTGTCTATCTCAGGGAGTCCAACATTTAAAGGGAAAAACGCTTTGACAGAGGGTGTGTAAAGCATCTAGTGTAGGATAACCAAGTAACAGTTGGACAATGAAGTTGAGAATTAAGGTATGGTACAAAGAAACCGCTAACTCTTGACATTTGAAGATTGCATCAAATAGCTTATAAGAACAAACCTCAACAGTTCGAAGTTCATTAAGAAGGGACTCCGACGGGATAGAGATTGTCCGGACCATATGACCACGCTGAAAAAGAAATTCAAAGAACTTATCATGACAAAGGCTTAAAAAAGGAAAGGGCTTTAAACCACGTGTACAATTATGGACCCACATAAGTGTCAAGTAATTTTTGAAGTTCAAACTGGAGCTTTCCCAGCTTTAGCAAAACTTCACCTGCACGAGAACAGAAGCAGCACAGATCAAAATTCCAAATTATCACACAAAAACCATAAAACAACAATAAGGAAGACTGACAGCCAAGAAAACTGGTTTCTTGTCAACCCAGTTTGAAAGTGCAACTAAGTCTCATCCAGAAGAAACAAAGATTAGTATGAATCTCCAGTTTTCCAGTATTGTATTGTATATATTCACAAATGATAGACCAGACATCAAGATTAAATTCATCTGTCCCCTGTCCCCTTGAAAACAGTAACTTAAAAACAATTAGGGAAAAAACCATCAGGACAGATGGTAAGGCAGCCGCAGGATGGATCACATATGCCTGGGATTCACATAGCACTAGAAAGACACATATGGTAATGCAGATTAGGTATACCTCAATCGTCTCCTATTATCCAAAAACCGAAACATGTTCCATGACAATATTTCAGAAGTTCCAACTATCTTTCCGCAACTACTCCATCCATTCACAATTGTTGGTCCTTTGTGCGGATTTCAACTTATTAAGGGGACATCATCATAAACTACATATATTTGTACTTTTCCTTGCTACTCTTGAAAAGGAAAGGACACATCATCTTAACATTTTGAGGATTGCTATTTTTTTAGTTTTTCTATTGGTTTAAAAAAAAAAGGGTAAAAGAGTACAGTCACCAACTTTTGCCCCTTAACTTTTGAAGAGGGACATTCTTTTTGGAACCACAGAAAGTGCAAAAGGGACCAACAATTGGGGACTGACGGATTATCTTTGTTTGAGGAATTTTTTTTTTTAAAGATGATTTGTAAAATACTAAAATGGAACAAAACCATAGACACGGTTCAAATTCCACATACACTGCATAACTCATATGGACAAGAATAGCAGATATTAAACGAATTCTCACCGCGAAAGGAAGCCCAGACTGGGTGTGGTGTACAAGAAAGCAAACACAAAAGACTATGAATCACCTAAATGGGTATAACTTCTTCAAATAATGCCACCAAATAAATACATGATAAAACTCCATTCACTTACCACTCTCTTCATCGTCATTCAATGCAGTCTTCTTAAGAAGACAAGAACCCATTTCCTGTAATGACTCTGAGAATTCTGAAATAAATGCAATTGATTCATGAGATCTCTTGCTCAAAAAGCCCTCCAAAAGAAAATTATGAAGGTAAGTGAACATCAAGAACCATCGATACAGCAATAATAAAAGTCACAAAAGATCAAGAATTAACATAGTAAAACAGTTGAGTCGGCTTGTTAGGTTAATACTCCATAGATTGAAATATCACATACGACACGGCAAACAACATCAGCAAAATGTTATTGCTTTAAAGTAGAACTAAGAAAACTATGTTTTGAATTCAGTATTGGCAGAAATACATGGTTATGAAAATTTATGATTTATGATCTGGAGGAGGTGCTTCACTTCTCAAGGGATTAGTAACAGAAGCAACTTGTAATGTAAACAGGCTCTGGCAGAGGACGAATCTGTCCACTGTGTCTCGGGAAAAGACTGGTCCCGCTGGACGCAATTCATCAAGAATCTCCCGACCACAACGTTCGATTAACTATCCATCCCGACTGTTTTAATCATGTAAACCAGTTAACTGACGCAATTTGATTAAACATGACTAGGTTTCCTGATCATAGATGAGTAGCTTCAGTCATTTCAAAGGGCACCTTTCCATGAGAGTAGGGAAAAATATCCCAAGTAACAACGGTTATAGCATGGCATAACGGAAACCTTTACATTGATTACACAATACTAGGATCAGTGTCGAGTCAAAAACCAGATAATGTTGCTTTTCAGCAGCCTTCAAATAAATGGACCCAACCGCATGTTCCATGGAGTGGATCCAGTTTGTGTTAGAATACGCAGAGGGCGTTGGCAATTATCATGGAAAGCTTGGGTTAGTAAGCTAGGCTGAGAGTTTTCCACTGAAGTCGACACAGTTTCATAACACGCTTGTGTAACATTACTGCAACTAGTGAATATACGAGGGAGAAATTCCATGCCTCATCATTCAACCTAGAGAGGAGTTTACAGGCACATGCAGCAGTAAGCAAGCATGAAGCTTTATGGAAGGGACTTGGGGTAGCTGCTGTGCAGCTTCGTGCTGCGCAGCCGCCGGCGGGCGTTGCCGGCATCAGTCCGGCGATCGGAGACGTTCAACGCGTAGAGCTCGTCGAGTTTTACGTGTGCGCCAAAATTCAACTCGATCAAATATCGATAAGTGCTTCATCCAAACACATAAAACTTAAAAAAATGGATTCAGTGGTTTTGATCCAGTGTTTTGTATCCATTTGGATTTCATTTTTTTCAAGTTATATGTGTTCGGACGAGACACTTAACAATATTTGATCGAGCTGATTTTTGGCGCACACGTAAAACTCGACGAGCTCTACGCGTTGAACGTCTCCGATCGCCGGACCGATGCCGGCAACGCCTGCCGGCGGCTGTGCAGCACGCTGTGCAGCACGAAGCTGCACAGCAGCTACCCCAGGTCCTTATGGAAGATTGCAAGATTGAAGTTAACCAAGATTGGCATGTAACTCCTTTTTCCTTTACTCGCTCCTGAACAGAAGTGAATTTTATTATGCCAGATTGCCAACGATTAGTACTTGAGGATAGTTTTGTTTGTACGGTTTTCCACCTAGATAGCTGTGGAATTATTTTTTTATACGGGGAAAAATTCAAAAAAACCCCTGAACTTTGAACCCAATGTCAAATAGGCACCTGAACTTAAATAAATTTCAATTGAACACCTGAACTTTCACTCCGTTATTCAATTTACCCCCTGCCGTCTCAATCCGTAACTTTCCTAACAGCAACCGCTGAGCTGGACACCAACAGACAGAACAAAACATTAGAGGGAGAAATTGGAGGGAAACAACAACGATCTGACACCTTTTTAAGGCCCTGTTCGGCATTTTTTGTCTTTATTCAACTTTTTTTCATATTTGTTAGTTTTTCGTCAATTTTTTGGAAATTATTGCATCGTCATAACGAGAGGAATCTAAAAAGTAAAAAATTATAATCGAAATCCATTTTTTAATAAAGAAGAAAAAATTGGCTTATTGACTTATTTTTGTCTTTATTCAAAAAAATTAGGTTTCGATTGTAATTTGTTACTTTTTAGATTCCTCTTTTCATGACGATGCAATAATTCCCAAAAAAAAAAATTGAAAAAAAAATACAAAAAAATTATAATAAGGACAAAAAATAAGCCAGTAGGCTTATTTAGGCGAACGGGGCCTTAAAAAAGTGTCAGATCACTGTTGTTTCCCTCCAATTTCTCCCTCTAACATTTTGTTTTGTCTGTTAGTGTCCAGCTCAGCGGCTGCCATTAGGAAAGTCACGGATTGAGACAGAAGGGGGTAAATTGAATAACGAAGTGAAAGTTCAGGTGTTCAATTGAAGTTTATTTAAGTTCCGGTGCCTATTTGACATTGGGTTCAAAATTCAGGGGTTTTTTGAATTTTTCCCACAAAAATATGAGTAGGTTGCCATTCATATTGCACGTGTCAAGCATAATTTCCTCATTACAATAAGTAGGTTTTCTACTTTCTAGGACAAATGGAACAAGAAGTGGAAGAAAAAGTGATCTTGCAATCCTTGAGTTTCACCTATTCACCTCCTCTTGGCACAAACTGGTCCATCTCACAATTTAAATGGCACCATGGGCTTCTTGGTTATTTATTCAGTTCTATCACTCTAATTTGATGTAGAGTAGAAGTGTAGAATCAACGGGGTCAGACTCAACTAAGAAAGGTAGACCAGTGTATTGGAAAGCATGTCCTAAAGGCATCCTTGAAGTCGTCTATTGGATCACGAGTCTGGTTGTTGATTGATAATTTAATATTGAATACAAGTCCCTTGCATCTTTGATCCAGCTACTGGTCAGCGAAAACCTAAACCTCCAACAACAACAACATAACCCATGTAGTCCCCAATCATTGGGCGTATGGGCGGGAAAAGATTAGAGACGGACCTAACCATTGGCAATATGCACAAAGTTGCTTCTCTCAAATACCACTAAAACAGTGGCTCCCCTATACCTGTTTTGCTGAGGAACCATGCCCCCAAATCAAAGCCAAATGGTATGGTAGGCCTAGAGACTCAATTCAATTTATGTGCACATTGCCCATTACCATGATTGAGATAAAGCAACTGATTGACATAAAGCAAACATTGACAATAGTGGTTGGAACTCTAAGGCACTTATGTAGCAGTTTAAGTCATGACACCTGAGGATGCATTGGACATCCACATGCTTAACATCAGAGGGATAAGGCAGTCAGGAACTCTAAACTTCAAAACCATAGGATGCCTGAGTCTGAAACCTTTGAATAATTGATATTGCATGTTCGAAGCTTAATTGACACAGTAATTGAAGTGGCAAATCCAGAATTGAACAAACAGTGAATGTGATAATTTTTTGGTAACGAATGAAGTTGCTCTATTACCCACTCTAGACATGAACTGGACCTCTTAATCAACGCGGCAACAAACTAAGCAGGTGAACATATTATCAACGAACGTTACTGTTCAATATAACTATCTCTTTATTTGTAAGTTTGTTGCAAACAACTACAGGTCATATGAGTCAACAATACAAAATTGACAAGGACTTGCAAAAGGAAATATTGGAAAGAAAATTAATTATGGAACCTATGCCTGAGACAAGCAAATGGAAGAGCATCGTGTCTTCTCCATTTTCAAGAATAGTAAGCAGATTAACAATATCTAGAATTGAAATGGAAACGAGTCAATTAAATACCATATGCACTGTTCGCTGTTGCTGCTGCAGAAGAAAATAAGCTATCATAGCAATCTACCATGTCGGCCATGTCCTGCCATAAATTTGAACCAAATTAAGCATAGTATTATATTGGCATGCTTGCAGAAAGTCATAGAAATTAAAGGACTCAAGTCAGATAGGGTGTGCATCTACGTATTTACAAACTTCGCAGTCACCATTATGATTATACAGTTTCTTTGCGGCTGAGCAAAAAACAATAAATTGTTATCCACGATTATACGTGCATGAATTGAGAACTAGGCTGCTGAAACCCTTGGTAACCGCAGGTCTACCACAAATTGGGTTTTCCGATAATAAGACCGACACGCACAACAAGAAGAGTTATCTGAACACACTTTCCAAAAGTACTGGCAGGACATCTGTACATTTTTGGAGACGCCTTCACCTGAAGCTGTGTTACATTTTCTGTCCGGTTTTGATTGGATCAAAACTGAACTTTCTTTCTTTGATTTTCAGCCAGAATGTTACTTGGGTCGGATCAGGTCGTTCTACCAAAACCCAAGTCCCACAAGGCCCAAGAAACAATTTTGGAATCCTCACTGTAAGTTCCACCTGACCACAGGAATCCTCAATCTACGTCAAATCAATTACTAGCAAATCCAAGAATTCGTTCCTGAATTATCAGCATCAAGTGCAACGACTTCGGTCCCCTTTGCATGCTTAAGACCAAGAGAAAGTCCATTCGCAAGTACAGATAACATATATCAGATAAAAAAGGAGGATAAGTAAGAGGGAAAACCCGGAATCATCCAACCTAACTTCATCCCAAATGAGAAAAAGGGCATCTAACTCATTATAATAACTTTTGTAGATATGACGGAACAAAAGTAAATTTGATTTGAATCAATCGTTTGATTACAAAGAGAAGACATCTTTACG
The DNA here is from genome assembly GCA_019656295.1 of Rhododendron mucronatum var. ripense. Lineage (NCBI taxonomy): Eukaryota > Viridiplantae > Streptophyta > Magnoliopsida > Ericales > Ericaceae > Rhododendron > Rhododendron mucronatum. The sequence continues at coordinate 739,741 of BPLT01000039.1, read as the reverse complement.
TAGAGACAATTAACTAGATTATTTAACTTCCTAACAACTTGGCTTAACTATCTACCATATAATAATTTTATTGCTTTAAAGTTATTTGAACTGTGAAGACCTATGGGCCATGTAATTTGTATCTAATTTTATCAAATCTCCGTCCTCAAAAGAAAGAACTCGGAAAATATAACCAACAAAGTTTACTCAAACACCAAAATTTCAAATGTTATTCCACCCCCCCCCCCCCCCCCCCCCCCCCCCCCCCCCCACAATTGCCAATAGGAATTGCTTCCATATTTGTTAGATTTTCCAGCAACAATAAGAAATCCATGAGAAGACGTAACTAGCATTACTTTAGAACTTAGTCACAAAATCCTTCAGTAGTGAACTACGCTCATGCTCTCAACCCTCGTCACAGGCTAAAGCTATTTTTTAAGAAAATGGCTTTAATTTTTTTGTCAAAAATAATTTCGTTTGAGCAAATTCTTCTTTCAAACGTGGTTTGTAATTGACTCCCATTTGAGGGTTTGCGACAACAGAGATGGGCTTGGGGATTTACTGTTACGAGTGCTCTACGCCCGCGCTCCTGCAAAATTTACGCTCATGAGAAGTTTTTGAAAGACAATTTCACACTCGCGCTCGCGCATTATGCGACCTATCCTCAGACAAAGTAGATGATTTTAGCAAATCAATGTAGGGCGAAGACTGAAATAGAATTCCATTTGCAGAATGGGTTTCTTTCCTCATGCTGCATTTTTCATGGCAATAAAAACCTCATCCAACATAAATTCATCCCTAATGGTAAGAACCATAACTAACTCATTCTATTAGTCTAGTTTTCCCCGACCAAAAAAGCTTAGTCAAAACACCAAAATCCCAATTACATTTCGAGGCCATTCGAGTTTCCAGCGACATGAAGAAAGCATCTCCAGCCCTTAATCAATTTTTTACCCAAATTTGAGTAAAAGCTTCATTTGGTATGAACCACTCCAATAGCCAAGTCCAAATATAAGCGTAAATTTTAGTAAAAGCTTCATTAATGGCATAGGGACAAAATGGCCTTAAAAAATTCGAGTAACCATTTGAGTCTCCCCCGATTCGGTTAAAAATTTGAGTAAAACTTAATTTCATATGAGTTCGAGTCAAGAATTGGAGTGAGATTCAGGTAATTTTACACAAATTTAGGGCTGAACAGTATTACTTCAGACAAACTAGATGCTCTTTAGCGTTTTAGCAAATCATGATAGGGCGGAGACTGATAAAAATTCGAGCTTTTTTTGTTCATTTGTAAAATGCTTCACTGATGATAGATTTTTTTTGTCGGAAATTTAACGAAAAGAGGCGTGAAGGAATTGAATTATACTACCTGAGAAGCACGGGCGAGGTCGTCCAATTGAGCGGCGGATCGTTGAAGACGACGTTCGCGCCTGTCCTTGGCATCTCCATGCCTTATTAGCCCTAATCCTCCACGCAGTTTTTTCAATGAATTCCTCATTCTTTCTGCTGGTTAGAGAGAGAGAGAGAGAGATGTATGCTTTGTGTTGAGACCAAAAACGAAACCTGGAGAGAGAGAGAGAGAGAGAGAGAGAGAGACGATTGACCGAGAATTGTTGTTCAACTCAGCGCCATCTCCGTTTTCAGACAAAACAAATTTGGAAAGAGAAAAAATAAACCATGGGTACGCTATTTGGCGTACGCGAATTCGCACCGGGTTACATGGGACTATGAGGTGAGTTTCGATACTCAAATGATATGAGCGGTTCAATTTATTCAAAATATATTTTTAAAAATTTTTGTAAGCAAATTATAACTGGTTCGGATATTGGCAAGAGTCTGATCGATTTTCGTCCTTGAATCCATAGATTAAAAGAATTGTTTAAATTGATCAAATGTTCATCAATATTTGATCGAGTTGATTTTTTTACGAAAACCCTAAACGTAATATTTTAAATAAATTAAATTGTACGTTTTCAAAAATTAGTGCAATACCCTGAGATGGATCTTATATAATCTGACGTATATTTGTTGTACACTAAATGACATATCCATAGTTGGGCTTGTTTGGACGATAGAAATGTAAGAACAAAAAATAGTCAAACATTAACGATTACGAAAGTGAGGAAGTAAAATATAATTTCAAAAAAAAAAAAACTCAAATAAGAGTTTTTTATTCATTTATTCCTTGTGGGTGGTTTTTTTTTATTAGAATGAATATGTCCGCTTACTTCACTTTTCCAAAGCATTTTGTCGTTTACTACCACACATTTTCTTGTCTCGGGTGCCTAGGAATCCATCATAATCTTTCCTTAATTCAATCTTGCCTTTATGAAATGAGTTGATCTCAAACGATAATTAATCGAGCTAACTGATTTAGCAATTTGAAGTTAATGTTTATACGACGAGCAAAGTAACAGTTTGTTCAAGCATGATTTGAAAGTTTGTTCGAACTGACACAAAACTCATATTCAAATAATTTGATTCGTTCCTCTGTCATATTTATAATAGTAGGTTTTTAGAAGAGTGTTACCCAAAAACAATAATAGAAGAGATTAGTTCAAACACTTGCATCAGTTACATAAATCATGTCCACTCATTTTAGGATTAGGTTTGAATTCTTATCTTATGTGTTGGTTTTTTATTACCATTGCGTGTTTGCAGCCGTGTAATTTGGTCTATTTAAATATTAGAAAAGTATTTTCTTAATCCTCAATTTTTTTTATAATAATCCTTCATATCTCTGTTGTTGCAAAATAAAAATCAAATTCCAACTTCAACTTCAACGTTCAATAGATTCGCTTGAATATGATAGCATGCTGCCTGAACTGATAAACTAACTTGGTAGACTTGCCAAAGATTTGAGACCGAAATTTGTTTAAATTATTGATGATAGGAAAAGGATTTTCATCACATTTTCGTCACTGTAATAAAATAATGAAGTAAGCTTACTGACTTTTGAAATTCTTGCTATGAAAAAACTAATTAGGTGTTTCTCTCTCTATTGTTTGGCAAACCTCATGTGAAATTTTAAACTTTTTAAATAAATAGTTCTATTTTTTTGTAACAAAAGAAAACTTGCATTTGACAAGCGAATTTAATTAAGACTATTTCTGGAGTCTTTGGACTAGGCAAAACAATAGAGACCACCGACCTGATGAATTTCAAAATCTGAAATATGGGTGGAGTCGTCACCTATACAAATTTTCAAGGAAATTTTGGAAGGGATGCTGCCAAGCACCTTCGATCTAGACATTCATATCAGCAATCGTCAGTTCGAATATTTGTCGAGCAATCGATGACTAAAATTTATATGCACTCAGATTCAATTCGAGCCGCTTGTGTTTGGTTATTTAGCCCTCAGACTCGATTAGCCTAGGCGACAAATTTGTGGGTTCTTCAACAACAGTTGCCGCGGCACCATGCGGCATTGGGTCGAAGGGACAATGTGATTCCTCCAACTTCTTCCAGCCACGTCCATAAGCGGATCAATAGTCTCCAACATACCAACTGTTTTATTTTTGCAGTTGTTTATTTTGTTGTTTTAATATTTTCTTGTTTTTGTTTGGACCTTCTGGTCTTTCGTTGTATTTGCGAGACCGAGGAGTTCATTGTATTGTTTGATATTATGAATATATATGTTTCGTTTTTCTTATACCTGGGGTAACAGGTCGTGTTCGTGTCACAAACCACCCAATTCGAACCCAACCTATTTAGAATTCGTGTTTCTCGAATCGTGTCATTTTCGTGTTTCGTGTTAGAAATGCTTAACCCTAACCCGTTAATTTCATGTCTGGTTCATGTCATGTTATTGTGTCCGTTGCCCAACTCTATATAGAATTACAGATATATCATATATTAAAATATGTGTGTGTATATATATATATCGTACGTGTTAATGGGTAATACGGATTAGTGACCGTATTGGTCATGTCAATTTCGTATCTCGCGTATTCAATCCGAACCCGACCCATTTAGAATTCGTGTTTTCGAGTCTTGCCATTTTCGTATTTCATGTCAGAAATACTTAACTCTAACCCGCTAACTTTGTATCCGATTTGTGTCGTGTTATCATATTTTATGTCTGTTGCCTGGCTCTAATTTTTCCTAAATAAAAACAAAACAAAAAATTGGAGTACTTGTTATAGGTTTCCAATTGTCATGATTCATGATCATTATTACCTCCCTAGGCCCTAGCTTTCTATTTACTAGAAAAAAAAAAAAAAAAACCGAGATTACAAAGTTTAAAAAGTCGGTATCTGAGGGTAATTATTTCAAGTCAAGCTTCAAAGTCTAACTGGGCCCATAAGCTTTAGATATTGAGACGCAAAATGCTGGTGAAATTTGACCATGGCCAGCGACCATAAGAAAAAGCAAAGAAAACAGGTGAGGAATGACTGAAGATTGCATAACCGTGTCTGCTTGGTTGCCCCACGGAAAAGTTATAAGATGCTCAACAGTCACCTTCGATCCCGTGTTGTGTTAAACAATCTACATCCTAACATATTTTCGCACATGACCCGCAACTACGAATGTGAATCCGATATGACTGTGGTAGGGAGGGTGTTACGGCATAAAAAAATGGTCCGAATTCACACTTAACAATTGTAATACAGTAATACTGGACATATAGATTTCCTTAGGAAAATTTTTGCATCCACCCCTGAATTGAAAATATGTCCTAAAAGGAGAGGTCATTATAGAAATAACAAGACCAACACGGCTTAAAAAGTGTCCAAAAAAAAAATAGGGCTCGGCTTTCCTCCAATCCCGGTAGGAGGAGTTCCTTCAACCCATGGCACATGTTGGCACTTGGTTGGCCCAAGTCCGTTCCCTCCTTAAAATTCCACGGAAAGCTACCTATCAGAATTTAACCCCTATTCCATACTCCTAATTGATCTAACGTAGAGGTCTACTTATCTCCTATTTTTTAGGAAAGCTTTTTCATATTAGGAAAAATTATAGTTTTACAATCCCATTTTTCTATCTTTATTATCTTCCAAACGAAACTAAAGAATAACAATGGAGAAACCCCTTTAAAAAAAAAAAAGAATGGGAAAAATCTAATGATATCCAATCGTAACATTAGTCTCACAAGAATCAATCAAATAGCATAATCTTGTTTAAGCCTCATCATTTAGCCCGACGGCCCATGGCCCGCCCTTAGCCCGCCCGGCCCATCGGGCTTTTACCCGGCCCGAGCCCGAGAAACGGGCGGGCTAGCCCGGCCCGTAGTTTGTAATGGGCGGACTCGAGCCTATGAATTTTTACTCGGCCCGCCCGTAGGCCCGGCCCGTGAGTCCGCCCGGCATACCCGTCCAAAAGCTCGCCAACGGGCCCGCCTATTAGCTCAAAATCCCAAAAAATTCTTTCTTTTTTCCCTTGGTTTAGTTTTGCCCAAGGAAATTTAAGCCCGCCCGTTGGCCCGCCCGACTTTTGGCCCGCCGGCCCGCCAATTGGGCTAGCCCGTGGGCCGGGCTTGGGCTTCAATTTATGGTAGGTGGCCCGGCCCTCCCGGCCCGCCAAAAAGAAAAAAGCCCGGTCGGCCCGGCCCGTGGGCGGGCTTGGGCCGCGACTTGGCGGCCCGTCCCGGCCCGGCCCGATGATGACCCTTAATCTTGTTCTTTGATTTCAATTTTCCTTCTACGCCGATGAGAATATATATTCTTCAATTGTGGCATGAAATCTAATTCGGAAGGCAAATGGGGTTCGCATATGTTGGATTCGTGTTTTTTTATGGAGCTTTTTAGATTTTTCTTTGTTCAATTTTCAAGCAATTTTATTGTATTTTTTTCAAGAAAATCCGCAAGAATTATTAGGGAAGGGACTCCAATAGCCAAGTCAACAGTGTTTAGTCCTTGAAATTTGTACAAAAAAAAATTCGAAAATTTGTAGAGAGGCAGCTGAGGAAGAGCCAGTCATACAAGTCATTTGACTCAACGAAGTTTCTCGAAGATTAATATAGAGTTTACGGGTGTTACAAACATTTGACTTCTCGAATGTTAATACTAATTCGCTCCTAAAACTTCCATCGAGATCCATAACTTCGATATTCGATCGTATTAATCCTTTTGACGAACAATATCATCCCGTTAAACATAAAAGCGAGTATCACGTACACAGTCGTTAAGGCTACTCGCTCGAGCTATGCTGCGAGCAGATTTCACGGTTTGTAACGGGTTGTTGAGCCCTTGGACAAATTAGAAGCACGTAATCCGTTTGAATGCAGACCTCTAACACATCTCATGTTCCAAAGCCCAGTGCAAAACCTGCTTTCCAGTTCTAATTTCCGCTTAAGCAAAGAGTCCTCCTTAATTGTGAGAATCCCGTGAAGCACCTTCCAAATTATGCAAGTAATTTGGAATCTCAACTGAGAACAAGAACAAATTAAGTAAAATTTTAAGCTCAAATAGAAACATTGTTCGTTCTGGCTCCAGCCTTCTTGACAACGTGGATATTTGCGAAGAGATGCGCTACATGTGGAGATCTCTTTTATTCCTCTACTACCAAGTCTTTGACTGGCCAGTCTGGCCTTATGTCCAATCTCGTTGTTGGTCCGGTCTGCTTTAAGGATGGAACTAATGGGGGTCTAGTGACGGTGGCCACCACGACAAATTTTTTAGAAAATGTAATTGTTATATGTGAAAAAAACATTATCCCCAACTTATATAGTCTCGCCACTGCTAGGTTTTTTTCCTTATTTTTTATTATATACCAGTCATAAATCTTCTATTTTTTTTCAAGAAAGGTGACCCAAAAAGGTATTCCAAAACTAAATTTAATAGGTCAAAGTGAAATAATATAAGTGATGATGTGTAATTAAGAAAGAAAAAAAAACTCCATGTTCTAATCCTAAAATAACTTAACCTAAAAAAATTAAGGGAATTTAATTATAATGCTACTTCCCAAATCTATAATGGCACTCCCAAAAGGGAGTGCAAATCTATATGGGGATTTGGGAGTGACATTATCGATCCCCAAAATTAAAGTTAGTCTTTTTTCATACGCCATGTGCTGTGCAAATGACGTACAAACATCATTTAATATAGTTTTTGTTATGTTATTTTAATTTTTTTTTGGAGCCGATGACTATTAATATTGTAATGTATCTTTTTATTTTTTTAGTCTACATTTCACCACTACTAGGGTAAAATCCTGATTCTGTCCCTGTCTGCTTTCACAATATGTGTCATTGAGCTTGCTAGTGCATGTGTAGCGCATCCAAGCCGTCCAAAAATGCAACCGACGGTCTGGATGCAAAGGTACCGAAAGGATTTAAAAAAAGAAAGTGAAAAAGCTATTTCGATCCGAACCGTCGGTTGCTCGACTTTGACGGCTCAGATGCGTTGCACGAGTACCACATGGTACTCGATTTGCAACCAAATTTTTTTCTTAGATTTTGATAATTTTGGTTCGTTCTTTTATCTCATGATAGAATCTTTGCAATGCCCTCTGGGCTTTTGAAATGAAATTGTCTCTTGTTCAAAAAACTTATTCACATTGATGGACCGAATTGGGCTCCTAAAAGTTCAAGAAAACAACCGGTTCTTGTTGTACAACGGGTGTGCTTCTGGGCTTATGATAAACTGGCCCAGCTCACCCGGTAATAATGTCTGGACATGGCCACACCAAAGGTTCTTCTACCAAAGCCTGTTAAATACTTTGGTCCATTGGGCTTTTTGTTCAGAAATCAAATTTAATTGATTAAATACTTTGGTCCATTGGGCTTTTTGTTCAGAAATCAAATTTAATTGATTAAATACTTTGGTCCATTGGGCTTTTTGTTCAGATATCAAATTTGAACCCATGATTGATTTGGGCAATGACAATGTCAGCCCATTGTATTTCGCGAACCAAAACAAACTTTTCTTAGACGGAAGCAAAAGCTTTTGCGAAAATTCTAGCAACACAGATATAAAACACAGAAACGGACACAGTTATGTCTGAAACTGTTCGAAGCATGTGAGTATATGCATTAGACAGTTCCATACAAAATTGTGTCCAGATCTGTGTTTTAAAACAGACACAGTTTCTCTTTTCGTATTCCACACCCACTGATTTAGGCCATATGTTAATGCAGGAAAACAAAGATAATCCAAAAAAAAAGCACCAAAAATCTTGTTGCTAATTATATTACGGGCAAGAAATTGGCTTTGCGAGTGAGACGCCATCGCCTTCTACATCAATTTCTTTCCTCGTCCCTTTTAAAAAAAGAGAGACGGGGAAGGGAATTAGGAAAATATTGTGGCAACTTGTATAAGTGGTGGGCCTGGTGGCCAACTTCTTAATTTGTGTTTTGGCTAAGGGATTCATCAATCAAAAAGTTTCAATTCATCAATTTCGAAACCTCTAAGGTTCTATCAATTTTTTTCTGGATCAGTTCATACAGAGCTTTGTTTTAGTTTTAATTGGAACCTCCGAAAGTGGCCGTCGGAATTGATCTCTTTTGATTAGTCAAGATATACATAAACTGACCCGAACACCTGAATTCTTAAAAAGTTCCTAACTACATGCATGAACCTTTTACGACGGGACTGCTTTGCCATCCAGAATTGGTAAACCCCATGTGATGGTTGGTAAGGGAAGTAGTTTGAGAACGCCTTATGAACAAAATATATAGGACCCATCACATTTATGTTTGAAAGGGGACCCTTTATACGTATCGTTAGGAATCCCACCGATTGGGGTACCAATGGACTGCGGGGGCGGGGCCCACGACCCTAAAATTTGAAAAAAAAAAAAAAAAAAAAGGAAGATTGAATTGAATACTGCACATATTGAATTAAGTTGAAATTTCAAGGGCCCACTCGGTTTTTTTTTTTTAAGATAAGAAATTATTAAACGCCTCAGATCGTTCATACGGGATCCGGAGTAGACCCAGCAAGTCTGTCGGTACCACATCGGTCAGATTCCTATCGGTCCCTTTAGGATTATCGGTTTGAAAGGGTTGGATTTATATATATTTGGTCAGACCAAATTTTTTGAACCAGTGGACATTATTTTCAAATGGAGATGTCGTTGTTGCATACATGCTAAGCAACCCCCTAAAAATAAACTTAATGATGAATCTGCCCAAAAAAAACAGCATTTAAAAGGGTTGTTGGTTTTGGAATAGGTCAACCTACATAATTGAATCATACATTCACATTCCCTGTCTGCTAGGTTAATCCTCTTGTTTTTATTATTTACATATAAGGTCAAAATTGTCCAACCAAACAATTGTACGTTATTTTATAGGCGTCGTTAGTGGATTAAACATTGTCGATGCTGTTGAATCAGCTCGAATTCAAAATCCTAGCTAGCACTTGGCCGTTTCTAGACAATCGTTGACGGGAAACGAGATCCATACAAACAATTATCAATTATGAGTTGGCACTCGCATCAAATCAAAGGCGTAGGAAACGAAGAAAAGAAAGAAGAACTCAATTCAACTGAATATGGTTTATGCTTTGCTAATGAGAAATTAATTAAGAGAGGAAGTATAGGAAACGGCACTAATTTTCTTTGTGTTGTTTTATTATAATTAAAAGATTGTAAGGGAAAAAGATAAGGCACGAAAAGTAAAACCTAAAAGGAAAATCGATTTTCACTATATTTTTCTTTTCCCTTTTTCAACATACAATAAGTTCCAAAAAAGCTTCTTCCTCTGTCCTAAGATAATTATCTGATTCGCAAGATGAGATATTAAAAATAGATATTTTGTCAGAAACAAATTAAACATCTTTTACAATTAAATAAATAAATAAACAGAAATCTAGTAACTTGTGGGAGGAAGCAAAATTTTCTTTGACAAAAATATTTTTATATAAATTTTATTTTACGGACCCAACAATGTCTTTTTTTAGGCGGATGTAGATTAATATTTTGACCGTCTTCCCAACTCTTTTTCCCTGTGCACGGTCCTCACATTTCACGGTTTCCAGCCAACGCTCGCTCGCTCGCTCTCTCTCTCTCTCTCTCTCTCTCTCTCTCTCTCGGTGAGAGGTCTCTGGTCAGCTTATACGCACTTCAATTAATCTCCTTTCTAGTTCGTTGAAAGACAAACCATCTATGCGAGGATTAGGGCATTCAAACAAATCAATATTTTGCGGCCTGACCCAAAGAATCAAACCCGTAATCAATTGTGTGAGTGTCAAACCCACCAACCGATTAGACTATCGGGCTCTCTCCTCTCTCTCTCGTACTTGTGAGGAGATTGAAAGATACAGGGAGGCGGTGACGTGAAGAACTCCAACAGCCTATTGGATGATTCTAATTAAAAACCACTGTCACAAGAAAACTCTTGGTCGGCAACTTTTACTCTCTTTCTAATTTCCATCCTCCATCGTTTCCAATTATTTGTTTGTCCCCCCCTTTACGGCATCATATATAGTTCATTTTTTAAGTCCTAAAACTATGTCCAAATTTCATTCATAATTAAGTGACCTAATATGTCACCGTTGGCTAGCATTTATAAGTTATTAGTTTTTAATATTATAACTTCTAGATTAGGCCGTGGTTTTATACTTAGAGTGTATTGACCCTAAGTAGTTTCTGTAGTGGGCCAAAATAATCTAGGTTCGGAAGGTTCAAAGGGTTCAAATAGTGATTAGGTGTAACCTACTGTTCAGTTGTCTCAGTTCTAGATTTACTTGTACTGCTCCGCCGAGAGTTAACGAACCCACGCCGTGGTCACCAAGCGATTACCTATCCTCATCGTCGTGTCCGAGAGATGACTTACCTTCTGTGTCTTCGTCAGTTGTACGCTTGGGAAGACCTCCAATCGTTCGGATGTGGAAGCCTTCATTTGGTAGTATTGCATTCGGGAGATCTGTTGTTCAGAAACCGCCAAGCTTAACATAGAAGACGTTCGTCTACGGTCATTCAACGGTCTTCCATGTCAATACAAAGTGACATCTCTGCCCCGAAGGGACGTTTCTGCCCGATGTGATGTTTTTGACATTGACTAATGCGGCTCTGCAATTCTCGAGGGGCGGCGTTCATTAAATGACTCTGACACATGACGTCAGTTGAACAGTACGACGCACTTGGAGGGAGCAATACACTTGTTTAATATTCGAATGTTTGCCTATAAATAGAGGACTCCCTCTCCAGGTTTAAGGATCTTCTTCATAACTTATCCTAAAACAACTATCTTTTCTCTTTCACTTGTTAACTAGGTCGTCAAGGCTTCTTCCCGGAGGTACACCCCCCTCCGGTTTTTAGGTATCCAACCACCGACATTCATCTTCTCCGTTCAAGTCAAATGAGGGAAAAGGGTTAAGTGGAATTCACCCCCACAGTTTCCACGTATATCTCGGTGTTTGTGTTCTTTAACTTTATTGCTCTTTACTTGCGTTGTTAATCTAAATTGCTTGGCAAATGGAGGTTAATTGGAGTTTTTTAAGTCATTGGTAATTGGTTTAATTTTTAATTGACAGTTCCATTCACTCCCTGTGCGACTTCATAGTTAGATTATTTCAAGATGAATATGATCTTATAAATAAATAAATAAATAAATATATATATATATATATATATATATATATATATATATCCCGGACCTTGTTACTGTTTGCACCTCATTGTTCCCGATCGAATTTTGATGATCTAAGCTGCTTCATGTGATCAAAATGTGATTTTAAAATATATCCGCGAGAAATAAAAAAAAAAAAGAGACCGGGAAGAGCTTGATCTGAGCAGTTTTTATTGAACCAATCTGAGCAGTTTTTTATTGAACATTCAATAAAAAAACTGCTCAGATCAAGCTCTTCCCGGTCATTTTTTTTGCCAATTTTTAAGGGATATCCTTAAAATCACGTTCTAAATACATTGAATAGCTCTGATCATCAAAATTCGATCGGGAACAATAAGGTGCAGACGGTTTGGACGGTAAAATGGTGTGGATTTGAACTGGACTGTATGTCTATATAATGGACTTGGGGTTTATTATAGCTTACATAAACTTTCTAGTCAGCAATTGCCTAGTGGAGCTGGTAAGTGAAATTACCCTTCCGTGTTTAAAAAAAAAAACTTTGCAGTAATATTTGAAGGCTTAGTCAACTACCATTTTGTTAGAGAGTCAACTACAATCGATTTTTGAAAGCACTGCCTGTTCGACACGTGTATGACAAATGAAAATTAATTAGCAATAAATTAAGGACTCTTATTTAGAGTATAAAATACCAGATCGATGATTAGTTGTAAAAGTTACTAGCGCATGCCCGTGTTTAAAGACACGGCTCGAAGAATTCGGTACTCGATGTGGTTTCGAGTGTCCTAAGTAAAATGTGAGCAAACTCCTAGTTAGGTCGAAGTAACAGAAAAAACAGTTGGAAGACAGTGAGACAATCTCTCCCTAATTATACACACACACACAGAAATACATACATACATATATATTTATTTATTTGTTTGTTTATTTATTTATATAGTTTGTAGCTGTAAGGAATCTGTGAGCTTGTATCAACGACTTTGAGAATGGTATGGGGCATCAGACAGATAGAGTTTTTCTCCACTCCTACCCCACTAAGGTATTAGGCAAACTTGCAAGAAAATGCAAGATATCTTCTACCAATTTTCTACCAACAATATATTTTTATTCAGAAAATTACCCAAAAATCAAGATGTATATATAAAAACATATATTTTTAGTTGATGTGAAAATTGGTGGACGAAATTGAACTATTTCTTCCTTAATTAAATCCCTCCAAACTCTCAATATAAATTTTCTTTTGCATCCCAAACTGCCACGCGCTAAATATGAATTAGATCCATAAGGACCATATATAATAGACCAGGTACGGACATTTCGTCATTTAAGATTCTAAATCTTTCCTAAACAACAATCCTGGATACGTAAAAATATGGACCATTAATTAATGCCGAGATGAATGGTTCCATTTAAGACACACCTTAGGTTTACAAAATGGTAACGTCCTTGCACAAGAATTTTGTATTTTCAAGTCTCAATTTGGTTTCACCAACTAGTCTTGTGAATTCAAACTTAGCTAACCCTGTTCCCCCAGGGAAATGTACGTAAACCTAACTTGTTTTTTTTTTCCTAAATAAATGTTTTTTTGACTGCGATTTCGGCTTAGCAGTGCTGTCCGTTTCTTTCAAAGACTAGTTTTTGAAGTGTACGGTTAGTTTGTAAGTGAAGGAATTTGGGTACAATAGTTAGGCTCAGAATTGAATTTTCAGAGATGTTGAATTCTGGTACAAGGAATGGAAATGAGAATCTCATTGTGAAGAAAGGGAATATTTTCACACCATTCAAGTCGGCATGCTTTTTTTTTTTTATGTCTTTATTACTCTTCTCGGATGGTTTCATTTTATTTGTCCATTTTTCGATGATCATGCTAACTTTCAATGGCAATATCAGTCTTGTTTAATTACGAAGTTTTTGTATCATACGAAGTTTTCAAAATCGTGAAAAATATTATAGCTTGTAAGATTGATGTAGAACATGTGGAGGCCCAATTTTATGATCAGCTGGACCGAGCCAAGCCCCGGAAGTTCAAACGGTGTTTAATTTCGAACTACCCAATTTGGCTAAATTCAGACGAGCTCGGAATAGGCCCAAACCTGGTGGGCTGACTTATTTTCGCACTCTGGTCCATACTCATCAACCCTAAGGTTGATGATGAACGGTGTTTTTCGGCCTAATTCCTTTGTTTAGGCTTTTAATTGCGTTATTTTGCCGTTTTAGGAAATATTTGTTTCGTTAATAACTTCTAGATTGTAATTCCTTTTCAGTTGATTCTTTTTGGGAAAGTCTTGTTTTTCTTTCCCGTTTTTAATTTTAGGAAAAGCCCCAAATTATGGGACTTTTTATTTTCCAAGTTTATTTTTAAGGTTTCTAGGGTTTTGGTCTATATAAGGGGTTGTAACCTGATATTTATTTAACTTTTAAGCTTTTGATTAATAATATTGCAAAGATTTTTCTCTTTCATTCTTGTGCGCAAGAATTGCTCGTTGCGACGAGTTATCTATCTCGTTTGGATTAGTACGCTAACTAATCTCTTGTGAATTCTGCTGCGTCAAAGATACAAACAATTGAAAATTGTCACAAAGTAGAAGCCCCGCAAATGAAGGGTAATGAAGTAAGGGCAAATTACATTAAACCCCCTCCAATTATACCTCAGTAACGAGTTGCCCCCTTTATCGTTTGACTCGGATACTTAACCACTTTCATTTATTATTGTGTGACTCTTAACCACCTCCCGTTAGTGAGCCGTTATGAGTTCAAACGGAAGAAGGGCATGTGAGCAGCACATGACCTTTTAATGACTGGTGTTGGCCTTATAAGTACATAGATATGTATCTTATTCTACAACGGTACTCACTCTCTCTCTCTACCCATCTATATCTCCCAACAGTCCGCCCCCCCCCCCCCCCCCCCCCCCCCCCCCCGCCCCCGGTAATGGAAGGTAGCATTGGATCTTGCGATGGGGATTCAAATGTGTTATGTAACTGTGGCATAAGAGCACCATTTAGTGCAAAGGGGTACTTATACATGGTACAATACGCGGGAAAGGGTTCCAATTTCAAGGTCAAATTGGAGGAAAATGGAGTAGAATTGGAGGGAAGTGGGTTTGGTCTCCCACCAAACTCCAATCGTGATCTTAGGGTATGTTCTTCTGTTCTTACCCTTTACCATCATATATTCAGACGGGCAAATTGGCAATTGCACACATTCTGTTAACGACATCTTCAATTTCGCATGATATAATAGATGAAGGGGGTTAAGTGTCTGAGTCAAACGATGAAGGGGGCAACTCGTTACTGAGATATAGTTGGAGGGGGTTTAATGTAATTTGCCCATGAAGTAAACAACTTTAAGATAACGGCAAGAAAAAAACGTGTAGAGATGGAGAAGTTTTTGGGTGCTGGGTGGGTACCACACACGTGGTACTCCATTGGCAATCATAGCCGTCCAAATGTGTTTTGGACGGTCCGGATTTTAGAGAAAGTAAAAGAGTAGAGAGCTAGTGGTCGGGGGAGGAGAAAAAGAAGTGGTGGAGTGAGGGGAAAGAGAAAACAAATCTAAATCGTCTAAAATACGTTTATACGGTTGGAATCACCGACGAGTACCACCATGTGGTACCCGCTCGACATCCAAAAATTTCTCGTAGAGACGAAAGAGGAGTGAGTTTTGGGAATTTAGAATCCAGAATCTATAATCCAATATAATAATCAACACCAAACACCCCTTAAGAAAGCTACTAGCTTATTCACAAACCATTCACTTTGAGAATCTTTTAGGAGAATCATTTTCTTATTTTATGAAAGGAGCTCAAATCTAAAAATTTGTTTAATTTTCCTAATGATCTCAACTTGAGTATTTTATTCCTCATTATAAAATACATCTATTAATCCAGATCATAGACAGAAATAACATTCTTGTTCCCCTCAAAATTTACGTCATCCAAACTGGCCATTTGTTTTTTTTTAAATGGCAATTTTTTTTATTAATCTTTAAAAATAATCCAAACTGACCATTTGTTCGACATGGCCTGCTGCCCTTTGGTCACAAAGAATGGCCAAGAGAATCTGTGATGATCTTGACAAAGATCATATGCGTATTCATCAGTTGCTCTCAAAAGAGTTCTTCTACTATTTTTTTATTATTATTATCTAAAATATCTAGACCAACTTACGAATACATTGACTAATTTTGAGTTCTTGAAATCTAGACTGATTACGAACACATTGACTAATTTCGTATTCCTGAATTTTTAACCGGATAAATTTCTGGTGTTTGCGTTGAAAATCAAACTTGCGAGTTTAAAGGAATAGACCCTTGTTGTCATGCTCTCGCTCAACCAATCCCTCCGGGGAAAAATGTTCTTTTTTTTTTTTGCAAAGTTTGGATTGCCAAATATTCTTCATCCATAAATATGCCATCTCTTTAGCACCAAAAAAGGGGGGAAAAAAAAAAGGCCACCTCTTTCCTTTCCCCCTCGTGTCCTTCTTTGATCTTATTCCCTCCAAAATCAAATCCTTTAATAAAGTAAAAGCATTTGCCAAGGTCAACAGAGCAATATGAACAAAAAAAAAAAGAAATTACTGAAACAATGCATAAACAGAAGATTATCACTAATTCTAGAGCTTTGGAATTGATTACATAGTGCCAAATCTGTTAAAATCCTCCGCTCTCAACATTACTGATAATCTAATCTTGATCTCAAGATTGGATTATCACTAATTTTTCTCTCACTTTTCTTGACAAGACACATGAAGCTGAGGGACCAAACCAAACATCAGTTTTCTAAAAGGGGTTGTTCTTATGGGCATTTTTGGAAGCTTAATTTAGTAGAAGTAGGAACACACCTTCCGGGCACAACTCCAAACACAATTGCGTCCAGAACCGTTGGATGTGTGGGGAAACATATGCATCGAACGGTTTTGGACACAGTTTTATCCGGAGTCATGTTCGTATCATTGCTCAGGTAAATTACCAAAGAAGGGTGCTTTTGTGGCTAATGTAAT
This sequence comes from Rhododendron mucronatum var. ripense, assembly GCA_019656295.1. Taxonomy (NCBI): domain Eukaryota; kingdom Viridiplantae; phylum Streptophyta; class Magnoliopsida; order Ericales; family Ericaceae; genus Rhododendron; species Rhododendron mucronatum. The sequence continues at coordinate 723,292 of BPLT01000039.1, read as the reverse complement.
TTCATTCTAAAAGAGGACAAAACTACTGCAGCTAGTGCTATCTTCAAGGTCATCTGGTTCATGGCAGGAGATCTCTGTGACCCCACTTGAACCCGAAGATGATAAGGCAGGGGCCAGATTCAAATCAGCCCTTATCTTCTTCTCCTTCGCCAGGAAATCATAGAACACAGGCCCAGTTTTTTCAAGATCATTGAGTCTGGTGTTGCAGTTTTTGGATTTTGTGACCTCCTCCTCATTCTTGGTTCCTCTTTTCTTCAAAAATATGCGGCAAAGAACCCAGTTTTCCCCAGAGCTCTGCACCAAATTGGACAACCACCAATTAGTCTTTAATCACATATGGCTACATAAAAGGCAGTTTTGCAACATGCCCAGAAAAAATTCACACAAGATTAGCCATAAAAAAAGAAAAAAAAAGAGGCCCGTTTGTTTTGACGGAATTAATAGTAAAATGTTACATAATCCTGTAAGATATGTCAAGCGAAAGAGACTAATAATACCACATTTCTACCACTCCACTATTACGTGACCCGCACATTGCAAACAATATAGCAAAACACCCAAAATATAGTCCATGGGATATCTCATCTAATGCCGGTATCCGGTTAAACAAACTGCCTGAAAGTTTAGCGCTATATAATATACTTCATTTTCTTGGCAAGTAGCTAGAATTATTGCTAGAACTGGAGGATTTTTTTGAGCTGAAACCTCACCTGGGTTGAGTTCTTTGTATCGGTTTCGGTGCTAACAAGGCGATACTCGTGCATAATCCAATCAGTCCTAGACCCCTGTGGTGGCTTTCCTCTGTAGAAAACCAGAGTCTTCTTCATCCCCACTACTTGGTTGGTCCCTCTAGAAGCAACAATTTGCTTGTCTATTCCGGTTGCTTTCCAGTAGCCAGAACCGGTTGCTCTGTTGGACCGATTCCCATTTGGGTACTTGGCTTCCCTTGTGCTGAAAAAGTACCTCTCTTGATCTGAGTCACCTGGAAACAGAGACAACATAGCTCATCAGAATCTCTCCCCATGAAAAACAGTTTCTAGAATCAGTTTTCCAGAAAACAGTTGAATTGGGTTTAGTTCACAGTCTTGAAACTTTGGAAGGAACCCACTTTCGAAAACACATTACTAATACTTTGGATTTTGAATGGAGGTAATGAGCACAGAAAATTGACTAGGGTCACTAGGCCGTGATGCCTTCCGGCTATAATTTGGAAGCATGGTTCATGACATAACGTTCATTGAGTGCCTCAATTTTGGAGGTATAAGGAGAACCTTTTTTAGTGGTAAAATGTTCTGAAAATAGCCACTTTTAGCATATAATGCCAAAATTTAAGTCTTGTCTTCCGTACTCTCCATTCATGTCCCCATTAGTTTGGAATTACATAGGTACTGGTATTGTAATGACAGATAGGAGTATTTAACAAGAATAGTGCTACCCTCATCCCATGTGGAAGTGGTTAATGTGCAAAAAAAAACGCAATGATATCTGTGAAATGCGTATAAATATCCGGCAAAATGCATTAACATTTATTGAAAATACATTAAAACTCTAACTTTTTTGACACTAAGTGTGGATTATACCGTACCTACTGGGCTGAGAATAGCAAAACCCATGTAAGAATTATCAGAAATCATTTCCATTACAATTAGACTAATAAGTGCTCTGTTTTCAAAACAGATTTTGATTATTTTGCAAACTGATTCTGAAAAAATCAACCGAACAGAGAAGACTCCTCAGCATTTAGTACAATTCAGTTAGATATGAGAAATCCATTTACCCAACTCCTCTGCAAAAGGGATTGAAGCACAGTACCAAATTACAATCAAAAGTTTAAAAGTAGAAGAGAAATTCTGTGAATAAATCAAAGTTAAAAGAATTACTCTACCTGGCAAGTCCCAAGGGTCAGATTTGCAAACATCAAAATCCGGGATGATTGAAGCCGGCAACGGGCAGGCAAATATCTTTCGCCTCAAATACTGAACCACGAGCTCTTCATCAGTGGGATGGAACCTAAACCCAGGCGGCAATCTCAGCACACCATTTTTCACAAAGCTGAGCTTATCCATTTCAAGAAACTCCAAGAAAAGTCACTCACAATTACAGAAATTTAGTTCAGCTCTCAATTCTAACCCAAACCCAATTAAGCTCAACAACCATAAACATAACCCAGTTGGGTTTGAGTTTTCTTTCAACTTATACAGCTCTCTTATAATAACCCATCAAAGGACAGAATATATAGAGGAGAGAGAGAGAGAGAGAGAGAGAGAGAGAGAGAGAGAGAGGAGAAGGAGGAAAGGGTGGGTATGTAAGATAGAAAGTGAGGCATCTTTATAGTAATGGGGGTGTTGGGAGGGGATGTGGGGGCACTAGAATATGGACGAAACCGTTTGGCGTAAGCTATACTCAAGCTACATTTCTTCCTTTGGAGCATTCTAACAAACACTTGGGGGTGTAATTTGTTCCTTACCGAAGAGGTAAAAAGATTTTTCACGAACTTAGACGAAAACCAATACGTCTAAAAACTACCTTCTTGTGTTCGACGTTACCAAACACATGAAACTTTTGGTTGCGTTTGACTTCGACATTTGTGTAGTGCCTGGCAATAACCGTAGCTGTTAAAAAAAAGACGACCTTTCTTGACCGGTTCCTCTCTAATTGAATTTCTTCAGATTTAGTCTAGCGCTCCGGCCGGTCTCCACTGGTTCCTGTAGAAGGCGGCAGTGGTCGTATTCAACAGCGGCATTGTGACGATGGCGGCAGCGGCAAGGACGGTGATGGAACCGGTATTTCAGCTTGGTGCGAATCTACCTACACAAAACCCGATCTTTAGTGGGCTCGTTAGTTTTTCACAACCGTTGCTAATTTTTGAAGACTTGATGTTATTTTGTTGTTGTTTCGGTTGTTTTTCTATTGGGTATTTTGGCCGTGTAACCTGTTCTTGTTTTTATCGAGATATGTTTCGTTCGAAAGAAAGAAAACAAGTACCTTAACTCCACTTCTTGTGATTTTTTCTCAAGAAAAATGTTTTGAACTCATGTAATCGTACGGGCATCAAACGACTCCGAATGCGTATGTGTCTATATTACTGTTTTGAACACAGATGCGTACCAAACTGTCCAATGTGCACAGGCTCCAGATTTACTGTGTACGATCTACGGACATAAGACGATTCTGTATCCGAATCTATACACATCTACAATATGCGTCTCTGTATTGCTCTTTCTAGATACCCAATAAATGGAATCAGTCAATGTCCGCTTATCATCAACTTGTTGGAAGCAAAGAGTTGGTTAGAATAGTTTGAGATCAGCTTTGTCAAAGATTCTACAAAATTATAGAAAGTCTCGAAATATTAAAGCTGCGTTTGGATAGCTTTTGAGATTTTGTAAATCAAATTTTCAAGGAAACAGAAAGCAATTCTCATAATCTCGCAGTTGTAACAATCATCTTTCTCAATTTCTACCAAAATCTGCAGCAGAATCTGAAATGAAAATCTAAAATCTGTATTCACAGTTATGATAAAACACGCCATTTGTTGAATAAATTTGAAAATAGTACTTGTTTTAGGGTTAACTTTTGACACTTCAATACTCGACCCGTATGATTTCCTTAGTTTAAACAAACATATACATACAAAAGTAACGCGGGATAGGTTCCTTTAATAAATACTATTCTGAAAGATCTTGTCCAGACGGTAGGGTTCACAGGTCTCATCCAGTCATCCGTCTCTTTTTTGAGGTCTTGATTGGTAGGTTATTTATCAAAATCATATCAATCGGAGAAACGTAACACTTACGAGAAAATCACTTCGTGAGGGTTCGGTTAATCGATCCAATCTTTTGTTCGACTGATCTACGTAACAAGATCGCCTCGGAGAAGTAAAATAACCATCAAAACACGACCGTAACGAGACTCACATACTCTTACTTTTTTCCCTTGTCTTCTACGTTCTCATAAATCCAAAGTGGGCATTAATGAAGTGGGCGAGTCAAAAAGTAGGGGAGTTTTTTTATTTTTATTTTGGCAAGAAGTAATTCTTGGACGGTGGGAGGGGTAGATTGGTCTTTAGGACGAGACGTGGGTTTTGGTGGACCACGGCGTCGGATTTTCCCTATCCAGGGTTGAGAGAGGTCTACACGGTCGTAAGGGTGAGGTCACCCCATGTCATGCTGACGGATGAAAAACACCACAAACAGGGCCATTTGTGATGGTGTGTAAAACTGAAAGTCTGAAAGTGGTGATGAAAAGCTCCATGATTTCTGAAATACGGTTGGGGATGCTTGTAGGAGAGGGACAAGAGTAGTTGGAAGAGAGAGAGAGAGAGAGAAAAGAAATCAGAAGAGAGAGAGAGAGAGAGAGAGAGAGTGTGTGTTACCATATCCACAACACATGATGGAAATGGCATTACAAAGGGTGGCAAAATCGTGTCAAACTCTTTGCAAACAGGGTCGGGATCAATCTTTCGGTTAGCATCCGTGCAAAACGCATTCGGGTCTGTTTATGTGCATCTCAATTAATCTTGGACGAGTAACCCGATCTTCCACTAACTAGTGGTAAGAATAAAATTGTTCTCGGTACCAACTTGCTCTTGAAAAATTAATAGCATTTGAAACCTGAGACTTTAGGAGGACCGAAACAACCTCCAGTCCAGATCCTGACCGTCACGCCAAGCAGTTGAATCAATTCTACTCATCTCTTGCATACTTTCATCCTTCACATCCTATCAGACTACTATCATTTTGTGATGCGCCACCCGAGGCCTACTTAGATGACTTTAAAGTACCCCACAAGAAAGAATCCAATCTGTAACAAAAATAGCTAAATTCACTATCAATCAAGGAGCTACTACCATCACAAGGTGCATTTTGTTATGCAGAATGGACGGTTTAAGTTTAGAATCATATTTACTGTCCACTTTACCCGACAAAAAAGTTCATATAAGAGACGTACACTGTAGACAAAGAAGATAGCTGTTTGATACTTTTTCCGTCTTGACAAATTCTTCTACTAAGAAATAATAAGTTTTATCAAGTCGTTAAGTAGGCCGATTGGTTTGTTAGGGCTCAGCCCTAGACCCATTCGTGATGGCCTTTTGGTTCGTTAAGGGCTCGGCTCGTGCATTCTTGTGATTCGATCACCATCGGTCCTTGTGTTAGAGCTCACTGACGTTGCATTCTTGTAAGCTTATTTGTCCATAACTTTTTTCCGGTATTTTTTATTTTTCGAAACTTTTTGTTTAGCTTTTCGTCCTAATTTTTAGGATTAATGTTCGTCTCAATAAAACGAATCGAAAAGTATAGAAATATGGATTGAAAAAAGTTCATATAAGAGACATACACTGTAGACAAAAAAGATAGCTGTTTGATACTTTTTCCGTCTTGACAAATTCTGCTACTAAAAAATACCAAGTTTTATCAAGTCGTTAAGTAGGCCCATTGGTTCGTTTAGGGCTCAATCCGAGACCCGTTCGTGATGGCCTCTTGGTTCGTTAAGGACTTGGCTCGTGCATTATTCTGTCGGTACAACAGATGCATGAGAGATATTTTGTCGGTACAACGGATACATGAGAAAAATAGTAGTCAAGATTAAAAACTCAGGGACAAACAGAACGTTTAGTAAAGAATGATAACCAAGGTGCAAGGAATGTAAAGAGGGTAAATAGTAGATTTTGGGACATACATCACATCTAAGCTTGACAAACTAAACTCTTGAATTGCCATCATCTAGTATCATCTAAGGTCAAGAATTCTAGAATCATCACAAATTAAGACTGCCATTTCTTCAAATTCCATTGTACCATTTGTACGCGACGGCTGGGGCGGCTCCACCTTCTATTGACGGGTTCAAGCAAACCCTCTAATTTCAAAAAATGCAGTAAACTTCTATATTCCATTTTTATACATAAAATTTTGTATATATACATTGTTGGCACTAAATAAAACTAATTCAAGCCCAATAAGTTTTCAACCAAAATAAATATCTTTTATTAGTTTATTTAGTGTTTTGTACTAATTGAAAAATTTTCTGAGCATTTGGCACTGCTGACTTAAAATTCCGGATCTGCTCTTGCGAGAAGGATAACAAAGGACACGGAGTAATTAAAAGTTTTTGCATTTGTGGTCCTAGGATGTTTATACGCATTCATTTGAATGATGATTAAGGGAAACCCAACAACGTAAAAAAAAAAAAAAAAATGCTAAAATACCAACCATTCCAAATTCAAAAATTTAAAACTGTACGATACTACGACCAGAAAAAAAAAATGCTGAAATTTAACAATATATTGCTGTAATGGTGCAGAAGCAACTTCTTTTTCGTTTATTCACTTGCCTAAGAAAAGAGGGTTAAAAGAAGTGATTTTTTAAATATAGAGCAAACTAAATTTGGCATTTCCCAAATTAATAGGGATTTCTACAACTACGGAGTATTCAGATAATTTGGAATTATCGGTTTTAAACCCATACAGACACCTAATTATAATTCGAATAAATAAGTTCTTGCAAGAGTTTGACAAAATTTTTTTGGATGCTCCGTGGGTGGCAGTGCCCAACTCCATCGGTAATCGCACATTTAACGCGAACCCAAAACCAAGTATATAAATTTCACATTGATGTAAAATTGAAGTGTCACGTGACGGTGTCATGTGAGCAGCGACTAAATTATTGGAGTCCAAGACGAATTGGTCCCTGGTAACATCATCTTCCTTGAAATTGGCAATGTGATAGGTGGAGACTTTAATTTCCAGAGTGGAGCCCATCAGTATTTCCCTATCATTATCAATAATGTTATGTACTCGTATAATTGGTTTGGAGAAGAAACAAAGATCAGTATTGGGGCTTTATTAAGCTGAGATGAGAAAAGTGCCTCTAGTTTTGTCAACAGGCTAATGGGGCAGTTGCGTGTGGCATTTGGCTTCGAGGGAGGGAGGGAGGGAGGGAGGGGAGGGGAGGGGAGGGGAGGGCCCAAATGAACCAAGCTGCTAGCAACTCCTTCTCGGGATCGACTTGTTAAAACTCGGTTCGGCACGACTATTTAGCAATCCAGCTCAGTTCGAGCTCAAGTTTTAATTACGTCATGTAGCAAAACGATCGAGCTCAACACTTTAAAACTCGACTCATTTAGTAAATGAACCATGCTCGACTCGTTTACAAACGGCCGAGCTCAAACTCGAGTTTTAGACTCGTTTTGTAACCGAGCCTAGCTAGTTTGAGCTCGAATTTTAATTAGATAGATCATGTAGCAAAACGATCGAGCTCAACACTCTAAAACTCGACTCGTTTAGTATATGAGCTCAACATACGTGAAACGAACCGAACTCGAACTCGAATTTTAGGCTGATTAATAATGACTCACGAGAGGTGGGTGCGGGTAATAAAGTTTTAAGGGCCCTACTTGCCACCAAAACGAGGGGCACCCACGTCGGATACAAGGGTAAATGACAAATAGGGCACCTTCAATTGTGTGCCCCATTCCGAGATTTCCTCAAATCTTCTTGCCTCACTATTCTCGATCAGATGGAGAAAATTTTGGAAACAAATCTTCGATAGGCTATAGGAATCTCCTCCCTAAAAAGACAGGTCTAACCTTATCACTTTTCTCTCCCCGATTTTTGCTTGCTATCGTTTTCTTGGATGTTATTGGCAATTCCATATACACCATATATTGTTGTTGGAGAGTTTGTGAATAATGAAGTTGGGGAATTCGGTGGGTCTTCCGAGGCAACCGAACAGATTTACTTTTGTTTATTGATTCTGGACGAGACACCCTAGAGTCCAGTGGTTACGAATGACTTATGGTTAATACCCCATGATATGAGAATTATGACACATAATTCATTCTAGCGGTTTCCAGTATATTGATTCCTGGTATCAACTCAAGAGTCTCAATTTGGATCTATTCAGAGTTCTACACCAATTTCGTATTCCATACACCGAAGTTTTGAGTTTCATTCTTTATGTGAGAGAGAGAGAGAGAGGCAGACACAAGTTCAGTTCGTCAAGGCTGTTTACAGTGGTGTTCTGTCGGTAGTGGTTCTAGCCGGATAAATCCTAGAAAAAGATGCCGGTTCAAGCTCAACACCCTTCGGTAAGTGGCGAATCTATTTTAAGAATACCATGTATAACATAGGTTTTGGTTTGCATTCTGTATCGATTTTTTATTTTTCGTTTCATTTACAATTTATACACGGCTCGTGCATGTAATCTGTGTCTTTTCTTTTAGTTTGTGCATAATGGAATTGTTTTCTGAATTAGCCGATTACTTTGTAATACTATTGTGTAGCTGTCCTCAGGTGCAGTAAGATTGTGGGTTTAATACCCCATGGAGAGGATATGGATCTCCCTTTTTATGAGATGGGTAAGACTAGAGTTGCGTGACAATTAGGGTAAGCATAGATTCTTACACAAAAAGAAGTTATACGGTTTGAGGTGTTTTGTACTACTAATTGAAATCTCAGAGTTACTGTAGAAGATTTTATATATGGTTTGTGTAAGCAAAAGAGTACGTAGTAGCTGAACCAAGAGTTAATAATCATTACAATCTTTTTGATGGGAATATAGAAATTTTTTATCTTCGCTTTCAGCGTGGACGTAAATACGCCGCGGAGAATTTTTTTTATCTCAAGTTTCATCGTAGACATAGATACGCATATCTTATGCATACCGTGACAAGTAACGTACTGATCGTTGTAATAAAATATGTTTCAGGCGATTCGCAAGCTGAGTTCAGATTTGACAAAGAGGCCAATCAAGGTTGATATACACAACACGTTACCCTTGAAACTACAAGTCATTACGGGTGGATTTTTTTTTCATTTAAAACAAATAAAAAAAAGAAAATAGAACATTGTGTACAAATCTTTTATTGGCATACATGTCCCTTTCCCAGAAAAATTGCATCTTTATTATAATTTCTTACAACCACTTGGAGGGTACAGACAACGATGGGATCGAATTGCAAATGACACCAATCAAAATATGCAAAAGCTAGTTTTAGTTTATCTTTGTAGAGATTATGGTTTAAGTAACCAATTCTTAATTAGTTTGCAAATCCTAATGAAAGAACAAAAGTGTTTAGTTTAGTATTATAAGTACAACAGAGTCAGAGACCTAACCAGGTGCTTTGTTTGTAGATGGAAACAATGTTTGAGAAAAGAACTATGGCTTCCAAGAAACCTTTTCGATAGATAATCACTTTGCCATGTCATTCCACGTTCGCATGATAGCTTCCAACGTGAGAAAAATTGGTGGATTAAACTATCTGATCTTCGACTTGCACGATTGCCGAACTTGTTTTCGGTTCATTTTTAACTTACCGTATGTGTCTAATCTTCGACTTGCATGATTTGATCAAGTTTTTGTTGATATTCAATTTGACGTGATTTCTAGATAAACAATTTGCATACTAGGACTTGCGAGTAAAAAATGAAAAATTCAAATAGTTGTACGAGGTTGAAGTTCTTCAGTTGTGCGTCACATAAAAAATCCTACAAGAAATCATGATGTGAGAGAATTTTTGCCCAAAATGAATTACCGTCAACAATTTAAGTACCATTGTATATACCAACTTGTGAGTTTAGAGTTATCGGATCCCATGTCATAGGTGAAGTTTTAATCCCAAAAAAGACGGCAGAAACATTCTCTCTAGAAGTAAAACAAAACTCTCAATGGCATCTGTCATCAATCAATACATATAATCTCTCTCTCCTACAAAATATCCTAAATACATTCTATAAATAGAAACTTTCCATAAATGGAAAGTATATAATCTCTCTCTCCTACAAAATATCCTAAAAATATCCTAAAACATTTCACAAGAAAAAACTTTCCATAAATGAAAATTTGAAAAAACAACAAAAATCTAGAGTAAGTAGAAACTTTCTATAAATGAAAATTTGAAAAAAACAACAAAAATCTAGAGTAAGTAGAAACTTTCCATAAATGAAAATTTGAAAAAACAGAAAAAATCTAGACAACCGGGCAAAGCCTTAGTCATGGAGTGTTATTCACCCCATGACCAAGCCTTAGAGACTACTTACACATACTTGAAAGAGGAAATAAAACATGAGATTTAACTGATAAAAACTGAAATAAACTTGATATTCACGAAGATCCAAAGCATGGCTACAACTTTAATACTTGACAAAATAACAAAACCTTAAGGTGTTCATGAAGAAACAAAGCTTGAAAAAACTAAGTACAATGGAATCCTAGAGAGGAGGGAGAGAGATACAAAAAGTAAGGTGTCCCAAAGTGAATTAATTACCATCAACAATTTAAGTACAATTATATATACCAACTTGTGAGTTCGGAGATATCGGATCCCGTGTCATAGGTGAAGTTGAGAGAGAGAGAGAGAGAAAGAAATGTGAGGTGTTCAGAGAGAAACATGGGAAGTGTGTGCGCGCACGTTATGCCCGTTAGATTCATAAAAAACAAAAAATACCCATGTGATTCTTTTTCTTGTTGTCCCGTGTATCGAACGAACATAACACTAGTAGTTGTTATATTATACATTTGTGAAACACGAGATATATAAAGGGATGACAAATTTCACTATCATACCTTTTTTTTTAATCCGCCAAAACGCCCCTCGGGCTTTGATTGTCTTACTTTGATTCATTATTTTTTTTAAAGACAAATATGGTTTATAAATTAAACATTTACTGAGATCCGATAAATGAAATTTTGTAGGTGAATGGTTGATCTATCAAGACTTACAAAATAAACAACTAAAAACATCATATGAAAACTTTGGCAAACTTTATTGTGTGTCACATGAAAAACTACACGAAAGATTATACCGTCGCGGTTATATTGAACAACCCATTAGCTAATTGACTATTCTATACACCAACTTGCGAGTTAGGTATTATAGGATCGCATGTCATGGGATCAATTTTCAAATGCCCAAAGAGACGAAGGAAAACATTCTCCTCACCACAAGTTAAACAAAAAAGCCCAAGGGCACAACTGCAACCATTCGGGAAACATCAGGGGTATAAGTGGGATGATAAAATGTGACGTGGGGGTAGCGTGGGACGGTTGGGATTTTAGTTAGAACCGAAGCCACAAACATTGACAATTGTAGAGAGAAGGCTCGTAATTACGTGGGGGGAAGGGAAAACTCCCCGACCAATTTTATTTTTTATAAACTAAAAGGACTTGTTTGCAAATACAGTAATTTAAAGCTATGGCCAAGGAGAGAGAACAAGTGGGTGGTAAAATAATTCCAGAAAAAGAAGTGGAGATTCCCCACAAGCAAAATGTTTCTCTCTCTCACCCACTTGGGCATTAGCATGGGAAAGAGAAGTTGTCTTTCGTAAGCCAAATTGCGGCCGTACTCTCTCTCTCTCTCTCTCTCTCTAGTTTGCTTATGGTTGGGAGTCAAAGGAGATTGCGTGAGAGTGTTGGAAGAGGATTTTGAGGAAAAGGAGAGAAACGTCAAAGGAAGCAATGATGGTATTCTTGAGTTTTAAAAATGTGGTTAGTGGAACATGTGTTTATGCCTCTTAATCATGTCATAGCTCTTTGATTTGATTTGGTTTGGTTTTGGGATTATAAAATGGGACTGGGGGACCCTAATCTTACAAAATTCTCTCCCTCTCTCGTTTTTTTTTAATAATAAAAAAATGGTGTGAGGGGACAATCAGCGTAGTAACCTCCCTTGAGCGTGATCGTAGAAGCTTCCTACATGCCAATAAAATGTCCGGTTCGAGTCATAGCTACCGTCCGAGAGACGGACCGTCACCACGGCACCACCTAATATACAACTGGTGAAAGATCCCTCTCGTTTGACCCTTTACTTTTGTTTGGGTGTCAAAAATGGTAAAGGGGCTCTAAAGAAGAGTAATTATACGAATGCCCGGTTTCTCTAAGGTTGGATTTAGTCCTATTTATGTAATCCTTTAGTATGACCCGTCACTCTCGTTTTCAATCATTGCTCCAGATCGCGCTGTCATTCATAGTTCTGATCATGAATTTAAGTAGTATGGGATGTTTTTCAAAGACGATTTCACTCTCATGTACTCACACATGCGCATTATGTGACTTAGAGTTGAACTACAAAGAAGCTTCAGCAGCTGCATCTTTACTGTCTATCTCAGCAAATAATAGCATACAAGGATGGGATCAGGAGAGTCTAGTGGCGGCGACTGCCACGACAATAATTTTAGAAAATGCAATTATTATATGTAAAAAAAAAATTATGCCCAACTTATATAGTCTCGCCACTATTAGATTTTTTTAGAATATATTTCGCCACTGCTAGGGTAAAATCTTGGTTCCGTCCTTGCATGCATTGTGTGTGTTGCAGCAACTTATTTACCAAGTACACGTAAGTGATACCACATGGTGTTCTTCAAATACCCGCGTAATTAGGAATTTTTTGTTACTTCCTAAAACAAGACATGGAAAAATCTCAAAGTCCCAAGTCACATAAGTCGTGAGTGGAAGACGGAAAATGTTTTTAAAACACATTCAAATCTACGAAAAATTCGCGAGAGCAAGGATTAAAAGTGCGAGTGCATGCAGTGTGAGGATTGAAAACGATAGCGCAGAGTATTTTAAAGAATTACGTAACTAAGCTGATCTAGACAACCTTTCTTGTCTTGACATGTTCCACTGGAGAATGGTAACAAGAAAGCTAATGACGTATGACTTGTGGACTTTCCATCTCTTACTGGTCTTTTTCTTCATGGGAATTGTGTTTCACAAAAATTCGTTTAACCCCATGTGAGGTTCCCCTCTTTTAAAGCATTTGAAAACCCTAGAATTTGATAATTACATTCAGGGAGTTTTTCTAGAGTGGGGTTAATTAGATCATGTGGTGCTGACTTTTGAAGAAAAAAACAACTGTAGAAAAAAAACAACCTTATACATGATTGAGTGGAAGTTTTAATAAGGCCAAGTTCCTAATTAATCATTACATACGAGTTCAATAAAATATTTTCAAAGGAGCTGCTAGGAAATATGAAATTTCAGCAGAGTAGGCATCAGGCGATACCTGAGTTGGGGCGAAAGATATCAACCGCCTTGTACTATTCTCGTTTTGTATCAATTAGACAATTAATTTGGCTTTGTTAAGATATTTGTAACGAATTTTGTATTGTAACTATCGTTAGGCTTACGTCGATGCAACTTCTTACTTTTGTAAAAAAAAATAATAATAATAATAAGGAGCTGCTTTGCAATATTCTTCTAATCACCTAAAATAAATTATCAAGATCAGACATTCTTAGTTTGTCTTTCAAGAATATTAGTAATTTAATATGTTGCTTAATTTAACCGCAATACATGTGGAATTATTTTTCCCCTTTGTGGAAATAATTAAATAGTAAAAGGGACGATGATGGGCGATAAGAAAAGGAAGTCGTATGTGCCAATCATTTTATGATTATGCCCTTATTTTCTTCCTGGGGCCATCATTTGCACCACCCAAATTGTGGTTCTTAAAAGCAATAATATAAAATCCAACAATGATGGTTTGGTCAAATCTTGTGGGTGTTTGAACACACCTACAACAAAATTATTTGCAAATTATTTGCAAAACAGTTTTCACAAATAATGTTTGAAAGTCTTTACAGATGTATGAATGAGCTGGGTTTTTTTTTTTTTTTTTTGAAGAAATTTGAAAATAATGTTTGAAACAAATTGAACGGTTCTTATCATTACTGCAGTTCGACTATGTCGATCGCTTTGGGTCACGGCTCCTTATAATTTTCTCTGCATTTATTACGATCTCATCTCTTTATCTCTCTCTTTACTCATTACTCTAAAAATCTTTCTCAAAATCCAAACTAAACAGAGCATTACCCACGGTTTCTTTTATGGATCTGAATTTTCTGCAATTGACTACAGAGAAAGGTGTACAGTTCAATCTGGACTGTTCATATTAACAATTAATGGTTCAAATCCGTCAAATACTTTTAGTATGTACCGGTAAAAATATTTTATTACCAGTAGCAATATCAAAACAAATCTGAACCGTTAAAAACGCTAACTGAAGGTTGAAATCACTTGGACTGCAAGCCATATCCCTTTATTATGTAACATGTCACCGTGGTGGATGCCTTCATTTGACATGTAGAAATTATTATAAAAAAAATAACATCATGTACCGGTACGTATGTACGTACTCTACGTAGTCCATTCTATCGGTACGTATGTACATACTCTATGTAGTCCCGCCTATATATATAATAACTACTAAACGATGGAATTTCTGTTATGAAGACATTTACCGGTCCTAATTATGCGTTTTGTATTGTGTATGTGATCTAACGGTGTATTTTTTGCGTGTATATATACTTATAATTACACGTGCATTTTAATATTTAGTTGGGAGGCCAACAAACAACGGATTTTTCCACCCTAATAATTTTTTTCAAAATGGAGCCGTACTAGTTAATATATATCTTCACATTAAGGAATATAAATTTATATATCACGCTTCCCGCAAATATCTACAAGCTACAATAATTATATCGATCGTGTGCATTTTATGTATAAGTTAGTACATGTGTGTATACACACGTTTAGAGATTATTTCAGTTTCAAACAAGCAATAGATACAGAAACATGAACAAGCAAAACAAAATATATCCTATCCTAGAAAAAGGATAAAAAAAAAAAAAAAAAAGAATTTCTAGAACAAGAGGGACAAAAATTCAAAGAAGAAATTCAAAGTTCATAATAACTAATAGATCCAGAAGTTGACCTTGGTATTCTTTAATGATGAAAATTCCTTTAGGAGATTATCGGCAGATTCTGATTTAGACAAATGAGACTCTAGTTTCTCTATTTTAAAATTAATTCCGTCAAAATCCTCCTAAAGACGCGAGACCCATTAATAGTCAATTATATACATTTCTCTAACTCTTGTGGGCCGATTGTTTCACATGACCAGACTGAAGGGATATATAGTAGTATTATTGCAATTGGTAAACGACTTTAATTTAAGCTACTCGAGTTCGAGTTTCTGTTCGATCGTTAAGTTATATAAACAAACCATTGAACATTTATTTTACAATTTTGTAAAATTTCAATACAAGCACGAACATGTATTAACTTCTAGGAATGGTATTGCTAGGCCTTGTTTATGCCGAGATTGATTGCGCAATAGCCCGTTTGCTTCAGGGGAAAGCTTTGGGAAAAGTGCTCCTGAGATTTTCTTTGTCTGGCTTCATCAACCACACACATTTGTGGTTTGTTTGACATTAGGGCCTGTTTTGGGGAATGGGGATGCTGACGATCACCCCTGCACAACTCCAATTTGGCCCGCACATATTGGCAATCGACGGCTCGAATTTTGACAGAGTAATGAACGGTTCAGATTTGTATACACTTAAATTCAATCTGAGTCGTTCATGTCGAGATGAACGGTCGGATCAACCGCTCTGCAACCGCTTTACAAAGCTGCTCGGTAGCATCCCTGTCCCCTGTTTTTCTGCTTGGCGGGCAGTGGAGCCTTCAAATGAGAATAAGCATTTGGCTGCTATATATCTGGGGATCGTATCCCAGAGAATTTCAGGCTGCAATGGTTTCTGTTTTCTTAATCTAGCTGTTGGGTTTTTCGGTGTAGCATTGTAGTTCTTGCTTGGGTAGGTTTGTTTTCTAGGAGCTAGCTTTCTTGCTCCTCTGTTTTGTTTCCCTGATTTCAAGGGCAGTTCTTTTTTTAATAATTAGATGTTTGGATCAAGTTACGGTGATGGCGATATCTGCAACA
This sequence comes from Rhododendron mucronatum var. ripense, assembly GCA_019656295.1. Lineage (NCBI taxonomy): Eukaryota > Viridiplantae > Streptophyta > Magnoliopsida > Ericales > Ericaceae > Rhododendron > Rhododendron mucronatum. The sequence continues at coordinate 707,569 of BPLT01000039.1, read as the reverse complement.
GTAGTGGTGGTACTCGCGGCGAGAGTGATGGTGGTGGTGATGAAGACAATGGTAGTGGAGGCGATGTGAAGGATAGTGGTGGAGGAGGAAAGGCCAAAATGGTTGAATTCAAGCACTCATTAATTGAGTTAAAACTACTTAAATTTTATCAAAATTTTTAACATACAGTTAAGAGGCACTAAAATTTTCAAGTATAAAATATGTTTATCAAAGTTATTTAATTACTTTTTTTATCGGCAAAAGTAACATTTTATTCAAATGGGAAAGGACAAGAGAAATTAACCAAAGGTTGAAAAATACATCCATTTGAAAACAAATTCCAATCTCGTATAGGATTAAAGTCCAAACTCCTGAGAGCTTAAAATGCTCAGATAATACAATAAGCACAAAAAAAAAAAACCTAAGCCACAAAAGTGGGCCAGGCCTATCCCAGGAAATCCCAAAACATAATCCTAACCATTTGATAACCTTCTACTACAGCCGCCGCCTGCCATCCAAGGACGGAACCAAGATTTTATCCTGGCGAAATATATACTAAAAAATTCTAGTAATGGCGAAACTATATAAGTTGGGCATAATTTTTTTTTTACATGTCATAATTGTATTTTTTAAAATTCTTGTTGTGGCGGTCACCGCCACTAGACCCCCCTGGTCCCATCCTCGCTGCCATCCAAACAGAAACCACCCGCGTCACCGCACAAACACCTCCAACAACCACCATGCCCGCCACTAGCCACCCTGTCGGAGAGATACATGGTGCCCAATACAAATCAACTAACTTAATTCATTCAATTTTAAATGCTGAATTTGGGTTATCAAACAACCCTTTGAGTAAGAAAAAAAAACTATTTGTGTTGGAACACACACCTCAAAAGTGACTAGGCCTATATATTACACACTCTTAGCCTTGAATGCGTACCTCATTGGCTCCTTTGAGCAGATCATGACCCGACACATCTACTCGCAAATAAGTGCACGGATGCATTGGCAAACGACACTAGAGTTCGCCCGGTCTTGTTCCTCTTAAAGTTTTCAGGGTTTTTTGAATTTTGCTGTTATTCAATTTCATTCGCGTTTGTTAGTTTTGCGTCAAACTTCCGTGGATTATTATTTCGTCTCGATGAGAGGGAATCAAAAAAGTAAACTGCTAGTTTTCGTGGAGTAATATTTTTTCATTTTAATGGAGAGTGGTTTATCTTTATTAGATATCGATTTGAAAGGAGCAAGTACCCACGGGATATAGGACAGGGGATGCCTGCAAAACGGGTGCAGAGCGGCCGATCCTGCCATTCATCTCGGCTCGGATATTTGGCGAGCAATCAACTGATCGAATTTGTATATGCTCAGATTCAATCCAAACTCGTAATTTTCTTTAATGCACCTTCATCTACCAAAAAAAGAACATGACCACAAAAGTAGCTGCCTCTCTTCATCAAATGGGTAACCCCATATACCAGTGGCCCGCATTATCGGCGTAAATGATACGCAATTGAGAGTTGAGGAGGAACAATAAAGAAGAGCACAACTACTATTTCACCAGTCATAGATATGGTGGTTTGCCCTATCCCTCACACAAATACCACTGCCACTTTTTTTGTACGAGAGAGAGAGAGATTGAAAAAGACCTGTACGCCTTTTTGCAAGATGTCAAAGGAATCGATTTAAACATCGGCCGCTACGAAGCGTGTCGATCTGTCGTTACATAGCGATTCTTTGTCCTACCGATGTCGCTACACTCCGGCATGCTGCTACCATAAAAAAATTCACCCCCGTATCGGCCGATTTCTGATACGTACCAATGTGTTTCCGCTTTACGGCCGCTTCAAGTGCTCTGGCGCCAAAAATAATCTTGAAAAATCCACAATCGTTTCACCCCGATTCCCACTAAAAATCACTCGATACTCCCGCTACTGTTACCGCTACCGCTATTTAAAACCTCGGCCAAGAGTTGATCTAGTGATTCCGGCGCTCAATCTTTTGGTGGATAAGGGTTCAGTCTCACTCGTATATATGAATTAGAGATCCTATTTTAATGATGGTAATTTTTATTTAAACCAAAACGTACTACTATGTGAGGTATGATGTCCATTCTCGACTGCTAGTCCTATAAAGACTGGACCAATTTTTTGCAACATAATCAAAGAGTTGGTCTAGTAAATATGGCGCTCTTATATTATTACTTTTTTATCGATAAAAATAACATTTTATTAAGAATAGGACAGGGAAGTTCAACTAAAAGTTGAAATATAACCAAAATGAAATAAAGCCCAAAACACCTATGAGTCTAAAAACTCAAAATATACAATGAAAGCTCACGAACACTCGGGGGACAATCAAAGCCCCAAAACAGTGGGTCTAAAATGCCCAGATATATTAGAATATATTGGAACATTCTTTTACAGGTTCGAGTCCAACTGACATGAACCGGAAGTTCTATTGTAGTGACATTTTTGAGGAATTTTCCGGTTAATTTAACAATTTGGTTCTCCAAAAAAAAAAAAACCCATTTTGAGGTGGATTAAAGTTATTAAACTACCCATTGGAGAGGAATTATAAATTGCAAGAATGGTTTCCAAGTTTTGCTTCTATTTTAAGATGGCATACTAATTAGCAATGGGCATTTAGGTACCTCATCGCCTTCGCCAGAGAGCATTGCACCGTCACACAACATCGGTATATATCTGTACGGAATTATCCGCCGCACCTATGTGAATGCGTCGGTGCCAAAACTAAAGTCCCACCACATATAGATAGATCATGTTAAGATCAATAAGTTTAGCACCAATAAAAAGACTACGCAGGAAGACTCGAGCTCTAGCATTGTCCGACCAAATACTGAGTTTTCAACCACTGAACCAACCTCCTTCATCATACGAGTCTTTACGTAAAAGATTTTTGTGGGTTATTTTCGTAGGAATCTCATGCTTTTAAGTACACGCATCTAATCGTACACACAAGTACTTGTTCTTTATGTACATAGACAGTAGCATGCATGCATGCATGAATGTGGAAAAAGAAGAAAGCAAATTTGCCCGGCCGTTGTACTTTTTAGAACGTCAATCCACACTCGCAACTCACGAAAAAGAAGTTTCCTATGTATATACATCTCTTCGTCCAAAAGCAAGTGATCATTTTGTGCAACAAAACAACAAAGATGGGGTGGGTGTGAAGAAGGAAACCCCAGCCCCACTATTTTCCACCTAGAAAAGGAAATGTTTGTTGCCCTCGTTTCTTGGAAGCTTTACTCGATTCAATGATGGGTGGTTTTACGAAGCGTTTGGATTGGTTAATTTCTTGTTTTTCCATATAGGGGTGGGGCGGAGTCGGAATTTTCGTTCAGTGGGGACGTGGTCTTAATCGAGATTATTCGTTTGGCGTAATCGTGAGATCATGGGCGGGGACTGATGACATGATCTCATGCTGAATTGTGGATGACGGAGGTAATGAGATGGTCACAACAATAGAGACAGATGAGAGAGAGAGAGAGAGAGAGAGAGAGAGTTCAGAAGTGAATTTAAGAGGTAGAGAAAATGGACTGACATATTGGCTAGAGAAAATGAACTGACATATTGGCTAGAGAAAATGAACCGAAATTTTCTAAAGTTGAAGCGAAAAAGCGTCTCTAAAGTTGAAGCGAAATTTCCACTGTTTGATAATAATAAAAAATTTATCATTGTTTGATTAAAAAAAAAAAGATGTGATGTTTCAAAGCCATATTTTGGCCTAGCTATATTTTGGTGCCTGACGTCCAGATCCGCACTGCAAGATCCAGAAGTGAGGGATGAGATCGAGACACCGTATTTTCACGGACGTTTGAAGGTAAATTGACCAAAATGCTAAATTGGTTGAAATTGTGCTGTTTCTTAGCCGTTGGATAGGCGATTTTTTACTTTGGCTGGGAAAATCAATCGCTTGGATAGGTTATGAAATGGAATACCCTGCCTGGGTAAGACTGAGGTTTTCCTCTTGATTCCTATGATGATTTTGATGACCGAGTTGACTTAGAGTTGCCCTATCTAAAGAGGAGAATTAATTGATTGATTCAAGGTAGCTTTAGCTCGCTTCCAAGTCCAAGGATTAGCGGTAGAAGTTAATAACTGTCCAACTATTGTCTTTTTCATAGTAGTCTTCTCGGTTCGTAATAGAAAGAAGTCGCAAGTAGTTTCGCACTCCATTTATGGGACTAGGTTAGTTGTGGTAAGTGAAGTAGGAAAAGTGGAACAAAGTGGAAATGCGCAATCGGCGACCTTTCGAGCTTTTTTAAGTGGGCATTCATTATTTTGAATGTAGACAGAGCAGACCTGGTAGGTTTCCATCGCAACCCATGGTAAAGGGTCCGGTAGCCACGCCTCCGCACTCGATCTAGAGACTGTAGGTTGCTTCCGAGAGGACCAGGAGATAAGCTTGGGACCAAGGAACGTCAAAAAAAAATCTGGTCTGTCTTCCATCCACATATTTTTGGTGGTGGTTCTATTGTCAGGTTTTGTATCCCTGGGCTCCTTGTGCTGCTGCACTAAACAGGGCCTAATCAACCATGAGCTTTATTGCACTTGAGCCATGAAATAGCTACAACATTTGTTAGGGTTTGCTGGTGGTGGTGGGTGAGAATGGGTGTAGGTGGTCGGTGGCATGTTCTTCTGGCGGCGGCTTGGGTGTTCCGTGGATGGGTTTAGGGTTAGGAAGTGGTGTCTGGGCTGGGCTGGGCTTGGCCCATTTTTTGAGTTGTGTTTTCTATTTGGGCATTGAGGCCTTTGTTTGTTTGCAGACTGGCCCTGTCCAAATGCTACATCTGCTCACTTCTGTAGCCCAATAATTTCCTGTCATCATATAATGGGCAGGTTTGTGAGTTTCTCTGTGCCTGTTTCAAAATGAGCGGAGGAACAGGAAAAAAAAAAAAAAAGGTGGACTGAACTGAGAATCGAACTTTAAAATTTCGGTCGGGCTGCGAAAAACCCATTTCAACATTCCACTGATGCAATGCTCCAGCTATGTTGAAGCAAGATCTGGGATCCCAATATATGTGCACTCCCAGAAGACAGAAAACCCATCTGTGATTCGAAAGGATGAAACAACGAAGCCTCTAAAAGGTAGTTCAATCATGATATCAGTCGCAAAGCATCCGTAGAAATACCCAACAAAGAAACAGAATCGAGTTTTAAGAACACATACGAGCACTTCTCACTGTCGTGTAGTTTGATTTTCTTCACCCACTTAGTTCATGGTGATGAACAATGTCATCACTCTTATTAAGCTAAAAACGCGCAGAATTCATAGTATTACCCATACATTCTCTCCACAAACAAGCGAGGGAGGATTTTTCAAATATTGTTCACCCTCGTTCTCTCGTCATGTGTAACGAGGGTGAACAAAATCAAATAAGTTTGAACATACGGGGTATTCGTCGTCATTTGCCTGGCAAGCTTAAGCATTAAGCCAACAAATTTTCTTCGCACTTCATAATGTTAGATTAGGTAATACTCCATTAAGCATTTCTAAGATTTCAAAGTCGGATCATATTCACAACCAACACATCCAATTTGCAAGTGGATCGCAGAGACACTTTTGGGGCAAATGACCCCTGCACAAATAGGTTTTCCGCTAATTAACATTATGCTAGATATCCGCAACTTATCTAATGCAGAAATACTTGTCACATCATGTCAACTGGCCGCTTCATATTTATGAAGGAAGAAAACTCTTGATAGCATCTCCAGAGAACCATTCTGCCATATGAGAGATATCTTATTACAAGCCGGAAAAAGTGGAGTTCTTCACATCAATCCTTCAGTCTAGGTATGATTTTGCAATGGAAAAGGAAAATCTTGAAGCTTGCTGTAAGATTGATCCCACTTTTGGGGTCACAAAGGTATGGAAGTTTTACGATGTATTAACAGGGAAAGTAGATTACTGGTATTCACCGGCTGATACAGAGATGAGAGAACATTTTATTACAAAATACAGTGTAGAATTCCGCCACCGTTGCAAGTCAAAAAGAGCTCAAACCTGCAATGGAGTAGGCGTACAAGATCAGAGCTTGGAAAAAGAAGGTGCCCTTTTCTGGCGTTGCGCAGCCGTTGCTTCTACCAGATCATCGGATAGAAGCATCCCAGAGTTCCAAGTAGCAATATAATCCAACCCTTGATCGACAGTTAGGTCCCGACTCCTCAGTAAAACTGCTTTTGTTCCGGTAACAGCAAGGGGAGACTTGGCCGCAATTTCTGACATAACCATCTCTTAGATGTAAGAACTCCAACAGTACTTCCAATCATAAAATGGGGGGGGGGGGGGGGGGGGGGGGGGGGGGGGGGGGGTGTTGTGTGGGGTGGGGGTGGGGGGTTTTGTGTTGGTGTTGTAGGTAATATAACAATCAGAACAGTCAAACATAAATTTAACAGCTCTTGTGCTCACAAGTTGGTACTGAACCCAAGTCTTCATCTCCCACAACTTCTTATATTCTTAAAACCTCAAACGAACCAGCGAGTATTTAGATTAAACATATCTGGGTTAGGTTGGACAGTATCTGCACGGTCCACCCAAACACCAGAACAGTAGAAACTGGTACATCGGACTTCAAGAAAATCACATAGTGAAAGCTTTCCCTTAAAGCCATGTGCTTTGTATGTTCCACATGTACTTCATGTTGTAGTTTATTTTCTTTCTTCCGAAGGATTCAGGTGAGAGCCCCAGAGGAGTTTATATCATTTAGCTAAATAAAGTTAAGCTTTGGTGGATCTTCACAACAAAGCCGACCATCGATGCCCTCATTGGATTAACCAAGCAACGTATAACAGAAGAGCCAGGAAATTTTGAAAAACCAGAGAAGGCAAATGACACACAAGACACTTGGTACGAGAAGAATTACTCAAACAAGATCTTATACAGTTCTAAAAGGATGAAAGCATGAAACCATTTAGGTGCCTCTTTTTTCTTTTTTTCCTGGCTCTCAGTTTCAACATTGATTTAGTCACAATCATGGTGCAGATCTATCAAACACATTGCTAACATGAACACCATTACATCTGTCACGTGTTAGGCTGGGTCTAAAGGTGATAATATTTGGTTTTGGTCTACAATGTGCCAATGTTTAGTAAGTTTTCAGTCAAGTCTGAGCTTAATGCAATGCCACTTCTTCTATTAAGCAAGCAACCATATAAATAATCTATTCACTCCCGAAATGTGTCCTTGCAAAAATGCTAGTCATACTTGCTGGTGTAAATATACAAGGAAACTCTCCTGTTAGGGTTCTAATATTAACCAACGGGGCTAGCTCAGTTGGCCAGGACTCTTGCATTTTACTCGGAGGTCAAGAGTTCGAGTCTTCCCACGTACGTGTGGATATTATTCCCTTAGAGGGTTTTTCCTTTCTTTGTTTCTCTACCCTGAGTGTGCATATCGATGCTCTGGACTATCAATGAAGGAAGCATGGTAATATGCACATAAATTGAATTGGGATTCTAGGCTTGCCTTCTCTGATGCCATTTGACTTTAATTTGGAGACATGGTTCCGCAGCAAAACAGGTATAAGGGGCCACTATTTCAGTGGTATTTTGAGATCAATCACTTTGTGTATATTACCAAATGTTAGGTCTGTCTTCCATCCTCTCCTGCCCTTACCCCCAATGATTGGGAACTACATGAGTTTGTAGTTGTTGTTGTGTTCTTTGTTCTCTACCCAATAAGAGGCTTATTTCTTGTATTGGTTTAGTTGTTGGGTTTGGTTATCTCGTGAACTCTCACAATTGGTGTAGTGTCTCAGATTTGTACTCTGTACTTCATATTTGATGTAAAATGATCTCTTCTATCGATTGACAAAAAAAAAGAAAAAGGTACTAATATAATTTTTAAAAAAAAAGCATGAAAATAAGTACAAACTAAAAGTTTCTGATCAAAGAAGTTGTCTATCCAAGGCCAAAGTGATATAGGCCCAGCTGAAAAACAGTGGTAAAATACATTTGTTAACATGACAGCAAGACAGGAACTTGATATTTGCAGATTATAAGGAGTTCAACCAGTAACATTTAAGAGTATAAAAGGACATTAAGTTGTACCTTATAAGGTAGTGTTTGGTTAACTAGAATGATTTTGGAAAGGAATTGAAAGGTCATAACTTATAGTCCCAATGGAATGACCTGATTCCATTTGTAATGTGTTCATGAGCATTCAAAGAACATTACTGTTCCATCCAGTATCATTCTAGGCTACCAAGCAGTAGGGGTGATATTGGTCCAGTTCCCAGCCAAACCAACCACCGCACCGAGGTTTTCGGTTTGTCCATATTCAAAAACCACACCGGTCCAGCCAACAACTATTAGGACCGAACAGTCTGGTGTTGTCGGTTCCAGCCCAGTAATTCAGATTCGTTTGGTTCGCAAGTTCGACATCAAAACACTAGGCAACTTCAGAGAAAAAGACAACACTATGGGAAAAAATTTCAGCCATTCGGCCCATTCACCTCAGAATGGCAAACAAGAACTTGCTTTAAGTATAGTGAAAGGAGAGAAAATGCAAAATTACGTATTTTTTTAAACGACAAATAAAGCAGCCAAAATTAACTGAATCTCAAAATACACTTAATGAATCATTTGAAAACACGAAATTACCTTCAGCAATAGCTTGTACACCTTCATCCATGGCATCCTTAGAACCAAAAACCCTAGAAACAAGCCCCAACTCCTTCGCCTCCGATCCCGAAAACCTCCGTGCACTCAAAGCCAATTCCACTGCCTTCCCATACCCAACAATACTTGGCAACCTCTGAAGCGTCCCTAAATCCGCCGTAATTCCCAAATCAACCTCCTTCACCGAGAAAAACGCGCTCTCCGTACAGTATCTCACATCACATGCGGTAATTATATCAATTCCACCACCAATACAAGCACCATGGACGGCGGCGATCACCGGTTTCCGGCACCTCTCAATGGCCGTGATCGCATCCTGCATGCAAGGACGGACACATAATTTTAGTGTTGGGAAGACGAACATTATAAGGAAAAAAAAAAAAAAGTTTGAACAGTTGAAAAAATGGTGTCAATTATGCCATTACCAACTGTAAAAATACTATCAAAGATTCAAAACTACTACAATACATAATTTTTTATCAGCCTATACAATTACAAAACTACATAAATGCACATCAAGTATCCATATATCCATTAGAAAAGAAAAATACACAAACCAGTATCCAATCACTATCTAAAAGTCAGAATTATTCGACATGAAAATGTAAAGTGCCGTTTTTTTCAGCCCTGAACGGCAAAAGAAGATTTTATTAATCAAATGCAAATATTACAAGAGATTAAAGGGGCAAGAGAAAAACGGCATATGGAACTAGGATGGACAAGTGTTGGGTTATAAAGGAAAACATTGGACGGGCGATCCTATATAGTTTTAAAATTTTCACGAGAACGCTACTACGATTATGAAAGAAGATTTGAAACTAGGGTAGGGCGGTCACCCGGGTTCATTCGCCTCTTGATCCGTCCTAGCCTGAACTACATAAATGCACATCATGTATCCATGTAAAGATATAGGAGCTAGTATTCTATGATTATGTCAAAGTCAGAATCATTCGACACGCTTCAAAATTTCTATGAGAGACTACAACAATTATGAAGAAAATTTGAAACTTGGCAGGGTGGTCACTCGGCGTCATCCATCCCTCGGCCGTCGACGGAGTGTTAGGTTTTAAAGGAAAACATTAGAATGGGCAATCCTATATGTATAGTTTTAAAACTTGTACGAGAAAACTGAAAACTCATCAATTACGAAGAAAATTTGAAACTTTAGTAGCGCAGTCATTCGGGCTCATCCGTCCTTGCCTGCAGGAACTTGATTTGTCGCCGGAGGCGCTCCGCGGCGCGGCCGCGGTCGGTGGATTGGACTTCGGCGGACATTGAGGCTAGGGCTTTGAAGTCGATGCCGGCGCAGAAGTGATCGCCGTTGCCCGAGAGGATAATGACGGCGGCGTCAGGGTTTTGGTCGAGAGAGGTTAGGGCTTTGAGGAATTCGGTGAAGAAGTCTAGAGAGAGAGCGTTGCGGAGTGAGGGGCGGTTTAGGCGGACGTTGAAAACGCGGGAGGTGGGAGAATTTTGAGTGATTTCTAGGGTTTTGTAAATCTCCATTGGTGTTGTGTAAAGAGGTAGAAGATGGAAATTGGAAGGAAAATGTGGGGAAATGGATGGAAAGGAAAATTGTAATTTCTTTTTTTTTTCTTGGGAGAATTACAGTAAGCCCCCTTCAACTGTACCTCGGTAACGAGTTGCCCCCTTCATCGTTTAACTCGGTCACTTAACCCCCTTCATCTTTTATGGCGTGACACTTAACCCCCTGCCGTTAGTGAGCCGTTAACGGAATTGCTGAAATTACCAATTTACCCTCTTTAGTCTATTTTTGTTTCGCTCATAACTTTTCGTAGGAAACTCTGTTTCAGCTCGTTCTTTTTTCAGAACTCTTATTTTTTCCTCTATTTTATGGGTCTATAATAATTTTAGTATGGTTACTTTATACTTTCTAAGGTTAGGTTGTATCTCGAGTCTAACCTCAAATTCTCCCAACTGTCAGGAAAAGTGCCATCTACCAGCCTTTTACTTTTTTTATTCTCTTTTTCTGTGAACCTATGGGACACTAGCTGCCATATTTCTGAAAATGTCAATTTTAACCCGCATGGGCCGAAAAATATCCCAACCTATTTTCTTGTTATTTTTTCGTTATTTAATTAATACTAATGTTTATATTTGGTATCTTTTTTCTTTCTTATTTATTTAAAATTATTTTAGTGTTCCAATTTTCAATCCTTCGTCGTAATTAAATTTTAACTCTGTGGCCCACTTTTAGACTGCATCTCATTAATTCCTTCGTCGTAAAATCAAGTTCCGCTTTAAATCAATTTTTTTTTACGTATATTAGTTTTGCGCCTTACTTTTTGAGTTTTTTAATTCGTCCCGTCAAGAAAAATTAGAAAAGTAAAAAATTATAGCTTTTACCAATTTTTAAAAAAAATATCAAGATAACGCCAATTTTTTTGACCTTTATCTAGAATATTTTCAAAAAAAATATGATAAATTTCATAATTTTTTACTTTAATAATTCGTCTTGACAAAACGAAATGAAAAACCAAAAAAGTGAAGCGCAAATCGAACAAATGCAAAAAAAATTGAATAAAGATAAAAATAAGTAAAAGTCCAAAAACTGTAAAAAGTGCTTAGTGGAATGCCATTTAATCCCTCTCAAGGCCTCATGGGCCATGACACAATTTAAGTTTTCATTCAGAATTTAGGATCTTAAATTTTGACTCTAGAACTCTCGTTGAATAGCCTTAAGAAAGTCTTAGAATCAAATATCTATTAGGGCTAATCAATGAGAGCCACAGAGATAAAATTTAATTATGATCATTTAGGATAAAATAATCAAAAAATTAAAATCTTTCCACCGATTCAAATGGATTGAAATTTGGAACACTTAATTTTTTTAACCTTTTCAAACAGTTTATATATTTAAAAATATAGTTAAAAAATTAAGTGTTCTAAATTTCATCCGTTTGAACCAGTGGAAAGATTTTAGTTTCCTTATCATTCTATTCTAAAAAAATCATAATTAAATTTTGACTTTAGGGCTTTCGTTGATTAGCCCTAAGAGAGATTTGATTCTACGAGTTCAAAAATTCATTATGTCCATTAAAGATAAAATGATAAAGAAAACAAGATCTTTCCACCAATTCAACCGGATTGAAAATTGGAACACTAAAATAATTTTAAATAAATAAGAAAGAAAAAAGATACCGAATATAAACATTAGTATTAATTAAATAACGAAAAAAATAACAAGAAAATAGGTTGGGATATTTTTCGGCCCACGCGGGTTAAAATTGACATTTTCAAAAATATGGCAGCTAGTGTCCCATAGGTTCACAAAAAAAGAGAATAAAAAAAGTAAAAGGCTGGTAGATGGCACTTTTCGTGACAGTTGGGAGAATTTGAGGTTAGACTCGAGATACAACCTAACCTTAGAAAGCGTAAAGTAACCATAGTAAAATTATTATAGACCCATAAAATAGAGGAAAAAATAAGAGTTCTGAAAAAAGAACGGGCTGAAACAGAGTTTCCTACAAAAAGTTATGAGCGAAACAAAAATAGCCTAAAGAGGGTAAATTGGTAATTTCGGTAATTCCGTTAACGGCTCACTAACGGCAGGGGGTTAAGTGTCACGCCATAAAAGATGAAGGGGTTAAGTGTCCGAGTTAAACGATGAAGGGGGCAACTCATTACCGAGGTATAGTTGAAGGAGGCTTACTGTAATTTCCCCTTTTTTCTTTTTCGAAAGGATAAAAATGTGTTATGGTTGGAAAGGAAAACTGCAGTTTCTACCGCGAGAGATGCTAGGGACACATCATGTGTGGCCGCTCGCAAGGAACACATCAGGTATGGCACGCCTCAGTTACATCCCTCTCACATACAAGTGAGGCTCATCCCAGCGGACTCCGCCTGTATGTGAGAGAGATGTGGCTGAGGTGTGCCACACCGATGTACCCCTAGCATTTTTGTTCTACAGCCCTAGCTCGACATAATGTGTTGTGTACAGTGGTAAAAGATGGAATCTTTGTCAAATCTCCCAATCAATTGATAGTTATAGCTAGGGCCCTAAATGAGCCCAATCGAGTTTTGTTGAGCTCGAGTTCCGCTTGTTTATTAACCGAGATAAAAAATTGAGCTCGAATAAGACTCAATCCTTAACGAGTCGAACTTAGTCATTTACTAAATGAGTCTTTTTAATCGATCCAAATCTCCCTTAATGAGCTAAGCTTTTGTTGAACAACGCGAGCTCCACTCGGGGAGCTTGGCTCATTTACTAAACGAGACAAAAACTCAAGCTCACGAGCTACTTGGTTCATTTACACCCCTAGTTATACGAGTTCTTTTTTTTAATCTGATATAGGAGAAGTAGGATTGTGATAAGAATGTAACCAATTGAACCTTTACCAATAGTAGAGCAATTCTAGAAACACAACTTAGGCACAATTTGAGACATACCTAGTTCTATCGCTCTCGAGTAATTCAATGCACGTGGAATCACATACATCCAATAGGTTCTAACATAGTTGTAATTAAGTTTTGCTTTAAAGTTGTGTACTAAGACTTTTTGCATATAGAAAATTCCACAAAACGTATACCCCATTAACTTGGTAAACGAACCAAGCAATTCAAGACTCCACTTTTTTAACTTGATAAATTAGCTGGAGTGAAAACTTTAACCTCGTTGTCAAACAAGCCAAACTCAAGTTCATCAAAGCTCAATTGTAAGCTCGTGAACAAAATACAAAGTTTTCTAGTTTTTTAAGTACTCCGACATATACATATTAACTTACATTTTTGTGTTTATTCTTTCTCTGTTATCAAACCAGGGTCGCTTAAATTGGTTCGACTCTGAGCTCCTCAAACTCAAATGAGCTGGCACTTGATTTTTAAGGAGCTCGAATCGAACTCAAGTTCAATTCCGTAAGAGCCAATATTGAACAATTCAAAACTCGGCTAGTTTGCAACCCTACTCTAGGAGTTACCAATCCTACTATTATTCAATACGTGAAAGATATACACAACCCCATAAAGTCAACCAACCAAAAAAATAAGTACAAACTGATTTGCTCCTTAAGCTTCAATTAAAACTGTATTAAGACTTTAAGGCCTTGTTCTTATGAACTTAAACTTAACTTAAATTGTTCACTTAAGTTCAAGTCTTCACAAATAGCCTCAGCCCAAACCCAAAATGTGTGTGTTTGAGAATTAAGTTTAAGTTTAGAAGAATGGTTTGTGCTTAACTTATTTTCATTTAAGTTTGAAAAGGGGGAAAAATTTAAGTTCAGTTCAGTTTAAGTTCAAAAGAACACGGCCTAAGAGTAGCATACTAAATTAACTCAGTTAGTTATTAACTCAGTTAGTTAGCCATCAATCATCAGATACTTCTCTATCAGATGACAAAGAGAGAGCAAAACTTTTTAACTTAAAAGATTGACTTGAATTTAGGCTCTGTCTGTTTCGATGTAAAATGTTTTCCATATAAAATTTTTATTTTTCGATGTTTGGTTGGCATTTGAAAAATATTTTCAGAAATCGATAAAATATTGTAGAGAGAGAAGGGGGCTTAAACGGTGGAGAGATCTGAGAATATTAGAATTGAACGTGGGTCAGGACTGACGATCGAGGAAACTAAATAGTGAGAATTGCAGTAGAAAGCAGTGGGTTCATTTCGGAAAATAACTTACGGAAGATTTAAGGATTAGTCATTTTAATCCAATTAATGAAAAATATTTTACTTTCCTTATTTTTTACACAACTATACACCAAAAAATAGATAAAACATTTTACGCCCAATCAAACGGAGCCTTCCTTTCTCTTGATACAGCTGCAAAAACAGAATAGGAAATCTGGAAAGGTCCTACCGGGAGTCGAACCCAGGTCGCTGGATTCAAAGTCCAGAGTGCTAACCACTACACCATAGAACCCCACGCGTCCGTTTTCCTATTTTTTATGGGTTTTGTTTGTAATTTTCATGACGGCAACTCTTCATTTCTCAAATTCCAATTACAAAGTGCAAACAAGCCCACCTTTGTTTGAATCTTTCTCAAATCTCCCAATTAATTTTTTTTTAATAACTAGACGTTCGGACCAATTTGCACGCATCTCAACTAGCTATAGGAGAAGTTTTTTTTTTTTTTTTCCTTTTTGTTTCTAAATCTTATACAGAAGAAGTAGAATTGTAGGAGAAGTAAGATTGTGATAAGAACGTAATCAAATTGAACCGTAACCAATAAAGGGGCAATTCTGGAAACACAACTTAGACACTATTTGAGACCATAGCTAGTACTATCGCTCTCGAGTTATTCAAATGCATGTGGAATCATGTACATCCAATAATTTCAGACACAATGTGTGATTAAGTTATGTATACCTAAACTTGGAAATTGATTTTAACACTCCAAAAATTGATAGATGGGCTCCAAAACGACGTCGTTTTGTGTATCAATACAGTGCAGTTTTGGAGCCCCTCCATCAATTTTTGGAGTGCCAAAATCACAATCCCTAAACTTTTTGCATATATTGAAAATTCCACTAAACACATACCCTATTTATTTACTTGGTAAACGAACCAAGCATGCGCTATGTTCGTTTTAGGTGTCTAGACCCAAACTTTTCTCTTTACGCACGATTCTCAATAAATTTTTATTCACATATCTCTATCTATATCTCATCACTCATTACCCCAAAAAATTACCTCAAAACCCAAAACGTAAATTAGCTTTGAGCCAAAACTTTAACCTCGTTTGTCAGACAAGCCAAACTCAAGTTCATCAAAGCTCAATTGTGAGCTCATTACCAAAAAAACTAAGTTTTCTAGTTTTTTATTAGAGTACATATTAGGCAATTACTTATTAACTTATTTTTCTATTTATTCTTTTTTCCGTGCTCAAATCATGGTCGATTAAATTAGTATGACTCTAGCTCTAATTTCTCAAACTCAAATGAGCCCAAATTAACTCAAATGAGTTGGCACTTGATTTTTAAGGAGCTCCAATCGAGCTCAAGTTCAATATAGTAAGAGTTGATATTCAACAATTCAAAACTCGGCTAGTTTGCGATCCTATCCTAGAAGTTATCAATCCCACGATTATTCAATACGTGAGAAGATATATACAATCCAAGAAAGTCAACCAACAAAAAAAAGAAGAGTACAAACTGATTCTTGCTTGTGAAAATGATTGGCTCCTTAAGCTTCAATTAAAACTGTATTAAGCGTACTAATAAATTAACCCAGTTAGTTAGCCATCATCAGATACTTCTCTATTATATTATGAGAGAGAGAGAGAGAGAGAGAGAGAGAGAGAGAGAGAGAAACTTCACCTTTTTTTTGGAAGGCAGAAACTTCACCTTAAAAAGTTAAAAGATAGACTTGAAACACAGCTGCAAAAACAGAAAAGGAAATGAGAGAGAGAGAGAGAGAGAGAGAGAGAAACTTCTCCTTAAAGGATTGACTTGAATTTACTACTTCTCTTGGCACAGCTGCAGAAACGGAAAAAGAAATAAAAGACAGGTCCTACCGGGAGTCGAACCCAGGTCGCTGGATTCAAAGTCCAGAGTGCTAACCACTACACCATAGAACCCCACGATGACACTTTTTGAAGTTTTTAACATTTTAATGTATGATTATTGATGGGAACTCTCTCATATCTCAATTTCCAATTTCACGTGCAAAGTGCAAACAAGCCGACCTTTATAACATTTGAGCTCAACTCGTTTACTAAATGAGCCTAAAGTTCAAGCTTGACTTGTTTGTAATAAATGAGCCATACAAATTAATGAGCCTAACCTAACTCATTTACTTAACGAGCCGAACTTTTGATTGTTAAACTTGGCTCATTTAGTATAAAACTCCAACACGAGTTCAACTCGATTACTAAATGAGTCGAGCCAAGCTGAGTTTTAACGAGCATAGCAATGAGCTACTCGTGATCAGTAGCTCGGTTCGTTTGCAGCTTTATGGCTAATTGGATGTACGAATAAGATACTGTTACACTTGTTTTAGCTACACAAACAACCTAATCACAGGCGCAATTACCTTTCCGCTAGAAAATTGTACTCAATTTTCCACTTTGGTTGGAAACAAGTCTTTTCGCTTCAATTAATGTTCCAACTCTTGACAAGTTTCCCTCTCGTTTTATCTTCCAACCAAAGAAAGCAATTTTAAGGGTCTCTCCTGTTTGCACGTAATTGTTAATTCTCCGCATAAGATATTAAGATAATTAGCTGTCATCCACCTGCAGTCACAAGTTTATTTTTTATTTTTATAACTCAGGTGTACAGGTGTTTATATTCTAAAATATACCACCTAATAAAAAAATTACACGTGACACTAAATAGTGCATGATCCAATCAAAACATGTCATAATTAAGCCTAAGATACAGAGAATCAAAGAGTTTAATTATTATGTTATTTTAGTACTATACGGTATCGTTGAGATTGAAAACGACCACGTTTGGTCATCGAATGATAGGTATTAAGATGATAATTAAATACAACCGCTAATTAACTCTTAAAACCATCGAACGGTGTCATTGGGCCCATTTTATAAGATAAATCAGTTATGTTTACGGTGAATCATCCAGGTAAATTACTTCGAAGGTCCACTATCCAGAAGGTAGCCACAATCTACATCAACAAACATGGGAAGAGAAGAGTTTTCTAAGAAAACCAAGTCAAGCGGTAGTTCGAAGGCCTTTGCAACTATTTTTTGAGGGAATGAGGGCATTTTGTATCAAATTTGAATGAAGACTTGAGCGCTAAAAAAAACGTGGAGAATGTAAGTTGAAGACAAATCCATCGTCTATAAATAGAAGAAGCAATCGAAGAAAGAACCCCCCGACAAAAATTCATCATTTGACAATTCATACAAAATGGTTACTCAGAGATCTAGAATAGTTTAGGACTTAGAATAATTTAGTTATAGTTCAATATTTTGCAAGTTTGAAAACTTATTTGAATGTAAGTTTACTTTTAATTAAATTCAAGTTATTTTATATCTTTCTGTCTTTTCTTGCCAAATAGTAGTCACATATAGGCTTGATTTCGATTCAATTCAAGTGTGCCTATATTTCTGTATTATTTTTGTCGAAATCTTAAGAGTAATTATACATAAACCTTCTTTTGATTGAATTCAAGCTTGTTTATGTTCAGTTATCTTTTCTGATTAAAGAGCTTCAATTTATTATTCATTGATACTTTTAGGAAAATCCTCTTAGGTTGAGGCAATCAAACGGATAATCACAATTGCATGATTAAATTAACTATTTTGAGTAAATTTGAAAATGATAAATTCTAATCTTTTCTGGCACGCTTGTACACAATTTTTTTGCCAAAGGTTGAGCTAATTTAGCCCAAACACCAGGTTAACTAAGGGGGTGTTTCCGGTCGTGAAAAACTTATAGATTTTTATTTGTGGTTAAGAAGTTGTTAGGCGTTTCCGATAGTGAATAAGTTGTTGAGAAATGTCAAGTTGTTTCCGCTAGTGAATAAGTTGTTGATGGGTTTGTGAGTAGTTACTGTAGCAAAAAAAGTTTTTGTTGACAAATTTTTTGTTAGCAGAAACAAAATGGTAAAATGCTGAATTTTTTTGGTTAGTGGAAACGAAATGGTAAAATGCGTTAAGTTTTTTGTGATTTTTGTTAGTGGAAACACCCCCTAATTACGCGCACCTTAATTATTTGAGGGGATTAATTTTACGGGAGGTCCCAATTAAAATCCGAGTGAAACTTTATAAGAACTGGCCCCAAAAAAATTGATAGCACTTGAGCACAATTAGAGCTGAAGACAAATTGTTCCTTTTTTCCCTTTGGCAAAGTTCGAAGATAACTGCATAAGCTTATATATATACTCCTTAAAAATATGAATACTAGTCCTTTCTCCATTTTCTCTTTTCAACTCCTTCCCTTTGTGGACATACTATGAGAGGTACTATGAGAGGATATCTAGGTTTTTTTTTTTCGTCAAAACTGAATGTTTGGATCAGTTTTTGCAGATTTCAATTATTCTAGGACCCTCAAATTAATGACCGGGTAAACTTTCAGTGACCTCGAAATTGCGACATAAATTTCTTACTTGCTGTTGTGCTCCTACTCGACCAACCCCTTACACTATATCTTATTTTCCCATGCGAGATCTTCATTGTATTGTGTTTGAGAATCCATAACGATGTAAGAATTAATAGAGGATAGTGTGAAGGAATTTGTACATAGAAGAAATTACAAGTTGATTAAACTGCTGAAGTTCGGGATCTCTTTTGTTAGATTTTTTGGAAGGCATCGACTAAAAACCATAGGTGGAGTAGTCTCTAAATTATATTTACCAAGTTTAGATGGCTTAAGTGAGCAATGTGCATGCATGAATAAAGTCTAACACACTTCTCCTCACGTACAACTAGGTCAGATGCAGGAAGGATTGATGAGTTGAGGCGATTGACTCGGGCAGGAACTTGACCCAAGTCAATCGTTTCAACTCATTGATCCATACCTCCACGTGCATCCGGGCTACACGACGCGATGAAGAGTGTTAAACTTTATCCCACGTCGCTCATTTTCATTTTCTACATTGTATATATCTGACACGGCAGAGAAATCTTTAGAGGAGAAATGGTAGCCAAGGTTTTGAAATGTTTAATGCCACGTAATTATAAATGAATGGATTTTCCGTATAGTATAAATTTTGTTTGTATTTCATTTTGTCATGGGCTCATCAATGAATTTGTCAATTATTGAATTACTACTGTGTGGATATGTACCAGCTATTGAATTTACTTCCGGATTAATTCAAACCTGGACCCCATCTAACAACTAATTGAGACTATTAATCATTTTTTGATCAGCTTATCATGATTAGCGCTAGGAAATCAGGATGACAAATTCATTTTTGATCAGCTTATCATGATTAGCACAATATATTGGGAAATCACAACATCGACGTGTCATCAACACGTTTAATTTAAACCTTACATGAGACACGTAAGACCCACCCTCATTTGCATCATATATGTATCGTTGAATCAGGGGTGATTTCAGTTTGGGTTCGGTCAGTTCGGAGGTGAATATTTCCAAGACTGGCCCCACCCAGAGTTTAAGTTTAATTTGGTCCGATTTGGAGTGTGATCGGTACAGTCGGGAATTTTAGCATGCCCAAAATGGGCGTTGGGCCAAATATAGAACTTGACAGGTGCCAGATGGCCCAAACCCATCAATTGAAGAAAATTTTAATCCACATTCCTTAGTTGGGCCTTAGGTTTTGTGGTTTAGGAGAGATGGACGGTCAAGATTAAAAATAAATAAATGAACGGATCCGAAATCGGGTAAAAATCGACCGAAAACCGAAAAAAACGGAAGTAGAAAACAAGAACGGCACGTATTTTTTTACATTTGCCATATCAAACACATGTACATCACAGGTGGCAACATCTCATCATGTATACTAATTTCCCATATACTGGAATTGAAGTGACCGCAATAGCTGGGGTTATAGCCTAGGGTATAGAAAAGGGCAAATGGAAAGCTACATGGCATCCACCTAGCATTCCCAACCGAACCCGAGCAATCATTTAGCGTTTCCGGAGTACCATGTGACATTATCTACGTCGTACTCTCCCGCAGCGACAAATTATGCATTAGAAACATTATTATTCATCTTCGTTGGGTGATCGAGAGTGATCAAGGAGTACCCACATTGCATTTGTAGCGATCCCTGCGAAAATTACCACAAGACAATGCCACGTGGTACTCCAGAAGTATTCAATTCGACTAGAAACCCCACCGCATGATTTTACGATTAAAGTACCATCAAAATATAGAATAACAGAATACCATATGGCAATGCCACATGATATGCCGGAAGTACCCGATTCGGGCCGAAAACCCCACCACATGATCTTGCAATTACACTACCAAAAAAAGAGAGAATAACAACATCTCATTATTATGGTTAAGTATATGTCACAATTTTTGTCCTGTTTTTGCACATAACTGCCCAAACCCAAGAACTTCACGAAGAAGATAGTTTACACCATTCTATTCCCATACCATTCCAAACAATCAAAAAGTTGCAAAAATACGCTCCGAAACAAAACTATTAAGTACACAGGCCGGGTCGGCCCTGAAAACATTTTGGGTTCAATGTGCAGGATCGTGACAATATGAGACCAACGTTTTGAATAACGGTAATGGACTGGGTAGCGGTACCAGTGGAGCAGTAGCGAGGGTATCGAATGATACGTAGTGGGCGATGGTGAACTTTTTGAAAAAAAAATTGGCACATGAGCACCCGTAGTGGTCTTCTGGACATAGCGGCTGTAAAACGGTCAACAAATCATGCTGAAAGTGATATGGATCGTGAATCGGTCATAATGGATGTGAATTAAGGTAGCAACAGGGTTGTAGTGGTATTGGAAGGCAAAAAATCACTATGTAGTAGTCGATATTTAAATCTATGCGTGGACCCTCACATGTTTCCATAAATTAATGAGAAGGAATATAATTGGATAAAAATTTCGGCAAGAATAACTTTAAAATAAGATAAGACAAGGAATTCTTTTTTTCAGGTAACGTTTATCGCTGATCAAGCTAAGCCACGCGATTATCGCTGATCAAGCTAATCGATGGCACCTATAATGGAAAATATAGTATATTTATTAAAAATATCTCGGAGAATTAAGAAGGCCCCTATTTTGCCATTAAATTCACGGCTCTAGGTAGCCAGCGGACCTGCTATAACACTCTGTCTCACATCGAGAGTCTACATGGATAATCTTAGGCATATAACAAACCTTGTGGACTACTACTAGTATTTTGGACTTAAGTTTTTGGGCCATATGGTATGACTTATTGATCAAAATCAAGGTACTAAGTTAGTGATCTGCTTGGGGCATACACGACCAAAGAATTGTTAATAACTTAAGAAAATTGTAGAGATTTTTCTTCCCACAAAATTCATCCGATGAACTTTTCTAAATTAACTTCAAAACTAACACGATTATATAGAATTATTCGAGTTGTGTAGGGTCCCGGACATGCCGGCACCACCTTCTGTCCGCCCCCGGAGGCTGGAGATATTACTAAGGGCCGGGCCTGAGAGAGAGAGAGAGAGAGGAACAAAATAGGGGGTGGTGACAAAGACAGTGGAGGAGGTGTCGTTTTTGGGGATTTTGTTAAAGATAGAAACGGCTAAAAGGGTATAGTGGGAGTGGTCACGTCACGTGAAGTGAGGAGGAGGCTTTATAGTTTTATAGCTGCAAAATGTTGATGTTGTTGGGTTAATGCAAATTGCAAGTAACGTAAAAAATGTTCCCCATGATTCATTATTTTGTGTTGGTACTCTAACCAAATGGACGGAGGCCAGAGAGCGTGATTGATGTTTGAGCGTGATTTTGTGTTGCCACTCCATTCTGCTGTCTGCATAAGGCGGTCAGCTGTATTTCAGTTTTCGCGCCATGTCAATCGAAAAATCTCGTCGGGAAGATATCTTTGTACGGTGCTGTGACTCCGTAAATGAAATTTAGGTCGGTTACTGAGTTTGAGAATTTGGATCGATTGTTTTTTTACATAAACGTGAAAATGAGATACAGTGAACTGAACCCGCACGCGTGACTTGAGAGTGACGAGTAATCGATTGTGTGCACAATCAATCGACCTAAATGTGAAACAAACCCAATTTCAGCCCAATGCCAAAATCAGTAAGATTTATATTGCTTCATTAACCTTTATTCTTTTAGGTATATGGTGCAATAAAACACTAACTTTTTACTTTTAAATTTATTTCATTAGAATAGTATTGTAAATATTTTTTTTACTTTACAGGTATATTAACACGAACTACAAAAGACAAAAGCGGAAATGACACGACTCGAACGCAACATACTCCACCACCCTACTAATGACCCGTTTCCACTAACAAAAAATATTAAAAATTTAATGCTTTTTACGACCTCGTTTCTACTAACAAAAAAGTTGTAACCAAAATTTTTTTTGCTACGGTAGCTTTACTCACAAACCCATCAAAAACTTATTCACCACCTGAAACCATATGTAAAGTGAAATTGGTAAAATTTGATGAGTTGGGTGAATGGTACATTAATCATACGCTACCTACTAACACTTCCCTCCACTTGTCATGCAACAAAGATGAGGAGTTCAATCCCCACTGTACTCTCTCTCTCTCTCTCTCTCTCTCTCTGCCCTATAAATTGCTTACCCCCGTTTCTATTACTCTTCAATACACCATCTTCAGCTATTAGATATTTTTCCATTTCCCCAGAGAGAGAGAGAGATGGCAATTTTTGACTTGAACGACCCTCTAGTGTTCACATTTGGTCTCTTGGGTAAGTGTTCTAATGATCTTAGTCAATTTTACATTCTGTTCAGATCTTACTCAATTTCGTTAGTTCATCACCTTTTTCCCTGTTTTTGTTTTCCGGCATCAAATGGACAGGGGATGCTACCGAGCATCTCCCTGTAGAGCGGCGCCGAGCAGCAATCCTGTCGTTCATCTGGACATGAACAGTTCGGTTTGAATCTGAACGCATAAGAATCTGAACCACGCGTCCAAATTAGTTGGACGGGCTCGGCTGCATCCTCCATTCCAAAATTTAGTTCACCTCAATAGCTACCAATTAAGCCTAACAACTTACAGTTGTCCCACCTTTTCATTGTTCTTTTCTAGTCAATGTACAGTTTATTTTCGTGCATATATGCATGAAATATGCATGTCTACATACAAACAAATATACACGTGGCAAATGTCAACCTACTTGATTTTCTTGCATATCTGCCTCTCTTTTTCTTTTTTTTTAATTATTTTTCTCATTTGTAACCTCAGAAAAAAAATTCCAAATATTGGGTTCTTTGCGTGATCAACCTTCCCCGTTTTACACTAATTAATCCACTTTTTTTTTCCATTTTCTTTTAGTGTCATCTTTGTTAGGATACTTGGAACATTTTTCTATTTCTTTTTATGTATTCGAAAAGGAGAGAATTTTCCAATCACTACAAATAACTATGCTGACTTTTGTGGAGAAAATTACGTGGTGTCAACTAATTTTAATAACTATGGGTAATATCATACTCAATCTACAATCCATATTTAGGTATAACGTTTTTAGCAAAAATATTTCTCTTTTGGTTAAAGTTATTTACGTTTCGGTTAGTCCCTACTGGAAAACAAAAAAAGTAAATGTGCAGAAAAAATCTAAAAGACAAATTAAAAAAGGTAGGTACTGATCAATCTTCTTGGCTTCTTGTGTACTTTGTCTATTAATTTAATGATTCATTTTGTTTTTTTACCAAAAGTTTAGAAGATATTAACCGCAAATGATGCCTTAATTATTGATATCTTCAGTCTTGTCAATTACATTTAGGACCCGGCTTCTCTACAATCTATGCAATTTGATTGCAGAGAGGCCAACTCTTTCCTGAAAGAAACTGTTAAAAACACTTTGGACGGCTAGGACCAACAACTGACAGCAGAGAGGCCAGATTCTTACGTTTACACCTATGTGTGTCGTGATAAATCTTAGCTACTGCTTAGTTTTTAAAATAAAAGTTGGCTATTTATTTGAACCATTGGGATTAATGTTAATCCCATCTGATAACTTGCACCTCATATAAATTGTTATGGATCAAGTAATTAGTTCCTCCAACCGTCCGATAATTTTAGTCCGTTACAAAAAAAAAAAAAAAAATTTGTGCTACTTTTCGGATAAAAAGTAAAATATTTTAATTTCTTTGTTTTCGTTACTAATTTAAAGAATTAATTGGACTAAAATTGTGGGACGAACGGTGTGTTAATATTGGACCACTAAATTAAATAAGATCATTTTACATGGAAAATACTAATGAAATATTTATGTAATATTTCAGGTAACATTGTTTCAATCTTTGTGTACCTTGCGCCGTTGTAAGTCCCGTCCCCTTATGACCTAATTCACTTTCAATTCCAATAATGTTCACCTTAATTTATGCTTTCATTTGTTTCGCTCCTGAAAATTTAGCCATGGAATATTATTCAGCTGTGTGAACAATTGTGTATCCATTTCGATTCGCAGGCCGACATTTATCGAAATATACCGAAAGAAATCGATTCTAGGGTTCCAATCCCTACCATATGTGGTTGCACTATTCAGTTCCATGCTTTGGCTGTACTATGCATTCATCAAAACAGATGCAACACTTCTCATCACCATCAACTCGCTCGGTTGCATCGTAGAGGCGATTTACATCGTCGTCTACCTCGTCTATGCTCCCAAGAATGCCAGGGTACGTACGTACGTATATTGAACTAGATAAATTGACAGAGTACGTAATACTTGGTTAATTTTCCTCACACAAAATTGTAGTGTGTGTGTGTACTACTTATTTTAGCCATTCAGGATAGCACTAAAACAGCGCGCGTTTTCGATACCATCTATTAGTAATATTGGATTATGAACAGAAACACACGGCGAAGCTAGTCATCGGAATGAACGTCCTACTCTTCTTCGCCATTCTGCTCTTTACACACTTTGTACTCCAAGGCCAAACTCGTGTCCTAGCTGTTGGATGGGTTTGTGTTGCCGTCTCTGTGAGCGTCTTTGCAGCACCTCTGAGCATCGTGGTAACTAAGCCTATCTCTCAACATACAACACGGGACATTTCCCGTTATGTTCGCATCAATAATAAGCATATGATTATTCGTTTGTTCCTATATCTGTCCCCGACTCGATGGAGTCACAGTCGCAGGATCGTGTGTGATTCGTTTATGTTGAAATTATCACGGAATCATGACTTGTTAAGAGTGCATTGACATATTGTCTTTCTCCTCTCTTCTTCGCAGCTCCAGGTTGTCCGTACCCGAAGCGTCGCATTCATGCCATTCACATTGTCTTTCTCCCTAACACTGAGCGCGGTCATGTGGTTCTGCTACGGCATATTTCAAAAGGACCCCTGTATCTGGGTGAGTGGTCGTTTCGACATTTTTTCAACTCATTATATAAAAACAAAAATAACACCTTGTTCTGTTTTGATTCGTTCTTTTTCGTGTGTTTTTCGCAATCTGCAGATCCCAAACGTACTGGGTTTCTTCTTGGGGCTGATTCAAATGACGCTGTACGCTGTGTACAGAAATGCAAGGGAGATTTTGACAGAGAAGAAGCTACCAGCAGATCACATAATCAACATCGTGATGTTGGGCACTCCTGAAGTGCATCCGTTTCATGATGCTGAAAAGGCCGGAAGCGAAAACGATGGGGTTAAAGATCATGAGAAAGAAGAGGAGAATGAACAAACAGACAACAACTATAATCAGGAGAAAAATGTGGCTTTACCACATGAATTACCCAACCAAGCGACTGTGCAGCTCGATTCACCAGTGCTCGTCGTCTGTAGAGCTTGATTTTGCAGTTTTTTTTTCTTCACATTTTTCATGCATTCAGCTTCATTCAACCCGATGACATTACCTAATCTCTCTCGATCTCTCCACATATCGAAGGTTCGCAATAACAACGTATATGAAACTATGTATGTTTTTAATGGTATGAGGTTCTTTTTCATATTCGTTTTGTTTTTCGATACGTAGACTTCACGTGCTTGGTACATAATCCAATTTACAAGAGTAGAGAGAGCGAGCGATCGAACCATACCAATGTTAAGCCCAGAAATACACAATGAAAGCACCAGCAAAAGCATATAAGCAAGAGTCAATCCAACAGTATTTTAAAACAAGACAGAGAAATGAGGTATTTACATGGAAGAAATCAATTCTTCGAATCGCGCTGAACAAGAAAACTATGGTGCTGAAGGACTGGTATACGCCAAAAATCAAAATGCTGAATATGACTACATACAACAACGACAGGATGACAACCTCAAAAAGGCAGCAGAAGTACCACATGAGACCATATTCCTCCCCAAAAAAATTTAAAACCTCATAATCTTGTGATCTGTTTTCTTCTATCCGCATATGTACGCCGTTTCCTTCCGCCCTTTTTTATGTGTTCCGAAAAAAAATAAATGAAATTGCAGAAGTAACCATTTAAGCCCCCCATTGTTTCTTCAGTCCCTCTACTACATGTGCTGAATATGAGCGAAGGAAAAAGATGGAGCCTTCAGTAAACGTTTGGGCGTTTTACCCGTTGATGCCATTGAAACTTTCTTGAGCAGTTGGACGCCCTTTGTCTCGCCAATTCTCTCCCCACATTTTCGCCTCTGCAACGGCCCGCTCCCTATCCAAGTCCCTAGTTGTCACCTTAGCATTTTTTGTCGGAGAGTCGTCCCTTTCGGTTCCATCAGACTCCCACTTGCGTCCAGATCTTCCACCTTTTTCGTTCCTCAATATCCTCCCACCTCCCTCATCGTTGGTTGTTTTCTCATCCTTGTCCCCAGAGAGTGTACGGATGTGTCCCGGAGCACTACTAAGGTCAAATGACTGGTTTGCAAGAAAAGACAGGGCAGTTACCACGTCTCTGATGTGAGGACGGGCGGCAGCCTCTTCTTGGATGCACATTGATGCCACAGAGAGAGCTTGGTAGAGACCCCGCATTGGATACTGACCATTCAATCGTGGGTCTACCAGTTTCACATGTTTTTTACGGTCGTTGAAGAGGGGACGCGCCTGTAATTATGCAAACCATACCTATAGTTAACACTACTAAGCAAATATCACGGTGTCACATGGACTCATCTACATGTGTGTAAGTACTGGAATTGGACTATCTGGATAAAGGCATGGGATGTGTTTGACATGTTTAGTTGACATTCATGCAGCAAAAGTAAGTTTTAGGAATTCAAACTTACCATATACTCATACAGAACCTGCATATAATATGCAAGTAAAATGATTTATGTCAACCTTGCAAACACTATTTTTTATCCTAGAAAACAAAAGAACATCGAAAGAAATTTGTTTAGTCTGCCATGTCTAAGTGTCATTGGAAACATGAACTAGACGAACCCAATGCTTAAACACTACCCAGATTCAACGCCTACTTGAGTCCACGTAACATAGACAGTTTTTTTTTTGAACAGCCGTAACAGAGACAGTTATTGCTAGACAAACACAAACTAACCTACAAGATGTTGATGAGACAACTGAATTGTATAATGATTCAAGAGATTACCCATTGGACAAGGTTCTGTACTCCACGTCGTTGGGTGCTGTCAATGGCTCTGCGTCCCGTAATAAGCTCTAGGAAAACTACTCCAAAACTATAAACATCAGATTTCACTGTCAGTTGTCCGGTCATCGCATACTCGGGAGCGCAATAACCAAAGGTTCCCATAACCCTGGTGGAAACATGTGACTGGTCTCCTGTTGGACCAAGCTTTGCAAGCCCGAAATCAGATAGCTTTGCATGAAATCCTTCATCCAATAATATGTTGGATGATTTGAAGTCCCTATAAATTACTGGAGGGTTTGCTTTGTCATGAAGGTATTCTAAACCTTTTGCAGCATCAGCTGCTATCTTTATCCTTGTGTTCCAATCTAGTGGCTCTTTGTCTGGTGGAAGATCTGCACAAAAACCATTTGGACATATTAATGTTACGTTAGTAACTGCTGCTCATCTGAATTGTTAAACATCTAAAACGAAACATGGGTGTTGGTAGTACATTAATAGAAGGGCATGGGTGAGTGTAATACATTGCTTGAGGGAGCATGGGGCACAAAGAGCTATGCCATTATTTCTTATGATACATTTAACATACCAAGATATGGTTGTCCTATGTTTCATCCTTCTCCAGAAGTTCAACAATATGAGTTGAAATCAATTGGCAATAGTGGAGAGGCTCCCCAAGCTGGTATACTAATTTGGGAGACAATCATTAATCAATGCGGTGTCAAGTTCTAACAACATGCTTCATCATTTTCTATGGGGTTCTGGTGTTAACCATCTCATGTGTTATATTA
Organism: Rhododendron mucronatum var. ripense; assembly: GCA_019656295.1. Classification (NCBI taxonomy): domain Eukaryota; kingdom Viridiplantae; phylum Streptophyta; class Magnoliopsida; order Ericales; family Ericaceae; genus Rhododendron; species Rhododendron mucronatum. Next base: position 679,111 of record BPLT01000039.1, on the reverse strand, counting down.
TGTATCTTCTTGATGTAGTTTTGCAACAAAAAGCACATTTCTGAGCATAACACTCTGAATGATCTTCGTGCGCTTCATAAAACTAAACGCAAAAGAGACTACGATTATTAGAAACAGTAGATTGTGTACTGGATGGTTACCAAGAAGGTGATCTTCCAAAGATCCCAGGGGCATATATTCATAGACAAGAAGTCGTTGGTCCCCATCGGCACAGTACCCAATCAAATTCACGAGATTATCATGATGCAGAAGGCTAAGCATGAGAACTTCCACGAGAAATTCCCTGTTACCCTGATGCCCATCTTTGTCCAGCTGTTTCACAGCAACAGCCTGGAAAACAGAAGCCTGCCTTCATCAGCACAAATGCGAAGAGAAGAGCAACCAAAAATAACTAAATAATGTTTTACTCCATGAAGAGATAAAAAGTCAAGTTTCCTAAAAGAATAGAGGGACTTTTCACGAAGAACTGACAGGATGCAAGGTATCGGATACAAGCATTTAGGGCAGAATTAATCGTGACGCAACAGTTTAGGTTGGAAATGGTTCTGAAGAAAAATGATGTAAAACTCCATATTCTTCTAAAATAAGTGTAATCAGCCCGAGTTTTAGAAGAAAACATTTAGATTCCTTAGAGTTTTGGACCAACAAATAAATTACTGAGGCTGTTTAGTCAGATTAACATTCTCTCAACTTATTCCTCTCAGTCCTTTGGATCACCCACTAGGACACTACATTTGCCTTCCCTTCTTAGGTCATAATCAGCTGACAGCTCCCTCTTGCTTTATGCTTTGTTCATCCAATTTTTAATGACAGAATTGATGGAACTAGAGTTCATTCATGTTATAATAATCTAACAATACATAGCTGCTGCTATAGTGAACATTCCGAATGGAGAAAAAATGCAACAATTTACCTGACCCGTGCTTTCAAGCCGCCCTTTGTATACACGCCCAAATCCTCCTTCCCCCAAGAAAGACTCTGGCCTAAAGTTCTTTGTCGCAGCGGCAACCTCACGGAAAGTGAATGTTTGTGCAGCAATATTTGGCATATCCTTTTGAGCCATTGACAAATTCTTCAATCCCCCATTGTTTCTTGTTTTCAGTCTGTCGATTCCTGCAGATTCAACTCAATCATGTGATACATATCCCAATCAAGTACAAATCAAGCTTGACAAAAGGTTGATACTTTGAAACTTCGACACGTTACTATTGTAAAAATGCCCTAGATTTGTTGAATTGGTGCATGAGTCCAAGTCAATGGTTAGGAAAATCCCAAGTTACTAACATGTTAAAGCTAAAGCACCAGATTGAGCTTATAGCAGTACTTAGAATCAATTCCTAAAAGTCCACAATATTGTCCCACAAATATGTTGAACCCTAATGCAAGATCTAGGGGACTTGAATGCAGAAACACAAGTATCAATCAAGAATAATCACACAAGAAACACAACATTTACGTAGTTCACCTTAGAGCATCTCCCAAGAGGAAGCAAAATTTAGTACCAGATATATAGAGTTAAAGAGCCAATAGTAAAAGTCAACTCCAAGGGAATCTTGCAAATCATTTTCTTTATTTGTCAAATTTGCAATATTTACTTTGAATATTGATGACATATCAGGTTTAAGAGTCATTTTGCTCTCTTCAAACTTGAAGAAGGAGAACGCTACACCAAAATAGTGTAGCACTTTTCTTCTTCTCTTGAAGAATCTTTTACTAACATAGCTATTCAAATTTGGAGAATTTCTAATTTTGCTTCCTCCTTTGGAATTGCTCTAACAAGGCTACGTCCACAGCCCTTGCGGCTATTTCAATATGATGAAGAGTGATTTGAAGTGCTGCATCGAAAATATCCTACAGGACCATACATAGCTTGGATTACAGGCAGTGTTCTAAAAATTGGCAATTAACCGCTGGTGGGGCCTATCCGACCAGATCCTACTAATTGCGATGCGCCGATTACTAGGCCTCGAAACTCGAAGGTGAGCCTGGCTACTTTTGGAACCTTGATTACAGGCCTGTGAAACAACCCCCGAAACACCAATTTTATAGGAACAAAAGCTTTGATTGGGGCACTATTGAATTGTGCAGGGTATTGTAAAAGTGTGAGAATTTAGAATGTGATACACTGAGAGAGAGAGAGAGAGAGAGAGAGAGAGAATTTGTTGTTTTGTATATTGTGTTGCTTGAAATTCAATGAAACAGTGAGTAGTCCTGTGTAAATCTCTCAGTGTGCTTTCGAGGAAAAACAAATTCCACCACCAACAAAATCGCACATAACAAAGCTGTCTAGATCATGTAAACAAAGTCAAAGTCTTCATCCCCTCAAATTCCAAAATCAATCAACAAAGTTTAAGAATCAAGATTCAGTCAACGGCATCATTTCATCGCATAAACATGAAGAAAAAAAAACCCAAAAAAAAAAAATGAGAGAGAGAGAGAGAGACTTCAGAATGGCAACAAATTTTACTACCAATGCATCATCAACCATTAATCAAATTAAACAGAAACACCCAGATCAGATCAAACTACCACACCTAAATCACATATATGTATGTAGATAGATATATATATATATATATAGAGAGAGAGAGAGAGAGAGAGAGAGAGATGAAACTAACCAGAAGATAATTTAGACATGTTAGAGAGGACATGAGGGTGGATTTCCTTTCTCTGACCTCTATCGAAACTGGGATTCAGCTTTTCTTCCTCTTTTGAATTATTTTCCCTTAACAGCTCCTCCTTAAAATCAAAACACCAAAAGCAGCCCATTCCTTTTCCACCCTTCTTCCCAAACCAAAAACCTTACTTGATTGTACCCAAAATAGATCAAATCTGCTTCGAAAATCAGATGGGTGTCTCTGTAAAAGTCCACAAAGACAGACCAAAATACTAGCACAAGTAATGGTGTGGGAAATTGGTTTCTCTAAGAAAAGAGAGAATGTAGAGAGAGAGAGAGAGAGAGAGGGAGAAGAGGGACGGCTTTTTGTTTACAGAGTAGTTTTTTCATTCAAATGAGCCTGCCCTGTCTTGTTTTGCATTTAAGATATAGAGACAGACTGGAACGAAGACAGGAGTTTTACATTATGAGTTTGACCAAAACACCATTTTACATAATAATTCCATATATTCTCCAGCTAGATGTTTTAGTTCACGACAAAATTATTAGGAAGCCAGATATACTTTAGAAGTTGCGAATGGAATTTAATCAATTTGGTGTTAAAAGTAGGACTAAGGTTCCGTTTCGCTAAGAAGAGTAAATATTTATTTTCAAATATTTATTTTATGAATTAAAGGTGATGTATTAGGAAAGAATAACCAGTCTCGTGGAACAAAAAATGAGTATTTAAAGAATAAGAACATTAGCGAAACGGGGTCTAAATGATTGAGGTAAACTTCAGATCCCTGAAAATGTCAAGTTTTTACCCCTTCTCCGTCGTCTTTTATGAATTTTTTTTAACTTTGATTTATGTATATATACTTTTCTGATTCCTTTTATCGAAACAAAAAATTTGATATAAAAATTTGATCCGAATATTGTAAAAGTGCCATGCTATGATCAGTACATTTGGTAACCATATTTTGGGTACGATGTAATGTGTTATTATTACATTGGTAGAATTTATTTTACTACATGACATATGAGGCACATTCTGTCAATATTTTGTGACACATCACATGTTTTGGGGTCACCATAAGATTGCTCGTTTCGATTAAGAGAATGCAACCAAATCCACCGTATCAAAAAGCCCCTGAAATGTTAGGCGAAACTTACCTAATCAACTTGGTATTGAAATATGACTACGGTTGAGGTAAACTCCACATCCACATAATCGAACAATAGAAATATTAAAAAAAAAAAAAAAAGGGTATTGATTTTGCCACACCGTTTTTTTGATAATGTCACATCCTGCAAGTGTATTTTTGCACTAAAAAATACACTTGCAGAGTGTGACATTATCAAAAAAATGGTGTGACAATATCATTTTCCAAAATAAGTTGTATTCATTTTAATAAAACTCCATCAATTATGACTCAGTATCACTTAACCTCTCCTCCCCCAATTAAAAATTGATACTTCTCTGTCGCATAAGTTTGTCTCTAATTGGGAATTCAACTTTAATTAAGAAGACGTCATCATTATACTTCTAAAAATACTAATTTCCAAAATTGCCCTTTGTTTTGAAAATAGGTGCTATGACCCACTTCAAAAGAGAGGGACAAAAAAGAATTTGACTTGTTAAGATGGACATGTATTATGAATATTCAAAAAATGAAAAGGTGGAGTATTGTAGGAGTAAAACGTTTTATATTGTCAAGTGTCGTAGATATATTTCAAAATATTTTATAAAAAAAATTCCTACTCTATTTTTTTAGAACTTTCTGTCTCTATTTAGTACGTATACTAGACTTTCAATGAAGCACTGACTACTGACTCTCACATCCCTTATTTTTGATAGGTCAAGGTGTTTTCGGTTAACTTGTTCCCATCTCAACTAGAGAGGATTGGATTTGGGTGTACTGTTAATATTGAGATTGAGTTTGCATCAACTTAGCTCATTGGGATGGTTCAGTCCACTCAATAATTTTTATTTTGTTTGGGGGGAGAGTTTGGTCAATTTTTCGATTTAGCTAGGGAGGTTACATGATACGGTTATAGATGAGCGGATGTAAATAAAATTAACCAAAATGTGTGTGAATTATAGACTCAATTTTCTTGGGTATAGTGCGTTATCTCGTTGATGTCTGGCGGTTATAAGAATTAAATTCAAAGAGTTACAATAACCTACCGCTACATTAACTATGTAAGAAGGTTCGCATCAATTAAATCAACCTCAATATATAACAATTCAAGAAATAACTCTATAACAAAGGAAAGAAATAAACAAACAACAAAAGACTGCAGCGACTAATAGTAACCATGCAATTGTTGTATTTGGCAAGACTTAACCCCGGCCCGGACGTCTTAGTAGAGTACAAGGGTGGCCAACTAAGTTAGCCTTAGTTGGATTTTAAATCTTATTCGCCGGCTTAAAAGGGGTTATATAATATATAGATCAATATATCTGTATTTGGTAATTTAGTCTCAATCCCATTTAAATTGAATCTGGTTCATATACTTAAATTTCGGAATCATATACATCATGTGCGATTTGATTTTATGTAGAACAACTCAATTACTAGTAACTTAGAAGAAAAGACACTAATAAAATATGTATACATACATACATACGTACAATACGTGTACGTATGTGTAGCTAACTTGGTATGTTCTTAGAAGCTACGGTGGGTAGGCAGTTGGTAGGGAAGTCGTTGAGGGGGTTTGGACTAGCAAACGGCTATTGTGCCAAGTTGTATTTTACAAAGGCAAGTTTTATTCGGTTTTGACCAGGGTCGATTCTTGGGGTTAGCTAATTTGAATGGTAGAAAAGAAAAATTATTCCTTGCTCCGAAAGTAATGCTATACTCATAATAGTTTGTGGGTACCACCCGAATACGTGAGTCTTAAATTAATACAGTTGTAAGAGACTAGAGCATTGCTTTTATGAGTATGGAATTATCTCTCTGGCAAGTAAAGTGAAGAAAACCATATCATTGACGTAGTATGAGATTTGAAAGATTACGTATTTTCAATTTTGTAGTTCTAAAATACGATGCACGATAGGAATGTTTTGACTTCTTGTTAACCTAGAAATAATATGTTTTTAGATTTTATCTTTTTGTCGGCCTAGTTTGAATGGTAAGCGTAAAAAGAATATTTCATGGTCTAGTAATGTTATAATCGCAATTATATGTGGGTACCACATCAAGTGTGTGAGTCTCAATGACTATTGCGAGAGACGGAATCGAGCATTGCTCTACCGCCTCTATGAGCATGGAATAATTTCTCTGCCAAGTAGGGTGAGGAAAAAACCATATGCTCATTGACGTAAGATAAGATTTCAAAGATTACATGCTTTCGATTTTGTAATTCTGACATTAGATTTTGACTGGGAATGTTTTGACTTTTTGTTAAACCTAAAAAGTAAAAATATTACTACATTTTTCTTGTTTGATTTTGCCTTTATTTTATTAGGATCCTTTGAGTCTGGTAAAAATTGTCTTATGTAGTAAACTACTGTGTATGTGTGTAGACTTTCCCACCATTAACGGTCCAAAGGATAACCCAAGAAATAAAAACAGAAGTAGAATGCTAATTATACGGGGCAACCATGTGACGAGAAATTTTTGAGTGTCAAGCGGGTACTTCGTGGCGGTGCCCATTAGTAACCCAAGTTTGGACGACCCAAATTTATTCCTTCACCTGACCACTCTCTCTCCTCTTTCTGTCTCTAAAATCTGGACTGCTCAAAACACATTTGAATGGTTAGAATTACTGACGAAGTATCACGTGTGTGAAACAATTATGGTACCTGGCATCCAAAAACTTCTCCCATGTGACAGATCCAATCCCAAGGGATTTGGGTAAGTAGGCATGAGAAATTTAATAATAACTGTCTTCTATGAGATTGCATGTTCGAATCGTATGGAGACTAAACATTCTAAACCTTGAGACCAGTGAAGAGTTAGACCAGTTGTTAATTTCAGATCCTAAAATTAATCGAAATACGCATAAGCTGAACTAGACATCCGGTTATCTGGTTATAAATAGACTACGTGATGTACCCCTTTGTGTCAAGTGTTTAAAATCCGTGCAGTGGTGGCGGTTTTGGCTCGTTAACGGAATTAATCCAACAACAGAAACATGTGGCGTTGATTGATATTCAACTACCGGGGGCTAATTTATAGTAATCTTTTTACATAAACCCTACATTAGTTTTTTGTCTTTTTAATATAGCTCAAGGAGTCCGATCAACTTACGTGCACATCAATTAATTTCTACAGGCTTAATTTCATTGTTCGCTAACGGAATCTGGGAGGCCAACTGGATTAAAGTTCAACCAAATTAAGCTCGGCATGACCAAACCTTACAAGAGTTTATAACACACCGGTAAAATTTCCAATCTAGGACTTATGAAGGAACAAACTGGTAATTCCACCACCCTTGGGCTTGCCCCAGCGAAAAGGGAATGACTTTGCCTAGAGTTGGCAGGGTCCGACTCCTCTCTAGGGCAGTACCAAGATTTACCTGGAGGGTCGGGGCGGTGATTTGCTTTGGGCCATCTGGAGATTTATGCCCTACGGGTGGGTCCAAATGGTCTACTGTGGGTGGTTCATTCGTCACACACCAAAAAAAAAAAAAAAAAAGACCCTAATTTATTGTTCTTAACGGCTAGGGCGGTTACCCATGTGGTTCTACAATTCTACCACATTGGCCTTCATGATTGCAGCCAACTACTGCTATTTTATTTTCTTACTACAACTAAAATTTACCCTTTAATGTTTTTTTAGTAACTGATTTTTCAAAATTTGCTTTCAAAGATCCGTGATTGCCGCCGATAGTCCTCTCATTTTCCGAACCAGTCTTCGCCGGCCTTTGGGGTTTGATTATAGAAGATTTTTCACGTTTGTGTTTCTAAACAGTACAGGACCTCATAAATGTGCCACATATATAAAGGCCGATAATGTATTGATATCCGCTTTGAGTTTTGAACTGGACGAGACAGTTCAAATCTGAACCAAAAGATTGACATAACCAATAACTTGAATTTACTAGCTCCTACAAGAGTGCGCAAATCCAAACGATTAATTGCAGCAACAGATGATCCATATTTGTATTGTCCCGTTCAGTCCAAATTAAGGATTGGAAATGGTCCAAATATCCAGATTTAAGACTCTTTTTTTTCCCGGCAAAAGAAACAATTTTATAAATCTCAAAAGGGGTACATCGAGGGGAATTAAAAGAGGGAAGAGCAAACTAGCTCAACCACGAAAAAGGAAACACAAAGAATAAAACACACCATCCAGCCGGGGGTTGGATGTGTTACACCTCAAACCCAAACTTAAAGCTTCAGCTCACGAATACCAGATTTAAGACTTGACACCTTATAAAATTAATAGGTAAACTTGTGAGCTTATAAAATTTACATAATGGACGTAATACCAATTTTTTTAAAACTAAGAACCAGAGAGTATCCAAATCCTATATAGTTTTCACTGACCTTGGGGTTTGACCCAATAATCGCATAATCTGGGCTTCAACTGCCATGAACACAAAATTATCCCTCATAGTAATCTAACAAAAATTAACGTACTAACAACACCCGATCGTCTATATATATAGATTTCACCGACAAGTGCCAAGTTGTTGTGGAGGCCGGAGGGACTTGAGAGTTGTCAACCCTGGGCCTCGCCACATGGTTCTCCAATCCTCACCTCAATCACACATTTTTTGGAACCTGAAACTAAATGTGAGGACCCTCACAATAATATGTGATATGCTATAGAAAATATCCCTTTATTACTCCATCTTCCTTGCTACAATTAATGGCACAACCAAACAAATTATAGTACTCCCTTCATCTCATTTTTATTGTTCATTTTTGAAATGCGTGTTATTTTTTAATTACTTATATATTTCAATCTATATAATATTTTTCATGATTTTGAAAACTTTGTATTATAGAACTAATCGAGATTTATCAAATAAGATCCATATTTCATATTTTTCTGAATTCACACTAAAAGATATAAAAAAGACAAACAGAATAATGGACAATGAAAATGAAAATGGGCCTGAAGGAGTAGTAAAAGATAAACTATCATCTTCCTTCATGAAATTACACATGCCCATGCCATCCCCCATTGGAGTTGAGGCGTGGGCTAGTTTCCTTGTCTTAGTGGTTGGGCCCACGTTGCCTTTATATCACCAGAACCTTGAATGGTTTGGGCTTGAACTTGGGCTCGGGTTATGCAAAGTGTGCCTCCAGAATATTCTGGAATTATAATAACAAGCTAGAAAGTCCAGGCTAGTGGTTTGTCTAAGGCCATCAATATTTCAGTTGGAAGAGTAATGAGCCCAGATTAATGTCCCGCGTTTCCCCATCAAGTGCTGTAGTGATGGCAATGGCATCAGTTAGGACAGAGTTAGGATTTTGTAAACGCGGGGGCCGAATTATAAACAACATTTTGAAATTTCAAGGTTTCGAAATCTTTATAAGTAGTTTGTTTGGTTTGAGTTCTAAGTGAGGTTTTTTGGGTAATGAGCAGATAGAAAAAAGAAATAAAATTAATAATTGAATAGAAAACTTTTGGAAAACCGTGTGCAGAGAAGAGAAGTGATACGATCTGTTCTTGTGTAGAATTGCTATGTTGCAGCCAAAAGGTCCCATGAATGGCTATGAGTTGGTGCCTCTGATTCCAGGATTCTATACACACGGAAAATACTCAGAAATCCAGAGCTACTTTTGCATTGGTTTTTTGTTCAATTCCTTTCGTTCCTGTGGGAGAGAGTATACACCATGGTTCTGTTTGGCGGAATCCAAGTTCAAGTTTTCCCAGTCTTGTCTCCAGGCCTACCAACATTGCCAAATAGTTGTACATTACTTTGGACATTTGTTTTGAGATTCTGTATTATACTAAACTATCATAAAATACAAAACAGTCATCTACCAAACAAACCACAAAAAACCAAAAGAGGTCAAACAATCTAGAAAAACTCACAAATATAATCAACCACACGAATATAACATAAACTACACTAAATACATTAATTACTAGACAAACGAACATAACCGAACATGCGGAGCACGCTATTAAGATCCTAGTGTAATTAAGTGACAGGTGAGTGGGCAATTGTAAGTGAGTTAATGGGGGTGACAACTGTTTTGGCAGTTTTTTTTTTGGTGTTAAATGTCAAATATATCCTTATGTTTTGTTACTTTTGTATTGACTTTCTTTTTTAAGAGGGCATTTATGAAAAAGAAAAATACATAACAAGGCTTCAAAAAAGGAAGACACTAAGAGCATCCACAGTGGAATATCCAAATGTCAATAATCAAAAGTTGTCACATCATCTTTTGATTATCTATTTAATGGGTTGCTAAGGTTAGCAATGTAGAGGTCCACAATAGTATAATCAAAATTGAATAACCAAAACTTGCCACATCACATTTTCAACTTATACAATCTAAAAATTGTGATATAAAAAATAATTTTTTTAGAATAGTTTTCAAACTAATAAAAACAGGTTATTGGAAAAAGAGAAAATAATTTTTTTGAAAACTTTGATTTAAAAAAAAAAACAGTTTTCAGGAAAAAGTAAAAAAAAAAATTAAAATGAACAGTTTTTGAAAAAAGGTTTTAATAAAAAAAATAGTTTTGGGATATAAAAACAGTTTTTGCAAAAAAAAAAAAACAGTTTTTAAAAGTATTTTTCTTAGAAACATGCTAAAATATAAGAGAGAGAAGGTTTTGTGTAATGAAGGTGTACTTGATTGAGGAAATGTAGGAATAACTTAGTTTGGTTATTGACAAAATGTTGCTAGTTTTGATTATTCAAATGCCAAAATTTGATGAGTTGCTAAGAGATTGCTAAGTTTGGTTATTCCAATGTGAGTTCTTTTTTGAGCAAATGTTGTTAACTTTAACAACCTTTTGATTTTGATTATACCACTGTGGCAAGTTTGTAGCAAGTAGGGGTGTGCACGGGTCGGGTCGGGTTTGGCCTGAACCCGCCACCCGACCCGAGCAGTCGGGTTGGCAATTTTCTAAACCGAAACCGAACCGTGGAAGTGGAAGAACCGTCCGGAAAGCTGATGCTTTTCATCGGTTCGGGTCCGTCGGGTCCGTCGGGTTGGACCATTAATGGCAGAAACAAATGCAGAATCAAAGAAAAAAATGTAGATCGAAGGAATAGAGTCAAGAAAATGCAGAAAATATACAGATTGCGAGGTGGGAGTAGTCGTGGACGCCTGGAGTAGTCTGGACTCTGGACGATGACTTCCGGCCTCGATCTCTTCCGTCTCACTGGTTGGGGAAGCTGGGTGAGATGTGAGAGAGACTGAGAGAGGGAGTCTGAGTTTGAGAGAGTGAGGTTTTTTGGCTGTCGATTATCGCTGTCATCGGAAAGAAGTTGCAGAGGAGAAGAACGAAAAGGAGAGAGAGGAGGAGTTGTAGAGAGAGAGAGAGAGAGAAAGAGAGAGAGAAGTAGTATCCCAGACCGAGATCCACTTTTCACGCTGGAACAATCTGAAAAGGCATGTGATATGAGAGAGAATTGATAAGGTGTATCATCCTTTGGGATTGTGCCACGTGTAGTCCTTTCAATCGGACGGTTCGGGTCCGACGGGTAGAGATTGTCTACATCCGAAGGCCGAACCGAAAATCAAAGATTTTACATCTAACAAACCGAGGGCCGTCCGATTCCTTGATCAGAACCGTCCGTATAGCTTCGGGTCGGTTCGGGTTGGCGGGTTGGCGGTTTTTTTGACCAGGCCTAGTAGCAAGTTTGATTTTGATTATGACTTTACGGCGGGACATTTACAAGTTTGTAGCAAGCTGTCAGATTTGCCAGGTGTCTAAGGGAACGGCCACCAATGCGGGGTTATATATGCCACTGCCTATTTCGTCCCAACCTTGGGCCGATGTTAGTATGGACTTTGTATTGGGACTGCCGCGTAGCCACCGAGGCAATGACTCTGTTTTTGTAGTGGTGGATCAGTTCTCCAAAATGACCCATTTTATTGCTTGCAAGAAAACCACGGATGCGGTCAAGGTGGCGCAGCTGTATTTTTCAGAGGTTTATCGTTTGCACGGGTTGCCAAAGTCCATTGTCTCTGATCGCGACACACGATTCCTGAGTCACTTCTGGCGTTGTCTGTGGAGATTGGCGAATACCTCTCGGGATTTTAGCACAGCTTATCACCCCCAAACGGATGGCCAAACTGAAGTGGTGAACCGTTCTCTGGGGAATCTTCTTCGTAGCCTGTTCGCGACCATCGTGGGAGTTGGGATCAGAAACTGTGCCAGGCCGAGTTTGCTTTCAACCGTTCTGTCAACCGAAGCACTGGTTTGTCCCCATTTCAGGTTGTCTATGGTTTAAATCCTCGTGCTCCAGTTGATTTGGTACCTGTTCCTGCTCGGAAACACGCCTCTGGAAAAGCTGAGGAGTTTATGAGCAGTTTGCAGCAAATTCACCGAGATACTGAGCAACGTTTGCACAGTATTACTGCCAAGTATAAGGAAGCAGCGGACAAAAGGCGCAGGAATGTGGAATTTGAAGTTGGTGATTTTGTTTATGCCGTGCTGACCAAAGACCGGTTTCCAGAGGGGGAGTATAACAAGCTCAACGCACAAAAGATTGGTCCTATTGAGATTCTTGAGAAGATTAACCGGAATGCCTACCGTCTAAAGCTTCCAAGTCATGTTCGTACTGCCGACGCATTCAATGTCAAGCATCTGATTCCATTCCGGGTGATAGCTCGTCTCATGAAGATACAAATTCGAGGACGAATTTCCTTTTAGCTGGGGCGGATGATGCAGATGCCCTAGCGGAAGAGTACTACCGCAAACACTCCAAGATTGATTTCTACTTGCCGGTTTTTTTTGTAAATAACTGACCGAGGGATTTGGCTTTGGGCTCACTTGGGTTCGATCCAAAACGGCCCAACGGTATGGACACATAGCCTTTGGCTATGTGTCGTGTGGATTTTAGCCGTTTTCAGCCATTTAGGCTTCCAAAAGCCTAAATTTGCCATTTAAGGAAAGATTTGATTTGCTTATAACTTGGGCAAGGAGAATCCGAATTAGGCCTTTCTTTGGGCAAAAATCTTAGAATTTCCTATATTTTTCAATTTGCTATTATTCTGAATTTTTCCGTTTTTTGTAATTTTCGTCTTTAATTGATTCGGTTTCCGGTTTGGGGCGAATCAATTAGGGTTACGGTTTTCTCTACTATTTAATGAGTTGTAAGCCTTCTGGGCTAGTTAGTTGTTGATTATTATTGAAAATAAAAGAGTCTAGAGAGCGTTTTCGCTAATTTCATCTTTGTTGCGCGTTTATTCTGTAGTTCATAAGGCGCCTTGCATCACCGCCACAAAAGCAGCGCTGAAGGCAACCTCTCGCCCTTGCCTGCCGCCATGTATTTCTTCAGTTCGGAACGGAACAAGTTGTATATTATCGACGTACTAGAGATTCATGGTAGGCGTTGCTTTGGATCTCAAATTGGATGGATCTTCACTGTTAATGAATGTGTCCTTGACCATGAGGCTCATCTTGTAAATCCCCTATCTCGGTTGTGAATCCTTCTCCCTCCCCTATCTTCTTTGAAGCCATGATGACGTATCTCGTATCCAAGCGCTCGTCTGCAAGGTACGCATTGTATATGTTTCTTCTGAGTGTTTCCAACGTGATGTCGTGGCTTTCACGACCAATCCCCGACTGGTTCTTGCTCAAGTTTTGATTAGGCCCTACAACAACCTTCCGATAATGTTTAATCCAACTTGCCTTCCGCCACTATCGCTCTATCTCCCTATGCTCTGATTTGTGTCAAAATTGCTTGAAATTCAGCATCTCACCATTGAGGCCCCGTCATTCGTAGCTGATGGGAACCTTTCCCTTAAAGTGGGGTGCCCATTTGGAGGACGGTGTTCTCCGTAGTGTGAGTGCTATTTTGAAGGATTGGAATGACTCTGTTATAATTCTTGTGAAAGGTGTTCTTAGACATGCAAATCTAAGGTTAGATTTGTTGGTTCAACAATCCTATTGCCATCTTTGCCATCCTAACTTGCAGTCATTCACTATTATTGTTGACCCCCCATTGTAGAAGTCTGGATATGGTGGTGAATGGTCCGGATCTTGCCATATACAAGAAAGGGCGCTATGGTCCGGATCTCGTCATATACAAGAAGGGGCGCTATGATTCAAGTTGTCTGCTCAATATCAAGATGATTTCAACCTCCGTTCCACTGCTTCCTCTCCCGCCTGGTGAGTTGATGCGGTTTGCGGAAATTGTCCTTCTCAAGTATGTCTACATAGGAATTGATCTGGTTGAGGATGACGACGCCCAGGTTAGTGAGAGGGACATAGTAGAGCTCGTCTCTTTCGCTGGTTGGATGAATCCGGAAGAAAGCATCTCCCAAGAGGCCGCCGAGGGGATTCGTGAACACATAAGGGGCAATCTCAATTCAAAGTTTGTTCTACCATTGGGTGGTTACAATCTCAATTCAAATTGATTCCATCCTGGGCTCCAAAACAAAATTTACGTTGGGCAAATTTTTTTTCAATATTATAAATCGTATCAAATACGTATTGTGTATCTTAAAATACGTGAAAAGGAAAAATACTAAAGACAAGAGTGGATAAGGATAATATTAGCATTACATTTGAACTCAAAATCTTTTTTGGATTGGTACAAAATGGTTAGAATTTATCCCTATTTATACTACTTCATGGAAAGCTCTAGTACAAAGATATTTTCATACAAGATAAATTTTGAGATAATTCTAGAATTACACATGTGACTAATTCTTACAAAAAACTTTAGATATTTCACAATGACATTTAAGAGCTTCCAGAGTTACATATTTTAGAATTTCTAAAAAGTAGGGGCGTAGCTATGTTGGGCCCGAGGGGCCCCAACCCAGAGTTTTAATTTTTTAAATTTTTATATATTTGATTTTGAATATTATCGATAATTATTCATGTATAGGTATTTATGATCATAATAATTTTGGTTTGATTTGATAAAAAAATCAGTTATTTTATATTTTTATTTCTCAATCTTAAAAAAAAAATAAAAACGTGACTGTTGAAATAATCTAAAGAAAAATGCAAAATGATTGGTATACATTAACTACATTAGGCTAAAATTATTTCAATGAACAAATTTAATATTTTGGAAAGCAAACACTTTATGATATAATAAGTATATGTTCCGACAAAAAAAACTCCCTCCGTCCCATTTTCATTATCTATTTTTTTATCACTTTTGTGTCTATTGCCTTTATCTTTTAATCGATAATATTTTTCATAATTTTGGCAACTTTGTATATAGAACAAATTGAAATTTATCAAATAAAATCCATATTGCATATTTTTGAAGATTCACATTGGAAGATATAAGCGATTGAAAACTGACACAAACATCAAAAAAAGACAAAAAAAGATGAGACGGAGGGAGTATATAACTATTAAGCCGGCCCATTCAGATCAAAATTCTGACTCCACTGCTAGTAAAAACTTAGATATTTATAATTTTTTTAGAGGGAGTTTCTAAAGTGGACCTGGGCTATAGCCCAACCCATGAAGGGTGTACTTCCACCCTTGCTATATCTTCGATTGACGAACAAGGAATGTAGGAAGAAACAATACACACTCACAAACACCCAACCCTTTGTCTATCGTTGGATTGTCATGGTATGTCATGTGGTCTGACATGTGTTTTTTCCTTTCAGTATTGTGTTGGGTACTTGTACATGTTGGAGAGATATGGGTTTTGTCATAATAAAACTTTGCCTTTGTGGTTTTAAATTATTTGCTTTCCTGAAGATTCTATGATTAAGAAAGAAGAATACACTTTTGTTTATAATTAACTACTGTTTGGCGACAGTTTGAGTCTCACTTTTTGTGGACAGGAGGGACCTTGACTGACACTGGATTTTTTGTGTGTTTGTTCTCTTTCATCTATTTATTTTGGCCTACAGTTTCGGGATGATGGGTAAGTGCATATCCACCATGTCGTTGCGTACATTGCCATGGTTCTCCCCTTTTTATCACCTTTTTTTTTTTTTGCTGGCCTCTATAGTGATATATTTAAGTGGTTCTTTCCTTTTTTCCACCTCTCCTTTTTGTTGGCCTCTATAGCTATCTATTTATGTTGCAGTATCTGTCATGCAGTGTCCTCTTTTATTTGTATGTGTATCTTGAGCGTTGTAGAAGACCTTTCATCCCGTTGCATGCAAGTTTTGATGTTTCTCTAATCATGTTATCTTATGTTATATATATGCAGATGCTTGTTGCCCGTCACTTAAAGCAGTCAGAGAGTATGTACGTTTCTTAGAACTACCCCATATTGTAAATTGTAAAAAGTTATTGAAACTGGTTTTTGTGGTCTTTTCGTCCTCCTTTTACATACGTTGCACATCTTTAGTGGCATATAGAGGTAGACGCATTATTGGTATTGTGTGTCTAAGTCGTTCATTTTGTCCTTGGTGGTGTTGCTGCTGACAGTTTTACCATCAATTTCCAGTATTTGCTTAACACATCAGTAGAATCAACATTTTTGACATCTGAAAGCTTGCAAGGCCTTTGTTTACCTTGGCTCTGTACTCTTCCTTAGGCTAGTACTGCTGGCACTCAATACTTTTTTCTCGCTGTTAATCTTTATCTGGTAAGGCTTCATTTTGTGGCGTCTCTTTAGGTATTTGGTATAGTGGGAGGATAGTTTTCATGCTGATTGTTTTGAGTACTTAAGTAACGTGCAAGTTCTCTCTGGGTGTATATAGAGCTCTTTACCTCTCACTAGGACTGCATCCCATGGCTAATATTGAATGTCAAGTTTACCCTGCATTTTATGCTTTCATTTTAATGCATTTTTTTTTTATTTACATAGTTTCTGCAGCATGCTGAATTTCATTCGAGGAGAGGAAGCACATCATTAAGCCTGAACTAGAGGGTAAATCATGGTCATTAATGTTTAAGAGCAGTACCTTGCTATGACTAGGGCCTCTTGCTTCTCCTTTTTCCTCTTTTTTCTGTGTGCTTCTGTTGGTGGCATCGAGTTCCTCTGTAGCAGATGCTATGTAGGCACCTTAATTTTTCCTTTGATTTGGAATTTCCCTTGCTACTTCCTTACGAGTTGTGCTTTTGATTAGATCCATGCGCTTGTCGGTGCAAATGTTTAGTCAGCGTTTTGGAAAACAGATGGGAGTACGTCTGGATTCTTTTTGTTTTGTTCCCTATATGTTATCTTGTGGGCGCTCTCTGGCATTTTCTGTAAATAGTTTCAGGTTTATATGATGTTTTTGACTACTAATTCAAGTCAAGTTGTTATGTGTCCCATTAACTTTTCAGTTCTTTGATTTCTTTGAAATTTCCATTGCTGCTTCCTAACAAGTTGTTCCAATGCTGCTTCCTAACAAGTTGTTCCATTGCTGCTTCCTAACAAGTTGTTCTGGATTTGACAAATGCTTATCGGCTTTAATTATTGGGTCAGTGGTTCAGAACCGGTGCAGTACTTTAGGATTCTTGGTTGTACTATGCCGGACAAAGGGTTTCTTTCAATATCCTCTCCCCTTCCTGTTTCACAACTTATCTAGGGCTTTGGAAATAGGGTTTTGTTTGGGCCAAGGCCAAGGGCCCCACTTGTTTGGTTTGTCTGTGGCTTAGATCTTCTTTACAGATGTGTAATTTCTGATAGATAACCTTTGTTGGGAAGGGAAGCCAAAGTACATTTTCTTTGCGGATCAAAAACAAAAGAGTACATTTTCTTTCCTTTCTGATGATTATTTCTATTACTTTGTTCTCCCAGTTTTAGGCATCTTTACATTGCAGATTTCTTGAAGCTGATCAGTTTGAAAAACCCTTAGGTTTGGTTTGTATGTTGCTTGCTGCTGTGGACATATTGGAGTCGTGTTTTTTCGCTGCATATTGTTATGCCTATTTTGTTCACTATGTCTCCTCATTTGCTTTGACTTGTGTCATCTTTGGTGTTTGGTGAATTCCTCCCCTCGCCTCGCGCTTTGCGGGTAAGCTCTAAGAGACCTTGGTCTATTTGGACGCTTGTATATGTTTATTTCCTTCTAGGAAAATAATTGACAGTGCAATTCATTTGACCATGACGTGCTATTGCAGGGCCACCTACCTTCACTTCAGTTTCTTCGATCATTCGTGGAAGGACAACATTTGAGCTCCATTGCATCTTATAGCGTAGGGTGAGCCATTTGTCTACCGTAATATTGTGGACAGGTTGAAGTTGTGGCCTTAATTTGTAGTTCTGATGTTAGCATAATTAAGGCTTGCTTTAGGGAAAAAGGAGATTGTTGTTACGAGTGGTTTAGAGTGAAAAGTAATGGTGTCAAGGATAAGCTAAAATGCCAGTGGTAAGTTTATTCAAGTCTTATTTCCTGCTGTTTTTTTGGTTTAAATCTGTTTGATTGTACTTGATAGATTATGGGTGAAAATATTCTGTTGGCAGAGTCCTTGGACTTCAGTATCAGCACTATTACTGAAGCACGTAGTGATTGCACTTTTGACACCAAGAAACTAATATTCCCGGAGGGGAGAAAAAGTTTGTTTTATTTGGAGATGCATGTACAGGTAGATCTTCCGCCGTACATCCTCGCTGTGCCCCTATACTGAGAAATTTCCAAGAAACTCTGTAAATATAAGAATCTAAGAATATTTTTCTCTCTTCTATGTATTTTCATGTGTATAATACTTTTTATTTATCCAATATACCTCAAATTTCCACCTTATGTTGCGATGGAACATCAACAACGTAGACAACATCAATGTGCCAAGCAACTAACTCACCAAAAAGCTTAAGCTCTCAGAAATGGTGTAAATATTTTATATTTTGGACGTGCTCCCCTTGTTTGTTGCTAGGCTTTCCCTAGTAAATGGGTTGAAGATGGCATTATAATTGTTAGGCCCTAATGTGTGGCCTAGGTTCTTACCACTTTGTGGTCTAACATGTTCATGTACTATGATTGTCGATGGACAACGGGTTTTGAGCCTCCGAACTATGCAACCTCTGGTAACATGTTATCAATTTTTTCATCGAAAAGCTTAAGCTCTGAAAGACCGTGACTTGGTTATTTATATTCACGATACATCACTGAAAGGTTACTGCTTGGTGGGGTTCAACAATGGATTTCTTTAGTTTATATTTGGATTATTTCACTGACATAGCTGGACCTTCATGGAAAAGGTTGTAAATTTATTTTCCTTGATTCTGTGCATGTCAATAAAGCCACAAATTTGTGGTATCCGTCTTACTCTAATGTAGCAATCTATAAGTTAAAAATGGAATACAAGGTTCATGTAATAGTATGGTAACACTGGCCACTCATCCAACATTGGGTGGGTATGAAAGCTACAAGTGGAATGTATGAGCCATGTAATACTTGGACTTAACCATTTTGGCCCATGTTGTTAGGCTCCAATAAATTCCTGGGCCATTAGTCTGCTTGGGCCATTACAGTGTATGCCACTCATATTGGGTTTTTTTACCTCACATTACTTGTGCGTTCATTCCTTTTTGTATATGCATTTGCAGCAAAACTTCAAGTTCTTTGAGAGCAAATTGCATAGTATATAGTGTGGTGGGCCGAGCCCGATGCCCTATTGGGCCGAACCCATGTTGGGCTAAGGAGCCAAGCAGACAGGTGAAACCCATTGGACAGGTGAGATGGGCCGAGCAGTGGTGGGCTGTGCCGAACGGTCTACCTGTTGGGCAACCCAGGTTCAAGCCCAAGGTCCATTTAATGATGGGCTGGTTGGTACCGAGGATCGACCTGACCCGGAGTGCCAACCCGCGACGTAATCCCCTAGATAGTTAGAGTGTTTCTAGAAGGTTATGGACGCTCCTGGAAGCGTCACGAATCGGTGCACGTGTGATGGCCTGTCGTCACCATGACATCATTAACCGAGTTGGTTACGCGTGACGTCATGGGGATGTGCCATGCATGCTTCACTTGGAGAGCAAGTACGCTCAAGCCTATAAATACCAAAGTATAAACCCAAAGAGAAGGTACGCCGTCTACCCCATCTACAGTACTTTCCATTACTCTAGCTCTCACTTACTAGATCGTCGGAGGGGCAAAGGGCTGGTCAAGGCCCTACGCCTTGTTTTGTAGGGTATGTATTGGCGGAGAAGGAATGATGGTTTGGATCTGAGAAGTCAAGCGAAAACCACCAATCCACCACCCACATATAGCATTAAAAAAAATTGCTTTCTGTGTCAACGCATCTGTTGGGCCCGGAGTGCCCCATGGATTTGTTTACACAATATCACTCCCTGCGACCGCTCTAAAAACAGACTTGCAGGTGCAATGTTGAATGTCATAAAAGACTTAATTGAAGCCCTCCCTAACACCAATTGGTTTTATGAGAGATGGTGGAAAAGCAGTCTGACAAGTGATATCAGAGCCAGGAAGCCATGGGTTTGAGTCGTGGGAGCGTCATCATAAGGGAGAGAGTTGGGCCTTGAGTGCTCCCATGCCCCCCATGGATAGTTGGGCTCGGAGTACCCCATGATTTTGGTTACATACTACCACTCTCTCTGACCGCTCTAAAAACCGAGTTGCGAGTGCGATGTCGAATGCTATAAAAGACTTAATTGAAACCCTCCCTAACACCATTGGTTTTAGAAGCGATCGTGGAAAATCAGTTCGACAACCCCCTTCCCCTAGTAGAAATTTTTATGTATCTATTTCGTAAATAATTCGTACTTTTGCATGCACATTGGTAGGATTGACAAGATTTTTTTTCTTCCACCCCCCCATTTTTGAGATATAAAAATAAATACTTTTGGTATCTATCTATTTTGTCTGCATGTTGCCTTGCGGTTATAACATTATTTATCCTATATTCATGTCTTACTCATAATCTTATGAATGGGGACAATGATTTTCTAGCGGAACCAATTGGTGTGGATCGTGTACTCCTGACGGCTGCGAGGACAAGAGGTTGGTCCCTCAAAAGACATACTTTGGTGGACAAGAAAGTGAGAATATATTTTGTACGGAACGGAAAACAAATTACATGGGCTTGGCCTCATGGACATATGTAATGCCCGTGAAGATGTCCATATATCTGGAAAAAGACTGTAAGTTCTACACGTAGTCTTGTAGATTCCAAGCTACAGTAAATTGACACAACTGTGGCAGAACATACACACCAACACTGGAAGGTGTGGGACTTATTTGGCTTTGAGCGGCTGCATATGGTATATGCGGAGAGCCACTAGTATCAATTTGCAATTCTCCGGTTACTCCTGGTTCAACCTTGATGTTCTTTGCTAATTCTGATTGGGTTTCTATTTGAAGCTCATTTAGTTTCTTCAGGATCTTGCGCGGTAGTTGTCCTATTGTAAATCCATGGAAGTTTAAGTAGTTAAAGTTATTTGGTATTCTAATTTTAGCCTAAGAGACGTGCATATATGGAGCCATTTGAGTGTTGTCCTACTTTATTGGTTGCTTCTGGCTAACTGCTTTCTTTTGCCCTCAATCATACCTTGTGGTTCCAAGTACTTATTTCTTTCTAACATATTAAGGTGAAATTATGTGGCAGCTCTTCCAGTGGTTTCTAATGTCCATGTAAAGGAGTTGTGTTGGGTACTTATTGCGGCAAAGGAGAATGTTTTGGTGGATATGAAGGACCAAGCCTGTTTAGCTGGTATCGGGAAACTAACAAAGGAACCATGATTCTTATTAATGGAGCGAACTGTAGGACATACCAAGTTACAGATTCGGACTACAACTGCCATTTGTTCTTCGGGTATATCAAGTTTCTTTGTTTTACACTTACTAGTCCTTATTATTAGGTGATGCTCACTAAATGCTTTTAGAACAATGTTTACTTGTTAGAAGTTATTGAGGCAGAGAGAAAGAGAAAAGGAAAAGTAGAGTGTGGGAAAAGGAGAGGAAAAAATTAGGGCATCCCTTCCTTGCTACTAGTATTTTTTTCATTAGCATATCAAGTACAAATTGCCCTTAGGTAACATAGCAAACAACTTAACACTTCCCCTTAAGCTGGTGCAAAGATATCCATAATGCCCAACTTGACCATGCTTCGGCAAAAAGTCTTTCTACTAAGCCCTTTAGTGCATATAAATCAACTAACTGATGGTCAGATTTCGCATGAGGTATACAAATCAAACCCTCGCTCAATTTCTCCTTCATGAAATGTGTGTCAAGTGTTGCTCCAGATTATGAGAATTATTGTCACAGAACAACTTCATAGGCTCATCATCATGAATCCCAAAATCTCCCAACTAGACTTGGAGCCACAAAAGCTCACAAATGCCATGCACCATAGCCCTGTATTCAGCATCTGTGCTGGATCTTGCAACTATTGATTGCCAATTTCTTGTCATCAATTGGTTTTGTGATGTGTAGTAATAAGTAATAACAGCTAAATAACTTTGTTTGTCAGTTATCTTGCTGCCAACAACTTAGCATCATGTTTCTTGGTACCTCATGAATTCATCCTTTTTGAAAATTTTTGTGTCTTTTTCTTTTGCATAATAAGTGTTACTTGTCCAATTCATTCAAATTTGGTTGTAGGAGAACTCATATTAGCCAACTAGCATTATTCTCCCAAGTAAGCAGTCTGGTCTTACAACCTGTAGTAAAAAACTAAACTGCTTATGGTCAAGATCAAAATTCAAACTGCAGCCATTGAATATTAACCAGAGGTAGAATGAAGGTAAATGATATGCTATTGAAATGTATAATGGTTTCACCTTTCGAACAAAATTTGTCTGTTTAATCTGGCTTCAACTGTAGTCCCCTTTTCCAAATTTTAACTACAGAATTTGTGTTTGTAAGCTAGCTTTGTGATTCTCCGGGCACTAAGGTAGGAGTGCCTTGACTTCTTTGACTATTTTCCAGTGTTCTCATTTGGTTGTTGCTTTTGAAATGCTTCAAGCGTCCTGGTTGGTGCGGTGGTATTCTTTTTCTACAGTTAGTTGTACAACTTTTGTAAGAAGAGGCAAAAGGATCTGTTTCTTTTCTCCGCAATTTGTTTGACGTTACGAAAGATTAGATGGCGTTTTCAGATGCTTGTTGTATTTCTAATAAGAGGGTGTCTTTTTTTTTTATCTGTTTTGATGCTCTTTTACTTCTAAGTAGCGTGTAATTTATGTTTAGAGAATAAACAAGTCATTTGTGCCTTCCAACATAATATGTGAGATTATCATTTGTTACTTTGCATCTGAATTTTGAACATCACTTCAGAGCTTCCAAATGGTGAGATGCTTGTTTCTTACTGATAAGGCGGGGTTGAAGGAGATGTACTCACAGCTGTTGAAGTTATTCCAATGAATGAAATTCAGCAACATGTTTGGGAAAAATACAAGAAAGATGTCAGATACCAATTGTTTAGTGTTACATCTTCACATAATTCATAGCACTCTGTTTTTCATATGCTTTGCGCAACAGTTTGCCAAACCTCAATGTTTTAGTTGCGAGAATCTAATGGTTAGCATTCATTAAGGCATTAGTTTTTATCCCTTCGAAGTTATCCCTTTTTATGCAGTTACAGTAGCAGCTCAAGTGTGTTTATCAGGGATGGGATTAAAATAAGGGGCTTTAATGAGTTTCCCAAAAACATGAATTTTTAGTGGACTATGGAGTACTTCAATGACAAAAATGATTAATGTCTAGTATTTTAGTTTGCCCAATACATGACTAGAGGGATGTTGCAGGTTTTGTTCATCTGAAGCAGGAAATGACATGTTCTTCGAGCCATTACCTTCTCAACCTTCTTGCTCGTATTAGGTGTGATTTGATGAAATTGGCCAGTGTCTACGTCGTGAATGAGGTGTTTGGAAGGTCAAGTCAGCATATGACAAAACTGACCTCGTTTTGCAGGTTTTCAAGCTCTTTCCTTTAAAATTTAGGGCAAATTATAGTTACCCCCCTCTAACTAAGCCTCGCGTACACTTACCCCCCTCTAACTTTTTTTTTGGCACTTAATCCCCTCAAACTAACTGAAATTCAAACGGTCATAACTTCTTCATCCAAAATCAAAAATATGCAAATTATATATCGATTTCGAGGTCTTGAAGTCAGCTTTGAATCATAACTTTCTGTGTGCTTTGAATCGTGATGTGATTTTGGTGTCATTAGAAAGCTGACTTCAAGACCTCGAAATCGATATATAATTTGCATATTTTCGATTTTGGACGAAGAAGTTATGACCGTTTGAAGTTATGATCGTTTGAATTTCAGTTAGTTTGAGGGGGTTAAGTGCCAAAAAAAAAAAGTTAGAGGGGGGTAAGTGTACATGAGGCTTAGTTAGAGGGGTAACTATAGTTTGCCCTAAAATTTACCTCTATTCATGCAATTAAGTATTCAAGGTCTTTAATGATCAAAAAAAAAAAAGTATTCAAGGTCTTTACATGTTCAGTGAGCTGTGTATGTATGGTAGGTTATTTTTCACACGAAAAATAAATTATAAAAATGATTAAAAACCTCTATTCAAATAGAATAGTGGTTAAAGTCTAGGTATCATAGGGATCAAGAGGCTACCTTATTATGTTTCAAAATCAATTCCCAATTTAATTCAAGAAAATAGACTGGAGTTTTGTTAACTAAAATAATCGAAGCAATTGAAGACTAAATTAAATCTGAGTTCAAGGATTGGAGAGGCCTTAGGGTTTCGAATCCACCCTACTACCAAGTAATCGTACTAATTAAGGAAGTCAATTACCAAAACGGTATTGATTCACTAAAAGGTACAAGCCCTAAAGACATCGCCAAGAGAATTCATGCGATTGAGAACCGGGCATAACCTATCTTCGATAGGCATGAATCGTCTTCGATTCTATAACTAATTAATCTAGGCACGACTCATCTCGTCTTCTCTAGGCATAGATTATCTCAATTTTCAATTCCATGTGCAAGACTATTTTTTATATTTAACATTTGTATTTCCAATCGCAGAAAACAAAAACATAATCACTAGATGGGAAAAATAAGACTGAATTATAGGAGTAAAATAACAAGTTTCAAAGTTATACAACCATCATTTTGATAAGCGAAACCGTAAATTAATAAAAAAAAATTATAGTTACTTGGTTAGGTCTTCGTCTAAACCCTAAGAGAGGAAGATTAGCCTTTTGTCTTTGCCTCTTTTTGCTTCCCAAAACAATGACAACCCTAAAACGATCTAGGGTTTCCTATTTATGCTTTTAGGTCAAATCCTTCCAAAACAACAAATAAATTTGGAGAGATAGTTACTCTCAGCACCCAGAACGTCAAAAAGTTGGAAGATTGGGGCACTGACTACCAGAACTTTCACTTTGACCCCCAAACTGACTTAAACCTTCTAAATTGATGCATGAGTGTCAGAAATCGCAGGATAACCTGAAAGCACCAAGGCGACTAAACAAGCATCACATGTATAACTATGGCCAGCAATTATAAATTAGAGGGCCTAAATATACATATTTCGGCACTTATTAATGTATACACGTGGCTAACATTGAGAAAGTATTTGGGCTTCTCACGAGGTTTGAGCTTAAGAGCAGCATACGGCCATAAAATAATTTCTTCCAACTTCTGGAGGATGTGGTATTCTCATTCTTACGATTAATGTACAAGATTCATCGACCAAAGCCTTGTCTTTTGCTAATTAATCCTAGTTGAACTGTTTAACAGTTTCCTTAATTTGCAGATCTTATTCATTTTTCTTCCTGAACTTCGTTGTAAATTTTTTGTTGGAAATGGCAGATCAGTTTTAGTTGTTGAATAGAGTTCAGCTTTTTCTGCAGTTGTGCTGTTTTGAAGCCTGAAGGACTCTCTAAAGGTTTGGAAATCAATGTACTCTGTGATAAGAAATAATGAGAAACAAATGTGTATTGTATACACGTAATGGTGCATAAATTTTTTTTTTTTTTTTTTGTGTGGAACAACATTCGAAAATGTTATCTTGAGGTTATAAATAAATAGAAAAATGTTATGCCTCTTCAAACACTTGTTTTTTATTTTTACTGAATTTTAATTTCTTAAGTTTTCTATTTATTCTCTGTATATAGTACGGAGTAGTATAATAGCAGTAATACAAATTTTCATTTTGGATGTCGATTATATAAAGAAAAATGATATTGGCACTCCAAAAATTGATGCAGACACTCCAAAATCAGTGCAATTCCAAAGTCATTTTCCTTTGTTTTTTGGAGTGCCTGCATCAATTTTTGGAGTGCCAATATCATTTCCCTATATAAATTGACTAATAACTTGTTTGATATTGAGTATGCACATGGGTCGCTACGATACCATAACATAATTAGTACAGTGTTCTAATACAAGGAATTAAGGGGCGATTCGCTGGCGGGACCTATCCTATTAAGTCAGACTAATAGAGGAAACGTGGGCTGCAGATTGCCACCTCTAATTGTATCCAATGTTTTAAAAGTCGCTAGTGCTAGTCCGGCGATTGACCACTTTCGAGTGATTAATCAGTGCATATAAATTAGTAATCACCTATAAATCTTTAATCGGACCTAATCGGATAGATCCCGCCAGTGAATCGCATGACCTCCATTTCCTCTATTAGTCCCTCAAATATGGGGAATACCTTCCCCTTTTCCCCAGTACTCTTTTTTTTTTATTTTTTTTTAAAACATCAAATGACAAATCCTACAGTTTCATCGACCGCCGTGTTCGAAGAAACAAACCACAATCACAAACCCTAAACTTAACGCAACTATGTTAGTAGTTTTTTAACAAAGTTTATTTTAATATAACTTTGCAAATCGTATTTTCCATAATCCTAATATATGAGGTAATAAAGTTTATTTTAATAACTAAATTAGTAAATCATACTAGCATATATAGGACTTAGGTTTTCCTCCTTCCTTGTTTTCTACATCATAGGATCCAAACATCTTAAGTGCTATCACCTTTTATTGGATAATCCAAACATCCTAAGTGCTATCACCTTTTTTGGATAAGTGCTATCACCTTTTATTGGATAATCCAAACGTTCTAAGTGGTATCACCTCTTATTGGATAGTCAACCCCCCACTATTGGACGATAAAAAATAAAATAAAATTTGATCTTCTAGTAGTAAAAATTAATCGATGTAAACTGGTCCAAACATATCATGTCAGGGGGGCCCCAAAGGCGTGCAAGGGGGACCCAGGCCCCTACACAACTCAAAATTATCACGTGTATTATACTAAGTTTTAAGTTAATTAAAAAAAATTCTATGGGATTAGCCCTGCAAATCCTGAGTGAAAAAAATTTCTTAAAATTTCTATGTGGGGGGTAAATATTCCCAAAATTTCAAGTTATCAATTATTTTTAGATTGCACATATAAAACTAAGCGGTGGGTGTGTACATATACATAATATCGTCCATTCTTCATATTTCGCGAGTAACAACATATACTTATAAAATATATATTTTAGGAGTATTATCAATATGAAAGTACACGCGATTTGGACCCCTGCTAGACATAAATTCAGTGTCCGCCACATTACAAACATTTAGGGTGAGTTCTTGTAAACTTATTTGTTGTCTTCGTTCTATGTGTTTTGTTCGTCTTTTTAAATTTTTTTAGATTTGCGTTATTTTTTTTTACTAATCATCTGTCTCGACGAGAGGAATCTGAAAAGCAAAAAATTATAAATAAAAGCAAAAAAAAGTTCAATATAGACGAAAAAAGTACAAATAGCTATCTTTTTCTTTTAAAGTGTTGCCTTGTATAATTTTTCAATATCGGTCCATATTTTTATACTTTTTCGATTCATCTTGTCGAGAAAAACGATTAACCCTAAAAATTACAACGAAAAACTAAACAAAACGTTACGAAAAGTAAAAATATCAAAATAAGTTCCAGACAAATAAATTTACAGGAAGGCAGTTTAAGAGTGTGAAAGTTTTTTTATTTAAAAAAAAAAAAAAAAAAGAGGAAGAAGCACAAACTCTAATAACCACCTGGCCAACGGTCAACTACCACCAACAAAAATATACGGCCTACGTTTCCGAAAACAGAAACGACCATTTCCCAAATAACCAAACCAAATCCAATCGCAAAACAACGATGCATTTCCAGCTTCTAATCCTCCGATTCCATCCCCGTTCTCCATTCCAATCCCAAAAGAATTTCAAAGAAATCGAAAACCGAATAAATTCCGCAGAACAAAGACGCATTTGATTGCAAAGAATGGAGAAGACGTACCACCCTGAGAAATCCGGCAGCTTCATCGGCCGCCACGCTCGCAGAAAGAGCGAGGTCGCCGCCAGCCCTAAAACCTCCGACGTCTTCGATGCCTCCTACGCCGATACCGCCTGGCGGGAGACCGTCGAGCAGGTCGACGATCGCGACGCCGACGAGATCTCCCTGTCCATCGACCAATTCACGTCCACGTTGTCTTCGATCGATCGGAGATCGAGTCCGCCCGACTTGCCGAACGAGGCCGTCGAGACGTTTTCGAAGATCATTGAGTCGAAGATCGTGAAGTATTACTCGGCGGACGGCGGGAACAAGTTCGGCAAAACAGAGGAGGAGGACGCGCGCTTTCTGGAGTCGGTTCTGCGCGTGTTCAAGCTGACCAGCGCGTTCGGAGACTTCGAGGCGGGGGCCGTCAAAACGACGTCGCTGGATCGGATGAGCGTGGTGCTGCAGCGAGCGATGTTGTTCTTGGAGGAGGAATTTCGAGGTCTGCTGGAAGGACCGACGGACGAGGATACGATGAAGGAGGAATCGGATCGATGTACCTTGCACGAAGCGGAGCCGAATAAAGGAGAGCCGGAGTTTCCGGGGTATTCGGCGGAGGCGGTGGCGAGGATGGGCAGGATCGCAGGGGCGATGGTTTCGGCGGGGTACGAGACGGAGTGCTGCCAGGTGCGAGAACGGACCCAAGGGCGGATTCGCTCTATTCAAAGTTTAAATTTTCTTTAGAATCATAGTACTATAGTAGTTTTTTTTTTTTTAAACGTTAAAAAAATTTCCTTTTTTGAAATTCCTTTACAATCATTAGTTATTTCTTAAAATGTTAAAATTAGAATTATATTAGTTCGTCGACGTAATATTCTTCATAAAAACCTAAGAACCCTTTTCGATTGTAGAATTTGGTGAGAGGAAAAAAATAGAATAAAAAGGAGTAGGGGTGGGTGTTCAAGATAACCGTTCGGACCATAAAATCGGTCCGGAATCGTCCTATTTGGTCTGATTTTGTAGTTCTGCGGTCAGGTTATGGTTCCAAAAAAATAAGAACTATTAATTTTGGTTCGATTACTGGTTCTCAATTAAAGAACCGTGGTTAGAACCCGACCGGACCGTTTAAAACTAATATATATAATTATATAAAAATAAATATATGTGTGTAATTCAGTAGGTTAATTTCTTTCTTGCTAAACTTACTTTATTTAGAGATGAATCTCATTCGTTAGAAAAGTTTTTATTTTCTTCCTTATTTTTCTATTCTAATAGATTACCTTCTTATTCTTTCACTTCTTTGCAACCTTATTTAATGGATTAGTCTTTATAATTTCAATCTCACATCTCTCTTCCTCACACACCGGTGATAGGTTTGGATGCTAATTGAATAAAATCGGAACCGGAACCGAATCAAAACCAGACCGATTTTGCGGTTTGATTCTGGTTAGGTTTCACTCATATATTGATTAGGTTCTGGTTCTTAATTTCCTAGAACCGTTTGAAATAACCCGGCTACTGATTTTCTAAAAAATCGAATCAATTCGAACCGTGTACACCCCCTATATAGGAGAACCTCATTGCTTGTTTAGAAAATTAGTGACAAATGATTGAGGAATGTGTATAATGCAAGGTTTATTTGTTTTGGCGCGAAATCATAACTTTTTCTTCCTTCATGAAATCACTCGATCCGAAGGGAGATCGTGCTATATTCTTATAATTCCAATGAATCGTTTGTCCGCCCAACGTTGAAATTCTGCGTCTATTTTTTTTGTCAGGTGTACAGCATAGCGAGGCGAAATGCGTTCACCGAAGCGTTGAGATGTACCGAATTCAATTGGGTCACGATCGAAGAGATCCAGAGAATGCAGTGGGAAGCGTTGGAAGGAGACATCTCGAGATGGATAAGTGCCGTTAAACGTTGCTCCACGGTCCTCTTCCCCGGCGAACGGAGCCTCTGCGACGCCGTTTTCTCTCAGAATCGAGCGATCTCTCTCGGCCTCTTCAGCAACCTCGCTCGAGCTGTCATAATCCAGCTCCTCAACTTCGTCGACGCCGTCGTCCTGACGCGGCGGTCGGCGGAGAAGCTGTTCAAGTACCTCGACATGTACGAGGCCCTCCGCGATCTGGTTCCGTCCATCGAAGACGGAGCCTCGGAGGAATCCGGTGGCGAATTGAGGTCGGAGATCTCTGCCGCCAAGGACCGGATCGGGGAGGCCGCCGTGTACATATTCTGCGACTTGGAAAACTCGATCAAGGGGGACGCGGCGAAAACGCCCGTCCCGGGTGGCGCAATCCACCCCCTCACCCGTTACGTCATGAACTATCTGAAGTACGCCGGCGAATACAAAGACACCCTAGAGCAGATCTTCCAGACCAATCACATTCTCGCCGGATCGCTATCTTCGACCGCCAAATCCGATAAAACCCACAATCTCGACAAGTCAACGTCGCCGTTTTCGATGCAGCTGATAACAGTTGTGGAGTTATTAGACGAAAACCTGGAGGCAAAATCAAGATTATACAGAGATCCCTCGTTGCGTTACATATTCCTAATGAATAATGGTCGTTACATAAATCAGAAAATCAAAGGGTCCACCGAAATCCTCCAATCGGTGGGGGACACGTGGTACAGGATGAGATCCACTGCGGTGAGGCAGTACCATAAGAACTACCAAAGGGAGACTTGGGGGAGACTGCTGCAATGCATAGGGCACGATGGGTGCCAAGTGAACGGGAAAGTGTACAAGCCGGTGGTGAAGGAGAAGTTCAAGAACTTCAACACGTTGTTCGAGGAGATACACAAGACGCAGAGCACGTGGGTGGTGAACGATGACCAGTTGCAGTCGGAGCTGAGGGTGTCCATATCAGCGGTGGTGATCCCTGCGTACCGGTCGTTCCTGGGGAGGTTTAGGCAGTATTTGGAGTCGGGGTCGGGGAAGCAGTCGGAGAAGTATATTAAGTACCAGAGTGATGATATTGAGTTGATGATTGAGGGACTTTTTGATGGCAATCCTAATTCTATGGGTAGGAGGAGAACATAATAGTTTTTCAATTTTGATTTGAAGAAGAAGAAAAGAAAAAGAAAGGTTGTGGTGGAGGTGGTGTTTTTTGTATGCTACATTTGGTTTGAGATCTTCATTTCTTGTATAATTTATTTAATTTTTTACGCAATTTTGACGGTGTAATAATACAGAAAATTGGTGCATAATATTTGCTTTGTGTAGATGTCAATGAAAATATAGAACTATGCACAGTTTTATGCACAAGAACCACTACCTCTTCTTCTTCTTCTTCTTTTATCACAGGAACCATTCTACTGGCATTGTGGCTTATTGTTCCGAATTCGAACTATTCGAAACTTTTCAAAATCCAAAAGGGACCATGGGAATAGAGAAGACGTTATTCAGCGATCTTGGAGCAATCCTTAGACATCAAACGCAAAGCCGTGTGATCCCATGCGTTTTTTTTTTTTGGGTCATGGAGGGAGTGTGGCAATTGAGGTGGGCAGTACGGGGCTATGGGCCTCCACCGGCATATCTCGCAGCTTGCCAGGATCAAGGCTGTTGGGTAGGGCCCGGCTTAATCGGTCAAACCCCAGTCAAGCCTGTCGGGCTTATCAGAAAATCCCGTTCGGCCTGGCAGGATCGGTCCGATGATCACCCTTGGTATTGAACGAGTGGCTGTCCTGCCTAGTTTGAGGTGGGGACATTGTACTCTGGGTGAACCTTGGACATTTTATTTGAATGGGTCCATTTTGTTTGGACTACCCCACTTTAAAGACTAGCTAGGACAATAGAACATCAAAATATCTGTATTTCACATGCTGAACAGCTGAAGGTATTTTGAGGATCACATATTACTCTATTATTGCGGCCATTAAAGAAAAGAAAAATCTATAAGTTTTAGTAGATACATTAGACGTAAGACGGGTAGTGATTTTGTTCATCTGCCTTTTAAGTGGGCATTACGTAGTGTAGAAAATTGGGGTCTACTTGTTTTGTATAAAATTTACTCCATTGCAACTCATTTTTTAAATTAGTACAAGAGAGGATAATATTCACCCACTTAAAAGTGAGTGAACAAAATAGCGTAGGTAAGACGGTTGTACCTGTGGTGGTCTAAAGATTATAAAATCCATTCCTACAATGTTCAGAATTATAGTAATTTTTGCTAAGCAAAAAGGGTGGAGGAGGTAGCGACTAGATGTAGTAGCCCTTTCCTGGGCATGGCCATAGAGACTCCAGACCCACATTTGAGCCTGTAAGGAACCATCGAGCCATAGCATCTACCGTCCCACCAAGGACTAGAAGAACACAATTGGGCTTTGCAGAAGGACAAAGTTCAAGTCGAGAGGGCACCGTTGGGCTTCGCAAAAGGACAAAGTTCGAGAGGGCTTCGATAGCACGACCCATCCTTGGATAACACCAATAATAAGTTCCCCACCATTGTATAACATCAATATTAGTGTTGAGTTTAGTTGGTAAAAGTTGACAGCAGCACTTCATTCATAACATTCAGGGGAATGAATCCACTGTAAGAAAGAAAGGGACACAACTGACTGTGAAAGCATGACAAACCAATAGCCAAAAACATCAACAAAATTCCAACCCTCCATTCCCAATACCCTTTGGGCCATCTTTTCCCACATCAAGGACATCACACAGCCTCATAATCAGTCCCCTCCACCCGTGAATCTCTCTCTCTCTCTCTCTCTCTCTCTCTCTCTCTCTCTCTCTAGACTTCTCACGATCTGCTGCAAAAAGGAGATCTTCACATGTCTTTGTTTGTAGTGAATGAGGAAAGCCTTCTCTAAGACATTCACTGATTACAGTTGGTCCTAACACCAAACCAGTCACGGGCCTCATTATATGCATACAAAACCAAAGTTCTGTGATATATAACAATGCTCATATACGACATTTCCCATAAAGATAAGACCAATTAATATTAGGCTCTATGCAGAGCATAGATGCTTCTTTTCTGCAGAAGTTTCTCTTCCCTGCTTCAATGAATCCAGTGTTTCTGTTCTTTGTTGTTTTATCTTTGGTTACTCACCCAATTCTTCTGGCGGCTCAACCCCCGAAACCCGACTCCCATCTCACCGTAGTGGGTGCTGTGTACTGTGATACATGCTTTGAAAGCACATTCTCAAGACAGAGCTACTTCTTG
Source organism: Rhododendron mucronatum var. ripense (assembly GCA_019656295.1). Lineage (NCBI taxonomy): Eukaryota > Viridiplantae > Streptophyta > Magnoliopsida > Ericales > Ericaceae > Rhododendron > Rhododendron mucronatum. The sequence continues at coordinate 646,166 of BPLT01000039.1, read as the reverse complement.
CCTGGTAATGTGATACATGCTTTGAAAGCACATTCTCAAATGCCATGTCTGCCTGTTTGGTAGAGTTTTCGTTTCTTGTTTCTCTGTTTTCAATTCTCAAAAAAAGAGCCATGCTATCGTGACTGTATCTGTGTACTGCATTTGAGTGCCGGCCTACACAGCACCAACCACATCATCAGGTGCATCATACATAGCACATACAGTGAATGCATATAAGGTGCTTCATAAGATGTCACTCAGATGTGATACCAAGGTCATGTAGTATTAGTCTTACAAAGAAATTGTTCGGTGAACTGTTTTCGGAAATAATTTTCTGCAATTCGTTATAAGACTCATAACTACCCACTTTTCAAGAAACACAAAAACTACAGTACTCGAAAAGTGCTTTCACACAAGATGGAAACCACATGAACTCATTAAGTGTCTTGAAACCTTTTTTGTTCCTGTTTCTTAAAAACAAGAGATGCGAAACATGAAGGCAACGAACGAGTACCAAGCAGGACCGGTTTTCAGTAATTTTGATTCTGTATTTTTGCTGATTAGGTGTGGATGTTCACGTACAATGCAAGTTCAAAGCAAATTCACCAAAAACCACAGAGCAAATCACACTCTCCGTCAACCGAACTACAAACAGGTATGGAGTGTACAAATTGGATATACCATCAGTTGAAGGGGTTGACTGTGTGGAAGGCCCAGCAATTCAGTCATTCTGTGAATCAAGCTTGATTCAGAGCAACCCCTCTTCATCAACCTGCAATATTCCAAGCATGAAGGCCACAAGTACCCAAATCACAGTCAAATCAAAACAGGCAAATCTCTGTATTTACAGCTTAAGTGCCTTGAGTTATAGGCCACCTGAGAAGAACACCTCCTTGTGTAAGAAAACACTGTCGACAGAGGAATTGGAAATCCCAAGTGATTTCAATTCTTCCAAGACTTTTTTCCCTTTTTTCCCACCCTATGTTTTCCCTTGGCCTCCTTTACCCCAACTACCACCTTTACCCCAATTGCCACCTTTACCCCAATTACCACCTCTTCCATATTTGCCCTTCCCATTCCCATTTCCATTCACTTTCCCTCCTCTACCCCAACTGCCACCTTTACCGCCCCTCCCACCTTTGCCACCTTTTCCATTTCTGCCCTTTCCTCCACCTCCTCCAACCATCCCATGGCCCCCATCACTGCCCTTCCCATTCCCTCCCTCCTCTCCTTTACCCCAACTACCACCTTTACCTCAGCTACCACCCCTCCCACCTTTGCCTCCTTTTCCATTTTTGCCCTTCCCTCCTCCTCCTCAAACAATTCCAAGGCCCCCATCACTGCCCTTTCCATTTCCTCCTCTCCCTCCCTTTCCCCCTAGTATCCCCTTACCCCCATCTCCTCCATTTAATTGGGGAGACCCAAGAACTTGGCCAAGACCTAATTTCCCTTTCCTCACCCCTCCCCCACCACCTCATGCATTTAATTCAATGGACCCCAGAACTTGGATACGTTTTGCTCCCCCAACCCCCCCTAATAGCCCTTAGCCATGAGAAATTGGTTTTGCTTCCTTCATGTTGAGGCAATTAGTGTGGTATACACCATTCAAAGTTAGATAGACTATGTATGTAGTAAATGAACTTAAAAATAGCAAGTAGATTGTGTTTCTTGTGAACTGAATTATTACAGCAGTCTGTGAGATTGTATAAAAGACTAATATGCTTACAATGATTTGATTTCTTGTGTTGTCTAGTACAGCTACTCGTACCAAATCATTTCATTTGACCAAATCTATTTGATTGGCCGAACTAAGATTGGTTTATAAATCATGTAATAGGTCATTTCCTGTGTTGGCATGCTAGCAACTTACGCGTTAAACAACATAGGTCATTTGTTGTATTGGCATGCTAGCAACTTACTCGTTGAACAACTTATCCCAATAGGATATATATTATGTGGAGGATGTAACATTACTAATCCTCTCACTGTGGATTACAAGCGAGTCCAACTCTGGGGCGCCCACATGCTGTGAAAATATTACCTTGTCAACAGTGTTTCTGTAACATTGATGCCCGGGTCAATCTAGAGAAGGATTTCCTGTGGTGCAGCAGTTCTTCCATACCAACTTAGCTACCCGGCGCTTATAAATCCCATAATCATTTGTTTCCTGTGTTTGCATGCAAGCAACTTACTCATTGAACAACTTATCCCAGTAGGATATAAAATATGTCGAGGTTGTAATATTGCTAATCCTCTCACTATCGCTCCAGTTGCATTACCAGCGAGTCCAACAGTGGAGCAGCCCAAATAAAGTGAAAATATTACCTTGTTAGACCATTAGAATTAAGCCCGGGTCAGCTTAGAAACTCCAAACGAACAACCCTAGTACAAAATTTATGTAACATTGACCTGAAGATCATCAACAGTATTTTGAGGTCCAAAACAACTGATATTTCAAATAGAGACACACGGAGTTCCCAGCAAAATGGAATTTTTCATATAGTTCCTGTATCAAGATGTTAACAAACAAGGGAGAAACTCCTACATCTTTCAGGCTTCATTTTCTTTGTATTCCTCTTTTTAACCTTTCAGGGTGATTCGAAAATGCACATACCCCTTAAAAGGAAAGGGAAAATGCATGGGCTCAGATGACAGTTCTAAATCTATTCAGGTGCAGTCGATAATTTACTCCGTAGCTTTATGCATTTCAGTGTTCAGTTTTGCAATTTAAGACCCTCCTGCTCTCAAGCGCCTTCACCTTCTCAAGCAAATCTTGGATGGTATTAGATGCATCCTACAACAAACAAGTCTCTCTCAGAAAAGAAACTGATAACAAGAATCAGAATGAAAAACAGAACAAAAGGAAGAGAAATGAGAAACAAGAAACAAAAGAAGAAAAGAAAATTTTCCCAACCTTCAACCGGTTCCTCAAAATATCCTCCTCAGCGTCTCGCCGGCTCCTTTCTTCCGCGAATATTTCAATCAGAGATTCTTGTTCTTTATCCATTTTTTCTATCTCCCGTTGTGCCTCCTGCAACTGATTGGAAAGAAGCTTCACGTTATTCAATATATATATATATGAGTCCCCTTCTTATGAGGGATCCCCTACTTAGCTTAAGTGCAGACCTCATAGATCCCGATTGAATTTCGATGATCCGAATCGCTCAATATGAAGAAAAGAAAATTTTCCCAACCTTCAACCGGTTCCTCAAAATATCCTCCTCAGCGTCTCGCCGGCTTCTTTCTTCCGCGAATATTTCAATCAGAGATTCTTGTTCTTTATCCATTTTTTCTAACCCCCATTGTGCCTCCTGCAACTGATTGGAAAGAAGCTTCAAGTTATTCAATATATATAGAGTCCCCTCCTTATGAGGGATCTACTTAGCTTAAGTGCGGACCTCATAGATCTCAATCGAATTTTGATGATCCGAACCGCTCAATATGATTAGAACGTGATTTTAAGGGTCGCAGGAGAAATTGTCATACAAAATAGCAGGGAAGGGCTTCATCCAAACAGTTTTTTATTGAACGATTCAAAAAAACTGCTCAAATCAAGGCCTTCCTGGTCATTTTTTTTCGATTTCTCCCAGGTACCTTTAAAATCACGTTCTGATCACATTGAGCGGTTTGGATCATCGAAATTCGATCAGGATCTATGAGGTCTGCACTTAAGCTAAGTAGGGGATCCCTCATAAGAAGGGGACTATATATATATATATATATATATATATTGAATAACGTGAAACTTCTTTCCAATCAGTTGCAGGAGGCACAACGGGAGATAGAAAAAATGGATAAAGAACAAGAATCTCTTATTGAAATATTCGCGGAAGAAAGGAGCCGGCGAGACGCTGAGGAGGATATTTTGGGGAACCGGTTGAAAGTTGGGAAAATTTTATTGAACGGTTGGGAAAATAACTGGGAATGGCTTCATCCGAACAGTTTTTTATTGAATGATTCAAAAAAAACCAAATCAAGCCCTTCCTGATTTTTTTTTTTTTCGATTTTTCGCGGGTACCCTCAAAATCAAGTTCTAATCACATTGAGCGGCTCAGATCATCGAAATTCAATCAGTAAATGGGAGAAATGGGGAGGTCCGCACTTAAGGAGCTTATTGAAGGTCCTCACAGGAAGCTCACTATACATATATATGACAAAATTGAAGCTCCAAGCTTCATGCTTTTACTTTTCTCACTTACAATGTTAGAATTATTACTTTTATCCATTACCAAGTAGCTTAAGGCAATTGGAACCCATTCAAGGATCATGACTCAATTGCAGCTATAGGTGATATTCATGGTTTAAGCATCGCTGAAATCCTTCTATCAAAACATGTAAAGAAAAGACGAAAGAACTTGGCCTTACTTTAGTTTCTAGTGATTTGCACCTGTCTCTCTCGAATTGCAGATCACGCGACAGATCTATTACCATTGCTCCACCAGCTTGCTCCAATCTAAAAAACAAAAATTAAGAACATTTCACCATGAGGATGCAGTATGAGAAAGCAGCAAGCATCATGTTAAGCTGAGATTCTTGAAAATTTCTTGGATCTACCTTCCACTCAGTACACGATTCTCTCCTTCCAACTTGACAATACTCCCTGCATTGAAGCTGGTGGATGCATGTTCGTCTCTGATGATGTTATCAACCTGTTTCAAAGGGAAAAACAAACATTCAAACTAACAACTTTCCAACCAAAAAAATTATACAACTTTGAGGCAGCCAGGGGGCAACCCGACCCTTTCGGGACATAAGGCCAAACATTGATGAGAGGCCTTCTGGCATTTCATGATAGTAACTAAATGCCTTTACCGTTCAACTATTTTTGCATAATTGAAAGAAAATCGCGTGCTTCAGATTTTATGACCAAGTTTGTTGAACATATGGTTCATGAAAAAATAAAATAATATGTTATCTCATAATAATAGACTAATTTGAGTTTGAGTTTCTCCTCATTGACCAATCGCTGCCGTAATAAACTAATTAATTTACCCTGGAATGTGGATGCCCATCAATGCAATCAGGTCTCCCACTTGGCATAGATTCCTGACTTACAAAACCTGAAGTCTCCTTCAGTTTAGATCTACTCTCACTGTAAATGTATTCCCTTTTCCTTTTGGTCGCAGATCCACCATCACTGTGAAGGTGCCCATTCGAATATCGAAGTGCCGACGATTTTCCTTTATCCAAAGGTGTGTAATCTCTATCTGGAGAAACAGACTTGTTTGAACGTCGTCGCCTAGCATAACCGATTTCATGGCAGTTTGTAGACCTAAGAAAACAGCATTTGTTGACGATTGAAAAATGTATCAAAGTACAGAATCCTAAAACATTGAGATAGAGGAGAATTAACAAACCAGTAGCTTTTCTGTATTACAACTAATCTTGCCTCAAGTCTGGCCAGTGCCTTTGTGCGCTCAAACCCCTGTTTATCATGAGCTGGCTCAACAAAATTGGCTTCCAAAACACCTAGCCCATGACCGGAGAAGAAAAATGAAATTGGTTAGTCAAATTGCACAAGAGAGTCATCGAAATGCTGAAAATCTTTACGAGTTATTCATCACAATGCAGGAAACAATACCTATAACCCCACGGCCATCACTTCCGGCAGCATTCCAGACCCTCCAAAATGGCTGAAAAAGCAACAGTTTCAGGTTATCATGTACATCAAGGGAAACTCCACAGTTATAATAACACGCACATATTTTAAAGCAATTAGCTTCATGGTAATACTGTTTTCAAGTGCATATACAATCGATCAACAGCAAATAATGAACTAGATATGCTAAAATGGGGAACCCGTGGGGCAAATGGATGGAAAGCACAAAAAATTACTTAAAAGCTAGGAACCCAATAAAATTTACCTTAATTAGTCGATTCTTATGATAAACATTGAACCCTTGGATATCAATATGATACTTCGCATCTTTTACAAACCCAAGAGTCACAACAGCAAACGTCTGTGAAAATAGCAGAACAAGAATCAGCCATCTATGATATATCGAAATTAGGCATCTTTACAAAGCTCGGGTGTTAAATGCATTACATTTGGATCCTTTGGCATCCCATCAGCAATGGCAACTGGTCTATATGTAATCGCCTTAGTAAACATCAAATCGTTAACTAAATTATGATGATCAATATCTTTTCCCCGCAGAATAATCCGGAAGCCAGGTGGAATTCTCAGATACAGAATTGACGCATAACTCTGAAAAGCAAGCAACAGTGAAGTGTTATTCGAAATATATGCGGAAAACCTGATATTTTTAACTTAATCTCCTAAGAATAACAACTGTCCATGCCGCGCAGATTAACTAGTACTTCCATAGGATATACAAGCTTGCATGCATGTCATGCACTCACACCGATGTCCATACGTGTGAGGATCTAGAGTCTGTGCTCAAGATATTTCCTTTGGCAGCTGGCAAGAATATAAACCAAACACAAAGAGCAGTGTCTTGTCAGTCAGGCAATGCCAAAAGGGCCGGCCTAGATTTTTTACCATTAAAAGTCGACTTCACTGCACTTAGTTCTTAGCCAAGTTAGCATGGCAACCAGCCAGTGTTTTACACTTTATTAACATCTCTACTCACAGCGTAGTCCAGCTGAATGACAAAGATGTACTATTTAGAATTTACTGTCAACGAGAACATAAAGGATAAAAATAAAAAGATGTCTTTAAAATCAATCATCTCTCACCAGAATGATTTCAAGAGTAAGTTTTATTGACAAGGAATACCAGACAAGCTAAATGCCTAAACCCAACCCATGTAAATCAAAAAAGGAATGATAAATTTAACAGTTCCAAAACTATGTAACAAGGATGTTTTAAGGGAAGCACAATACGAACAAGAACAAGAACCAGAACAGCACAAATCCCCCAAACACTACTCATGTTGAAACCTAGTAATAAGAACACAATATACCCTCAAGGAATTCCGATAGGTTAAAAAATGCTTGGAGTTGGGATAATCTTTTGCCATCTCTATCTTCTTTTCATCCCGATTCACCCCTCTAATTTGAATGTCCTGTCATGCCATAAGAAAGAAAGAATAATCACTGCCATCAAATGATACCGCATAAAGATGATAAAAGCAGAAACTGAATTCAAGGGCATCAAAGGCATACACTTGGATCCACGTCAAAGTCAAGTTCCAGCTGTCCTTCATCGTCCTCCCAAAGATTGTATATTATAATGCGTGTACCTCTATCCTTTAATTGGTTGAACTACAAATTTCCACCCGCAATAATGTCAATTGACATTCCAAAGGGAGAGAACAAGAACATAGGGTAAAGAGAGGGAGATGCCACGGAGCGAATATATAACATGACCAAAGACTATCTCAAACGGTAAAGAGGGCAACCTTACAAACTTCAACTGAGGGTATAAGAACCACACAATTGTCTCGAGTGCACAGTGTGTAGTTCTTTAGGTAAAAATATTACCGAAAACACTATTGAAATTGCCCAATGTTAACCCCAAAAATAGTACGCTTGGTTTACTTTGCATTTGTCTACTTCTTACTTAGGCAAAAAGCAGAGTTAGCAAAACAAAATCAAGGTACAACATTTAATAATGCACTATTTGAATGATTGCCATCATATAAGAGCTATTATCCTAGAAGTATTAGTTCATGAACAATAGAAACTGACCTGCTGAAGGAGATCATCTTCACTTTCGTATGGTGACCATTTCAAAATAGTATCTAAGTTTCTATTCCAGTCATTAGGAGATGAGCGCATCAACTTCTTCCAGTCTTGTCCACTTCTCTCATAATCAACCTTTTACCCAAAATGAAAATGGAAACAATTAGCAAATCAAAAAAGAAACCTTTAATCCATCTTGCAATTTGGAAGGATTAAACCAAGATGATCTAGCTCCCAAATATACATCTCTTCACTAATTTTACGCATCGAAAAATACGATTTTACATGCCAAACATTATGTCACTCACATTTCATAATTTTCTTTTCAAGCTACCTAATCTGACATTGAGCCTAAAATATATTGGATACAATACAAAACATCAAAACCTTCAGTAAAGAGTCTAAAGACGGTAGATACTTAAAACTGAAAAAGAGTGTTAGAGTCACAAGTTTAAAGCATGGAAGTGCAAGCATGGTCACATATAATACAACCGCTAATTCAAGAGTTCTTACCATTGGAACCACGATATCTTCTTTTCCTGTGCTCCTCAAGAATGTGTAGGACATCATTCCAATACTTTGCGTTGAGCTGAACAAATAAAAGATACTTTGATTAATTTCTGAGACACGGTGGTTAAGCTCAATTGAGTGGACAATAAATCAATTGAAACAATTAAGTATCCATGCTTTCTATGCCAGCATGTCAACTCCATCACAGATTCACACATAAAAAGGAGTGTAAGCTAAATTCAATCCCAAAGTCTAGCTTAGTTCTCCTTATCAGCCACAAGGAATTAATTAATAGAAAACAACAAAAGAAAAATAATTCCAAAAGTGAATAAGTAACCACCTTGTTCTATCAGCACCAGGACAACGGGAGAATACAATGACATCCGCACCAAGCCTCATCGTACTAGTCTTAAAACCATTTCCATCTGGGAAATGTGCAGTACCATAAAATCACAGTTAAAAATATTCACTACATGCACTATTCTCTGTACATTGGACAGATAACTAGTACTCTCTCCTAAATGGTCTGAAAAATTAAAAATAAGGAACAGAGCAACTCACATTGACCGATAGTGTTTGCCATTTTGCTTTTTACGGAATACCCAAGAGACATGCACTGCCTCATTTTATCAGAAGTCATTCCCCCACCATTATCTGCAGTCAGAAATTTAACTGTAACTAAGCAAGCGCATAGGTAGAGACTTCAAGCTACAAAAAGAAACCATTCAGGTCACAAGGAGCAAAAAAATAGTACATAAATTTTCACGAGCCCAATGAGATATTCAAAAAAATTACGATAAAGAAGAAAGAAACCTGCAAAATACTCATGAGAAAAGGGCGAAAGACTGCTACATACCTTCGACCAACAACATCTTGTTCTTATCTCTCTTGTTTATCAGCACGTCAACATGGACATAAGTAGCTCCATTACAGACCTGATTAAACCACAACAGTCAACAGATGAAAGGTGAAAATACAAAAATAGAAAAACAAGGGTGAATGCCCTTCATGAAAAGGGATAAGAGGCATATGGAAACGCCATACCTCGTCCAAAGAATTATCTAGAAGCTCCGCAAAAGCTGGAAAGGTAAAAGAAAAGATTAGGCTGACGTTCAATGAAAACCATCTCTTTGAAACAAGTTCAAGGTTCAAATTCACATGAAAGTTCACCTCCAAGGGCCCATTTATGACTGGTAGCATTGGAATGTAAAAATCTTGGATGAACCCTGACATGATCCATGCCAACTGAAGGGACAAAATCAATAAACAGGATAATTAACTACGCCAAGTGCTAAAAAATTATCCAACCGATAAAATCCTGCTTCATCATAAAACAATCCAACAATACGATGATCTACAGACCAAGTTAACGTTTTCCCTTCATGACTTCTCAAAGTTCCTCCATATGATAATTAGACACTGAGATGCAAGCTCTTCTTAATTCAAAACCAATTCATATTCCAAAGGATGGGAAGCAAGACACACAACAATTGCATAAGAAATTCACACTCCCAAAGCCTCAGACTAGTTCAGTATCTTTCTCAATGAGATCAAATTTGAGCTATCATGCTGTACAAACAACAAATATGCTTCCAATAACAGGAGGAGGAACAAGGAAAAGAACCCTTCCTAAATCTACTATCATTATTTATAAGTAAATAATTATATTAGCAAAAAAAACTTTACCGGAATGCCGTCCGTATACGAAAAAGACCACAAAACAAAAAGGCCCTATAAACTCCCATAAGAATGGAAAAGTTCTAACCAGCGTTGAACTCCATTTGTGCAAAAAGTAATACATAAGCACATAATAACCAAAACAAAACAAAACGAAACAAAACAAAACAAAAAAGAACAAGAGAAAGGCTACAATACAAAACGCAAAAAAAATGCATACTATTCCTCCATGCGTGACGGTTTGTAACTCCATCACAAAAATTCGAAACTAAAATCATAAAACAAAACCACCAACCCACTTAACTATAAGACTTTTCTAGTAGTACAAAGAAGTACTTACATAATTTTCGCTTTACGAGACAAGTCATTCTCTTACAATATATCACCTTTAATTCAAAAAATAAGTACGTATTTGAAACATAAGTACGTATTTTTAGTTGGTGGAACACCGAAGAAGGATTGAAAAATAAGTACTTTAGTTGGTGGAACATAGAAGGGAGGAGAATTCTTATTCATGGATGACTGTAACAAAGCCCTCTCTATATATACACAATTACCCGAGACCATTAAGACAAATAATCCAAAATCTTAAAGCACCAAATCTTCACATAATAAGCAACAAATTAATCACCAATTAATCTGTTACCAATTATGGAGAGATTTTTCATCCTCTCGGCCAACATACACCATAATTACACACAATGTTGTTGGGTCCACCCAATGTTTTAAAAGTCGCGCTAGACGGGCGGTTGGACACCTTCGAGCTTCGAGGACTAGTAATCGGCGATTAATTGGCCTGTAGCAATTAGTAATCAGCTAATAATCGGCGCATAGCAATTAGTTAGATCTAGTCAGATAGGTCCCGCCAGTAATTAATCGCTGATTAATTCTTATTTTTAGAACACTGTCCACCCCATTTATTCACAGCCTCATGGACATGAGGCTCTCCCCTTGACATGCACCCCACGAGGCCTTGCCTCAGGCCACAGCATCCTGGTGTCTAGCTATCAAAGAGAGAAAACTTTGAGTCTGAGACAGTATTCGCATTGGGTCTCTAGAACGGAAAAATCTTCAATAGAAGAGTTATTTGTAACGCTTTCTCACATAATGCGGGCCTCATGTATGTAGGTCCCTCACCATGTGAGAGAGACTTACAAATAACCGTTGCGTTGAAAATTTTCTCAAAACAAACCAACACATCTCTCTACGCACGGTACCCAATAAGTTTTCTCTCCAATTATTACTGTCATTTCTCTTTCTATCTCTCTCCTTTTATTACCCAAAAACCTCCCTCAAAACTCCAACCAAACGGAGATAAATGTAGTACTTTAGTGCAGCAAAAGAGAGAACCAAGTGAGAGTGAGAAGAGAGAGTTGAGTAATTATTTCCATTGTTAGTGAATATTCACTGCGCAAAGATAATCCACGACAAAATAACGTGCAATTTTCGGATTAAAAATACTAAAGAACTTATGTGTATAATTTTCTAAATTTCTTGTTACCATAGTTCGGCCAAGTGATTGTAAGAAAGCAATAAGTGTTTCTCCATAAGGTCACAGGTTCCATTCTCGCAGAGGCCAAACATTTCAAATCTTTGGGTGGGGTTATACCCGATCGTTATCTTCAGGACCCTGAAATTAGTCGAGGTGCGCGCAAGCTGGTCCGGACCTCCGGTTATCAAAAATAGAAAAATCCTTCACATAACTGTTCTTATGGTACTGATTCGCAAACAGTATATTTCTCCAAAACAGAAACTGAAAGAAAAACAATGGGCATTACAATGGAGAGAACAAATTGCACACAAAAAAAAAGGACTAAAAACATACGAATACACACTTAGGCCTAAATTAAGTTGTCTTTAAAAAAGTTGGTATTATTTATTTTTAGTGGTTTTTTGTTTAGCTTTTGGTCAAAACTTTTAGAGCAATCCTTCGTCTCAATGAGATTGAATCAGAAAAGCATGAAAAATTGCACCCAAGTTGAAAACAATTCAGACAAGCCGACACTAAAAATAAGAAAAGACAGCTCTTCCAAATTCTTTTCGTCTTCCAGTGAACTTTTTTGCTTAATATTCACTTTTCTGAATCATCCTGTCGAGAGACGGATGATTAATTCAAAAACTATAACATGAATATAAGAAAATTTGAAAAAGACAGAACAAAACTTTAAGCCAAAATGTATGTTATTACCAGAATGCGAAGCGAAATCAGCAGCATTGTTGCTGTCCCCTTCGTAGTCTCCTGCTTTCCAAAACTGCCTACAACTCTGCACCACCGCATTGGACTGCACAGTCCTAGTATTCGCACCAGCCCGCGTGGTTTGAACAATCATCCGTTCTTCCGGCCGAATGGGATCGAGGAATCCAAGAGGCAGTACGCCGTCAAGTTTCCTCCTCTTCCTCAGAATCTCTTCCACGTCCGAGTCGTCATCCGAGTCGTCCGAGTCTGTGCTACTGATGTCAATCACGCTCGCCGGCGTGGAAGTTCGGGTTGGCTCCGGCAATTCGTTGTGATCGTCGGTTTTTTCCTTCTTGATTTCCACGGCTGCTATTTGCTCTTTGGTTTCCACGTCCATGGTGTCAAGAAAACAGAGTCAACCTGTTTGAGAGAGAGAGAGAGAGAGAGAGAGATTGAATTGAAAAAGGCGCTGTTAGTAGAAATAGGGTTTTGGAGAGAGAGAGAGAGAGAGAGAGAGAGACACAGATCTCTTCGAATTCAACTGAAGACTTGAAACGGCGCGCGTATTTTTCTTTTATAGAGGAAGCATAACCGCCATACGTGCTACTGGCCAACTACAACTGCCGGCGTGTCAATTATGGTTTGTTTTTTTTTTATGGCTGATAAAAAAAAATTATGGTTTTTTTAATGTGATTTTAAAATATCGAATTTCTTGTCATTTAATAAAATATTTCAGGTTAAATATTTTTTCAGAAAGCAAACTTTAAACTTTTATTTTTCGGTGTTTGGTTGACACTTGGAAAATATTTTCAAAATTCGACAAAATAATGTAGAAAGAGAGAGAGGAAGGCTTAAATGGTGGAGAGATCTGAGAATATTGGAATTGAACGTTAGTCTGACGATCGAGGAAACAGAGTAGTGAGAATTGCAGTGGGAGGGTTCATTTCAGAAAATAACTTACGAAAGATTTAACGGCAAGTCATTTTCATCCAATTAATGGAAAATATTTTACATGTAAAATGTTTTCCTTATTTTTTACGCAACCAAACACCAGAAAATAAGTAAAATATTTTACCGAAAAATATTTTACGTCCAAACAAACAGAGCCTTAGCTCCTGTGGTTCCTAAATTTTTATTTGTGGTATTAAAATCGTATTTTTCTGAATTTTTTTAAATTCATATTAAACTTTTTGAATTGACCATTCGACTTGGCTCCGTTCCGGAAACAGAAATAAGTACTTATTTTTTAAAAAGGCGATTTCAAAGTCAAAAATCATGTGTTCACGCAAATAATTTTTCTATCAATATAGATCTTGTTTGATAGATCTCATCGAGATCTTTAATACGGTGCAAAAAAAATTAAAAAATTAGTTTTCATTTACATTATTTTTGAGTTTGAAAATGTGAAATAAGTATTTCTTTTTTAAGAAGGTGACGGTCTAAAAAATAAAGATGACCAAAAGCATAGAGATTCACTAAAGACCATAAAAATACCAAATAAAGTATGGTTCGGTCAGTGTTCTAAAAGTCGACTGTTTACACTGACTAGTCCCCATCTAGACGCTAGGCGGTGGTCAAATGCCTTGATTAGGCAACCGACTAATCGACGTCTAGTCGGCCGCTTGGGCTCCTCTTCTCTGCCCGACTAGCGCCTAGCGATTTTTAGAATATTGCGTCCGATATTAACTTTTTTCAACTTCAGTCCACATTTTTATACTATTTTTCAGATTCTTCGTGTCGGGATAAATGATTCGTTCCAAAAATAACGACGAAAAGTAAATAATACTTGAACCGGAGCAAAAAAAATTAGGAAGAACATACCCTTTTTTTTTCTGTTGTAGTAGTATTTTGGTACTTATTGTAAAGATGAATTCTTCTTTTTTTTTGTGGTTTGGATAGTTTTCTTGAGCACCTCTAGAGTTTATTCAGCATGCAAAAATAATGTTCCGACATGACAATCGCTAGTATTTTAGATTACAAAAATTATTGATTATAAAACACAATCTATAGAAAGATACAAAAATTATGACACAACAATTACGATTTCAAAGTAAAGGTACATGAATTATGAAAACTTTTATACACACATGCATACACCCACATACATTTACATTTATATAATGGAGAGAGAGAGAGAGAGAGAGAGAGAGAGAGAGAGATAATAAGAGGCGTCGTCGATGTTGACCGGTAAAGGTGAGGGGGGAGCCAAAGAGAATGATATAGTGTGGGAGAGAGATCGGGCAAAGAGTGAGACGCACACAGAAAGAGATCAACGCTTGTGGAGGGTGACGCTATCTTAAGGGATCAGCACTGTAGAGGTCAGCCGCAGTGGATAGATGGGGCGGTAAGGATGGAAGTGAGGAGTACAGCGGCTATCAGGTGCAGGGTTATGGTTGAGGGATGGAAGAAAGGAATGGGGCGGCTATCAGGTGTAGGGTTATGGTTAGGGAAGGAGGTGAGGAGTGCGGCGGCTATCAGGTTTAGGATTATGGTTGAGGAATTGTAAAGGGAGAAAATAAGAAAGGAAGTGTGTATATAGGGAGAGAATCAAATCCTAAATCACCTACTAATCAATGCCAAAAATCATTCCTAATGTAAATAAGATTTTCAATTCTAAACTTTAAAAATGGCAATCATGTCAAAGTACATTGAAATAAGCATACCAAAAATTCAGGTGCTTCTGATTGTTTTTTTAGATTGTAGGTTGTTGATTCTGCTTCAGATTCTAAATTTAAATTAAAAAAGTTATGAAGAGTATTTAAGATTTTTTTTTTTCCTTTTCAAGATAAGCACGAATCCTTTGTAACCAGGGTTAGATCTCTCATAAATCACACACAACAAATGACAGCACTATTAACGACCAGTTTATCCGGGTGACCAAACACCTCTTTAACTATGCACACATGGTGTGAGAAAGACAAAGGAAATATATACGAAAAGTCTGTGTGAACATACTTTATGTGCACATATCGTGCTAGGTTCTGTGCACATGTTATGCTAGGTGCTTATGATAGTTTTGTTTAGATTGTAGGTTGTTGATTCTACTTCAGATTCTAAATTTAAATTATAGAAAAGTTATGAAGAGTGTCTAGGGGTCTTTTTTTCCCTTTTCAAGATAAGCACGAATCCTTTATATATAATTGGGGTTAGATCTCTCATTAATCACATACAACAAATGATAGGATAAGGATGGTAACGTGAACCTTAAGTCATCAAAAGAAAAAGGATGCTACCCAGCACTGTTGAGGACCAGCTTATCCAAGTGACCAAATACCTCCTTAACTATGTACACGTGGTTTGAGAATGACAAAAGGAAAAGATATGATACATAAATCTGTGTCCACGCACTTTATGTGCACATATCGTGCTAGGTGCTTCTGATAGCCTTTTTTAGATTGTAAGTTATTGATTCTGTTTCAGATTCTAAATTCAAATTCTAGAGAAGTTATGAAGAATATTTAGGATTTTTTTTTCCCTTTTGAAGATAAGCATGAATCATTTGTAATCAGAGTTAGATCCCTTATTAATCACATACAACAAATCATAGGATAAGGATGGTACCGAGAATCCTAAGTTATCAAAAGAAAGATATGCACATGTGGTGTGAGAACGACAAAGAAAAAGATATATGAAAAGTTTGTTCACACAGACTTTCTGTGCACATATTGTAATGTGGAGACACTATTGGTTCCACACAAATGATCTAGAAAGTCTACACACACATACATTCTGTGCACAGATTGTGCACTGATTTCGTTGTGAGGTCCACCACGAGTTCCACACAAATCATCCGAGCCGTTCATTAAATGTAAAACATTTTTTCAAGGGTCCCGGTAAAAAATAAGCTCAATCTGATACCTCTAGGTGCTCGATCTAACCATATAATTTTTCATTATCCGGAAATCTAAATGAAAAGTTAGATGGTTGGATGAATCACCTATAGGTACTGGATTGAGTTTATTTTTTATGGAGACCCTTGAAAAAATGTTTTACATTTAATGAACGGCTCGGATGATTTGTGTAGGACCCGTGGTGGGCCCCACAACGAAATCTGTGCACAATCTGTGCACAGAATGTATGTGTGTGTAGCAGCTTTCCGTTTTTGACATGTTCCTTATTTTTCATTCAGATTATAGGCTCCTAAAATTTGTGCACATAAAATATGTGTTAATAGCAAAACTCAAACATCTATTCATTATGATCATTCTTCCACCCCCCTTAAGATCTCTATGCACTATGTGGATCTCTCACTGATGCATAAAAAATAATGGCGCAATAAGAATCAAAGAGTTATTTTTATCATGTCTTTTAATTTCTAGTCTAAGTATTCATTCACACAATTTTTAGTGTCATTTGTTGGTTCAAGGAGTCATTGAGTTGTTCATGGAGTATACGTAATTTTCTGTAGTCAAGTCTTTGTTTTTAGTTAATTTTAGCTTTGAAAATATGTAGGTGTCTTTTCCTATTCTTGGAAGGTTGTTCTATAAATTAGGTTGCTATGAATGAAATCTTTAGAGTGTGTTTGAATTAAAATAGCCTTTGGCTTGTGAAAAGATAATTTTTCTTGTAACTCTTATCCTTCAGTGGATTCTGATAGGTGGCGAGTTGATAATTTTTCTTGTAACTCTTATCCTTCGGTGGATTCCGATAGGTGGCGAATTCCCCGTTTCTGTATCTCTTAGGTGGATTCCTTCGAGTGGTGAGCGGTTCTCCAGCCTTGTATCCCTAGTTAAACCCTCAGGTGGTGATATCTTATCCCGTTGGTTCCCTAACATGGGTGGTGAGCTTTATCCTTTTTTCCCATTTTATCCTATTTTTACTTTTCTTCAATCCCATTTGCAAAACCCGCCGTCACTCACGCGACGATGCTCTGTTCAAATAGGATATGAATATCTCTATCTCTATTATAAAACAGAAGGGTGTGGGGACAAATTGTTGGAACGGCTTAGATTCATTTGATCCAAAGGCTGCAGTGCATCCTCCCACTTCCCGGTTAAGTGTCCATAATTTTCACCTAAATCACACAACTGTCATCCCCTTCCAACAGGGATGCGTAGTGCCGTAGTCACGGGGTAGCACTATCTCTATTATAAAACACAATGGTGTGAACCCCATACAAACACAAGTTATTAGAAAGGCTGAGATTCATTTGATCCAAAGGTTGATGTGTGCTCCCAACTCTTTTAAGAAAGTACCCACATTCTTACAAATATATTACAAAAATGCCCCACTATCAAAATTTAAAAGAAAATTCCCATTCCAACGGGGGTAGATAGTGTTGTAGGCACAGACAAGCACTAGTCTTTTTTATTCCGTAAGGGATGGCCAGTTCTATTAGATTTTTGCCATTCAAATTGACTCGCAGTCGGATCAAAAAAAAAAAAAAAAAAATTGACTCGCAGTATTTTCTTGTCAAAGACCAAAACAATAGGTCAATTATCGTTTAAAGCATACTTTTTTCGTTCCAATTTAAATGTCTCCTACGGAATTGAGCACTTTAATTTGTGTAAGAAAATAATAATAATAATATGTTTAATTTAATTTTTTTGGAATTTGAAAATTGCATGATAAACCGTAGAAAACAAAGAACTCGTTTCAATTCCAAATTTTTAATATTAAAATTCCTCGAACATCCACCCATATTGACAATCAAAGGTTCAGATTAATTGAATTTTTTACCAAGTAGAAATTTTGTGTTACTGATAAAATATTCAAAACTAATCTCAATCATTAAAAAAATGCTAACTAATGACCATTAAAAAGATGCTAACCGAGGATTGCGATCACTCAGACCGCAACCAGATTCGGTTTTTACCCCAACACTTCCACCATTGTTCTCTGCAAAAAGTGTTGGAAAGGTTTTTACGTCAACACTTCCACTCCGCCATTGTTCTCTCTGCAAAAGACTCGATCAGAGAGAAGCAAAGAGATGGAAGCGGAGAACAGCAGCAGCAGGTCAGTTATCGTACTCCATAACGGCGTGATCGTGACAATGGACCCCCAGAGGCGTGTATTCCGCAACGGAGCAATCGTCATCGACCACGATCGAATCACAGCCCTTGGTCAGTCCTGCGACATCCTCCGTGATTTCTCTGCTGTTTCGCACGAAATCGTCGATCTTCACGGCCGCTTCTTGCTCCCCGGTCTCTCTCTCTCTCTCTCTCTCTCTCTCTCTCTCTCTCTCTCTCTCTCTCTTCAGCCTCATTGGATGGAGGGGTTTCATGAGAAAGGAAAGGAATCTCTCTCTCTCTCTCTCTCTTCAGCCTCATTGGATGGAGGGGTTTCATGAGAAAGGAATGGAAAGGGTTATGGTTTCTTGAGAAATCTTTCATTTGGATTGAACATTTTGGTGAGAAATGAATGAGATGTTTGATTGGCTCTTCCCCTTTCGCACCCAATTTCACCAAAAATAGTGAAATTTGGTAAGAAAGGATTCCCCTTTCTTTATCTCTCCCTTTGTCACCATCCAAACAAGTTACGGCCTAGTTTCCAAAAAAAAAAACCTCCACTTTTTTTTTTGGCGTCACAATTGTTGGTTCGTCCCGAAAATGGTCTAAATTATAGGTATGGAAGCCACAAAAATGGTCTAAATTCGAGTCAAGATTCGAGTGTTTTGAGTAAAAACTGTAAAATTCAAGGGTGGAGGGAGTTTTAGTGGGTTTTTACTTAGACTTGAGTTTGAGTATGTATCTGAGTAAGGGATTGGAGATTCTCTTATCTGTGTGTAATCTTGTTGTTTATGTAGGATTCATCAATACGCATGTTCACACCTCGCAACAACTTGCAAGAGGCATCGCGGATGACGTTGATTTGATCACTTGGTTACACGACCGCATTTGGCCTTACGAGTCCAACATGACTGAGGAAGACTCTTACGTCTCCACTTTACTCTGCGGAATCGAACTCATACACTCTGGTGTGAGTTTCAACTTGTTCCTTTAACTTGTTTCTTATGATCATTCAAAAACGTTGTTTCTGTTAAAACTTGTGGCTCATATATGAGAGGTACTGAGAAGTTCTGCAATAAGGGCCAATTCTACAACAAGTTCTATAATGAACTTGTGGCTTGTATATTGCTGTGTCGATTTCTTTACTGTTTTATACTCGTGAATCGTGTGCGTGTGTTCCGATCCTATCAGTTTCCTATGAGGATCAGGATCATGATCCTCTCCACTACATTGGTTTATAACATTACATTCGCCAGAAGTTGTCACCTCTTACGGCAAGAAACGGTCTAGATGAATCCACATAGACCAGAGTAGTTAAGGTTTCAAAAATGGCAGGGAAATATGAGTCGGAATATGGTCAAGATTAGCCTAATCATATCTGTTGAATCAGGTAACGTGCTTTGCTGAAGCTGGAGGACAACATGTGTCTGGAATGGCTAGGGCAGTGGAGCAGCTGGGCTTGCGTGCATGTTTAACTGAGTCAATTATGGATTCTGGCGAGGGTTTACCAGCATCTTGGGATATAAGGGCCACGGATGATTGTATTCAGGTTGACCATTTCTTATTTGCTCTTGTACAATACATGGATGCATGTTGATTCCATATTTGGTAGTTATCAATGTTCATTATATATTCTCTTCATGTTATCTTCTACTTACATCATTTTCTGACCATGCGGTGCTTGAGTTATTCATTAAAGTAAGTATCGATGACTTAGATGTTTGCTTTCTTTAAAATTGGGGTGTTCTGATTTCTCCTTGATTAACTTACCATTTTAGACAATGTAACTGAAAAGGATGTTTTTACTTCAAGATTCCAGTCTCAAAAGCAACTTTACAAGAAGCACCATAATACAGCAGATGGACGCATTCGAATATGGCTGGGAATAAGGCAAATCATGAATTCCACGGATCGTTTACTAACTGAAACGAGAGACACAGCCAAAGAACTGAAAACTGGGATTCACATGGTTGCTCTCTCTCTCTCTCTCTCTCTCTCTCTCTCTCTCTCTCTCTCTCTGTGTGTGTTTGTGTGTGCACACACGCATATTGATTAGAGCATTTTGAGAAATTTAAGTTCCCTTTCCTGGCTTTATACATATTAAAGCTTTCTCAAAATGTTTTCGGTATTTTCATCTGGACTGAGATTGCAGTAATAATGCATACTCGGAGGAGGGTAACTATGTCTCCTCTCTATTCAACAAAAGCCATGACTAAAGAAAAGCTAAGGGAAGGAGAATTTTTTCATGTTGGATGTTGGAGAATTTTTCATGTTGGATGTTGTGTTGAGTTTTCCCTCATCAAATGGAATTGAAAAAAGCAAAAGATTTATTGGTTTTTCAAATCTGTTTCTTTAGTGGTTTTTAGAAAGGGGAGAGTGTCTGTTGTTGCCGGCTGTGCATGCTCCAATTCCAAAGAGCATTTGATGCTTGGCCTCAAGAAGCTTCTAGCCAGTTCAAAGAGTTTTTCTTGCTTGTAGAGTGGGACTGCTATTTAAAGGGTGTGCATCTGTGCTATGTGTGTCCCGTGTGAGATATAGAAAAAAGTGTGAGGAGGCAGTCCCTTTGGGAATTGAGAGTAGATTAGATGGGAGGGAAAAATAGAGATGTGGGGGTGAGTGAAAAACATTGTGTGAGCCATGGTGTTAGGAGCTTGAGGAGGGTTTGTCATCTCACATTGTAATTTTCTATTTTTCAAGTAGTGGACACCCAAAACACCCCCCCACCCCCCCGCGCAGAGTAGGCATTGGGGCTATAACTCTTGTGTGTGCGTTTATTTTTCGTTACTCTTCCGATGTGGGTGGGATCTAGATTTATCCCAACATGTTGCAGAATTTTTTCATGTTGGATGTTCTGACTTGTGTTACTTTTTCAACATCTAGCATGTTGCAGAGATACCTTATGAGAACCACTTTGTGATGAATACTCGAGAAGCTGAACATGGGACAGTTACATACCTGGAGAAAATTCAATTCCTACAAAACAATTTGCTGGCAGCTCACAGTGTTTGGGTCAATGATACAGAGGTAATTCTCTATGGTTATTCCACAGGTCATCTGCCATATGCAAAGAAAAAGGCCTTCTTGTTTATTTTTCTGTTGCATTTTATTGGAACTAAGTCAACATGAAGCAGAATGTACATATACACCTTTGTCAGTGATTTGATTTGGTTTTCTAATTCGATATGAGTGGTTATAATTGGGTTAGTTGATTTCTGACTAGCAATAAAAAAAATTCTGCAGTTGTTGAAATAGGATTTGTTGTCTGTTTCAGCAAGGAGCACTGTTAATATTTCTTTACTTGCTTTGTTGATTTTGTTCCAATTTCTCTCATATTGCTTGCTTTACATATTCTGGCTTTTGGGTGATCGTGGTTCCTAACACGCTGCATCTTGAATGGTGTCAAATGTTTATGTCATTACTATCTCTTGGATGGCAACCGAACTGTATATAAACAAGTCAGTTCTGCCTGAGATTGTGCAAGGAAGAACGCCTGCATCACATATGGTGTCAGATTTTTAGTAAGAAAATATCAATTTTCTTGCGGTAACCCTGGTGATACAGATATGTTTGGTGATTTTGGTCTCATGTCGTAACTTTTTGGCGTTCAAAGGATGAATCCCTTGCCGCTGCCGGTTAGATTTGTTCAGTAGAAAATGTCCTTGTTGTTTTGGTGATTTATAAATATTGATTCGGAACTCAAAATATTACCTCACATCTTATTTCAGATTGGTTTTCTTTCAAAAGCTGGAGTAAAAGTATCCCATTGTCCTGCTGCTGCGATGAGAATGCTGGGATTTGCACCCATAAAGGAAATGCTGGGTGCAAACATTTGTGTGTCCTTGGGAACTGATGGGGCACCATCCAATAATAGAATGAGCATTGGTATGTTCAATTCTGAAAAAACTTGTTTGAACTGCACTCCATTGTCAAACAGGTTACCAGATAACGTATTCTATTGCTTTTAGCAGATTACATACGAACTTCCCCCTTTTTTCTCCTTGTTTGTATAACCTTCCAATACTTTAGGACTGGTGATAATTTTCAGAGGTTGAACTCCATAGCTCAATGAATTAAAATAATGCAGCATAACTGATTTCCTGCTAACCGCATCAGCTCCCTTTTGGTCCCCAACACTCTCGACCAAAGAAAGTAATGTCTGTTATACCACCAAAGTAAATAAAATTTGAGAAGACAAAACTAGAGGGCCTATGTAGACTTCTTTCTGATGCATTTCATGGCCGTGAGGCCACGTGACATTCTTGGTGGTGTGGACTGTGGAGTTTTTGTCTTGGATATATGATTTGAGTAGCCCTATGTTGGCAATTTCTAGTGACACCAACTGCAAAACATTCTGTTGCTGGCACATGGATACTTCAACAATGGACATAGGATTGCTGTTGAAAATATTATTCCCCTTCACATCATGTTTCTTGTGTTCATACAGTTAAGCTAGGCTTAGAAGGGTGTATGGATTAAGTGAAATGGAAGGCATATTCCAAATAATATAAGAGTTGATGAAAGCAAAGATGACTGTTGACCAAACTTCTCTGTCCTTGTTTCCAGAGTGCTTCTACCAATAGCAATTGTTGTGTATTTCTGTGTACTTGTCTCTGTACAGTTGATGAGATGTACCTAGCTTCTCTGATCAACAAAGGACGAGAAGTTTATTTGAAGGGAACAACTGATCCTACGGCTCTTCCTTCTGAAATGATTCTCGAAATGGCAACAATAAATGGTGCCAAATCAGTATTATGGGATGATGAAATAGGCTCACTTGAGATTGGGAAAAAGGTTAGTTTTATTCCTCTCCTTTGAAACTGTTGCTGTAGGTGGAGAAAAACTTGGATCTGCACATGCTAAAAATCATTTTCTTGTATGTTTTACCATGAACTTCCTGTACATATATCTAATGGATTAAAGCCCGACTTCGTATTTTTTTAATTCTTAGCTCTTCTTGATGCTATTCCAGGCAATTGGGCTAATTTTGTTTGCGTCCATTGTTTGGTAGGCTGATGTCATTATAGTCAATCCTTTCTCTTGGCCTATGGTTCCTGTGCATGACAGGTACAAGTCTATCCTTGAGATGTTTTGCGTAACTACATTGCAACTTTTCCTTTGTATTTGAGTACTGCTTTACACAATTTTCTCTGGGTTATTTACTAGCTGTTCAGCACAGTGGAGCATAATTTCTTTGGTCTCATAAAATGCTAAGGGCAATCTCAAAATCCACACCCCTCCCTTTTCACTTGGGCGGCCCCACCTAAGAGATATTCAACCTAATAGGCTTTGGATTTAGCTATAAGTGGCAAATTAAACCTAAACCCATTAATGAACGCAGACCCATCCACTAAAAAATAGACCCAACCCAGCCCATTTATTAGTTGGGTCAGAATGGGTCCAACCCATCTAACCCATTTAGTAATTGGGTCTTAAGTGGGTTTTAATGGGTCAACTTAAATGACTCAATAAGTCATGAACATGACCCATCCAAGAAAAATAGAAAAAACATAATACAAATTGAAATTAGCCCCTCTCGATCTCATTCTTCCTTCACTGAGGTCGTCACAATCAAATCCACTTGTCATAGCCATTGACGGGGGAATCGGCGGAGGCGACTCTGACATAGAATTCGAGCTCATCGCCGTCGCTAATTACCTCAACAAATGGCTGGGTTGTGCATCCAAGTCAGGCTTTGAAGGGTATTCAAGACCCTGAAGTGCAAGCATCCTTCATATATCTTCTTCTGAATAACAAGGGACGAACCAATATCCTTTGTCCATTCCGAACACCTAATTCAGAGGAAAAAAAGACCATTACAAAGATTATCTGGCACAATTCAACAGATTATCTTATTGCTGCCGCGAAATGGCTGGGGTTTGTCACCGCCGTGTGGGTTCAAGCCATATCCGGCAACAACTACACCTTCTCGAATTACTCCGACAACCGAGACTACTCGAGCTCGAGCTCGATCAAACAAGCCGAGCCTATACAAACGAGCTGAATTTTTGCGAGCTGAGCTGAGCTTTGGAGTGTC
Source organism: Rhododendron mucronatum var. ripense (assembly GCA_019656295.1). NCBI lineage: Eukaryota > Viridiplantae > Streptophyta > Magnoliopsida > Ericales > Ericaceae > Rhododendron > Rhododendron mucronatum. The sequence continues at coordinate 622,195 of BPLT01000039.1, read as the reverse complement.
GATCTCAACTTGTTTAGTAAATGAGTCAAAAACTCATGCTTAAGCTCGGCTTGGTTACTAAAGAGTTGAGCCGAGCCAAGCCACGAGCTGCCCAGCTCAGTTCGTTTTTGAAAAGTTTTTTTTTTTTGGTTTTTGAAGGAAACTTTTGGAGTTGGCAATAATCAATTCTTTTTTTTTTTTTTGATCTAGTCAATAGTCAATTCATTCGAATCATTTTTTACTGGATGCTAAAATTTCAGCAGAATCTCCATTCGGTTAAGTAATTTTAGTATACAGGGGTAATTTGGCCATTTTAGTATACCGGGGTAATTTGGTCATTTTAGTATATAGGGGTATTATGTTAATTTTAGTATACAAGGGTAATTTGGTCATTTAAATGTATAAGGGTAATATGGTCATTTTATTGTATATGGGTTTTTTAGTCATTTTAAATTTTAATATATATGTAATTGGGTTAATGGGCGGGTCGGGTTTGATTTCAAATAAATGGGTTGGGTATGGGTATGGGTATGGGTATGGGTAATTGAGATTAGGCATGTGCAAAAAAACTGCTCGTGCGCGCGGACCTGACCCGGCCCGACCCAAAGGGTTTCGGACGGGGCCGAACATGTGGTTCAGACGGGTACGGGTTAAATTTCTGTTAAAAATCAGATTTCTATTTGGGGTGCTGTGTTTCTTACCCAACCCAACCCAACCAATTCATATAGATTTATTTGGTTTTTGGTTGGACCCGACCCTACTAATTGGGTTCGCGGACGGTTCCTACCCCTATTCGATTCGGTTTGCGGGTCTAAACATTTGTTACCCGACATGTCAGGTCAGGTTCAGGGTCAAACCCGACCCGCCCGACCCGTGCACACCCCTAATTGAGATCATAACTAATTGGGTCTAAATGGGTTAATGATCCATTAAAGACCCAACCCGCTAATAACTTACCCTTAGTTGCAGGGAGCTCCTAAAATTGTGTTCCTCCCACCTTGGGAGTCCGCTTTTGCGCTCCCAAGTCCCAACTAAGGAGCTTGACGGGAGCCCGCTCCCATTGAGATGGGAGCTCGCTCCTTACAAATGGGAGCTTTTATATGATCTTTGTATAGGAAGACAGGGATTTATCACTTGGTTTTATTAATTGGTATTTGATAAACTCATATATCTATCCCAAGTCATGATATCTTGAAAAGAAAATCATACTATATTGTAACACTAGCCCATTTCTTAAACTTATGGAGGGCTTGGCTCACATTTGTACTTCCTGTACTTCCTAAAATGATTGTACTTTTAAAGTAAGTACTCTATGCTACATTAGTTTAATAATATATATACACGCTCCCAACCTTAGAAGCTTTTGTATTCCCTCACTCCCACGCCCCCGCTCAACTAAGAACTTATCCAATTTAGCCCAAACCCGCCCATTTGACACCTCTAGATTTAGCAATCCCCTATATTAATTAATCTGATTTAATATGTTTTCTTTTACTGGCATGCAGCATTTCCAGCCTCGTATATTGCATGCGAAGTGAAAACATTGACTCAGTAATGTGCAATGGTCGTTGGATAATGAAGGATCAGAAAATATTGAGCTTGGATGAGGTTCGATTATCTTTTTGTTTTTTCTATGTTTGGATTTAGTTAGAAGATCTATCCTAAATGTTGTAGTTACATGTTGCACAATTTTCTTTTGTTTTTTAGAGGGCAACCAATAAACCTATTATGTGAACTGTTAAAAATTGAAGACAGTTCCTTCAAGGAGCCCAACATACTTGCTTCATTTGTGTTTTCTGGAAACATTTTTACTGACACTAAATGCCTAGTCTAAACAAGTCATGTAGAAAGTGCAACGTATCTAGCAAGATGGAAGAAACTGTCAAGCTATGGACACGATATTTTGCTGAATTTAGCTTAAACCACCGGTAACCTTTGTTCATGAGGAATAAACCTAAGAAGCCGCACAAGGCAACTCAATGCTACCATACAATGGTAATTACGGCTTAGTCTGGAATAGTGTCACCAATTCAGGCGTTATTCATGTATCGTAGTCTAGTGCACAGGTATAAATGTGGAGGACCGCATCTTGTTTCATGTGGCATTGTGGTGGGTCTACAATTTCGGTCTCAAGGATGCGGCTAGTGGAATATTTATTCACGCGGTGTCAGAAAAGTCCCCTCAGGTAGTATCCACATGGCTACCTATGTTTGTCTGATATTATTGTTTCCAAATCATGATGTAGTCACAATGGAAGATGCATATACTAGGTTGAATTAGTTGCTCTTACCCTTTCTTTCTAGTGAAGATTTTCAGAGGATTCAAGTCAATGCAAATTGTTAATTTGCAGGGAGAAGTGATTTCAATGGCAAAGCAAGCTTCGAGCCAACTTTTGAAGAAAGCAGGCATCAAGATTCCAAGCAGAATGAATTTCATTTAAGTTTCACGCACATGGATGTTTCAGAATAATACGGCCGCTGAAAAGATCTGATTAGCATATGCGATCTGGAGAAGTTCATGATGAACTGTCTGGATTTTCTGCTGCAAATCACGGATTAAACGTTCCAAGGAAGACAACTGGCTTAGTGTATGTTTCATGTGAAATTGGAGGAACCCGTACCGGTACATGTGGGGTGAAAGAAAATACTACTATTGTTTAGTGAACAGGGCACACTTGCCATTATAGCACAATCCTAGTGGCTTCTCCCATTGAGATCTTAGTGACATTACTTGTGACTAATGTGAGAAATGTTTCCCACCTGACCCATACAACTTTTGGGTTACAGGAAAAACAAGACTTGACATGAAAATTAGTGTTGCCTTGACAATTCCTTATTACTATGTTAATACAGTATTTCCTTTAAAAAAGAAAAGAGAAAAACTTCACTTTACGTAGTACTAAAAGTTGCGTAGTGTTTTTCTCTATTCAAAATTGTCAATTTATTATCACCTGGTGTGATGAGGCAATATTCCCTATTAGATGTGAGGGAGTATCGTTCTTGTACTTTTATTTTTCATACAGGGAAAAAAAATGTCGTCAAGAGTGTTTTTCTCTAATAAAAACTGTGGTACATTTATCTTCACATCATGGATATTTGACATATAAGGATAAAAGGAGCAAAAAAGTTATAGATAAATAAATAAAATAAAGTTTGAAGACAAGATTGAAGTCATAAATTTTAAACTAAAAAAAATAGTCATGAATGATCCTAAATTGATAAATTAGATTAAAAAAATAATAAGAAATTGATTTTGGCACTCCTCTCTTTTATGGTGGTACTTTAAAACTTATCTTTTAGTGTAAAATTGTGTATAACAAGACACGCTAAAAGATAAATTTTGAAATGTCATCATATAAAGGTAGAGTTCCAAAATTATTTTCCACAAAAATATCCTACTCCTATAAGGCAATGTTAGGATACAAATTCAAAACACAGTTCCTAGCACAATTGCATCCAAAGCAGCTCATTCATTATACATGCGTCCACGTACATCAAGCATCTCCAAACACTGTTATGTTCAGACGAAATGTTTTACACTTTTTGCAAACAAATAAAAAATAAAACAAAAAAATAATTTTCACACTCCCCTCTTATCTCTGAGCACTCCCTTTTTATCTGTGGTGAAATTACTCTTACCTCTTAAAAGTCACTTCTTCTCCATGATGAAGGTAGTTTTTCTCGTGAACAAAGATATTAAAAAAAAAAAAAAAAAAAGGTTAAAACCATTTGGAAATGATTTTCGCGCTCCACTTTTAACGATTTTCGATGGTTAGTTGTTGAGATGAGATCTGAGCCGTCGGATGCACAATCCGTCGGCTTGGAGGTACATAGTATGGAGTTGTACAGTGCGGTGCACAATACCAACCCAAAGTCCACTTTTAACATAAAGCGCCTAAGGTCTCATTCTGAAACCGAAAATAAGTGCTTATTTTTTAGAAAGGTAATTTCAAGCGCAAAAATAATATGTTTATGCAAATAATTTTCCTAACAATATGAATCTTATTTGGTAGATCTTATCGAGATCTTTTATATGGTGCAAAAAAAATATAAAAAAATTATTTATATGATTTTTGAGTTTGAAAATGTGAAATACATAGTTATTTTTTAAGAAGGTGTTCTGGAGTGAGGCCTAAGATTCCGTTCCGCTTTTGTCCAAAACCTGCTTTTTCAAAAAAGAGGTAATTTCAAATTTAAATATAACGAAAATGAAAAAAAAAATTAATTTTTTTTTCACTGTTTAAAATATCTCAATGAGATCTATCAAATAAAATTCATATTAGTAGTAAAATTGTTTACTTCAACATATAATTTTTAACCTTAAAATTACCTTCTTTCTTCCAAAATCTTTTTTTAAAAAGTGAAACGCCACCTAAATACAGAAGTGGAGAGTCAAAATCTGCATCTCCCAAAATCATTTTCCCTAAATTGTGGCGGATTTGACTACCATCAGCTGCGTTATTGCCCAAGTACAAAACCCCCTCCTCTCTAGATCGTTTCAGAAGAATCCACAACTATCTAGATTCTTTTCAGAAAAAATCCCAACCAGAAGCTTCTGGAGCTTTCCATCCCCCCCGCTCCCCCTCCATCCTCCCATCTGATCTCCTCCCATAAATATCACAACTCCAATCCTCTCTCTCTAGCACATTACATAACCACGTTCAAACCCCACAGAAGAAAAACACAAGTCGCAATTCAGCATCGATATCTTTTTCGAATCGCAACCAGGAAACCGCTCGATACGATGGAAACCCCGTTATTCAGAAACTTGAGAGGAGTACCGGTAGAACCGGCTCAGCGCAAGCCCAAGGTCGTCTCGATCCCGGTCCACTTCGTTAACTCGGAAAAGAAACCCACTACCAGATCCTCTTCCGCCGTCAAGATCCAGAAGGTCTTCAGGGGCTTCCTAGTCCGAAAGAGCGTGAACAAGATCGCCTCGATACGACGCGAAGTCGAGGAGATTGAACGGAGGATTTTGCGAAACGACGCCGTCGAGTTGATTCGGAGGGAGAACAAGGAGCGGTTGAGGTTGAATGAGACGTTAATGGCTTTGCTGTTCAAGTTGGATTCGGTTCGAGGTGTTGATAGCGGAGTTAGGGAGTTGAGGAAGGCGGTGATTAGGAAGGCGATCACGTTGCAGGAGAGAGTTGACGCCATTGCCGCCGGAGATAATACCCTGGAAGAAAGTCAAGATTTGGTTGAGTGTCAGAACGTGGAAAGTGAAGGTAAAACTTCTGAAATCGAATCGAAATAGATTTGTTTCGGTATTTTTTGGTCGTTTGTAAAGTTTTTTACCAAACAAAAAATAGACACACACGCAAAAAAAAAAAAATTGAAATACAAGTTGATTCCATAGTTGCTGGAAATCAAACCCTAGAAATTGAAGATTTGCCTGAGCGCCATACAATTGAAGATTTAACTGAAGAATTTGTTGATTCAGGTAATTCGGCGGATCGAACTCCTTCACTAGGAGTGGGAGAACCAGATGATAAAGAAGCAGCTGATGTCGTAAATAGCCGCGAATTATCGAGGGAAACTGGTGGTGTAAGCGGAGAGGTGCGTTGTTCCGATGAAGAAGAGGCGATTTCCGAAATTATGGACGATCAAAAAATGGATATTGATTTGGTTGATGCTAGTCATGCACCTGAAATCGAACAGTCGGTTGAAAATTTTGGTGATTCTGATAATTCTGCGAATCAAGCGCCTTCACTAGAGGTTGGAGAAACGGATGGTAAAGAAGAAGCTGATGGTTTAATTGACGGTGATTTCTCGGGGAAAACGGTCGATGAAAGCGGAGAAGTGCATTGTCCTGATGAGGCAGAGGCGATTTTCGAAACTATGGACGATGAGAAGATGAATAATATTGCTGAAGTCGGAGTGGGTTCCGAGGCGGAGGAGGATGAAGAAGGGTGTATAGTGAAGCAAGTTGTCGAAGATCAATTGCCGACAAGTGAATTTGCGTTAGAACGCCAGGAAAAAGATTCTCATGCTTCTAACGGAATTGGAGATCAGAATACATCAGAGAGGCAAAAGGACAGGGTGAAGGGTGAGGGAGACCATCGGACTCGCGATACGGAGCTTTTGGAGAGGATGATGGAGGAGAACAAGAAGATGATGAGTCTGATGACGCAGCTGTGCGAGAAGAACGAGGCGCAGACTCGGATGCTGAGCTCATTGAGTAATCGTGTCGAGCAATTGGAGAGGGCTTTGATTTGCGAGAGGCTGAGGAAGAAGAAGAAGAGGCATGCGGCTGGAATGGTGGATTGTTCGGAGTCGATCCCAGATCAAAAGAAATGCGGAAAGAGATGATATTTTGTCCAAATTACTAGCTCTGGAGCATTGTTGACTGTAAAGAGTTCTGGGTTAGTGTGTCTTTGCTATGTTTTGGTTTGAACTGAAAGAAAAGTCGATAGATTTGTGCTTTTCCTTGTTATTCAGTTGTGTTTTCATGATTGGAAGAATTTTGGAAAAAGATGAGATGATGTGTGAATTTCCCTTGCGATAATGCCTTGTTGACTGTAAAGAATTTGGTTTTTGGATTACTGTTAGGTGTTTACTACACAGGGGAAAAACCCCTAAAGGGAAAGAAACTGACCTGGTGCGACCACCCTCAACCGCCAATACTACCGGAATAATTGATCGGCTTGCTCCTGCAGCAAACCCAAAAACACTGTTCTCTTTGACCGTCCATCGCCTACGCTTCTTGTTCTTCCGTTCATTTGTCGGTGTCCATGACTGTCTCCTCTCTCTCTCTCTGCTCCAAACCAGACGAAGGAAAGGGGAAGGGAATAAGGGAGACGTGGCTTGATCTGGGCCACGTTCTTGGCATGAGGCAAATGGACGAAACTACCCTTGGCGCCAAAACCAGTAGCACCCCAATTGAGGGGCACAATTGAAAAAATCGGACCCCAATTGAGGGGCACAATTGAAAAAATCGGACAAATTGTGGCAAGCGTTCCAATTGTTTCTACTCTCTTAGTTTTTAACCTTTAGATAAGAGATCTTTGATGTTTTGATTGAGTGTGTTTAGCTGCAACTGAATTGCTTCAGATTTGTGTTCTACATATACAGTCATTGAAAAGAGTTGTGTTTCCGGGTTAGGATCCCATCCAGTATGCTCCAGTCCAGTTTTGTCCATTGTGTGGACAAGATCAATTTAGGAAAATCCCTTTGTGATTTATGGCTAGTTTGTTGCCACATAGACCAACCAAACTCACACTTCAAAAATCCACAATTTTACTGAGCCCCAACAAATCCTATGTTACGGAATTTTTTTGAATATATTTGGGGTACCGTGGTGCCCCAATTATTCTTAGCATCGTACATTTATATAGGGTCCACAATTAAGTATATGAGTCCGCAACAAGTGAATGAACTCTACAAAAATATTGATGGTGATGGGTGTCAGGGCTACTTGCGGTGCTCTACAACCACCGAATAATTACTCCCTATATTAAAGGGTGTTTTGGCTTCATAATTAAAGCTAACTTTTGCACAAATATTTTGAAAATAAAAAAAAAAAGTTACAAATATTTTTTTTGTGGCTAAAAGTGGTTATTTTTCAAAATATTTGAATAAAAGTAATTTTTTTTCACTTTTTCGACTTCTTTCGTCAAAAATAATCAATAATCCATAAATGTTTGACACAAAATTAACGAATGCAAATTTTTTGTTAATAAGGAAAAAATTAGCTAAAAGCCATTTTTGCTTAGTGGAACAAGTACAACACCTAATTAAATAAAAAAAATTATAGAAAGTACCAAAAAAAAAAACATCATCTCTACGGGATCCATTTGTTAGTGGCGGAAGTAATATAATGCTTGTTAAAGAGTCAGTTTCAGATCAAAAAAAGAAGAAGAAGTGTGATTTTGGTTGGTCTATGCGGCAACAAGCTAATCATAGATCTCAAAGGGATTTTACTGGATGGGATCCTAACCTGTTTCCATGGTTTCAAGCCACTATTTTTTTTTTCTTTTTCTTTTTTGTGTTGCAAAATGTCTCGAATCAATTTACATGCATTTCGAACTAATTTAGAAAGTCTATACGCATTGAGTGATGTGTCTTCAAAAATTGTACTAGCAAAGAGATTTTACTTGGATATTGTTGTTTTGCGAATGCTCCAAGTGATTCCATTTCTTTTCATAGCTTTAAACTCAGATTGACAAATTTCCATCAACTTTCGTTAAGATTTTACAATTTTGATGCTGGGGTTTATTTTGGCTTAATAAGCCAAATGACTTATTTTTCCCGATAATTGGAAACTCTGAGTCCTTTGGCTCATTCGATGTGTTGGATTAATTAAGTAATTTTTTTCTAGAATCATTTATTTTAGAAATATTCTAAAGTCAACGTTTCCTTTTTATATTGATTGAGTCAGGAATCCAATATTCCTATGGGGGTGAGATCCTCCTGAATTAGAAGATCAGTAATCTCATTCTCATTCTTACTCTTCACAAACATAGGAATGTTAAAAATTTCGGAATCACATTATTATTCCCCTCTAAGATACCTATTATCCAAATAGAGCCTTCAGAGTTATGATTGTTGGTGAGGGTATTCCAAATGTCCAATTTCGTTGACAAAATCTTGTGTACAAAACAGCTCAAGTTCTAGAGCTGGTGAGTGAAGATAATTTACGAGAGTCCAATTACCCATCTTCATATTAATTGATACAAAGAGTAATAACTATAGTTATGATGTTAAAATAGAAACAAAGATAAAATGTAAAGGTTTCCTTTTTCTTTTCTTTTTTGGAATCATTACTACCTTACCGAGTTACTTTGAAAACACTTGTGATTGAGGAAAATTCAAAAATAAAAATAAAAATCTAAGAGCATCCACAGTGGTATAATCAAAACTAAAATGTTGCTAAGATTAGCAACATAAGCTTAAAAAAGAGCTCACAGTGGAATAATCAAATTTAACAACCTCTTAGCAACTCATCAAATTTTGGCCTTTGGATAATCAAAATTAACAACTTTTTGTCAATAATCAAATTTAGTTGTTCCCATATTTCTTCAATTAAGTACACCATCATTACACAAAAACATTTTCTCTCTTTCATTTTCAACAAATTTCTAAGAAAAATACTTTTAAAAAAAGTTTTTTTTTTTTTTTTTTTTTTGCAAAAACTGTTTTTTTTTTTTGCGAAAACTATTTTTTTTTGCAAAAACAGTTTTTTATTAAAACTTTGTTTTCAAAAACTGTTCTTTTTTAAAAAAAAATAAAAACTATTTTTTATTCAAAAACTGTCTTTTTTTTTAACTTTTTCCAGATTTTTTTTAAATCAAAGTTTTCAAAAAACTATTTTCTCTTTTTTTAATAACCTGTTTTTATTAGTTTGAATCCTATTTTCAAAAAATTATTTTCTATGTTCACAATTTTTAGATTTTTATAAATTGAAAATATGATGTGACAAGTTTTGGTTATTCAAATTTGATTGTACCATTGTGGATCTCTACATTGCTAACTTTAGCAACCCCTTAAATGCATAAACAAAAGATGATGTGGCAGCTTTTGATTATTGACTTTTGGTTATTCCACTGTGGATGCTCTAAAGTGGTATTTGCAAAATTTTATTTTAACAGAGCAGTTAAATTACAAAATTTCTCTTTAATATGTCACATTCGTTCTCCATTTTAAAGTTATATAAAAATGAGTTGAAGATGCTCTTAAATAGTCTCTCTACGTCCCTCACCTTTTTCCTGAAGTGTTATTTTTGCTACAGAAACGCAGGGAATTGCTGTAGTGCGTTTTCTGATAAATTACACAATACTCCATCTCTCATCTAATAAGGTTCATTTTTGCTTTATACCTCCCTTATGTTTAAATCTCAACATTTAAGCCCCTTCATGTACTTGAATATGTAAAGAGAACTGATGATATTAACCCAAAAATATTGAAAATACATTCCTACCCTTCACTTCCTTTGTGACTCATTTAACATGCCCAAATTTCTCTCTCTCTCTCTCTCTCTCTCTCTCCCACACACGATACAACTATAGCGATGGGCTAATTCATGGAGATTGATGGAAGGGTTTTTTCGAAGGTGATGATGGGTTGGCCAGCGGCAAAATAGTTGCTAGTAGTGCCCCCCAATTTAGGTGTATCATAAGGAGAGAAAATCATGTGTGTAGATTAAATTGCTACCTATACTTGTGTGTATTATGCTTTCGTAGTGGAAGTTTAAAAGATGAAAGATAGTTTTGTTATTAAATTTTGTAAACTATTTCATGTGCTTATGACATGGACTTTTTTCCATCCAATATACTAACAGAGCAGTGACAGAAGCTGATAAGTGTCAAAACCCGATTACTTTAACGGCCCATTTGGCGGGTGGAGATTGGAGGAGGAAGGGCCTTGAGAATATAAGCTAGTCCGGGCCCACTCATATCCAATGGTTGGTAACTCCCCTTTGTGCCCGAACTACTTGTTGGGCAGATAATCTAAGACCCTTGAGCTCTTTTAGTGAAACACACCCAACCCCCAATGATAAGCTTACCTGGGTTGGTGTAACTATTGGTATGCCCCTTGAACTAATGAGCACCCAATATTGTAGATATTTGGGGCGACTAGTCCCATTTTATGTTGTTTCATCTTGCGTTTATTTAGCTTTTTATAGCAATATTGCACGTAAGGTGTGTTTTTAGTGTTTTCAGATAAACATTGCAAATAAGGCACATTTGAACGCCAAGGAATGCTCCGGGTGCAACCAAGTATTCAATGTCACCCTGTTGTGGTGCTCAAAAAGATGGTTTGGAGGTTGTTTGGGATGTCTAAGGGTCAAGGAAATTGAGGAGAAGTGAGGATTTTACCAAAGCTACTCATCCTCCGACGAGCTAAGAGTAGAATTATCATAACTTTTGACGTACAAAGTACTTGTGATCCAAACCACTTCGGTTAGAAAGTAGACTCGACGAGCTTTCCAACGGTCCAAAGAACACCCAAATCCAAGTTTGGGAGTGTCCGGAGCGAACCTGCGAAGTTTGCCCAAAAATTTGTCAAGCTTGTACCGATACTGGCCAACTCCTAGTACTGGAACAGGGTGTCTAGAGATTAATTTTCCAGCCCGTTTGAAGGCCTTGTACTGGTACTGAGGCATTTCCAATACCGGTACGACATGGAAAATTCTGCAGATTTTTTGTAACTTTTTCAACATTCCATTTATGAAAAGTTTCCACTTAAGGAATGTTTTTGGGATATTTTGGGGGACTTTTTGGTCCTTTATAACTTAACTTTAGTTCTCTATAAATAGGCTTTTATGCCATATATGGAAAGGATGACTATTTTAGTTAGATTTAGGCCTATGTCTTTCTTGCTTTGTAGGAGAACTCCATTAGGCTTCGTTTGATAACGGGTTTGAGGGTTGGGATTGGAGAACTAATCCCACGGAACTATTAATACTCTGTTTGGTAACAAAAAAATGTCCGGACTATTAGTCCGTTGGGATGTCCAATCCAGCCTTTAGGGGGTATTAGCAATACCCCGTGGGACTTGGTATTCGTAATCCCATCTCAACCCATTCTCATTACTAATCCCTCCTCATTACCAATTTCTTCTAACAATCCAATCCTATCATCTAATCTCATCACAAACAAACATACTCATTAGAGCAAGAACATCAGTAGAGGTAAAAAAAAGATTTCTGTAAAATAGCTAAGCAAATCTTGAAAAACCATGCTACACCAGAGCAACAAAACCTCAAGGTAAAATACATTTTGATGTTTTGGTTCGGCAAAAATACCTCACAACTATAGCAATGTATTAATAAACAAAGATTATTCTTCTCCTTTCTCCTCCCTATCACTCTCTCATTCTCTCTCTACCCCTCTCTCTCTCTCTTTTTTAGTATAGTATAGTATTTTATAAGGATAAAGAGGTATAATAGAGAAGATTGGTGTGAGGTTGAGAGAGATTTGATTAGGTAAAATAGAAAAAGTAGATTATTGGGTAGGTAAAATACATTTCACTGATAAACTTGCTCTTATCAATCCCTTCTCATTGCCAATTCCAATCCTAATTCCATCTCCTTACGAATCTCATCCATCTATCACTGTTATCAAATGAGGCCTTAATGTCTTCCAAGCTTTTTAGTTAAATCCTTCAAGAATACTTGTAAGTTTTTCTCGTTTGTTAATTTCTCGTTTATTAAAGTTGCTTGTACGGACTAGATTCTCCCTAATAATAAGTTTATTTTCGCTTTTGTCGACTATATATGTTTATCATTTCTAGCATAATTTCTAGTTTTTTTGTTATGTGTGAGTAGTTTTTTTGCTAAGTCTTGGGTTAATCTTTCCCAATGAGTTAGGTGGTTGTTTGGTTCTCAAACCTTGGGCTTAAAATCATGGTTTTTAGAATTTCATTAACCTAGTCATTTTGGTCTAAGCGAGGGGTGTTAACTCATTGGTATGCTGTTTAGTCAAGCGGTCTTGGCAAGCGGCATATTGAGGGCTCGTGGCCTCTTACGTGTTAGATATATTAGCAAAAATAAGTTAGTTTAGTTCCGGTAAATCACATCTTTTGATAAACGTAACCGTTAAAGCTAAATCTTCCGGATGTGAGCACGCAGTCATGTCTCTCACTTGAGTTACATTGAGAACCGGTAGCGGCCTTCGTCGAGGGACAGACGATCCTTAGACTTGCCTATTTTAATTTATAAAGTTCATTTCTAGTCTTTTTCATTAGCTTCTCCTCCGTTTAAAGCAAAACCTAGTTGGCTGTTTTAAACGCCGAAATTCACTATATAAAACCTACAATCCAATTTAGCTATATTTCGATTATTTGTGAATACGATCCTGGACTTCTGGATATTATGCTATCGACGATCTAACCCTACGCTTGGGGTATTTCAACCTTATTTAAAGGCAAGGTTATGAAACGAAGCATGAACCTCTCTAAACCTCTCTAAACCTCTTATGTACTCTCATTATAAGGGGGTGACGAAGTAAACTATCACACTATTTCTAATCCACCTATTCTTATCCATTTATTTTAACTTCCACATAAGTCCCTTCTTAGTTAATCTCTCTTTCTTAACTAATTCAACTTATTGACTTATCCATCTTTCCATGCCATTTACCGATCGGATTACTTTTCAGTGGATGTACTATGAGGGTTACAGCGGGTATATATGATAAAAAGGTGGATATATATATATATATATATATATATATATATATATATATATAAAGTCGAGTAATTTATAGAATAAGTCATATGCATATGCTTGTTTTTTGAGGTGAATATGAGTAAATGAATGTAGAAATTAGAATTAGAAAGGGATGTGACATTTTTGTTATTAGAAGGTTAGACATAAGAGCGAATATAATACGGACACGGAGAAGGAGTGGTTATTATATCCACCGTCTATATTGGGGTGACAAACACAAAATATAAATTCTTTGGATGTACATGTCGGCCCTTGGTCGACAAGCAGACCATTTTCCCTTATTCCAAAAATCTTATCCATTCGCCAAACAAGTCGTAAGGGGATTAAATGTTTGAGTTTATATACATTATATATTAGCACAGTAGGAAACGGGCCATAGTGTATGGAGGGGTTTCGGTTCCGCTAAGAACTTATTCTTTTAGTATTTTTGTTCTTATTTGTTTGTTTTGCGCCAATTTTTCTTTGACTTTTCGGAAAAGTAAATTATTTTTACTTTTATTCAAATTTTTTGAAAAATATATACTTTTAAATAAAAGCCTAATTTTTCTATTTCAAAATAGTTATTTCTCAAAATATTTGGGTAAAAGTAAAAAAAATTATTTTTGTTGAGACAAATCAAAGAGTCAAAAAAATTTGGCGCTAACTAACGAGAAAAATATTCAAATAAAGATAAAAATAAAAAAAATCCTAGAAGTACTTTAAGTGCTTAGTGGAATTTAAAAAGATGTACTTTAACCCCCCTTTTTTTGACCTTTTTGTAATTTTTTTTTACCTGATCAGATATATATTCATTTTTTTTAAAGAAGAAAATATATAGTACTCCATTTTAATGTCCGTTTTTTTTTTTTTAAAGAAAAAAAGAAGCAACAGAAGTTGTTTTGGCTGTTCTGAGAGTCACCCAAACCCTCACCCATTGCCCTTTACCCTTTGCATCCCCCCATCATCATCTCTCTCTCTCTCTCTCTTTCTCTCTCTGCAACTGCAAGTGCCCTACAAATCTTTCGACACCCAAAAACTCTCTCTCTCTCTCTCTCTCTCTCTCTCTCTCTCTTTCTTTGCTCTTTCTATCGCTAATCACTCTCTCTCTTCCTCTCGATATTCTCACCCAAATTTCGCGACTTATCCTCAATCAGATGGCTCAACGCAAGCTTGATCTCCCCGATGATCTCCTCTCTTCCAAGCCGTCCGATCTCTCTTCAATTGCCAACGGTACTCCCTTTCTCTTCTCTATAACCTTTCCCCGATTTTAACTAGGTTTTAGTTTTATTTCAACTGATTTTGATCGTTATGTAGTTAGTGTACCTATCGGGATCTTAATCTCGTGAATTTTAGCAGTTTGAGATGTTTCTGGACGACGCTCGCTCACGGGCATTATGTGACTTGGGATTATTGATTTCAATGTATTTGGGATTTTGCTAAAGCTTAGATTTATTGCAGGGCTTAGTTCGAGATGTTTCTGGAACAGGCTCGCGCACGGGCAACATTGTGTGAATTGTTACTTTTTGGTGTTTCAGATCAGTCGCCTTGTTGTTTTGGTCTCTAGATTTGTATCTGTGATTAGTTGTTCGTCGATTTCCTTTTGAATGCAGAGGTTGTCTGCTTGGGTTGCGCGACAGGAAGTTGGAGAAAAAGGAAGAAATCCTTGTCATTTGTTTGACTTTTTAGTTTTTACAGTCTACACGGGGCCCCCCACGTGCCCCCATTTGAAACTAAATTAATTTTGTTTTATTTACGTATATTCAGCATAATTATGAAATTAGTGTGCTACTGCACATACATACTTGCATATATCTCGAAAATATACATATAGAATTAGTTTTATGTTTCAATTTCGTCATATGGTGCATTTATACTTGTTGGTTTCTGAACTATTTGTCTATTTAGATCGATTCTTTCTTCATTGTACTTATTTTTAACCAGAGCAATATTTTAAAATAATATATATTAATAAAACTATATCGATCATTCTAAAACTTGTCGATGTTCGTGTAAAACATACTCTCAAATTTTGTCTGAGATTTTGTATTCATTTTTACATAATTTAAGTGAAAGTATGTGTTATATATTTTTGTATTTTGTAATGCATGCCTTAATTGTGTACGATCTTATTTTGGTTAACTAGAAAAATAAATTTTCACCACTATGATTAACAAGGTGCCCCCACTTAACAAACATTTCTGAATCCGTCCCTGAGTCTACATTTTGTTAGGGGGCTACAGTATCACCTCCGAAAAGTGCATGCCATTTAACTATACCACAATGATTCGTAGCTAACACCACAGATAATTTTGTTATGAACTTCTTGACTTTTCTCACCTCATTTAGTGCGGATGTAGGATTCGGAATTAGCGGGGCTTGAACCACATGTATTCCCGCATTGATAAAAGAATTCTCAAAAAGATGATAGAAAATAGGTTCCACAAGTAAATGATAATACTTGCTAGGTTTGGAGAGAGACGAGATTGCGGACATATATGATGGCGTTGTTTGATTTTATTTGTGTGACCAAGAAATCACTGATACGGTATTTTTAGGGAATTTTTCCTACACATAGGAATATAGGGGCTTTTTCTTCCCAAAGGGACTAGCAAGGGCCTCATGGAACTTCTGCAAATTAAGGTGAAACACTAGTATAACTGGTGGCAATATTTGTAGTTATGCTGGGGCCAGGGCACTCCCGCACCCCCTTGTGTCAACCGTTGTCAATATTCATAACTTTGGTAGAATTTCTTAACGTAACTACAAGCTCTCTTAACAAAACTTTTCTTACTGTACCTCCTGTCGTAACTGCATCTTGTCAAGATATATGACTTATGACAAGTAGGGTGTGTACTGTAGATCATGGTTTGCTCATTGTTTTTCAAAATGGGCGTGTTTATGAATTAGTGCCACTTGTCCTGGGCAATGATGTATCTTGGTGCGGAGTCCGTCGATTATTTCAGAAATGCCTTGGAAATTTGTTGTCCAACATGTACTTTGAAGGTCGCAATGTTTGAGGTTTTGAGCTACAATTAGTTCAGGTTGCTTGATTAGTGGCAGTCATTTTTATTGTTTTTGCAGACTCTCACGTGATATGTATATTAAGGTTGATTTTGGAGATTAATTACCTGTGATTATGTGAGGATGTTTGACAACATTTTCTTTGTAAGTTCACTTAGTACGTAACTGGCTATGGGAAATTTTCTTTTTTCCTCACATTATTACCTTGTGCTCCATCTAGTTTAGCCAAAGTAGGCTTCAATTCAAACTTCATTTCACTCTTTTTTTTTTTTTTTTTTTTTAATTCATGGAAATTGGTCTTCAATGAACCCTTTTAAATTACCCCTTCTGGAATTTTGTTTCCTGGAATTTTATAATTGCTTCTCAAGAAGGGCAATTGTACTTAAGTGGTTGCATTGGCATTTGGGTCTGATCAATTCTCTCTCTTTGACAGATATGTATGGACAGTACATAGGGTATTGTTGTTTGATTTTTGCAGTTTCACAGGCCTATATTTGTTGAGTTTTGTTTAGTTTTATAATATCACATCTATTGTATTTTTCAACCCAATTGTAACAATTCCAAGTATCGTTCGGCACATTTGTTTGGTTTAGACCTTAGGTAGCTTTCAATGCCAGATGAATGCTTAATTTATTGTATTCTGGTTGAAGTACGGGATGGAGGTACAAATTAACCCTTTACTTTGTTTTGTTGATGCCACCACAGTGAAAGCTTCAGGAGGGAATGAGGATGAGAAGGGCTTGATAGGGATACTTGATGATCAGAAAGGTTGGGTTTTGGTTTTTCAATCTTGAAGTATCCGGTCTTCGATCAATAAATAAAACAACTTGACCTTATATGTTTGACTTTCTGTCAATTTGTTCTGCATTTTGCTGTGCTCATGAACTTGGACATGTTTATTGGCAGGTGCTTCAGATCAAGCAGCATTAGAAAGCAACATTCCTTTGTCTCCCCAATGGCTTTATGTTAAACCTAGTGAGACGAAGATGGTGAGTTCTTTATCAAAATCAAAGAAAACGATTAGGCGATTGCAGCTCTCTTTTTACCATTACTATTATATTTGATTAGGCTGATTTACTAAAGAGCATTAACTTGTTGGTTATGTGGCATGTGTGTTGACTGTGTGTTTGTGTGTGTGTGTGTTCACTTAACATGCAACTTAATGGTTAGACATGAGACTAAGATCAGGAGTTCCCAATCAAGATTAGGTGATTGCAGCTCTGTTTCAACTTGACAATCTCTAAATGCAGCTTATCAATTAGGTTTAAATCATAGATGTTGTATTTCTAGCAATGCAACCAGCAACCAGCAACCATCGTAGTATTTTTGACCTCCAAATAGAAAGAAGTGTGGTAATTTGATCATTTAGCTATTTTCGTATTATAGATCCTATATCCTCTTTTCTTCGATGGAAGATAGAGGTTAAGCTACTTACACAACAACAACAACAACAGAACCCGTGAAGTCCCCAAATCATTGGGGACTTCAAAAAAAATAGAGGGTCTGCACTTCTTGTAGGAAAAAAAAAAAAAAAAAAAAGAGTTTAAGCTCATTGTAGAAATCTGCACTTCTTGTAGGATCAAACATGAAGTATAAAATCTGCACTTTCTTGTAGTCACCAGTGGTTCCAGCAAGGCTATATTTTTGGAATGTTCTGAGCGATTCTTTGAAACAGGGTCTGCGAGAATTCCTTGTCAAAGTTTTTCCCTCAAAACTTCTATTGATGTACTCCTTGTGCGATCAAGTCACATAATAGAAGTCTTGTTTTTGCTACTGTTTTTTGTATAACAGGAAGCACGTGCACCAAGTTCTCTTTCTCTGGGAATTCCTGCTGATCCCAATCAGAAGGAGAGTTGGCGTGCAGATGTCCCTGAGGACAAAATAGATCGGAGAAGAATTGCATCCGAGACTGAGACTGGTCGCCGCTGGCGAGAAGAAGAAAGGGAAACTGGCTTGCTTGGTAGAAAAGATCGTAGGAAGACGGATCGACGTGTTGACAACACCTCGGTTAGGGAAAACTCTGATTCTAGAGTTTTAGCAAATGACAAGTGGCAGGATGTTAATAATCGAAGTTCTGGACATGATACACGACGTGATAACAAGTGGTCGTCTAGGTGGGGTCCGGAAGACAAAGAGAAGGAATCCCGAATTGAAAAAAAGACAGACACAGAGAAGGAAGATGCTCACAGTGATTGTCAACCACTTTCGGTTGGCAATCCCCGTGCAGTTCCTGACCGGGACACAGATTCTCGCGATAAGTGGAGGCCACGCCATAGGATGGAGGGAAGTTCTAGCGGGCCAGGTTCCTACCGTGCTGCACCTGGGTTTGGACTTGAGAGAGGAAAGCCAGAGGGTTCTAATGTGGGGTTTACATTAGGACGAGGAAGATCTAGCGTTTCAGTTGTGAGACCTCCATCTGCTGGTTCGCTTGGTGCTGCTCTATTTGATAGGACTGTTAATGTTCCTGGGAAACCAAGCTCCTCAGCTGATACTTTTTGCTACCCAAGGGGGAAGCTTCTTGACATTTACCGCAAGCAAAATCTGGATACATCTTTTGCTATGATGCTTGACCAGATGGAGGAAGTACCTGCTATAACACAAGTTAATGTCGTTGAGCCATTGGCCTTTGTCACTCCTGACGCAGAAGAGGCTGTAAGTACATATTGTCCCCTACAATGAATTAACGTGAACTTACTTTTGTAGTTTTCACAAAAGGGTTGAGTGTGTTCATTAATGTTTTCAGGCTATCCTTGGTGATCTAGGGAAGGGTAAAATCACCAGTAGTGGGGTGTCATACAGTCCATTTAGAAAAGGAAGATCAACTGATAACATTACAGGTGATTAATTTAGACAGGCAATAACCTTATTGTATGGCCATTTAACATCTAACAGTCTATGTACTTATTCGACTATGTTTTATAAATACTTTGGTCCTTGCTGTCTTTTGGTGGTGTATGACAATATTATGTATTGCCAGATGTCGGAGACTTGGAACTGACCAATGGGAAACATGGTATGCTTCCCTCAGTTATGTCTGATGAGGTTGTTGATGCCTTTGGACGATCTGTGAATAATGATACCCGCCGGGCTAGCGTTTCTAGCTCCTTAGACAATGAGGATCCTAAAACGAAGTTGAAAGATGGTTAGTAAAAGACCCTGCCATCTTATTCAGTAACTCAACCATTATTACGGCATATGATTTTTGATTTTGATTTTTGGCAATCTCTTAATGGAACTACATTCGTTTTGTTTTCAAAAATAGATACTGATTGTGAGGGAGAAAGGAAAGTTTCTGCAGCTACTACAGGGACAAATGCTGACGAATTGATGCAAGCAATTTCAAGGAGTATGGATTTCTTCAGTGTGAAACACAGTAATGGTGCTCACTTTGATGATGCTTCTCAGCTCAAAGGGGCAGATTCTGTGTTCACAAAACATCCTTCTCTCAACGATCTTCGTTCTGCTGCTGCTTTTGATATCAGTACCAAGCTTCTGGATGATTCCACTTCTCTATTTTTTCCTCAGTCTTCCGAGGAGAATTGGAGTGGCAATATGCAGCACTTTCAGGGCAGCCACAACGAATATCGGTCAGAAGGGGGTATCCTGCCAGAGGAGATGAGTTTGTATTACCTAGATCCCCAGGGAGAGATCCAAGGACCATTTCTTGGGGTTGACATCATTTCATGGTTAGAGCAAGGGTTTTTTGGGACCGATTTGCTGGTTCGTTTGGAAGATGCCCCAGAGGGAACGCCTTTCCGAGAGTTGGGTGAGGTCATCCCGCATCTAAGAGTTACAGATGGACATGCCTTTAGCGTTGATATGAATTCTAATGCAGCAGAACATGGAGCTATAGAAGAGAAAATGGGCCCTAGTTTAATGGCTTCTGCCTCTGTTCCTGAAATGATTCAATTGTCTACATTAAATGATAGCTGGCAATCGTCTAGGTTTGATGGTATACAAAATCAGCATGAACATTCGCGGCAACTCGCACATACAGAGGGTCAAGGCTTTCGTGATTTTGTTGGTCAAGATGAAGGTTAGTTACTTATCTTGTTTGTGGTTCTTAGTTGCACTACTCCTTTGAGGGAGAGCATGTATTTGGTCCTAAAGTAAACGCGTCTCTGTTTTTGCAGATGTTTTATTCCCAGGAAGATCTGAAATAGGTGGCAATCCACTCGGAACAACTTCTTTGGGCATCAACAATCCTTCTGCTAATCCCATGAGCAATCCTTCTCATCCGGTTGAATTTACGGAGCCCGGTGTCCTTAGTCCGAGTAACAATAAGTTGCATCCTTTTGGGCTTTCGTGGTCAGAGCTTGAAGGCAACTATACAAGGCATAACGAAACATCAAACAGTAGTGCTCAGGATCAGCTTTTCAACCCTAGCATGGGAAGAATTGGCTCTTTTGGTGCACTTGCTGATTCAACTAATGCTGTAGAGACATGGTCTGATGTTCACGGGAGGAATACTGTTCCTGGCCCGAACGTGTATCAAGAAGCCATGGATGCTCACAGGGCCTCACAAATGGATCAAGAATCTATCCGCTTTCGTGCCACTGAGAAGCTTTTGTTGCAACAATACCAACAACAGCTCCAGCAGCGCAATCTGTTGACTCATCCCCACCTGAATGAATCAGTGCTGGAACAAGTGCCAAGTCAGTATTACAGCAATCAAACAGGGCCACATCTGGACCACCTTTTGGCACTACAGCAGCAGCAGCAGCAGCAGCAGCAGCAATGGCTTCGGCAGCAACATCACCAGTTGCAGCAAAAGCAGCAGTTACATCAACAACATCTAATTCTGTTGCAGGAGCAACAGCAGCAGTCTCAAGCTCGACAACTGCTTCGTGAGCAGTTGCTGCTGCAGAGTCAAATGCAAGATTCTGGCCGTGGAATGTCGCACGTTGATGCTGTTAGAACAAACAATGCTCTTGAACAAGTTTTGTTGAAGCAGCAAATTTTGCATGAACTACAACAGCGTTCCCTTCATCCTCCAAGGCATGCTGATCCATCCCTTGACCATCTTATCCAAGCGAAATTTGGTCAAACGCCGCATCAAAGTGACCTGTTGGAGCTTGTATCACGTTCAAAGCGAGGACAGATGCACACTTTGGAAAGTCAGATTCTTCAGCAAGAACAACTTTATGGAAGACAGTTGCCAATGGGGTTGAGGCAGCAGGTGGAAATGGAAGAAGAGAGGCATGGGGGCTCTAACTGGCCTGTTGATGAAACCAATCAGTTCCTTAGAAGTCCTGCTGCTGCACATAGAGCTCACTCTGCTGGGTTTGGACCATTAGATTTTTTTCAGCAACAACAGAGACCGTCCTCTAAGGAGCAGCTAGTTCAAGTTGACCGCAATTTTTCCCTACAAGACCGATTACAGCGAGGCCTTTATGACCCCGGTTTATCGCCATTGGAGCGACAAATGTCTATGTCAGGTGGCGCTCCAGGAATGAGCCTGGATGTGGTGAATGCCTTGACTCACGGTCAAGGTTTAGATATGCAGGAACCAAGAGCCCGAATGCACTCTGCTGGTCAAGTGGGTGGATTCTCCTCTGGTATCCACTCTCACCACCCTTCGATTTCCAATCAGTTTCATGCTTCACCCTCTGATTCGATTGAGACCCACTGGTCTGAGACCAATGGTCAGCTACCAAATGATTGGATGGAATCTCGAATACGACAATTGCATCTCAATGCGGAGCTGCAGAATAGGGAGTCAGAAGTTAAAATGGCTTCCGAAGATCCAAATTTATGGATGTCAACTGGAACAAGCAATGACAATTCAAAGCGTTTGCTTATGGAATTGCTTCATAAAAAATCAGTCTCTCAAACTGCTGATTCATTAGATACAAGTAATGAAGCATCTTATGAGAGAAGGGCACCTTCAGGTCGCTATTCTGAAACAAGCTCTTCTAATCATTCCTTCAGCTTCTTATCTGGTCAACAAGCCGGTATAAATCACCAGTTTGCCTTAGGACCTTATGGTTCGAATTCAGGAGGAACACCGTCAGTTCAGTTGACCGATGAGAATGCTAGTGCTGTGGAAAGCAGTGGAAGACTCCCCCTTAGATCCAAGTCTGAAGTATTAAGTGATAGAGATCAATTTCTTTCGGCTTTTGATGAAACTTCTCAAGCAATTTTCTCAAATCCCAACATGATTAGTAAGAAGTCTATGGAACGAGAGTTCTTAGATGTGGACCGGAAAAAGCAAGGATTCAAAACTGAGGTTCGTATGATGAAGGGACCATCTTCGGAGATTCAAGAAGATAGGACTGACCAGGAAAGCTTTGCTGCTATAAACTGTGGCGAAATGCCCATTAATATAATTAGTAGGCATAATTCACTTGGCTTTGCTGGTAATTCCCCTCAGAAAACAATTTTTTTATCAGTAGGCTTCCATATTTGTTGATGTGAGCGATGATGTGTAGAATTGTTTCCAGGTGGGAACATTGCCTCCTTCAACGACAAAGTTGCGCTTTCTGATTCTTTTGCGGAAGATGTTTCCAAGGGCCGGTAAGAATCTTTTTGCTGTATTGCACTATTGCTTCTGATGTTTCAAGGAAAGCCTAAGTAGCTTTAAGCTTTAGTTGGGTACTTTCCAAGGACCATCATAGGAGTTGGTGGGACCTGGCCACCGTAGAAAAGGGAGAGAGAGGCAGCCAGTGATGTACGATTTGGCCATTCATCAGTCATTAGTGTTGATACAAATCCTTGTTCTCTGTACTAGGATACTTGAAATGCCATTTTGTTTCTTTTCCCTCTTTCTTTGTTCCTATGGAAGTTGGATCTATGGAGTGGTAACAAATGTCCTACCCTTTTAAGTGGCGTCATCCTACTTTTTAAGTTGATTAAACGGGTCCATTTTTGTCCTCTCTTACCATATGAGCATCTGTTTCTTTGAATTTCATTCTGAGATAAAAGGCTCGTTAGATATTTGATGCCGGTGATTCAAAATAATTCTCTCTATCTTGGAAGGGGAATGGGTGTAAGAGCAATTGTATGCTGCAGTAGTTTTGATTATATAGCTTACATTTCTTTTTCTTTTGGCAGTCTACCATCCCTTACATCAAAAGGGTCGGATAGTTTTTTGCTGAAGCGTCCACCTGTCTCACAAAATTCATCTCAAGAAGGATTGGCTGAGCTGGCCTCTGATACAGTCTTGCGAGGCAAACACCTTTCATCTTCTGTTCCTTTGGAAGGTATGTCAATTTGTGGTATATCTCCTATTGATGAAGATATTGGTAAGTGTATATATACATACAGAAATTTTCAAGTAAGGACCTTAAAATGAGGACCTCATATGCGGACCTCCCATTTCTTGCATTTTCCGATCAGATTTTGATGATCCGAGCCGCTCAATTATTTTTACGGTTTCCGCGAGAAATCGGCCAAAAAAATGACTGGAAAGGGCTTGATTTGAGCAGTTTTTATTTGAACCGTTCGATAAAAAACAAACAAAAACTGCTCGGATGAAGCGCTTCCCGGTCTTTTTTTTTGCTGATTTCTCGCGGGTACCCTTAAAATCACGTTCTGAACACATTGAGCGGCTCGGATTATCGAAATTTGATCGGAAAAGGGAGGTCCGCATTTTGTTAAAATAAGGTAGTCCTTATAGGAAGGGGACTCTTTCCTGTTCTACATTGTTAAAAGGAGACCATTATTTAAGGATTAAAACTGTGTTTTGGTTTAAGAGCTTAAGTTTGGTTTTCTCTGACATTCCTCTTACTGGTGTCCTTCATCTCGTAATAATGGATTTTGAATTCTGTAGGGGCAAGACGGGAATCCGGGGGACATCTAGCGAACCAAAGTTCTGACATTCAGACACCTGGCAAGAAAGATTTACATCTTCGACGAATCTCATCTGGCAGTGATGATACCGATATCTCAGAGCCATCGTTCATTGACATGCTTAAGAGTAATGCCAAGAAGCCATCACAGACAGAATCTGCAGGAGCAGGAGCATCCGAGTCGTCGGACGGATCACAGGCAGCCCGCAGCGCGAAAAAGAAAGGGAAGAAGGGGAAGCAAATTGATCCTGCCCTTCTTGGGTTCAAGGTGACGAGCAATCGCATCATGATGGGTGAGATACAACGGGCGGACGATTAACTACAATTCTGTGTTGTACGCCATTCGTGTATTTAAAAGCTGTACAGGATGTAATTTTCTGTGAAGCATTTCGGGTTTTGGATATTCTTTGATTTTTGATTCCCCCATTTGCATCCTCAGTTGCAGAGATGTGTAGGGGTGATGGCAAAGCCTGGTACAGTCTTAGGAAGTTCAGTGATGTAGGATGATAGAGTGGTTAGGGAAAGTACTGTTGTATAGACAGTTTCTCACGGGAAAGCAAATAGAATCATGTACATACAAAGTTGTTCTCAGATGGTTTTGAATAAATTAAGGAAAATAATTTTTACACTCCCCCTTTTACAATTCATGCTCCCTTTTTGTCTTTATGCACATGAATTTACAATCTTGCCTTTGGGTGTCAGAAATTATGTTGGATAAAAGGCATGATACTAAATTCTTGTGGATAAAGAGGAAAAGGGGTACATGAATTGTGGAGCAACTCTTTAAGGTTGTTACTCACACAATGATGTTAGTGGAAACAATGCTTTTACCAAAATGCGATGCCTTTGGCAAAGACAACTCGTGATGATGGCTTGAGTGGTCAGAGTCTGCAGAAAACAGAATTCATCGACGTGCTCGTATTTGATTTTGGAGAATATATTCTTTACGCCGCCGATGTAAATATTTGTTTCTTTTAAATCAATTACATCGCGATACGTGCTAAAATAGTGGTCTCAATTAATAAAACATGGCGACGTGGCGCAATGTAATTGATTTGGAGGAAATAAATGTTTTACACCGGCGGTGTAAAAAATTTATTCTCTTGATTTTGAACATCCTTTCGTTTGGGTAATTTGTTGATTTTTGCCTTTGGGTAGCGCTTGGTCCTTTTTGAGGCTTGTACGGAGATATCAGTCTTCGACAGCATGTGCATCAAACGTGATGTTTGAAATAGGTGAAAGAGATAAAAAAAAATTTTTGAACAACATGAAGGCCATCACTGTGAATTTCGTAGATGCTTTGGCTGTTTCTAAAAAAATTGTTATGGGTTCTATTATAGTTATACATATTTATATATTGATCTTGCTTGGTATAACGAGAAAAGAAAATATTTCAATTTAGTTGATTCGAACACCTGATAACCATAAAACATGGAAGAAAAAAATATAAAATTTCATCTGTGTAGGATCCGAGATCATTGTTGTAGCAAAGCCTTTTTTTGTTTTTTTTCCAAACGATAGAAATTTTTTTGTTTTTGTTTTTTTTTTGCTTTTCCAAACTAACAAGGGAAGAAATTCTCTCTCTCTCTCTCTCTCTCTCTCTCTCTCTCTCTCTCTCTCATTTTTTTTTTCTTTTCTTTTTTTGTTATTTCCTTTCTCTTACATCGTATCCAAACAAACCCACTCTACCTACAGAAGTTAGATTTGGCCGTGTTCTGAGTCACCCAAACCCTCACCCTCTCTCTCTCTCTCTCTCTCTCTCTCTCTCTCTCTCTCTCTGCAAGTGCCCCTCCAAGCTTTCGAAACCCTAATAATCTCTACAATCCTCAATCTCATTCACTCTTCTCCACAATCTCTCTCTCTCTCTCTCTCTCTCTCTCTCTCTCTCTCTCCCTCCCTCTCTGCAAGTGCCTCGCAAACCTTTCGAAACCCTAACAATCTCTAAAATCCTGAATCTCATTCACTCATCGATACAATCTCTCTCTCTCTCTCTCTCTCTCTCTCTCGATCTTCTCACCCAAATTCGCGACTTATCCTCAATCCGATGGCTCAGCGCAAGCTTGATCTCCCCGACGATCTCCTCTCATCCAAGCCGTCCGATCTCACTTCAATTGCCAACGGTACTCCCTCACTATTCTCCATAATTTTTCCCCAAATTTAATTAGGTTTTAGTCTTCATTCAACTTGTTTGATTGTTCTGTAGTTAGTATTTCGATTGGTATCATTGATCTAGCGTATATGAATGTTTGCCAAAGCTTAAATCTATAAGGTGGAATCTTAGTGATTCGGAGCAGTTTGTGATTAGTTCCGTTTTCTTTTTTTTAGTCTGCAAAGTTCTATTAATGATTAGTTGTTTGTCGATTTTGTGTTGTCAACTCTACGGTGCAGTTTATATATGTTGTTTCATTAAGGCCTGTCATGTTATACGGTATCGAGTATTGGGCAGAATGGCGTAAGATGAGCATCTGGAATGAGAATGTTGGGGTGGGTGTGTGGTAAGACTTTGCAAGATAGGATTAGAAACTAGAACATTTGCGGAATAGTAGGGGTAGAAGATGAGAGGAAATAGATTAAGGTGGTCCTTTATAGTAGATCGACCGATGGTATAGTTAGGATGAGTGATGTGGTTACAGTTGGGGGTGTCAGTCCGAAAGAATTCAGGGTTTCTTTAAAAAAAAAATGGATTCTTGTAGCTGACCACAATTGTTTGGGACTTCAGGCTCTGTTTGGTTTGTTTTGGCCGGAAGACAGATTTAAAGGTAGAAAACTTGTCATTTGATCGGCCATTTATGGTCTTCATTTAGTTAGGGGGGCTACGACATCACCTCTAAAAGGTGCATGTTGTTTAACCATACCACAATGATTTGTAGGTAACACCTCGATCAAGTGATGCTACAAACTTCTTAACGTAAAGGTTGATGCCGTTTAACCATACCACAAATGATTCGTAAATAACACTTCGAACAATTTTTTGTAACAGACTTCTTAAATTAGAGGTGATGCCGTTTAACCATACCACAATGATTCGTAAGTAACACCTCAAACAATTTTTGTAACAAACTTCTTAAATTAGAGTTGATGCTGATTTCGCCGGAGATGCTTGTGATAGAAAAGAAACTTCTGGCATTTCCGCATTTGCCTCTCTGCAGGGCTCTGCTACTGTTGCTTGGATCTAATATACACCTGCAGATTTTGCTGCAAACTTCTTAACTTTTTGAACCTCAATATTCAGTGGCGGACACAGGATTTGTAATTAGCAGGGGCTTGAACCACATGGATTGACCCATTGATAATAGAATTTTCAGCCTTATATGTTAAGACATGTGTATTTGAAAAGCTAATACTCCAGTAAATTGACTCCCCAGTTTGATTGTGTATATATATGCTTACACATTAGGTTTTTTTTTTTTCCCAACTCATAGGAATTTTAGGGGTTTTTCTGCCCTAGGGACTTGCAGGTCAATCTTACAGAACTTCTGCAAACTAAGGTGAAAACACTAGTATGATTAGTTGGAATGTTTGGAGTTATGCAGGGGACAAGGCACCCCCACTCCTCCTTGCGTCAGCCACTGCCAATATCCATATCTTTGGGAGAATTTCACAACATAACCACAAAATCTCGTAACTAAAACGTTGCTTACTATACATCCCGTCGAACCACATCCTGACAATATCTCATTACTTTCTTACAATAAGTAGGGCGTGTACCGTTGATCATGTTTTGCTCTCTTTTTTTGAAATTGTCGTGTCTATGAGTTAGTGCCACTTGTCTTGTGCTATGATGTCTCTTGGTGCTGAGTCTGTTGATTATGTCAGAAATGCCTGTGAAATTTGTTGTCCAGCATGTACTTTAAATGTCTCAATGTTTGAGCTGCAATTGTTTAGGTTGCTTGATTAGTGGCAGTCATTTTTCTTTTTGTTGCCGATTCTTCACTTGATATGCATACTAAGGTTCATGATTTTGGAGATTCCTGGCCTGTGAGGAAGCTTGACGATATTTTCTTTTTAACTTAGCATAGTACTTTTATGGGCTATCAAAATTTTAAATTGCTAACGCATTATTACCTTGTGCTCCGTCTAGTTTAGCCAAAGCAGGCTTCAATTCGAACTCTCTCTCACGCTAATTTTTGTTTAATTCATGGAAATTGGTCTTCAGGAATCCTTTTCAAATTAACCCTTTAGGGATTTTGTTTCCTGGTACTTTTTTTCCTTGGTTCTCAAGAACGGGTAATAGTACTTAAGTGGTTGCATTTTCTTTGTGTTCTGATTAAGTCTCTCTCTTCGGCATATTTGTATGGACAATACATCTCTGCTTATACCTGCACTGTATTGTTGTTTGATTTTTTTCAATTTCACAGGCCTATTTTTTGAGTTTTGTTAAGTTGACTATATTGCTTCTATCACTTATTCCTCTTGTCAGTTACTATCAAATATGATTCTGCAGGTAATTTTATGCCAATTGTAACAATTCGAAGTGTTGTTCGGCACTTTTGTTTGGTTTAGACTTTAGGTTGTTTTCTTAATGCTGATTAGTTATTAATTTTATCATATTTTGATTGAAGTTCTTAATCGAATTACAAATTAACCCTTACCCTTACTTTGTTGATGCCACTACAGTGAAAGCTTCAGGAGGGAATGAGGATGAAAGTTTGATAGGGATACATGATGATCCGAAAGGTTGGGTTTTGGTTCTGCAATCTTGAAGTATCCGGTCTTCTATCAATCAATAAACAACTTGGTCTCATCTGTTTCGCTTTCTGTCAATTCGTTCTGCATTTTTCTGTGCTCATGAACTTGGACATGTTCATCGTCACTTTTCAGGTGCTTCAGATCAAGCAGCATTAGAAAGCAACATTCCTTTGTCTCCCCAGTGGCTTTATGTTAAAACGAGTGAGACAAAGATGGTGAGTTCTTTATTAACATTAAAGAGAATGATTATGGGATTGCAGCTGTCTAACATAACTGTGATATTATGATTGGACTATTGTACTAAAGAGCATTAGCTTGTTTGGTTACGAACTTAAGCAGCATGTGTTTCTCCTTCTCTTTCTCTCTGTTTGTATTATCTTTACATGCAACTTAATGGTTAAATGTGAGACGAAGATCGGGAATTCCCAATCAAAGTTAACAGAGAATGATTAGGCAACTGTAGCTCTGTTTCTGCATGACAATGAATCAATGATATTTGGATTGTATTGATTTTCTAAGTTACGGTAGCCTATTAGGTTGCATGGTATGAGTGAAGACTCTGTGTGTGTGTGTGTGTTTTCTATACATGGAGCTTATCAATTGCTTTGAAATTTGAGATGTT
Organism: Rhododendron mucronatum var. ripense; assembly: GCA_019656295.1. Lineage (NCBI taxonomy): Eukaryota > Viridiplantae > Streptophyta > Magnoliopsida > Ericales > Ericaceae > Rhododendron > Rhododendron mucronatum. Next base: position 592,948 of record BPLT01000039.1, on the reverse strand, counting down.
GTATTTCTAGCAAATGCCACCGTCGTAATACTTTGGAGTCCAATGAAGGGTGGTAATTCAATTTCGTAGATCCTATATCCTCTTTCTTCAGTGGAAGATAGAGGCCAAGCTTATTGTAGAAAATAGAAATCTGCAGTTTCTCGTATGATCAAACATAAAAATGTAAATATAAAATCTGCACTCGCAGTCTCCAGTGGTTTCAACAAGTTTATAAATGCTCTGAGAAATTCATTGAAATAGGGTCTACGAGATTTCTCTGTCTGCACTCTTTTTGTGATCAAGTTACGTAACAGAAGTCTTGTTTTTGCTACTGTTTTATGTATATGACAGGAAGCACGTGCACCAAGTTCTCTTTCTCTTGGAAATCCTGCTGATCCCAATCAGAAGGAGGGTGGGCGTGCCGATGTCCCAGAGGACAAAAAAGATCGGAGGAGAATTGCGTCCGAGACTGAGACTGGTCGCCGCTGGCGAGAAGAAGAAAGGGAAACTGGCTTGCTTGGTAGAAGAGATCGGAGGAAGACGGATCGACGTGTTGACAACCCCTTGGTTAGAGAAAACTCTGATTCTAGAGTTTTAGCTAATGACAAGTGGCAGGATGTTAATAATCGAAGTTCCGGCCTTGATACACGACGTGATAACAAGTGGTCCTCTAGGTGGGGTCCGGAAGACAAAGATAAGGAATCCCGAATGGAAAAAAGGACAGACGCAGAGAAGGAAGATGCTCACAGCGATAGTCAACCACTTTCGGTTAGCAATCCCCGTGCAGTTCCTGAGCGGGACACGGATTCCCGCGATAAGTGGAGGCCACGCCATAGGATGGAGGGAAATTCTAGTGGGCCAGGTTCCTACCGTGCTGCACCTGGGTTTGGACTTGAGAGAGGAAAGGCAGAGGGTTCTAATGTGGGATTTACATTAGGACGTGGAAGATCTAGCGTTTCGGATGTGAGACCTCCATCTGCTGGTTCACATGGTGGTGGTCTATTAGACAGGACTGCAAATGTTCCTGGGAAACCAAGCTCCTCAGCTGATACTTTTTGCTACCCAAGGGGGAAGCTTCTGGACATTTACCGCATGCAAATTTTCGATACTTCTTTTGCTGCGATGCCGGAGCAGATGGAGGAAGTACCTTCTATAACTCAAGTTACTGTTGTTGAGCCATTGGCCTTTGTCAGTCCTGACGCAGAAGAGGCTGTAAGCTCATTAAATTGGCCCCTACGATGAATTAACTTGAACTTGTACTTTTGTGGTTTTCACAAAGTTTGAAATGTGTTTGCCATACGTTTTCAGGCTATCCTTGGTGATCTTGGGAAGGGCAAAATCACCAGTAGTGGTGTGTCATACAATTCATTTGGAAAAGGAAGATCAACTGACAACATTACAGGTGATTAATATAGGAAGGCAATCACCTTATTTGTATGGGAATTTAACATCCAACTGTCTATGTACTTTTACGATTATGTTTCATACATATTTTTGTCCTTGCTGTCTTTTGGTGTCTCATGAAAATATTATTTCTTGTCAGATGTCGGAGACTTGGAACCCACCAATGGGAAACATGGCATCCTTCCGTCCGTTATGTCTGATGAGGTTGTTGACGCCTTTGGACGAGCGGTGAATAATAATACCCGTTGGGCTACTGTTTCTAGCTCCTTGAACAACGATGATCCTAAAAGGAAATTGAAAGATGGTTAGTAAAAGACCCTGCCATCCTACTCAGTTACTAAACCATTATTACGGCTCATGCTTTTTGTTTATGATTTTTGACATTTTCTTAGTGGACCTGCGTTTGTTTTGTTTTCAGAAATAGATGTTGATCGTGAAGTGGAAAGGAAAGTTTCTGCAGCTACTACAGGGACAAATGCTGATGAATTGGCGCAAGCAATTTCAAGTAGTACAGATTTCTTCAGTGTGCAAGACATTAATGGTGCTCACCTTGATGACGTTTCTCAGCTCAAAAAAGTGGCAGATTCTTCATTCATGAAACATCCTTATCTCAATGATATTGGTTCTGCGGCTGCTTTTGATATCAGTACCAAGCTTTCGGATAATTCCACTTCTCAATTTTTTCCCATGTCTTCCAAAGAGAATTGGAGTGGCAATATGCAGCACTTTGAGGGCAGCCACAACGAATATCGATCAGAAGGGGGTATCCCGCCAGAAGAGATGAGTTTGTATTACCAGGATCCTCAAGGAGAGATCCAAGGACCATTTCTTGGGGTTGACATCATTTCCTGGTTCGAGCAAGGGTTTTTTGGGACTGATCTGCCAGTCCGTTCAGAAGATGCTCCAGAGGGAACACCTTTCCGAGAGTTGAGTGAGGTAATGCCGCATCTAAGAGTTACAGATGGTCATGGCTTTATCGTTGATATGAGTTCTAATGGAGAAGAACCTGGAGCTATGGAAGAGAAAATGGGCCCTGGTTTATCAGCTTCTGCACCTGTTCCTGAAATGACTCAAATGTCTGCATTAAATGATCATAGCTGGCAATTGTCTAGGTTTGATGGTGTACCAAGTCAGCGTGAACATCCGCTGCAACTCGCAAATACAGAGGGTCAAAGCTTTCATGATTTTGTTGGTCAAGATGAAGGTAACTTACTTATTTTGTTTGTGGTTCTTAATTGCACTACTCCTTTGAGGGAGAGCATGTATTTGGTCCTAAAGTAACACGTGTCTGTTTTTGCAGATATTTTATTCCCAGGAAGACCTGGAATTGGTGGCAATCTGTTAGGAGTAACTTCTATGGGCATGAACAATCCTCCTGTGATTCCGTTGAGCAACCCTTCTCTTCCAGATGAATTTACAGAACCTGGTGTCAATAGTCAGAGTCACAATAAGTTGCATCCTTTTGGGCTGTCGTGGTCTGAGCTTGAAGGCAACTATTCAAGGCGTAATGAATCATCAAACAATGGTGCTCCGGATCATCTTTTCAACCCTATAATGGAAAGAGGTGGCTCGTTTGGTGCACTTGCTGATTCATCTAATGCTGTAGAGACATGGTCTGATGTTTATGGGAGGAATACAGTTCCTGGCTCCAACTTGTACCAAGAATCCATGGATGCTCACAGGGTCTCACATATGGATCAAGAATCTATCCGCTACCATGCGACAGAGAAGCTTTTGTCGCAACAATACCAACAGCAGCTCCAGCAGCGCAATCTGTTGACTCATCCCCACCTGAATGAGTCAGTGATGGAACAATTGCCTAGTCAGCATTACAGCAATCAAACAGGGCCACATCTGGACCACCTTTTGGCACTACAGCAGCAGCAGCAACAGCAACAACAACAGCAAAGGCTGCGTCAGCAGCTTCAGCAGCAACATCATCAGTTGCAGCAAAAACAGCAGTTACACCAACATCAGATTCTGTTGCAGGAGCAACAGCAGCAGTCTCAAGCTCGACAACTGCTTCGTGAGCAATTGCTGCTGCAGAGTCAAATGCATGACTCTGGCCGTGGCATGTCACATGTTGATGCTATTAGAACAAACAACGCTCTTGATCAAGTTTTGTTGAGGCAGCAAATTTTGCATGAACTACAACAACGTTCCCATCATCCTCCGAGGCACGCTGATCCATCCCTTGACCATCTTATCCAAGCTAAATTTGGTCCAATGCAACATCAAGGGCATCAAAGTGACCTGTTGGAGCTTGTATCACGTTCAAAGCGAGGACAGATGCACACTTTGGAAAATCAGATTCTTCAGCAAGAACAACTTTACGGAAGACAGTTGCCAATGGGGTTGAGGCAACAGGTGGAAATGGAAGAGGAGAGGCATGGCGGCTCTAACTGGCCTGTTGATGAAACCAATCAGTTCATTAGAAGTCCTGCTGCTGCACACAGAGCTCACTCTGCCGGGCTTGGTCCTCTAGATTTTTATCAGCAACAACAGAAACCATCCTCTAAGGAGCAGCTGGGTCACCTTGACCGGAATCTTTCCCTACAAGATCGATTACAGCGAGGCCTTTATGATCCCGGTTTATCGCCATTGGAGCGACAGATTTCTATGTCTGGTGGCGCTTCAGGAATGAGCCTGGATGTTGCAAATGCCTTGGCTCATGGTCAAGGTTTAGATATGCAGGATCCAAGAGCTCGAATGCACTCTACTGGTCAAGTAGGTGGATTCTCCTCTGGTATCCACTCTCACCAGCCTCCGATTTCCAATCAATTTCATGCTTCGCCCTCTGATGCGATTGAGACCCACTGGTCTGAGACCAATGGTCAGCTACCAAACGATTGGATGGAATCTCGGATACGACAGTTGCATCTCAATGCCGAACTGCAGAATAGGGAGTCAGAAGTTAAAATGGCTTCGGAAGATCCAAATTTATGGATGTCAACTGGAACAAGCAATGACAATTCAAAGCGTTTGCTCTTGGAATTGCTTCATAAAAAACCAGTCCCTCAAACTGCCGATTCATTTGATACGAGTAGTAAAGCATCTTATGAGAGAACGGCGCCTTCGGGTCGCTATTCTGAAACAAGCTCTTCTAATCAATCCTTCAGCGTGTTATCTGGTCAACAAGCGGGCATAAATCACCCATTTGCCTTAGGGCCTTATGGTTCTAATTCTGGTGGAACACCGCCAGTTCAGTTAGTCGATGAGAAGGCTGGCGCTGTGGAAAGCAGTGGAAGACTCCCCCTTAGATTCAAGTCTGAAGTATTAAGTGAAAGAGACCAATTTTTTTCGGGTTTTGATGAAACTTCTCAAGTAATATTTGCAAATTCCAACACGACTACTAACAAGTCTATGGAACGAGAGTTCTTAGATATGGACTGGAAAAAGCAAGGATTCAAAAGTGAGGGTCGGATGATGAAGGGGCCAGCTTTGGAGATTCAAGAAGATAGGATCGACCAGGAAAGCTTTACTGCTATAGACCATGGAGAAACGGCCATTAATATCATGAGCAGGCATAATTCACTTGGCTTTGCTGGTAATTCTGTTAAAAACATTATTTTGCCCCTATAGGCTTCCGTTTTGTTGATGTGAGCAATGATGTGTAGAATTGATTCCAGGTGGAAATACAGCCTCCTACAATGACAAAGTTGCACTTTCTGATTCTTTTGCGGAAGAGGTTTCTAGGGGCCGGTAAGGATTCTTTTTGCTGTATTGTACTAATGCTTCTGATATATCAAAGGAAAAGCCTTGGTAGCTTTAAGCTTTTAGTTGGGTTTTTCCAAGGATTGTCATATGAGTTGGTGGGACCAGGCCACTGCTGGAGAGAGAGCGAGTCAATTGTTTTCAACTTGGCCATTTTTCAGTCATTACTGCTGATATAAATGCTTGTTCTGCGTTCTAGGATACTTGAAGCGCCATTTTGTTTTTTTCCCCCCTTCTTTTTTCCTTTGGAAGGTTGACCAATGAATTTGTTTAAAATGTTCCTACATGTTTAAGTTGTGTCATCCAACTTTTAAGTTGATTAAACTGGTCTCTTTTTTTCCCCTTTCTTACCATATGAGCGCCTGTGTCTGGAATTTTGTTCAAAGATAAAAAGCTTGTTAGCATTATATACTGGTGATTCAAAATACTTCTCTCTATCTCGGAACGGGAATGGGGCTATGAGCAATTATAAGCTCGCAGTATTGTTGATTATACTCCGTATTGTGTAACTTAAATTTCCTTATTAACTTTTTTGGCAGGCTACCATCCCTTACATCAAGAGGGTCGGACCATTTTTTGCTTAAACGTCCACCTGCCTCGCAAAATTCATCTCAAGAAGCATTGGCTGAGCTGGCCTCTGATACAGTCATCCGAGGCAAACATCTTCCATCTTCTGTTGCTTCGGAAGGTATGTCAATTTGCGGTATATGTTACTAAATATTAATACCCATAGCTGTATATAAATGTATGTGCATGTATAGAAATAATGAATAAATCGAACATAATGGTTAGGATGGTAAAATAGTATGAAAGCATAATGGTGGAGAAATTGGATTGAATGGTGGTTGGTATCTCCCAGGAAATAACAGTAACTATTCGATTTTGTTGAATATTGATATCATCCTCCCTGTTCTAAATTGTTAAAAGGAGATTATTTAAAGATTAAAACTTTTTTAAGGCTGAAGAGCTTAAGTTAGGGTTTTACTTACATTCCTCAAGGCTTAAGAGCTTAAGTTAGGGTTTTACTTACATTCCTCCTACTGGTGGTCTTTATCCGACAATAATTACTTTTTGACGTTGAATTTGGTAGGGGCAAGACGGGAGCCCGGGGGACATCTAGCAAACCAAAGTTCCGACAATCAGACACCTGGCAAGAAAGATGTACATTTTCGGCGAATCTCATCTGGCAGTGATGATACTGATGTCTCAGAGCCATCGTTCATTGACATGCTTAAAAGTAATGCCAAGAAGCCAGCACAGCCAGAATCTACTGAGTCATTGGACGGATCACAAGCGGCCCGCAGTGGGAAAAAGAAGGGGAAGAAAGGGAAGCAAATTGATCCCGCTCTTCTCGGGTTCAAGGTGACGAGCAATCGCATCATGATGGGTGAGATACAACGGGTTGATGATTAAGTAGTCTGTGTTGTACGCAATTCCTGTTGGTAAAAGCTGTAGAGGATGTAATTTTCTGTAAAGCATATCGGGTTGGATATTCTTTCATTTTTTTCCCCCATTTGCATCCCAGTTGTGGTGATGTAGGGGTGATGGCAAAGCCTGGTATAGAGTGGTTTAGGTTAAGGTATTTTTGTATAGACAATTTCCCATAAAAGCTAATAGAATCATGTGCATAAAAAAAAGTTCTCAGATGTTTTTGATACTTTCATGGATGTGAGTTTTCTGTGCTAGTAGTTTACCTATCTATATTATCTCTGGACAAACCATGATAGAGACTAGTTAGAAAGCATCGGGGACCAGGGTTCCTATGGTGCATGATCTGAACTGTCTATTGTCAAGATAAAATGTAAAACTTTGGTAGGCGAGATGGAAGGCGCGGATGGTGCGTTATCGGTTATACCCCAAGTCTGACAGACTGAACTTGCACTGGAGTAACAACTAGCTCATTGAGTGGAAATTATTAACTTTACCCTCCCTCAAATATGATTGCTTACCGGGAGTGGGTGGCTCGTATTTAAAAGCACTAAATTTTAATCATTCAATAGAGAATAATGTTCAGCCACTTGTTTGGTAGGTGAATAAAATTAGTCAGTAAAAACATGTTCATGAGCAAATACCAACGTAAGTTGCACATTTATCTCCTTAGCATAACCAACTCTAGAGTCGCTCTTGTAATAGACACGGATAAATGTCCGGAATTTACAAAGCCCAATGGTTGCAAATAGGGTACTCCTGATGTGGCGCCCGACATGCACATCCAGGCCGACTGACAGTCCTGATCGAAACATATTTTTTCTTTTCCTTTTAAAAAAAAATATGTTCGGTATCTTTCAATCAGGACTGTTGGTTGTATTTTGGACGGCCCGGATGTGTGCGTTGAGTACCACGTGATACCCAGGGCTTTTGATTTTGGGTTCTAATTACTATCCTATTTTTTCTCTCCACTTATTATCATTATCTCCGATCATTACACTTATTTTTCTTTCTGTCCCTCTTCAATCATTGCCCTATTTTCAATCATTATTTTATTTCTTTTTACACTTATTACTTACAACGAAGCTTCAACTTTTTGCTCCTTTTTCCTTCACAGAAATGAAAATTTTCAATTACGGAAACACCCCTACGCCCATCCACACTCGTTATCTCCGTCACAACTCCTTCCCCCCCTCTCAGCTTCTCAGTCCAATCTTCTACCCAGAAAAAGACTCAACCACCACCAAGTTTAGAGAGAGAAGCTCAACAGATACAGTCAATGGCTGTTCCATTCGCGACTTTGGTAACTACAATCCCTAACTTCATCCCGCAACTACACACACACAAATATACGTATAGTTTTGCTCTAGGTTTAATTGGGGGCCGGACCGCGGTGGGATTGGTCTGTGAGGATTAGTTGAGGTGCGCGTAAGTGGGTCTGAAAGCCTGACTTATCAAAACTAAACATACATCACATACACATATGTAGACGTCTGTTTCTCACAGTTCTTTTCCCCTTGCGTTTGCTGATTAACTAACTAACGAATTCCTGTCGGCAGTCGAGCGTCGGCCCAATATCGGGCCCACGGGGCCTGTCTCAGATGGGGCTTCAGGGCTCCCCATGTAGTTTCGTCAATGTTCGGAAGTCGGTTTTACCCTCTGATACATCGTTCTTGTCGTCAAGCTTATTTAAGTGTTCGTCAAACACTTCTTTGCGCAGGAAGACCGGGGTTCTTAGCCCGATTCGTGCCTCTGCTGAGGTCAGTATTTTCCTGTTAATAGATTATGAATATGTGAAATTGTTTGGATGATACGCGCAGAATATAGATTATGAATGTGAAATAGTTTGAAAGATTATGATGTGTTTGTTGACCATCTTGCCCTTTCGTAAGATGCATGTGCAATTTGTTTATGGAATGCAAGTGGTAAATAGTATTTTAGTTTGGAGGTGATTAGAGAATGCAAAATGAGAATCCAAAGCATTTTGACTTGTTACTTTGAATACGGAGTTACGACATTGAATTTGGGAGCTTTATCACGACGGACTTGAGAGGAGTAGAGGACTGTTTCCAAGCAAGAAAAATCTGTTGGAACATTAATGCTAGGGTTTGACTCTACGTTTAGAAGTAGCCTGTTGCTAAACCTCTTATATTATTTATCTAACAATTCGTTTTTGAATCCACATCTATCTTATTGATTTGTGTTTTGAGTCGAGGTCATTGCTAGATAAGCTTTTTATGCAATCCAACACCAGTGAGAGTACCTGATAAACATTGACCCTTTAGGAAAGATTACAAGTAGCAAAGCAATTTTTGCAAACAAACTACCACACTTCTGGGATTAGTTTGTTCAATATGGCAATCAAACTACCACACTTGTTGAATTTGCAATATGGCAATCGAACACCATTGCAAACTAACAATTTGTTTCTTGCAATTAAAGTCTTCTTAATTTTGTTCTTTGAACTTGTACAATTTTTTCTTTCATAGAAGATAATGTAACGTTTAGAGACCTGAGGTTATCTTTGACATATGCTCATCCATTCCTAGGTAGCAGAACCACAATCAAAAGTGACCAACAGAGTATATTTTGATGTGAGCATTGGAAATCCAGTGGGGAAGCTTGTTGGCAGGGTTGTTATTGGTCTATATGGAGATGATGTCCCCCAAACTGCAGAGAATTTCCGTGCTCTTTGCACAGGTTGCATTTTGTGCACTTTAACTGTATTTGTTTATCTTTGCATGCTTCTCTTGGTTGTCTAAAGGACTGAGCTTCTGAATGCATTTTGATTTTATTTAATCTTGATTAGGAGAGAAGGGCTTTGGCTACAAAGGTTCGGCATTTCATCGTGTCATCAAGGATTTCATGATCCAAGGAGGAGACTTCGACAAGGGAAATGTAGGCTCTCTTTGCTTTTCCACTGATTTCATGCTCCACACTCACGTTTTGAGATATTTTTTCATTTATTTGTGACCCTACTTTGTCTTTCAAGTTGTCGATTGCAAGAATGTGTATTGCTTTCATTGTGTTTTAGTTGTAGGTGCAGCGTTACAAACTACTAAATCTGATCACTGGAATTGGTTTTTATTCTCTGCCATGGATAAGTGCAACCAGAATACTGTGTTAATAGTTTGCTTGTAATGTTCATGATTTGATATAATAATGCCATGTTCTCGAGAAGATCTATTGCATTGCTTGTTTATTATGAACTCATGTACTCGAAATTGAATCTGTGGGAGAGTATCTGCACTATATACGGTTTTTGGGTTTTGTTGGTTTACAAGTGCATTTCCTCTGTACATATACAGCTCATTCTTACATGTATGAATAATGATCTAGATAAAGGAAATTAAATTTTTTTTTAAGGTGAGGAAATTAAATTGTTTGCTTGTATAGGTTTTGTATTCCTTCTGATGAACAACTGCATTGGGTGGGAAGTTGGATAGGTAGTTTAGGAGCATGCATATGAGGTAACATAGGTTACAATTGAAATTCCTATATGTAGGATCTTTTTGCATGCCAAAATTAAGCAACATGGTAGATACTAAAGTAGAAATTCAATCTCAGTATTCTTGTTTGAAGCTGGGATTTTGTGTGAATGTTAGCGAGAGTGGTTTAGGGAAGAGTGCATGTTACATAAAATAAAACAAATAAGATGCCAAGTAGAGATTCTTTGATTCATGATTTGGTGAAGTTTGACCGCAATATCCAGAACTGAAGAAACCGGAACTCTAAAGTTTACCGAATTGGGAAAAAGGTTTCTTGTGTTCTGTGCATGATACAATCAAGCATATCTGCAATTGTGGCATGCATTTGAGTGAGATGGAGCCCATGCTTCTTAAAGCTTATCTTTGGCTTGTAGAAATGACGGACCGAGGGGAGGATGAGGCCGGGCAACCGCCCTACCCAAGTTTCAAATTTTCTTTAGAATCATAATAGTTTTTGTCTTAAAAATGTTGCAATTGTATTATTTTGCCCAGCCAACGTTTTTAAAAGAAAATCTAACTTCCGCTAGTGGCATCATATGGTCATCGCCGTATTGAATTTCTTGACAACAAGGTAAAATTTCACTTTTTTGGTTTTTCTAGTTCTTTCTATCTAGAGTATACACTGTATAGAGAATCTGTTTTGGAGTATCAGTCACCATGTTTTATTTTGGAAGGGATTCATGCATAAGGATGTTTGAGAATTTTGGCTTTGTTTCATTGCATGGGCCTACAGCTAAAAATGAAAAACACCTGTAGTCTTCTTTGTGATCTGTGAAGTAATCTTCCATCCTTGTATATCTTTTGCAGGGGACTGGCGGTAAAAGTATATACGGCCGTACATTTAAAGATGAGAATTTCAAGTGTAAGCTAAACCTCTCTACTTACTCCAGAAACTTGCAGGACAATATACCCATTACAATAGATTCACCTCTGAAAAACCCTAGTTCGCCTAGGTATAAAGGTCCGACTAACAGATAAATAATTCAACCAATCACACAAACGGAAGCAACCGAACAATGAACGCAACTTTACACATAGAAAACCCCTGAAAGGGTAAAAATCACTGGAAGGAATCAAACACTATAACACATTTTGCGGTTACAAGTAATCTTACCATTCGATTCTGAATCCTCACAAATCACCCTAAGATCTACTTTCCGAATCCATGTTTACCACACCGAGTGCTTGACTGCTGCTACCTTGAATTCACAAGCCTTTCGAGATACTTCCATAAATCCACTGGAAGAACAACTCGAATAGTTGAAACTTCATGAAGTTAATCTTGTTGCTCGATGATCATATGATCACGTGTTTACTTCAAGAAACAAAGCCAAGAACCCCTTGAATATATTCTTAGGTTTGGATGTGCTTGGGGGCGGCTCTCATATGTTCGGTGAGTGTGAAACCTGAAAGAGACGCATATATATATATATATGTATAGGCTGCAGTAAACTGGCATGTTGCTTGAGCAATATTTGAAATCCTTCTGAAGACTGACTTGAGTTGCTCAAGCATCTTTTCTGAAAAACGTTGCCATATAAAAAAAAAACGTGATTTTCTTGATTTCTTTTCCTTTCGAAGTTGCTATATGTTGAACCCCTTGATCTTCCTTTATTTTCTTCCAGCTAAAAACTCACTCTCTCAATTACACAATATTGATTTCCTTCCACTCCCTAAACAGAGACTGTAGAAATAAATAGAAAAAATAAATTACAACTCAATAAACGGGGATACAATTTAATTTGTGTTTTGTCGTGAGATTTGCTAACACTGAGAGACCGTGGCCTATGGTTCTAACAACCTCTTTAGTATTCCTTGAACAAAGGAAAAATGGGGGGAAAGTTGAAAAAGATTTGAAGCACCTCACGTTGAGGACTCGTAACTGCTGTTAAATTAAATATGCTTATTTCCGATTGTCTTGTAGACATATTTAACTTTATTTCTTTCCTAAGATTGTCTGGAAATACTATTGTAAGCTGAAATCTGAAAATTTTGGATCGTTGCAGTGGTTCATGTAGGACCTGGAGTTGTTAGCATGGCAAATGCAGGCCCAAACACCAATGGGAGTCAATTTTTTATCTGCACCGTCAAGGTAACCATTTAATATCTTCCTATTGCTGTCGTCATTCAATAGGCTGGTCGATGTATCACTATTGGTACTTAAACTGCCGGAGACTCAAGTTGGAGATCGACTCTCTAACATTACCTGTACAAAAAAATCACTTTTGAGATGCTGCTTAAATGCATCCAAACTCTGATAGGTCCTCTTTCACGATCTTCTTGGGGAATAACAATTTTGTTCTCTGGCGTTTGACTTGACACGTGCTTTATGTATTGTGTTTATGTTTGGTGAATGACAGACACCATGGCTGGATCAAAGGCATGTAGTGTTTGGGCAAGTTTTGGAAGGCATGGACATTGTTAAGTTGATTGAGTCGCAAGAGACGGACAGAGGCGATCGTCCCAGGAAGAAGGTGGTCATCAGTGAATGCGGCGAGCTTCCATTGGTCTGAGGTGGAGTTTCGTTATTTTCTTTCCCTTAGTTTTCTAGGGTCAGACCTTTCCAACTAAGAGAGCATTTTAATGAGGCTATATTGTCCAGTAAACCTCCCAAACATCTTGTTTCATTTTTGTATTACTATATGTTGTTGAGGTTAGAGAGATTGAAAAGTTCGGCCCATGGTGCTTTCAAAGCATTCTATACCAGTGGATAAGAGGATGTGTTTTGGGGATAATGCCACGATAATATTGCATTTCTGGAACCAAGTTTGAGATTGTGGCGCAATAATCAGCAATGAATTAGGGATTAAAATGACAGTAACGAGCGTCTTAAGAAATCGATTTGGTTGTTTGAACTTAAGCTATGTTTAGCTGTAAGTTAAGCTCATCCACTGCCTTTATCAGATTTTGGTAGCGACGCTTATTGTAGCTAGAAGTGCAGATTGGGCCGGCTGTCGCGGGCACTTCACATTTAGAAGCTGCCACGGCATGGTATGGCCGCCAATACTTAGTGCGCCAGGCTCGGCCGTTGTTTTGGGGCACATGGCACGGGTATGATCGGGCACGAGCACTGCACGGGTGTATTGTTTTTGTTTATCAAATAGACTGCGCTGGTGGACAAGGGTTTGACTGAATTCACTCTAAGGTGATTGAGCTACTCGAGGCCGACTCGTGTTTGGTTCACTAAAAACTCATTCAACTACATGGTAGAGACTTACCCAGATGGCACTGAGTCAACTGTTTGGTGTCAACCATGTCTATAGTTGGGTTGCAAACATCTTATTATTGATGCACCTTTCATCCAAACTGCTAACTTGCTCCTATCAAGTAGCAAAATTGCTGCTATTGGTGAATCCCATAAGGTCATGTCCACCTGATTTGCAAATTTACCAAATGAATGGGGTTGGCATTTCAAACAAGTCCCAACTGAACTGCCACATCAACCTTTCCTCAGACTCCGCAATGATGGAAGCTTTGTACACCGGGTTTGCCCTTTTGCCTTGTGTGGCATTTAGTTGTTTCTCCCCCCATTTCAATATGTCTAGCAGATGGAAAAACAACATGCCTCTTCCTTGGACGACTTTTTTACTTGGTGGCTTCCATAATCTTGTCCTACAAGTTGAGGTGATAAAAGGGGCTAGAAAAGTGAGAAGGAAATGAATTAGGCTTTTCTGCAGTAGAAGCAAGAGCAATCCGTGAAATCTCAACCGTCTAAAGTGTTACTAATAGTAGAATTTATGTTTCCATTTGGATCATCGATTGCTGAGATGGACGACCGAGATGCAAACGCAAACACCGCAAATTCTTCTCTGCAGTCCAACTGCTGAGTAGCCGGGGTCTAGAGGAAATATAATGTTATAAAAGAAGTAAATGTGGCCCATCTATTGGAGTTTGAGGTTCTACAGAAGTCATTTTTCAACAAAGGCAAATTGCCATACAAGACTTAGAAATAACTTTGACAACTCAGTTGAAGATGTCCCAGAAGAGAGAATCTTGCTTATAGGGCAGTTGTAAACAAGTGTTTACGGAGCTCAATCTTGATCGTTCAAAAGTGTTTTGGACAATCTGGATTGAAAATAATCTCCTTAACGGTAATAGATAAATTATCTATTACCGTTAAAAGAGATTATTTCAATCCCAGCAGTCCAATGCCGAAATGGACGGCTCAAATCACTCAGCTCCGTAAAGAGCCGCAGCGGCTCCGTAAATAAGTATATCTCGTCCCAGAAATTAAGCCAGTTAACGACCAAATTGGTAGAATTTCACCCAGCTGTAGTTCAAAAGTAGTAGAAAAAGCAACTGATTTTGCCTTCAATGGTACTAGCATACAATAACAAACCTTAAAATTCTGATGTACTTAAGAGGAAATAGAATCAATCATCAACCCAATTGGTTCTTCGCAGTTCAAACTGCAATAAAGAAACCCAAAAGGATAGGCATGATCAGCTATTGAAAAACCGAAATTCGTATGCATAATAATTACTAATTGTAGTACCTGGTCTCCAGGCTTGGATTGAACTATCCAACAAACAAAGATGCAGATAAAATCCTCAAATCAAATTTTCATATAGGAAGTTCCATATTCTAAATCCTACTACTTTGATCCTTCTGATTCATCATCCTCATCATGATTATGCTGCTGCCGGTTCACCGGACCGCCACCTCGGCCGTGCCCCATCTGCTGGTAAAACTGGTGGTTCAATGATTGAGAATTATTCATGGCCCCAATATGATCGCCCTCTTGAGAAAGTCCCAGCTCCAACCCAGGAAGGCTTTGGTAATTCCCACTCAAAATCGTCGAGAACCCGATTGGTCCCGAATTCATATTCGCGAATTCAAATCCATGAAACCCGAATTTTGATACCAAATTTGGACTTTCGCTCACTGAATTTGGTGCGGAAATTCCAAACCCAGGTACAGATGGCCAAAACCCAGCTGCTGAGTGTATTGGTCTACTCAAGTTACCATTATTCAACATATTCCAATGAGTCCTGTTTTCCAAACCAATGGAAACAGGGTTCCCCTGTTCCGAAACAGAGTGCCCTGAAACTTCAAGTGATGAAGCAGGAACCGTCCCCGTGCCCGTGGTGGCGATAATCGACGGTTCGGACTGATTCAAAAGCCACTGGATTGTCTCTCCGTCGGATTTGTGACCCAGTTCCCTCGTCAATTGGAAAACCCGAGCCGCGCAAAGCGCCGGCATACGTATTCTTCTCCCCCTCCCATCCACCTTCTTGTGCCTGTCTTTGGTTGAACTTCTCTTGGGTGCCAATTTCTTTTTACTGCTATCATCTTCTGTGTTTGTGGGGATGATTTGGAAGCTTTTGGTTTCATTTGGCCTTTTTTCTGCCATGAAAGGTGGTGGTGGGCACCTCTTTGGTGGGGAGAGGAAGGAAGAAAAATGGGACCTCTTTGATTCGATGAATGAGGATGATGTGAAAGAGCCTAGAATTTCATGGCCCTGTGGACTGTGATTATCGAGGAATATAACACCCTTTTATTCAAAATTTTCAATTTAGTTGATTGTTTGTACCGTGGGAAAGAAAAAAAGGTTAGAAAAAGAGGGAAGAGAAAAGGAGAACCTTGCTGCACGACTTTCTTTGGGCTAAACATAGGCGTAGCTCATGATTTTGCTCACTTTCTTATCCTTTTTGGCAATCCATCACTATAAATTTCAGTTCTTTTATTTAAAGTTTAGTGTGTGTTACTCAATAAATTAACCGGCTGCGTCTCATTTGGCCTACCTTGACCGACTCCATTTAGAACATCTCCAACCCATCTCTTGCACAATCTTCGTTTTGAATACTCAAAATAGTATATTACATTCAAAAGGTAGACTTAGAGAATACAACTATTCATACCGACTCCAATCCATCATTCACCATTTTCATCTCTAAAACTTCTCTCCCAAAGTTTCTTCCGATTCTTTAAGTTTTTTGATAATACTATTTAAATATCTTCGATGTTAGACTCATTTTAAAGTTATTGTTGGTATCTTCTCAATAGTACCAATTTTTTAAGAATTGGATCGATAACATTAGAGTTAAACATTTTCACAAATATTTAACAAAACAAGAAGGATATTGTTGGCGTTACAATTTCATACGGAGTATTAAAAGAAAAAGAAAGGTAAAATGTTGATTTTGGAAAAAGGAGAATTGGAGATGGTTTTCCATTTTGAGGGAGAAATGGAGTTTTAGTTCTCCAAACTGAAGATCTGGAGATGTTGGAGATGCTCTTAGGAGGTTAACGCGCAAGAATCGACTAGTTCTCTTCAATTTTAATATTTTTTGATGTTTTTTTTTTCCCCCATATTTGTAGTCGTTGAGTTAGACTTTTATAATTTTGGACCAATGTTGTTCGAGTTCATTGAATAGATGATTATTCAGTTTGGTATAACTTAAGCGTAAAATTAGTATACTTTCGCTATATCGATAGAAAAGAAAGAAAAATCATTTATGGTGTGCAAATTCTTTATTTGAATAGTCCAACTTGATAGGTGCACACACTAGTCGATTTTATGTAACATCAATATGTTGCATTATTTTCTCAAAGCAAAAGCCTTGCTTTTTGAACAAGTCAAGTCCACCACCCAAAAAAGAAAAATCAAAAGGAAGGGGGGAAAAGAAAAAGACAAAAAAGAAAGTAGTGAATATTTCAATGAAAACCATATTTAGGAGACTTTTCATAGTTTAAAGTCTATGAAAAGTAATGAATATCTCAAATTTATCTTTTTGGGTTGACACATTTATTGAGTGTTTCCAGGATTGGAGTGGTTAGAACTTGAAGGAATTCATTTTTATAATTTCCAAATTTAAGCCTCTCCAACTCAAATTTGAGAAACCTAGATGGAATTGGCACTAATTTTTTTTTTTTTGGAAGAAAAAAACCTAAAGCAAAGACAAGGTATAAAACTAAAATACAAAAAAGCAAAGTCGCAAAAACTTTTCTAGCCCAATTGAAAATTTGAAACTTATCTCTTGGATTAGCCCAATTGAAAAAGTATCAAGTATATATGACCGGATGTCCGAGTCAGCTTGTGCGTATCTCGATTAATTCTGAAGCCTTGAAGTTAATGACAGGTCTAATCCTCCACTGATTCCGAGATTTGAAATGTTTGGTATTCATAGAATTTGAATTTGAACTTGCTTGTTTAGAAGTTTCATGTTACTACTATTATAGTAAGTGGGACCCCAGACAGATGAGTTTCTCATCACAGTTCAGGTTCATGGGTGTCAAGTAGAGTGTGTCCATGTTCTTTTCAAAATGGACAGGCAATCAACAAACATGGGCACTTATATGGGCATCCCATCTTCTTCATAACCAAAGTTGGTTGTAAATTTCATTAAAATATTACTATGTGGATTGAGTGAGAAAGCTGTGCATGCAGCTGTATTCTACAATGACAAACTTGTCAATGTCTAGTGTAGGTACGGACTCCGTCTACTCCGACGGGGAATATTGCTCATCACACCATATTATCATCGGTAGGAAATCCCACCGCATCTATGTCGAGACCAAAGTTAAGGTCCCACCAAGGGCGGAACCAGAAATTAAATTAACCTTGGGCTAACCCAAATTACATATATATAAATCAAAAAGAGGCAAATTTATATATAAATACGTAAATGTTCAAAAATAAATAAAGAGAAGTACAAAAAAACATACACTATCGAAGTTGTATCCTACGATGTTTCACAGAATAGACTAGTCCAGGGGTCCTACATTTAAACCAATTTTGGCACACCAGCCAGTGCTCTGCATCAACTAAATCAGTAAAAATCTAAGCACACCAGCCAGTGTTTTGCATTTAACAAATATAAGAGCAAATCTAAGCACACCCGCCAGTGCTCTGCATAATAAGTGAATACTTACAAATATTAAAACCTCGCAAGCGAATGAGAGACCATAGTGTAGTATATACTAGTCCAGGGGTCCTACATTTAAATTTTCAATAAGATTAAACACAAATTAAAAAGCCCTAAATTTAGTATCAAAAAACCCTAATTACAAACCACTAATAAATATTACCGGTTGAAATCGTCGCTTCAAGTTTAGGGAGTTTGTGCGAGGGGGGAAAAGAACGTGGTCTGCGGTTGACGAGAACGGAGGAAAACAATGTATCAGGAGGGAAACGATCGTGGTCCGTGGATGACGACAACGGAGGAAAACAATGTATGCCTTCATGGGTTTGAGGCGTTTTTGTTTTTTTTGCTTGGCAATTGGGCTGGGCTAAAAACAAATGGGATGAACTAAACATAAATGGACTGAAATTTTACATAATCTTTTTTTTTTTTCAAAACCCACCTAGGCTTCAGCCTATGGCAGCCTATTCACACTTCCGCCATTGGGTCCCACCATCTGTGTGTGGAGTCAAAATTTTATTGCGAGTAATTGAACTGATGAATGTTCTCCTCGATTGATTTCGGAACCCTGAAGTTAACGATCGGAAAAATCTCCTAGTAGCCCGAAGGTTTGAAATGTTTGATCTCCATGAGTTTTGAACATATGCGACCTCATAGAAGTTAAGCACTTAATAGTTTTTCCAAGCTCAGGTGACCGGACCCTTGGGGTTCCCATAACAAAGATGTTCATTTAAATTAGAGATTCTCAATTTGAGTTTTGCTTTGGTCGGTAGCCTTTTTTTTTTTTTTTTTGTTGGGTAATTTTTGGTCGGTAGCCTTATTTGCTATAAATGCTTTTTGACAATGAATGTGAAAAAGAGTTGATTTCCTGGTGCATTCACACGAATGTGGAGAAACTATTCGTTTGCCCTTTCACTGGGAAAAAAAAGAAAAGAATCATTAGTTCACAAAAGTGAGAGAGAGAGAGAGAGAGAGAGAGAGAGAGAGAGAGAGAATTGGTTCGTATAATTTATGATCACGAACCACATGCTTAATCATGGTATGTTGAAGCAAGCTCAATCGGTAGCAAATAGATTTAGACTTAAAACGCGAATCCTTGAGCTAGTCGAGTTCATGTGGGGATAGTAACGCTTTGCAACGTCCTCTAGTCGACTTCTCTTGATTCAATCGTGATGGTGATTTTGTCCCATCGAGTAGACATGCTGACGTCCTAGCTCGAGATTCAGTTGATTTGCTTGTTATGGTTTCATTACAGTATTTCAGTGATCTAGATTCAGCTGTAACAGATTACTGTTTAGTATTTAAATGTTCCCCTCCCGTTTGAGGCGTTTCCCTTGTACTCTGTATGCTCTTTCAAAACAAACAACGCGAAATTATGTATTCGTTTTTCCTCTTCTTTTTCTGTTTTGAAGAAGATGCTCTATGTTGCTAGAGTGACATATTTTGTCCCGATCAGGGGAGGCCAGAGGCAGAGCCGCGGAGGCAGAGGCGGGCGGACGGACCTCCTAGTTTCAAAGATTACAAAGTATCTCACGTGATTTTCAATGTTTTATTAATTCTTTAAAGTGTTTATCTTACCAGTCAAATATTGAATAATCTTACCTTAACCACTCAAACTCTTAATAAATTTGTTTACGGAACCACCGTTCATGCAAATTTTGCATCCGCCGCTCGTTGTCATCGTCTTTCTCTGCGTACTTGAATACTCGTGATTGGTCCTCTATTTCACGATAACCGTTTTGAGAAAAAATAAAAAAGGAGTGAATTATATATTGCTATGTAACGTATAGCTTTTCTTATATATCCATTCCTTACCAAGTTATGCACCAGCTATACACACAACTTTTGGATATTTTTTTACTTGGCTTTACAAGAAATGCAACAGAGACATCTTTCTTCTGTTTTAGTTTGCTTTCTTGAGGAGAAAAGAAAACGACACCAATTTAACCTCAACGGGTTTGGTCAGGTGGGCATGAGAAAGTAAACACGTGCTTGTCTTCGATGACGTCGCATATTCGGATCCCACGAAGATCAAACATTCTAAATCCTGGGACCACTGGAAGGTTTGTCTAGTTATTAACTTTAAGACCCCGGAAGTAGTCGATGTGCGAGCAAGTTGGTCTAGACATCCGGTTATCATTAAAAAAAAAAAAGGACAACAATTGGTAGGTGTGAAATGTACTTATTGAAGAGGCCAAGTTTGTGAGATAATGTTGCCCACCTTGGAGACAAATGGGAAACTTTTGAAAGCTAGTTGTTTGACATATCACCCAAATCACTTAAATTCAAAGATTGTGATAAAGAAAAATCTTTCTTTTACCTGGGTAATTTTGAGAATCTCTCTAAAAAGCAACATGTATCAATCATTGTTTTTTTTTTTTTTTTTTGTTTTTTTTTTTTTTGTTTGTTTGATCATTGTTTGTTGTCGTTCTTCTCGTCCCTAACCCTTTATTTTTTAATTTTTATTTTTTTGAACCTCAGTCCTGAATTCTTTCTCCTTTTACTCTCTTCAATATGGATTCTTGAACACCAATTGGTCCAAGCTTATTAAATTGCAAGTCACACATTATTGAATTGTTGAGCTTATTAAATTGTCATTGACTTATCGTCCCGCGTTGTCCCACATTAGACGGGACTCGAGAAGCGGCACATTAGATGGGACCGGAGGAGTGGCTCTGCAAATAGCTAAGTTTACTAAATTGCCATTGACTTGCCATCGTACATTAGATGGGACCTGCTCACAACCATTATGGAATTGTTGAGCTTATTAAATTGGCATTGACTTGCTGTCCCGCATCAGACAGACCCAGGGAGTGCACAACTGTTATTGAATCTGTTATCTAAATTTTTTTGTAAACACTCTAATGTAATTCTTAAACGCTGGAATATCGAAATATGAACAAAAAAAATTTCTTGTAAACATGATCAACTTAATGCTTGTTTGAGTCACAACAATGAGATTTCCCTGTATTGAGATCCAGATATGATGAAGGCTTTTTCTTTCTTGAAAACAAAAAATGGATATCGTACTCCCATTTGCATGAATATGTTCGGGAAAGAGAAGCTTCGATAAATTTGTACAAGTTCTTCCCATCAATTAACCAACATACCGAACCAGTAGAAGAATTTTCACTGAGTGTAACAGGTGATTTCAGCCGTCCAAAAGTGTTTTCAACGGTCCGAATTTTTAAAGTCTCTTCATTGGACTAGTGTTTTTTTTTTTTTTTTTTTTTTTTTTAAATTCGGAACTTTGATTTCTAAGATATAGACGGCTGAGAATCTGAGATATCACTACAAGGCTCCCAGCTTTCTAATCCCACGCTGTACATGTGAACACTCCATAGAGCTAACAGATTTGGAGGTCCGTATGAAATAAAACCGGGTTTTGTTCAAGGCCATCTTGGACCGCAACTAGTGAGAGGAGAGCAGGTTTTCAAATAAAGGTCGTAACGAGATTTCAGACCTTCGATACTGTTACAATATTTACTAATATATTCGCTGATATTGCCCGACATATGGCCGTAAATTCGATACCGTTACATTTCCCGATACTGCGATTTAAAACACTGGAGGAGAGTGTTCCCATTGTACCTCACTGTAATTAGCTATTCTCAAACCCCCAATGCTATAATCTCTAGCCATGGGCTGCGGTTTTCATCTGATTCAGCCCAAAAGTCACATGACCTATCCTGGCTGAGCACAAATACAACCCACACCCTTGCTAAGAGTTCAGAAAAACAATTGGCCTTTTACCGGCGAGAGAATCGGGGGTAAAAAACCCCGAAAACAACAACTGGAAGTGTCGGAAAACAACTGGAAGTGTTGGATATTCGTATGGAAAAATGACTTTCTTTCAATGTCTTAAATATGAATAGACGGATTGCCGGGCTTTTTAGCCTCTTATAAGCAGTCAAACTGGTTTGCGGGCGTTTAGTATTCCATAAAAAATTTCCTAAAAACTAGGGAGAGACCACTCATATATCAAAAATACTAGTTCCTAATGACAAACTAGTATTATCTTCTACAAATCTGACATAACAAATAAACACTACCCAGGACATTGTATGAATGAACCAGCACTCACAAATAGTGAAGACAGCAGATTTCCTTTACGGATTCTGATGACCATTAAACTGGAGCATTTCGAAGTTATAGGTCTAAACCAAGATCGCCCCATCGGACTTTGTATCTGGCTGCAAGATAGTGAGCCCCGACAGGACCACGACTCCCGTAAGGATAATACTCTGGAATAATCTTCTTCTCTTCTAGTTCTTTCAGTACCGGTGTGAAGAGCGACCAAGCAGCGTCAAGCTCATCACTCCGAATAAACAATCTTCTCTCCCCTTCAATAGCATCAAGCAGTAGTCTCTCATATGCATCCGGAATCTCCTTTGAGTACCTAGAAACCACAAAACACCAGGAAACCATCCATGAGCGAAGTGTTTCCAGATTTCCAAAACCACGTTTTCTTGGTTCACGCCCAATTTTGTCATATAAGATTATGCGCACACAAAAAAAATTGTCTGAAGCTGTGTTTCTAGGAAGTTAAAAATTTTGATTCACTAGTTCGAGTAAGAAATTATAACTCCAAGTTTGAATGTTGGTCTATTGGAAAACCTAAAGTTTGAATGTTGGTCTATTGGAAAAGCTACAGATAGAATTTTCATTTGATTCACGCGAAATTTAAATTATGTCAACCAAATTTAAATCACTTTTCATAGACATGGGTAGACCATATGTAGCTGGTATTACAAAGGACAATAGTAAGCATGGTTTCCAAACCAAATGGTGCTACCATATGACGGAGAACAGAAAATTTTAATCGGTCACAACTATTGTGATTATCTAATGACAATTAAAGATACATACTCGATTTCGTTTGCAAAACCACATACCAATCACTCAGTTGCCGCATGAGTTCAAATTTATCACTAATACAATTCCAGTTATGGGTGATTATCAGAAACAGAAACAAAAAAAACTCGAGTTATACAGGTATGCAACATGCCAACATATAGACAACTTCAAGCAATAGCTGTTTCCCCTCTTAAGACAATGATGCTAGAATGTTGTAAAGACAAGTGAAGAGTAACAAACCAATCAACGACTACAAAAAAGTGATAAGAACAAGGACCTTCTAAGTTTGATAAGCATGCACAAAGGTTAGATTGAGATTACCTTGCTGCATAGAGAAGATTGAGATTACTGCGGTCCAATCTCATACCCAAACCAGGGACCTTATTATTGATCTTTAAATAGATAGCTTCATCGGGTTGAACACGGATAACTAGCTCATTTGTTGCTTGATCAAGATCTGTCCCAAAACTCCGGTTATACAAATTACCAGGCACATGCCTAAACTGAACTCTTATCTCAGCTCTGAAGAGAAAAATGCGACATTACGTAATCATATATCAAAAAATGGATGAAGATGATATCAGTGCAAGCTGCGCAATTTAAGGTCTTTTCATAGTTTGACAAACCTCTTGTTATGTAAAGCCTTCCCAGCTTTCATTAGAAAAGGCACCCCATCCCATCTTGCATTATCAATAAAAAGGGCAGCTGCGGCAAATGTTGGAGTGAGGCTGTTTTGGGGTACGGTCTTGTCATCAGTATAACCTGGGTAAACTACACCTCCTCTTGTGTGGCTCTTATACTGTCCTATGACCACATCTTCAAGTTGTATTGGTCTCATTGAACGTAGAACTTTAACCTAATACCCATCAGACCACTTTAGCAAACAACAAAAAAGACATGATAGATATTCCCTAGTGATCGCGAAGGAAAATAGGAAAACCTTTTCATTTCTGATGTCTTCTGCATCCAAACTAACAGGGGTTTCCATGGCAAAAAGAGCCAGTATCTGAAGAAGATGATTTTGCATTATGTCTCTTATTATCCCGTAATTGTCAAAATATCTGTAACAAACCATAAAAGAAATGAAGATTAGGTTTTAGAATAGATTGTGCCTAATTAAACATCTGTTTGAGAAATAAATATACCCTCCTCGCCCTTCAGTGCCAAAATCTTCAGAGAAAATCAACTGTACGCTCCTAATATACTGTCTGTTCCATAAGGGTTCAAAAATGAGGTTGGAAAACCGAAGTACAGATAAATTCTCCACTAGCTCCTTCCCCAAATAGTGATCTATCCTGTTAAAAAAATTCCCCATGATTAGATTTTAGCCCATTACTTCCTCACAAGAACCAACGCCAGCTAAAAGACTTGCCTGAAAATTTGATCCTCCCCTAAGTACTGCTTGAGGGATTTTGTCAAAGCAGCTGAGGATTCAGAATCACGACCAAAGGGCTTCTCTACAATGACTCTCGTCCAGCCATTAGTCGATGATGAAGAGAGGCTTGCGCATTTTACAGCATCTACAAATATATTCGGTGGGATTGATAAATAAAAAAGGCGATTAGAAACCCTCCCACCCTGCACAGAAGTTCGTTGCAATCAATCTAGATGAACATAAGAATCATTTGCAGAAAAATTGATAATCTACAACATAGTAGACTAGTAAATCAAGAAATTTATCCCAATGAGCCTGTCCTGAGTCTTGACCTTTAAAAAGACGAAAAGCACTAAACAATTCCAGGTGACATACCAAAAACCATTTTGATAAACAAAAAACAGGTTACAAGTGTTTTTTTTTTAAATCCGAAAAACAGGTTACAAGTTCAAACCAGCAAAATTAGACAGAACTCGAAGAGTTTCCAGAAAACACACAAAAAGGGTAAACGATGGATAATGTTACTCTCCATCTTCAAATACAGTTGAAGACAAGACAAAATAACAGCACTTCCTATTTCTCATTCCGATTATCGTTTTTTAGATATCTAAGAAAATATCAACTTGAAGGCTCAATGGCTGTCATAAATATCAACATGCACACTCTATTTCCGCTGAGATTGTTTGCTTTTTGATAAGTTTTACACGAGATTCTTGCATGCCCATACGGCCATACTAAACCAATCCAAAGTATACTCGTGGAAGCAAAAAGATTTAGGAAATACCCATAGGAACAATGCATAGTCAAAACCAAAGTACATCTTGTCTGTGTTCAGATAGGCTTTAGAGGTCAAAAGATGTAGGAGAATGCTATAATCAGCCCAAAGGGCTGACGTTAGTGCTAGTCACGCGCGTTTAAAGAGAGTCCTACCTTCTACTATTTAATGCATGCCTAACAAGCTTCGCATAACTGATTTACCCAGTTAAGCACAATGACCATGTTGGCCTTCTGCATTTCCCCCTAATTTTGACTTCCAATTCTCGTGCCGAAGAAGCTTTCCCTCCAAATGGCAGCTTCCCCACCAATGAAAAAAAAAGAAGCTTTCTTACATTCTGCTATTTTTTTTTTTGAAAATTCTGCTATTTAATTAAGATCTACTACTTTGTTCTTTTGAACTTAATTAAAACTTAACTTAAATTCGAGAATTTTGTCTTTATTTGACTTTTTTTCACATTTGTTAGTTTTGCGCCAAACTTTTGCGGGTTGTTGATTCTTCTCGACGAGAGGAATCGGAAAAGTAATTTTTTTTTTTTACTTTTACCCAGATATTTTGAGAAACAACTACTTTTTAGCCGAATAAATCAATTTTTTGCTAAAAAGTAGTTTTTTTTATTGCACTAAAAAGTAGTTATTCCTCAAAATACTTGGGTAATAGTAAAAAAAAAAAAAAAATTTACTTTTCATATTCCTCTCGTCAAGACGAATCAATAATCCACAAAAGTTTGGCGCAAAACTAACAAATGCGAAAAAAATTCAAATAAAGACAATATTTTCAGATTTAAGTTAAGTTCAAAAGAACAGGGAAGTCCGAGCCAGCTTACACGTTCCTCGACTAATTCTAGGAGATCGATCACATTGCTCTATTACAAGATTCACAATTAAAACAGAGCAAAACTCTAAATGGATTAATCCAATGTGTTTTTTTTTGGACACTACTCGAAAGTAATTGATAGCACTTTAAGGGGTGTTTTGGCATGCAACGCTGAAAAAAAAAAACCACTTGGCTTATTCAAAATTTGTTCACATTTATTAATTTTGCATTAATTTTGTGTGAATTATTGATTCATCTTGATTTTTTGTCTTTATTGAAAAAAATTATGAGTTTCAATCATAATGTTTTACTTTTTTTATTCTTCTCGGAAAACGAACCAATAATGTAAAAAAAGACACAAAACTAACATATGTGGAAAAAATTAAATAAAGACAAAAAACCAAGCCACTTGGCTTATTTGTTTAAAATATTTGTCGTGTGACATCGGGATCTCACACTAATGATCAGAGACGCTCAATTTGTTTAATCATCTCCGTAAAAAAATCAGCTAAGAATCGTTCTACTTTTAGAAAAAAAATGCACGTTTTGTCCTTACTCAATTTTTTTCATGTTTGTTAGTTCTGCACCAAATTTTTTGTGGATTATTGATTTGTCTCAACAAGACAAATCAAAAAAGTAAAAAAAAAAACTTAAATGTGCATTTTTTCTAAAAGTAAAAAAAGTGTCGGAGGAACGTGGTGTAAGTTGGAATATCGCTTGCTTAAGAAAAAAATGTGCATTTTTTCTAAAAGTAAAAAATGTAAGTTGGATCCCACCACGAGGTAATGTCATGCTTCTATTCCGTTTGACCAAAAAAAAATGTCATGCTTGCTAAAAAGTGTATTACATGGGTGGGATCTACACCATTTAAATCAATAAAAAGAGAATAATGTTCACCCTCTTTTAAAAAGGGTTAATGGGAGAGAGAGGGTTTGTTTTCATAGTGAAAGGAAAAAGGGGAAAGATGTGGAGGAGAGGGGTCCACCACCGGCCGGCGGCGCCGAGTGGTCTGTGGTAAAGAAGAAGAAAGTTTTACAAATATAAACAAAGGAGGTCCATACAGGGTAAAGTTGGAGGCCTATTTTGGTCATTTACTTTCTTAGTTGACGTTTTCAGCTTTTATCCTGACACACTGCAAAAAGGACTGTCCATTATGCCATGGAACTCACGCCAATCGTCTGCCTCCTGGGCGGAGTACAGAAGGAACCAAAGATTTAACTCCCTAATTGTGCTACAAGTTTGATTGCTGTGGGAGATCTCTAAAGTGAATTATCATACTGTTACACTGTCAAAGCAATGCATAGTCTAGAGGCTTTCACAAAGCTTCAAAGCTCTTGCCTGAATTGTTGTGCAATTGTAACCACAGTTGTAGTAATCTCTTTGTCAGACTTAGAGTTTCTTTTTCATTTTCTGTTCTTGCAATGTTCACCCCTTAAAGCCTCAACCACAACTAGCCAGCTTTTATGTCACTCCTTTAAGCCCTGTTATACTACCTTACTTTGTTCTTCATTAAACCTAATAACCATATTACATCAAAAGAAGTAAAGCACAATCTAGCTAATGTTCACAGCCTTCAGAAACAGTGCCTCTACCGTTTATCTCCGTTCCTGAATCCTTACCTTTGACACCACACGTAACATTAGACTTAACAATATTTTGAAGCTTCTCAGCCAGCAAAAGCTACATATATTTTACCTTGAAATAGCTCTTACAGTGTAGCCCCATACAAAGTTTCCACTCGCTACTGTACCCATGTCTTCCCCATAATCGTCCTTCATCGCATACATTGACCGTATGCTTTTTCCCTCTAACAACCACCCTACTAGAATGTTATGTGATGGATCTTCAAAAAACCAACCAAAGACAACAGGACACCAACCTGGATGTTCAAACGAAAATGATAATTCTGGCGTCTTAAAAGTCTAGGTAGAAATGCTGTCCAGCTATGCCAGCTCCAAATATCATATGTTTAAACCTGAAAGAAATATTTTATCACCCAATCTCCAGGGCAAAAAAACTGATTCGATGCATAGCTCATGATGGTGTTGCTGCTCAACAAGACTGCTATTATAGGTCACCCATCAACAGGTCACCCTTCTCGATATTTCCATAATTCAACTTATCTCCCAACCAAAAAGAAACTAACTGAATGACTGATCCACATCAACAAATGAATTGATCAATGTACTAGGAATCTTATTTAGACTCTCTTGCCATAAGGGACCTCTGCAATCCTTTAAGCCCCTAACGTGTAGTGGATATCCCATCAAGCCAGAAATATAGAACATAAAACTGAAGATATGGTGAATGCACATGGTAATAGTCTAATACAATTCTTCCCAAACTCGAAATGTAAGAACATTTATGAATGTTATCAGTTAGGCTCATTAATATTTAATAAATAGAACCGTCAAAAAAGTACACATCTAATTATCTAAAGCATATCCGCAGATTGTGATCATTTACCATTCCAAGTTAGCTTAAATTGAAGGGTGGTGTGGTCCATAAAAAGAGATCACAGGTATTTGGTAATTTCATATGGTTGGAAGTTATGGCCTTATGGATTGGATGGTTCTAAGGCCCAAGCCTTATTTTGGCACATGTTGGATGACATAGACATGGGCTGGATTCTTAGAAGTATCTTTTGGGTTCTAGCCAAGTCAAAATGTCTATTTAATTTCTAGTCAAAGTCTTTAGAGTCAATTAGTAGAACAAAGCGTCATTTGATTTTTCCATTTCATTAAAGTTAAATGTAGCCAAAGAGTCAATTAGTTTATCCAAGAGTCATTCGGTTTTCCCATGTCGTTAATTCAGTCAAAGAGTCTATGTTCAATGTGTCTTTGAGAGCCCAAAGTTGGTTGAAGTTTATTTATTTTGGGACGTTCTTTAGTCAAGTTGAAATTGGTATAAATAAGATCGTAAGCCTTATGGAAAGGATGATGAGTGATAATAAAAATTGACTAGCTTTCAAGCTCTTAGATTGTGTGATGCAATCTTTTCTTTGGTGTGATGCTTAAGAGCCCCTAGTTGTGATGCCTTGGGTTTTCTAGGTGCGATGTCAAGACCTATCTTCCTAAAACCCTTCTTCTTCTTCTTCTTCTTCTTCTTCTTCTTCTTCTGCTCTTTCCACTGTTAGTCCCAAAACATTCAATTTTCTTTGTGTTTTCGAAATCTGTCCTACATCAAAAGGTTGGGGTCCTTATGGATAACTTGATACACAC
The DNA here is from genome assembly GCA_019656295.1 of Rhododendron mucronatum var. ripense. Taxonomy (NCBI): domain Eukaryota; kingdom Viridiplantae; phylum Streptophyta; class Magnoliopsida; order Ericales; family Ericaceae; genus Rhododendron; species Rhododendron mucronatum. The sequence goes on along the minus strand of BPLT01000039.1, from coordinate 564,026 downwards.
TGTTAGAACTTGTCCCACATTGGTCAAATATAACCTCCAAACCTAGTATATGAGCCTAGGTGGCCTCTCCACTCATTGCCAATTGGTTTTGAGTTGGATGCTTTAACACGCCAGCTTAAAAAGTTTAAACCAACCAAACCATACCTCATGCTCCTTCAGTTTCTTGTCAAGCTCAGCAAAATGATCCTGAGAATCGTATTGACCAGAATGGTAGAAACATCTTTTAAGGAATTGGTCCATCTTTTCACCACAATTCTCCCTGGAAAACCAAATGAAACTTCATTATTGGCTTCCAGAAAGCAGTGGAATTTGCAAGTTAAACGAATTACACCAAGTAATCCTATTACAATATTTATCCAGAAAAGAAAATCCCACAACGGGAACATGAATCAAATTGAGAATACAAGACAAATTCAGGCAACATGCTCTTTTCATCTACCAATAAAAAATCAAATAATCGAGAAAAATATAGAGTTGGTTTCACCTCTGATCAATCCGGCAAGTAAGGGTCCTGCTAACCATGTTTCTGAGCTCAGCATCAGTCATCTTACTCCGGGCATAACCAAAGATGGTGAAGTGCTGCAACCAAAAAAATTCCCTGATTTTTACAAAAGTGAATTCTAGCATATAAAGGCCAACAATTCTGAAGCTGGCCCAAGTTGGCATATACAAATTTGCAAGAAGAAAGGAAAGAAAGGAGAAACAATGTCGATGCATACAAACCTTGGGGAGGCAACCCTCATAATAAAGTGCAAAAAGTGCAGGAAATATCTTCTTCTTCGCAAGGTCCCCTGAGGCTCCAACCACAGTAATACTGACAGTGGAGTCATCTTTATTAATACCAAAACCGGCAGCTTCTTCACATTCTTGAGAAGGTGTAACTGACAACAATCCTTTTCTCATATTCTCATCTTCTGATAACAATCCGTTTTTCATTTTCTTCGGAGGACTTTTATCTTCAATTGGGGCTAGTGTTGCTGATACTGCACCTATACAAAATATCCGAAAAATGTAAACCAGGGAATCAACAAGCGAAGCTATAGTCTTGAGCTCCGCATACAATCGGGCAAAGGAAGAAAAACTACAAATAACAGACCAAATAAGCTCACGTTTTTCAGTATAATCCATTGGGTTCTGGATAAAGTTGAAGAAACAAAAGGACAATTAGTTCCGCATACTGTCTCATTGTTGCTTTGGTTAGTTATAAATGCCACTTTACCAAAATATTTGAATTTTTCTCAATTGTGAGAAAAAAGTTTCTACTTTTATACTTCTAAATTGTAGGTGATGTTAATCGAAGATTTCAGTAGCAAAATTCGTCTCTTGCAGGTGCTTGGCAATAGAAAGAACCAGAGAAATAAGAATAGAGGTTCTGTTTGGATACATGTATACTAAAAGAAGGTACTTGACACCCTTAATCACTTAGAGCAGCCAAGAGGCCTTTGGCCCAATAGCATCATGGTGTGCACTTTGGTGCTAGGAGTAAGGAGGTCAGAAGTTGATCTCCTCTAAGATGCTAATCTAACTATTCTAACAATAACAACTTCCGCCGAGCAAAAGAAACAAAAAAAATTACTCAGAGCAGCTCATTTATATTTTCTAGTTTACCAATCGATTAATACATTAGATTAGAGGCCAAGAGGCCTTTGGCCCAACGGCATCTGGAGTGCACTTAGGTGCCAGGAGAAAAGGAGGCTAGGAGTATAGCTCTTCTTCCAAGGTGCTACTCTAACTATTCTATTCTAACAATACTGACTTTCACCGATAAAAAGTACATCGTGTTTAGGGGCTTTTATCTTCGATAACTTAAAATCATCATGTGATAGGAGTGATTTGAAATCCATCATGTCCATCACAAGTCATCTATAATTCTTGTATTGTCTATTGTTAAAACATGAAATTCCTTCACTTGAAATCCACCCGGAGCCTAAATCTTAATGGAAAAAGGCCTACAAATTAGCACTCTTTTAGCTAGATAGAAGTGTGCCCACCAAGAAAAATTAGCAGATTCAACAAAACATCACCCACTAACAGACATAAACAGAAACTCCGATTGCCAATTCATCTATCATCAATTCATTGTCCAAAAAAAAGTAGAAGATAAATTCCCAAAAAAAAGGAAATTAAGAACAAGTCTAACACAAAAGTCAGAATTAGCTAACCATCTTGCATGCAGACCACATTGGACTTTGATTTCCGGTTCGATTGAACCGAAACTTTACTGGGTACGAATCTTTTCGGAGAATCCGAAGAAACGCCTACTGGGTGATGCCCATAATTGGAAGAAGAACAATATGAACGGCAATGCGAAAGGGTCGACATATCTTTCTCTCTCCAATTTTTCTGCTTTCCCAACAGACTCTCTCTCTCTCTCTCTCTCTCAAAAGTGGGGTTTTCTGTGGAGCTTTATATACAGAGAAGTTCTGAGAGAGAAAGATGGGTCAAACAGAACTACGGATAGATCGAGGAGTTGAGTTAGACCATCGAAATCTCCGAAAGGTTCTGAGTTTTTCTCCGCTGTTTTTTTTTAAAGAAAAAAAAACTCACGGCAACTCCGCGAGGGTGACGTGTTCGGAGTATGAAATTAGGTTAAATACTGATCGGAAACTTATTACTTGCTCCCGGAGCACCACGTGGTGCGGTACTTTAGAGATCATCTCCACCACACACTTGTGTGGCTCTACCAGAAGCGTGTACTGTGCAAAAATGTATGCGATAGAAAAGATCCGTGGTTCCGTGAACACCGTATGATGGCGCTATGAGAGCACGGAATAATCAATGGAGCGGGGAATAAAAAAAAAAACAAATACCGATTCGTTTTGTTTGGATTTTGAGTTAAATTTTTTAGACAATGAGCGGAGGAGATAGATAGAGACACGAAAGAAACAATTGAAGAAAAAATTGATTGGTGATTGTACGTAGGGGGAGGAATTGGTTGTAGAGACTCAAAAGATAACTTAATTATATTTTCTTGTTCTGAATAATAATTTGGTAGGTAATTGCACTTGCCACTATTTTGTTTTTCAATATGAAAAAAGATATTTCTAATGGACCACAGATGTATTTAAACTTAATTTCCATTGAATTTTAATGAATTTATATGAGATTCTTAGAATTAACTTTAGGTATAAATCATACCTATACCCCATATACTACTCAATCCATAACATCAAAACTTTACCTTGTTAAGAAAAACATAACGATTACATTTCAAAAGTTTAATTTGAAACATTTACCCCAAAAATTTTTATTTTGAATAGTTAAAAGTGCAAAAAGAATATTCTGTTCATCCAAAAGTCAGATGAATAAACATTTGGAGGTATTTAAATATCTAAAATTGGACAAATAAATTAATGTGCAGAATAAGACTGGGTGTTTTGACTCATATAAGCCTCCCAACCAAAAAAAAAAAAGACTAGCCATTTTCAGTGTTAAATTTTTTGGAGGGTTCCAACCTAAAACCAATTAACAATAATTGAAGTGACCTCTAGAATATATTAACCAAATTTGGGTGGCTTAGATAAGCGATGTGGGACATAATCTAACACTCCTCCTCACGTGCAGCCCAGATTCAAGATATTATTTATTATATCCATTTATTCTAAGTGTCCGATGGACGGCAACGAGGCTTAAGTTGCCCGTTAGGAGCGAATATCCATATAGCATAAATCTTAAAATATGAGAAGAAATATTTTATTGACATCGATATTATTATACAATGAGAGAGGGAGTGTAATATCCCAAAATTTTTATTAAATAAAAATTTTGTGATATTATTTTCAAAAATTATTTTCTTTGTTAATAATCTGTTTTATTTAATTAGATTGATTAACTAGCTAATTCGTTCGATTAAATTGAATCGGGTGTATCTGTATTCGTAAAAATCTATTTTTGATCAACGTAAATCGATACCGCGCTTAGTCTTAAAATATTTTATTTCGACTACGGTATTAATTTCATAATTTTCCAAAATCGAAAACCGGGCTACCAAACACCTTGACGCACATTTCCGCGCATACATATACTAATTCCTACACCCTCCCACACCCAATTATCCTCCCTCCCTCACATTACACTCCCCCTTTCCCTCTGTGCCGTATCTCTCTCTCTTTCTACCTCTCTCATTGCCGAAGGGCCAAAACTTCACCGTTGAGAAAAACGGCCGCTGCCCCTTCGTCTCCCTTTCCAGCTACTCTCTCTCTCTCCCTCTCTTGGCCCTTCCATGACTGAAAGGCCAACTTGGCCTTTAAGAAAGACGGCCACCGCCCGTTTCGGCGAATCGCGGCCCGGTTAGACGCATATATATACCCACCTCTCTCTCGGCACCTCCACCTCCTCCTCCTCACCTCCACCAATCACCACCACCTCCTACCGCCACCTTACCCGTGTACCACCACCTCGACACCGAGATCACCTCCTCCGTCTCGGCCCCTCCTCGGTAGCCACCTCCCCACACCACCGAACTCCACCACGGCACCACCGGGACCACCCAATACCGAACCCATCACCTCCGGCCCGTACCCGCCACCACCGGACTGCTACCCCACCACGAGCAATGAGAGAGAGAATTGTGGCCGTGGGTGTGTGTCGTGACTCGTGAGTTTCGTGGGCCGCGCCGCGGAGCGGCCCCAACGGAGTGCCGCCGGACACCGTCCCGAGATTTCGGAACCACCACAGCGATCTACAGACCCCGTATAACATTTATCCGAGTTTAGAATTGCGTTTGAGGTAATTTTCCGGAAACTCAAAACCGTAATCTCCATTTTTAAAATGAAACTAGGACCAAAACTTAATTTTGGATGAAGATGATGACTTGTTCTTAAATTCTTAATTACGCAAACCTCAATTAATTCCGTCCCCAAATTAAGTCAAATGGAAGCCATCTAAGTCGGGATTGAAAATTTCACAAAAAATTATTTTTTTGCTGTCTGCCTCCAATGGAACCATGGTCAATAAGTGAGAAGTACGTGCACCGACCAACCAGATTAGCCATCGGGGCTGAAATGATACTAGTTTATATCGCAGAGGATCTGATATTCTGATTCCTTTTCATGATGGTGACAGAGGCCAAACTTGATATTGGCAGCTTGTTGTTAAGTTGCGTAGGAAAATTTATTCAGTGTTCTAGGAATGCACCAATCTCGGGTCAAGATTCCAACTTTGGGAAAGTGAATTGCACCTCATAATTTTCCAGGTTGTGTTAACCATAAACTATTACTCTGTCCCATTTTAAATGTCTCTTGCGAAAATTCTTGCATTTTCAAACACATCCATCTCTGCATCAACCCCCATTGACAGTCACATATTTGTTCATTACACATCTCAAGCAATCTTAGATTCGAACCTGCTTTGTGATAGTAATCATGTAAATTAGATGTGGTGTGAGACATTTCAATTATTCTTTTTACTATTAATAATCTAAGAATGACAAGTCCTTTTGCCATCCCGCCGTGTCTCTCGCAATCAGGCCTTGGCCAGCAGCATACCTTCGTTAGGTTCCTATCAGACGGTAATACCGCGTGCACCTTAACTATAGCTTCGCAGCGTATGCCTTAATTCTTTCTTCCTAAGTATGAAATTTAATTGGAATGAAGATATTGTTACATGAATCTCTTCATAGTCTTTCCCAAGTACACATACAATAAAAATCTGCTCTTTGGGGTAATACTAATTAAACTAAAAAAATCGATCATTAATTGTTGGAGACGGAAGTGCAGACCGAAGATTTTCTAACAATGTAACACACACTTTGGCGAGCAAGGGTTTATTCGGACGAGGTACAGTCTTTGAATTGAGTCTCCTTCCGATTGGTTTTCCGATCTCTTGTCTAGGGATGGAATGTCCTCATTATGTATCCGTACTTGAGCATTAATAATACCTTCCGTTATCGGTTTTGCAAAAAACTATAAAATCGATCTAATTAAGCTAGTTATCCAGGTCCCTTTTTTTTTTTTTTTTGGTAATCTGGTGTCCGGACGAGTTTGCGCACACTCTTACTAATCCTGAGATCGAATATTAACGAACAAACCTCCAATCTGGTGAACGCAAAATTTGGAAACCATGTCTATAATTATTCTCTCTCCTACTCTTCAATCCAACCTCTTCTCTCTCATCCCCTTCCACAATCTTCAAATCTAGCTTCAACCAACCTCCGTCTATTAACCCTTGCAATAAAATCCTCAATTCTTTTGGTCAACTCCTCTGTTTCCAAACCGCCCTCCTCTTCTTCCTCTCTCTCCTCTGCCTGTTTTTCAATATTCTTCACACTCTCCTCTGTTAAAAACGTTATCCCCAACTTCCCTTCTCCTTTCTTCTCCATTTGACTAGAGAATTCGCACTTTTTTTGACTTTTTCCAAAGTATTCATTGTGGGGCCCTTCATTGCATATCTCTGTCGCCGGAGGAGGAGGTGGATTCGAAAGCTTCGATTCCCCAACGAGGAAGACGACGATGGCATTGCCCACAACGAACAAGAACTTGGGGTTGGAGAAGAAAGGAATATTAAAATTTGGGAGAGAAACAAAAGCCAAGTGGTTCATGGAAGAACAGAGGTGTGGAAACCAAAAAGGGTAGGAACAAAACAGAGTACAAAGTAAAGCTAAAACAGAGTGGAGAAAAAGAGAGTTGAGAACTTGGAATTTCTTGTTCTTTTTCATGGATTGAAGCTTCTCTGTATTGATTGAATCCATTTCTGAATTGGGTAACAAAGGATTTTCAAATTGTTGAAGTTTTCTGAAGAGGTTGAGAGAGGATTTTGGGACTGTGTAAGAGGGAATTGTGGTGAATATGTTAGAGAGCTGTGAAGATTCCCATAGGACTGAACGTAGAGCAATGAAAATGGAAGCTTATATAGTGGTTGGAAAAGGGGAAAGGGGGGGGGGGGGGGGGGGGGGGGGGGTGGGGGTGTGTATTTTTGTGGATTTCAATTCACACATGTTGGTTGTTTTATGATTATTTTGTGGAGAGGGCTTTGCCTTTTGAAAAGCCATGGCAAGCTTAAAATGCCTTTATTTGATTTTGGGTTGTTTCTCTCCTTCTTTTGCTTTCCACTATTATTGTTCATGGTTTTGAATGATATGTCTTAGGTCTCATTTCGCCGAGATTTTTATTTTTTAAGTATTTATTTCTCTTAGCGGAACGGAGCCTTAGTAATTTGAACAGTGACTGCATTGCGCCAATGCACAATGATAGTGCAATGCATCTCGGTAGATTCTATAGAGATCTCATCGCGATGATTTGAACCGTTCATGTTATAAAATTCGTAGATTCGCTACATTTGTAATTAAGATCAACAATTGAAGACGAAGAGAGTAACATTTAGGAGACTTTTCGTCCATTTTTGAGGATGGACTGCACCATAAAAATTCGTTGCAGTCCACCTCAAATGGTTTTTTTTTTTTTTTTTTGGTATGGACCTCGAACAATTCAAGATGTTGGTTTTCTGAGAATCTTAGGTTTGTACAGCATTATGCTTTAGGATATTCGTGCGGCGTTCCATTGTAGCATACGCTGCTTCCCCTTATACTAAGTAATTGCAGTAAAGGCAGCGCGTGTGGTGAATGGGGAAAAGAAGCATGTAAAAGAGATTATGAAATCACGACGAAGGGATGCTGCCAAGCAACATTTTGCAAAGCAGTGCACACTGGCCGGATCATCTCAGTAATCGACTGCTCAAATTCTAACCAAGAAATGGACGGTTTATATTTGTATCCGCTTAGATTTGATCAGAACCGTCCGTGCCAAAATGAATGGCCAGATCGGCCGCTCTACACCCGCTCGACAGGAAGCTGCTCGGCAGCATCTCCAAATCTAGAATTATGAACAAGGTTACAAGGGCATAAGCTTACTGCCCAAATTTTAGACTAAAAATTTCTGCCACCACTTTAATTGCAACCTCTCCTTTAATTGCTCCCACTTCCCACATACCCATATTATTGGTACACTTTTTTTTTTTTTTTTTTGATTATTTGAATGCAAAAGGTTGAACGATTTGGCACTTTTGCTTTTGGGGAGTGGGTAATTAAACCTCCTAGAAAGAAAGAATCCTCCGTGAAGACAACTTTTAGTGGGAAACAAAGTTGGGAGTTGGGACAAAAAATTATCAATTGCCCATGAAAAAGAAGAAAAGAGTGGTGCTTGATTTTTGCATAGAGGGGTGAACGAAGCTTCCTAGAACGGTTCCAAAGGAGAGGGTGATCTAGAAAAAGCTATGTATTTTGGTATTAAACACTTGACTAATAAGCTAATTGTGAGAGACTAGTAAAGCGAGAGGCAAAACACTACCACAGTTTGTTTAACGGGATTAATAGTGAAATGATATTTAATCCCAGAAAATATGACGTATAATCCTATAAAATGGTCAGATACGATACTAATATTCGGTCAAACTAACGTGTCATCATTTCTGCGGATCCACAGAACTGAATAATGACTACCCTTCTCATACTGACCTTCACAATGCATAGATGAATCTACGCATGATTGAGATTTGAGTATCCACACCACATATAGAATGAGTACAAAATGAAATAAATTGTTAATGAAAAATGAATAATTAGGTGACAAAGTCTTGCAACTTTGGAACTAAGAATTGCAAGGGATATTCATAGCCTAGAAAGACCCTTTTTTCGGCTTTGGACTAGCTCAACTCTAAGCAAAATGATCCAATTTCATAGGGTCATGGAATGAAGCAACATCAAGTCTGGCCTCACTAGCCTTCAGATCCAGAAAAGGTGGAGATACAGAAAATATAGCCATTACAGAACCTAGATGAAGCAGAAACCCAACTTTTGCTGAAACAATCTCAACTTTTGCCATCATTGAATTGGTCAGAATCCCGAATGTCGGATACAACAAAAAGACGGTAAAACCTGAAGGAAAACTCGACAACGACGACAACAACAACAGAAGCCGGTGAAACCACTACAACTACGGCACACTAAAGGGTTGCTCAAAGGCAGGCAGGGAAACCTGCAATTTAGAGTCCAAACTGACTGAGCCTACAAAAAAATGGGGTACAAAAAATTATGTAATGCCACGAAATTCTCCTTGCTCCTAGGAATGAATAAGGAGTTCAGGATTCCATCTGGGGAAAAAAAATTGATGACTACTTCTATTCAACCTCTAAAAACCAACAAAACTGCCAGGCTAACGACGACCTTAGAGTACCAGCGCAACCTTCTCCTGGTTAAGAAGTGATGAAGGATGAGCAATAAGGGGCTCATAATGATCTCCTCCGGCCCCACACCAACCTGTAAGTAAGAAGGTGGTTGGTTAAACAAAACGAAGATAGATGAGGATAGATAACCATCACACATCAACACATGGGTACGTAGACTACTGAGGAAAGGTGCTATTACCTGTTCCTTTCATGAAGAGGAAGAAGGGAGGATCACAAATTTGATGCCTTGGACGATGCGGAAGGAAGAAAACACAATTTTCTTCATCCACCATTGCATCTGATCCGTGTGCTTGCACCTGAGAACGATGGATCAAAACAAGAGTTTAATATGAATTCCAAGTGACTGAAAAGTTCTTCTAAGACAAAAACTCCTGTCTCACATGAAAATATAACTATGCAGAAGGCAACAGTAACATTTACTTGGGAAATAACCTTTGGTATCGCAATAAAAGTAACATAGTAGAGCATTGGACACGTAAAGGAAAAAGAAATTCATAAGGAAACTCCGTACCCATAACCTTCTCACCACAACCTAGTTGATCTCAGATAACATTCACTTTTTAATTGTACATTTCAACAATCAACAAAAACAAAGTCTATTTTGTGTTAGAAGTATTGGTAAGCACATCTGCAACTACTATACGGTATTATTGATGATTGACGGAACCAACAGAATATGGTGCCAGATAGAGTAGAACAATCAAGATAATGCTTCAAAGAGATACAATTGGCCTTTGTGAAGGGGATGGGCGAGACTCTCAAGCGTAGAACAGCACTTATACACTCGGCACATGGGAGAAACCACATAGTACTGGGAGCATCAGCAACCACAAAATTTACATTGTCCCTTGCTTTAATAGGTGGATACTGTGACACTTCAGCCACAAAAGATTCAAGATTACCAATCTTCAAGATCTTATTAATTGGTTATATTACATGCACGGGTAAGACAGTGCCCAAAGGGATTTTCCTGAAGGAAACCCCGAACGGTTGGTAGTCCTTCTCTAGTATTCCAGATTCGGTGGAAAACAGTACTAAAGTAACAACATTCAAGTGGAAGTATGCATGACCTAAAATAATGAGGACTAGCCTTCAAAAAAGACATTTACTCATGAGCCACCCATAATGGTACATTCCCCGCAAGGATTCAGCCCAAGGATTATGAGACACGTTCCTAACCAAACTGGTCACAATCACATACTGGAACTCGTAAACAGTCCATCTCAATTGAAATGATGGTGTTGCACTGCCTTTTTCTATGCATTCCAGCATTTTCCGTATAAGAGTCAAGAAACTCAAAACTACCAAAGGTGAGACCCAAAAAACAAGAGGAAACAACAGATTCAATGGAAGGGATTAAATATTCCTCTTACCACATAGATCTCTCTTTTGAACTCTGTTGCAAGACACTCTATTGCTATGTCATCTCCGAATGCAGCAGCATGACCTTCTCTATTCTCATCTATGGTTAATAAACCTTCCTCGGTATATTGCAAAGTGATGATATCATGTTCATCATCAGGAGAACCAGAGATTGACATGTACTTGGCCCAACTCAGGCCGTCATCCACTGCAATACATCTCTCTTTGTAGATAGACTCTGCCGCCAATTCTCTTCAATATCAAAAGTAATATTTAGAATCCACTAACAAACAAATAGTATCATGCATAACAACAATCAACAACATCCAAAAGTTAAACTGTCGAGTGCTTGTGAAGCTGTGAGTAGAAATTTCAAGATCACAACAAATTAATGAGCTATATAACAAGATAACAACAAATAAACACATATTCTGCCAATTTAGTCGTGCAGTTCCTCCAAGAAAATGATAAAAACAGAGGCAGACAATAAAGCTAGTCGATTCTTTAGCAAAAATAAGCTTCATAGTTGTATTGAAAACCATCAGCTGGAAAGATTTCTCTTTCCCAACTTATGAGTAATGAATCACCTCAATATTTAAACTCATTCTTCCCATAGTCCTATCATTTTGGCATCAACCAAACAGATCTAAGAAGGGGAAACAAAGGAACACATTTGGAATCGAATAATTCATGTCCTGAAACATTCATTAGAGCGAGCAGATCTACACAGGCAAGAAATCAACCTCTACATTCTGACAGGAATGACGAATAATGAAACACCTCAATAGCAAACCATACAGATCGAAAGAAGAGAAAGAAACAGAACTCAATCAAACAACACAAAGACATGTTCACTGGAGCAAACAGATCTGCATTGCTACATTGGCAAGACATTAACCTCTGCATTCCAAGAATGGAGTTATACTTAAAAAATTTCTCTTCCCTTGTTTGGATTGAGAAGGAAAACAGGAGAAGTTTACAAAATACACAAGATTTTCCACAAGTTCCAAACAGGCCATTATTTTCGTATCAAATTATCAATCAATTCATGAGCTGAAATGCCCATTAGAGAAAACAGATCTAGAATCAAGAACTGGTGAGATTTGGAGAGAAAAGAGAAGGAGCCCATCAAAAATAACATTTTCGTAATTTTTTCCCCATTCCTCACCAAAGTCCTCAATCCAAACGAGTGATTCAGCAACAAAATCAAATCGCTCAGCCGAAAGGGGCTGGATATGTTCATAAAAGAAAACAGATCTAGAATCAAGAAATTTACCGTTGCATTCCAAGATTAACAAATCGAAAGAAGGGAAGGAAACAGAAAACAATCAAAATAATTCAAGATCTGAAATACCCATTTGACCAATCCACACACAGGGAAAAAAATCTAAGAAATTTACCGTTGCATTCCAAGATTACCAAACACAACAACAAATTCAAGATCTGAAATACCCACTTGACCAAACAGATCCACACAATCAAAAATCGAAGAAATTTACCTTTGCATTCCCAGATTAAGCAAACACAATAACGGATGCAAGATCTGAAATACCCATTTGACCAAAAAACAGATCTAGAAAATCAAGAAACTCACCGTTGCATTCCAAGATCAACGAGCTCCTCAATGGCCTTATCCAGCCCCTCCCTGTCCTCCTTCCTCGCCAACATCTTCACCTCCTGCACCACGTGGACCCCCCACCCGCACCTCAGATCCGGATAATACATATGCTTTATGGCCGCATCAATCGCCTCTCTCTCCTCCTCACCAACAGAACTCTCTCTCTCCTCCAAGAACCTCCTCACCGTCCTCCGCCGCAGCTCCCTCCCGTCCACCTTCCCCTTGCTCAGCCCCATCGCCCTCTGCGACGCCGTGAACAGGCAGTTCCCGTCCGCCTCCACGTCCCCCCCATGGCTCAGCCTGAACACCACCCCCTCCACGTCATCATCGCCGTTACCATCTCCGTTAGCGTTGCTGTTGTTGTAACCGGGGGGCTTCCAGAGGACGCCCTTGTGGTGGAGTCTGGTGAGGTGGCGTTTCTGTTGGTCTTCTAGACCGGAGACGTTGTCCCAGGTGGAGGCGGCGGTTGACTGGTCAACGGCGGGGATGGGGGAGGGAGAGGAGGTGGGGTCGCGCCAGGGGATTACCGGCGACGACGCCGTCGAATCGCATATCAGTTTTCCCATTTGGGTTTTTTTTTTGGTTTATTGGGGAAAGCTTGGTTCTTGAATTTTTTCTCTTGTTTTTTTTGGTTTCAATCAATGAGTTGTTGAACAGAGGAAGAGAGAGAGAGAGAGAGAGAGAGAGAGAGAGAGATTAGGGCTTAACGGATAGATCCAGCACGCGGGAGAGTATAGACACGTGTGGACGCTAACGTAAGCTGGGTGGGTGGGGAACCTTTTTGATGAGATAGCCAGCTATGTCGTTGGCCACGTGGCGAGAAACGGTTTGGTACAGATTGTAACGTTCTGGTTGGTTTTCGAATGGTAATTGCTTAAAACATGAATTTTTCGAAAAGTCATTCGTCTCCATTCAAAAAATAAAAAAAAACTAAAATGCTATTTAGATCGAAATAATTTAATTATTATCATTTGTCTGTAGTCTATCTAAAATTTAGCAAAAACACAAATCATGTGAGATTCACACGCATTTAGAGATGTGGGTGGGGTCTACAGAAGCCTTGATGGATCAACGTACTTAATTTTTGAATGCCCCAAATCCACACACTTGGGGTGGCAAAGGGGCATGGATTATCTCTATTTGTGTGCCTGCGTAATTATGTGCATAAAATGAGTGTGATTGTAAAATGATTCTTGTTTTCACAAGAATAAATGTAATGTTACATCTACTTTTGCACACTTGCAAAAGTTGAGACCCCACACACACTTCACCAAATAATGCATGGGAGTTAGTTAATTAGTCCACCGGGAATTCATAATTTGTCTATAGTCCTAACCCCAAGTGTCTCTACCGATGGTCGAACCCTGACATCCCTTGTGGGAGTACGAAGAGGTAATTGTTGGGCCCTTTGGTTATGAGTACCCCATGTGTACATTAAATGTGTCTGTAACATTGTTTAAGTTACTTTTTTCAAGCGTTCTGTTTTTTAGTTCAGTTAGATATCGGTAAAATTTGTTTAATTTTTTATTCATGAATTCAATGACCAAAACCTGAATAAAAATAATTATTACCAATAACCGATTGAGCCACTCACTTTTTGAGATCTTTAAAAACATTTTTATTTAAGCAAATTGAATGTCTCCACTCATTTGTGTGGCTACGAGAGATGTCCCACACACTTCGGTGCACATCTCGTGTATTGTGTAACGGTTTTGATAACTTATTAGGTTAAAGATAATAAGTATATAATGACAAATAAATTCGGATGTCAATACATATTTCACGGATATTAACACACTTTTTTTCTGATATCGATACACTTTCTATCTATTATTCTACATCTAATGGACGAGAATTAGCATTTTTCTATAATCTAATGCAGCTTCTGCCGGTCTTCTAAATTGGGCACGTTTTCCTATGCGGCAGTTGACTGGTCAATGTCGTCGATTGGCTAGGGGGATGAGGTCGCGTCCCGCCATGGGATGTAGTACCGGCGAGGAAAGTCGTCGAGTCGCAAATCAGTTTTCCCATTTTTCATTTTTTATTGGGAAATTTTTGTTTCTTGATTTCTCTTTTCATTTTTATGTCGCAATGAAATGGAGGAGTTGCAGAAGAGAGAGGGAGAGAGAGATTGGTTGGAGATTAACGGATAGATCCTGCACGCGGGAGAGAGTAGACACATGCGGAAACTAATGTAAGTTGGGTGGAAAGAGAGCTTTGGAGCCAGATATGAAAAAGTCTACCCCATCACTCAACCATTGATTCTCGAGATGAACGATGAGATTAACGGATAGATCCTGCACGCGGGAGAGAGTAGAAACTAATGTAAGCTGAGTGGGAAGAGAGCCTTGGAGCCAGATATGAAAAAGTCTACCCCATCACTCAACCATTGATTCACGAGATGAACGATGAGATTGAGTGAAACGATAAAACAAAGTATTTGAGTACAAAAATGTGTGATGAATAAGGATCTAGGGCACTTGGTAGTGCCCCAAACCACCAAATAAATTTTCGATATGTCGATGGACACTTTGGCAACGGAGTAATTATTCAATGCCCTTGCGATACGGTCACTTGGAACTCGAAGACCTTCTTCACCACACATTTTGTTTGGATCCGTACATATTCTCTTGAGCCTGATAACAGAAGAGCCCGGGGCACCACATAGTGGTGGTGGCTGAAGGTCATTATATAATTTTTCGTGGGAGACCTAGTGTAACGTTCTGGGTGGTTTACGAGGAGCCTGTTTTTCAGAAAATGGCGGGACGGGTTCAGATCACCTGTAATGGAGAGGTAAGGTTTATCTGTTGAATTGGAAAACCCCAAGGGCGAGTTTGGCAATTTAACAAAACACAAAATACAATAGGAAATTGATATTCGCGGTCCACTTTTCATTGATGACGCTTTGCTTTGTTCATGGTTAAAATTGAAGCGCTAACAATAAAAAGTGGAGCGTAACAAAAAAATTTCCAATACAATAAGAAGGGAAATTAATATTCACATTTTTTTTTAATCCACCCATGACAGTAATGACACTATATAGTTCATACTCTTATTGTGGTGGGGGTCCCGAGAATGGTCCTGCAACTTGCTGGTCACTGACGCCTAGGATTTGTTTAATGGCACTCCCCTAATAATGTTGACCAGGTCAAGACACAGATGCAATTACAGCGGTGTTACCTCCACCGTGCGGTTTCAATATTCTTTTAATCTTATTGTCCATTTTGATAATTAATGGTTCAGATTTGAAATAAATTTTTTCGGAAAGGAATTTAATTCTTTCTTGGAATAGATTTTTTAAAATTCGGACTGTTCCAAATATTTTGAACGGTGAAATTGAGTGCGATGGAATGAGTGGTAAAAGAGAGGAGTAAATGTAGACTTTTTGGATGTCATTATTGGACCTACACGTCCACATCCCATGTGGAGTTCTACACAAAAATGTGGGGAAAATTAGATGTAGTGTTGGTACCCAAAGGCTAGTCCGGTTCGTTTGTGGGTTTACTTTCTACATAATTGATCAAAATTAGATTTTTGGAATCAATCAGTAAAAAAGCACTCCGGACGTAGATGATCTACTTTTGATTGGATGTGGCAACGGATCAATCTAGCTGCAGATAAGCTAACCAAGACACCCCTAATCGTTGAATCAAAACAAAACGATATGAAACCTTTCGATCAGAAACGTGCATTTCCGCTATCTTAAGATTTTTGCTTTTACAACCGGTTGTCCGACTAGTTTACGTGGACCATAATTTATCTTAAGGTGTCTAGTGGGCTCTATTTTGCTGGAGGTTTTGACAGAGCTCCCTGCCAAGGATCCAATTTCTCAAACCTTGAATTGCACCTGATATTTACATGGGCAATTCTGAATTCTACATCACAGAGCACGAATTAGGATTCTCTTCACTGAAAATCTGAGGAGCATAAACACGTCCTGGTGGGTATATCTGATCCGCTTCGCTTTCGGTTTTCTTTCCTTTCTTCCCCTTCATGTCTTCTTTCTTATCCGGCGTTTGCTTGACAACCACCGCATTCTTCCCCACCCTTTTGTTGATGAAATCCACAAGCTTTTTCGGATCAAACGCTCCCTTCACAATCACTTCCGAGTGTTTCATATCTATCTCCACAGCGAGCACCCCTAGCAATTTACCGATGAAGCATACAGCAAATGAGGTTCCATTAATCGAAGATACACGACAGAAGGGATTAATTGGATTATTTCAAAACTTCCATCTAACATGAGATATACCTTGCATCTTGTGAATGCTATATTTGATATCGGCTGCACAACTTTCACAATGCATGTAAATCTTGAGCACTGCTTCTACCACCTTAGACTGCAATTACCAAGTAAATTCTTTAAATTTTGAGTAGAGGTCGTCGGGAGTTCATCTGTCTCTCGGTCCATCATCGGACTATTTTCATATTCATGTGTGTACTAATGAATACAATACTACATATAGTATGAAATCGCGATGTACCTCTTCTTTTTTCTCTTCCTTCCCCTCTTCTTTCCTCCCTTCCAAAATGGGAGAGATAAGACTGATGTGCTTCTTGGATTTTTTTCGAAGCCTCTCCACTACATTCTCCGGATCAACATCTTTACCCTTCACGGTTACCTTATGATTCTTCAAGTCAATCTCGATTTGTTCAACACCTGAAAAAAAAAAAAAAAAAAAAAAAACCCAAAAAATTTGCCCATTAACAATCTACTCAAGTTTACAATTATTCAACCAAATTTATCAATCTATACACGTATTTCGTTGCCAAACGATGATTTTATCGAAAACAATACCGTCAAAGCCTCTGAGGTACTTCGTAATGGTATCAGCGCATCCTTGGCAATGCATATAGACTCCCAACACAATCACTCCGTAAGGATTTTGCTTTTTGTTGCTTTCTTCGTTTGTGTTCTCGACGTTGGTTCCTTCGTTTATCTGCTCTTGTAAATTCTCCGCTTGGTCTTGAGTCGAACTCTGTTTCTTTTTGCTCTTTCTCTGCGCGAGAAAAAAGAGAGAAGGTGCCCAAATTCAGTGCTAGAGGGAATTTCAGGCCAATTCGGTCCGAGAAAATGGAAGTAATGCTGGATGAGGAGGAGTATAAAACATTCTCCACTTTTTAATTTGTAGGAGCTATTTGTACCCAAAAATGGCCGTCCAATAAAAACGTGCCACATTGCATTGCGGGTACTTGGTGACAAAAAGGGAGCAAAGCACATGAATTTTTCCTATTCCAAAGTGGCTGTTAATTGTTCTCCAGAAATGTGAAACGTGGGTTCAAAGTATATGTGTTTGGTTTGTCACAGTGGAATCATGGCAGTAATAAATTTTTGAAGTCATGGGTAAACTTTTAAGTATTGCACTTCAATTCTAGCAACTCCATAGTTGTAACTTTTATTTTCGGCAAGGGTAATCCCGAGCATTTCTCATTTTAACGGTGTTCGTTATGCTTGAGCACGGTGCTCATTTCTTCCTTTTATATTGCTTGAGAAAATTTGAAGTTCTCTTCGGTGAAGCAATAAAAAACCGGTGGTAGATTTCATCTACCGCGCACAACTCGCTTGTTCAGAAGTCAGTCCACCCACACACACTCGGACCAACAGTGGTTCTGACAAGCAAGTGCATTTCTTCAATCACATGGCCAAGGCGTTGTTTCGCTTTTTTGAGGGAAACAAGAGTGTAATCGACCAACACAATCTATTTAGCTGAATCAAGTTGAACATATCAGTAGGGCTAGCACCTTCGTGTTCTTCGATCTGTGATAAGTAGTAGTTGTAGACCACTGTAGGGTGGACGAAAGGGGTACGGCAGGAGCCACGATAATCATAATTTTTTTTTAAAGTAAAATCTCATTTTCTTACGATGAAAAATTAATATCACCGTCCACTAGCCGTGGTGCAATTTCAACTCAGGGTAAAATCTTGTGTAGATGGGTGTCAGAAAAGTTGATAGCAGCTTGATTCACACCTGAGACCAATCAAATTATTAGTGTGTACTGTTTGTAGTTTGTATAATTAGCGGGTACTGTAGTTTGTACTGTAGTAATAATTGGTGGTGTGTAAAAGTAGTCTGTGTAATAGTTATGGCAGGTGTGTAAAAGTCTAGGGAGTGCAAAAGTCTAAGGAGTGTCAGTGCGTAGCAGGTTTGGTTAGTTATTGTCACCAATTGTATGTGTAATACTATTGGAGTGATGTAATCAGTGATGTAAGATGTGAACTATAAGCAGTCTCCTCACGCCTATAAAAGGAGACCTCTACTCACTGTAAAAGCTAAGTCAGTTCAAGTTAATGAAATCAGTGTTTCCTAATATATCCTGTGTCTTGTATTTACTCTCTTTGATCCTAACCTACTTTGTGTTTGTACCCACTTCGTGTCTGGAAATTTGGCATAACCTCAAATAAAGGAAGTGTATCCTCATTATTCATGGACTGAAGTGTACTGCATCACCAATATTAGCTCAAATGGAGTACTAAAATACACTCACAGATGCTCACAACATTACATTGGCCCATTTGATTGACAGCTTGCCAATCTCGAGTTGGGTAGGTAGTGACACACTGGCATGTGATTAGTCGGCGGGTTGAATGTCGATTGGAATGCGTTCCGTTCGTTGTGATGCCTTTGCTTTCTATCTTTTTTTTTTTTTTTTTTGTCTATTTCCTTCCTCTTGTAATATTTTGTTATCTTTAATGAAATATTACTTTCTTTACTGTTTAAAAAAAAAACATTACATATTCATTTGCACTCTGATGCTTGATCCAGCCGATCTATACATCAGCCCCTCCCTGTGGTCTCTACTTAAACCCTAAGATGCCAAAATGACAAAATCAGTATGTGTTGGATCCGGAGTGTCCTTGTAGAGACTATTCCACAATGCCACTCAGCGACCGCTCTAAAAATAAACTTGTTGGTCGCCACAAACGACTTAATCAAAACCCTCCCTTAACACAAACTGGTTTTAAAAGAAATGATGAAAAAATGTTCCAACAACATGGACCACGATGACACAAACTGAATACTTCAGAACATTTGACATCTTTACTCTCAACAAAATCCAAAACTGGGAGGCCTAAAGAGAAGAGACGAAGGAGAAAAGGAGAGATTGATACCTTTGCCATTTTTGTTCTTGATGTTGAGCCGCCTAGACAACGATGAGCAACCTTGAGAACTCCGAAACACTTGGAAATGCAGATTTCATTGTCCAATTAGATCAGAGTTTATTGGCTGAATTTTGTTACCAAATAATACAGAGAGATACAGAGTACCCAAACGCATGAAATGAAAAATGGATGGTGAGTGGGTCTGAGAGGTTATGGTGTTGCCAAAAAGAGAGAGATGCTCTGATTCTGTTGCTTACAGAATGTTTGAAATGAAACGGAGAAAGATGATTTTTTTTTTTTTGGTAGGAAAGATGGGTTGGGAAATTGTTGGACCAAACACTTGAATTGTCTTACCATCGTGGCTGGTTAGTTGTTAATTGTCAACCATGCTTTTGACTAGTAATAGGATACGGGATAGCCCCGAGGGTTAATCCGGTTGGTTGGTGTGTTTACTTCTTGCATTATTGATCAGGTTCAATTCGTGGGGTCAAATCGCAAGAAAGTAATTTCTTGTGAACTCCCTAACCCCAGCGTGGATGGTCTATCTTTGATCGAACCAGAGAATAGATTAGTCGAAATGCTCGTAAGCTGATCAAAACACTCGTCACCGTCGGTAAAAGGGATAGGGGATATATAATATGCTTTATATATATATATATATATGGGACGGTTCAATGAACACCCTAAAAAAACACCTAAAAAAACACCCTAAATCTCAATCTCACAGTTCTCGATCAAATTTTTATAATCCGAACCGTTCAATGTGTAGAATGTAATTTTAAGTGTGACCGTGAGAAATTAGCAAAAAAAATGACCGGAAAAGATTTGATTTGAGCAGTTTTTATTTAAACCGTTCAATAAAAAACTGTTCAAAACTGTTCGGATCAAGCCCTTTCCGGTCATTTTTTTTGCTGATTTCTCGCGGGTACCCTTAAAATCACGTTCTGATCACATTGAACGGCTCGAATCATCAAAATTTGATTGGGAACTATGAGGTATTTTTTTAGGTGTCTTCAGAACCGCCCCGATATATATATACACACACGTGAATACTAGAGATGATATCTAGATACGAAAAATATAAAAATGAAAAGAAAACTATGCCAATAATATTCTTTGTTTGGGGAAAATATGAAATTAATTAAATTGACTATTTGAGTGCTTGTCAATCTATGTTATTACAAATATAAAGATTACCATAATAATCAGCACACCCCTTCGCATTCACATAATCTGTGTGCACGTGGGCGGAAAGCATTTTTGAGAAAAATTCGAACTATTAAAATTTGTGAGAGTTAGAATTGAGAGTCATATAACAAAAAAATTGAGTGGGAGTGAAGGCCATTCGTAGGATTATGCGACGAGCCTTGCTATGGGCACATTATTTGGTGCACACTAAATGTACACTGCATCTCTTGGGAACCACTTTGGGGTCTCATACAAATAATCAGAACTGCTCAATTCTTTTATAACATTCTTTGAGGGTCTCTGTGAAAAAATCAGCTCAAACAAATATCGTTAAGGGTTTGACCTATATTTGCTCAATTTTCAGTTAGCAAATTGGGCATTGAATCGACGAAATCTTTACCAATATTCAATTGAACTAATTTTTTTATACAGTGATCCTTATAAAAATATTTTAAACAAAATAAAGCAATTCCCGATCATTCGTGTGAAACTCCGAAATAGCATCCCACGGATTGCGGTGTACAAATGGGTTCCACCAAATGGCGTACCCATAGTTTTATTGTTTATGAGCACCTCTTTGCTGATCTCAAAGGCCAAAGCCTTATTGCACTCCACAACTCAACCGATAAACTCGAAACTCCACCCGAGTCGTCAGCCCGATACGTGTCAACTCCAAATCGACAGGCCTACACGTGTCATCACGGGGAAGCTACACTTGTAAAAGCCGTTAAAGACAACGTAGGCTCTGCCCAATTTTTGGCCACAAAAACGACCATTTTAATCCCTCTGTTTCTTTACCACCCTGTTAGCTTTGCTTTCGAATCTGCACTCTTTCGTGTTCGAGTTCGTTTAACCAGTAAGAATCCCTTCATTATTTTCTTCCTTCCTTTATTGGTCTCGTAAATTCAGATCCCACATTTATGTAAAGTTTTTCTGCTTGGTATGGAATTGTTTTGTTTTGGTACTGTAAGGTGTTCCGGTCAGTTTACGCGAACCTCAAACGATTCCTTATAGCCCCTCCCACGGCCGTTTCACACTCTTATTCGTGGCTTTGCTACATTGCAAAGAAAAAACAATGCTACCGCACCGGTTTGGTGCCATTTCGATACAATCTCAAAACCAGATCTTTGGATTAAACTCATCTCATTAAGTATGCAAATCAAATTGAAAATCAGATCTTTAGATTAAACTCATCTCATTAAGTATGCAAATCAAATTGCTTACATGATGAGGCAAGTTTGGCAGTTGTCAAAGTTGAAGCCAAATTTCGGCTTTTAACGCGGGATTTGGCAGAAGGGTGGATGCAAAGCAATTTTGTCCCCAAGAGCTTCAGTTTGTTGTTAGTATTGTTAGGCTTGTTAAGCCATGGTTTGAATTGTTGGGCATTTGAATCCCTTGTTCCCCTTCAAACTTAAATTGAAGTCATTTTGATCTGGATACGTTTCTTCTGTACTAGTCACTCGTGTACATTCATTTCCTTCATCCTACCTGTCGGCTCATTAGTTACGTCGATAACATTTTGAATATCAGGCCTTTTGAATTATTTGTGCGTTAAAGGTCATTGGTTGCTAGCTTTTCTTTTGGATCCAAGGTTTAATTGTATTGGAAATGCACTCTTTAGGTACGTTTTTTTTGTCCTCCTTATCGATGAAGTTATCGTATATCTGCAGTTTATCACATAGCCGCATGCCCATGTCACATGATTCTTGTCTCGAAAATAAGCCATGTGTCCACCTCACATGACAATCCTATCTAAGAAGAAACACACTTCAATTACACACAAACTCACACACACACACACAAAAGGGGAGAGGGGGCTGTGCAGAGTGCGTAGACCCCTGTCCCTTTGTGAGAGTGTGTAAGTGTGTCTGTGTGGGCCCCTTATTCTTCACGAGCACGTGTAAAAGTAAGTGTGTGTGTGTGTGTGAAAGAGAGTTTGTGTGGGATTTTAGAACGAAGGAGAAGGAACCCAATCCGACACTACGTAGTGGATGTCAATAGCAAAAAAAAGATTTTATGTTTATATTGTTTTGGTTGGTTGTGTTCACTAGTAAATATAGCATCTAAATGCTAGTTTATCTGTGGATGGACATGAAGATGCTATTTTCTCTGTATGCCTAAGAAGTACCTTCCCTTTTCAGGTTTCAAGTTTCATCTCTTCTTAGATGAGTATCTAAAAATTCTTCCTTTGAACCCTTGAGAAAATCCAGCATACAGCAGAGTCAACAGACTAGAACCAAGCAGAAGAAAAATGTCGGGCATATCCCTAGCCGTTGCTCCTCGTTCTGAGCCCGATGAAACCACCACTACGGACACCAACCAAAAGCCCCTACAGCATGGTCAGCAGCGGAGCCAGGTAGCAATGGGAGGCACAATGGGTTCACTCCGTGTGGTTGAACTCCAACTAGTGGCCTTCATAATGGTCTTCTCAGCCAGCGGTCTTGTCCCCCTCATAGACCTAATCTTTCCAGTCCTTGCCACAGCCTATTTCATTTCCCTATCACGACTAGCCTTCCCGTCACATGGTACTGCCGCTAGATCACCTGAAATCTTCCAAGGAAGTGGACTCTTTCGCGCGTATGTGATGGTGGGAACGACAATAGGGCTGTTTTTGCCACTTGCTTATGTTTTGGGTGGATTCGCTAGAGGCGATGATCATGCGGTGCGATCCGCGGCGCCCCATTTGTTCTTGCTTGCGTGTCAGATTCTAACCGAGAATGTGATCAGTGGGTTAGCGCTATTTTCCCCTCCCGTGAGGGCGTTGGTTCCGCTGCTGTATACTATTAGGAGGATCTTTGTTATCATTGATTGGATACAGGATGTGTGGATCAACAAAGCTTTGCCTGCCAATGCCCCTTTCAAGGTGAGTGTTCATTTGCACAACTGATCTTTCTTATATTCTAATACTTCATCTACAGAAAGACCATTTTGCCAAGAACTGTCATAAAGGATGAACTTCCATGCCGAGCAAAAAAAGAGAGGATGAACTCCAGCTATTATTTCTTGGTGCATCGACATTGGTTTTATTGAATTCTTCAGAACTGAAGCCATTTATTAGCATTGGTTCAGATATTTTGGCTAAGCGATAATGTTTTTTTGACTTGCTGTGGGTGCAAGTTGCAAGAGTGTCATTTCCCCAAAAAAAAAAAATTCCCCAAAAAAAAAAAGTTGCAAGACTGTCAAGATGCAAAGAAATATCAATGTTGTTCAACTGCCCTTTCTCTATGGTTGGATCAATGCATTCATGGTGATGTGGCAAGTTTGCGAAATTTGGAACAACAAATGGCTTTGCTGAAATTTGGCAATAGATTTAGCTCACTAGTGGAGCTACTATTCTGTTGTTCACAAGCTAAATTTGTCTTTGGCAACTGATTAGCACATTAGTTCGCCTGCTCTTATGATCTTATTTTCCGAAGTTGCTCCAGTGCCAAATCGATTTTTTGGTTTAACCTAATCGTAGACATTGGATCGATAAGAACAACTCTTGCAGATTTGAACCTCAAATACAGAAATGCCTATTGGTTATGTGGCAAACATGGCTCAAGAATTAACAGAAACTATTTTTGGCTACAGATTTAGCGGGTCATTGAAGAGCATTTTTTGAGAGGTCTTGCTAACATATTTATGGCTTTGGCAAGGAAAATGAAATCTGAAATGGTCATATGATCTGAGAATCTGTATGAGTATGGGAATTGCCTGTGGGAATAACCTTTTATTTGCTTACTGACAGAGTGGGTCCTAATATGAATGTTTGGTGGTGCAGGATATTGGATGGTATTGGTTTGGGAGAACTCTAGCAGTTGCCAATCTGATCTACTTTTCCATCAATCTCTTTGGTTTCTTGATTCCTCGATTCCTTCCAAAGGCGTTCGAGATATATTTCCGGGAGAGGGACGAGATACTTGCGAAAACTGCAGAGGACAAGCGTTCCGCAGCTGCAGATAATTCCCGGGTCACAGACAAGAAATCTGATTGATTTTGTTTTCGTATCGTTCATAGCAGGTACTTTGTGGTGTGTTTTTGTTTTCCGAAACCTAGTAAGAGCAGTTCTACGCGTATGAATTTTGTTGGGTTTTCTTCTTTTTAAGTTGGCCGTGTCATTTGAATTCAGAACTGTTAGTATCAATTTCCTGAGTGACCATTTCTTCTGTAGTAGATGAGCTTAATCTTACTTGAGTTTAAGCTTATTCTCTTATAATTGGAAATTGGTTCTACTTTGACATTCTATGACTTGGTACATGTGGGAACTCAAAAACACATGCGCACAAAGTAAGAACGGCATATTTGGGGCGGTCTCATCGGCTTAAACTTTTAAGTGAGTACGAGATCAAAGATGTTCATGCCGTTGTAGCCAACAATGGACATTTGACAAGGACGACGACTCGGAAAATTACCATGTTAGCTCTTTTAGGGTAGTTAGAAACTTGGAGTAAGTATTGTCATCACTCATGCCATTGTCACATGGTGTTGATCGACCAATTGTATGCTTTAAGAGTTTGGTAGGCGCGTGTGATGGGATGCTACTCCTTTTGGAAGGCTTGGTTGCTTTTGTTTTCTAGCCTCGCTGGTTATGTGTGTTTTCGTGCTTGAGCAATTTGGTTATATGGCTAGATTGGGTTGTCACAAAAATCGTTCATAGTGCACTGTCCCATGTAGTGTAAACTCAAAATAGTTATCATGTCTATGAAAATGACATATTGACTGCTAGACAGTAAATTGACCGAAGTGATAATTAGCATTGCATTCAACTTATTGAGCGGGGTTCTATGGTTCTATTAATCTCGAAAACTAAATTTTGTATGTTAGTTTTTCAATAAATATATTTGAAAATGTACTTATAATTCAACAAATAAATTGTGTTAAATTTTAAATATGTGGCGATGGAATTAGAAGTCGGGCTTCCATAGGTTCGAACCGAAATGGCCCAACGATCAAGACACATTGCCTTTTGGCCTTGTGCTTTTTAGCTGTTTAGGCCTCCGAAAGGGCAATTTTGCCGTTTTAGGAAATATTTGTTTTCTTTATGGAGTAAATTTTGGTAGGAATTTTCGTTTCAGTCTGTTCTTTTTGGAGAAGTAGATTTTTCTATATTTTCTGAATTTATAATAATTTTGGATTCTTCTGAAATTAGTATTTTTTTCGTTTTCCAGCTAGGGTTAGGGTTTGCTCCCTATATAATGAGTTGTAAGCCTTAGAGCTAAGCAGTTTTTTTATTATTATTGAATGAGAAAGAGTCTAGAGAGAGTTTCTCTAAGGCCTCGTTTGAAAACAGTGATAGATGGATGAGATTCGTAAGGAGATAGGATTAGGATTGAGATTGATAATGAGTATGTTTGTTTGGGATGAGATTCGATGATGAGATTATTAATATTATGTTTGTTTGAGATGAGATGAGATTAGATGATGGGATTGGATTGATAAAAGAGATTGGTAATGAGAAGAGATTAATAATGAGGAGATGATGGGTTGGGATTACCAATACCATCTCCAAGAGGGTATTCCTAATACCCCCTAATGGCCGGTTTGGACATGTCAATGGACTAATAGTCCGGACCTTTTTTTGTTAGCAAACAAAGTATTAATACTCCCATGGAATTAGTAGTCTCATCCCAACTTTCAAACCCATTATTAAACGGGGCCTAAATCTATCCTATTTGTGATTGTCCTTGCTGCACATTTGTTCTTTGATTCATAGTTTCGCCCTGCATCAATTTGCGAGAATGGTGATGTATACTAAGCTAGGCCGCGTTCTGCTAACAAAAATAAGCACTTATTTTTTTAAATTAAAGGTGATATATTGTAAAGGAATGACCTGTTTTGTAAAACATGAAATAAATAATTAAAAAATAAAAACCTTAGTGGAACAGAGTTAATAACAAGTATTATGCGAAAAATATGTTTGATAAACAGACATAAGACATGTCAAAAAGTTGACAAATAAAGCATGAAATTTGGTCCAAAATCTCCAAAAATATGTGACACCAAGGCTCCGTTCCGCAACTCAAAATAAGTACTTATTTTTTAAGAAGACAATTTCAAGCTCAAAAATAATGTATTTACGCAAATAATTTTCCTATCAATATGGATCTTGTTTGATAAATCTCATTAAGATCTTTTATACGGTGCAAAAAAAATTAAAAAATTATTTTTTATTTACATTATTTTTAAGTTTGAAAATGTGAAATAAACTGTTTATTTTTTAAGAAGGTTTCTGGAACGACGCCTAAATGGAACTCACATTCGCATTTCTTCATCTGGGCAAATGATTTTTTCACTCTTTTTTTTATAATAATTTTTAAAAAATGCGTCTCTTAGTGTTTTTATTATAGTGTGTAATTGAAGCTCTAAATCAAATCAATTTTCTCCTTTCATGAAATGATGATGATGTATGTAAAACTAGAGTATGAAAATTAGTACTACTACTTTCACTACTACTTTCTAGGGCCAAGCGGGAAAATGGGGAAAAGAAAGAGATAGTGGGGATGCCGTGGAGGTGATTCTTTATTTTATCATTTGGAACTCAAATTATGGTATGCACTAGTATATGTGCTTTAATAAACAAAGCCTTTTTGGTCGGTTGTCGTTTTCTAGTTCCCCTGCAATGGACCATCGGGAAAACACAGTTTATCCTGAAAATGAGAAGACCATTCTTCCGGATCCATTCAACAGTGCGTGTGCGAAATATAAAAGTAGCAGTATATACTGTTTGTTTTTTTAGACGGTCAGAGACTCAGAGGTGTATCGGTCGAAAACAGGTCATTTATGTCGAGACAAAAGAATTCACAATTCAAGAATCGAAACCTAGTCATTTGTGTGGAGCGCAAGTTCTCTGTCTAAAAACCGGACTAATATCAGATCCATTCTTTGGGCACCGACCAAAGGTACACAGCCCGTCATGCGGGATCCACTCTGGATCCCGCACAAATGATATTATTCGTTTAATAATTTTGAAATAAATTTTCAATTGGTTCGGACCCGGTCAAAATTAGCTCAATCCAATACGTGTAGGAGCTCGATCCAATTTTTTAATTTTTTATTCAGATTATAGGATATATTTGGATGAAAAATTAAAATATTAAATCGAACACATACACGTATCAAATTAAGTTAATTTTTGAGGGACCACTCGAAAAATAATTTCCTAAAATTATCGAATAGGTCGAATCATCAATGAGGGACCCAGACTGAACCCCTCTTGACGATCGGTGCACCTTTGACATGTGCATTTAGCATTTTCGGCTGAATCGAAGTATGGTTTACCTCTCTCTACTTGATTTGTTCTTTATCTCTAGGGCTCTGTCCTTAAAAAATGAGAAAATTTTCGGTGTCGGACGGCTATATCCCACGTGGTGTCCGTTCGGTATATTCGAGCTGTCCAATATACTTTTGATGGCTCAGATTGAAACTCTCTCTCATCTCATTCCACCACTTTTTTTTTTTTCTTCTTCTTCAAATTCGAGCCATTTAAAATTGCAATAAATGATCCGAATGTACCGAACAACACCACGCGATACTCAGCTAGCCCTGAAAAATTCTTCCCACAGATGAAGGGAGCGAATCAAAGTATGGTTTACCTCTCTCTACTGGACTGGGCCGCTAGTAGATAGTATAGCTCAGCTAACAGTAAAACAGAGTCCTTTTTGTTTACCAGCAGACGCATCCGGGAGACATGGTAATAGCCCTTTCTAGCGCGTGTACACCCGGGTCAATTAATTGGTTATTCATAATTTTCATAGTGATGAAAATTCTTTCTTTCGCCTCGATTGTTGGTTTTATTTGCGATGGTATTGTTTTTTCGTGCATAGTTTTACTGTGTCTATTATTCTCTCTTTCTTGATTTATTTGTTCAATTTCGAGTTTCTAACTTATTAAGAAAATCAAATCAGATCTATTGATTTGAAAATTTACATAATCTGATCTATTGATTTTGAAATTGGACAATTAATTTAGGATATGTATAAGTCAAAAATGGAACAAACAAATCTGAACGAAGGGAGTACATTAGTACCGATTCAATTTGCACAACAAAAATTACACCCCCAAAATAAATTAAACTACACCACTTAGGTTGAATTTTCTCTATTGTCTAAACCGACTATATTGGCTAAAATTTATAAAAATTTAGTAGATTTCGAAACAAGTCATTTTCCTCACGTAAATAAATTAAAAGTCCATTTAGAAAAAAACAACTTGTGTAAAGTCTTTAAGCAATAAATACACTTTTTACCAAAAATTCACCCTAAGCTAATCTCAATTAAGAAACGAATTAGAATTAGTTAAATACGAGGGTCTGTTTCATTCGAAAAAATCCATAGACAACTTAATCAGTTGTTGAATTTTTAAACTGAATTTATATTGAAAATTCTTTTTTCCAAAGTAAAACTTTTTTATTAATATATAATATACATCAATAGAGATTAGCAAGAAATTAATGAGTCAAAAATTAAAAGAGGTTCGGCATATCTTCATAGACTCGTATCACAGATCTCCCTCTTCGAAAGCCTTTTCAAAAGCAAGAGATATTAATTAGATGGGTTAAGAGGCTCGTCTAAAGCAAAACTACTTCATTGAATAAATGAAAAATATCCGCATTTTAAAGTTGCGGAATAACACTGCACGCTCCACCTCGTAGCGTAGAATAATCTTCGGTCTAACCTGAAAATTAAGGTACGGTGACCTCTCAGGCCTGCCTTGCCCATTAAGAAAAACAAAACCCTACCCTTCTCTCTCTCTCTCTTTCCCCTTTCTCTCTCCAACCCCCAATCCCCCTCATCACACCCATCACAAAAATTCACCAAAAACACTACCCACAACTACAAGAAAACCCAGCAATCCACTACCAAGAAGACCATGAAAATGAGGAAAAACAAAGGCAAAATCCACCCTTCCCCTTCATCGTCATCCTCGTCCACGCCTCCATCAAATTCCCTTCCAAATCAAAACGCCCTCTCCGTCCTAGCCCTGCTACCAGCCGCCATCCTTGCTCTAATCTCCGTCCTCTCGGCCGAAGACAAAGAAGTGTTGGCCTACATGGTCACAAGATCGATGAACTCGGTCAATCCGAGCCCTTCTTCGAGTGCAGAAGAAAAGAACAAGAAAAGCAGCAACGGCAAGAAACTACTGGGTAGTAGTAGCAGTAGTAGTGGTGGTGTTGTTCACAAGGCGCCGTTTTTCGATTGCGAGTGCTTCGACTGCTACAGGAGCTACTGGTTCCGCTGGGACTCCTCGCCCGACAAGGAACTGATACACAAAGTGATAGATGAGTTTGAGGAGTTCTTGTTCAGCGAGGAGCAGGTGAAGAGAAGCAGCAGCGGGAAGGGGAGGAGGAGAGAGAGAATCGGGCGGCGGGGGCGAGAGAAGGCGAAGGAGGAGGAGACAGAGGAGGTTCTTGAAGAGAGTTTTGATGTGGGTTTGGTGGGAAATGAGGCGGAGGGAGAGGAGGAGGCGGCGGTGGCGGTGGAAGAGGTGGAGGCGGCGGCAGTGGTGGTGGTGGTGGAGAGGGAAGCGGCGGCGGCGGTGGATAATTACAACAAGGGTTTGGTGAGGAAGGTGTTGCCGGACGTGGTGGGGCTGTTCAATTCGCGTTTGTGGGGGCTTTGGAGTCCGAATGTTTAGGATTTTCAAATCTGGTTTTTGTTTGGGGAGAGAGAAAGAGAAAAAGTGTTTTTTTTTTTCCTCCCAGCTGAATGTTAATCCCTATATAATTAGTACTGTGGAGAAGTATTTATTCTATGCATTTGAGCATTTTTCTGCTGCCTTTTTTTTTTCTCTTTCTATTTGGGTGAATGGAGCAGAGGGCAGTCGCCGGCGGCGATTCTTTTTCCGGCCGATAATTCCGTCGGAGTTTTTTTTTCCGGGAAATATGCTAATTAATCCTTTAATGAGAGTGGATTTATTTTTGCTTAGTTGCTAAGTTTTTGTGTGTTGGTTGGTGAACGTTTTTGTTACTACTAGTTATTTTCACATTACAATTAATCAGGTTTTTGTCTTCTTGTATGTAAATATACAAAAGGATCAATCTTTTCGTGCATTTATTCGTATTTGAAAGGATAATAAATTTATATTGAATTTATTTTCTTGATATATATATATACACACACAGGATTCATGCATTTTCAGAATTGGCTTATAGTGGGGGATTCTGCACGATTTTGCGTGCGAATTTCTAATCTCAACTCGTTGAATCAGATGAGATCAGACAGTCGATATTAAAAGTCCACGTGTAAATAACATGCGGGATCCCTTGATAAAAGTTTTCTACTATATGGAGTATGTGAGTGTGTGAAATGCTTTGTATGGCTTTATCAGATGGTAGGGTTACAGTGGCTGCCATGCTCTTTATTCGGTTCTCTCCTCTTTTTTGAATGTCAATGGATGCTTACCGTATTTTTGATTCTTTTTTGCTAAGAAGAATCACGTTGAAGTACTACTAGTAATTATCTTACCTAAAAATGGACCTGGGACCCGAGTACTCTATTGACATGTGGATAAGTACTAGTACTAGTACTACTACTACCCACCATGTGGATAAGAGTATATATAATGGACTTGGGTTTGCTATGTGGGGTACAATTGCCAAATATGAATGGTCCCATTGTTGGAGGCAGGGTCCTTTTTCTTCCTAGGGCATGAAATGTTGAAGTTGGAGGGAGTTGGTGGTGGTGACATTTCTCCCATTTTGAAGTCATAGCTATAGCCCAATGGTATTCCTCACGATTCTCACGTGGGATGTTAAGGTTCGAGCCCTGTTAGAAGCGTTTGTGATTTAGAGCTATGAACTCTCTATGGACTAACTTATTAACCTAATTGATGTATACCGCTTAGCAAAAAAAAAAAAAAAGAAGAAGTCATAGTTTAGTTGTGCCCATAATCTTTCTAAATAGCCTTTGCCCACGCTCTCTTGAACCTCGTACTCACGAGTTTTAGTTCTTTGGGAGATTTTTGGAAGTTGTTTTTACGCTCGTGCATCTGCATTGTTTGACTTAGGTTGGCCTAATGTTTTGGGCCGTGGGACTGGGGGTGCAAAAAAATTTCAATGCAACGATTATTTGTAACGCTTTGTCAAATGGTGTGGGTACGTGTGAGTCCCACTTCATGAAGTGGAACACGGATGGAGTTTTCAAGAGTGCCACGGCCATCTAATCAGAAATCGTAGGTCCTTGAATATGGGCCATTCGCGAGGGTCTTTCTATGGCCATCAATTGCAATATCACAAAGTTGCAAATCGGATGATGTTTTAATTTTTCTGTTTTTTTCTATGCCCATTTAATCAAAAAAAATAAAATCGGATGATGTTAATCTGCTATTGGATCATAATATTGCACATCATGTGTTCAGCCCTCTTATTGATGATTGCAGGTTCCCCATGGATCAACTTGATGACAAGAAGATCATAAATATATATATCGAGAGGCAAATAAATGTGCTGATGGCTTGGCAATTAGGTTCCATTTCGTCAAGGTTCTTACAAAAAGGAAAGGGAAATGCTCTACTTTGTACAAAAATGAGGCATTTTTTTTATGTTGGTTATGCACTGTTTTGATAACTCAGGTGTTCCGGCCAGTTACACGCGCCTTGATTAATTTTGGAGGACTAATTCCACCGCTCACTTGTAGGTATCCCAATTAAAGCCAGAGCAAAATTCTGTACGCATAAAATGGAGTTTGATTGGATTATGCATCTTGGGGCAATAAGCAGTGATGGTTCCAACTTGGAAGGGGACGACTGCACTCCCAATTGCATTTTTTTTTTGTCTACGAAAAACGGCCAAAATCACCGTCGGGCATCACAACTGGATCCCCAACATAGAGGAGTGGATTGAACAACCAATCCCGGGGCCATCTAACCTCATCTTTGATGTGAAAAACTATGAGTTGAAATCAAGGTATCTTGAAATAACGAAATATTTAAACACTCTAATATGAGAGTTATAACGGAGTTGTGGAGGTGACTTGCATAGAAATTCAACATCTTAAGCTTCTCCTATTTGTATAAAACCAACATCTTGTTGCAACTGCATCATTTGGGGTTTGTTTGGTTCCTACGGAAAATTTTCCTTCCCTTTCTCTTTCTTTTCCATATGTACCAAACAGGGCCATAATCTGGTGCAGAATTAAAAGTAGACACCTTCAAATCCTTCAATACTAATCACCACTACTTACTCATCTGAACACCAATCTCAACTCATCATTAATCCCTTAAAAATCGTAGTACTTCATAATCGGCATCAAACTTGACCGTGACACAACCGCGAAAAAGAATTCGTACAAAGGTAATCGTGAACATAATTGATGCTATATTAACCAAGAGTCCAAATCCTCTATGCCGAAAAATTCATGTGCCTCTGTGCCGAGGGATTTCCCGGCCGTTCGATACTTCATGATTCACGAAATCACCCAGGTAATATTTAGGTTTGTCTCCACGTCAGTGTGCGAGTGTGTTGGGTCGTTTTCTACACGAAAGAAGACGAGCAGAAATTGAATGGCATGGGGAAGAAATTTATTAATGTTTTTTGTCTCCCTCTGTTCGTTCTTCTCTTTGTGGTTACACAATCTTGGACCACTTTCCATACACAGCATGAGTGGTGATTGGGGTCTTGTTGAGTTTTGAAGAACTGATCAAGACTGAGGTCTTTGAAAATCCCGTCCAGGCGGCCGTTGCCAGGATGAGCAGGCTGTGGTCTCTGAAAATTCTGTCCGGGTAGTCGGGCGCGAGGAGAAAAACGCATTTCAGCGTCTTCTAGGGTTTTTGATGTATTTGTTTCCTTGTACTATAAAAGCAAAGTTAGAGCAGTCCCCATAGTATCACTCAACCCCGCGCAACAACCCCACCCCCCCCCCCCCCCCCCCCCCGCGCGCGCTCGATAGAGTACGATTTATTTCGATTGCTTGTTTATTTTTTTCATTCTACGTTAAGACATTTCGATTTATATCATCTGATTGCAGTAAGCAACACAGGTTCGAAGCGTGAGCAATGACACCATTGACCATTCCTCTAAAGCCACTATTTTTCCTCAGTGGAAAGATTATCCTTGCTCACCAAAGTTTCCCATTTTTTGAGACTTATGTATTCAAGCGTTTTATCACTGTATCTCATATCGCTCACTTAAGCAACTCAAACTTGGTTAATAAGAGTATAATCTAGAGGTTACTACATCTATAGGGGATTGATTTTAGATTAGAAAATCTAAGAAATATAATCTGTGTGTTTTTGACAAAAACGAAACCACCGACTCAGCAAGGTTTTTGCCGGGTGCTTGCTCTGCAAAATGATATGCCCTAGAACATCTTTTAGTATATAAACTAAACCAAACCAAACCGAGTCTTATGTCCCAATCGCTTGGGGTCGGCTACATGAATCTTTTTCCTCCATTGAACTCTATCAAGAGTCACTTGTTCACACAAACCTACTATACTGACTACAGTGCAGCTCCAGGCCTTCTCTAGTAGGTTGTCAAAAATTACATCAAGTTTACTAGACTTGTTAACCAATAATTTATACACGAGTTCTCATATACTCCATTAGTATGTATAGTGCGATGAAAAAAAATAAGAAAGTACATTTGGATTACAATTGTCCTTGCGAGTTCTCACATTTTGAGCCAAACAATATTAAACCGGCACAATAATCCACTCATATTCTAGTACTTATTTTGTCCCTATCATTAGAATTATACAACAAGATATTTTGTCGTAGTCAAGAATCCATATGGAAATTTAATGTCAAGTCAACGGAGGTTCACTAACAAAAATCTCGGGTGTTACATCAACCAAAATATTTGTAGAAATTTGTCCATAACACCGCATACTAATTAAACAAAGAAAAATCAAAAGTAGATAATGCCATAAATACCAAACCAATATGATAATACTATGGGCAATATACATTGGCGAACATTGTTGAGAGGAAAGACAAAGCATGATGCTAATACCAATAGATTATTTTTTTCCTTGAGTGTGTTTTATTTGAGCAAATGCATTAGGCGTTCAAATAGGAGTTACCTAGAACGATTAGTGTCAATAATGTATTGAGCATTGTGATCACAAAGAACCTGACATAATATTAAAGCAGTTGGGGGTGATATCGGTTCGGTTGGTTCAGTTCTTTGGGATTTTAAAAACCGAAATATCGGTTTGGTTTTCCATATTTAGCTACTGAAACCGGCCGAAAGGGACATCGGTTTTTTCGGTATCGGTTTCGGTTCTTTCAGTTTGGGAAAATGACAGCCTAGGACGTATTTTGATAATTAATACCCGTCAAGGATATTTTCAGCATTAACAAATGTTCTCAGCATGTCCTTAACGGGTACTATTAATTATCAAAACACATCTTGAGCCGTCATTTTCCCTTTCGGTTTGGTTTTATGGGCCTCATTTGGGCCTAAAAAATGGAACAAAGTAATGAAATAACACACATATTGGGCTAAAAATGCAAGATTTATATGTCTTTAACTCTTGGAGTAAGTTTTAACTTACTTTGCTCTCATTTGGACCAAAATAAATAAACAAATTCCGTACTTTTTAGAAGCTTCATTTGGGCCAAGAAATGCACAACCGGAAAAAGTTCTGATCCAAACTTTCACTTTGCAAAAGACAACAGCAAAACTTTTGCAAAACAGAAGTAAGCATTGCAAGCATAAGTAAATTCCAAAGATATCTTAATGCAACATTCCACTTTGCATCAACCATAGAAATGCATGCAAAAGAGAAACAATTAGTTCAAAGATCTCGTGCCGGGCTTAAACAATAAGTTCTTTGAGTATTGTGTTCACAAAGAACCTGAAATAATATTACCAGTAGTAAATAAATTTCAAAAGAAAAATGTTTAGTGTTTAGCTGCACACCCATCCTTGGGTGTATAGCCGTAATTACTACTCCACTCGGCATTCTGAATAATTAGAGCACGTTTATCAGTAGAGGTAAAAAAGCTTTTCAGCTAAGAAAAATCCCCAAATGAGCATTGCAGCAGATTAGGTAAAAGCCTAGGTAAAATCCATCCATGAACAGTGAATAAGTAAGGGGGTGTTCCACTTTTGTGGAAAAGAATTTTTTGAA
Source organism: Rhododendron mucronatum var. ripense (assembly GCA_019656295.1). NCBI lineage: Eukaryota > Viridiplantae > Streptophyta > Magnoliopsida > Ericales > Ericaceae > Rhododendron > Rhododendron mucronatum. Next base: position 528,523 of record BPLT01000039.1, on the reverse strand, counting down.
AAAGAAGGCAATTTCAAGCTCAAAAATCATGTGTTTACGCAAATAATTTTTATACCAATATATATCTTAATTGATAGATCTCATTAAGATCTTTTAAACGGTGCAAAAAAAAATGAAAAAAACTTTTTCATTTTCATTATATTTGAGTTTGAAATTACCTTTGTTTGAAGAAAAAAAAAGGAACTTTTTGTAAAAGTGGAACACCACCTAAATATACTTAAGCACTATTCAGTTTGTGTCTATTATTTTATTAATTGTTCCTCTTTCTCTCCCCGAAAAGAAAAAGGAAAATAAAAGTAATAATATTCTAATGGAAAATAGGTTAAATAGATAGTATTGATGTAGTATTAAAAGAGATGTGAGTATGTAAAATAAAAAAAATGCACTGTTTAAGTAGAGGGATCCACATTATTTTAACCAATAAGAAGGAGGGTAATGTTTTTTTTTTCTTTTTTGATCCGCAAAACGCGCCTTAAAGGCAAGGTAATGTTCACTCTCTTAAGTGAAGAGTGAACAAAACTCAACTCATAATTGTGTACATCAATAGAATTCTTTAATACTATTCATATGTCAAATTTGAAGAGCCAGAAAATTTTTGAAGAATGAGTTGGCGTTTAAAAGGTCTGTTGGAACCCTTAAAAACTTGACAAAATAATCAATTTTTTTGATACTCCCTTCATCCCAATTTTTTCAGTTCATTTTCAAAAATTGGGTCACTTTTCAATTGATTGTACCTATTATAATAATCTAGTATAATGTTTAAGGTGATTTTGAAAACTTTATTTCACAGTACTAATTATGATCTATCAAACAAGATCTATAATACACATAAATAGTATTATCAATAAAAATATAACAAATTTACTATACGGTTAGGATTGAATGAAGGACTAAAACATGTAGATGGAAGGTGTATCTAATCATTGGCTTGACTGGGCTTGTTTGTAGCATCTCGAGTTAGTTGTAACTTTGTTCGTTTGTAGAAACTCGGCTCGTTACAAATGCTCGTTTAGCCACCAAACTAATCTTGAACACCTGGATCCAAAAACGAATCAACCGAGCTTGAGCTACACAAATTTCCGAGCAAGCTAAATTTGAACACTTCAAAACTCGGCTCACCTTCTTGGCAGCCCTACAAACAAGTGGGCAGTTATTCGGCCAGCAAAACTAATAGGGCTTCGTAGCTCTCTTGTTTATCACTCACTGGCCCGGGCCTGCGACAATTTGCCGAAAGAGAGAGAGAACCGAAAACAAGTCTTGTTCCCCAAGTTCACTAAATTCCTGATCGACTCTCTCATCACCTTCTACTATTCGATTATCCCGAGAAAACAAATCTTTTTTTTCTCTCTCTCTCTCTCTCTCTCTCTCTAACCCCATCGTTTCGCCGCCGATGGCCCTTCCTATCGGCAAGCTTACCATCATCATCGGTGCAGGTGCGTCTACACCAATTCAAACTCTCTCTCTCACACAGTTCCGATTACTTGTATGTGGTTAAGTAGTACTCCCTGTAGTGGCTTGATTAATCAACGGATCATTCTAATGTTTTGTTTGGCAATTCAGGCTTAGTGTAGTGGAAAGGAAAATTAGGGCGGGTTTTATGAACCCTAGTAGCTGCGTTGCAATTGCGTTAGTATTGTTATCGTTTTTTGCATTCGAAATTTGAATCTTGTTTTGAGATTGCTAATCGTTTTTTACATTTCTTTCCAGCTTACTTTTGTTTTTTTGGGTCATCTTTTATGTGTGCTTGTCCTCGACCTAGGGCTAGGTCTAAACTAGCCGAGCCTGATGCGTCTGAGCTCGGCTGCTTCAAAACAAGTCAAGCTCGGCTCGCTTATGGACCATGTGTTCGAGCTTGGTTTGTTTACTAGCGAGCATCTATAAATGAGTCGAGCTCGAGCTGAGTAACAAGTAACTTGGGCTCGGCTCGTTTACTGGATGAGCTTAAAACTTGCGCTCGAGCTCAACTAGTTGACTGACGAGCCGTGAATAGCTCGGTTTGTTTGCAGCCCTAACTCGACCCATTTTTTAGGCGGAACGAGAATAGTTCCCACTGCTGCACACAACATTTCTTTGGGAAAGTAGCTTATCGAGGGCCTGTTTGGTAACCCTTGGTTATTTGCGTATTTTGTGTCTGAATCTTTACTTATTCCACGTATTGATTCAGGTACACAAATAACCAATATAAGTAAATGAGCAATGGCTCGATTTGCACTACTCAACTATGAATGCAGAATAAGTTTGAAGAGAACGGTAGGTGCTGCTGCTCAGGGCTGAACTAGGGACCTTATTTAAAGATAGGTACTTCACCCTAGAATCCTCTGGTGGTTGGGTGCCATAGTATTTGTGTTCTGGATATAGATAATGACCTATAGACTTCATAGTATATGTAAGTCTGGCCAACAACTGCTAACAAATGTGCAATTTGAACTTCATTTAGGTATCGTAGGGTCCGTTTTAGCCAAAGAAGGAAGCATTCCAACTGTCTCTGATATTTTCTCCGGGGCCTTTAAGGTATATTGTGTCTTGACTGCTTAAATTACTGTTATGTTGGATGTTTTCATCTTTAACTGTTTGACTGTATGTCTTTTTGATTGTCAAAGAATGGGAGTTCTATTATTCAGTTATTTTAACGTAGGTTTTTTGGAAGCAAATCAGGCATGATGATTCTAAAGCTACACCATCCAGGCCTAAGCCACAGAATGACTCTTTGTTGCAACAGGTTTTCATATTTATAGTACCATATCTCAATTTGTACAAACTAGTTTATTTAGTCAGTTTCCTGCGTGGGTTGTATCTGTGTGCTATCTATTCTTGTACAATGTACTCAAGTGGATCACATGAGTTTTGTAGGTCAATAGCCTGCGACAGGAGCTGCAACTCTTGGCATCAAATAGATCAGTTACAATTGTAACATCAGGTGGTTCAGGTTGGAGTCATAATACCTTCTCATATGTATATATCAGATAAGCTTTATATTTCACCCATCTAACTCTGCATGACTTAATCCTTTCTACAATAACTTTTGGGTAATTTATATTGAATTAATTTTTGCATGCCAAACTCAAACTTGGTACTTGGTAGTACATTTTTTGCTTCAAATTATTAAATGGAAAAGTGACCATTAGTATTGCAGCTATTGGTTTGTCTTTCCCACTTGTTTTGTGGGTAACTTTTCTTCCGAGAGGTTCATTAGTTTGGTTTAGGGATTATTTTGTTCTACCATACAATCTCTATTCTGGAACCAGTGAATGCGGCCCTTTCTTTCCTCATTTGGCTGCAAGTGTTGTCCTACTTTTATGGGGAATGGGGAAATGTAGGTCCACTGCTACTTCTCTCTCTCTCTTTATGCTCTCATTCATGTCTCTCCATTTCCCATGTGAGACCCCAAGGTACCAAAGTCCCACATCTGGGAGTTGAAAAAAGAAGAAGGAATATATAATGACTTCTGACCAGCTACTGTATAACTTGAGGTTAACCTTTTGAGCCACGTGATTAGGCTAAGGGTTAGCAGGTCAGCTAGCACGGGTGGTTATAGTTGGTATCAGAGCAGAGCACAACCCTGGTCTGTATGGTGGGGGCCACCTCTATAATTTGGTAAGAGCCAAATGTGCTATACAGAGCTAAGTGCCACACTATAAGGAGGGGGGATTGTGAGACTGAGACCCCAAGGTCCCAAAGTCCCACATCGGGGAGTTGGGAAAAAGAAAAGTAATATATAACGAATTCTGACCAGCTACTGTATAACTTGAGGTTAACCTTTTGAGCGACGTGGTTAGGATTAGGGTTAGTAATCCAGCTGGCGTGGATCGTTACATCCCATGTGTAATTTCTCATCCCTTTGCGTATGTCTGCTCGACAATGCATGCAGGCCAGGCCTTATTGAGGCCATCCATTGATTTTTCATTTTCTCTTTATCATTATGCTATTTGAAACCTTGAGAAAGTGTAATTCATCATCTATGTTTTGTGCACGACTTCAAGTAACATCTTCCTATGGTGGATTATCTTTATGTTTTTTTAAAATGTAAAGCTCCATATCTGGTTAGGGATATTTGTGAATTGGACCTGATAAGCCTTTGTAAATTTGTAATACCTCAATAACTGTAATTGTTTGTCTTACATTGTGCAGGTTCAAGAAGATATGGTATAGTGGTTGTTGTCATTGTGGTCGGATGCGGTTATATTTGGTGGAAGGTGAAAGTCATGCATCCCTCACTAGTCTTGTGGAATCGCTAACCAAAAAGTGCACATACTTTGGTGTGCATCATAAAGTATCTTCTTCATCAAGTTCGCAGAATGTATAGTTGTTATATCGTAAAGCAGCTTATATCGTAAAGCAGCTTAGTTGAGAGGATTTCTCCAAAGCTTTTCGTCCATCTAGAGATTCAAACGTGCTAACTTAGTCCTCTATGCTAAATCAAACTATGAAGTCTACATCATTAAGTGGGATCAACTGTGGAGTTTCTTCCCCAGGATACATGCCCCCCATCCTAGCATTTTGTTAGGCCGAGAGAAACTTATGGGAAGTTAAATCATGATAAATCACTGAATTGCATCAATTTCAAATTTATTTAATCATGGCATGCACCTTGATCCTAGGCTTTTCCTTAGATAAAGAGTAAGGCCCATGAAGCAAGGGATTCAGACTTGCTACTGAATGTGGAGGAATCTTGGCTGCGTCCTTTTAATAGGTACCTTGATGTTACAGGCTAGTTGGGCTTGCCTGCTCTCAGAAGTCATAGGTTGGGTGGCTCTAGCATCTTGGACTGGTGGATGGGCCTCTGCTTGTGACATAAGTACTCACAATTCACCACCTGCATCTTATTGTAGAGTAACAAGTGCCTGATATTGCCGTTCGAAAAAAAAAAAAAAAACAAGTGCCTGATATTGTGACATCATCTTTTTTTTTTTTTTTTTGGTCAAAACGGAATTTCATGCATTAAATAAAAACGAACATAAACGTCATTTGCCCAATAAACGGCATACAAAGATCATAAGATGACAAAAAGGCTACAAAGCCGTAAACTTAAGTCCTGAGATGGCCAACACCCATGGCATCCGCCAGATCGAATTCCCTAGCTGCAAAAGGGATGGAGCTAGTTACAATCAAATCATCTTCTTGTTGCGCACCAAGTCTAGCAAGACAATCTGACATCATCATTCAGTCAGAATCTGATTTAATGAGCTCATTAAACTAGGCCTGCCAGACTTGCTAATTCTATAACCTTCAGTTTCATGACTCCATCTAGCCTGGATGATTTGTTGGTTTCACTGACATTGGACTTGATAAAACCTCATAGTCAATCCCTGCTGGCTGCTATGCATTTCCGTTCTAAATTTCCAATCGAAGTAACAGTCTATACTGCAACTTGCTGACCAGCTCAATTACAAAATCACCTCCCCCTCCTGGCCTTTTTCAATGTCTCTCATAGATGTCAAATTGGAGCCTGAGTGATTCTGTGCTTTTACTGAAGATTTAAATACATTCTCGTTCAATGTTGTTTTGCCCATAGACTATTGTATTTGTATGTTTGAGGTTCTCATGTTCTCAAAATTTCAAATATACTGTATCTATCCTTTTGTTGCTACTGTGCCTCATCCCTTTCTCTATGTTCTCAGGGTTGGAAACTTCCAGACATGATGTTCGCAACCAGGCGTAGTTTATCGAATGCATCCTCTGCTGTAACAAAACAACTTGAGAATGTTTACACTTCAATTGCGGCAAGTTTTTCTCTTTCCAACGGAAATATAGTCAGTAGCATATATCTTCAGGGCTTATGCTTGTTGAAAGTTTAAAGTTTCTCGAGGAATTTGCAATTAGATACGCAACTGAGTTGCATAATTCACAGCTCTCAAAATGAAATAATGTTTGTAGAACTTCATTTTTCGTGAGTAATATTCCCTATGTGGCTTGTTTGGATTTTTGTGCGACACTGGCGGATGCAAAGGTTGAGCCCAGACTATTACAGATGTGTATGTAAGTAGTGGATGGAGAAGTGAACTGTCATACTTCTTAGTTCTTAAGAAAGCTACTAGCAATTCGTGGATGCTTTGTTTGAAGCAGACGTAAAGCCCATTCGGTTCCAGTGCACACATGAAATCAACTAGGAGGTTTTAACCCTTTTATAGCACATTGTATGGGAATTAAGTTCTTTCACCTTGAAGATCTGAACTTTTTTCTCTTTGATCTTTAACCTCTTGTTTGTGTAGGCCTGTGTGCATGCTTCATGCATCAAATCAAGTGCTTGCACAGTTACATGGTTGCTTCTTGAACGTTGCGTGCATAAAATTTTATTTTGCCACAACTCAGTGCAGTGCATTTGTTTGAATTACACCTATAAGCACAGCGGCATACTGAACTTTTAATAGCTATAGTTTGGTGGGCTGAACAGTTTGTTCAATCAAGTCAAAGGACTACATGACAATGAGAGTCTGAAGACCTATTTTCTTGTAAAACATATTTTATTCTCGTCATTTGTTTATGATTGAAATGGGGATACAATTGTTGCATCTAATATGAATTTATAATTGAAGACAGATGAACTGGAAAAAAGTGCGACACGTACGCGAGAGTTTTTTTTCCTACCCTAGTAGGTGTGAATTGCTAAGGAAAAAAAAAAAAAGGCATAACCCTGGGGAGACTCTCCCATTGGCTACGCCTTGGGAGAGTCTCCCTTGGTTGTGCTGCGCGCAGTGGCCCCACACATCGCGCAGCGGTTAAGTTCATAGTATGCAGCTGCCAGGGATCAAACCTATGTGCAAAGCCTTGGCATGTTTAAACCTCAACTTGCGGCCCGATCCTTGACCAACTACACTACACCCTTGGGGGCGAATTGCTAAGAAGAAAGCATTAAAAGAGGAATGCAAATGAAGAAAAATGGATACCTAAGTAACCACTGATACTGGAAGACCAAATAGCACAAGGTGGCTTGTCCAATGTCATACACGTGTCGGACAGCAACACTTGTTGGACACTTGCTTTTTAGACACTCATCTTTAATATGATGGTATTTGATTTTTTTTTTTTCCAGGACCGGACACTCTTTAGACTCTCGGGCAACACACATGTCCATCATTTCAAAGCATTTGAAGCACGTAACATGTAAAAGAAATAACTTGTTATTGAATTATAAGAAAAGCATAAATTTTACTAATGCATATTAATCCCTCAAGATTTTCTAATTCGAGGAATTATAAACACCACTTCCTCATGAATGTATCTTGACTCTTGATCTTTTGCCCCAATACGACTTTGAGGGATCTAATCTCAGAACTTACACTTCATTTATGGTTTTTCTAAATTGGTATTAGAACTTTTTGTTCACACTCTTTAGTAGTAATGAGAATATGCGTGGTGAACAAGAAATTAGTATGCTCAAAGCCTACCACTGTTGTGGGATGGCTCCGCAGATTCACCTTACCCAGTTTGGTTTATGGACGACGATGTCCTTGGTTATGTTAATGCTGCATTAGTTGCTCTTTGCTGGTTATGGCCTTAATGTTGTCGAATGTATGATTGAAAAAAAGAACTCCTAAAGAGAGGTTTTGTTTGTTTTCCAGGCCACCAAACGGCATTTGTCTTCCAGGATTGACCGTGTGGATTGTAATCTAGATGAATGTGCTGAGCTTACTGCTGCTACAAGAGAGGAGGTGGGACAGATTAAAGGTTTACTAGGTATTTAGTTTTTCTGCTGGTGACTTCCAGGTTAATTCACGTAGATATGCTTAATTGTACAGGTTTCTGAACTCCGAGGAGAAGTTAAAGTGACTTGTGTGGATGTGCAATCTGTTCACCATGCAGTCCGAACTCTGGTGACTCATCTTGCTTTTCCCATGCCTATGAGATTGTTGTTGGATGTAAATTGGAACGCTGATTTAACTTTTCCCTTGTCCAGGAGACTAAAATCCATAGGATAGAAGGGAAACAGGTATTATATTTCCGTAATAACGTCAATGTGAAATTCCAAAAGTTGGTGGTGCCGTCTAAATATCACGCTTTGGACTTTAATGCTGTGTTCATCTGCATAGGATTCCACAAATGAAGGAGTGAAGAAGTTGGTCTATGCTGCCTGGAACTTGGAGAATAGCAGAGCCCCGGAGCGTATTCAGGCACAAGCCTAACTTCATCTCATTTCTTCCATATTTCTCACTTAATATGAGAGCTCATTTTCCAAGTTAATTTCTCCCATCTTTTTCTCCTCTAGGCGGCACCATCAAGTTCGTCCAGGCCAGCTCTTGAAATGCCACAAATGACACCCTCATCAGGGGTAATGACGTGAATTCATGTGTTTTTATGTTAGTATGTGTTTTTAATGATAAAGGACTTCGGTGAACGTGCCTTGTACTGAGTTTGAGGCACAAATAGTTTAAATTATCTTTGCACGCTGTTGCATCACTTCCACAGCAATTTCTCCTATGCTCTTACTCTTCTGCTTGCCTGTGCAGACTGAGTCTCCGTCTCCCATACCATCATCGGTGGAATTGCCATCTCCTTCTGCTTCTAATGGAACTACCAAGGTTTGTTTCTGTTCTCAATGGAGTTGAGCCTGCTGGTAAAAAATGAATTGGAAGAGAGGATTGCAGCGTGGAAAACTAAGATATGGTTGATGCTTATTGGAAAACATCAGAACTGTTCAGCGGACATGTTTAGTCCATGTCTTTTTGAATATGTTGAGAAGAGTTGTGTCATTCTTTGCAGTGGTTCTGTTTTTGTGGTTAGGAACAGATTAAGTCTTGGATCTCATTGACTCTGCGCGCACGTGCGCACGAGCAAGTATACTCTTGATTACATTTCAAAGTTAGGTTTCCACCATTTTTTGGAGTTCGTGTCGGTGTACATACCATATTATCATGGCGATTTATTATGGTCATTGCCTCCACTTCTACAAACAAAAACAATGGCTTGGTTTCTTCTTACAGTTTGACGTGGAATCAATTTGTTGAATAATTTTCATAGATAATTTATTGTTTATGTGTCGTTTGGTACAGCGCCCGTTGCAAAACGCAGTCTCAGCCTCCGGCCTAAAGGTTATGCCAACTCTATTTATGGTCTGCCTATTTTATTTGTGCTTGCAAGCGCTTCAAGTCTAACATGGGTTCTATCCATTGCAGGAGCTTCGCGGAATATCAGTAGACGTTGATGCATTGACCAGTCCAGGTGCTTCCAATGGTATTAATGCAACGGGAGATACAAACAATGGGAATTCAGGCGCTCGGATGCTTGGGCGGACAATGTCTGGCATCAGCGCTTCTTTAATTACTAGGACCCGCAGTGCAATGCAGTCATTCAAGTAGACACCATCAAATTTTGAGGTTTTTCTGCCATTAAAGACAAGATACAATACGAGACATGTCATTGTACTTTGCATAGGGAAAAAGACCCTTCTGAGGTTATCGCTGGGGCTCGAGTCCATCCTTTGGAAATATGGAGTGCCAGCCTATACATAGAACTGGAATGGGTACTGAATTTTGTAGATCTTCTGTTTATTTTTATATTATTGGTTTAGGATTATGTACAAGTCTGCTTTAAAAATTATACTAGTATTGTTGATACTAGGAATTTTGAATGGTTGGAAGGGAATTGCAATTTTGGTTGATATTGGAGAACTCGAATAGTCACGTTATCCCAGATCCTATGGTGGCTGATTTAAAATTGTGCGTCTTTGTTTGGCATTGCCTTACCAATGGATTGAACAGGTGATTAAGTAATTATGCACCAGGATTTCAATTTATTGTTTGCTCTGTTTTCACTTATCAATTTTTTTTTTTTTTTATTGTTTGCTCTATTTTCACTTATCAAAAATTTTTTTTTTTATTCTTTGCTCTATTTTCTGCCCTCTATTGGCTAGAGTTGCTAAACGAACTAAGCTATTTGAGTCTGAGCTCGTGTTCGTTCATTAAAAGATTGTTCAAGTTTGGTTACAAGCTACTATTTGGCTCGTTCAGCTTATTATATAAAGAATTCAAGCTACTTGAAATCAGTTCTTGTTTGGTTTGATTAAAGCTCATTTGAGATTGACTCGTCAAATTTGAAGCGAGCGCGCGCGCGCGTGCGCGTACACACACACACACACACACACATATATATATATATATAATTTTTTATCAAGCAACTTGAACATATTTTTTATGCTTATTTAGTTTTCAAGCCAAGGTTGATCAAATACCTACTCAACTCATTTGGCTCCTTTATCACCCTTGCTTTTGGCCTTACATTTAGCTCCACTGCATTGCACTTATTTAAGTACAACTCATATTTATATGTGGGCCTAAAGTAACTACTTAGTGCTCCAAGTCACCTCGCTTATGGATCATGTTTGCACTTGATCAATATGCTCTCATGTGTAGATTCTCTGGTCCCTCGTGTGAGGTAATGTCGAATTGTCCATTGTGTGAGGTAATATCGAATTGTCCATGCCTCCATGACTCAAGTTGATAATTCGAATGGTTTATTTTGTAAGATTTTATGCGTTCATCGTCCATGCAAAAAATAAGTTGGTCAGACATCAGTAAATATTTACATAAACTACATTTGATAGGAGACATGAGTGGTCAGAGTTTGATCGTTTATTTGTGACAAATATTTTTCGTTCAGATGGATATCAATATTTGATTAACTTTATTTTTTGCATGCATATTAAAGAAGACGAAACTTACAAATAAAGATGCGGACCATCATGTTGGATAACTATAAGGAAAATAATGCTTTTGTGTAAAAAAGTGATACCGAAACAGATTTGAAGCCAATGAAGTAAAACACTCTGTGTAATCGAAACAAATAAAGTCCAAGTAAACTCATTAAACTATTAATTGAATCATTCTGTGGACAGATTTGAACAAGTTTAGAAACGGGAAAATTACAACCCACAGAATGCCGATACCAAAGAATACAACGTAGATTGAGTACAGTCCAAGAAACCTTTTTTTTAACACCTCAAATGTGAAGTATTGTTTTATGTCGAATAAGAAGATCCACAGCTACCATTTTGTTTTTTGTAGGGTGTTTCGGATTAGCTTGCGCATGCGTTAGACGAATCCCTACAGCTCCTCTTACAATTCTTTCTACGCGGACATGTGAGGTGAGGTTTGCCCCAAAAATTACTGACAAAAAGAATCGAACCTGAGACTTCAGGAGGAGCACACCCTAAGTCACAAGCCAAGAATCAATCCATTGGGTTACGGTATTGGTTTGGATACTGCTCCATGCCTTTGGACATTTTATGACCATTTTCCTAAGCAGTTGGGTGCAAGCCCAATCCTAGTCCATTGTAGGAGCTCTTCTAATTCGATTTGCATGACCTTCAGATGTCCTTTGACCAATGCTGGAGTTATATCGAGAAAGGCCCAAAATGACTACGAGTAACCGACCCAAACTTGAATTGTCCTAAGGGCTCAATCAAGAACAACTTATTGGGGCCCTATCTATTTCAACTGGTGTTTGTTGCAAGTAGTCTAATCTTAGGCTTGACTCGCCCTCTTTGTAGGCCCGGCCTTGAGATTTCTGAGATCTTAGGCGGGATTTGAAAATGGGACCTCTTATGTTTTAGTAGTATATTAAATAGTTGTTCGACATAGGAAACAAGTCAGCCTTGTAGTTCGGAGGCTCCGTGGATGAACCTGTTTGGAGAAAAATGGGTTTTGAATATTCGGTTTGTTTAAAACCGTTCAACATTGAATACAAATTGGCTCCATTAATCTCCATTAATAATTGGTGGAAGGAAGTTAATAAAGATTAATTTAGGTGGAATTTCGATTATTGTATCTTAGGAGATGGATGTCCAAAGATTACGTAAGCAACGTAGCGATGGTGAATTTGTCATATAAGGATAGAGCGTTTAACACTAGCCTTGATCATCTTTCACACAATTTTCAGGTTTTATCTATTCACGATTTTTGCTGATAATGATTTCATCGTTCCAATATCGCAACATAAAAAGTATACATATCTCCTTTACTAAACCTTGCAGAGGTATCTTTTTAGGTCTGGGGCATGAGACACAATTTCTCTCACTCGCTAATGGTTGCATTCCTCAATTCGACATTCTCGCTTCCGCTTCATCCACGACTGCTCACAGGTGCTTCCCTCCAACTTCAAGGTGTCTATTTCATGCTCAAATATAACGTTACATTTCTTTTACAGGAGAAAAAGGAATCGCAGTTTTGCAGATATTTATGGAAGTTTTTCATAGGGTATTTGGTATAGAGAGGGCATAGAGTGGCAGATAGACAATGTTGAGAAATCTATCTACCTTCTAAATTCGTGTTTTGTGATGTGACCCGTTCTATTGCGATTCTTATTTCTCATGTACTTATTTTCTGTTTTATGAGACAGGTCATGCTTTCATAATACATCAACTTTAAAAAAAATAAGTACTTATTTTAGCTAATAACACACGCTCTTAATCTTCTCCCCCCCCCCCCCCCCCCCCCCCCAACCCCCCCCCAACCACCAATTCATTTTGACATGTAACACTCAACTAGGAGTATATGACTTGTGATTGTTTTTGATTTTCTAGTGAATTGGAACTATCATGTTCATGAGTAGAAGGACTGTCAGAAACTGGACTATACTTAAGTAGGAAATTGATAAAATTCTGTTTGATGTAACATATCATCTGGTCGATCTCAAGCATCTTCCAACCCCAGCTAGCTCAGTTATGAGCACATGAAATGACAAAAACAGCTAGCATTTCTCATGCACCAATGGTTCAAAGCCTTTCTTCCACCAAAGGTTCAAAGCTTTTCCAGAAAAAAAAAAAAAAAAAAAAAACCCACCGATTTCTTTCCTTCTGTCTTTTTCAGGTTTTTTTTTTTTTTTCTTTTCTTTTTCACATGGGGGCAAAACCCAACAGCGCCCAAAGATCGTCTTCAATAAATGTTCAAATTGCTACCAGGTTTTTGGTACCGTGATTCATGGCTGACCCAAATTACAGAAATAGCCTTATGGATCTTTTCCACAGTTTTGAGTCTTGACCATCTAATTCACTTTGTTGAATCAGTTCTAAACGATTTTGGCTGTCTTGAGGCAAATGGTTATTTATAAGGGTGAAATTTTTTCAAAAATATCAAACCAAACCAAGTTGTGTGTCCCAACTTTTGCGTTTGTTGATTTTTCGTCAAATTTTATGCATTATTGATTCGTAAGAGACTGAAAAAGTAATAAATTCCCGTAGAAAATTCAAGAAGGGAAGGAGAGCATTCAACGACCTTTTTAAAAAAAAAAAAAAAAATTATGCATCAGTAGAAGGATAGCACTCAATGATATCTCTTGGGTTTGAGTGTTAAAACCCCATTGCAGGTTTAAGGAAAAAAAAATACAATTACTGAAAAAAAAAATGTATTTTAGAAGCGGAAAAATTGATGTACATTAAGTGATTACTCTAACCTCAGATGAAGAGAAAGTACTCGCCCGAGAATTGTCGCTACTGATAAAAAGAGAAAAGAAAGAATCATCACTATCGGCCCGATTGGATGCGGGTAAAAAATCGGGGGTAAAAAATATGAAGGGGGAATAAGATAGTAGGGGGTATTAATTTTGATGGGTTGGCCCACATCGATTTGATGTTTATGGAGGGGGGATAAAATATTATATGGTTTGGATGAGGTATTAAAAAGAGGGATAAAATTTGACTTTGTTTGGATAGTTTATAGAATTGGGGGATAAGAAGGGGTGAAAGATGGGAAAAACTGTCAAATGACAATTTTGCCCATGTGCAGTGTTAAATTTGATTATGTATTAAAATAAGTATAGAAATTTCAAAATCAATATATTTAATCAATTTTGGACAATTGGAAGTATAAAAAAATATATTAATTACAAAATTTATATTAAAAAACGTTTGTTAACTATATTTTTAATATATAAATGGTGTAAACAATTAAGTGTTTTAATTTTCAATCCGTTTGAACCAGTGCGAAGATTTTATTTTTTTGATCATTTTATCTTAAATGATCCTAATAGATTTTTGGCTCTAAGGTCTTTCAATGAGCACCCTAAGAAAGTCTTGAAACGAAATAAGGAGTCTTCGGGTGCTTATTGAAAGGTCTTAGAGCCAAAAATTCATTATGACCATTTAAGATAAAATGATCAGAAAAATAAAATTTTTGTACTGATTCAAATGGATTGAAAATTGGAAAACTTATTTTTACACCATTTATATATTAAAAAAATATAGTTAAAAACTTAAGTGTTCCGATTTTCAATCCATTTGAATTGATGCGAAGATTTTATTTTTCTGATCATTTTATCGTAAATGGTCATAATGAATTTTTGACTCTAAAGCCTTTCAATGAGAACCCTAAAGGAGTCCTGAAACTAAATAAGGAATTTTTGAGTTGGGAAAAGAGGATAAACAGGGGTGATTTCGTCCAAAGTTCACGCCTCCAAGCCGGATAAAATTTGGGCAGCCCTGAAGGAGCCCAAAAGTTTCATGGGTAAAACCCTTGTATGAGTGAAAAAGAAGAATGGAGGAAAAGAAATAAGGGGAGCAATTGGAGAATCCAATCAGCGGCAAACCTTGGGGCCCACCCCTTTTACTCCCTCCTTAATTTTCACTCCTCGTTTGGCATCATCCAAGCAGGCCGTATGTTTTCGGTTATCTGGAATTGGAAGGAGGGATTGCCTCGTGCCCAAGATTTTCAATGTGTCTGGTATTTCCTGGGCCTGGGTTGGAAAGGGCGGAGTTGGTCTTCCCACTAGTGTATCTTTTGCTTTTAATTTGTCTCATTGTAGTGTCCATGACTGGTCATTGACTGACAGAAAGAGTGAAAATGGATGGTCATTGACTCTGACTGAGAAAAAGATTGAAAAGGCAAAAATCCAGCTCATTAAATAGCCACACGGCCGGCCATCCCCAACAAAGGCAAAATTTCCCTATTGTGCCGGTGCAATGGGCTACGAAGTCGAGGTCACAATCCTATCGGCCGACGGTCTCAACTGGCGGCATCACAGCGGCCTGAAGCCGTGCGCCGTCGTCTGGGTCGACCAGAGGCGCAGCAAATACGCCACTGGAGTCGACGAAAGAGGGGGCACATGTCCCCGCTGGGACCACAAACTCGAGATCCCCATCAACGCCCCCGTCGACGACTCCTGCCTCCACATCGACGTCGTCCACGTCGAATCCGCCGAAGGCACCAACCAGCACGTCCTCGTCGGCTCGGCCCGGCTCCCCCTGAGCGACGTTGACCTCGGTGAGCCAGCCGTTAATAAGAAGCTGGAGCTGACGCTGCGCCCCTCCGGCAGCCCTCATGGCAACGTCGATGTGAAGGTAGCCGTCCGTGAAACCCGCGGCTATCATGCGCCGGATCCGTACTACGGCCGGGAGCACAAGAGCAACATTGGTTGGAAGCCGAAGGGATGCGTCCAGGCCGGGGGGGCGATATTAAGAACCCTTTTTGGGAAAATAAAGTTGGGCACGGGTGAACGTGTGGCAACCGATGACGCTCTCGAAGATTGGGTGTGCGTGGAAAACTCCTTCCCGCCGGAGACAGGTACCAACCAGCTCGTCCTCGTCGGCTCGGCCCAGCTCTCCCTGCGCGACGTTGACCTCGGCGAGCCAGCCATTAATAAGAAGCTGGAGCTGACACTGCACCCCTCCGGCAGCCCTCATGGCAACGCTGATGTGAAGGTAGCCGTCCGTGAAACCCGCGGCTATCATGCGCCGGATCCGTACTACGGCCGGGAGCACAAGAGCAACATTGGTTGGATGCGGAAGGGATGCGTCCCGGCCGGGGGGGCGATATTAAGAACCCTTTTTGGGAAAAAAAAGTTGGGTACGGGTGAACGTGTGGCAGCCAATGACTCTCTCGAAGATTGGGTGTGCGTGGAAAACCCCTCCCCGCCGGAGAGGGTGGTGCATGTGGATAAGATCCATAAGAAAGAGGCGGTGCAACGCCAAAGTGATGCTCGAGAGACCCGGCTCGCAGCAAACTATTATGGTGAGCCATCTACCACAGTAAATTATGATGATCTAGAAGACATACGTTAGACTATAGAAAATTATAAGGGAAAACGACCAATTACATGTTTTTGATAATTAATATCCGTTAAAGATATTTTATTCATTAACAAATGTTCTTAGCATATCCTTAAAAGATATTAATTATCAAAATACGTCCTGGACAGTCATTTTTCCAAATTTTAAAATTAGTCCACTCGGATGACAATAGTAAGTGTGTAAATGTGTATTGAAGAGTGTAAAGTACGCAGAAATACGTATTTTGTTTTCTATTGTGTTTATCGTTAGCCCAATGGATTGGCCCAGTGGGTTGACAATAGTAAGTGCGTGAATGTGTATTAAAAAGTGTAAAAAGTGAGCAGAAATACGTATTTTGTCTTCTATTGTGTTTACTGTTAGCCCAATGGATTGGCAATAATAAATATGTGAATGTGTATTAAAGAGTGTAAAAAATGCGAAAAATATGTATTTTGTTTTCTATTATTTTTATCGTTAATTCAAAATATCTTTATCTTTATTATACTCCCTCCGTTCCATATTGAGAGTCCCACTACCTCTCTCTTACCATTTTTCAAATCAAAAAATCAACTCTTTCGGTGCATTATTTTTCAAATTTTTTCGCACCGTATTGAAGATCTCGATTAGTACTTTAATTTGGTGCGAAAAATTTCAAAAAATTATACACGGAAGTAATTGATTTTTTGATTTGAAAAATGGCACGACTTTTTATGGTGGACCGTCAATTTGGAACGGAGGGAGTACTAGATATGTACGTACAATTTTTTGGATAAGCCATTGGATGGTTACCACGTGTAAAATACTAGACAGCGACCATGATCACAATGACTCCTTTTATTAGTGCTCTTTAAAAAGACACCCTTCGGTTATAGCTTTTGGCCAATGTGTAACTCACCAACCCCATGACTTTTGGTTTTTGGGATTAGGAAGGGGACCCGGGGATGTTGTAGGGAAGTCTGTCCAATAGCCGTGTACTGCGGATCGATTCTGCCGTTCATTTCGGTAATGAATGATTAGATTTTAATTCGAACAATGAACGATTCAGATTAAAAGGAGTTCGGATAAAATTCGGGCCGTCAGTGAAAATGAACGGTTGGATTGACCAAGATTAGTAAACCAAACCTAGGGGTGTAAATGGTTTGATTTGGTCCTGTTTAGGTATTTTTTTCAAAATTAAACCAGACATTCCGGTTTGGACATATTACAAACCAAACCAAACAGAATATTAATGGTTTTGTCTGGTCAAATTTGGTCCGATTTGACGGATTTATTTTCATTTTTGAGATTTGCACTTGTGCAGCATTTTACAGCTAGGAAAAAACTACCATAGACTTCCACCATTTTAATTTCTATTTGAAACTGCTCAAATATCATAAAATCAAATAAAAACACGGAATTAGATGACGAAGTATCATAAAATTAAGTAAAAACTAAATTAAATGACCAACTATCCTAAAATCAAGTACAAAACTAAATAAAAAATTTATTCACTCTGTTTGATTCACGTTTTTGGATTGAAAATTTTGAGTTAAAATATAAAAATATGTGATTGGATGAGTTATTTTGAAAATAAATAAGACCCCTGACTAAGACTGTTGCCAGAAAAGGAAAAAAGAAAAAAAGGCCGGTTGCAGAAAAGAATCTGGAGATATAAAGAAGAATCTCTGCAATCTCTCTCTTTCTCTCTCTCTTCAAAACCTGGGAAAAGGACAGAGGAGGGAATGGTGGGGGCCCATTTTTTTTGTACACCCATTGATTTCAATAGTAAAAGTTTATACTTTCTTTAAGATTTTTCACTTCATCTAGTTGCTCTCCAGGACACATTTGATTAGACGGGGTTTCTTAACTGATTTTGAATTTTGTGCGCAAATATATCTATATAATACTTTAATTTTTACATTTGCATAGTAGCACAAAGCGTTTAAAAAGAATTCAATTTTTTCCACAACTTAAAAGAGCTCATTGATATTTATTAATTTGACAAAAAAAAATTGGTATTTTTTTTTTACGAAAAAAATGCATCTTCTTAAAAGTCTAAATTTATGGGACTGACACTTAATTAATTTAGGGACGGGAGGAGTATATAAATTTGGTCCGGTCCATGGTTTATTCCGAAGGGTAGAAACCAGAACGAACTGATTTTTTCTCGACTTGACAAAAATACAACCCGTACCAAACCGTTTACCTCTAGCAACGAAACCAAATCACCAATTTGATTCGGTTTATCGATTTTTATTTTCAACCGTAACCAAAACAAGACAATCTATCAAAAACAAGGATTTTGATAATCGTACTTCATTTTTTATTGATGGCGTTCCACTTTGTTCATGAATTACAGTAAAAAAAAATGGAACGCGAAATTATTTTTTTTTAAAAAGGGTCCGTCTAACTGACGGGTGCACACGTGCACCCTATAAAAGTACACGCACAGCCACGTGTCATGCTTTAACCTTTTCTACTTTATTTACATTTTTTTTTTGTTTGATAAGCATACTTTATTTACTTTGAGAAGACATCATTTCCAGTCTGGCCCATTTCTGCAAATGACCATTTTAGCCTCTTGTCTTTCTTTTTGCTTTGACCGCCCCCTTTCTCTCTCTCTCTCTCTCCTTATCCTACCATTGCAGTAATATTTTCTAATATTATGCTAACAACACTGTCGAGAAGTACTGAAGTAGTTGCGACGATCACGTAGTGCCCAATGTTCCGCTGCAAGACTCGACATCAATTAGGTGATAAAATTAAATCCCACATAGTAAGTAGTATTAGTGGAAGGAAAATGATATTAGAATTCTAAAAATTGATGGAGGCACTCCAAAAAATAAAGGAAATTGGCTTTGGAATTACACTGATTTTGGAGTGCCTGTATCAATTTTTGGAGTGCCAATATCAGTTTCCTAGTGGAATTGAACTTGTTTTGCTCCCGCGCGCCAAGGTTCTTCATAGACTCCAAAGGCCAATTACCATATTAGGCCATTGTCCATAATCTAGGGGAAATTCTAATTAAGCTTTGGCTTAAGTCTTATGTACGTAATTAGTGTTGGAATTAAAGTTAGCTTAAATGATGAAGCATTCCAAGGTATAATTTCCCATGTTTTCCATAACGCCCAATCGATTAATGCTCGTTTTATTTCTACTTTGGATCAAGGTAAGAAAGATCGATGCCCGTCGTTGTTATGCATCTATTTTGCGAAATACTTAGTGAAATAGAGTAGATCATTTTATCAACCTTCAAAGCAAAAAAAATACCTTTAATTATTGCATGTGGAAAAGATGTAAAGAAAATGGGTACGTTTGGTGTCAATTTTAGAAGTACGAATATTTGGTTGGCAGCCTCGAACTAGGAAGGCAAGGCGCCGACCATCTATCAAAAAGGACAAAAGACGTCTAGACCTAAAGCAACCGAATCACGGAACCCAAACCAAAACCAAGAGAAACATGCAAACCAAACTTCTACCTTTTTTTTTTGAAAGGCGAAAAATTTATTAATCATTGAAACAAATTACAAAGATTAAAAGGATTCAAGAAAGCTAGAGAAGAGAAAACCCATGAGGGGAAACAACAGCTCCAGCAATCATACGCCAACTCAGGCCCAAGGGAAGAGAATAACAAACCAAGGTTGGCAAGAAACCAACAAAAATACCACTCCTAAAGAGACACCTAATAGCTAAGACTCAGAGCAAAAACCCAAAGGGGATACACCCGACCAGGCAAACCTCAACCAAAACAAAACAGCAAATACAAAGCCTAAAGAAACAAGACAACTCCCAAATAGACACCTAAGAGTCAATCCTTTTGTTTTAACCAAACTTCTACCTAAATCTGCCAAGCCAAGCTAAAAACAAACCAAAAAGACCCCAAACAAATCGAATTCAAACTTAGAATTCCAATGAAAGAGAGGTATCATACTCCCTATCATCAATCTCATCTTCTTCCATCTCATTGACAATATTCTTCGAAGCATTCTCCCTCTCAGCGATTTTCTCCTCATTCATTTCAACAAGTTTCTTCAAGTTAAAATTCATCCGTCCACTGAATTTAACTCCGAACAGAATACTAGAGTCCATCACCTTATGCGCATTCTTGTAGAGAAGGGAAGAGAATAAGAATCCTTCTGTAGATACCACAAAGTATAGGGCTCAGTTGTCCAAAACAAAAATCAAATCTAGGGCTCAACTGGCCTTCCTCTTAGGTTTCCAATTTTGTATCACTATTTGGTACTCATCATTTATTCCTAAGACAAAATATAGTGGGCCAGTACTCTGCACTTCCAACTCACAATGCACCCACAATATGAAAAATTGTTGTTTGCTCCTAGGGTATCATGTGTCGGCATTCTAAAAGTTTTTATCACCTCACATTCACATTGGAGTCGGCTCAGAACTAAGTACATGAACCTCACGTGGATGTATGGTTATAGAGATTCCTGGAGCACCATAGAAGAGCACTGAATAATCAGTCCACAATACACTAGTGAAAAGAAGTCAAATGCAACTTGATCATGAGCAGGAATAAATAAGGCGGTGTTTGGTGTGGGTGAACATGAAATTTATTTGGAACATTTTTCCAGTGAATCTGTTTATTCTTTCGTCGTGATTTTCACTTTCACCTTTCCTATTCATCTCGACTACGGAAGCAGAAAGTAAAACAAATAATAGAAATTTGAAAAAAGTCTACTAAATACAAAACAAAACCAAAAATCAAAGAAAGCCATCTTTTGTGCCAAATTGTGTACCTACGAGCCTACGACTTTCTATTTTGTTTCATGGCCATTTTAATGAAAAACTACTTTTTCATATATTGACCTAACTATATTGTATGAACTATCACAAGAAATTTTTTGGTGCCAGGTGGGTATATCACATGTAGTATCCACTCAGCACATTCGGGCCGTTCATTACACTTTTGGACGGCTCGGATTGAAACCCTCTCCCTCCTCTCACCCCAACACTTTCTCTCTCATTTGCTTTCTCCAAATCCGAGCCGTCCAAAAGCCCAATAGACGGCTTGGATGTGCTGAGCGGGCACCATGTGATACCCATTCGACACTGAAAATTTTTCCGAACTATAACACATAAAGGCAATGCAATCTCGCGCTCAAAAACGAAAAGTAAAGCGACAAAAATGAAGCACTTAATTTACCAATTCTAACCAAATTTAATAGTCTCTGGCCGACCAAAAACTTAAAGCAATCTGGCCGACTAAAAACTAAAAGCAATCTCTATCATATAGGTCACATTTTGCTAATTAGGCCAAATAACGATTTGGTTACTTTACTTTTTTTTCTTGATTCGACGGTCAAGAATGTCCGGCCCAACTTACATTTACGTTGACTAACCCCCTCCCCTTCTTGATCCAGTCAAAGACATACAATTTAAGCTGGGAATAGAAAATTCACAAAAAGTTACTTTCTTGCAGTTTGGCTTCAAGAATCGAATCTTGGTTAAACGTGCGGAGAGCAAGTCCACCAGCCGAATCCTTGGGGCTTTGGTTGGTACACTTTTATCAAATGACCAACTAGAAACAATGCAATGTATAAATAACCTATACTGAATACATGCACCTAATTAGAGGAACAGTTTCCATATCAACTAGCATGATTAGACAATTAAGGACTACTTACAATGTAATGAGCATCTCAATCTTCCTGATATGTTCAAGTAGTACTAAAATCTTGGCTTATTAGCATGAATGAACTAAAAACTTTGGGGGGGAAAAAGGTGTGAAAAGATTTATCTATTAGTAGCATGAAAAGGTGGGTTTCTTATTTATTAGGCATGTGAAGTGTTTTCTTTTATTTGTACAAATATCCTAAAAAAATTTGTTACCCTATAATCTCTCTGTGAGAGAGAGAGAGAGAACGATTTCGATTGAATAAGTTTGTGTGCACAGATTTAATGTGCATATATAGCTAGATTCAGAAATTGTACGTCTGATATATATATAAGTTCCACAATATAATGAAAAACCCACGAGCATCAGATCCCGAATATTGGACGCTTCTGACACATTTTTTTGACCTGCTATCATATAATACGTGTACGCAGTATTGGTAATTTCGATTTAGGTACGTGACGTGTATGACCTCTCTGAAGTAAACTAGCAGCAAAGAGGGAAATTCAGCAAAAGGATAACAGGTCCTTCGAGTCTGACTTGAAATCTGGGGAAAATCCATAGTAAATTCATCTCAAAATTACAAGAGAAAAGTGTACAAAGCAAAAACAAATAGTGAGAGAATAGTAAAAAAGAAGTAGGAAAATCGACTTCAACAACATAGTTGGAATGCTTTCTCCTTCTTGTGACGTCGTTCTCACGTGGTTCCGTTTAATCCTTTTTTTTTCTGCTTGGCAAAACGAAAATTTTATAAACTTGAAAGGGGTACATTGAGGAAAACCCACTAAGCAGAAACCGTTAGAAGATACAAAAAAAAAAAAAAAAAAACAGAAAAGCAAACAAGAAAACAAAAGACCATCTAACAGAAAGTTGGACAACACCACACCTCACAAACTTAGCTAAACCCTCACCTTCCTCAATCCGTCCAGAAAACCCCTAAACCCTTACACTCTTCCATTTAACCTTTGTAATTCTTTTTTTTTTTTCTCGGTCAAACGGAAATTAGTGAAATCCTTTCTCGCCTTCCAAAGAAAACTAATGGAAGGGAAGATAATGAAAACAGTGATCTAAAACTATTCTTTGTCGTTAACTGAAATAGAATTATTTATAGAATGGAAGTAGCTCTGTTTGTGACGATCTGATGTTCAATTCAATTTACGTATGTACCTTTATTAATTAATTCAAGGTTTTTTAAGTTAACGGTTAGACAAACCTCTTCTACTTCTAACAATTTTTGTGTAATCGAAACAAATAAAGTTCAAGTAAACTCCTTAAACTATTAATTGAAATTGTGTGGACAGATTTGAACAAGTTTAGAAATGGGAAAATTACAACCCACAGAATGCCGATACCAAAGAATACAACGTAGATCGAGTCCAGCGATGAATCACCGTGTCTTTGAAGCAGATTTCTTCCTCGCGAAGGTGGTCACGATTCTGGAAGTCTACTTCCCAGGATGCTATGCAAACATAGCACTTTAAATGTGTGCCTCACAAACAAAACTATGCAGAACTCTTTTGAACTCTATATGCGGAGTGCATGTGTGCTCCATGGATTTTTGGAGCCATGATGAAACGGCTGGATAGGACCTTTATTTATAGGCAACTAATAAGAACCCGTCCGAAAAGATACGACTTGGTTTGGCAAAATCGAACAGCCACCGGTTCGACATTGAAACAATAAGGAGGATACAAATTATATTGGCTAGAGTTAGAATAAATTGGGCCCAAAAAGGTAAGAATACTAAGGAAGCAAGCCCAATTTATTTTAATGAAAACCCGAGCCCGAGTCAGGCCAGGCGGGCGGGCGGTGGGACAGTGTGCGTGTGGTATATGGGTCAAAGGCCATTTTATCCATGCGCCCTCTCCCCCTCCATCTTTCCTTCCATTACAAATGATCAACTTGAGACCCAATTTCTATCACATCTTATATAATGGTTTTGTCCAAGTAAATATTCAAACGTTATCTCCTAACATCAATGAATATTTGCCAACTCGGACCTGTCCACAACAAAGTGTGGGACCCAGAGATTTTATGCCCAGAGATTACAAAAAACGTCTCTAAGAAACCTTTTTTCTGACACCTCAAATGTGAAGTATTGTTTTACGTCTAATGAGAAGATCCACAGCTATCATTTTGTTTTTTGTAGAGTGTTTCTGGTTAGCTTGCACGTACGTCAGACAAATTCCTACAACTTCTCTCACCAATTCTTTCCATGTGGACATGTGAGGTGAGATTAGCCCCAAAAATTAGTGGCAATGAGAATCAAACTTGAGACTTCAGGAGGAAGCACATCCTAAGTCACAAGACAAGAATCAATCCATTGGGTTACGGTATTGGTTTGGATACTGCTCCATGCCTTTGGACATTTTATGACCATTTTCCTAAGCAGTTGGGTCCAAGCCCAATCCTAGTCCATTGTAGGAGCTCTTCTAATTCGATTTTTGCATGACCTTCATATGTCCTTTGACCAATGCTCGAGTTTTATCGAGAAAGGCCCAAAATGACTACCACTAACCGACCCAAACTTGAATTGTCCTATGGGCTCAACCAAGAACAACTTATTGGGGCCCTATCTATTTCAACTAGTGTTTGTTGCAAAGTAGTCTAATCTTAGGCTTGACTCGCCCTCTTTGTAGGCCCAACCTTGAGATTTTCGAGACTCTAGGCGGAATTTGAAAATGGGACCTCTCATCTTTTAGTAGTATATTAAATAGTTGTTCGACATAGGAAACAAGTCAGCCTTGTAGTTCGGAGGCTCCGTGGATGAACCTGTTTGGAGAAAAATGGGTATTGAATATTCGGTTTGTTCAAAACCGTTCAACATTGAATACGAATTGGCTCCATTAATCTCCATTTAATAATTGGCGGAAGGAAGTTAATAAAGATTAATTTAGGTGGAATTTCGATTATTGTATCCTAGGACATGGATGTCCGAAGATTCCGTAAGCACCATAGCGATGGTGAATTTGTCATAAGAATATAGCGTTTAACACTAGCCTTGATCATCTTTCACACATTTTTCTGGTTTTATCTATTCATGATTTTTGCTGATAATGATTTCTATCGTTCCAATATCGCAACAACATAAAAAGTATACATATCTCCTTTACTAAACCTTGCAGAGGAACCTTTTTAGGTCTGGGGCATGAGACCCAATTTCTCTCACTCGCTAATGGTGGCGTTCCTCAATTCGACATTCTCGCTTCCGCTTCATCCACTACTGCTCACAGGTGCTTCCCTCCAACTTCAAGGTGTCTATTTCATGCTCAAATATAATGTTTCATTTCTTTTACAGGAGAAAAAGGAATCGCAGTTTTGCAGATATTTATGGAAGTTTTCCATAGGGTATTTGGTATAGAGAGGGCATAGAGTGGCAGATAGACAATGTTGAGAAATCTATCTACCTTCTAAATTCGTATTTTGCGATGTGACCCGTTTTGTTAAAGTTCTTATTTCTCAAATACTTATTTTTTGTTTTACGAGACAGATCATTCTCTTACAATACATTAACTTTTCAAAAAATAAGTACTCTCTTAAGAATTCCCTTTTTAAAAATCATGTTTCATAATTCCAACTTATTAAAAAAATATCATCATTACACTTTTCACATCAACTTTTACATCTACTTTCCTTATTTACCCTCTATGGAGACATCATCATTACACTTTTACTTACTAGCTTTTCAAAACGGAATCTACTTTTAGAGGCAAAATAGAAAATGTACCAACTTTTACCTACTAACTTTACAAAATGAACACTTATTAACGGACAAGCCAAAATGGAATAGTGGACTTTAAAAAGGGGACGAAGTGAGTATTTATTTTAGTTAATGACACACACTCTTAATCTACTTTTTTTTCCCCATTTTGACATGTAACACCCAACTAGGAGTATATAGCTTGTGATTGTTTTTTATTTGAGAATAAATTCTTTACGCTGCCGGTATAAAATATTTGTTTCCTTCAAATCAATTGCATTGCAACATGTGTTAAAACATTGGTTCCAATTAATAAAATATGGCGACGTAATGCAATATAATTAATTTGAAGGAAATATATGTTTACATTAACGGTGTAAAAAATTTATTCTCTTATGATTTTCCAGTGAATTGGAACTATCATGTTCTTGAGTAGAAGGACTGTCAGAAACTGGACTATACTTAAGTAGGAAATCGCTAAAACTCTGTTTGATGTAACGTATCATCTACTCGCAAGCATCTTCCAACCCCAGCTAGCACAGTTATGCATGGGCACATGAAAATGACAAAGACGTACAGGTCAATAAATATTCCTAATCCTCTTTCTATGAGTCCTGTTTTGATCATATGGGACAATCTTGTTTAACCTTAATCAGATCCGGTAAAAAAAAAACTCATTATTCAGGATTGTAGTTTGTATGATTTTCCAAATAGTACTGAACTGATTGGGACACAGATGTCCAAACACATCCTGACACATCTGTGCGGGTTTAGTTCTGTCTGATATAGGTCTTATGAACATTATTTGGAATCCCATGTGTATCAGATGGCTAGGACCCATTATAATCCGTGTGTGTGAGAGAGAATTGAGAGGCCAAGTGAAAAGTGCTGCCGAAGAATCACAAGACCAATCTCCAGACGCATCTGTGCCCCGAATTCAAATCCAGACATCTATAACCAAGGGCGGCTCTTCCATTATCTTGGGGTTGAAGTGAACCCTCAGGTTTCAAAAAATACACTAAAATTTGATACTTTTTTTAAGACTTCGAATTAGAATTTTCTTTAGTATCGTTGACACCGAATTATTCTTACATCGCCCAAGCAAATGAAAATTCGCTTGAGTGTGTGAGTAAGTACATAATAACATAGCTCAATAAAGCAAAGCAAAATAGGCCCAATATAACCTCAACCACAATCATGTCAATTTTATATTAATAAAAGAATTCTTTTCAGTTTTATCACCGTTAAATTAAAATCCTGGAGCCGTTTCCATAACAGTGAGTTAGTGACACTGTTTTTCCAGAAACTAAGAGCATCCACAGTGGATTAACAAAAGAGGTGAATAAGAAAGATTTTTTTCAATCACATGGTCAAAAAATTTAAAAGAAAAAAAGGTCACCCTCGAAACAAATGGAAGCCCACATGGGTTCACTCAATTATGGGTGCTGTGGTTGATAGGGAAATGTGGGGGCATTTTCCTACTGGCTACTGCTTCTTTCTACCAGTGGCAGTAAAAATAATGCTGAAAGTCATCCATTTTTGGTAAAAGCACAGCCAAGCTCTTTAAAAGCCATTGGCTTCTAACTGACCCCAAAACTCTTGTCTTTGTGTTGGGTATTGATTGTAATTGAAAGGGACCCTTGTATTATTGCAGTAGCTGATTCATTGGATAGAGAAAAAGCCCTAGATGAATGATCCCATAAGTTTTTGTCCCGAAAATCTCCTCGAATTTTGAATATGTGATCGAGCTTTCGCGAAATCACATGCCTCTGAATTCGAGAGGTTTTCGGAGATCCATTTATGATATATTCGTGTTTCGGATATGAAAGACTACGCGCACGTTGTCAAATTTGTCACAACGAATGACGTTAAAATTTGATTCTCGTAGCGAACGGGTGAGGCTTGGTATTTGGTGACATCTTACCACATTTTGACAGTTTCATGAGAATGTTTTCAAACGTAAAACCATGACATTAGTGGTTCGACTGTGTGTGGTTTGAATAATTTTGTTTTCCTGTTTTACGGTAAGCCATTGGATGGTCGCCACATGTAAAATGACTCGATAGTGACCATAATCACAACGACTCCTTTTATTTAGTGACCTTTACAACGACACCCTTTGGTTATAGCTTTTAGCCAATGTGTAACTCACCAACACCGTGACTTTTGGCTTTGGGATTAGGAAGGGGACCCGGGGATGTTGCAGGGAAGCCTGCCTTGCAGTGTACTGCGGGTCGATTCCGCCTTCTGTTTTGATAATGAATGACTCAGATTTTAATCCAAATAATAAACGGTTCAGATTAATTGGAGTTCCGATTAAATCCGGATCATCCGTACCAAAATGAATGGCTGGATTGACCAAGATTAGTAAACTAAATCCAAGGGAGTAAACGGTTTGATTTGGTTCAGATTAGGTATTTTTTCAAACTAAGCTGGACATTCCGGTTTGGACATTTTACAAACCGAATATTAATGGTTTTGTTTGGTTCGAATTGGTTTGGTTTGACCGGTTTATTCCGATTTTTGAGACTCTTACTTGTGCGGCATTTTACAGCAAGGAAAAAACTACCATAGACTTCCACCATTTTAATTTCTATTTGAAATTACTCAAATGTCATAAAATCAAATTAAAAAAAACTGAATTAGATGACGAAGTATCATAAAATTAAATAAAAACTAAATTAAATGACGAACTATCCTAATAAAATCAAGTACAAAACTAAATAATAAATTTATTACTTTCTTTAAGAGCTTTTACTTCATCTGGTTGCTCTCCAAGAGACATTTGAGATGGGTATCCCAACTAATTTTGAATTTTTTGCACAAATATGTCTACATAATACTTTAATTTTTACGTTTATATACAACCACCGTTTCTAAATAAGTCTCCGGCTTGCAATATTTGGATTTTAAAAAAAAATTCAATTTTTTTCACAACTTAAAAGTTAAAAGTACTCATTGATAGAAAACCGGACCGCGCGAACTGATTTTTTTCAACTTGAAAAAACTCAAACTAGACCAAACCATTTACCTCTAGAAACGAAACCAAATCACCAGTTCGATCCGGTTTCGGTTTACCGATTTTTATTTTCACCCGTAAACAAAAACAGGACAATCTATCAAAAAAAATAAAACCAAAAACAGGAGATGGGGTTAGAAGAAGAAGCAGTGAATAATCTTTCCGGGCAAAAGAGTGAGCGTGACGTCTTTCTTGTTTGATATGACTTCTCCTCCCAACAGATAGATGTGATGAGAGAGAGAGAGGTGACTTTCCTTAAAGTGAGAGTTCCCAAAATGGGTGTATGGTCCACGTGTCACAGTCTCTGACGTTGATGTGCTTGCCCATTTTGGGCAATAGATCTGAGCATATTTTTGCTGGTGGGTCCACAGCATTCATTGACACAATTCTTTTTTCTGATCGGAATTATAACTAACACAATTCTATCATCACAGAATCGGAGACCCTCTGACCGGAGCATCGGTCCGACAGTTCATTTCAACACGAATGATTCGTTTGGATTAAGATTTGAATTGTCGACTGCTGAGATGAATAATCGAATCAAACACTTTGCACGGTCCAAAGTGAAGGTACTCTACAGCCCAATTTCCATGGTTGATAACCACATGCAATGGAATGGCCTCTGATTTGGTTGTCGAAAAAAAAAGAAAGAGAGTATGTGTTATGGTTTGATTGTCTATCATGGGCTAATGCTCCGTTTGAAACTTGTGAAAATTAGAGAAAAATGATTAAGAAAAAATGAGAGTGATTTTCGCACTCTCTAAATTGTAAACCGCACTTTCAAGGGTACTGTGAGAATCAATATGAAGTTGATTTTTGCACCCTCCAAATTGTTAACTTTGGAGAGTGTGAAAATGAGTTGATTTTCGTACTCCCCTTGGGAGTGCGGTTTACAATTTGGGGAGTGCGAAAATCACTTCCCAGAGGAAAAAAATAAAAAGAATGAGAGGGAATATTTTGATTTTCTTTCTTTTTCTCTCAAAAATCAAGCAAGGTAAGGATTTTTTTTTTAAAAACTTTTCTTGTTTTGCAATTTTTTGTGTGTGGATAAAATGAAAATATATTAAAACAAGTAGGAGTACATGATGGGGGATATTTGAACCTCATTAGCATCATCCTGTAATTTATTGATTCTTAATGCACTCTGGCAATTAACTATAATAATAAATATAAATAAATAAAAGACTGTTAAAAAATATATAATAATAAATAGAAGCTTGTTTGGTGGAGGGCACATGTTTTCGCTAACTAAGAAACATGAATAATAGTAACAAGAAACATAGTAGTAATATTAAAATCTAGCGAATATGGAATCGTATTAATATTTTCTAAAATTACGCTAACAACACTGTCGACAAATATTGAAGGAGTTGGGATGATCGCGTTAGTGCCCAAAGTTCGGCTGCAAGACTCGACATCACTCCAAAATTTGTGGTAAAATTAGATCCCATATAGTAATTATTATTATTAAGTCGGATTGAACTTGTTTTGCTCCCGCGCGCCAAGGCTCTTCATGGACTCAAAAGGCCAATTACCATATTAGGACATTGTCCATAATCTAGGGGAAATTCTAATTAAGCTTTGGCTTAAGTCTTGTGTACGTAATTAGTGTTGGAATTAAAGTTAGCTTAAATGATGAAGCATTCCAAGGTATAATTTCCCATGTTTTCCATAATGTCCAATAGATTAATGCTCGTTTTATTTCTATATTTAACCAAGGTAAGAAAGATCGATGTCAGTCGTTGTTATCCATCTATTTTGTGAAATACTTAGTGAAATAGATCATTTTATCAACCTTCAAAGCAAAAAAATATACCTTTAATTATTGCGCATGTGGAAAAAATGTAAAGAAAATGGGTACGTTTGGTGTCAATTTTAGAAAGTTCCAAATATTTGGTTAGCATCCTTGAACCAGGAAGGCATGGCGCCGACCATCTATCAAAAAGGACAAAAGATGCCAAGACTTAAAGCCTTAAGCAACCAAATCACAGAACCCAAACCAAAACCAAGAGAAACATGCAAACCAAACTTCTACCTAAATTTGCCAAGCCAAGCTAAAAACAAACCCAAAAGGCCCCAAATAAACCAAAAGCAAACTTAAAATTCTAATGAAAGAGAAGCATCATCCTCCCTATCATCAATCTCATCTTCTTCCATCTCATTGACATTCTTCCTTTCAATGATTTCCTCTTCATCCATTTCAACAAATTTCTTCAAGTTAAAATTCCTCCGTCCTCTAAATTTAACTCCCAAGAGAATGCTGTAGTCCATCACCTTATGCGCATTCTTGAAGAGAAGGGAAGATAATAAGAATTTCTGTAGATACCACAAAGTATAGGGCTCAGTTGACCAAACAAAAATCAAATCTAGGGCTCAACTGGCCTTCCTCTTTTCTAGGTTTCCAACTTTGTATCACTATTTGGTACTCAACATTTACTCCTAAGACAAAATAGAGTGGGCCACTCCTGCACTTTCAACTCAATGCACCCACAATACCAGATTACTTGCTCCTAGAGCATTATGTGTCGGTGTTTTAAAGGTCTCTACCACTTCACATTCACGTGGGCTCAAAACTAAATATATGAACCTCACGTGGATGTATGGTTATAGAGATTCCCGGAGCACCGTGGAGGAGCACTGAATAATTAGTCCACAATACACTAGTAAAAAGAGAAAAATAATTTTCACACTCCCGTTTTAATCATATACACTCCCATTTTTTTTTTTTTCTCGGCAAACGAAACTTTTTATAAAAACTCGAAAGGGTACATCGAGGGATAAATAAAAGAAAGCATACAAACTAGCCCATCCAACACAATATTGGACAGACAACAACCTCAACAAAAACTACAACTTAAGCTTACGAATGCCATCAACTTAAACTACACTCCCATTTTTTTTTTATCTACATGAATTTACAATATTGTTCTTGAATATGTAAAAAAGTATATTGAATAAAGGGCAAGATAGTAAATTCAAGGAAATAAATACAAAAAAAAAAAAACAGAGTGTGAATTATAAACAGGAGAGTGTGAAAATCAATTTCCTAAAAAGAAGTTAAATGCAACTTGATCATGAGCATAAATAAGGCGGTGTTTGGTGTGGGCGAATATGAAATTTATGTGGAACATTTTTCAGTGAATCTATTTATTCTTTCGTCATGATTTTCCCTTTCACCTTTCCTATTCATCTCGAGTACGGAAGCAGAAAGTATTTGAAAAAGTCTACTACAAACTATCACGAGAAATTTTTCGGTGCCGGGTGGGTATATCTCATGTGGTATTCGCTTGGCACATCCGGGCGGTCTATTGCACTCTTGGACAGCTCGAATTGAAACTCTCTATTTCCTTTTACCCCAATACTTTCTCTTTCATTTTCTCTCTCCAAATCCGAGCCGGCCAAAAACGCAATGAACGGTTTGGATGCACGCTCGGCGCACCGCGTGGTACTCATCTGGCACTGAAATTTTTTCCGAACTATCACACATAAAAGCAATGCAATCTCGCGCTAAAAAACGAAAAGTAAAGCAACAAAATGAAGCTCTTAATTTACCAATTCTAACCAAATTTAATAGTCTCTGGCCGACCAAAAACTAAAAGCAATCTCTACCATATAGGTCACATTTTGCTAATTAGGCCAAAAAACAATTTGGTTGCACTACTTTTTTTTCTTGGTTCAATGGTCAGGATGTTCGGGTCAGCTTACACGCACGTTGACTAATCCCCTCCTCTTTCCGGTCTAGTCAAAGACAGGCAATTTACACTGCAAATAGAAAATTCACAAAAAGTTACTTTCTTGCAACTTGACTCCAAGAATCGAATTACCTTGGACAATCGTGTCGGGAGCAAGCCCACCAACTAACTGCCAGAATCCTTGAGGCTTTGGTTGCTCTACTTTTATCAATTGACCAACTAGAAACAATGCAATGTATAAGTAACCTATACTGAATACATGCACCTAATTAGAGGAACAGTTTCCATATCAACTAGCATGATTAGACAATTAAGGACTACTTACAATGTAAGCATCTCAATCTGCCTGATATGTTCTAGTAGTACTAAAATCTTGGCTTATAATTAGCATGAATCAAAAAACCTTGAGGAATAATAAAGGAAATTGATTTTAGCATTCAAAAAATTGATAGAGGAGACGTTGTTTTGTGTATCAACACAGTTCAGTTTTGGAGCCTCTATATCAATTTTTTGAGTGCCAAAAATTACAATCCAAAAGGTGTGAGAAACGATTTATCTATTAGTAGCATGAAAAGGTGGGTTTCTTATTTATATATTAGTCATGTGAAGTGTTTTCTTTTATTTGTACAAATAGCCTCAAAATTTATGTTACCCTATACTCGCATAGACACTAATCTCTCAGAGAGAGAGAGAGAGAGAGAGAGAGAGAGGGGACTACAATTTCGAATTGAATAAGTTTGTGTACACAGATTAATGTGTATAGCTAGATTCAGATATAAATGTGTCAGAATACATATAAGCTCCACGATATAATGAAAAACCTACGAGCATCGGGTTTGGATCCCGAACATTCGACGATTCTATAGACGCATTTATGTTTTGACCTGTTCACTCATATAATACGTGTACGTACGTAGTAGTATTGGTCATTTCGATTTAGGTAAGTGACGTGTATGAACTCTTGAAGTAAACAAGCATCAAAGAGGGAAAATCAGCAAAGGATAAAAGGTCCTTCGAGTCTCTGACTTTCTGAAATCTGGGGAAAATCCATAATAAATTCTGTTGGGTCGAGACCCCGACCCCGATTCACACCTCCAAGCACAAGCACAAAAATAAACCAAGTACAAACTAGAGATATTCGAGGAAAACTCCACTATGTATAAATCACATATACAAGTATGAAAAACCTCACCGGGATAGTCACAAGCCGGCTCCCCACTCCTCTCTCTCACTCCCTCACTCCGGTGGCTCTCCGCCACGTGTCCATGACATGGCATGCTGACTGGGCTGCTGACTCATCACCTAGTCAGCGTTGACTGCCCATGTGGCGTTGACCAAGAGAAAAGTATTTACAAAGCCAAAACAAATAGTGAAAATAGTAAAAAAGGGGGTAGGAAATCAATTTCAATAACAAACTAATGTTTGAAGGGAAGATATTAATGAAATCAGTAATCTCAAACTATATATATCTATGTCGTTAACTGAAATAGAATTATTTATCGAATGGAAGTAGCTCTGTTTGTGATGATCGGATGTTTGATTCAGTTTAGCGTTTACCTTTATTAATTCAAGATTTTCTGAAGCTAACAGCTGGACAAACCTCTTCTAGCTCCAACAAGTTTTTTTGTTAGTACCGAACGTCGAACTTGGGAGCTCCGAGGGCATATAAGTTTTTTTTTTGTTTACTTAACATGCCTTTACTCTATTTAGAGAATTAAACTACACATTAACGAAAATGTCAAAAATTGAAGTTGCATTTGTTGTAGTAATGGATTACAGGTGAAAAACAAACGCACAGCCAAACCAACCATGTGTACTATTAGTACTACGAGAGAGAGAGAGAGAGAGAGAGAGAGAGAGAGAGAGAGAGAGAATTCAGGCAATTTGTTTTCGTGGAAAGAAATACTGGCTCAGTTGTTTTAGTACCATATTTTAAACCCAGTTGTGATGGAAGCAAATGCCATGGGAATCCAACTTCCTCTGTTTGTTTGGCTTAGAAAATCAAAGGCCAATCATCAACAAAGTATGAGAATCCAACTTCCTCAGTTTTGTTTGGGAACTGAAGATCTTTGGTTCATAAAGATGGTATATCTGTTAAGAGAATAGAGTCTCACATTGCTTGGGTGTGGAATGGGTGATCACTTAATAACATTTAGAACCTCTCCACTCATTGCCAATTGGTTTTGAGATGGATATAAAGTTTCTACATGGTATTAGAGCGGGGCCCATTCCACCCCACATTTTAAAAATTTGCAATCCACACCCCACGATGACAGACCAGCAAAAAGGCTACACGATGATAGAACCCAAAAGTGGCCACACGTGACAGACCTCAAACGCGGCTGCACGTGAGGGGAAATGTTAAGAGAATAGAGTCCCACATTGCTTGGGTGTGGAATGAGTGATCACTTAATAACATTTGGGACCTCTCCACTCATTGCCAATTGATTTTGAGATATCAATTGGGATGGATATAAAGTTTCTACAATATCACTAGTGGTAAAAATAAATAAATAAATAAATAACTCACATCATTATTGTGGAATCGGCTCGATTATTTTGTATGTGTTTGGTCTGCTATTTCTCTTCCGCTATCAATTGTATGAGAAGCAAATCTACCAATTAACCCCACTAACTCGGAATGAGAGATACTGCTAAGCACTCCCGTGCCAAGAGGCCGATTCGGCCATTTATCTTGGCAATCGAAGGTTCGGATCTTGATTGAGCAATAATGAATGGAACAGATATGTGTGCGTTTAAATTCAATCCGAGCCGTCAGTACTGAGTACCATATAACCTAGCACTTGAGGTAATTACATTCTCGTGTGTGAATTGGTTCAAATATGTTATCCTGGAAACATTCCTCCAAGAAATATGGGATTTAACATTTCCCTTTCTATTTGTTTTATTTTTTTAAAGGATTAAGCCAGGAATTTACGACTACCATGAGGATTGATATATATATGACAACGTTCTTAACCGAGGAAACGTGATTCCATGTCGGAAAAATTAGAAATCACATTCCACCTGCGTGAGCATAAATAGATTTTGTGAAACGGTGACACCACGTGGTGCATTAATGTGGTGTCCCTAATCCTTTTAAATTTAGCCGTGAGCATTCGAGGCAAGCCCGAGGCCAAGTTAATAGTTTTTAGCACACATGGCGAATATGAATGGATACCCCATGCCGAGATGATTGAACTCTCGACGCTACCAAGTTGCCTCGGATACACACAGCCGAACGTAATTGGATCAGTGACATCATATTAATGCGCCACGAGGTGATACCGTTACATGAGATATTTTATCCAATCCAAAATACACAAATTCCAAAGATACAACATTATTTTTTCCTTCTAATTTCTTAACTGAGTTTCTTTTTTAAGGTTTCACATTGACTTGATTTGTCAAACTCACTCTTAACAAATTTCAGACTGTGAACTTTATGATCACTTCATATGTCGACAAGTGTCCCTTTCGGGGACCCACTTTAACCATTCTTTCAATCACCTCATCGGTTTTAAGGTTTCCCCTACTCCCTTTTACCTCCTCTGCCTTTCGGTAGCTCCCTCACATTCTCCACCGTCTGATTCTTCTCCATTTCACATCACAACGACAAAACGCGGCCTTGTTCGTTTTGGGGTTTCAAAATTTCTGATCACGGTCACTAATAAATTTTTTCTATCTATCCCTCTTCATTCATTACTCTCGAAACCGAAACCGAACAGAACTGCGTGTTGTTGAATTGAACAATCCAACTCAGCATCAAAAAGATGCTTTATAAAAGCCCTTACATACCCTTCCTAGCATAACTCTCAAACACACCCCGTGGAATGGGACAAACTATTTTGATAATCTGCACCGTCAATTCTGCTGCTTCAAATGTGAAATCTGTTTGTGCAAAATATCACATTAATCGGGTACCGAATAAGTTCCACATCCAAATCAATTTTATTTTTCACTAAAAAATTATGACTGGGCAATTTTTCTCACGACCAATACAGATTTCTCATACTCTTACCAATGTCCGATCACTCTAAAATTTTGTTAATTTACTAACAAAAAATTAAAATAATTTACGTGTGAAATAGTTTTCATATAGATGTCTACAAAATGAACGGTTTGAATCAAAAAAATAAACTGAAGAGCTTACTGGCAATGTGCAGGTGCGTTCGAAAGGTGTGTAAGTAGAATTACATTTTCCTTTAATTGCCTCTGTTTAGCGCGTTTTATCGTTAGTCTCCACTGTCAAAAAAATCGAGAGAGAGAGAGAGAGAGAGAGAGTAGAGAGAGAAGAGTCATATATACAGGGGGTACCAAAAAAATCTGACCATCTGAGTCTGTATCTAACTATCTATCTAAATATTAACCGTGTATATATAGCGATACAAGGTAGGAAAAGCTAGAAAGCGCATAGTTCAGAGCTGAAAAAAATTGTCTAGTGTGTGCTTCTGTGAAATTTTTAGAGAGAGAGAGAGAGAGAGAGGGAAATGGGGAGAGGTAGGGTTGAGCTGAAGAGGATTGAGAACAAGATCAATAGGCAGGTGACCTTTGCAAAGAGAAGGAACGGGCTGTTGAAGAAAGCGTACGAGCTCTCGGTTCTCTGTGATGCTGAGGTCGCTCTGATCGTCTTCTCTAACCGAGGCAAGCTCTACGAGTTCTGCAGCAACCCCAGGTATATCTACATATAACTACATGTATATTAATTAGCCTTTTTTTGAGGTGAATTTTCGCTGGTGCTTCATTGCTACGATTGAGCGGTAGGTTGAGTTTTCGCGAGTTGCAGTTGTAAAAGAATTTTTTATATTCTTCGAGCTCTCTCTACCCATTGGTTTTCCTAGTGTACTAATTTCCTTTTTTATCAGTTTGATTAATGAAAATTTTCGTTACCTATTGGAAAATAAATACGTATGATTACAATTGTATATCTCTATATGCGGGTTAGTGTGTGTAATCTACAGAAAAGATCGAAACTTTGTTTGACGAAGTCATTTCTCTCTCTAGCTAGGGTTTCGATTTGGCTGGTTCTGATCTTCTTTTTAGATCTAGAAGAGAAGGAGTTTGCCTTTTTCTCTCCTGTTTTACTTGCTCTTTGAGGATTTCTGTTTCCGTGATTGTTAACGTGTTTTTTGAATATTCGTACAAAATTACAAATATATCTTCTTCTACAAAAGAAGAACAAAACTTTCTATTGCAAAGTCCTCTTCTCTCTCTAGGATTCGATTTTTCCTTGTGATATCTTCTTTTAGATCTAAACAAAAAGAACAAAACTTCCTTGACAAAGTCCTCTCTCTCTCTCTCTCTAGGGTTCTATTTTGCTGCTTGTGATCTTCTTCTAGATCTGGGGAAAAAAAAAGCATTTCGCTTCTGCTGCTGTTTTATTTGCCCTTTGAGGTTTTCTAATTTGCTTTTTGCTCAGCAATTTGAGGTTTTTCTATTTTCGTGATTGTTTTGGTGTTTCTGGATTCTCGTGCTTGTGTTGGTGTTAGATCTGCTTGTGGAAACGTTGAAAGACAATTTTTGTTTCGCTTTTCTGTTTTTTCGCTTTCAAGTACGCCTTCGTTTGATTCAAACAAGCAAAGGATTAATAAACTTGTCCGTATCGTTTCAATTTTATCGGACGTCCCCAAAGGGGAAAAGGATGAATAAACTTGTTGATGTCTTCAAAACAGTTCTTTGTCGAGTTATTAATGAATTTTATTGCAGATTAAAAAAAACTATTCTTTGTATAATGATCGGATCCATTGCTTTTCTAGGTCATTTGGTCGAATAATCTTTTTGAAAGTTAGTTTCTGAAAAAAAAAGAGGCCAAATTATATCACTTAATTGTTCTAATTAAACTACTAAGCCTGACTTCTCTTCATCCCAAATTCTCAATTAATTTTTTTGATTGACGAAAGTCATTATTTTTAGAATAATTAGCTTCACAATTTGGAAGAGGAGTTGAACACTAAACCTCATTTCTTCTAGTACCTAAGTGCACTTCTGATGATATTGAACCGAAGGCCTCTTCACCCCAAATTCCGAATTATATCAATTTGTCCACCAAATCTCAGATTAGTCTCTCAGATTAAGACTTAATTCAGAAAGGAAAATGTAAAAGGGCTTTTGTTCTCTCTCTCTCTCTCTCTCTCTCTCTCTCTCTCTCTCTCTCTCTCTCTCTAGGGTTCTTAAGTAGTTTTCTTGCTGTGATTGATCTGCTTCTAGATCTAGATAGTGAAGAGATATGCTTTGATTTTGTTTTTCAGCCTTTCAGGTGTAGTGTAGTTTGAGCTACTGAAAAAAACAAAAACTTTGGTCTCTTTTACTGTTTTTTTCTTTTTTTAGTTTTTTGATCTTTAATTGAGTTTGCCGTTTTCGTGAATGTCTGTGTTTTTAGGAATTCGTGCTACTGTTGATGTAGATCTTGCAAGGGGAAACATTAAATTATGATCATTGTTATACACATAATTTGTGGGAATCGATATTCACACTTTTTTTTATTATATTACCACTCTATTTTTTTTTGTTTTTTTTAATGTTGATAGTGTATTAGTGTGTGTATTTTTTGTCAAAAGATAAAAAATGGAGTGTGGATATAAAAAAAGGGTGTGTGGACATCAATTCCCATAATTTTTCTTTATAAACACAATATTCCAAAAGTCGCTAGACGCTAGTCGAGCGGTCGGCCACTTCCAAGTTTTGGGGCCTACTAATCAGCGCATAACAATTAGTAATCGGTAATTAATTGTCCCATAACAATTAGTTGGATCTAGTCGAATAAGTCATGCCAACGATTATCGCCGATTAATTTCAATTTTTAGAACACTGGATAAGCATGGTTTTTTTTTTAATCGGCAAAAGAAAATTTTATTAAACTCGAAGAGGGTACATCGAGTAAAAGGGAAGGGAGAACCAGAAAGTTCAACCCAACCCTACAAAGATAAACAAAGACAAGGTAAATAAAAGGGAAAATACAGCCAAACACTCTTAAATGATGAGACGTCTAGCACCATCAAGATTTCTTTTAATATCTTCCACCGTATACACCTTGATATCAAATCTAGCTTTGATCCATAAAGCTACCCTTGTTTTGGTTAGCTCTACCACTTGGTTACGATCCGCAGCTTTGTTGTTGAAAATAACATCATTCCTTGCAATCCAAATAGACCATAATGTTGCATAAAAGCAGCATTCCCACATATGTTTTTCCAAATTTTTGAACCCAGACGAAAACCACCAGGAAGATAAATCCAACAAATTTGAATGAGCCACCCAAGTTAGATTCCACCAATCTACTATTTTTGTCCAAATGTATGTAGAAAATGGGCAAGAAAGAATCACATGTATTGGTGTTTCCAATTCCAGTGAACAAAATGGGCAAGCCAATGCATGCTCATCCAATCCCACAAATATATTTCTACTGCTCAAAACTGACCTTGTTGCAATCTTGCTTTGACAAGCCAACCACGAAAAAATCTCCACCTTTGTAGGGCTAAGATTTCTCCACAAAGACCCAAGTCCAGAATTTGTGTTAAATGCATAAGCTTCCCAAAGATCATATACAGACTTAACAGAAAATATGTTGTTTGAGTTACCAGTCCAAAGCATCTCATCCAATCTTGACGGCACTAAAGAGACATTCCGTAATCTGTCACTTAACACATCCATTTGTTCATTTTCCCAAACATATAGTCTCCGAAAGGACAAAAACCAATCCCTATCACCTTCTGAATTAATCATATTACATACCAACTCATCTTGTTGTGTTGATTTCAAATAAAGTCTAGGAAATTCCTCCCGCAATGTTTGATCACCCATCCATCTGTGATTCCAAAAAGAAGTGTTATTCCCAGAGTACACTTGTATTCTGAAACCAGCCTGAATAATGTTTCCCACATCACTGTCCATATTCCCAATTGAGCAAATATCTTTCCAAATGATGGACGCTCGACCAAAAGATGGTAATTGAGGAAGCCAATTTTGCTGTGAGAATCCGTATTTTTTGCACACCACCAAAAGATGGTTATACAAATCTTATTAGTTTATGCTTCGATGTGATTTCTTCAAATTTTCTCTTCATTCTGTCATGTCTTTCTTCTCTTCTCTTTTCTTTTCTTTTCTTTTTTTTTTTTTCCCCTTTTCTACTCAATTCTCTTTTTCATCGGCTACTCAATTTTTTTCCTTAATAAAGGAAAGGCATAAAATATAGATTGACGGGTAAAAGTGTTCATTATTGTCTAATTATCTAATCCATTCTTTCTTTCTTCGGCAAAAAGAAAGATTTTATTAAAGTTCAAAAGGTTACATCAAGGAGCGGTTGATGAAGCATCGCTCAAAGCCTATGAAATCCAACAAAAGCTTAACAAACAACCATACTCAATTTTTCTCTGTTTGCTCGATTTTTTTTTTCAAGGTTTTGATTAGAAATGCAGACATTTTTAGACCTGCATCTATGATTAGGGTTAGGGCTTTTGTTCAACAAAATACCGAAAGTTTATACTCCGCCTCTACTTCCTTTGATCTTATTAGAATACCGAAAGTTGATGCTCCACCTCTACTTCCAATTATAGATGGACTGATATTGTGCCCGTGCATAACACGAGAAACATAGGAGTATACACTATTTAGCTATGATATTTTACAAGATTATGAATTATATATAGTAACCTGAATTGAAAAATAAGAATGTAAACCAAGTTAAAATTAACTCCAACCTAGTAACCTAATAAAGCTGTTAGTATTTTATGAACAATAATAAAATTGTTAACGAATTGTGAATTCTTTATTGGTAGCCCATTTTCCCTTCATCAAGCAAGATAGCTTGCTTGGGAGAGGAAAAAACAAGATAGCTTAATCTCAAATTTTAATTTTTTTTTTGGAATTCAGATAGCTTAATCATGAATTGACAAATTTCAATTTAAGTAGGAGTTTGGAATTTCGAATAGTCGACATTATAGCCTGCAATCGACTCCGCTTCCGGGAGATCATACGGAGCTCATCTAATAGGGATTTAGAGCCTTTGAGATTTTTCACTACATTAAGAAGTGCTACTGTGTGAAACATTTGCAAATAATATTGCACTCTAAATGACCTTATTTAGTAAATATACTTGTTCGAAATAATTAAATAAGCAGTGGAGCAAGTTAACTCACATGAAAAATTTGACATTAACAAAAACAGTTTTAGCATTATCAGCAACTATATGAATTACCATTCTTTATCTCATATGATACCCTTTTACCTTTGATGGATTATATCAGTTACTAAAAATGACAGGATAGGATTCGAAATAACAATGAATTTTATTTTGTTGACACTTAGTGGAATTATCGTTCATTCTTGAAAATTTCCGTATCTGTTTTTTTCGCTGGTAAAATTGTATATTCATCTCTCCTTACAATTTTTGCTTTCGAGTCCAGCAGCATGCTCAAAACGCTTGAAAGGTACCAAAAGTGCAACTATGGAGCACCAGAACCAAATGTATCCGCAAGGGAGGCCCTGGTAATTTTTCAATTTGATAATAGGTCTTAATCTATAATGGTCATTACTAGTGTGTTGTTTTATTTTTGATGTTTTTCACAAGCGGGCTTCATTTTTTTTAGAAATTCTAACATAGTAACATGAGATTAGTTCAGAAGTCGGTTTGTTCGTTTTGCAGCCATTTCTTGATCATTCATTTCTTAACCTAATTTGTTGATTAGGTTAGCATGGTAAGGCAGGTAAGCTTTCGGAACAATCTCTTGGCTTGGTAGTCCTCTAGTCATTTTCGATGATATTATTATGATCTTAGTAATTTGGAAGCAAATCTTCACTTAGATAATCTGTTCATCACCAGGAAACAAAGACAGGTTTATAGAGCAAAGATTACGACACTTGACTAATATAGCCGAATTTCTAACTTCCGAAATAAAGTTAAACTGCGCATAAATTATGCAATTGCACGGATTGATTAGCGATTGAGTTCTACTTCTTGGAACCAACAAAATTGTCGTCGTAACAAAAGTTCGCCACCTTCTTAAGATCGTGTTTCACTCTCCAAACATTTCAAATCCTCATGTTGCATTTGACATTCATAACTCGCGCTGAAAAGATAACGAAGCATTCAAAGTGGAGCTTGATTTTGCTAGCTAATGTTCCATCTATTAATTGTGTAATTTGTCTTTGACAATCCGAATTTCGATGACCTAAATCGTTCACTGTGGTTTTGTAGGAGCTGAGCAGTCAGCAAGAGTACTTGAAACTTAAATCACGCTACGAAGCCCTCCAGCGATCCCAAAGGTAATTCAGCTCCATACTAGTAGTATAGCAAACTGATCAAACTAGTTTGAATAGGAATAATTAGTAGTAACTGAAGAAG
Organism: Rhododendron mucronatum var. ripense; assembly: GCA_019656295.1. Classification (NCBI taxonomy): domain Eukaryota; kingdom Viridiplantae; phylum Streptophyta; class Magnoliopsida; order Ericales; family Ericaceae; genus Rhododendron; species Rhododendron mucronatum. The sequence goes on along the minus strand of BPLT01000039.1, from coordinate 486,187 downwards.
CTAGAAAATGTCTTGCCCATTTTGTTAATTTGACTGTAAAACTGCACATTAGGAACCTCTTGGGTGAGGATCTTGGCCCCCTAAATAGCAAGGAGCTCGAGTCGCTGGAAAGGCAGCTTGATATGTCATTGAAGCACATCAGATCCACGAGGGTACTTTTTTCTCCTTTCCCATTGCTATAACTTCGATCTTTTTACGCTATGCAAACTGTTACTATAACTTTAAAGTGTTCGAAATCTGAAAATAGATGATAGATCAGCGCTTTACTATGTTGGGGGAACGCAGTGAAATATGTTGGACACTCAAACAACTAATCTAACTCAGACAATAATATGTACGCGTAGGAGATAACAAAGAACGTTTTGGAGATTTTCAACCCGAATGTCATACAAAGCTCCCAAGGAGCACACGTACCTTAAGCACTCAACAAGATAGTCTCTTTTATTTATTCTTCGACATTTTCTTCTACTACCTATCTCCATTGATCAGCAGTGCACCCTTTTATGTAGGGCACACACATACACCTTAGACTCAACATACTTGATGCATTCATGAATCTTCACACACATACATTGGATAACACATAGTAGTTCATGAACTAGGGTTGTGAGGAGTCACATGTATGTTCTTGATACATTTCGAGGTGTGTGTACATTTCGGTGTGTGTGAAAAGTCACATGTATGTTCTTGATAAATTTCGGTGTGTGTCGGTCCGAAATATATCAAGAAAATGCATGTGAACTTGTATGGAAGTAATTATCAATCAATGAGAGATCTTTGTAATCAGTATAAAGATTAATAAATTCTTTTTGCTTAGTAAAAAAGAAAAGAGAGTGCACTTCCAGTTAATGGGCAATGAAAAAACAGTGCATTTTACCATTTGGTCTCTTGCTTCTTTTTTGGGGTGGGACCTAAGTGGCCTCCTCTCTCGATGTACCCTTGTCGAGCTCAATAAAAAAATTTCTTTCGCCGAGCCAAAAACAAAAACAAAAAACAGTGCCTTGTAATCATTTTGACCTCTTGCTAAGGTTAAATATTGGACAAACAAATAGATCGACCAGTTGCAACTCAATCTGATGAACATATATATACTAGTGATGCTAGCTTTATTAATTCTGAGCCCTTGTATTTGTTAATCCAGACCCAGTACATGCTGGATCAGCTCACAGATCTTCAGAGAAAGGTATCAAAAGATTTTGAGGCTTCCTTCTTATGTATATGTGCAGTTTGTTTCTCATATTCATCATTTTATGTTTAAATTGCAGGAACATGCTCTTAATGAAGCCAACAAGACCCTGAGACAAAGGGTACGTACACTCTCAACCAACTGCATGCATGTTTTTTTTTTTGGATAGGCAAAGTAAATTTTATTAGAAACTCGATAAGAATATATCGAGAAAGGAAAGGGCAAGCATCGTTGAGAGGAGAAATCCAATCCAACTGCATGCATGTTGAATAACTAATGCTCGATCAATCTAAATAAATTACTTGCATTAGAATATAGAGCGTGCACATGTTTAATTCACGTACTTATTCTAGATCTCTTGATTGAGGAGCTAGCTAGCAAAAACAGAGCCATCGATCGATCTCTTTAGTCTTTAGTAGCAAAACAAGACTCTTGTCATGGTCTCCAAGGAAAAAAACTTCAAGAATCTGGTTGCGGGCCTCCTACATTCATGAACAATACTTCACCTTAGACTTTTTGCTGCATGTATATATGATTGTTGTATCATGTTTCGCTACAAAATAACTACAACTACTAATGAATTACTAGTGTTATCTAGGTTAAAGAAGTGATCGATCAAGTTCAATTTCCGACATTTTTTTTTCAATTTCAATTCTCCTTTCATTTCTCCTTTATTTACTTTTTCCTATACGCAAATTTACCATCTAAACACAGCTACGCGAGCACCATAAATGTAGACGACCTTTGCTAGTAGTTTAATTTGCAGTATCCTTTTTTTTCTTGAAAATTCTATGATATGGTGAAGACAAGTAATAGAATGCCAGTTATACCACATAACCACAAATGATAGAAAATGATAGAGAAATGCATTGATATAATATATATATATATATACACACACACACTAGTGCTAGACCGTGCCTACGGCATTGCACATCCCGATTGAAAGGGGATGACAGTTGTGTGATTTAGGTGAAAATCATGGGCACTTAATTGGAAAATGGGAGGATGCACTACAGCCTTTGGATCAAATGAATCTTAGTCGTTCCAACAACTTGTCCCTACATACTTTTGTTTTATAATAGAGATGTATGAGTTTTTGAACAAAATCTTTCACAGCTGTGGGGAGGAGACCAAGTATCACTTCAGTGGAATCCAAGTGCACAAGATGTGGATTACAGCAGGCAACAATCTGCACAACTGCCTCAACACCAGGGTGATGCCTTCTTTCATCAATTGGAGTGTGAACCTCAACCCACTTTACAAATCGGGTATGACCTCGATCTGCTGAAACCATGCATTCAAAGTAAACCATGCATTTATCTTTGTGTTCGTAACAGAAATAAACTTGACAACATTAAATGGTTAACTTCTTGTAATTTTAATCATAAGGTATGTGGGTTGAACTCAAAGGTTTTAAATAGCGGTAGCGATAGCAGAGGATTGAATGATACGTAGCAGGAATCGAGTGTGGCGATTGAAATTTTTTTTTAAAAATTTCGCACCTGAGCAAATATTGTAGCAACCGTAGTGGTCACGTAGTGGCTGCGAATCGGTCAAAAAATCTTAACTCAAAGTGATTCATATCGAGAATCGATCGGTATGGGTGGAAATTTTGGATAGTAGTGATATCGGAGTACGGGAAAATCGCTACGTAGCGGCTGATATTTAAAAATCACCTTCAACTGATAAGATTAATTAGCCCAAGGGACTTGAGCCATTGCACCTCATTGGAGGACCAATGATTTGACATTTGATACACGAAGGCTTTTTCTCCGTATTTAAAGTCATATTGCCTAAAATTACTGCATGCCCATAAATGAATGTTGCTAAACTTCATTTGCATAGTTGGATGTCCATGTTAGTGTACTCTAATGCTATAAGCATTAATTGGGTGAATTATAACTTACCGCTAAATAGCAAAATCTTTTTTCTTGCCAATGCAAAGTGTACCATATGCACTTCTTACATGGTTCATACCCGAGTTAGTTATGTGATCTAAGTGTCCGCTCAATAATGAAAACTACGTGCATAGAGCAAGAGCAAGGTACACAGTCACATGACTCCCTACTGCAAGCCACAAAATGTTTCGAAAGGGTGAATAACTTGTCAATTTTAGGCGACACCGTTACGTATTGAAAAGAGATTGGGAAATTTGTGCTGCTGATGAATTGTTTTTCTTTGCATTTCAGATACCAAACTGATCAAATAACAGCTGGAACAGCCGGACCCAGTTTGAATAATTACATGCCAGGATGGTTGGCATATGATCACTAGCTATAACAGCCAGCCATGGGTATGGTTTGATCAGTCCGTTTAATCTTGTTCTTTTTTCTTTTGTATTTTTGTTTGCCAAAAGGGGGGAAAAAAAAAAAAAGGTGTTATGGATAATTGGGTATGGATCTGTGATCAGAAACCAAGACATTCCTCTTAATTTCTGCATATATATGTTTCAACTATAAGAAGTAAGAACTGTTGCGTGAATCCTCCTTGGTTCGTTTTATGAAGAAAAAATTCATGTGTTTAGGCATATTCACTCTTTCCTTTGGGTATTGTACGGGGCGCACATGATTGTCGAGGGGATATGTGCCAACTACGGTTGCCCAGTGCATGATTTTTAGGCGGTTCGATTCTGTTCGGCTTTGAAACCGAACTACTCGCCGTGATTTGTCATTTTCTCCATCAACGCCCGTTTGTAAGTGTTGCCCGGTTTGGTTGCAGTTTAGGCGATTCATATATTAAAAAGTTGCCCAAACCGAACTGAATCCAATCCTTACCATACCTCGGGTGGGTTCACGGGCAGTTTGGTTGGCCTGTTGGGCACCCCTAGTGCCAACATAGTTGGAATGAAGTTTCCCTCGCTGTGATGACTTGTGCGCTCGTCCCTTTAATTGATATACGTTTGACCTCGATTAATAAAATTTATGCTGATAATTTTATTTTTTCAGCATATCCACCTTCCAATAAAGTTCTATTTAAAGGTGGAAACTATTGTCGGCAAAAATAAACTCGGTTTCTATTTGGATTTTTTTCCCTTTTCTCTTTTGATTTTTTTCCCTTTTCTCTTTTGATTTTTTTCCTTACTTTCATAATTTTCGAGGGCGCATGTACTCAAAATTTATTCTCTTTGAATTCTGCTACTTTTTTGGCTTGTGGTGCTTAATTTATTCGTGTTAAGAGCATCTCCAGCAGATTCTTCAAATCCTACATGACAAAAAATTTGAGAAATTAGCTGGCATAAATTAAATGCTCCAGCAAATCTCTCAAACGCTAAATAATTTGAAGTCACCCATCAAATTTTCTTCCTCTCCCTTTAAAGTTGAAAAATGTCCCTCACTCCTCAAATCTCAAGATATTAAGTAGTACTTTACTTTATTAATACCACCCTTACTTTTAATTGTTGTTGCAAATTCCAACAGCTGGTCTGATAACCTCGATCTCATTTGCCATAGAAAAGTTCAAAAGCCAATGTATTTTTAAATGCTTACCTTATATAGTTATATATAGTCAACTAAAGAATTACTATAATCTTGCTAATGTCATTGAATTAATCATGTTCTCCGAAATCACCCTTCGTAAATGTGGAGATTTCTTTAAATTTTTTTTTGCCACTCGATCGACTTCTAGGCACCTACCCTTGAAAAGATAGGAGTACTAAAAAGAGGTATTGTCAAGCGACATGCGGCGGAATGAACCGTGATTCCGTGACTTAACGAAGAATCTGGAGTCCAATATAAATAAATAAACGAAGGGGGGAAAAAAAAAAACAAAAAGAATCTGGAGTGTGGGCCGACGTTATTCATAGGCATAGGTAATTGAAGCCATTATCACTGTACTACCGCCAAATCTCGGATTTCCCTACTGATTAACGCCACGTGCTCAAACCATAGCCGCAACTTTTCCATTTCTTTGCTTATACTAGAGATTGTATACTGCCAAATTTTATTTTATTTTATTTTTTTCGACTTAAGTCAACATTATTAATGTAGTAATTCGTGAGGTTCGAACCGTCAAATGCTTGAAAGTATATGATGTTTTTCACTTGCCTACCACTCTATTTGCGTCAAATTATTTCTGTTAATGTCAAAATATTACTCCCTCAACCCGAAATTGCTTGTCCCTTTTTGAAAAATTGTGTATTTTGCATGCAAAAATTTAAGGGTGAATGAGACTTTCTTTGAAAACATTTACGCCAACTTTTTCTTCACAAAATCTCTAAATTGGTATAAAATTATTTTTTAAAAATTCATGCTTATACATAAATTTTTGTGTTGCAAAATGCACGATTTCTTAAAAAGAGCAAGTAATTTGGACGGAGGTAATAGTCTATAAAATTGTTATCTTGCTCATAATTCAAATACTTTATGCAACACATATTTTGACATTGCTTAACTTATGTCGTAACGTGAAATGAGAATTTAAAATGAATATTTTTATAAAAAAAATACTTTGTAACACATTAAAAAATTCATTGATATCTAATAACTCTAGTTATTTGTGTCTTATCCCATGTAGTTTGGTTAATCAAGGGGTTCAAACATCTAGTCATGCAATGGACAGTGGTGATTCGAACTTTGTCCTCGTGTGATGCTTGAATTTGTTCCACTAGATCTTAGTGGGCTGCAACGTACGGCTCTTCGATCCCTTCTAAGACCTGTCGCGATTCTGGAGTCTCTAATAATCTCACATAGAAATAGACTATTATTACGCTTGGTCGTCTGTTCTCCACTAAGTGCAAATTTATTCACACAAACAATACACTCACTCTGAGATTAGTTTGCGATGAGACCCACATTTTTCCCACCAATCACAAGGAGAATATTGTTTCACCCTCATGTAATGAGAGTTAAGGGTGTAAACGAGCCGAGCCAAATCGAATATTAGCATGTTCGAGCTCGGCTCGATTAGAATTCGTCTAGCTCGAACTCGGGTCGATAAACATATACAAAGCTCGAACTTGGCTCGTTAGTATTCGGTCTTGAATAAACGAGCCGGCTCAGCTCAAATTTGAGCTCGAATTCGTCAACTTTTCAGCCATAATATTGAAAAATTGGCTAAATGAGCCGAGTATAACCGAAATTGGCATGTTCGAGCCGAGCCGAGCCAACCTATATATTTCGAGCAGAGACAAACCTGTTCGTGAACCTATATATTGGCATATTCGAGCCAAACCTATATATTTCGAGCCGAGACAAACTTGTTTGCGAACCTGTTCGAGCCGAGTCCTGCTAGGTTCGAATTTGACTCGTTCATCAAACGAGATGCAAAATTGAGCTTAAGCTCGGCTCGTTTATTCTTCGAACCGAGTCTTTACCGAGCTAAACTCGCAAGCTGTTCAGCTCATTTACAGTCGTAATTGAGAGCGAACAATTTCAGACTCGTCCTCCACCCTATTAGTGGCAAAAAAAAAAAAAAAAAGAGAAACAATTTTGAATTCCGTTTTACTGAAAAAAAACTAGTAATTTGTGAAATTCTCGTTTGATTGATTGCTTTTTGAAAAGACAGAGTAAACCACGTGTTTATAAAATAGCCGCACGTTTTATAAAATTTCATTCGTCACTGATATTTTCTTGACTGTTTCTCTTCATTTTCTCGGCTATTAACTGTTCACTCTGTGACTTGAGTTCACTCCATTCAATGGAAAGCCGCTTTTCAGAACTACTACTACTCTCTCTCTCTCTCTCATCCGTTCCATTTTTGTCGGTTCATTTCTCATCTCAGAAGTTTCGGATATTTTAGAAAGTTCAGAAGTAGGTGTAGTTTTATTGACAGATAGCGAAGGAGAGAGAGAGAGAGAGAGAGAATGGGGCGGAAGAAGGTGGAGATGAAGCGAATCGAAGACAAGAGCACTCGGCAAGTCACGTTTTCCAAGCGGAGAGGCGGATTGATCAAGAAAGCCCGCGACCTCTCCGTCCTCTGCGACGTCCAAGTCGCTCTCATCGTCTTCTCCAGCCGCGGCAAGCCCTACGAATTCTCCTGCGGCAACAGGTCTCCCTCTCTCTCTCTCTCTCTCTCCCCTCTATAAATTTAAACATCTAAATGCTACGTAGCGGTTTTCCTACCCTCTCTGATACTATTCATATCCACGCCGAGACGGAATGCTTTGTATCGAATTTTTGCCAGCTTCAGGGGGGCCGTTATGCATGACTGCTATGGCCGCTTTAGGTGCTCTAGTGCTATTAAAAGCCTTGCAATATATCTTCACCTATTTTTGTTCTCGTTTCTGTTTACCATGAAGTGTATGGATTTTTTGCGCTTGTATCTGTTGCGAAACGATTTCAATCGTACATATTTCAGTAGCTTTGGAAAGTTTGGTTTAGAATGATCGGATTGCAAAGCGAGAGTTTTTGGTGTATACTGTTGTCCTCCCCTTCATATGATTCCACCTAATCGTTCTTGTTTGGGCGACACGTTAACCCTAGTTTTCGTTATTTTATCTTTTATTGTTTCCGATGATAAAAGTCATAACTTCACCAATTATCGGATTAAAATCACGAATTTTTTAATTGGGGCGCATGTGATATGATATTGGTGCTTTTATCGATTGTGGCGAGTCGTGTACATATATATGTACGCTGCTTGTTACGAGACCAAGCTGCTGTTTTTTTATGTTTTTATTTCCTGACCTTTCGAACCTTTACTCGAATTGTTTATTCGAATAATTGGGTTTTCAAGCCAACTTATGAATCTTGAGTGATATCCGAGCAGTGTTTTAAAGGCGCGATTAGGTGTGCACCTAAGCCTGGAGCGAAGGGAGGCACAGGTGCTGCGCTTCAATATGCTAAAGCGAGGCAAGGGTGGCGCGATTAATTTGTGATGGCTGAATGGATGGATATGGTGCTTTTTCTGGTATTCTGATTGAGTACTAACCCTTAGGACACCGTAGCAATGTTCTTGTTAGGATGTTTCTTACGCTATTTTTGAGTCATAGATGAAGGATTTACTACTCTTTCTTCCAAGTAGCCCTAAGCTTCATTGAGAGGTGAGCGCCTCACTTCGCGCATCATCGCTTAGGCTCCCGGGCCCCTTGGCACTTCAATGCGTCCCGGGCCTTTTAGAACACTAATTGGAGCAGGTAAAGCTTTAGTGGCTCAAGAATTTTTGGCTAGCAGTAATTGTGAACTTCCGAGTTTGGGTATTTATACTAAAATAGTTATCGTCAGCTTATGTTACCATTAGCCACTACTAGTCGAATCTAGATCGGTCGAAGCGGTTGTTAGGAGGAGTGATATGATTACAGTTGAAACTGTTGATGGTAGCACTAAGGAAGGGCATGCAAAAATGGACTTTAGAGATGGAAGTTAAAAGAAACCAAGTTTCATAGATGTCACGGAACACGATGCCCTTGACAGAACTCAATGGAGACAATGGATTAATTAGTCAACCCTAGTTGAGATTAATTAGTTGACACCATAATAAAGCTTTTAAAATGAAATATATGTATAAAGTTAGTTGCATGGTTATAAATGTCCCCAAACGCATGCATAAAAGCATTTGAGACATTGGTTTGGTAGCTATTGAATTTTGCATCCACTTTAGATTCGAGCTCAAGGGCATGTCTAATTGTGTGTATCCAATTTTCTAGCCCGATGTCCCAATCATTTAGGGTACATAGACATTTTCCACGCCATCCTTTGTATATGAATTATGAAGAGTTACATTTAGTACCGTCGGTGTGTCCTTTTCCTCTCATGGTGATAATACTATCTCGGTCCTTAACGTCCCTTTCCTTCTAACACCATACCTCTTAGTATAGTATAGTGTTATCCTTTAAAACAATCGCATTGCATATCAATATTAGTATTCACATCCCTCTGGCATTGTGGTGATGGTAATCCTATCACCCTTGTTAATGTAGGCATACTAGCATCTACAGACCGAATTACTCTTTATTTTCTTTCAACTTATCTTCTATTGCTCCTACCCCGACCATTCATGAAAGTTTCAACTTCTGCCTTTTTCATACTTACCCACTCAACCACCATAATGCTCTCTCACACTAATTTTACTTAAACCATGTTTTTGAGTTAAACATTTTGTCCAAAATTGTGTGGTCAGATTTATGAAGGCACTCACAATAAACTTTTTCTTCCAACTATTTAGTTGAATAGCATACTATGCCAGAAGCAATCCATTTTCAGCAAACATACTTTCAGTAGTTTCGGTACGACACACACATGGTTTATATATTGTTTTTAGTTGTCAATCCTTTTTCATTGGCTATATAAATGCTTCTTTCATTTGGTTAGATGGTAAATGATTCAATGAATAGCATACTCTTTTGTTAGATGTTATTAATAAACTTGTTATTCACTTGTTGGCATCTCTTGCTTCTCCATATTCATTCCTTTGCTCTTTCTACTTACTTGCTTTCCACAATTTCAATGTTAGTTTTTACTTGTTTTGAAACCCTTTTGATATTGAGGCTTCTCTCTCGCTCTCAATTAGGCTACACGCAATATGCATGGTTAGGTTATTTGAATGTTGTTTGTATATCTTTGACACAAAATTGTATTGGCCCTGTATTATATCTATGGTTGATATTATTGTCGCTAGGTTTTAATTTTCAAGTTAACTTATGGCTTTTATTTATATTCGCTAATATTACTTCTATTGTTTTCGTGATTTTTATTCTTACTAGCTTCAATACTAATTAACAAGAATTCGATGTGGAACCCCGCTAGGTGGTTCAAGTTTCAACAGGCTAAAAATGGAAGGAGGAAGAAAGTTACCGATTTCATGTAAGAAGGTTTTAAAGAAGTATAAACAATGGAGGACAAATGATTGGAAGTATGCTTCTCAAAAGGGATAGGCGATTCAAGACTATCAACATTTAACATCAAATGTGCTATTCAATTTGAATGTGCTTTCTCTTTATGAACATCTGCGTTATATATTATTGTTTGATTTGTATTAAGAGAGTGAAAGTAGGGGAGAAAAATACATGATTTGACAAAAGAGAGGTGTGAGTAACATAGGATGTTGTCCCTCACCTCCGTTAATGTTAGAAGTGTCCAAGTATAAAATCTTTCTTAGGGGAGAGTACAGGAAACATATGCTCCATCATTCTATTTGGTTGATCAAACTATCAAAATGTCAAATGAACTTAAATGTTTGTCCCCCTTACGTCCTAAAAGGCAATTATTTTTTTAGAAGCCTAAATACTATAAACTAATTGGTTTCACTAAAGCTAACAATCTAACAATGACTTCATGCATTTAATTATTATTAATAATTAACTACATGTGTTTAGTCTAAAATGAATATCCATGCAACTACTAGATTCATGATAACCCCTAAACGACCATTGCTGCCAAGAATTGGATCTTTTGAACTTATCACAATACTTTCATCTACCAACTACCATGGACAAATGTTTTTGGACCAAAAAACACTTCTCCATGCCTGTGCTACCCATAACCTTCAACTTTGGCTTCCAAGTCGTATGAAACATGTTTAATCACTCCATAGCTATTTCCCAATGTTGTGTATTTCCTTCCAACACTTATGTAATCTTCCAATTGGTTGATTTTTGCTCTTGCTGGAATGTCCTCCGAGTCCCTCCAAACCTCTACTAGCATAGAATAATTTGTTTTCCATTTTGTTAATTTGTTACTATCCATATCCACCAAATCCATACAGGTAGTGACCTTAGTTCAAGACCAAAAAAACTTCTCAATGTCCATGCTACCCATAGCCTTCGACTTAGGCTTCCAAATCCTACGAAGCATATCTAATCACTCCAATTTTTAGTCGTCTTGGAATGTTTTTTTGAGTCCCTCCGAACCTATACTAGCTTAGAATAATTTGTTTCTATTTTGTTAAGTTGTTTCTATCTATATCCACCCAAAAAAAGAAAGTTCATAACCTTAGTTCTACACTCAAGAGGTTTATCTTAGGGTGGTGACTTCTATCCAGACTTGACTCCCGCTGTCCCAATTCAAACTCACCTAAGAACGTCTCTCTTATCGAGAAACAAATTCGCTCCCAACGAGGATACAACCTCTTAGTAAATCTCCGAGGAAGCAAAATAAAAGATACTGAGCAAGCGAAAATATCAATTTATAAGATACTAAAAAAATATTATCACATATAAAGTACTCAATAAAAACATTGTATTAGTTGATATTCGTGGATCAATATTTGAAGTCGACATGAATTACGAATTATAACACTAGCTTGCATTGCATATTGATTTGTACAAATTATTCCTCACAGTCCCTCGTGCTCCGAAATGAGGAGTTTTTATGCTCCTTTGCTCCCTAGCTTTGGCCTACGATCCCGCTATCGCCTTGTCCTCTCTTTGTGCAACTAAGGCCATGACTGTAGATCAATACATTGCTCCGAACTCAAGTCAAAATTATCCACTTGAACCTTTATTGGTTCAGCTGGCTTCTTCACATTAGTAAAGACTTCGAAAGTTCTATTCAACGAATCTAATTCGAGCGCGATTATTTCTTCGGAGATCTTCTACTAGTGAGATGTAACCTAAAGCGCTATCTTCATCAACCTTGTTTGGGCTAGGTTGTTTCCAAATTTGAGAATTTAGATGTGTCTTATCCGCCGACCTAGATAAATTCACGTAATTGCCCCCGGTCCACTAGGCCTTCAAACCTAGTTCAAATAAAAAATTGTTCTCTGTTAAAGCATCCAACTCAAAATTAATTGGCAACCGATGTGGGACAATTTCCAACACTCATGGGCGACCCTGACTCACATGTGGAGAGGTCATCAAAGGATTTGGAACACATGGATTACAACGAAACAAAGTGCAACTATGGCACAAACCAAGGAGAAAAGCCTCCAAAACCTAGCTCTAATACCATGTTAAAGCATCCAACTCAAAACTAATTGGCAACCGATGTGGGACGACTTTCAACACTCCCCACACTTGGGGCTGATGGGAGTGCCCTTATCACTCAAATCTAAGTAGGGGAAGATTCCTTCCACGCTCTCGATTGCCCTTAGGCTAGATCAACCAGAACATTATTCTGTAGAGACGTAACTCAAACTCTAGATAAATTCATGTATGGCACCTAGATAAATTCAGGTAATTTCTGCCTACTCCCCAAGACCTTCAAACCTAGTTCAATTGAAAAATTGTTCCCCACAATTGGGACTGCTTTGAGTGCCCTTATCACCCGAATTAAGTAGGGGAAGATTCTTTCCACTTGCTGGAATGGATTGCCCTTAGGTTAGATCTAAGGGCAAGATCTACCATTACATTATTCTGCTGAAATGTAACTCAAACTCTTGGGAGTAGTTTGGGCTCCCTTATGTGGAACTTTAGATTTTGGGCGAGTTTCTTCCCAAACTCATGGCTTGTCTTGTTGGCCATCTAGCTGCCAAAACTTGTTCAAGCAAGATATGCCATGACTCGAGATTGCCCGGCAGCGTCAGCCTAAACTAGTTTGAGCGAAACCCTATTAACATTTGGGACTGCTCCCAGAATGCCTTTTATTCACCTAACCTAGCTTAATAACTCTGATCTAAATGGCGGCCGCCTAGGCCCTTGGAAGTGCCCTGCCGCCACGCCAATAGCCCTTGGCGTTTGATTTGGCGCCCAAGGAGGTTTGGCGGTTCTTGGCGGCCTCCTAGGCAGGCTTGGCGATCTTGGCGTTCTTGGTGGGCCTTGGCGGCGGCGGCGGCGGCGTTATCTTTGGAGGCCTTTGGCGGTCTAAAAAAATATATATATAAAATAATACGAGGGAGGTGAGCGAAGCCGTACTACTTATTGTCTTATTCAACTTATTTGCTAGTTGCTACTACTTAATTGCATTTGGGTTTGTACTTTAAAGTTTGAACTTGCATTATGGATACATGGAATATAGTTTGATTAGATAATGGTTTGTTAAAAATAAAATAAAATAAAATTCGCCGAATTGCTTGGCATTGTCTAGGTGGCTCGGCGCTTGGAGGTGGGCCTCCGCCCGACTACTGCCAAGCGCTATTTAGAACATTGCTTAACAAGCTTTCTTCCACGCTTGGGATTTCCCCCAATGTGCCTCCATCCACCAAACCTAGTTCGAGCAAGACATTCTCCACACTTGGGATTGCCCCCGACGTGCCACTGAACCTAGTTCAAGCAAGACGTTCTTTGCTTTCAAAAATTGCCCTAAAGTACCACTCTCCATTGAACCTTGCTTGATCATGAAGCTTTCATATACGAGATTGGTTCAGAGTGCCTCAATCCACTAAACCTGTATCAAACGAGCCGGTCTTTGCACTTGGGGTTTTCCCAAGGTGCACCTATCCACTGAACATAGTTTGAGCAAATCGTTCTCTACACTTGGAGACTGCCCCCAACGTTTTTTCCTGTAACTAAGCAAATGGGGCTCTGTTGGGTCCTCCCCCTAAGAGGTGTAGAACGAATCTTTCTCGTGGCCTCTGTATTGTATCATTTATGGCGATAAAGGATAAAACATCAGGATAAGCACCAGAATCAACAGCCTACAAGACTATGAAATGCTGAGCATCACTTCTACATGACCACCAAATCTATGTTGAGCGTGAAGTTCACACTTGGGATTGGTCCGAGAGTGCCTCTTTCCATCGAACCTATAGCTCTGCCGAGCACACTGATCCCAAAGTGCCTCTTTCCAACACACCTAGTTTTGCCAAGCTAGTCTCCACATTATGGAGTGCCCCTAGAGTTCCTCTATCCACAGAACCTAGTTCAGCTGAGCTTGCTTCGACACCTAGGATTGGTCCCAGAGTGCCTCATCTATTGAACCTAGTTTTGCCGAGTTGGTCACCACTTACCTTAACCTCTATTTGCGGAACCTAGTTCAGTCGAGCTAGTCTTCACACTGGGATTGCCCTCAGAATGCCTCTATCTATTGAACCCAATTAGGTTAGAATCTAATCTTTATCTCCTCTGTTATTCGAGATACCCCAAGTCTGGCCGTTCTGTCAGTGATAACTGCAAACATTTGTTGCGCTTCATCCATGTGTCAGTCATGCAAATGGCCTGCGCACCTTTATAGCTGCTCTGCGTGAAATGACCTCGTGATGATGTGCGTCCTTCCAAAGCCCCTACAATTTTAAGAGGCGTAAGTGTAAAGGTCTTAATAACGCCCACTAAGCAATAGATAATATGCATATAATGACAAACAAATTCATATTTAAACACACTTCTGACGTATATCATTACACCTTCACGGTATCAAAACACTTATCTTGGATGCCGATACACAGTACACTCACATTATTCACCACCCTAAGGATGGAGAATCTTGTTACTAAGTCACTTTAAACAGACATTCTCGGCTTGTCTGGTGTGCGTTTTCATTGGTGTTTGTGGTGTTGCACTCGCATCATCGAGAGGAATATTTTGGTGGCCTTGAACTAAATTTTGAGCACTGTGATTTCTGAGCAAATCGGAGAGGGAAATCTATATGTGAGCTGGATTTTGGATCCCTGTGCTCTCATACCCCTGATAGTGGATGGTTTGTGAGTTACAGTGATAAACAAAGACAAATCGAGGGAGAAACTTTTTGAATCACACAGACTCACAAATACAATGAACTGAAACCCTCTCCCACACTCAATTGCCCTTTCTTTTTGTTGCTTCCACACTGATACAACACAAACACACAAAATTATAGATTAGATTTCAGACAAAGCAGCAAATCCCCATGCTCTGATACAACACAAACACACAAATTTATAGATTAGATTTCAGACAAAGCAGCAAATCCCCATGCAACTGCATCAACATCTCAATTGTCTGAAAAGCTAACTCTACTTGGCTTAATAATCCACTTGAACTACTCAATAGTCCTTCCCACCGAATTATTTAGATTTTACGTTTTCCTTCCATAACAAATAACTAGCTACATTGCAACTCTACTCGGTTGTGATTATTTATCTGAAAAACTAACTCTACTTGGTTCTGATTGCAATAGTCAGTAAATTTTGTGTTTCTCAATTCATATACTTTGTTAAAAAATTGAGCTGACTATTATTTATGAAACAGTTTAGCCAAGATACTCTATCATTACCGGAGGCAGACCGAACCCAAAGAAATGGTCACAACAGATGGTTGTGAAGCAGAGGTAATTGCAGTTGCTTTTCTGTATGATTCTAAAAGAGGTTCAACTGTCCTGTTCTGCACAGAAGTTTCTTCCGTCTTGTGGATGGGGAAGAAGCAAGAAACAGCATTAAAACTACGAGACATAAAGAATTACGTACAAATTTGAACGCTCTCCTGGCTGCCAAACAAATCAGGGATGACAGTGTACTTGGAATGCTACACAGTCTAGAAGTCTAGCACGATTGCACAACCAACCTAAATTTTTCTGGAAGAATTAGATAATGTCTTTTTACACCCTTTGTGCTATAGGCTAGATGTCACTGCAAGTTATGTAGATTTTCCATTCCATTTTATACCTTGTGTTTTGCATCTCATAAGAAGACTTATGCTCAGGCTTTTGAATGATTTACTGAAACCTGCAGTAATCAAGGAATTCTGAGTTAATTTCAGGTATTAGGAATGTCTCTCAGATTGGTCAGATGTTATTTATGTCAATATTTTTTGTTACTTTTAGGAATCTTTTAGTTTAGTTTTATGGCCACATGATGATCGGGCAGGATATTTCAATAGTTCTGGAATAAGTCGAAGGAACTATTGTGCAATGGAGTCTTTACTCTTTACTGTTGTGTCTGCAAAACCAAATTAGTCTTTCTGCCATTTTTTCCAAGGATTAAGAATCATTCTCCTGTCTTTTCGATCTTTCAGTCCAGATTTGGAAGTTTTCGGACATGTTCAGAGCTCGTGCAAATAGTCAACAGGCAGTAACTCTTTAATCCGTTTTTGAGATGTCCTAACGAGCATAATTCAGAGATCGGATGACTTTAATTTCATTTTTCGTACAGGGACCTGGAAGAACCATATGTGGACCAGGTTAGTGAGAACGACCTCATCCAACTAGAGAATCAAATTGACGATGCGCTAAGACAAATAAGATCTAGAAAGGTCAGTATTCATCTCACCATTTTCGCACCTCATTAATATTGCTCCTTTGTTGAGTCTGCACATCTCACAAGACCTTCGCAGAGACAACAATGTTACATCAAGTTGAGAAACTTAGTAAAAACAGATCTTGTGGTAACGAATCTACAAAACTTTGTGGGTTAGCCATCACTCTCAGATGTGTTCTGTTCAATTGGTAATTCTTTCCTGGACATCCTCTGTTTTTTAGGAGCAACATGGATGTAATCTTTACATTTTTCATGGGAAGAGCAAAATTAGTTACAGATCATAATTTTGACAACATATTATGTTAGTCATTCTGTTTCGGTTGATGCAGACACAACTGATAATGCAGTCCATTACGGCCCTTCGTGAAAAGGTACATTGTTTGTTTGTGTTTCGAAGAGTCTTAACGTTTACTATTCCAGATATCCAAGATATGTGAATAGCTATTGTTAAAATAGTGTCGTCATTTTGGATGTGGTTTTATAAGTGAAATAGGGATATGGCTCCTGCAAAAATTTAGTAACGGATTAACAAATGGTGAATATTAGAGCATAATCCACTTGCATGGTTGTATGTGAACTTGTTCTTTCCTTTTTCGGGAGAGGTATATAGAGTTGTTGGACGTAATATTCGGAGGGATTCCATCTTATTTCCTTTCAGCTTGCAGTTTGCCAAAACTATATGATATACTCTGTTCAATGGTTGGCAATCAAAAAACTAAATTAATGAATCATAAACTGAGAATTTTTAGTTTTTCAGAAAGAATTCTAGCATAATTGCCTCACATGCAGATTTGTTTATCCTTCTTTTCGACATAATTTTTCAAAGTTCATTTTTATGATAAAGACTTCTCTTTGCAAGTATGTCAACACGTTATGTGTGGAGTTATTTCATCCTCCTTTTATTTACAGCTTGGAGTTGGTTCAATCTTTCTTCATTTTTTGGAGTAGGTAAACTCATAAATATATTACTCCAACTTTCGTTCTCTGCAATTTTCGTCACGGTCAATCCCTATAAGCATGATTTATATGCTATGACCCATCTAAACCTTACACGGAATAATAGTCAGTTACTAATTGTTCATTACCTTGAAAACATTGTGGTCCACTGATTGTCACAATAAAGTTCACTTGCCTTAACAGACTCTGAATGGCCTCCATATTGTCACCCTCCGTGTTGGTTCCCTAGTCTGTCTATCTTTGAACTACCCAACTGATGAATTGCTACAAGGACTCTCATATTCTGTAACTTCTTGGGGATATCAATCTGTCCTATCTTCTTCAGATAAAGGCTGAAGTTAAACAGAGGAAAATCTATTCGCTGACAGCAAGATTATGAGTCGTTTACTTTGTGATTACCTTTTAAACACTTCAATGAGCATTGTTAAGCATAGTTACCAAAAAATCGAGAAGAAACATGAAACTAAAGACCAATAAACAAAGTCTTCGGAAAACATAGTTTTGTCCAAATTTCTACGGTTCCCCTCCGTTATAGCTTAGCAGTGTTATACGGTTATACCTATGATTTAACGAGTTCAGATTGAGGATACAAGCCGAATAAGTTATCGAACGAAGCTATAAAGCCTCACTGTAATGTGCCACCAAGTCCTGTACCGTCTTGCAGGTTGTCATGGGGAGAACTATTTTAACAATTACCACAAAAACAGCAGGTAGCAAGTGCAAACATTAATCAACTTTATATTCATGTAATCCTGAGAAATTAAAGGATATTGCGAACTACCTCTCACTCTACTTCATTATCATGTAATCCTGAAGAATAAAAGAACGTTGCTAACTACTGCTTATTCTGCAATCTGGCAATCTGGCTTATGTTCTTCATTTAACTTGCGAATCGTATCCTAGGAAACTTCATCGGGTGAACATTTAATTAACTCAGACTCTGTAGGGGCCAAAAACCCCCCGTCATGTTTATTTCGTAGTTCTATTTCACGTTCCAGTTTACCAAACAGTTTAATAAAGAAACTACATCGGGGTGAGATGTGATATGATTAGTAGTTCATTTTTTTGGACAAGTCTAAGCAATGACATTAGCATTTGCCCATGCACAAAGAAACTGATACTAAAAGTAAATGCTATGCATTATGATCGAAAGGAGTACTGTTAAGAATTGCTTATCAACTGCTTGTTTTGAAACAGGAGAGGCTGCTGGAAGAAGAAAACAAAGCTTTGGCGAAGAAGGTATGTGCAGTAACTACTAAGGATATTGCAATCTCAAGCACACATCTGGTTTTACACAAAAAAAATGCACAACACAAAGCTTAATAAAAGATATGACTGATCGCTTACGAAACTTACAGATAGCTGCAACGGCAACTGCTGGAAATACAGCATACGAGGTGGTGACGGGGTCTTCTGACCTTTACCATAACTACATGAATGATCGTTTGCAAAGGCCAGTGCTTCAATTCCTTTGAGTAGACCACAGCTCCCTGCTCCCTGCATGCTTCTTCAATTGAAATGCATATACAACCTGCCTTTCACTTTTCAGATTCAAACGTTTAAAGAGGGACCGGGAAAAGTTCAAATTTTTTTTTTTTTGGGTGTAGAGCTTCAAGACTTTGGTTCATGGCTCTGGTCGTTGCTTGGGATAGACACTCAGTTGTTCTTTCCTTTTCTTTTCCCCTTTCTTCTTGTTATCTCTGCTTCTTCAAACATGTTTTCTTTTCTATTTTATTCTTCTTTCCGAGATTGATGTAATGATGTGTGAGCATGCATGCATACTGAGGAATCTCTGTTTTTCATTAGAGTTCTTTATAATAGATCCAAATCATTCCATATAACATACTATTCAGAGGTCTTGGGTACCGCCCCGTGGTGTCCCAACACTGTTATGCACCATGCATTTTCAAAGGTAACACTCTATTTAGAGGTCTTGAGTACCGTCACATGGTGCCCCAACGCTATTATTCACCATGCATTTTCAAAGGTCCATCAGCTTAACTCCAGGACCTGTTGTTCCAAGGGACAACGTGAGTGTTTGTCTCCATCTGGACCGTCCAATTTCAGCCATAGATGGTTTAGATTTCATCCTAGCCGAATAATATCTATTGTCCATCCGTTCATTATCGAGATGAAATCTGAGCCGTTCAATACCAAAATTAGACGGCCCAGATGGTGACAACACACATGTTGCCCCCATGCTCGTGAATTTGGAGATAATTCTCCTCCTGTGGGGTTGGGAAAGGATGAGTATACATATTCAACCTTTATTTTCCCACGTACGCACCTCCTTTTGAACCATCATCTTCCCACGTGGGAGTTTGGACTACACAAGTCATTGGCAAGAAAAAAAAAACAAGCTTTGCTTTCTACAGAATCTTTCATATGGTGTGCTACTTGTGCATGTACATAACAAAACAATAATGTGAACCCAGGTTTTCTGAATACCGGGGATGCTGCCAAGCAGCTCCTGCCAAGTGGGGTTCCGGGCGGCATCCAATTGTTCATCTTGACATGGACTGATCATCTTGACACAGATGACAGATTTTTTCTCAGAAAAACCATACAGATTTTGCTTCAAATGAAAAGGAATGAATGAACATAGGGGAAATTGGCCCGGAGCTAGCGGGAAGAGCCATCGGTGGTGTGATATTAGAACAGTATTAGAACAGTTCTACACACAGAAAAATGTGTACAGATTGTGCACAGATTTTTTTGTGGGGCCCACCACAGGTTCCACACAAATCATCCGAGCCGTTCATTAAATGTAAAACATTTTTTCAAGGCCCCCGTAAAAAATAAGCTCAATCCAATACCTATACGTGCTTCATCCAATCATCTAACTTTTCATTCAGATTTCCGGATAATGAAAAGTTATATGGTTGGATCGAATACCTATAGGTATCGGATTGAACTTATTTTTTACGGAGACCCTTGAAAAAATGTTTTACATTTAATGAACGGCTCGGATGATTTGTGTGGGACCCTTGGTAGGCTCCACAACAAAATCTGTGCACAATCTGTGCACAGATCTACTGTGTGGGCAGACTTTCTGGTGATGTTACCGAGAAGGGGTTTGCCTCGTCTTGAAGATTAAGGGACAAGCACCCAAAACCGCCCACCCTCTTATGGCTCATCGCTCTGATTTAGAGCCACATTTACCTTGTAGGATGTTAACACTATCGCTCTCAATCCTCGCGCTAATATTCAACTCTTTAATTCTTGGTTTTGTTGTATCTTCATAATTTCAGATGTTTTTGAAAAACGTTTTCACGCCGGGACCTCATTCTCTTGAACTTAACTTAAACTTAATTTAAATCTGAAAATTTTGTTGTTATTTGAATTTTTTTCGCATTTATTAATTTTGCGCTAAACTTTTATGGTTTATTGATTCGTCTCGATGAGAGAAACTGGAAAAGTAAATATTTTTTACTTTTACCCAAGTATTTTGATAAATAATCACTTTTTAGCTCCAAAATACAGTATCATTTTTTTTTTTGCTAAAAAATGGTTATTTCTCAAAATAGTTGGGTAAAAGTAAAAAAAAAACAAATACTTTTCCGATTTCTCTCATCGAGACAAATCAATAATCCACAAAAGTTTGACACAAAATTAACAAATATGAAAAAAATTCAAATAAAAGCGAAATTCTCAGATATAAATTAAGTTTAAATTTAGTTAACGAGGCCGACACGGTAAGTCTACTGCAGCCTGCATGCAGTAAAAAACCCTATGACGTGAATTGGCATAGTGGCGGATCAAAAAAAAAAATTGGCATAATTGCCACGTGTTTGTCTCCACCGCTTTTTGTTGCTCCTTAGAGGTTGGAGTATGGAATGTTGATAGGTGGGACAAGGTTAAACTGGCAATTAGGTGGATGAATGAAGGTATACCTGGCCATCTAGACTCTTTTTTTTTTAGTAATTGGATGCTCGGGCCAACTTTCACATGCCTCAATACTTCTGAAAGCTTTCTCATACCTCAATTAATTTCGAAGATTTGAAATTAGTGACTAATCAAACCCTCAATTGACCCAAAGGTTTGAATTATTTGGCCTTAATGTGATTCAAATATGCAACTTCATAGATGACTCAATTCAATTTCTTATGACTCAGTTCCATTTAGTAGTTTTTTTAAATTTTGAGAGTTCATTTACAAAAATTTTAGGGGAAATTCCGCAAAGACCTTTGCATGCGAACCTGGCTTTTGGGCCAAGCGCCATACTTCCGCCTCTGCTTTTTGGAGTCTTCTACGACACTTGGGCTTATGTGGATTTGGGCTTTTCCGCTACCAAGTTTGTAAGCTTTATTATGAACCCAATAAAGCTTTGAGAAAATGACGGCTCAGGACGTGTTCCTAGACTGCAACCGTTGTATCTTAGGGAGAGAGGATGCCAGTTGACACCTCATCAACCAACACTCGGGAGGGCGACAAATTAATTTGCTTTTAAAAATATCGTGTGTAACATGGGTCTCGATTTGATTTATAGATTATGTATGTTCTTGAGCAATTTACAGTTTTGGTTTATCATTTCTGTTTCAAACGGTTCTTTGATTTCATGATTGAAAAGGCTATGAAAATCAAACGGAGATTCGGTACTGTCGTTGCTATTCCATCTCAAATCAGTCAAGTGTAAATTAACTTTTGCTTACTGTTGTTTCAATTTCTGATTACCGATTGATCGATTGGATTCGTTACATTGTTCCTGGTATTGGAATTTTATGCATGTATATAATTAAAATTCATGACTCGTATTTTTTGAGAATGATTTTACTAACATTATTCAACCCATATCCTTTTTTGAGATACTCCAGGATTTCCTGGACCAACCGAACCAGGCGTGCAAGTATTTGTAAGTTTTTTTTTTTTTTTTTTCCCTAGTGAAAATTAAAACAAATTGGAGGGGTTAAATGATAAGTGGTTTTTACAACTATGTCAACAGGGCCTAATAATTGTTTCCTACCTCAAATATTGGTCTCGCCTAATAATGCTTTTGTAGGTTTTGATGGGTTTCGTTCTATGGTTCCTGGGATCTGTTTGTTGCTTGCTTCCTGCATGCCTATGTGACTGCGAAGGTTTGTCGGCCATCTTCGATGCTGACTTGTTTTTGTCTAGGAGGATGTTGCTGTTGTAATATATATTATGGAGTTGTGTGTTTGTAATTTAGCCCTCTTGTCATTGTCTCTGTTTCAGATAGTCTTTGGTTGTATGCGTTTTCATATGAATGAAATCTCCTACCATTTTAACAAAAAGCAAAAAAACAGGGCCATATATTTAGAAAATTCCAGCCAAGATCTGCATCAAAAATTACAATTGAGAATATGATTCTAAAATTACATTTGAAAATTTCAAGATACGATACGAAAACTTTAGAATATGAGATTCTGTAATTTCTGACTGAAAATATACTTAATTCTGTTAGAGGCTACTTCTATCTGCAACCTAACCTCTTAGAAAGGTTCACACCCCAAGCGTAGGGCTAGGTCGTTGAAAGCATAATAACTGGTAAGACCGGAATCATTCCCACAGAGAAATCTTCTTTAGCGAATTTGGAATAGATGTTATGCAAGAGTTGCGGCGTTCAAGCAGCCAACTTTGGTATTCGATTTGAAAGATGATATTTAAACTTGGAATTTAAACTACATTAAAGATGGTCGAGTCAAAGGGATTGATTTACCCACAACTTAGCCGTCAAATGGTTCCTTCATCTAACTCATGAGTGAACCGAAACCGTCCGGATTCCACTTGAAGAATTGAAATCTGAAGACTGCTTATAACTTAATTCAAAGCTCTAATTCAAATTGAACTCATTTAACGCAAGTGAGAGACGAAAAAGAATCATTCGCACGCGTAAGATTATCGAGCACGTTGCACAAGGCGATAAACTTCATTGATCAAAGAAGCCACCAACCCCATGGTCAATACTAGAAATCATGAGTTTAATTCATTCAAAACATTGAAATTAAGCTAAAGTTAAAGAGAAACCATTTAATCGACTAATCCATAGGGTGAACCTCACCCCATGACCGAACCGATTAACTACTCACTCATAGCAAAAAGACTAGAAATTATGCTAGGAAATGAAAACATGATTAGCCGATAGAAAAGGAAAGAAACTTGATTTATATAGAGAACAAACTTATAGCTACAACATTAACACTTAAGAATTTAACATCTAACCATAACTTACTTGAGTTCTTGAGGATTGAAAGCTTGAAAAACTAAGAACACAAAATGAAAATCCTAGAGAGCAAAAAAAGACTTAAAGTGTAAAGATTACCTATTGGCCATAAATGGCAATAAAAGACTATAAATAGGCCTAAACAATCAGCCAAAAAGTGGACCAAAAGACCCCTAAAATATCCCAAAAACATGCCTAAAGTAGAAACTTTCTATATATGGAAAGTTGAAAAAGTTAGCAAAAATCTGCACTACGGGCTTGGGTACCAATAGCTAAAAAATGAGGTATTGGTACTGATGAGCACCCAATATTGTAGATATTTGGTGCGACTAGTCCCGTTTTATATTGTTTTATCTTGCGTTTATTTATCTGTTATTTGATATTACTTGTAAGGTAGTTTGTTTAGTATTTCAGGTAAACCGTTCAAATAAGGCTTGTTTTGACGCCATGGATGGCCCAAGTGCTTCCAAGTACCCGAAGACCCTGTCGGCCCCTGAAAATCTGTCTAAGTATGCAAAAATGACTTTCTGATAAAGTTCTGATTTTCGAGATAAAAAATGGCGGTAATTGATCCTTGAATTTTTCTAAGAGTAACTACAAAGTTGCAATGTTTTATTTGAAGAGCAAGGTCATGTTTTGAGCCATTTTCTCTTGAGAAAAACGTGCAGATTTCCATTTTACACTAAAAGTGGGGGGTTGACATTTTGATTTAATTGGAATCTTGAAATTCTGGTAATGCCATTGTTTCCAAATGGGGGGTACTTTCTTATTTTCATTAAATAAATTAAAGTAAAGGAAAGGTAAAAGAAAGGTTTAAAATGTAGCCTTTACTTAAGTTTAGAGAATGAAAATAAGGTGCTGTGGAGCTGTGGAAGTTGCTGGGAGCCGTCGGGTGCTGAGTTTTGGAGGCTGGCCTGAAGTCTGAAGATAAGCTCACCGTATCGATACAGATTAAGGTTGTATCGATACGCATTAGCTTCAAGGGAAGGCAGAGTGTTCCGTATCGATACGGCCTTAATCCGTATCGATACGGGGAAGCTACGTGGAAATGGCCCTTTTTGATTTAGCAGCGTGGTATCGATACTTTGCTTAATTTGTATCGATACCATGAGCCTTCGGCCAGATATTTGTTGCTTTTTGGACCTTCCATTTATGGAATAGTTGCTACTTATAGTATGTTTTTAGGATATTTGTTGGGAGAGAAGATGAGTTGTATAAATACCCTTCTCTCTCACTTTAGTTGGGGATGATCTACTTTATGCTCTAGGTTAGCTTTCTCTTTAGTTTTTCTCCATTGTTGTTCTTAGTTTCAAGCTTCAATACTTGTAAGTTTAATTCCTAGTTTGATGTTTTCTCGTTTATTAATATTGTAGCTACGGACTAGATTTTCCTTAATATCAAGTTTGTTTTCGGTTTCATCGGTTAAAAATCATGCCTCGTTTTTATGCTTTATTTTGTGCTTTAGTTATGTGTGAGTAGTCGTTTGGTTAAGTCTCGGGATAATCTTTCCCGAGGACTTAGGTAGTTATTTGGTTCTCAAATCCTCGGACTTTAAAATCATGGTTTTCGGAATCAAACTAACCTAGCCATTTTGGTCTAAGCGAGGGGTGTTAACTCCTTAATATGTCGTTTAGTCA
Source organism: Rhododendron mucronatum var. ripense (assembly GCA_019656295.1). NCBI lineage: Eukaryota > Viridiplantae > Streptophyta > Magnoliopsida > Ericales > Ericaceae > Rhododendron > Rhododendron mucronatum. The sequence continues at coordinate 461,244 of BPLT01000039.1, read as the reverse complement.
AGCGGTCTTGGCAAGTGGCATATTGAGGGCTCGTGGCCTCCTACGTGTTAGATACAATAGAGAAAATAGGTTGATTTAGTTTCGATTAATCACATCTTTCAATAAATGCAGTCGTTAAAGCTAAATCTTCCGGGCGTGAGCACGCGGTCGTGACTTTCGCTTGAGTTATATTGAGAACCAATAACGGCCTTTGTCAAGGGGTTAGACGAGCCCTAGACTTGCCTCTTTTAGTTTATAAAACTCGTTTCTAGCCTTTTCATTTTCATTTTCACCGTTAAATGCAAAACCAAGTTGGCCGTCTTGAACGCCGTATTCTACCATTTTAACCTACAATCCAAACTAGCTATATTTCGATTCTCTGTGGGTACGATCCCGGACTTCCGGTTATTATGCTATCGACGACCTAGCCCTACGCTTGGGGTGTTTCAACCTTATTGGAAGGCGAGGTTCGGAGGCTAAGCATTTTTGGCGCCGTTGCCGGGGAATCTTGATATGGCTTCATTGGAGGATCGACAAACCACTGTAAGTACTCCGTTTTTTTTTTTCCTTTGTGTAATTTGAACTCAATTTAGCGGATACCTCTAACCGAGCCACCAATTCGACTTGAGGTGTAACGAAGCTAGATTGAGCATCAATTGCCTTTTCTTTTATTGTTTATATAACGTGGCGGTGGCATAACCCCACAAAACTGTTTTGAGAAAAGAGGTGGCGGCATAGCCCCTCTAGCCTGTTACTTTATGTCTTATCTATCTAATAGAATAGCGGCGGCAAATTGGGGAACACCTCATAAAACTTTGGCGGAATACCTTTGTCCTAGTCAAATTATCACACCCCACAAGACTCTGCGGGATTACCTTTGCCCCAATCAAACTTTCACACCCCCTTGCATAGCCACTCATGATACCAATGTTTTTAAAAGGCATATGACCATTACCAATTGGTTTGATCTCAAGAACCAAATTCAAACTTTTGCCGAAAAAGTGAATGAGTCATTTTATGCATGTTGGGGAAGATACAAGGACTTGCTCAAGGCGGTCCCGAATCATGGCTATGATAATTTCCAAATTGCTAACTATTTTTATGATGGACTTTCTCAAAAGAGTCAACGATTCTTAGACATGATGTGCGATGGCAAACTTTTTGAAAAAGACCCCGCTCAAGCCCTAGATTTCTTTGATCATTTGGCCGCAATTTTAAAATCTCATGTCTATACTCAACATTGTCAAGAGTCCAACTCACATGTCATGGAAGAGGGAATTGAGTCACATAGCTTTGTTGAAAATGTTAGTTTAGATTGTGACAGCTCCTCAGAGTTTGCATGGAGTGATGAGCCTATTGATGACATTGAGGTCCAGAGTTCTCCTCTTATGGATCCCCCTCTTTGTGATGATACGGGGGAGAAATGCCTCACTGCTATGGTTGTCTCTTCCGATCTTCCGTATCTTGATCCTTCCCCGGAGGACTTACTCCTTGCTCATGAGACGAACATGCTTGACACATCGGGTTTCTACTATGACGATTCATTGGCAAAACCTCTCACTGCTAAGGAAATGGATGCCGAAGTGGATTACTTGTATTCGTTGTTGGCTACCCAAGATGCTTATGAGCCAATCTTTGACGAGTTGGCGCCCATGGAAGCTACAATTGTCCCTTCGAATTCTCTGTGCCTTGATATTCTCACCGCAAAGGAAATGGATGGCGAGGTAGTTTCCTTACAATCTTTGTTAGAAAAACAAAATGCATGTGAGCCTAATATTGAGAAGTTCCCAATCGTAGAACTCATTGATTTTCTTGGTGTTGAGGATGTTGATTTGGTTTACAATCCTCTTATAGTTGAATTTCTCAACAATTTGAAAATTGATCCAGTTTGGAATGCGCACTTGGTTGTACTTAAATATCTTAAACGAATTCGGCAAAAACGGTACTCAAAATATCTATTTTTATGGCATGGTCGGATTCAATTTTTGAAGCAAAGTGTGGAGTGGAGTGCTATGTTAATTTTCGTAGCTCTTGTTGGCAAATTAAATGTTCGGAGCCCGCGTTTGGCTGAATGCACATAAACTTTTTCTTTCTCTTTCTCTTTTTCTTTTTTCTTTTTCTCTTTAATTTGATGGTCTGGTATAGCCACCTGTTTTTCGCTTGAAAATGGGGAGAAAAGTAGTACCCGTGTGATCGCGTGAAGATTTGGTTGTGTTTTTACTTTTGGTTACTTTTGAGCCCGGATATCACGAGCTGGACGGTACTAATGTCATTTGCTTCTTAGTAGGTAGTTGGTTCTTAAGTCTTTTGCAGGGTAAGCATGCTACCACACCAGCCTTGGTAGTTTGGATCTAAAGTCAAAATGATTGAGGCATTCAGGAGCCCTAAGCATGGGTGCGATTACGTGTCGCGGTTGTTAGTCCAATAAAGCTTTTGGCCATGATCTTGTGTGATTAGCTGTGGTTCCGATGGAGGAGCCGAAAGAGTGAGCCTTGGAAGCACTTCCAATGACAAAGGGAAGCAATGACAAGAAATCCTCCAACTTGGTCGAGGTATAAGGGGGTTGACATTCCCCCTGGAGGTACATTTTTTTTGTTCTCCCCTCTCTAATACTTTTGTCTTCATGCTATGAGGACATAGCATCGTTTAAGTTGGGGGGAGGGATATATTTGCCATATATATGTTAATCGGCTTTTGGTAAAATTTTCAAATTGTTTGTGCAATCTTCCCTTGTTAAGTAGTGATTTCGATTGCTAGATACTTTAATTATGCTCAATTGTGTCAATGGCAAGAGTCGTGTATCCCGTCAAATTTGGTTATGTGTTTCAATCCATGTCATATGCATATACATGAATTTTGTTGAACAAGTTTAGCCTAAAAGTTAAGTCAAGCGTTGTGCATCATTAGAGTAGAGATTCATTTTTTAAGCATCCCATGCTTTTTGTTCTCCTTTTCCGCATTTGCGTAAATTATATCGTTTGTTCATGCTTGAGTAATGTATATATCTTTCATGCTTCTTATTGGAGTTGTTGGCGTACGAAGGAAATGATTCAAGGCATTTTTGTTTGATTAAACCACCATAAGAGTCACCTTGTCCTTATTTTGAACCATAGTCCGAGTCTCTTCCGTTGTTCAAACTTAGGTAACCGGACGTTTGGAGGGTTGTGTGTCAATGCTTTTCAATATTTCAAGAAGGTTTGGGGGTGGTGTGAATGTGATAGAAGTGGTTAGGATGTTAAAAGGCGAAGAATTAATACGTGATTCCATATCTCTCATCTCCCATTACAAATGTTAAAGCCTAAATTTTTATATCCCTCTCCAAAGCCCTCGAAATTGGCCCCTCAATCTCTCTTACTACAAATCTCACCTCAAATGATCTTATTCTTCAAAAGAAAATCAAAGAAATGCTATGAAAAGAGCAAAAACGGATTCGAAAGAGGGTTGAATACTATAATAAGAGGATTGGTGTGACTTCCGGCGGGCTAGCATACATTTCGGATGAGAATGGAGAGCTCGATGCTCAATACCGTGAGGAGCCAGATGAGGATGGCGATTATGTGTTGTTGAGTCGGTGGTAGTAGTTTTTGTAGGTCTTATCTAGTAGTTTTTCTTTTTTCTTTGTAACTTTGTTTGGTGTTTGGCCGATATGTGGCCATGCCTTGGGTAGTTTAGGGTTGGCAGTGGCCAAGGGTAGATGAACCGTGCAAGTATATGGCCACTACATTTTTTGTAGTTCCTTTCCCTTTGTATCCAAGGTCGTTATAAGCTAATAAAGTCCTTCGTTGATCTTTTGTACGCTAGTTAACTCCGTTTGATGCATGATTGATATTTATTGCTTTTTGAGTATGATTTGTCCCTTGTTGTGCATAGTTGTGAATAATTAGCTTTCCTTTCGTTCTTAGCGCTCTTTTGATAGCATGCATAGCTTTTGTCTCTGGCTATTGCATTTACTCGCTAGCGCTTGTCATGGGATGTATCTTGTATCTTAAATGTGTGAAAAGTCGAATAAGAGCGTATCCTTGTGAGTTTTGGAGTCAAAACTCGATGTGGTGCATGCATGCTTGACTACTCTAATATGGCATAGTTTGTTCGTCCTTGTTCATGGCATGCTTGTGCTGGGATTACATATGATCATATTTGAAGGGGTATTTCGGACTCTTGCGTAGTTGTAGTAGTTGAGCATAACTTTTGTATCTTGAATCTCAGGAAGATTGCATAGCTTAGTTAAATGCATTTTGTTTTAATTTGCTAGGGACTAGCAAAGTTCAAGTTGGGGGGCGTGATGAGCACCCAATATTGTAGATATTTGGTGCGACTAGTCCCGTTTTATATTGTTTTATCTTGCGTTTATTTATCTGTTATTTGATATTACTTGTAAGGTAGTTTGTTTAGTATTTCAGGTAAACCGTTCAAATAAGGCTTGTTTTGACGCCATGGATGGCCCAAGTGCTTCCAAGTACCCGAAGACCCTGTCGGCCCCTGAAAATCTGTCTAAGTATGCAAAAATGACTTTCTGATAAAGTTCTGATTTTCGAGATAAAAAATGGCGGTAATTGATCCTTGAATTTTTCTAAGAGTAACTACAAAGTTGCAATGTTTTATTTGAAGAGCAAGGTCATGTTTTGAGCCATTTTCTCTTGAGAAAAACGTGCAGATTTCCATTTTACACTAAAAGTGGGGGGTTGACATTTTGATTTAATTGGAATCTTGAAATTCTGGTAATGCCATTGTTTCCAAATGGGGGGTACTTTCTTATTTTCATTAAATAAATTAAAGTAAAGGAAAGGTAAAAGAAAGGTTTAAAATGTAGCCTTTACTTAAGTTTAGAGAATGAAAATAAGGTGCTGTGGAGCTGTGGAAGTTGCTGGGAGCCGTCGGGTGCTGAGTTTTGGAGGCTGGCCTGAAGTCTGAAGATAAGCTCACCGTATCGATACAGATTAAGGTTGTATCGATACGCATTAGCTTCAAGGGAAGGCAGAGTGTTCCGTATCGATACGGCCTTAATCCGTATCGATACGGGGAAGCTACGTGGAAATGGCCCTTTTTGATTTAGCAGCGTGGTATCGATACTTTGCTTAATTTGTATCGATACCATGAGCCTTCGGCCAGATATTTGTTGCTTTTTGGACCTTCCATTTATGGAATAGTTGCTACTTATAGTATGTTTTTAGGATATTTGTTGGGAGAGAAGATGAGTTGTATAAATACCCTTCTCTCTCACTTTAGTTGGGGATGATCTACTTTATGCTCTAGGTTAGCTTTCTCTTTAGTTTTTCTCCATTGTTGTTCTTAGTTTCAAGCTTCAATACTTGTAAGTTTAATTCCTAGTTTGATGTTTTCTCGTTTATTAATATTGTAGCTACGGACTAGATTTTCCTTAATATCAAGTTTGTTTTCGGTTTCATCGGTTAAAAATCATGCCTCGTTTTTATGCTTTATTTTGTGCTTTAGTTATGTGTGAGTAGTCGTTTGGTTAAGTCTCGGGATAATCTTTCCCGAGGACTTAGGTAGTTATTTGGTTCTCAAATCCTCGGACTTTAAAATCATGGTTTTCGGAATCAAACTAACCTAGCCATTTTGGTCTAAGCGAGGGGTGTTAACTCCTTAATATGTCGTTTAGTCAAGCGGTCTTGGCAAGTGGCATATTGAGGGCTCGTGGCCTCCTACGTGTTAGATACAATAGAGAAAATAGGTTGATTTAGTTTCGATTAATCACATCTTTCAATAAATGCAGTCGTTAAAGCTAAATCTTCCGGGCGTGAGCACGCGGTCGTGACTTTCGCTTGAGTTATATTGAGAACCAATAACGGCCTTTGTCAAGGGGTTAGACGAGCCCTAGACTTGCCTCTTTTAGTTTATAAAACTCGTTTCTAGCCTTTTCATTTTCATTTTCACCGTTAAATGCAAAACCAAGTTGGCCGTCTTGAACGCCGTATTCTACCATTTTAACCTACAATCCAAACTAGCTATATTTCGATTCTCTGTGGGTACGATCCCGGACTTCCGGTTATTATGCTATCGACGACCTAGCCCTACGCTTGGGGTGTTTCAACCTTATTGGAAGGCGAGGTTCGGAGGCTAAGCAGGTACCAACTAAACTGTCTTCCAATTCGGCAAGATGGTACCAATAGCTCAAAAACGAGGTATTGGTACTTCTGTGTGAAATCTGCAAAACAAGGTCAGCTTAGGCCATCATGCCTTGTGGCGCCCTGACGGCCTTCCATTGCTTCATTACATGATCAACGGGACTTGGCGGAGGTATGCCTTGTGGCCTTGTACTCTCGGATACCCTCGAGGGCCATCCTCAATGCATTTGCCTTACTTCTGAAGCCTTGGCACGTGCCTTGCCAACCTTGACCTCCGGCCAATCTCCGAGGCTTCTTGTGACACCATTAGGCTTTGGTGAAAATGAAATGAGTACCGGCGGGCATTTGGACACTTGTTTCATCCTGGAACGTTGATTGGCATTCAAAACCTCATTTTAAATACGTTTAACCTGAAATGCACACAAAAATACCTTACGTGCAATATTGGATAGAAACGATTACTTTAAGCAAATAAAAGCCACAAATTAGAGGATTAAAGCCCCAAGATTATACAATCTTTGGTGCTAATCAGAGGCTGTTTTCAAACCAGCAGTACTTGGCCAAAAAATTCAAGATTTCAAATCAATTTTTTTTGATAAAATAGATTAAAAAAACAGTCACGTTGTCATGTAATCATTGACCTAATGATGTTGATCACAACGAAAATGAACCATAGCCTTTCAATAAAAAATTAAAAAGGAAAATGAACCCATAATGCAATTTGAATAATGACAAAGAAATTCCACCCACAAACGTCATAAAGTTTGAAAATTCCATCTTATTGCTTGCATGGAGTAGAAACTCATTGAGAAGACTTGATAAACAATGATTTCACGTAAATCATGTGGGTTTTGGGACAAGGGTTCCCTCAAATGATTTCACGTAAATCATTTGAGTTATTGTGATCGCGATCCGAACCGTTCAATACAAAGTTCGTCAAAATTTTCATTTTTTTATATACAAAGTATATAACCACATGATTCCTGTGATTTTGCTCTACATTTTATTCTCTGAATTATGGTACCCCATATAGTAGTTTTTTGAAGACCTTTATTTTATTTGAAACTTGAAAGAGTCGTTAGTGCACCATATCGATCAGGGAGTTGGCTTTCTTTTGCGTAACGTAGACCTTTCCAACTATTCTACTCCACTCTTCCTCCGTATATTATGATGAAGTACAGCTTATAGATATATTTATTTTTTCAGTAATGCAGGGTGTCTAGCTCGGGTCAGCTTGCCCGCACTTCGGATCAATTTTCTTATAATCCCTACATAGCCTTTTCACACGCCTACACATGGAGGTGAGGTGGCTGCATGAGTTGTTGACAAGGAAAATTGGTCCCGTAAGTCTCTGGCCAAGACCAACAAATCAATCCTAAGTAGATTATTGTGAAAATACTTACAAAAATGGAAGAAATAACCAAAAGAAGATTGACGCGCACATAGGAAATTCGAGCTCCCGATTTCCTAATGTACATAAGTTTTGATACGCACATTAGCCAGTTCTAAAAATACGTAGAATTTTGGTTATTTGATTTACCGGTTGGACATGAAGACGGTGACTATATATGTAATTTCATTTTATAGCTAACAGAAAGAAGTTTGTTTGCATGAAAAGAGAGCGTGGAAATTCAGGATTCTAAAAATTAGTTTGAAAAGTATCCAATATAAAAGGAAGATAGATACAATTTTTATTAGAACATCTGCACAAATGTATTGGGTATAATCCAAATATGTAAAGGACATTTATGTAATCTCATAAAATGGAGTGGAACCCGTGACCCCACGGCAACCAATGTCGGTCCACTCCTGGGCCACATCCTCAATTTAAAGGCTATAACTTTTGACCACAATAACATTAGGATATTAATTTCGACACTTCCCTTTTTTTAATGTCATTTCTTTTTATGTCTCGATTTGATGATTAATTTTATGAGAGAAGAAGAGTGACATTAATAAAATAAAAAAAAGTGGCAAAGTCAATTCTCTAACATTAATCAATAATCTTACGAACACTCTTACTGACAACTCATCCATCACCCATGTGCCAGTCCCACACATTTAATTTCACTATGTATAATACAAGTTTCGTTAATCATTAATTAATTATTTGTCTTTTGTGATTAACAGAGAGAGTATTTTCCTTCAGCATATCTTTTCTTTTTCTAGACAGACTTTAGAAGGTGAGGCTACTTTAGCACTTTTAAGCCAGGGAGGTCACAGGTGTCATTATCGTAACTTGATGGTGGAATTTTAAAGTCCACAGATTTTGTTTTTCGATTCCTGTAATTCCAATGCCATAATTTTAAAACCATACATGTTCATTTTAAAACCATACATGCTCATTCATGAGTGACGGAGGTGGTGTTGAAATATGTTTTGTTTACATGTGTTAAAGTTTAAATTTACAATACCGTACATATATACAGATGTAGACCAAATCAGCTCTTTTCTCTCTTTTTCGAGTAGCAAGTCCATTCTTCGCCGCTCTATCCGTATAACGATTTACGTTAGCTGATTTGCTAACGCTTAGCCTACTAACCATGTCGCTCAAAATGTTAACTTTAGATTATACAATAGCTCGTAGTGAACCTTACATGTAACCTTCATTTAATTACCACATCTTACCAATGTGGGACTAACTTTTTGCCAAAGGTGGACACACACACACACACACTCTCTCTCTCTCTCTCTCTCTCTCTCTCTCTCTCCATACCACTAATAGTAAAGAGTTACCGACATCTACATTTACGTTTTAGCAACATCAAAGGTTCAACGAGGAGAAAGGAGAGAGTGGAAAAAGGATGGGCATCGAAGAAGGAAGAAGGATGTTTCATAGTGGTAGAATGAAGGGGGAGAAGGGAGGGGAGGGAGAGCTTATTCCCCATCCTAAGATTAGCTAATCAGTTTGGAAAAAAAAGATCGAATTACCTTTCAAATAATTTTTTATCCTCAATACAATTACTCAGTAAAGGCAACCAAATAATTTTTCACATTATCCACTTCTTTCACCTACCCTTATCGACATTTTTAACTAATCAATCCTAATATCATATTCACCTTTTATCTATCATTTTTTTTTATTCATCCAAAACTTTATCCGCCCAAAAAATGAGCCGCTTGTGGAGATGGTCTCACCCACGATTCTGATGCCAGCACGTGTACCACATTAAACCCTTCCTGAAACATAAGGTTCACGTTGATGAGATCCAAACCACTCATACCAAAATACAATATTGGGAAAATCATGAGGACTAACTTGTAAAATTTCCCATCAAATTTGTTACCTTCCCAAAGTTAGTTACTCTTCAAACCCTTTTTAGTCGTAGCCGTGAAACTAAAGGCACCTCCCCATCTACGTCACTCTCCCCAACACACGCTAACCAAAACCACCCGCACGCTCCTTACTTTTAGTCACATAATCTGTCAAAAAGCTCCACGTTTCTGTTTTCAATTCTCGCATTACGCTCGTACTTTCAATGCTCGGTCTGATGTATTTTGTAGTTTTTTCTTCCCAAGAAGTACACATAAGCGGGGGTTAGAAGATAGTTTAGTGAGTTACTCTATGAGATTCCAAAGATTGTCCATAATCATAAATCACAAGCGCCCTTGACGAGGCTCGAACCTTGACCTCGCAGAAGGTTAGGACCAATAAGTCAGTAGTACTAGTTAAGAATGTGTTTTAAAGATGCTTATCGCGTTTGCACTCCCGCACTTGCTCCGGTGACACTATAAAGGGGGAAAAAAAACGGTGGTTATCGTAACTCAAGGTGGATAAGGCCCCACGTCATCTTGGCCCCACAGTCTCACCTCTTCATCCCGACATCGTGTAACACACGCCCTTCAAAAGAGCGCGTCACTGTGTAGCCCACCCGATAAGGCCCAACCTGGATAATGCGGAAATTATTCAGTGGTTCTGGAACATCAGTCCCCGGTCATACAGTCAAAAATCAACTTATGTCTCAAATTGAAGTGAATTTATTTCCAAATCACTCCTGCTTGGCTGGGGCCTTATTCGGCTAAATAATTCACTCTGGATTATTTTTTGCTTTAATTTTTATATTTGTTAGTTTTTTTATCTTTTTGAGGATAATTGCTTTGTCTTGATGAAAGGAATTTAAAAAGTAAAAAATTATAATTGAAATTCAAATTTTCAAATAAAGATAAAAATATTCCAATAAGCCAATTTTTTCGTTTTTATTAAAAAAAATTAAATCTTGATTGTAATTTTTTACATTTCAAATTTTTTTCGTCATGATGTCGAAAAATTAATGAATGCAAAAAAAAAATTAAATAAGGACAAAAATAATCCAGAATGGGTTATTTTGCCGAACAAGCCCCGACTATATTTTGAGTAGGTTTAATAACCATATTTAAATACCTCTTAAAATGCAAACTATAAAGTTGATAAAAATTAAATAGCTTTGAGCTACTTAATTTTTTGGACTTTTTCCTAGACATTTCCAAAAATACTTGGGTAAAAGTAATATAATTTTTTACGTTTTTGTTTTTTTTCCGTCGAGATGAACCAATATTACATAAAAATTGAGTCGTACTACCATCATACCCATTTACACACTCTCACTCACAATAAGAGTGGAGCCCACACCAATAATTATACAACCACACCCATTCACACACTCATTTATACACCCTCACTCACGATAAGAGTGGACCCCTCACTCACAATACAAGTGGCCCCCCCACTCTCTTATTATTGTGAGTTAAGGTGTATAAATGAGTGTGGCAGAAGAAGGACTCTGGCCCACACACGCCCCGCTCTTATTGTGAGTGGGGGGTGTGTAAATGGATGTGTGAATAGGTGTAGTGGTAAAATTATGAGAGATGTGCTACATACATTACCATCCATCCACTACACCATCCACTACATTTTTTTGTGGGGCTCATCCTGGCTTCCAAAAAAATTACAAAAAAATGTCCATAAATTTTAGAATAATATATTATTGGGCCCCGTAAAAAATCAACTCCAACGGATATCGGTAAGTATTATTTTTTGATTTGTAGAGACGAAACTGTTTAACTGCACAGTTCGCCCCTACGAATCAAGAAATAATACTTACCGATATTTGTTGAAGATAATTTTTTACAATGCCTCATAATATAATATTTTAAAATTTATAAACATTTTTCATTATTTTTTTAGACCCGAAGTGGGCCCTACAAAATATGTAATGGATAATGTAGTGTACGTTGCCTTATTGTAAAATTATTGTAACTTGTTTGTTACTACTAGAAACACCCCCTAAATTTATGATCTCTCATGAACCACTGGATAATTCCCAAAGATAAGCCGCCCAGCTCATCCACACATAACTGGGTGGTGAGTCAATGATTCCATATGGTCATCATAATCGCTCCTTTTCTATATTTTTCCTCAATCCAAACGCAACTAATCCTGTACTCCTCTCTCTCTCTCTCTCTCTCTCTCTCTCTCTCTGATCGGAACAGCACTGCCGCGTCTCCTCCTCCCCTCTCTCTCTCTCTAGAATTCTTCAATACAACCTTTCCTGACAAACAAACAAACAAAACCCAACTCCCTATCACAACTCTCCACATGTTATAGAAATCAACTACCCAAACCGATAAAATTCCCACAGTGTTTATCCATTGGCCTCGACTTTAGCAACCTCCCCTAAGATCTTCCCCATTTTAGATTCCTCAGTTTCTCGACTGTCTCTCTCTCTCTCTCTCTCTCTCTAGATTCTCTGTTCCTACTTTAAGTCCTGCTTTTGGTTGGTCTTTTTTCCTCAGGCAAAACAAGAGATATAACAAAGATTAATCCTATCACGAGCAAAGCGAAAAACGAGACCAAAAAATTCTCCTTTTCCTCTACCTGGTTTTGGTGGATTTGTTTCTAGTAGTACTGGTTTTGGTTGGTTTATCTTTCTCCTCATCCTCTGTTTCTATTAGCACTGGTTGTTGCTTGTTCTGGGTAGTGGGTAGTTGTATTTTGATCAAATGAATACGATGAGAAGACAAGAAGATGAACAATCCAGGGTTTTCTGCGAGCTCTCCGCTTTAATCCTCAACATCCTTCGATCTCCTCCCGCGCCGATTCACTTCGCCGGTCACTCCCCGGATCCTCACGCGCCGGTTCGCTTCTCCGATAACTCTCCGGCGCCGGTTAACCGGAGAAGGCCGTCCACGCCGCCGATCTCGCCGGCGGGGTTCGCGTCTCTGCTGCTGGGGATTTCGCTGGCGTTGATGCTGTGTGGGTCGGTTACGTTCTTCATAGGGTTCATGTTGATGCCGTGGGTCCTTGGGTTGGTGATGTTTTTCTATGTGGTTGGGATTGTGTCGAGCTTGTCGATGATCGGACGGGCGATTCTTTGTCACACCGCCGCGTCGCCGCCCTCGCCGAAGAAGGAGGTTCCAGGTGAGGGTTTTGATTTTTCATCAATCTTTTAACGCTTTGTTTTGCTTTGTTTGTATATAAGTGATGGGTCGGGCCAGCTTACGCCCACCGCAATTAAGATTTTGTTATGTTGATTGGTTTTGTTTTTTGTCTGTGATTTCATAATTAGGTGGTTATTGCCTTTTGATATTGATTGTTGTGTTGGTTCTTACCCTGTTTTGTTTGGCTTGGGTTTTGAAGGGTTTTTTCAAGAGTAATGAGTGCAGAGAAATTGATAGAGAAAATTTATTGGGACCTTGCGTAGGGGTATTGAGTAAAAAAAAACAAAAATTATTTTAAAAACGATCTTGGAAAGTTTTGACAGAAGTGGTAGCTTTAGGCTCGAGGTTGAAAACTATTTAAAAAGCTCAAAAGTCAGCAATTTGATTAACTTGCCGATATGCCAATAATTTCTTTGTTTTTTTTCCGTTGTGTTGACTGGGATTAGTCTATTAGGTATCTAATATATTGTGGCGTCGGAACAAGGTTGTTAAATCGTGAATCAAAATGTTATTTTTCTGAATCGAATCATGATATTTAATAAAATGAAGTTTAGCCTCAATATGATATAAATATGTGATTACGTAATCTCTATTTTAGAGGATACAAGCGTTAAAGAGAATTTTTTATTTTTTTTTGTCATACGATAGACAAGATTGATGCGTCAAAATTTTCATTCATTAGGATGTTGTACTCAAGAATATTCGCTGCTTGTATATTTGTAGCCCAACAAATTAAATAGTAACATCTTGAGGACATTGAGCCCATCCATTGATTCTTACGATAATGAGCTACGGAAATTTCACCAAATTAATTATGGATAATTCATCAGACCTATGTATCTAGAATGATTATTTTACTGTCTAAACCCTAATTCACCTATATATTCGTATCGTTTTTATGAATCGTGGGTCAAATCGCGAATCGTGCAATTTTGACAACTATGTATTTGCCTATTTGGATAGAACCGGTGATATATTAAACTGATATGGACAGCACTAGCCGATATATTGGCAAATGTCGGTATGGGAGTTCCAAAACCCATCATGTAACGGCAGATATTTGAATCCTCATTGGAATACTTTCAATCCGAAGTTTTAATGGATATGTGTTGTGGCAGCTGTTTCATTATCATTGGCTCTGGCTCATCTTTATCCTTAATCTGGGGAACTATCCAAGAGTTTCTCTATACCCTGTCGCTTTCCCTTTGTAATGGGGTTCGTGTTTCGTTTGACTTTCTGTTTTGTTGAAAGTCTTCGAGTTCACTGTTTGTGGTTCTCACCTTGTAATTATGTCTACACTTCACATCTTATTGTTGTTGTGATTGATCAATTTGAGGTTTTGGATTGCAAAAAGGTTGTAAAGTAAAAATCTGGCTTTGGTGATCCATGTAGGCGGCTCCAGTGGCACAAGGCTTTTTGTCGATTTTGTTTGGAAAGAAAAAGAATTGTCTTTTCACTACAGAATGATTTGCTCTATTCTGGATTGCAAAAAGTTTGTAAAGTAAAATTCTGGCTTTGGTGATTCATTTAGGCAGCTTTTTCCGATTTTGTTTGGAAAGAAAAAGAAATAGTCTTTCGCTACAGAATGATTTGCTCAATTCTGGATTGCAAAAAGTTTGTAAAGTAAAAATCTGGCTTTGGTCATTCGGTAGGCGGCTCCAGTGGCACAAGGCTTTTTTCAGTTTTGTTTGGAAAGAAAAAAGAATAGTCTTCCATTACAGAATGATTTACTCAATTCTGAAAGAGGGTTGCATTACTTATAAGCCAGAATAGCAGTAGTATGATTCAAGCTGAGCCCAAGTGTTGCATTACTTATAAGCCAGAATAGCAGTAGTATGATTCAAGCTGAGCCCAAGTTTAACTATCTGCTTGCCTTGCCTGTTGCAGTATCATTTTGAGTTCACGGAACCAGGACCTTTTTTAGACTTCCTGTTCTAGAAAACGTAGGCTCGGTGTGCCTGGAACCTTTTTGGTATATATTTACGTGATTCTGAGAACACCTTCTCTTATACTAGTAGTTTTATTGTGGTTGATACCAGAAGAATCTGTTCTCTCTCTGTGTATTTTTAGTTCACATCTGCGAAAAGCTCCCTCTCTCTATTTCTAGGTGGTGGAATCGTTTTTTAAACTTCTTTTGTTCATATTTATCTGCGATCTTTCTGTGTCGTGGTCTCTTTCTAACTCGTGTCAACTTTTCACCAATGCAGCTTGGAAACTCTTGTGAAGTTCGTTCTGAGTTGTTTAGACGATGCATTGGAAGATTCAACAGAGGTATTGCTATTTTGCTGGAAGAAATGTTCCGGGCTTTTTTGAGAAACGCTGCAGGAACTGTGGATAATCTGTTTCTTTATGAATTGCTAAAACATGTGGATATGTTGAACTTTTTAAAGTAGTGCCTTGGATTATTTATTACTAGAACTTAGGTAAACAGATAATAGTGTATCATGTCTCTACTTCGATCTATTGTTACCTCGAATTCGCTATGTTATTGTTTTCGTGCTTCAATGGAGAACCTTAACTACTGAGGATTTCGAAATGTATTTGCTGTATCGTCGGGGGTTTCATGAAATCACAACAGTTCCCTTATTTGTTAAATTGCCTTGTTTTCCTTTCTCAGTTTGCGATTCTGTTTCTGTAGCTTGTCAGCCTTGTCTTGGTAAATGGTGGCTATCGGTTCCTTTTGTAGTTGAATCCGAGTACAGCAGTGGCAGTCAATGCGAGCGTTGGCATTTTTTTTGTCAAGTCAATTAACATGATTTTCCTTTCTTGATCAACCTCATCGTGGAAGTGTTATGCTCATTGCATCATTTGAAGATTGGAATCCGACTGCATTTTGTTTTGCCCTTGTTGGTCAACTTCATTGTGCTTTGTCATGCTCATTTTCCCTTCTTGACTAACCTCTCCTGTTCATTGGATTTGGTCCATTGTATTTGGTTCGTCCGTTTATTCGATCAGATACAAATGTCGGATACAACTATACATCTAAGTACGTGTCTGTGGTTTGATAAAAATTCTCACGATCGAGATTAACGAGCATAAGATATATAATTCGTATAAAGTATGAGATATATGCTAAATGAAATTGTATATTTCTTGAGTTATAGTCTAGTTAAACAAACTAGTCCTATCTTATCTATAACCTTGCCCACTGTTTGTGTTGGCTATCTATAACAAACTGGTCATTGCAGAGTGGTTGTGTATAAGACAGCTTGTCACCACCAGCACAGAAAAACTCATAGGCAAATTGAATTCTCTTTATGGATAAGGCTATAGATATATGAGAAACAGCTCATCATGGAATAATGCACCCAATAGATAGGAACCTAGTTTATTGTTACAGTAAAGGTAAGAGTCATGTTGTGTATCATCAAATCAATATGTAATGTTTCTCAATCATGGAATCAATTACTAAGGCTCTGCTTAAACAACAAAAATTTACCGAAAGGGATAGGATCTATGAGAGTGTCCATGACAAGATCTGGACAGACACTTTCACGGATCCAGTGTCATGAGCTGTACCAGACCTTAAAATTTACCAAGCCAAATCAAGAAAACAGAGTCAACTATAAAGTGGCATTGGCTACTCAACTAGCTAAGACGAAGGTCGAAGGTACTTTTCTAGTTTGGAGTGTTGTGTATAATAAGTATGACTCCTCGTCACGCGGTGTCCAAAGTGAAAGAAAGTTAATGTAAAGCTTCAAAAATATTGTTGTTTTATCTTTACTCATTTCATTTCTGTAAAGAATAGTAAAAGTTGTTTGTTTATTATGCGTGTTTGCAATGTAAAAGAATATATGTTGACCAATGTTGTAAGATTTGCTTATCTTTATTTTAAGTATGAAGATATTTATGTCTAAAGTTGGTAGGCATGATTATGCTTGTCTGGACTGGAAGTCATGCTAGATGCTTCCCCTTATGCCTATAAAAGGAGAAGCCCCCGATGTATTAAGAGCATCTTCAACGGGAGAGTCAAGTCCCTCGTGGAGCCTCATGTGTCAAAATTTTTATTGTCAGTATGAGTACTTTCATTAAAAGCCTAAACGAAGAACACTAACAGAAGTCCAAGAGGAGACTTTACCAACTCATTAGAAGGCCTTGCAACCGGAAAACTAAAGGCATATTAACAGAAGCAGACATGCCCAAGCCAAGCCGCAAAAATAAAACAAACACTATGACTAGATCAAATTACCAATGTTCTAAAAGTCGTTAGACACTAATCGGGGCGGTCTGCCACTTTCGAGCGATTAATCGGATTAATTGGTAATTAACTGATGCATATTAATTAGTAATCGGCGATTAATCGTTAGCCGGATCTAATCGGATAGGCCCCGCAAATTACAAAGAAGCATCCTCAAGGATTCCGTAAGACACATTCCAAATTCTGCAAAATTGGCAGCATAATTTTCCCTTTCAATCTTCAACTCCAGGTCTTTCTCGACCTAGTATTAGCTAGCACTTACTATGAACTCTTACTTTGATGATTCAGTATTAGCTTGTGTAGTGGGCTGAGTCCGAAAATCACAGGTGATCCTATTTCACTGGGGCTTGCTTGGGCCGTAGTTGGGTGGACGAGCATGGGGAGCACGCTCAACCCAATCGTCTCCTAGGGCCATATGGCGAGCCCAGTTGGGAAACCCATGGACCGGGCTGTGTGGACAACTCGTTGATCAGTTGGATTCCATGCAGGGCCTCGGTGGCCCAGAACCTTCTGGGCACGTGTGCTCAACCACGTGCACACTTAGCGTCATGTCTGATGTCACTTACCTAAACGGTTGTGGGTGATATTTCGCGGCTCGTGCTGAACATGTACTTGGGAGCAAGTACACTTTTTCTATAAAAGCCGAAGGGGGAAACCCTAAATAGGTATGCAATTTGTAGAGATCTATTGTACTTTCCTTGCTCTCTTCTCTCCCAATAAAGTGCCCTCCACCCGAGTTCAACCGAGTGACTAAATGATTCCCTGTTTTGTAGGCTTGCTCAAAGGAGGAGGAGAAACACTTGGAGGAAATCAATTGTTTCAATCGTAATTACAATTCATTTAATAACCTTATTAGTCAATGAGATCGTAAAACTATACGATTCATCAGAGAAGGGACTTTGACCCCTCACACCGAATGAATCACCACCCCACAAGCATTATTAGATCAGCTAGAGTGTGCAAAGTATTACTCCGGAGCTCCTATGGATAGTGCAAGTAGCCAACTAAATGTTGAAATAAATTTGAGAACCAAAAAGTAATATAAAGTGTTCACAACGAATCAACCCACCTCCATACCCTTATCCACCAAAATTCCTCTAAACTCAATTTCTAGAGCCCACCCTGGCTCACCCCCACAATAGTGATTCATCATCTCCCTTTCCCACGTAATAACATTCAAAAAAAATCAACTTGATCGAACAGTAATGGATATATGAATGAATTACATAAACTAGTCGGTCAAATTAAATTAATTCGATCGGGTACCTATAGATATGTTAAGTTGTTAACCCATCCTATGAAATAAACGGTTCGAATCACCACACCACAGCCCATGATGTGGTCAAAAATTTCTAAGTTTCACTAAATTTAATTTGGTGGGTAAAATTATGGAGGTGAGCTGACCCGTTCTTGGTTACACTGAAAGTACCAGTAAACTAACATCTGGAATATTGATACATCTATTACTCTTATAAAGGGAAAACCCTTCTGGTTGTGGACGACGGTTATGAAGCCGGCTCACACTCTTAATTTCCTAAACAACCCCTTTAACTACCCAAAGAAACTGCCAAGAAGAGAGGAAAAACCCGTCACCCTGATTTTCTTCTCCTCTCTTTTCTACTTTCACATCTCATACTCCATTACGGATTAATCTCGATTCAAGATTTTTCCTCTTTCCGTCCTTTGCACAACACGATTTGCACATGCATCGCGTGTGCCCGTGCTTTTAGTCAAAACAAATTGGAAGCAGAAGGGCTTTAAAATCAATACATATCAAAACAACAAAAGAAACACATGTCAAAAATTAAAGCAGCAGGATACAAATGGAAACAGAATAAGTAGCTAGCCGGTGTTGATGTGAACTCCGATGGCAATGAGAAAAATGACGATGAGCGCGAAGAAGATGATGGAGTGAACCAGAATCGCCAGTCCGCTAGTCTGCATATTGCAGAGTCCCACGTATCTGCCGTTGCCCGGTATCTGAAACAACAACCCCGGCGTCAACAGCACGAACAGCACCGTGGCTATCACCACCGGCCCCCAATCCGCCATCTCTCTCTCTCTCTCTCTCTCTCTCTCTCTCTCTGTTATGAATCTCTGCTGTATGTGTGAATGTGTATGTGCAGGCTTGCTGTGGGAATTTTACGAGGTAGGAAAAAGTACAGCTGGAGTTTGGAAAGAGATTTTGGCATTTTGGTCCTTTAAACTATCACACTTTTTTGAGTTTATCCCCTAAATTATAAAATTTTGTACTTGACCACCTTAATTTAACATGGGCCGTTATTAATCTAAAGTCGCTTGATGACCGTTAAAGATTTTAAAATAATTTTCAAGTGTTATTTTTCTTCTATATGGCGAGAATGTTAGGAATGACACACATAAACCTACATATCTATCAAAATCATTTAGTAGATATCTCTCTATGTGTTTTACATGAAGAACTAGCTATTTGGTGTCTTGACAGATAATGTAACATGTAGGCAAGTGTTAATGGGGTTAAAAATGGTGGAGATCGATGGATGCGGTGAGTAACGAAGATGTACTTTAGACAAAGATCAGGTCTTTGATTTTGTTAAATATGAAAGTTTATTTGCCTACTATTCTTGACATCCTGGTCATATTTTGCGGGGGAAAAAATATACGAGCACCATTTTGGATCCTTTGCGCGACTAACGACTAATAAGGTGCCCAAGTTAAAAGGTTTGGCTAATTTAAGGTTTACATTTTAATGTTTAGGAGATAATTTGAAAAAGTATATGCAACGTGGCAACTTCATTCTGGGATCTTTGCACACGTTATACGGATCCCTTCTAGTTTATGTTATCCGTTTCGTTAGGGGGACGGCGTTACCAACTGTATATATATATATATGTGGAGTTGTTAGTGAATGGTCCACCTAGCCTACATTCGTAACAATTTTGAAGAATATGCGATATGTATATATGTAGAAGGCCCCTCAAGGACAGTTCAGTAGCCAACAAGCCCGAGGGGTTGGTCTGATAGTTAAGATCTGGGACTTAAAAGATTTTCTCCATCTTAAGATTTTAAGTTCAAAACCTCCAAAGTACTATCAATATTTTAGAGTCAGTCTTATACTGAGTTTTACTCGGATTGCTTGCAAGTAAGCGGTAGAATTGAGCTCTCAAAATTAATCGAAACATGCATAAATTGAGCCAGAAGAGTTGTTTGAGGTATGCTTTTGAAGCCCCAAAATTCTACCAGTACATGTCGGCCGGCCATCCAAATATAGGGATGGCAATGAGGACGGATCAGGTCTGGAGGGTACTATCTCCATCCCCGATCCCCAAACCAATTTCCCGTCACCATCCCCGACCCAATCCCCAACGGGGATTTGTTTCTTCCCTCCATCCCCGTCCCAAACGGGGAATGGGGAATCCCCACGGGGATTCGGGGATCCAAAGTTAACTTTTAAAAAAATAAATAAATCACAAATTTCAAACAACATAAAATTCCAAGAAATTCCTTCTGCCAAGTTTCAATTTTCAAATAACAACGTCCATTGAGACGCCACTAATAACGTCAATAATAACATAACAGAAAAACAACAGATTTCAAACAAAATCCATTAAGGCGCCATTAATAACAAAAAAAAAAAAAAAAAAACAGATTTCAAACAACAACGTCATAATAACAGCAGCAGCAACAAGAGAAGGGGAGAACGCAGCATCATGAAATAGATTTGTCTTTTTTCCCATATTTCCAACGGTTCCTCTATAGTCAGCCTAGTGGGCTGATGGTGGTCTCCTGCACGCGCCCTAAAAAGACTGTACTTTCGCCTAATTTCAAAGCATTGCCAGCTTTTTTTACCCATGTGATTGACTGATGTGAGTTGTTAAGGTAAATTGACTCCTTTACCCTTTTTCCCATCTGAGATACACCTCTTATTTTTCTACTCCAATGACCAATAGTTCATTAATTTTCTTTCCAGAGCTTCAGTGTAAAAAATTTTTTTGACTATCGAAATAAAGCTATTTTACCAAACAACGCTGCTAACCACACACACATTTGTGCATAAATTGTGTACAGATTTTATTATGAGGTCTATCACGGGTCTACTCAAATGATCCGATCCGTTTATTAAATGTAAAATATTTTTTCAATGGTTTCCGTGAAAAATTAACTCAATCCGATACTTATACGCACTCAATCCAATAATCCAACTTTTTATTCAGATTTCTGATTGTATCCATATGTATCGGATTGAGATGATTTTTCCCAAGAACTTTTAAAAAAATTATATTTAATGAACGGCTTGGATTGGGCTTTATCTTGGATATTACATAAAATAAATTCATTTTTCTGATTTTTTTATCGAGATAAATCAATAATATACAAAATTTTGCAGCAAAATTAACAAATAGGGAAAAAAAATTGAAGGAGATCAAAATGAAAAAAACCCAAGAAACCAAAAACCTCCTTGGCGGAATTTCCCGAGGTGTTTTCGATAGTGAAAATTTTGTAAATTTTTATTTGTAGTCGAGAAGTTGTTTGGCGTTTCTGGTAGTGAATAAATTGTTGAGAAATTGTCAAGATGTTTCATGTAGTGAATAAATTGTTGATGGATTATGCGTAGAGTTACTATAGCAATTGTAATATCTGGGTTTTTTAGACTCATAGGGGTGTTTGGGCTTCGGCTTGAAGGGTGTCCTTAATTGGCTTCTTGCCAATATTAAGTTTTGGGTCTCGGATTGAGCTAGGTTATGGGTTTCGGATGGGGCAGATGATTGTTCCTTGAGCATGATGTTATTTCCTTATTCCTATTAATCTTGTAACAATTTCAAGATTAATGAATTTTTTTGCTATTACTCCCTCCGTCCTAAATTTTTTGTCCGGTCCGCAAAACGGAGTGTTAAAAATAATGCAATTTTTTCAAGAAAAAATTTAAACTTTTTCACAAATTAAAAATACTCATTGATATCTAGTAAGTTGTTGAAAAACTTTTGATTTTTTCTTGCAAAAATTGTATTATTTTTAACACTCCATTTTATGGATCGTACAAAAAATTTGGTACGGAGGGAGTAAAAAAAAGAGTTACTGTAACAAAAACAGTGTTTGTTGACAACTTTTTTGCTTGTGAAAATGAGATGGTAAAATACTGAAATTTTTTTGTTAATAAAAACGAGATGGTAAATGCATTAAATTTTTAGTATTTTTTATTAATAAAAACAAGACCTATTTACAAAAGAAAAAAAGAGGGAAAGTTGCTTTGGGGAAAGTGGTTGTCATTTGGTGGTAAAAGCCGCAGCATGCTAGCTAGTTTTGTCATTAAAAAAAGGGAGGGGAGAGGTTATTTCGTCATTTTCATTCATACAATCTATGCATCTTTTACTGCCACATTTTCAGAGGACACGTACAAAATTTTAGAGCTGCCGGGCCCACTTATAATCAGCCCTAAGGGCTGACGGTAGATTTTGCCTATTTCCAAACCGAAACAGCAGCAGCAGCATGTAAAAGGTTAAAATATAGCCCCTCCCATCATACAACGGGGGTTCGGGGACGGGGCGGGGCCGGATACACAACGGCGAACGGGTAGGAGTTTGGGGCGGGATATGTCTGTCCCCGTCTCCCATCCGTCCTTGAACTTTAAAAAAAAAAAATTCCCATACCCAACCCAATCCTTGAATGGGTTTTCAAAATTTCCTTCCATCCGGGACGGGGATCGGATCTGGGACGGTCGGATCAGACTAAATTGCCATCCAGTTTTGGTGTACACTGCGAATGGTAGTTCATGCAATTTTGGCCAATCAAACATATTTTTAATGGTTCAAAATTGCTAAAAAAAAATTAACTGGTAAACTTCTATTTTAATTTTTCGGTTAGAGTTGTTTAGCAAATCGAGATTATTGATTGTCAAGATAAGCAAATGCTACTAGGGAGTTGAAGTGGAGAGAGTCGGGTCCTTTAATTAAATACTTTGAAAAGACAAAACAGTGGAGTAGTTTCTAAAGATTAAAAAAGTTCAACCGAAAGAATGATCCTCCAAGATCTATGATATTTTAATAGACAGACAAATATATAATGGAAGAATTTATTGATTTTTAATCTCTGTGATTAAAGAATGGAAGCAATTTATACTAACGTGTCACTTATGGATTATGCTTTATACTTTGAGAATAAATTCTATCCAGACTAACTGGACACCCCCATTATCCAGATAATCAATGCCCACCTGCCATGTCGGGACTCGGGGGGCTGCTCTCCCCCTTGGGAGAACAGTGTGCTGCTGCCCCCTTTTTGGGGCTCATCCCGATCTCGCTCCGATAATTCGAATCGTTCATTTTGTAGAGTTCGTCGAGTAGAACAACTATGCAAAAAATCAGCTTAATTGGATATCATTAAGTGCCTGATCGGAGCCTATATAACTCTTGGTCCATTGGGAATAATGGATTTGATACAGTGTTTCGGATCCATTCTTTTCAAAGTAAAAAGGCTCCGATCAAGTACTTAATGATATCCAATTAAGCTGATTTTTTGCATAGTTATTCTACTCGACGAGCTCTACAAAGTGAACGATTCGAATCATCGGAACGAGACCGGAATGGGCCCCAAAAAGAAGGCAGCAGCACGCTGCTCTCCCCAAGGGGGAGAGCAGCCCCCCCGAGTCCGCCATGTCGGTCCCCTCGCTTCTCTCGAATCTCCTCCTCTCTCTCCTACTAAAGTGGTTAAAAAATTTAAGTGTTTTAATCAATAAATTTAAATCGATGTGAAGGTCTTTTTTTTTTTTAATCGTTTTATCCTAAAGGGACATAATTGTTTTTGACTCTATGGCTCTCGTTAGTCAGCCATTGGAGAGACAAGTGTGAACGCAATCTTTAGGGCCCTTGTTGAAAATCCTAGAGTCAAAAATTAATTATGACTCTTTAAGATAAAATGATCAAAAAAATAAGATCTTCGTACCGGTTCAAATAGATTGAAAATTGGAGCACTTCATTTTTTTGGACAATTTATATATTAAAAAATATGGTCAAAAAATTTAATGCTGTATTTGGATGAATTTTTGAGAAAATTTTGAAAAATTTTGTAGGGTTATGAATGGAGAGAGAAATAAGAGAAATGATTGAAAGTATGGGTAATGATTGAAGAGAGATATAGAGAGAAATAAGAATAATGATTAGAGATAGGAACTGAGTAATGATTAGAAGTAGGATAATGTAGTTTTTTGATTTGAGAATTTTTTTTTAAAAATGCTATCCAAACAAGGCATAAGTGTTTCGATTTTCAATGTGTTTGAACCGGTATGAAGAGTTTTTTTTTTTTTTTTTCGTTTTATCCTAAAGAGACATAATTATTTTTTGACTCTATGGCTCTCGTTAGTTAACCCTTGGAGAGACAAGTGTGAACGCAATCTTTAGCGCTCTCGATGAAAGCCATAGAGTCAAAAATTAATTCGGCTTTCGTTAGTTAGCCCTAAGAGAGATAAGTGTAAATGCAATCTTTAGGGCTTTCGTTGAAAATCCTAGAATCAAAAATTAATTATGACTCTTTAAAATGAAACGATCAAAAAATAAGATTTTTTGCACCGGTTCAAACGGATTAAAAATTGAAACGATTAATTTTGTAACCACAATTTTTATATATATTGTAAAGCCCCGAAAATTTGGAGACATTAATAAACATTTCAAAGATTATTTTCACAAAAGAAATTCATAGATTTATTATATCACCATTTCAAAAGCATATGTCATTATATTACAACCGTTTCGAATAAATCAAAATATTACAATTTCCAAATAAATTTAAAAGCTTCCGGAATAAAGTCAACTTAAATTAATCAGAGCAACTATGCAGCTTTTTCCTCAATAGGATTGAACTGGATCGAATCGTACGACACTTCTGTTCCGTCTTCGGTACCTGGCGTTCGAGTTACCAGGGCAACATAGTACCGTGAGCGATGACGCTCAGTAGCCAAAACCCACTCGAACCCATAACTTACAAGCAATATGAATATAATTGACATGCATTATAAATAACATAAAAAGGGAACAATAAGCCTTTCTTTCATTACTATCCTTTAACTTATATGAAATCTCAGATCTTATCCACAGATCCGTTCCTACTCATAACCTCTGGCACAAACACTGGTGTGGTCCGACTCCTCTTTTCCAGATCCGGATGAAAGATACCTAAGTTATATACCCGGTATCCCATCCACGACCATAAGTATCGGATAAAACTTCACCGGATGCGCACGCGAGCACATTCGAGCCCGGGTTGTGACACAAGCACAATACCCTTATGACCCGTCCCAATATCCGAGAGCCGACCATCACCATGCCGTACCCAGGGTTTCGTAAACCAATAATTCTCAAGTTCACCACCAATCAATACATCACCACGGGGTTCCAAGCCCGGAATCCAAATCTCAGCCTCTCACTTTATTATCTTTTCCATTAATCCTATTTTCACGTCTAGTAAGTTAAATCCGCACATCGCAACCAACCCGGGAACCTATTTGTCCAATCTATCAGTACAACAACATTTCACAAATTCAACATTATTATGATACATGTTAACATGCTAATAATGTTCAATCGAGCGATAAAATTTATTTCGCTATAGATTTAATCATGCCACGGAAATAATCATGCGATACAACTAACAATGCCATAAAAATAACCATGCGATCCAACCAACAATGCCATAAAAATACTCACGCGATAAAATTAATCTTGTGAGAAAATAAATTAAGCGGTTCCTTTATTTTATCTATTCTTTATCAAGACTAAAGTCTACATTTATTCTTAATCGTCGCGGAGTAATGCCAGTACTAAAATAATTCATATTCACAATACAAACTAGGATTTAACCAAAACTAATTAACTTGGGGTTTATAGTATTAGCCTTTAGTACTCCAGGTTTGGATTTACAAGCTAATAAATTCGAGGGACCAACTGTAATTAATCCAAAGAAACTTATAATTTCCAGCAGCTTTGAAAAATCGGCAAAACAGAGGAGTTTCCACTGGATATCGACGGCCCACGTCGGGTTCGAAAACAAACACATCAATTACTAGTATTAACAAATACACACGATGATATACGTAGGGAGACGAGTTTCGAACTACCTCTCGTCCGGCGAAACGGGTTTCGGAGTGATTCGGTGGCGGGTCAGAGCGGCGGCGGAGCTCGTTAGTGGTGCGGCAGTGGAGGACCCGATTGGTGCTCTCCGGTGGTGATGAGAAGCGGCGGAACTCGGCTATTTTTGTGCCTGCTTTCCGGACTGTTTTGCAGCTAGTACCGGGGCTTGAACGAGCAGATTTTTGGGCCGATTCGGGGAGAAAACGAGGCTGTGTTTTGGAGCCGGAATGGAGTTCCAACTGGGCTGATTTCGATCTCAAATGGATTGATTAAAAGGTGGTTTTCGGCTGGAGAGTGTTAAGTGGTGGAGGTTGGAGGTGGCTACGGTGGTGGGAGGTGCGCGGTGGTGATGATGGTGAGAGCTCGGTGGTGATGGTGTCCGGCTGCCCTCTCTCTCTCTCTCTCTCTCTCTCTCTCTTCGGCCGAAAAGAGTGGAAGGCTGGGAAAAATAAAAATGGATGAAGGGAGAGTTTTAAATTGGGTTTTGGATTGCATGAGGGCTAATATCCAATAGTTAAAAATGTGGTGTTGCATGGAGAGGGTTTTGGGGAGGAAATGGGGGATTTGGGAGCCTGAAAATGGCAGGGAGAAGGTGAGAGTTTCGGCTGGAAATAAGGGGAAAGGAGGTGTGGGGTGATGGTGGAGTATTGGTTTGGTATTAGTTTGGTTAGGATTCTAGTTTAGGATTTAGTTAGGTTAAAGTTTGGGTAAAATGATCCAGTGTACACACACGCACAAAATAAAGAATTAACTCGCCGGACACGTGCGCACACAATCGACTATGGAATAAAATTTGGTGTGTTGACATGCATAATTTTTTTTTTTTTTGCATTAAATAAACTAATGAGGAAAAATAATATTTTTGTTTTGGAAATTATTATTATTTATTAAAAATACCGGGTCTTTACATATATAATAAGAAAACAGTTGGAGGGAGAGGAGCAGATCCGAGATAGAAACGAGGAGGACGGGATCAAAAAAAAAACGAGGGGGAGGGCACGGTCACATAATGTACAATCGTTGGGCACGGTCACTTCCATGTATATTCGTTGGGCACGGTCACATAATGTACTCCAACAGTACCTATATATGTATGCAACTCCGTATATATTTACGTGGCATTTGAGTTACCGGGTCAGGGCTTTCATATATAAGTGTGAAAGAGATTGAGAAAACACGTTACAATACAACGACATATCCAATAATTTCTTCATGAGTCCACCAAACCCAAAAGGAAGTTAAACCACAAACTAAACCATAATCATAAGTTTAATCACTTCAAGTATTCATTTATTTTCGATAATTATCCAGACCAATAACTTACGCGCACTTCGACTAATCACTTTACATATTTAAACCAAATTAACTTACTAACCACCTAGAAATGTAGGATACGGTTGTGTAACACGACGACAGATATACATAATTATATTTCTCAAAACTAATTAATTTATTTCACTCTATCCACGACAAAATCCTTCGTGCACCTAGTAAACTCGGCAAAACTTCACAAAACAAGCGCCGGCAGACTTCAATTTGAGAAAGAAGGTGGCGCCTGTGGCAAAGAACATCTTTTTAAAGGAGAATTGGATTTTCTCGGTTTTTAATTTAAACTAGATGGAACAGTCTAAATTTGGATCTTTCATTATTGCAAGTAATAATTCAGATTTGCTCATAGACTCTTACGTACCTTTGAGTAAATTCAAACCAACTAATATATGGTTCAAATTTAGACAGTTTCTTTTTTATTCAAACCCTAAACCGAGAGAATCCATAGAACTATTAAAAATTGTTCCGTCAAATCAAAATTTCAATCAGGTCACACATCGCAGTATTTTCTTTAACAAGTTTAATACAATTCGTCCAAATTTACTCATATAATCATTCCCAACCATGAAACTAACCAAAATATCAAATTGGAGTCTAAAATATTGACAAGTGTTCATCTTCCACTAAATAACAACAGTACCAGTAATCTCACATACTGAAGGCTTTACAATGACAATAACAAATCGGTAGTTGACATACATATCGAAACAACAAAAGAAAACCAAATTCCGAAATAGAAAGTCTACTAACACAAATTTAAAACATCGTGATCCGGACGCAGTTGTGTATGTGCATACAATGGTCCTGGCCGGACACGGTTGCCTTCAGATTTGTATTTTGAAGATGTATTTGTAGCATTGCTCATTGCAGAAAGAGGACGTATTACACGTATATATGCGTCGAAATTACGGTAACCAAACAAAGTTTGGTTTTGGTGGGGGGTTGGAAATAGAGTGATCAATTTAACCGGTGTAGATGTGAACGCCGATGGCAATGAGGAAGATAACGATGAGTACAAAGAAGATGATGGTGTGAACCAGAATCGCCAATCCGCTAGTCTCCCTATTGCAGAATCCTACGTATCTGCCGTTCCCCGGTATCTGACACAACAACCCCGGCGTTAACAGCACGAACAGCACCGTGGCTATCACTACCGGTCCCCAATCTGCCATCTCTCTCTCTCTCTCTCTCTCTCTCTCTCTCTGCGTGTGTGTAGAAGCCTCTGTATGGGGTTTATATATATGGTTACAGCTGTCTCGAGATCTCAGGGCTAATTTCACTTTTATCCCTCCAAATATTCTATTTTTGTCTAATTCGTCTTTAATCTATTGATAAAATCTACTGAGCCCTCAAACTTTCTAATTAACCGGACGGAAAAAAAAAAAAACTATGGATCGAAAACTCGTGTTTCTCATTCTAAGGACAGTGTTCGTTGGTCATTTTTCTTTTAAATTGAAGAAACCATGTTCTTAACCGATTTCTATAAACAAAAAAGAGTAAAAATTTTGCATGATATTTTGTCCTTGTAAACATGGTATATACGCACCTCAAAGTTGGTGGAATTCTTTTCCTATTAACCACTAGATCAAAATGACAATAGTATGATCCTCAATGTGGACTCGAATAATGATACAGTTGTCGCCCATCCGATAAACAAACCGGAAATCCAAAACTGGACTAAGTGGATATTGAATTTGGGGTGCCTACGTAATGGCCCAGATGCAATTTGAACCGTCTATTGCCAAGCATGGACAGCCCGAATTAGCCCAACATGAATGTTTTATCTAGTTACCCCGGATTCGGTGCTATTAATGGGAATAGTTTTGGGACTAAATAGGTTCAATGAATAGATTAGGGATGAAATCAAAAGAAATTAGATAGTTGAGGGGATATAGATGAAATTTAGCAAGATGTCAGGTGATTTTAAAAGGTGTAGGAAAACAATTGGATTGGGAATAAAGAAATTGGAATTGATGGAATGCAGTGGACGGTGCTGAAGGGATGATATGCACGTGGCAACATCTCGTGTCTGGGATCTTTGCACACGTTATACGGATTCCTTGTAGATATGTTAACCGGTTCCTCCGGACTTCTCTTCACAATCGATCGCTTGAATTTTAATCGAACGATGAATGATTTAAATTTATATGTATTCAGATTCGATCCTAATGGTTCATGCCGAGATAAACAGTTGGATCGGCCTTTCTGCACCTGTTTGACGGCATCCCCAAGTCCGGTTTCTCTGGTGGGCGTATGTGGAGTAGTTAGTACAGTATTTGGATTATTTTGAATGTGGATTGGTACATGATCACAAAAAACAAAAAGAAAGAGACGAAAGAGAAGAAGATAGGTTCTCTTAACTTTGGATGTGGACTACGGAAAGCCGTTCATGCAATTTTGTTTGTAATTGGTTCAAATTTGTTAAAAGATTTTAACCGGTAAAATTCTATTCTTTTCGGTTAGAGGTAAGAGTAAACTGAATTGTTAATTGTCAATATAAACACTTGGCCAGCTGCTTTCAGCCGTTGGGATTTGAAAAGTAGAGAAGTCGGGTCATTTAATTAAATACTTCGAAAAGATAAACTTGCTAGCAAATATTTAAAAAGTTCAACCGGGAGAATGATCTGCAAGATCTATACTATTTTATTAGACCAACAATATGATTGGAAGAATTGTTTGATTTTTAATCTTTGAGTTTAAAGAATTGAAGCAAGTTATACGAACGTGTCACCTATAGATTATGCTTTTAATTAGAAAACAAATAAAGTCATGAATTTATATGAAATTTGTAATCACGCGGGGGAAGAAAATTAATTACGTAGAAAAAGTTACACATAGGAATGAATTTAATTTCAATATATTAGATCATTTATTTGTGAGTTTTTTCGGGCATATGTACTTTGATAATAGATAACCGTTTTACGTACTTTTCAACTTTTTTTTGGCTAAGTTTTACTTTTCAACTTGTTCAGAATATGAATGATGTTAAAACTTATGTTGATATCGTAAAGAAAATACAGTATTAGTTTGAGATAATTAATGGATTCTCCTATGATCCTATCTTTTTTCAAGTCGATATATGTAATTTTTTATGCATATTGTACATAATCGGCGAACTCTAAAAGTAAACGATTTTGCTTTCGAAATGAACTAAGAAAAAAACTCACACTTGTCGATAGACTGGAGATATATGATCCAAGTCTATGTTGTTACAATGTGATTGGACGGTTTTTCTTTGTTAATTAAATGTTCTCGATTTGCGTTGGCATTGGAAAAGTGACCGGACGCTTTCTTTCTAAGATTAGTAAAATACTTAACTTATGGCTTTGGGCAGGAATATAAATCAATTTGTCAAGTAAAGTGTCTTCCTTAAACCACTGCTAAAAAGGAAGACAATTTGTCAAGTAAAGTGTCAATTTTGGAAACCAATGCTAGAGCATTTGGTTGTCTCCTTTTCCTCTTTGTGGAGGCTTCGGTTCGAGCTTCACGAGGGAAGAATTTTGGAGGTCAGAGTTATGGATAGTTTTTGGACCCCCATGTGCTAACTCTAACACATCACTTAACCCCTGCTAATGTATATGATATTAGCTAAAAAAAATAGTAAATTTCTTCCTTGAACAATCATATACCCGTCCGATAGATAAACTAAAGATGGTTTTTGGGGCTTTATCTCGGATGTTTTTAAAAATATTTGCATAGAAGTAAATTTTTTTGAATTTTTTAATTCTTTTCGTCAAGAGGAATCAATAATCAATGAAATTTTGATGCAAAACTAACAAATGCAAAATAAAATTCGAATATGGACAAAACAAGAAAGTCTCAAAAAGCTTTGGAAAACCAGGCCTAAGTTTTCTGCTCCGCTAGACTAGAATTTCAGCTTTTTGGTAGAGATCGAAATTGTGCACTCAGCTTCATCATCAAGCTTGATCCAAAAAAAATACTCCAAGCCTATGATCTTAATTTAAGAAAATAGAAAAAGCTAATGACATAATTAACTGTTGTATTCACTAAAAAAATTAAGGATTATCAACAACAAAAAAAAGTATTGGCATTATCAGCATTGCTTTTTTTTTTTTTTCTTTTGAAATGAGCAGAAAAGCACAAAAGTACTGCTTAGCTTGCGCCTCTGTTTCATTGTCCAATTGCTCATCTATCGTTTGCTAGCATTTACCTCTGATGATTTGTCCAGTATGCGTTTAAGTAGAGTTGATAACGGTACGTATTTGATATAAATTATGAATGATAATTTATTTAGCTGTAATTTATTCACGCTTGTTTGATCAATGAGGTTATTCTACAAGATACTAGTGCCTTTCACCTGGTAACTATCTAGGAGCTCCCCCCCTCTCTCTCTAACTTCTCTCTGCTAGGGTTGCTTCGGCGCTGCCGCCGCCTGGGGGGGGGGGGGAGGCGTCTCCCTCCCTCCTCCTTCCCCGGGCTCGTTTCTCCTCCTCTCTCTCCCTCTATCTCTCCTTCTCCTTCCTCTCCTCTCCTCTCCTGGTCCAGTCCCCTTCTCGCTTTTTCCTTTCGTCTGCATTTTTCTCGGGCACCGCCTCTTAGTGTGGGGAGGGTGTGGCGGCTGTGTATGTTGCACTCCGCCACCGACCGGAGGTTTTCTTGGCTACCTTCGAAGGCCTAGCGGCGCTGGGTGTTTCGGATGATCGGTGGTCGTAGGCGACGGTGTGGTGGGTTTTGAGCCGGTTTGGTTTGGGTGGAGGCGTCGGGCGGTGGTGTGGTGGAGGTGTAGATAGGGCTTTCTAACCTTTGATTTTGCAGGTCTTATTCAAAATCGATTGGCAAAGATAGCGGTCAGATCTGGTTCGGTTTCTCGCCGGCGGCGGCGGGGTGGTTGCGGTCCTCATGGATGATTTGTTCTTGGCGGTCTTTTGCGCGCCGAATTCCGGCCGGCGGCCTTTCTAAGATCTCATCCGGGCGAGGGACCGGCAGCTCGTCTTCTCTGGTTAGTAGCTGCGGCTTGTGTTGATCGTGAAGCTTTAGGGGTTTTGTTTGGGTGTTTTGGTGGTCGGCTTGGGTACCCGTACCGTGGCTGCCTCGGTGGTTTCTCTGTAGGCCAGCTGCTTCTTCTGGGAGCTCTTCCAGCCGCTGGCTGCTACCTCTGTGAGCGGCCGGATTTGCTTAAACGGCGAGGCTGGATCCTCCGGTGGTTTGTACGGTGGGGGCCGCTGTTGTGGTTAGGGTTATGGGGGTTGGGTTGGGTGGGCCGGTCCAAGGTTGGGCTGGTATTTAGGTGTTTGAGCTTTATTGTTTTATTTGGGTGCTGGGTTGAGCTCAATTGTTTCTATTTTGTGTTCCCTTGTAGACCCTGGGGTGTTTGGGCTGTTGCCCTTTAGAGGTGTTCTCCAACTTTTTGTTGGATCCCCTTTTTCCTTTCCCCGTTTTAATAAAATTTCATCTTTGCCGATCAAAAAAAAAAAAAATGAGGTTATTCTACGTTTCAATTAAAATCTTTTTTTTATAATAATTTTACAACTAATTATTTCATAAACAATTAAAACTTGATTCTAGCCAGCATATAAAAACTTCACCAAGCACACCTACAACATTGTTTTCATTTTTCTAATTAAATGACCAAAATCATTAGAATCTACAAGTCTAACCCATAAGGCCATAGCAAGTGATACTAACAAACCGTATATAGAAATACTTTTCCCCTCCAACTCGATAAACTCATCAAAATGAGATACAGATGCATACACACATGACATATGATTAACTGATCAACCGAAGTACAGGTGAACTTCGATGGCGATCAAGAAAAGGCAGATGACGCCGAAGTAGAGCAAAGTGTGGATGAGAATGGACGCGCCGCCCGTGTGAAAGTTGTTGAATTCGACGCATCTGTTTTGCCCCGGCACTTGAAACAGCAGTCCCGGGGACAGCAGCACGAACAGCAACACCGCCACGAACACCGGCCCCCAGTTCAACATGATCTCTCTCTCTCTCTCTCTCTCTCTCTCTGGGTATTTAGGGATGTTTGAGTGACTATTTGAAGTTGGTTAGTGTGCACTAAATGGATCGAGTACCGGCATGGGTAATATGTGGAGAAGAGGAGAGTATATAAGGCGGTAAGAACAGATCATAGACAGGGAAAAAGAGTACTGGGGTGTGTGGGACGAAGGTTAGAGGGTTAAGTCACTTAAGATACCCTCCCAAATCCCAATGAGAAATGCTACGTACAAAGAAAATTGGCAAAAAAAATACCCTTAAAGTGTACATGAACGGCTCAGATGTACTGCATAGTGAATCTAAGCCGTTCATTTATACTTTAAGGGTATTTTCTTTGTCCATTTTCTTTATATGTAGCACTCCCCAATCCCAATAGCTGGAAAATGCCAGCGGCTGTGAACGATTCTAGGTACTAGGAGCATCTCTAATCATTTCCGAATGATTTTTTTAATCAGATGTCTGGACTTGCTTACGCTCACCTCGTCTTTTGTAGGGAACTGTTATTTTGGTGAGAAATTGTTGGCGGCAAATTGTGTATCACGTGATACCCGGCCGACGCACACATCTGGACCGTCCAACAATGCAATTGACGGTCCGAATTAAAAGGTACTAAATGAATTAAAAAAAGAAAAAGAAAAAGTGTATTTCAATCCGGATCGTCAGTTGCATTTTTGGACGGTCTGAATGTGCGCATCGGGTATCACGTCAGCGATACCCTATTTAAACCCAAGAATTTCTCCATTTTGCGATAAAGTGAGTACTGCATTTCCCCCCCCCCCCCCCCCCCCCCCCCCCCCCCCCCCCCCCCCCGCTTTTTGCATGTGAGCTTATAATTATTATTTTTCCCTGCGAACTTGTAAGTGGTAATAGATTTCACGTGCAAAAGACAAAAAGAAAGTGAAATTTAAAGTACGAGAGCAGAGAGTGTAAAAAATTATTATAGTAGCTTTATTAGATTCTTTTAGAAAATTAATTTCTAACCGTTTGCGAAATTTGTCTGTAGGATATATAGTTGTGGAATATTATTTGGCTCAAGTCAATTTTTTCCCCCCAATCCCCTCCCAGGGAAGTCCTAAAAAACAGCTTGAGCCAATTCTTTTTCCATTTCTCTCTTAGTAATTTGCTTTATGACTCTAGGTAGAGAAAAACTTTTTTACGGAGCAACCTGTAAACTTTGTTTACAGTCCCTATCGCCCTTCGGAAAAAAAAATCTTGATGAACAAACTTGAACATTTTAAAATTCGACTCGTTTACATAGCCCTATGTGTCGGTAATGATATTTTGACACTGTATCAGTGTACTGAATTAATAATGTGACCGGCCTGGGAACCTTCTGCGGATGGTTTTGGCATGCATGTGCTGATCTTATGAGAAACTTGCTGGAAATTTCCTCTTCTAAATGCCGAATGGAAATAATGAGAACTGAAAAACACCAAAGGAAGGAGATCTAGTGTAATGATCAAGATTGGAGTGCCAACCTTGTATGTTCTTCAAGCTTTTCATCAGGTTGAAGTCATGTGGAAGCTGTACATGATCTCTTGATGGTCTCATTCAGTGATCACATCTGTCAACTTGAGGAGAAATTTTTCAGTGCTGGGTGGTATATCCCACGTGGTACCCGGGCCGTCCAATATACTTTTGGACGGCCCGGTTGAGACCCTCTCTCTCTGGCCTCTCACCCCAACACTTTCTCTCTCCAAATTCGAGCTGTCCAAAAACGCAATGGATGGCTCGGATGAGCCAAGCAGGCACCACGTGGTACCCACCCGGCACTGAAATTTTTTCCTTTGGTATTGGTGTAACATATTGAATATCTTTGTCGCTGTTTGATGGGAAAGACTACAATACACACCTCTTATTTGGGTGTGTATCATATGCGCCCCCCAAAATGTTATGAATCATAGAGAAAATGTTACGAATCGTATTGCTAAAAAGTTACGAGTCGTATAAAGGTTACGATATACACCAAAATGTTATGAATCATAATGAGAATGTTACGAATCGTACTGCTGAAAAGTTATGAATTCTAGAACAAAAATTACGAAACAAGCTAAAATGTTATGAATGAACCATAAAATACGTGCATATGGTACACCCTTTTAAGGAGTATGTATTGTAGACTTTCCCCTGTTTGATACGGAGTATTTCTCATGGGGCCTGTTGTCATGTGGAATCTTATGGCGGTTTTGGTTGGAAACTGTCTCGCCCTCTCATTTGGACCTGTCCTTATAAGAGGCTTTTTTTTTTGTATGTATCTTTGCCAACTTTTTTGCCTTAGATTTGGAGTGACATATGATTGTCGATAGGTTGGAGTGACATATGATTGTCGATAGGTTGCGGGCGCCAACGTTGTTGAGATGCTTCTTTATCGTTGTGATGCCTTTTGCTCCTTATCCTTTTAATCTTTGTACTCCCTTCAAAGATTAATAAATCCTATTTTCGTCGCTAGAAAAAAAAAAAACAAAAAAGATCGGAGAGTAGCAGCAACTTGTGTCCTGTTCGGATGGGATTCTAAAAAAAAATTCCAACTCAAAAAATCTCATTACCCATGTTTTCAATTAATTACTCTTATTTTTCTCTTATCTCTTCAATCATTATTCTCATTTCTCTCTCTATCTCTCTTCATTCATTATCCATATCTTCAATTATTATCCTAATTTCTCTCCACTCATTACTCAAAAAATTTCAAAACACCATCCAATCAAAGGCATTAGTTATTTACGGGATGAGTTGGTTTTTGTTCTCTTCTACAATTTCAGTTGAAGAGACGTCGTGTTCTATTCTAAAATACTTGAGTTCTGCATTCAATATCTTCTTATTTTCTTGTCTATTACTATATTGCAACTGTTTATACTCTTGTGTGGAAATATATGTAGTTTGTTTTTTCCAGTTAATTTTCCATTTTTCAGAAATGCATTGAGGAGTGGACGTGGAGAAATTTATTGGGACCGTGCTGACAGAGAGAGAGAGAGAGAGAGAGGGGGGGGTTACTCAAACCGAACGAAAAATCTGGTTTACGCATTCATACATCATGAGATGTATCTAGTGTCCACCATATTTTTCACGTTTTCGTTGAGATGGAAATACAATACTCAAATATTCATCGACCACTTTGATTATGGACCACTTTGATCAAAGAGATTCCTTTCTCCTCTTTTTTACTTTTTATTTGTACTTCTATTCTATAATATAATATTTCCCATTTGTAATCGAAATACCCTGATTTATATCCGGTACTTTTTCTCATTGTGGACAGGGGATGCTGTCGAGTATCTCTCTGCAAAGTGGCGGCGAGCGGTCATTTATCTCGGCACGGATGGATCGGACTGAATTTGAGCGCATATAAATTCGAACCGCCAAGCCGTTAGATTGTCGTAATAACGACCGGATCGGCCGCTTTGCAGAGATCGAGAAGCTCGAGAGCATCCCCCATTCCCTTTTTTTTTCCATGCGGTTGCTTGGCATCCAAATTTTTTTCATGGAGAAAAAGCAAACCTGCCTAGATTAAGGTGTTCGATCGTCAGATTGTAGCAGGAAAAATTGTAGCAAGCTATAAGCACACACATATTTGTCCGGGATAGTTTCCGGAG
This sequence comes from Rhododendron mucronatum var. ripense, assembly GCA_019656295.1. NCBI lineage: Eukaryota > Viridiplantae > Streptophyta > Magnoliopsida > Ericales > Ericaceae > Rhododendron > Rhododendron mucronatum. The sequence goes on along the minus strand of BPLT01000039.1, from coordinate 424,580 downwards.
TTATCCGTGGCTTTACGTTTTTGAACCAATCTTTAGAAATTTTGATTACTCAAAATTCGCCGAAGGGCTAACGTGACTTTATATGTTTATTTTGTATGTAATCGAAAGGACCAATTTACAATTAATTTAGACTAATCTCAATTTTTTTTGGGCAGAAATTGAAGATTTAATTTGGAAGGTTTTTGGTGAGTCGATACCATTACAAGAGAATTACTTGCACAACGCTGGATTTTCTCTTAGCTAAACGACGGCTACTCCGCCAATGGGTGGTACTGAGACTTCACCTGTTTCGGGACGATTTCAAAGAGTCGGATTTGCTTGCGACGTTGACTTTGCTGAGTATCATAGTCACGGAAAAAAATCAAGTCAATCGACTACCAAATAATGTCATTTCATTTTCATATAAATCTGCCTCGATTGGATATCATGTGGTGTCCATTAACTTGATTGTTTACTTGACTCCAGAAATAAACGAGCTCTACTTCGTGAACAACTACGATCACTCTAATTGTCTCCTTTTCTCAACCATATTCTTTGCAAGTATGGATAAGGCTCCATTCCAAAAACCTTCTTAAAAAATAAGCAGCTTATATATATTTTACATTTTTAAACTCAAAAATAATGTAAATGAAAAATAATGTAGGATATATAGTTGTGGAATATTATTTGGTTCAAGTCAAATTTTTCCCCCTAATCCCCTCCCAGGGAAGTCCTAAAAAACAGCTTGAGCCAATTCTTTTTCCATTTCTCTCTTAGGGCCCGTTCCACTTTTGTTAAAAGTGGGTTTTTGAAAAGGAAGGTAAATTTCAAGCTCAAAAATCATGTGTTTATGTAAATAATTTTCCTTTCACTATGGATCTTATTTGATAGATCTCATTGAGATCTTTAATACGGTGCAAAAAAAATTGAAAAATTATTTTTCATTTTCGTTATATTTGAGTTTGAAATTTGGAAAAAAAGAAGTTTTGGAAAAAGAAGGGAAACTGGAACGGCTCCTTAGTAATTTGCTTTATGACTCTAGGTAGAGAAAAACTTCTTTACAGAGCAACCCGTAAACTTTGTTTACAGTCCCTATTGCCCTTCGGAAAAAAAAATCTTGATGAACGAACCTGAACATTTTAAAATTTGACTCGTTTACATAGCCCCATGTGTTGGTAATGATATTTTGACACTGTGTCAGTGTACTGAATTAATAATGTGACCGGCCTGGGAACCTTCTGCGGATGGTTTTTGGCATGCATGTGTGATCTTGTGAGAAACTTGCCGGAAATTTCCTCTTCTAAATGCCAAATGGAAATAATGAGAACTGAAAAACACCAAAGGAAGGAGATCTAGTGTAATGATCAAGATTGGAGTGCCAACCTTGTATGTTCTTCAAGCTTTTCATCAGGTTGAAGTCATGTGGAAGCTGTACATGATCTCTTGATGGTCTCATTCAGTGATCACATCTGTCAACTTGAGGAGAAATTTTTCAGTGCCGGGTGGTATATCCCGCGTGGTACCCGGGCCGTCCAATATATTTTGGACGGCCCGGGTTGAGACCCTCTCTCTCTGGCCTCTCACTCCAACACTTTCTTTCTCCAAATTTGAGCTGTTCAAAAACGCAATGGATGGCTCGGATTGGCCAAGCAGGCACCACGTGGTATCCACCCGGCACTGAAAAATTTTCCTTTGGTGTTGGTGTAACATATTGAATATCTTTGTCGCTGTTTGATATTTCTCATGGGGCCTGTTGTCATGTGGAATCTTAATTCGGTTTTGGTTGGAAACTGTCTCACCCTCTCATTTGGACCTGTCCTTATACTTAAAAGAGGCTTTTTTTTGTGTGTGTGTATCTTGCCAACTTTTTTGCCTTGGATTTGGAGTGACATATGATTGTCGATAGGTTGCGGGCGCCAACGTTGTTGAGATGCTTCTTCATCGTTGTGATGCCTTTTGCTCCTTATCCTTTTAATCTTTGTACTTCCTTCAAAGATTAATAAATCCTATTTTCGTCGCTAGAAAGAAAACAAAAAAGAAGATCGGAGATTAGCAACAACTTGTGTCCTGTTCGGATGGGATTCTAAAAAAAAAAATCCAACTCAAAAAATCTCATTACCCATATTTTCAATTAATTACTCTTATTTTTCTCTCATCTCTCCAATCATTATTCTCATTTCTCTCTCTATCTTTCTTCATTTGTTATCCATATCTTCAATTATTATCCTAATTTCTCTCCACTCATTACTCAAAAAATTTCAAAACACCATCCAATCAAAGGCATTAGTTATTTACAGGATGAGTTGGTTTTTGTTCTCTTCTACAATTTCAGTCGAAGAGACGTCGTGTTCTATTCTAAAATACTAACTTGAGTTCTGCATTCAAAAAATCTTCTTATTTTCTTGTCTATATTACTATATTGCAACTGTTTATACTCTTGTGTGGAAATATATGTAGTTTGTTTTTTCCAGTTAATTTTCCATTTTTCAGAAATGTATAGAGGAGTGGACGTGGAAAAATTTATTGGGACCGTGCTGAGAGAGAGAGAGAGAGGGGGGTTACTCAAAACGAACGGAAAAATCTGGTTTACGCATTCATACATCATGAGATGTATCTAGCTAGTGTCCACCATATTTTTCACGTTTTCGTTGAGATGGAAATACAATACTCAAATATTCATCGACCACTTTGATTATGGACCACTTTGATCTAAGAGATTCCTTTCTCCTCTTTTTTACTTTTTTATTTGTCCTTCTATAATATAATATTTCCCATTTGTAATCTAATTAAATACCCTGATTTACTTTATATCCTGTACTTTTTCCCATTGTGGACAGGGGATGCTGTCGATTATCTCTCTGTAAAGTGGTGCTGAGCGGTCATTTATCTCGGCACGAATGGATCGGACTGAATTTGAGCGCATATAAATTCGAACCGCCAAGCCGTTAGATTGTCGAAATAACGACCGGATCGGCCGCTTTGCAGGAATCGAGAAGCTCGAGAGCATCCCCCATTCCCTTTTTTTCCATGCGGTTGCTTGGCATCCAAATTTTTTTCATGGAGAAAAAGCAAACCTGCCTAGATTAAGGTGTTCGATCGTCAGATTGTAGCAGGAAAAATTGTAACAAGCTATAAGCACGCACATATTTGTCCGGGATAGTTTCCGGAGTTATCCGTGGCTTTACGTTTTTTAACCAATCCTTAGAAATTTTGATTACTCAAAATTCGCCGAAGGGTTAACGTGACTTTATATGTTTATTTTGTATGTAATCGAAAGGACCAATTTACAATTAATTTAGACTAATCTCAAATTTTTTTGGCAGAAATTGCAGATTTAATTTGGAAGGTTTTTGGTGAGTCGATACCATTACAAGAGAATTACTTGCATAACGCTGGATTTTCTCTTAGCTAAACGACGGCTACTCCGCCAATGGGTGGTACTGAGACTTCACCTGTTTCGGGACGATTTCAACGAGTCGGATTTGCTTGCGACGTTGACTTTGCTGAGTATCATCGTCACGGAAAAAAATCAAGTCAATCAACTACCAAATAATGTCATTTCATTTTCATATAAATCTGCCTCTATTGGATATCATGTGGTATCCATTTACTTATAAATTGTTTACTTGACTCTAGAAATAAACGAGCTCTACTTGTGAGCAACTACGATCACTTTAATTGTCTCCTTTTCTCACCCATATTCTTTGCAAGTATGGATAAGGCTCCATTCCAAAAACCTTCTTAAAAAATAAGTAGCTTATATATATTTTACATTTTTAAACTCAAAAAAAATGTAAATGAAAAATAATTTTTTTTTGCACCGTATAAAAGATATTGATAAGATCTATTAAACGAGATTCATATTGATAGAAAAATTATTTGCTTAAACACATTATTTTTGAGCTTGAAATTATCTTTTTAAAAACAAATACTCTCTCCGTTCCTTTTTTAGAGTCCAGTATTATTCCATTTTAGGTTGTCCCTTAATAAATGTTCATTTTATAAAGTTAGTGGGTAAATGTTGGTGAATTTTAAAAAATTAGTGACTAAAGGTTTTGGAACTGGGCCTAAGAGCAACTTTATCAGCTTAGCCAAACAACAAAATTGAGCTAGTTTACCTATGGAAAGGGACAAAACCATCTTGCAGCAGATGAGGTAAAAGGAGGTGTAAAATACATCGATGAACAGTTGTTAATCATCTTTACCGATCCACTATTCATTCGGTAACCATTTTTTTATTCCTTTTCCTCTCTCTCTCCAACAGTATACAGTCAGACACTGTGAATATAGTACATAGTCATCCATGTACAATAATAATATTTTATTAAAAAATAGGTTAAATAGATAGTATTGGTGTAGTGTTGAAAGAAAAATGAGTAGGTAAAATGAAAAATATGTACTGTTCACTAGTTTTTTTACCTAATAACTGGTGTACTTGCTCTAAGTCTAGAATATAGGTGTTTCTTTCCAGTACTACTAGTATGGTCCCGAAGAAAATGGAGTACTTGTTTAGGTGGTCTACAATAATACATCTTTCTACCTATCACACTCACAATTTAATAGCTCGATAATAACTAATGTGAAGCTCTATTTTGGCTAATGAATATTTTTTCATTTCCCCTAAGCCCATTTCGCTAACTCAAATAAATATTTAATTTTTAAATTAAATGGGATTGTTAGAGAATGATCTGTCTCGTTAAACAGAAAATAAGTACTTAAAAAATAAGGCTTTATCGGAACAGGGCCTAAGAATGTTTTAGTTATTAATCATCTGAAATCTAGCTCTCGCCATACTCCCTCCCATCGCAATTTATATGCCTAAATAGTTTCTCCTGTTTTCTTCTAGATGAATTAAGGCTTTGTTTATTTGGACGTAAAATGTTTTCCAATAAAATATTTTACATATTTTTGGTGTTTGGTTATGTAAAAAATGAGAAAAATATTTTACATGTAAAACATTTTCTATTAATTGGATGAAAATATCTTTAAATCTTTCGTAAATTATTTTCCGAAATGAACCCGCTGCTTTCTACTGCAATTCTCGCTTCTCAGTTTCCTTGACCATTTGACCCCTGTTCAATTCTGATATTTTCAAATCTCTCTACCATTTAAGCCCCCTCCCTCTACACTATTTTGTCGATTTTTGAAAATATTTTTTAAGTGCCAATCAAACACCGAAAAATAAAATTTTAAAATTTATTTTCTAAAAAAATATTTTCCATAGAAAACATTTTACATTGAAATAAACGGAACCCAAGAGTAAAACTTTCTCCCATTTTCTCTTTTTCCTTGTTTCCAAACATATTCTTAGGTTTTGTTTGGAACCTATTGAAAAGAAAATAAACGAAGAAAATTATTTTCCCCTCATATGGTTTGAGCCTCAATCCTTATTTCCTTTTCCTTCGGGAAAGTTCCAAACAGGCCGTTAATGGTTTATGCAGAAGATATCGAAAGTCGAAAGATATTTCCCACGAGTCTCCGCTTTGACTGGCGCATATCACCTGAATAGCAACGGGCCGGTAGGAGCATGTCTTCGTAGCCGTTCCACTCAGGACGGATTACTGAATCAAAGCGTTCGATACCTCTCCTAGAAAAGTGAATCGAAGACAAGTGATGTGATTTCTGCAACAATTGGAGAAATTCCAATTTTTCGGAGCGTACAAGCATGACTCAGTCAGGTGAGAACTGAAACCTGGTATTGTTCAAAATTGTTCTTTACTTGCTTAATCACATTGATTTGTTAATTGCAAAATTCAGGCTTTTACTGTTTTGATATTTTGTTTCTGCTTTACTTGTTTTCAAGTTTTTAAGGGAGTTGAGGTTTGTTCACCCTCCTGAAAACAACAGTACCTCCCTTTCTATTGGTTGAAATGGTTTGTATCCCACCACAATGCTATTTCCAACTTTTGGTTTGCTATAACATGATATAGTGTCTACTGTCTAGTACATATGGACTCATGATCTTCTAACTTGAGTGTTTGGACATGGGAAGGCTAACCTAACCAAACCAAACCAAACCGAGCCTTGTGTGCAAATCAATTGGGGGCGGCTACATGAATTCTATCGTTGAGCTCTGTCCAGGGCTTCCTGTTAACTTAGGTTTGGTAAGCCAAACTCCTTCGCGTATCCATATTGCGATTCATATCATAAAGATCTAACGGGGATTTTACGTGCTGGCTGGCAGCTATTTAACGCACAGCCTCCTCTTTTATCCGGGCTTGGGATCGGCTGTAAAAAAATATAAGACTCTAAGCACGGCACAGACAAAATTATTCCATGGGAAGGCCAGAGAAAGGAAATTCCATTCCTTCCCGAAACAGAAGCAAAAGCGTCCGCAACGGTCAAATGATAGTAAAAATTCATAGCAAACCCTGTAGCTACTGCCCCTCTGCCCCCTCGCCAGATAACAAATAATCTTTTAGAGTGGCTGCCCTCCCACTCTAAAAGGCACTAGGCGCTAGTCAAGCGGTGACCCACTGCCTAGGCCGTCTAGGCGCCGCCTTGCAAGAAATAACATGTGAGCAAGATGAGTGTAGCGAAAATGAGAATGCTGAAGTGGATGTGTGGTAAGACTAGACGAGACAGGATTAGAAATGAAACAGTTTGTGAGATGGTAGGTGTTGCACCTATAGAGGAGAAGTTGAGGGAAAATAGGCTAAGGTGGTTTGGGTATGTCTACCGTAGACCAAAAGATACAGTAGTTAAGAGAGCGGATAAGATAGCTCTAGGTAGCAATACTACGGGGAGGGGTAGACCTAAGTTGACATTAGATGCTGTTGTACGCAAAGATATGAGCATAATGGGTTTGTGTGAATAAGTGGCCCTTGACAGAGCTTAATGGAGGAAACAGATTCATGTAGCCGACCCCAAGTGATTGGGACGTATGGCTCGGTTTGGTTTGGAGATTCCAGACCCTAGGCGGCCGCCTAGCTCCAGCTAGAAACCTGCCTAGGTCTGCCTAACCGCGCCTAGCGCCTAAACAAACCGCCTAGGGGAAAATCGCGGCGGCTACCCGCCGCCTAGGCAACCTTTTAGAACACTAGACAGAACAGAGGAAGACCGCCACCAATGTATGGAAGTGAAGTCCGATTAAAAGTTAAATGATCGATCAACTGATTTTTGAAGCACTAACCATATGAGAAGGTGTGGCATTTGGTTCAAGCCAGATTTGCAAGTAAAGCACCCTCCACCAAAAACCACCTTGGAAGTCTAAATACTCATGGGTGATAGCGAAATAGTACCGTGAGGTAAGGGAACGCCCACAGGGGAGTGTGTCAAGGTTGGATTAGCTGCATTGAGGAACCCCAGCTTAGTGTTCAATTGGAATTGTTTTCAACAACCGAAGGAGAATGTTTGATTCGTCCTAGTTACTTACTTCTCCAGGAACTAGGGTCCGTTGTGGTCTTCGGAAAAGAGAATGATGCTATGTCCGTCTGTCAAAAATCGAAGCCTAGTCTACATTGACAAATTGTTCCAGAAAACCAAGCAGTACCTAATAGTCTCTAAGCTGCTTACTACGGTTTATTGTCAATCGTGCGTGGGTCACATAGTTGGAAAAACACGGCGAGAAAATTTCACGGGTATTGATGACAGATGAGCTTTGTTTTCTGATGCATTTAGCAAGCTTGAACCTCATTCCTCGCCTTGGTGTTGTTCTTTCCCTAGAAAGCAAAGCTTTTATATCATCCGTTGATACGCCAAGAAAAAGGAAGTTCAAATTATGATTTTTATGGCTGCTTTCCGGTCTGATTTCAGGTTATAATCTTCATGATCTGGTTCAAGAAGCTCAAACCCGGTGGCTAAAGCCTGCAGAAGTGCTTTTTATTCTACAGAATCATACTGAAGACCAACTCACCCATGAGCCGGCTCGAAAGCCAACAAGTAATCTTCTTTTTGGCTATATCTTTAATGTAACATTTAATCACAGCATATTTACATGTCAGGCCTGCTGCATGTTACGGTTGATGATTTCCGTTTCATTGATTGTATTCTTGGGCAGGTGGATCTCTTCTTTTGTTTAACAAGAGGGTACTTCGATTTTTCCGTAAAGATGGTCATAGTTGGCGTAAAAAGAAAGATGGGAGAACTGTTGGTGAAGCACATGAGCGTCTCAAGGTTTGTTCTGAAAGTGTTAATATAGTCATACAATCGTGAAGATGCTAGATATTACTGCGCATGCATCTGGAATCCTGATATAATTATTTAAATTATGTGAAGTTATATTTGTCTTTTGTGTTTCAACCTTTCAGTCTTCTCTACGTGCTGTATAATGTTCTAGTGATTTGTGTTTATATGTGATCCCTGATTGGCACCCGAGTGCGTCATCAGAAGTCCTTTCAAGATTTCTTCTGAAGTTAGATGCAAGTTTTGCTTACGCTATGAATGTATGCGGTCCTTCTACCAGCTGAAGTAAATGGACCAATGGTTCAATAACACTTCGATAGTATATGGTGTCATCTATTATCTACCATTACATTGTTTTCCTCCAATATATTGGTAACTTTAAGAAGATGAATTTTGCTTTCGTAGACGTACTATCTGGTACTATGATGCCTTCATTTGAATTCAGGAAGTGGATTAAAAGACATTTGAAATGGCATTAGAATCCAAAAACATGATTTCATTATACTTTTCTCTTTCTCAATGAATCGAAGGAACGCAGAGATGGAAAGATAACGAGTTTCTACATATCATATTACTCTTGTTTTGAAATTTCACATCACGATTGGTATTCAGTTGCTTAGATCAAAAGAACAAAGAAGCACAATAATGTGTTACATTTGTTTCCTTTATATATCATCCTTGGTTTCCATTTCTTAAGGGTCTGCTGATTGGAGGTATTAAGCAATAAAAATAGAACAAAGGAGTACAAAACTAGAATTTTTATAGATGTCACAATCTGATTATGTGTTTGTGGTACAATTGACCAATTGTTCTTCTTATATAAGACTGCATATAATGCAAACTACCTGCACTAGACATGCCATGGACTCATGAGTTGGGTGGGTAGAGTTGTTATTTTTGGCACGTCAAGTCAGACATGCATCAAATTTTTCTCTCATAATTTGAGTCACTGTGTTTATAGATTGTCAATGTCTTACATATGGTGGATTGGCCTTTTTATTACTCCTCTTTGTTTTTTAATATGCCCACGAGACACACTTGATGTTCCCTAACCACTTCATAGTTTGATACTTAGCTTTGTCGCCATTTCACTGAAAGGAGGATTTGAGCGATCATAAAAAGGACAATGAAGCCATCCCTTCTATGTTCCTGGACTTCTATTGTGTTGGAGGCATTGTTTGTACTTTGTAGAGATAGTTGTTCTCATGTAGTCATGTTAGAGTAAGAAAGCGATACTAACTTGCTGTCATGGGATTATCAAGAGCAAACGTGATTCATATCCCTTCCCTTGTACATCCTTATCCATTGTAGTGAACTGAACTGTATAATAGTATCATGTGAATTAGTTTGGGTTTGTCATTGGTTGGTTGTTACATATAGGGAAACTCAGAAAGGTTTATGTTGTTAAGCATCAAAAGGCTGATGCGTTTATACTTTATACCGGGAAGCAAATTTTTTTAACTACATCAGGTAAGAAATTTCTATCAAGGGGGAGAGATTTTTACCTCTTAAGTATAGAAAAGTGAAACTTAATTTCCATTAAGGAGAGATGGAATACTTAATTACCACTAGGTCAACTTTTACAAAAATACATTTACCATTAATGGAAGTGTCACTCTAGGGTTTTAGGGTATCCTAGAGTTTTAGGTACCCTAAAATCTTAGGGTACCCTAGGGTTTTAGGGTTAAGGTTTAGGCGCTTTCATAGAGCCTTAGGGTTTAGGTTTATGCACTTTCATAGGGGTTTTAGGGTGCACTTGTTGTTTAGGAAGGAAAAGTGTGTAGGGTGTTAATAACCATAACACATAACAATCTTATTTATATAGACGACTCACATATTAAATAAGTAAACTAAGCAATGTGGGACTACTACTAATACTATATTCTAACAATTCCCCCAAGCTGGAGACCCTTCAGCTTGTTACATGGCAGCCAACGAAACAATTACCTCAACTACTAATAGCAATCACTAAAACAACCAACTTACTAAAATAGTGACCAACAACAACCAACAGAACAACTTCAACGACCAACAGAACAACTTTCAACAGCAATAACCAACGAACGACTTCAACACCAACAATATCCAACGGAACGACTTCAATTCCTACAGCAAAATCAAAATCAACTTCAACGGAACAACTTCAACGACCAACGGAACAACTTTCAATAGCAACGAACGGGACAACTGTAACCACCACCAACAACCAACTAAACAACTTCAACGACCAACAAAATCAATATCAACTACCAACCTCAACGACCAATAACAACTAACTTCAACAACCAACCAACCTCAACAACCAAAAGTAACCAACTACAAAACCAATTGCAACGACCAATAGGAACCAACTAAGTACCATCAACCAACTACCAACGTCAACGAAATTGACGACAAAACAATATATGTTACCACGCTCACCAAAAGCATGGCTAAAAACCCGACCACAATACCCAGAATCATGGCTGAATGAAGAACCAAACCCACCAGAGACAGCGGAAGCAGAATTAGAATCAGATTTCATTACAAACATGTCACCGTACAATGAGAGGCAAACCAACGGATCAACGAGCAATATTCCACCAACTACCGAACGATCACAAATCAACCCATCAATCTAACAACCAACTACGAACCACCAACTAAAAATAAGCATCCGACAACTACCACCAATACCAATATGAATATACCTTCGGCAACCAAAAGCAGAACCAACAACTCGAAACATCAATAGGCCAATTGAGACAGGATCGTACACCAACTCAACAAGAAATAGAGAGGTGAACAGTCAATGAGTGAATAGTAACAGCGATGACCAGTAACTATGATGAACAGTGTGATGAACAATAAAGACAATGAACAGTAATCTGTGAACAGTGATTAATGGCTATCGATGAGTTTTAGGTATTAGGGTTAGGGTTAAGATAGAGGCTAGGATTAGGGTTGTGATTTTAGGGATTATGTACATCGGCTAGGGCTGTAGTGGTTTGGGATTAAGATTAAGATCCCGCTCTGATACCATGTTAAAGCATCCAACTCCAAATGCTAAGAGTGGAGAGGCCACCGAGACTCAGATACTAGTTTTGGAGGAGATAATTAACCGATGTGGGACAAATCCCAACACTCCTTTGCACGTGTGACCCCCGACTCGCACATGGAGAGGTAAACAAAAGATCCATGACACCTGGATCACAACAAACAATGGTGCACTTATGGCACAAACAAAAAGGGAACAAATTCTCCGAAACCTTAGCTCCGATACCATGTTGTTTAGGAAGGAAAAGTGTGTAGGGTGTTAATAACCCTAACACATTACAATCTTATTTATATGGACGACTCACATATTAAATAAGTAAACTAAGCAATGTGGGACTACTGCTAATACTATATTCTAACATTCCTACTATAGGGTTTTAGCGATTTAGGCACTTTCATAGGATACTCTATGGGTTTAGGCATTTTTATAGGGTACCCTAGGGTTTGGGCACTTTCATAGGTTCCCTAGGGGTTAGGCAATTTTCAGGGTTTAGGGTTTTAGGTGCTTTCATAGTGTTTCGGTGTTTCATTAATTAGAGGAGACCTGGTGAGAATTACTTTCTATTTTCTGGACCTAGAGGTAAAAGCCCCAAAGGTGGATGACGGAAGTTATAGATGACATACTGGACTGATCACCCAAATCATCAGATGCTCCATGTATTGTCTGAAAAGTTTTTACTTTAACATTGACCAGTTTTACATATCTATGAAGCGTGCTAATGCATATGCTCCATGTATTGTCTGAAAAGTTTTTACTTTAACATTGACCAGGTTTACATATCTATGAAGCGTGCTAATGCAGTTAGGGATTGTTGCCAAGTGCAGTGGGGTTTCTTTAGCTGATGTTCAGCCTGAGCAAAGTCATTAACCTGATAGTTTTTTGTGTGGCTAGGTTGGAAATGTTGAAGCTTTAAATTGCTACTATGCACATGGAGAGGAAAATCCACTTTTTCAGAGACGTAGCTATTGGATGCTGGATCCGTGAGTGCACTTTTCTTCTCTTTGTTGACTGTATATTTTTTCCCTTTTATGTCATTGGCTGAAACATTGCCCCAGAGATATAGTAGTAGGTTTTCTACACTATGTAACTTTGATATGGAGAATTCATTAACAGGGATTACTTTTGACAAATGTATCAGAGTTATTCCTCATACTTTTTTTCTTTTGTCTGCTTTGTTAGCATTTCTTTTCCCCTCCAATTTGCACGTCGTTTTATTTTCTTGCTCTCCGTTTAAATTGTATTTGTGTTATTGTTGGGATTTTTGCAGGACATATGAGCACATTGTTCTTGTTCATTACAGAGACATCAGTGAGGTAAGCTTCTGGAACCTGATTGGAGATAAGGTGGATCTAAGGACAAAAATAAATGCTTGTACCTCATAACCTTCTTGCTGTTACCTTTTCAACTTGCATTTCATCAAGCAAGATGCTAACTTTTCTTTCTACCAACTCATTGTCCATGGCTTAGGTGCTTTACTCTTTCTCAGAGTTGCTTTGTTTAGCCTAAGAAGATTGTATTCCATGTCTTTACTTTGAAACTTCCTGGGTGTCGAATTGCCACTCGTCATGGGAGACATTAGATACTGTGGATGTAAAAGATTTTTCGTAACTGCTACTTGACCATCAATATAACAGGGGCAAAGAAGCCCAGTGGATGAACTGTGAATTTCACGAAGCAACTTTTATTCCTCTCTGGATGCATTAATTCAGAGTCATATAGTCGGAGCTATTGGTGCAAACTTTGAGCTTCAGCATTGACATTTCCAGTTGTATTCATGAGTTGCAGGGTAGGCATAGTTCCGGATCCACTTCACTGTCACCGGAATCCCCTTCTACGCTCAGTCAGAGTCCCAGCTCCTATACTGCTCAACATCCCGGCTCTCTTACCGAGATCAGTGAACTAAATGAGCTGTATCAAAGTCCCGGATCCATAGAAGTTAGTTCTGATGCAGTTGTCAAGACTAAAGGGATGGATCATCTTGGCATGATAGAAAGAAAGGGGGAGGTGGTTGGTACATCTGAGCTTGGGGTTACTCAAGCCTTGCGACGACTTGAGATGCAATTAAGTCTAACTGATGATGTTGTTGAAGAAATTGGTCCATTCTGCAATGAGAATGAGAATTCAAATGATTCAGAAGCCATCATAAGTGATGAATGCAGATCTATGGCCTCATTAGATGAATTAGGCACTCTTATGTGGCGTCAGCACTCAGGTTTGTCATTTGGTGGTCGGTACATTTAAAAAAAGAAGTCTTTGTTTTGTTTTTCTCTCACACTTGGTATGATCTGAAGAGTACTCCTCTTGTATATTATCTTTGGAAAGATATATTATCTCTATTTTTATTATCTTTAAATCCTACCAGAACTTAAGTAATGTGAAAATGTGTGCCGGCATCTTGGCCGGGTACCAAAGTGACAATTCTTTCCAGGCCAAGCACCACTTAAAACGTATCCTATATGATGATGTAGACAAGACTGAGAAATAAGTGCGAATAAATACTGTACTCACTAATGAATTATTTAGAGGCCCCAACTCGTTAATCTTTTCTTAAGTGGATTTTTGGACTGATTGTTTCTGCTATATTGCCTTAACAGATAAGATAGAAATTTCCTTCACTTATTCACTGCTCTTTTCGACTCGTTCTATGGACTTTGTAATGCTGATATGCAATTGTATCCTTTCTGATTTTGTAATTTGTATGTTCTGATGCCACCATATGTTTTTGGAGTCATGATATACTTTATTATGCTTTTATGCATAACTTTTAGGTCTTTTTTGCGATCATCAGCATAATATTTTACATTCTACATAGGCGGCCATTGTGATTGAATGCTTTCATGCTTTGTCTTGTCCGTGTTTGAATTCTGGAAACAATTACTAAATTCAAGGGTTATGGCTTAGGGCATATGTATGTTGTGATAATTTGCACCGAAGAAATGTATCTTTTCACGAAGACTCACAACGTGTTCAGTTATTTCTTTAATTGTTGTAAGCATCTTGCAGATTTGCTTTTCTAGTTTTCATTCTGTTTGATGTATCTGTTTGCCCCCTTTTCGTTTGATTCTCAAATATAGTATAAAGAAGCAGCATGGAAGATAGTGGATATTACATTCCATTCCTTTGCTAATTTTTTTTTTTTCAGGTGGCAACAGAGAAGAAAATCCCCATCCATTGGCGCAAGAAGTTATGGTTGAACGTAAAGACTCTTTATCTTGGAAAGAGATGCTGGATGTCAATACGAGTTCACCTGGTGCTGAGTCCCAAGAGAGACTTTTTCCCGTCTCAGATGAAAATGTGAGAAAGATACCTATTTTTCAATCTTCTTTTTGATTTTATCACTTTTATTGTATCCTTTTAAAGTGTACTTGTATTCATGTCTATTCTTTTTTCGTTTCTTTTTTATTAGTACGGCTTTGCAACAAGTTTGTAGAACAGGAAAAACACAACAGAAAAACAAGACAAGCAAACAACCAAACAATTACAAGAGTCCAACTACCTACTCTAACAGCTATAGCTCCCGACTCTAAACAAAATACAACACCATATACACACTACACAGTCACACAGATTACATTGGGCATGGTACATGGTTCTTGTCCAATGTCACAGTAGTTACCACTAACAGCTATAGCACACCACTCTAAACTGAATACAACTCCATATACACACTACACAGATTACATTGGTCACAGTAGTCACCATTAAAGTACGCCTTGTTCCTGATTGCAAAATGAAATCAACGTTTATCACATATCAATGTATGCAGATGCTATATCTATAATAAGCAACCCCTTTCCATTTTGTCGGAGTCATTTGTTTGTTGTGAAGATACTATTTGTTTTTCTTCAATGATGTGTTCATTCTTTCAACAGGGAATACCACACTCAAGGCATGATCGCCTAGGAGGGCAAGAAAGATATCAGTGGATAAATTTTGATGGATATAAACTTTCTAAGTGTGATGATTCCCGAACTCCGGATAGCAACACAAATCTGCAACCTTCAACATCCTACAAATATCTATCAAGCTCTGAGAACCCCTTGACATTACCAGCTTCCAAATTGTTGTCTCAAGAAATTGAAATTTTCAATTTTCCTGCGTATTCTCCTGTTAATAATGTTAGTTATAGTAACTCCGAGTACTTTACAACATTCTTCGACCAAGGTCAGAATGGTATGCTTCTTGAGGCTGATTCAAGCTTAACCATTGCACAAGAACAGAAGTTCACTATTCGAGAAATATCCCCAGAATGGGGTTATGCTTCTGAGGCAACAAAGGTATGTGTCATGGAATTCTATATTACAAAGACCTTTCTCATGTGGTGTTGGTTTCTTGGATGTGTTGGTGACGTGGCATTTCCCCAGCAATGACTTGCAAATGGGCAGGAATGATTGAATGTTAGCTTTGTGGTTGTTGGTAGTTTGTTGGTTTTGTTTCACTGAATTCTTGGGCATATGTCGAGGGTTATGTGGTCCTTTCTCTGCTTTATATTGCTGGCCAATTCAATACTCAACAGGGCAGTGGGTGGGGTAGGAATGTTCGCCAGGCGTTGTACCAAAGATAGGCAAAAACTTAGCACACGAGATGGATGAACTAGGGCTCACTCGACCAGTTTAGTGGTTTTAATGTGGAGCCAAGGTGCAAAGGGAATGAGCTCGGTTGCTTCTCCTCCATCCTTTTTTTTTCTTCGTGCCCGTTCCGCTCGCGCTTTGTGCGCCGTTGACGCTTTGCTCTCCTCTTATTAGTTATGAGCTTCTTAAGTGAGGATTATGAAGTACTAATCGATCAAATGTGTTGCTGATCTGCTGCTATTTCTTATTTTAAGTGCTTTTTTGAAATATTTTGCTATGGCTTCCTTGATGATGCACTATAAAGTGCGTTGGATAGCATACTGCTGAATACATCCTTTTTCATTTCTCGTGTTTTGTTTCTTTCTTTCGTTATTTTTTTTTTTTTTTGTTTCAGTCCTTTTATCCTTTCTTCCTAGAAGTGTAGAGATCCTCCTAACACCTTGGTTACCTGTTGATTGTTTTCTCGTGTTGTATTTCTATTCCTGCTGTACCAATAGGAATTGAGATGTTAATATTTTCCCCGAATGAAAACAGAATCACCAAAGTTCCAAATTTTAAAATGCTTTATTTCAAATTTTGCAAAGCATTGGTACATTGGGAGCATTTAAACAAAGAGCAGGACCAAGTACTTGAATGAGTGAGATCCTAAGAGCATCCAGAAAAGCATCAGGAGGCAAAGAGTATATGTTTATTTTGGTAACAAGGGAGCCATCTAAAATCTTCTGAACTACAATCATTACCTTTTAACAAGAATCTGAAGCACCTCGTGTGTACAATATTTTTATTTGGATGAGTAGAGATGAGGATTCTTAAATTTACCGGATGGATCCTCAAAAAAGTATCGGGTTACAAAATGTTCAGATGAAATCCTTGCACAAAAATCTGTTATTGTCAAATCCTTATAAACAAGATATTTGAAAGATTTATGTAATGAGCTCTCTTGATGAAGTAAAGGTGCTGAAACTATTGACCATCCAACTGAAGGTTTCCTCTTACCCTGTACACTTCTTTTGATCTTTATCCATTTTTCAACTGATCACGGTTTGGAAACTACATGACTACATGTTGAATAAACCAACCACTCTGAACTTCATAATCCAAAGAAATCCTGGTTCACATTCGATGTAAAAAGTTCTGGTTAAAGGGCACCACTGAAGCACAAAGCTGATCGTAGCGCCAGCACAAGCGTTTTAGTTATATAATGTAGTGACTGCTGTCATGCAACTTTTATGTCTAATTAAACTTACTTCTTATGAAGCTGCTAATGTTTTCAGGAGTAATCAGAATACTGAGTCAAAGTTGCTTGCTGCAGGTTTTCATTGTTGGATCTTTTCTTTGTGATCCGTCGGAAGGTGCATGGACTTGTATGTTTGGGGACATTGAAGTTCCTGTGCATATGATTCAACAAGGTGTCATTAGTTGCTTGGCTCCTCCACACCTTCCTGGAAAGGTCACTCTTTGTATTACTTCAGGTAATAGGGAGTCCTGCAGTGAAGTCAGAGAGTTTGAGTACCGTGTTCAGCCCAGTAGCTGTGCTCACTGTGGTTCATCCCAGAAGGAAACGACTAAGAGTCCAGAAGAATTGCTGTTACTTGTTAGGTTTGTGCAAATGCTTTTATCTGATACTTCAATGCAGAAGGGAGACGATACTGAATCAGGAATTGATCCATGGGGCAAATTGAGAGCCAGAGAAGATTCATGGGGCCATGTTATTGAGGCTCTTTTACTAGGCAGTTGGACTACATCCAGTACGACGGATTGGCTTATGCAAGAACTTTTAAAAGACAAGTTACAACAATGGCTTTCTTCAAGATTGCAGGGAGAATTTGATGAGTCTGGTTGTTCCTTGTCTAAGAAAGAGCAAGGGGTAATACACATGATTGCTGGATTAGGCTTTGAGTGGGCCTTAAATTCGGTTATTAACTCTGGAGTCAGCACAAACTTTCGTGATATCAATGGATGGACTGCCCTTCATTGGGCTGCACATTTGGGAAGGTAATTGACCGCTCAGCGCTCCCTGCCCGTAGAACCAGGTGGACGATGTATGCTTTTTTGCACTTTATAAGAGAAGATCGTTCATCGTTCTTAAAAATCTTTTGTAAGGTATAACAACAGAACCACCAGAACTTAATAATCACTCTGGGCTGTTGCTAGTGTTTTGCCATCGAAGAGCCCCTCCAAGGCAGGGCCCCAATCCTGCAGGGTAAACTTCGAATACCTGCAACCACCAACAAGCCGCATGTCAAGCTGTTGCTTGTTATGATGGTAAAAGTGTTTTTCTGTTGAAGGTGTCATTTTCGGTAACACAGTCAATGTAGGTCTAGGTCTGGTATACCTCTGCTAGCACCCCATTTGGACAAGTTCAGAATAGGCCTTGAATGGGTGAGTACATTTCTGACACTGAAACACTTGTCTTGTATACACCTTGATAAAGGTATTATCTGTGTTGTGTTGTGCCACCGAAGATTATTTTAGAGTTTACCTTGTCTAGTTCTCCAATTTTTTATTTCACTAAACTCTTCCTCAGATCTCCTTTCTATTGGTGCGCTACATAATTGAGTTTTTAACTGTGTCTTATGAAGAAAAGGCATTTTGGCGATTGAGCAAATATTTATGGACTTGTGTCATAATTGATCTACTTTGCATACGTATACAAATGCAATGTATCTCATATAGTTGAAAAGGGTTGTAGATGGGTTTGAGCCTTGAGTTGTCTTTATAGCAGTAGTTTTCTATTTGAACTACTTCTATCTTTTATAGTGAGTAATACCATAAGAAGTATCGTTTCATTTAGCCATATTGCAGCGTAGGTGGAACATAATGTAATGTCAGTATTAATCTCTTCATCTTTGTAAGGATTTTATAATAATCTCCAATAATTAGCTTCTCTTTTTTTTTTTTTTTTGAACGGCGAAGAAAATTTCAATAATCATAAATGATCAAAAAATGAAATTAATACAATGGAAAAAGAAATGCATTGAGGGAGCTTCGAAGGGTACAATGACTCTCCTACTGTTGCTACTTGCAAAAACTTAAACCTACCTCCTAGCGCTCTGATTGGTGGAACCAGTTTGTTTCTTATTCATTGTTTCTTTCCTGAAGCACTGTTTATATTCATATTCAAATAACTTCTGGATTGTCTCTACATAAGTTCCATTTTACAAGTTTTTACTTTTTACTTGCCAAAAAAGAGGTCACTAGTGTCCTAGGGATAGATCGTGTCTTTGGGTGAATGTTTATGTTCATATTATCTACTGGTCATTTTTAGTATCCATCTTGAAAGGTTATGTTAAAAGCATTGACTAGTGTTTATGAATCGCTCATGTCTTAGATGAATGTTTATATCGATGTTATCTACGTCTTTAGCAGTATCCATCTTTAGAGGTTATGCAATATGCACTTGTTGAAGTTTTAAACTCATTCTGAAGCAGTGCCTGTTCAAATGCTTTTCAACAGGGAGAAAATGGTTGCTGCACTCATAGCATCTGGTGCAGCAGCTGGGGCAGTGACAGATCCCAGTTCATCAGATCCAACGGGTAAAACGCCAGCATCCATTGCTGCCAAAAGTGGACACAAGGGCCTTGCGGGTTATCTTTCGGAGGTGGAGCTGACTAGCCATCTTTCATCCCTCAAAATGAAAGAAAAAGAGCTCTCCAATGGCTCTACTGACGTTGAAGCAGAAATTGCTGTAAACAGTATCTCTCAGTCACAGAGGAGTTTCACTACAAATGAGGATCACAATTCTCTTAAGGTCACTTTAGCTGCTGTAAGGAATGCAGGTCAGGCTGCAGCGCGTATACAAGCTGCATTTCGTGCACATTCTTTTAGGAGAAGGCAAGAGAAAGAAGTTGCTTCTGATGCTGCTAGTGTGGATGATTATAATATCCTTTCGAATGACATTCAGGGGCTTTCAGTTGCATCAAAGTTGGCTTTCCGCAATGCACGTGATCACAATACTGCTGCTTTATCTATTCAGAAAAAGTTTCGAGGTTGGAAAGGTCGCAAGGATTTTCTGGCATTTCGCAAGAAAGTAGTGAAGATACAGGTACCGTATTCTTCACTGCTGTAATCCCTGAATCTCAGGATCGTATTTTCTATTTTTGTAATATTGACCACTGAACTCTCAGGGTAAATCTGTAGTTATATCTTCCCTGCTTGTCTTTTGTGAAGTTCATGGATCTCAAGAGTTCGCTTGTTTAGTCATTTAAACCTGTGGATCTCAAGAGTTCGCTTGTTTAGTCAAGGATAAAGCTGTAGTTGTTAGGTTTTAATACCTGCTTCTCCATCTCCTTCAGCAGTCAATTGAATATTTGAAATGTAGAATCTTTAGTCTCTTTTCTTCTTCCATAATCATACCAACATCAAGGTAAATACATTTGAAGTGCATGATACATGCGTACTGTTTTGCAAGTACGAAGAGGCTCCCATTTACTTTATGAAGAGGTTCAAAAGAACTAATCTTATTCTACTCGAATTGTATCTATAACCTTGGGCGACACGACATGATAGTGCTTCGTTGTTCCATATTGGGCAACTTTTGACCTGGTTCGGTATACAAAGCATTGTTTGGGGCATGTAGGGTTATTTTACTAGATTTTTAGGGCATTGCTGGCTTTGTATATTGTCTTCTTTTGTGGAGAGATTACTTCATTGATATTTGCATGTAGTTATGGGCTTGAATATGTAAATCTTGTGTTCTTTGTGGGATTGCAGTTTGCTTTTGTTATTTCAAGCGTACTCATGACAAACTAATTCTGTCGACAGGCTCATGTTAGAGGTCATCAGGTCAGGAAGCAATATAAGGTAATCTGTTGGGCTGTTGGTATCCTAGAAAAGGTTGTGCTAAGATGGCGCCGAAAAGGAGCTGGACTGCGGGGATATCGGCATGAAAGTGAGTCTATTGATGAAAGTGAAGATGAAGACGTTATCAAGGTGTTTCGGAAACAAAAAGTGGAAGTAGCTATTGATAAGGCTTTCTCGAGAGTGTTGTCCATGGTAGACTCCCCAAATGCGCGTCAGCAATACAGTCGTGTGCTTGAAAGATACCAGCAAGCTAAGGTGATTATTCTCATATCAATGTTTACACTGCACTAACTTTTGTTTATGACCTTTATGATCTGATGTTTCTGATGTAACAAATGTGAGTTCTACATATTGGTCATAGAGGTGTGTTTGGAGCATGGATTCAATTTTTCTCTTTTTCTCTTGATGGTGGTACCCAGCGCTGCCTTTAATGCAAGTTTATATTACCAATCAAAGCTGAAAAATGGACTTGGTTGTGTTGCGTGTTTTCCTCCGTGCTGGATTCTGTTTGACAGGGAACTGACAATCATCATAATCTGGTTCTCATATTGATAGGAATAGTTTGTGCTGTATGGCCTAGGGACCTCCCTCCCCTTAGTTTCTGTCCCAAAATTCATCCCTTACTTTAGTCCAAAGTTAATGAAGGAAAGCGGTCCTAATCCTACAATCACGGAGTTGACAATGTCTCGTTGATTTTCTTGGATTGGTCACGTTTGTAGTAGTTCTGTTTTCCATCTGGAGTTTCCCTATCGATCACACAATGAAGGATTCCTTACGTCATTTACTGATCTTTCCTATTTAACTTACAGGCTGAATATGAAGGCACGGAAAGTGAAGTAACATCAACTTCCCAGAGTGATATTACCTACATGGAAAATGAAGATGCATACCAGTACATCTAGAGGTTATATGCAACTTCCAATCCTCTTTTTAACTTTTCTAGTAGGCTATTCCAAATACGGGCTGGTTGAAGGTTTCCTGGTTCCAGTCCGCATTTGCCGTTTAGTTGTTTGATTGCGATTATAAGCCCAAGTATGGTTGCAGTTTAGAGAGTTAATTTTTTCATCACTCACTCTAGAATCAGTATGTAAATGGCTTTGATTCATGTTTTCCTATTTGCACATGTAGATGATCTTTGTAATTCTTGTAAATGGTTGTGATTGGTTTGATAGGGCTACAACCACAATCTCTCTCTCTCTCTCTCTCTCTCTCTCTCTCTACACACACGCACATACTAACACTAAAAGCATGTGTAACATGTACCATAACGTACGTAACATTTATATAAACAAGAGCTTTTCCTTCAATCTATTTTCTGGATAGAAAAGGAAGAAAGAACAAATGAGGATTCCTAATAAGTAGACAAGGAGATGCTTCCAAATTACGAATCGAGTTTATGGGCTCAGCTCGGTTCGGCATGTTAGGAAACGAGTTGGGCTCGAGCTCAAGTTCTAATTTTTAAGCTCGTTTGATAAACAAGTCGGGCTCAAGTTTTAGGCTCCTGGCTCCTTTAATAAAGGAAAGAAAGAACTGATGATTATTTTAAACTACAAATCGCCCTTCATTTCCCCCTGCTGTTCTTCACATCCCGGTTTCCAGAAACCCAATTCCTCAGCTTCCTAAGCTCCGTCGTCAAATCCCCAATTTCCATACCAGAAAGCCTGAGCGAATACAGAGTCCCAGGCAATTCCTCCGACGCCACCCGCACCAACTTCTCCACCGCAACCGCCGACCTCCTCAACGCGACCGCAGTCGGAATCGAGATCAGAGCAACGGAGATTATCGCTGCGATCGACACAGAGAGGGCAAAGACGAGAGAGAGAAGACCTAGTTCCGGAGCGGGCAGCCGTTCGAGGAAATTGATTGGGGGAACCGAGTGCACCGCCGTTAGTTGCGCCTCGGACGGTGAGTTTCGGGCGGCGGAGAGCGGGGAGGAGGAGGTTCTCGCCGGCTGAATTGACGGCAGAGCGCCACCGCGGGGGAAGGGCCTTTGTGCGGGGAGTATCGTTGGCGGTTTGTGGAGAAGGTTCGGGAAAATGCATCGCTGCATGTTTGGAGTCACGGTGGTGGTGAGGGTGGGGACTGTCTGACTTGGATCGCTTGCGGACACGGAG
Source organism: Rhododendron mucronatum var. ripense (assembly GCA_019656295.1). Classification (NCBI taxonomy): domain Eukaryota; kingdom Viridiplantae; phylum Streptophyta; class Magnoliopsida; order Ericales; family Ericaceae; genus Rhododendron; species Rhododendron mucronatum. Next base: position 401,952 of record BPLT01000039.1, on the reverse strand, counting down.
GCACGTTTATAGGGTAAATTGCACTTGAGTACAAACGATTTCTAAGACTGTGTTCGGATCCTCCAAAGTCCAAGTTTTGGACAGGAGGAAATAGTCTTAATCTTGGCCGCACATTGGGAAAATTAATGTTTCAGGCCTGCTCATATACTTTTTGCAACTGTTCAAAAAAAAAAATTACTTTTTGTGAGAAGAATTCGATTCTTCACACTAAAAGTCTCTCAGTAAATCCGAACCATTGATTACAGCATTGGACGGTCAAGATTGCAACTGTTTGCTTCAATTCAAGTAGTTCAAAACTTGGACCGGAGAGGATCCACTTCCCTAAGACTAACAGCGTTTATAATTAGAAACACGATTTTGAAACACAATTCTAGACATAACTGCGTTCAAAACTAGGAATGGGACGGAACGGATTTTGCTATACCTCGACTCCGACCACAGAAGTACCACACGACCTGGACTTGGCCCAAACCCTAATTGGGTAATGCGTGGGCTGCCCATTCGGAGGGCATGTTTACTCGTTCCGCTCCGTCCCGTCAAAAAAGGACAATTTGTTTTAACTTTAAAGCAAAATGGGAAGGAGCATTTGTATACAATTGGCTCATTAGTATACCGGTAAAATATTAATTTTTTAAGAAAAACAGAATACAAGGATAAAATGCAATTTCATACGTAAGTATATCCGGAGCAGGCAACGGGATTAGTTACTATTATCCCGAACCCTACCTCGACTGAAATTGGGTTTTTCGTTATCTACAAAATGAACACTTTTTTTTTTTTTCCATTTTCTTCGTTCTTTCTTCCCAAACCATTCAATGGAAGAGAAAAATATTACTAATTTTCTCTTCTTCTCCCTACCTTCCAAACAAACTCTAAAGTGTAGCAAGTGTTCAAAGTGTAAGTCACATGATATAGGAGGGCCCAATATGTAAAGTAGAGACCCCATTTCACCCAACTTTCTTGCCGGTGATGATGACTCGATGAAGGTTGTTAGACGCAACGTGTCGTAATAAAAATGGTTAATCTTGGCGGTTCGGTGTTTTTTGACTTGGATCGTACGGTCTCTCTCTGTCGCGCTCGTTCTCTCTCTCTCTCTCTCTCTCGAATGATCCACCATTGCATCGCACTCACTCTCACTCTAGATAGATGGAGAAGCAATCGAAGGAGAAGGTGGAATTGGTTCGGCAACTAATGGAGGAACAAAGAGCGGAAGAAGTGACTTCTTCATCGGACGAGAGCCGTTTCGGCGGTGATGAGCGTCACCTCGTGCTCTCTGGATTGCTCTCTCAGGTAAGAAATAGTAGATCTTTATATGATGCAACTTTTTGTTTTAGAGTTCGAGTTCTTGAAGTAGTTATTACTGCTGTGATTGATTATGTTTTCCGGTGTTTCCTTTTAATGGATCATATACTCGGCCAAAAGAGAACTTTAAAAAAGTGTATTTTTGTCATTAAAAAGTAGAATTATTTTTTGATAAGTTAAAAGAACTTCATTTCGTATCTCTTCGTATAAATAGCAATAAAAAGTTCGAATTTTTGTCGTAAAAAATGTATGATTTTTAAGTTCTGGTTTTTTGGGGACCGGATAATGTTTTTGGGAGGGAGGTAGTATCTGTTTATGTGGGTGTGGATAACAAAATGGTTTTTTTTTTTTCTTTTCCCTCTTTAGTTCTTTAGTCGATAGATAGAGCGGAACTGGCGCAACAGTAAAGCGCCACAATGGCACAGAATGATTTTTTTTTTTTTCTTTCTTTCTAGTCTTGTAGGCTTCTAGCCAATTAATCTTTTGGGGGGAGGGTAGTATATGACAATAGAATGAATTTTTTTTTTCTAGTCTTTCCAGTTTCCAATGGATAGGGCAGATGGCGCAGCAATAAAGGGCCACAATGGTACACAATGTTTCTTTTTTCTTTTTAGTTTTTTAGCCAATGGATAGAGACCCGGGGACCCTGCCGAGCGGGTGCCGAGCGGCCAATCCAGATCGAAACACTTATTTCCTTTTTCTTTTCTTTTGTTTTTAAATCCCTTTGGTACCTTTACATCTGGACCATCCAATACACTTTTGGACGGCCGAGATGCGCTCCGCACCCTTGCTTGGCAGGTCTCCTGCCAATGGATAGTGCAGACCAGGCGCAGCAGTACAGCTGCCCCATTGTGGTGGTCACAGGTTTGTTCTCGTACCCCTGTGCTTGCAAGGTAAGACTGTGTACATCAAACTTTCCCAAACCCCCGCACTGGGTAAGCCCCTTTAGATAGAAGGCGCACTAGGGAAGGGAAGCTGCAATTAGCTTGGTTAGAGAATTAGGAAAGTAAGTGGTAAGGCTCGAAAACCTTGCATGTTGTCTCTTGTTTCTTGAAAATGAAAACTCGTCGTTTATTTGGATGTCATGAATCAATGTTTGATTATGGGCATATGGGGGAGGAGATTTACACTTGGGCGACGATAATAGACAAAATATACAAAATTCATGTGCACTCCTATTGGAAAGGGAGGTTTCTGAGTAAGAAAACTTAAATTGGTTAGCAACTTAGCCAAGCTTTGTTGGGGAAATGTCTTTGGAGATATAAATGCTACCGGAGAGGTGGTGGAAAAAGGTTGTGAGTCGAAGAGATGTTGATCAGGTTGTCCTATGAAATTCACCCTTCTATTTGATCAACGTATTTGCTCTTTTGAAGTTATGTTTATGCCTACTGCTGATTGGGATTTGGATTCAGATACTAAAACTTGATACTTGCGAGACTCTGCATGTGTGCACCTTGCAATGGAATTTCTATACAGAAGCTATCTTTTACATCTTAGAGCTGCTTTTTGTTGGTACCGAATGGTAAGGCCTTGTATTCCTTTGTAGGGTGAATTGAAGCAATCAAAGCAAAACTCCTTCCCTTGTTTATCCCTCTTTATCTTTTGTGTAATACCCTAGCCTGATCAATCATGGCCACTGCCAATCCATCCCTTGATCTCAAATGCACAACCAAAGTAACCTCCTTGGCTTATGAAACGATATCACTCACCCTTGTCTCCTTCGTCGGATACTTCAAATGACGGGAATCTGAACATGTTCTATCCTCAACGTCCATCCTTCACTTCACTTGCATCTATGGGGAGTCACTCCAGGCAGGTTCAGATCACTTACAATGCACGGCTCTTCATACATGTTGATATGCTGTAACAAACAACCATGAGCATTATGACCAGTATCAGTTTTTATAGACACCGTAATTGCCTCTGTCGTCGTTGAGCCTATATTTGGTGTTACCTCTTTCTAATTTCATGGTCTTTGTTGCTTGCACCCGTCAGAAGTTTCAGAATTGTTTCTTTCTTGACTTGTATCCCTAATTCTTCGATCTCTTAACAATAGAGTTGAAGTGGTCTTGCATTATGACTGTAGAGACCAAATTTTGATGTCTTTGATGGTAATGCATATGAACAGTTGGAGACTTTAAATGGGGAGGACAAACTTCGGCAACCTGAATCACCAGTTGATCCAAAGGGAAAGAGTGAGATTGCCATGGACGCGGAGGCTAGTGGTTGCGATGACAGTGGAAGTGAAGAGATAATCAGAGAGCTTAAGAAGATTCAGAAACAGAACTGTATAACCCACTGCCTTCTCTCAGTCATGATTGCCCTTACTGTGGCGTGGCAAGTATCTGAGTTCACTCTTGTTTTCAAAGTGAAAAATGGACTGAGTCAACCATTCAAATGCATCGGTAGTTTGTTTACAGGGATGATAAAAGGCCCTATGGAAGATCCCCAGATTGCGGATAAAGTGTCCGGTACGATTACGAAGCAACAGCAGATTGAATGCCCTTCAATCCCTCTCAAAATTCCAGAGCTTCCCAATTTTGATTTTCAATTGGCTTTGGACAGTGACAAGCACTGAGATACTCTCAGGTTAGTGTGTTCGAACCTATTCCAGGAGTGTTGATTCATAGTTGGCGACGACGGTTTGGGTGTAGTGTTTGGTTTTATTTGATTTGTAACAGTTGAAGCGCCCAAGGATGTATTGGAAAACCCATCTCCTCTTGTCAATTTCCTGGTTTCCATTATGTTGATGAACGCTGTACAGTAGAAAATTTGGAAGGAGGCATTTTCAAGGAAATCCATTGTAGAAGAAATGGTGTTTGTTTAAGCATCCAGTCTTTGTCCCTTCCCATATTTTGTTGCACTCCCTCGGTTCCCATTTGTTTGTCCATTTTTAGTTTTGAGCCTACATGAATTATTTTCTAAATTTTTTGCCAACAATCAAAAGCTCTAAATTAATGTTAGAACAGACCCATAGCACTTTGGGGATGGGAAACGTTGTAGTGCACCAGCCGCAGCGTAGTGCAGCTAATCCGGCCGTCCATCTCCGCATGAACGGTTCAGATTTAATCCGAGCTCCTATAAATCCAAACCGTCCATTGCCGAGATGGACGGCCGGATTGGTCGCACTACACATGTAGTGCAGATCGTTCGCAACTTGGTCGGTTTCAAGCCATTTTTTAGCCTTTGTTATCATTTCTTGCTATGCTAGAAGGTGGATGCAAGAGCTCTTAACCGAATTTTGTTTTTTCTATCTAAAACCTCAATGCAAGAAGTCCCCAACATGTTTTTGAAAATAATATTCTGTTTCCCAAAAAAAAAAAAAAAAACCACTTCAAATGCTCAACGTAACCCATTCATGAAATGCTCAGCAGATAGGAAAATTCATTTTTCAATAATTCATCCAGTCAAATAAAGCAATCTTCAAATCATCTGCTGATCAAAAATAAAAATCTTCAAATCATCGATACTAGATGAAGGGACACTGGCGACCGTGGCCTAAACTCTTTTGTGACTTTACCGCATGGATTTTGGTTTGTTTCTCTTATTTGTTATTAGATTTGGGTTAAATATTTACCCCATATTTTTCGACTCTATGAGACAAATCAAAGATGTTAAAAATCAGTCTAGTATTTTCCATATAGACCGACTTTTTGTAATCTTATATGAACTTTATTAACTTTAGTTTATATCTTTATACTTTTCCGATTTGTCTCTTCGAGACAAAAAAAATATGATGTCAGAATTTAACACGAGAAAACAATCAAAAACACCATGCGAAAAAAAGTCATAAAGAAGTTAGGCCAAACTCATAAAGAAGTTAGGCCAAACTCATGACCTGGAAACAAATAAAGACACAAAATTCTTGGTTTTCCGTTGAATCATTCATAATCACTACCTACATTCCGCAAAATTGTGCACCATCTTCATGTTCTGCTCTCATCATGTTCTTGTATACCCATCATTCTATACGACAACGGGTGAGTCTGAGACTCTTAAATGAGGAGAAAGAAAACTCAAAGGGATGCATCCAAGAAAAGAAAAACACCAACAAATTCCTTAGAAAGGAATAGCGTGCAGTGCCAGCGGTAGCAGGTGAGATTGCCCACAAAGTCCAGCGGCAAGCGATTTCCATCTTTGAAATTGTTACAAAGATTAACAGAGTAAAGAATGATGGTATCATAACCTAATTCGAGACCAGTGCCGACCTCGATATTTGGGTTGTCCAAGCTCGATTCCAAACTTGATTGCCCACTTACTATTAAGTCGTATTAAATAGAAGGGCATACAAGTATAAATAAATAAGATCAAGGTTACATTGGTTTTTTTGGTTGCCCCATGGTGGGGAAATTATTTGGAGTGACGACCATGTGCTCGTGCCAGCTGTTTCTTTCGTGTAGTGTGATATAAAGTAGTGTGGTGTGATGTAGAGTAGGGTGGTGTGATATAAAAAAGGGTGGTGAAATAAAGTAGCTTGGCGGATCATAAATAAATAAATAAATAAAGTAGCTTGCTACTTTTAGGAAGTGGTGAAATATTTGTTCATGCCTGAGGTCTTGTGGGGCCGGCTTTGCTCGAGACTCATCCGAGCTACAAAGTTAAGAATAATCTTATGCCCATTCAAAACTCAAACCCAAGGTTAACAAGAAGACAACCAAAAGAACACCTGTTCGAACAAGTTCACATCTATTGGGCCAAGTCCAGAACATCCCTTGGGACAAACCCAAATACCTAAAGAGCCAAGCCCAAAAACAAAAAAAACCCTAAATAAACCAAACAAAAGAAAACCTAGCCGCCCGAACACACCAAACAACGCAGCCCTGCCGAAGCAAACAACTGTCACCAACGAAACAGCATTCGACACTAGGCACATGCATGCATGGATTTTGACGTGGCTTTGGCCTTTTGGCCGGCTCAGTGTCACATACTCCCTTGTCCCAAGTTCTTGATCCTCTATAATTTTATGTAAAATATACAATATGAATATTGTTTGATAGAATTCAATTATTTCTATAAAACAATGTTTTTGATAAAAAACATAAAAAATAATATTCATTGAAAGATGTAGACAATTAAAAATTACACGTAAAATCGTATAGGATCAAGAATTTGGGACAGAAGGAGTATATAGGAATGAGTTAGTATTCTTCTTTGAGAGTTAGTGAACGGTAACGTATTTTGAGAGGGAACCGTGAGGAAAAATGGGCTATGGAATCCAACGTTGATTTGATATCCAAGGAATGCGAGATTTCAGTATGTTAAGGATGGTGTTGAAGTCTACATGTTTAACGGTTGCGATCTTAATTACTTAAAGTATCCAAGTCAGGAAGTATATAATATGCTCTAAATCTTCGGAGCATTTTCATGTGGTCCCGTTTCGCATTCCTTTTGAATACCATGTGCTATATATTGGAATCTATGAATTCTTTGTTGGGTGCCGTGGAACTGTTTAGTATGTGACCGAAAGAATTTGCCTCATAATAGAGGGTGTGGTAGGTGAGGCCAGTCACTGGTCATATACTGAGGAGGGTCTGATATGAAGTTGTATTATGTAAAGTGTTGTTGACTCCATGTCACTAATTGGTTGATCTAGCGTATTGTGGAGCATATCTATTCGCGTCGTATTGTACACTTTTTGAAGGTTTATGTTGCAGGTTTGTTACTGACGCGTGTCGTATTGTATACTTTCTGAAGGTTTATGTTGCAGGTTGGCTACTTACGCGAGGGCAGTAGCAGGAGATGGGATTTGGAGTTTAGGCCAGTTAGTTGTTTGGTTTATTTGAAAACAGAGTTGTAAATAATACTCTTTTTGGAATAAGATGATTAACATTTTGTTATTTTTACATTGTGGTGCTTGAAGATCCGGGTCATTACAAAAATCACATAAATACAGTGGTATACTCTAGACTGTTCTTCCTCAATTATCCAACTGAGCTATTCAAATTTTACACCACATCTATATAGTATGAGAGAGTTGTTTTCAAATCCCCTAAATTCTCTTCTATATTTTGGACCCTAAGATCGGTACACATTTTTTCTAGGGCTGAGATTACATGGTAGAAGGACTAACGATATATTTGGAAAGGATGATACAAATATTTCTACCTTCTATCTAGCTAGCCGAAAATATGGAAAGGATGGTACAATGATTTTGGAAAGTCATCACCTAAACGGTTTAGGCTAAACCTAGCTATATGGGTATTCCCACGGGATTTTGGAAACGGCAATTAGCCAGCTCTTTTTTTCATGGGATTTTGAAAACGGTAAAGCAGTATGGGTATTCTTTCTAAAACGGCAAATACGGAAAATGGTAAACCTACACATAATTTTTAGGCTGAGGAGAGTCTTTACTCTCTCCCTCTCTCCTCCCCATCCCCAATCACTCTGCTTCTGAAACCACAAAACAAGAATTGAGGTGAGTGGTTCCATTGTTTTATTTGTATATGTATTCCATTGATTTAATTGTATATGTATTCCAAGAGTCAGTGAATGACCATGCCGACTATGTACTGTATTCCAAGAGTATAACTAACTGTATATGTATACTCTCTCCCTCTCGACTATATCGTGCTTCCTTCTTTTCTTTTCTTATTTCAATTTTATCATGTCCTTCCGTCTTCTGCATTAAAAGAGTTAACTGAAACTCACATGTATCGCTTTCAAAAAAAAAAAAAATACATGTATTGGTTCTTTTCCTTTCTCAATTTGTACTTGGTTATAAGATTGTTAGTATAATCGATTTAGATTTTGCGAATATGTGTTGTTTTTTAATATCTCCTCCAGGGATGCATTTTGTTTGGAAAATTCAATACTATTGGATTTATGCCTTTTAACCTTGGTTGGTTATACTTTCATGTCTGTTTTTTCACACAAATCCAACATACTCCGTATATTAGAGTTTTCTACAATCTTGTAGAACATTCTAAAATCCTCTATAATTTTGTAAGCCTATCATTTTTAAGTTTGAAAATTGCAAATAAGTACTTATTAAGCTTAGTGGAATGAGACAACTTTCTTCTAAAAGATATAGAACACTCCAGAAAGATATAAAATTTTGGACCGTTCTATAGTATTTTAGATTATTCTGTATTCTTATAGAGAGTTCTCTATTGTTCTAGAATACTCTACAACACTATTAAACCTTTCAAACTTTTTTTATCTATGAATAGTCCCTTCTTTTTTTTTGTTTCCAAAATGGTAGTATTTCATTAATCAATGAAAGCACTAGTAAATCAAGAGTGAGGGAAATGAAATCCCTAGACATGGACTCCCCTAACTAATCCGGGGGTCTTGCCTCCCATGTTCAAACGCCCTCTCTTCGAACTCCTTGATTCGCTAATTTGTCCGCCACTACATTAGCGAATCTCCAAACAAACCGAAACTTGCACGACTGGGAGAGTCCGATGTTGACTCTTAACTATAAGTACATATTACGAAAAAAAAACGTACTAAAAGAATAATCATAGACATTTTTTATCAACCTATGCAATTATAAAAATAGACGTATAAAATTGTAGATGCGATACCGTACTTCATGCCTATTTCAAAAGATAAAATATTAAATCTGATATTAATTTATTTTTATAGATGCATACAATCTCAAGAGTACGCATATGAAACTTTTGAAAAAAAATCTTGAATGGGCGGATGTTAGATTTTTATTTAAAAATGTTGGGCGAGCGAACTAATGTAATTTTAAAATGTATATTTATATTATATCATAAGTTTTTGCTTTCTAATATATTAAAATAATTTCAGTCTAATGCAATTAAAGTATACCAATCATTTTGTTTTTTTCTTTGGGCTACTTCAACAGTCACGTGTTTATTTTTTATTTATGAAAGAAATTGAAAAATGAGAATGTAAAATAACCGATTTTTTTATTAAATCAAACCAAGATTATTAATTTTTCTGGTAACTATCAAACCAAAATTATTAAGATTATAAGTACCTATACATGAATAATTATCCATAATATTCAAAATCAAATATATAAAAAATATAAATTTTAAAACTCAGTGTCGGGTAGGAGCGGGCTCCCCGGCCTCCAACATAGCTCCGCCCCTGATCATGATGTCCTGGATGATCACCCCACACTCCCATAGGGTAACTAGTTCGGATACACACAAAGAGATGAGACATTGCTTCTTGTTATTCTCCACTTGAATTCCTAATAATTGCTGAGCCTTTGCCATCAAGCATGCTTCTCTCAAGGCGAGAGCTTCGCAGTTCGCAGGTCATAGCTGAGGGACCAGAGATATACACTGTTCTACCATCAAGAAACATTCTGGACCACAATTCCTGCGAACCTGACTGGGACTCCACTCTTCGCGAATCATCATAATTAATCTTGATGGAGTTTACTGGAGGGGGAGACCAAGAGGAGTGAATGAGAGTACCCCTCGCTCTAGATGCACTAGCAGCTTTGCCCTGATTCGAAGGGTTAGACACCTCCTTCCATAAAGACTTTCTGCTTGGAGTGCCACCGACAGAGCCACGATCGGGGAGTTCTGGAAAACTCGCTAGTTTCTCGCCTTCCAAATATAACAACAAACCACCCCCAATTTACTCAACATGTCATTCCCTTACACACACACACACATATGTAGCCTATAGAAAGAAAAAAAAGAAGAAGTCAAAAGTCAAAGATGAACAAGCACCAAGTCACAATGGCTTCTCAGAGTCAAACAGCATGTTACTCGCAATGAAATCACGCTGGCAAATATAACAGAAAAAATAGCCATAATAAGTCGTGCTGATACTTCAATAATTGTACAAACCAGCCAAAATTGTCGAATCGGTTCCCTGAGATAGTTACAGTCAATTCCTAGCTGAACAAACTTTGGGAACAAAACTAAAAGAGAAAAATGGGTTACTGTGGTGTGTATGATTCATGTTTATTCTTCTTATATACACGACCGACAATTCTCGGTTTCAGAGACGGTATATTTCATCCTATCTAACCACTAAAACAATCTCTATGATACAAATGCAGAACTTCTACGTTTCACCAAAATCCAGAACCCTCCGAGCCTTTAGTCTCCTCTGAATGCTAGAAGTATGAGATCTGAAAAGGCAAGAGATAACAAAAGAATTTGGGTCTGCTACAAAGTGGAACCCTTACCTATAAAGAGGATTGATTTTATGTACATTCTGGCGTAGAAACAAACAGTTTTCCTGTATCCTGCAGCACAGAAGTAAACTTTTAGTGTCACCTTTCTTGGCCTACACTTAAGTCTTGAAAAACAATTGTAGAACTTGGCCTTATACCCAATGTTAAACTGTGATGAAAGCAGAACCGAAAAAACAAGTATTTTCCAAAGGCAAGGGAGCATATGAAAACCAACTTTTATAACGACTACAGAAACTCACCACTGACAAAAATACAGAAAGCCCATTTTCTAGCATTCCAAAGTACGAACAACACGCACTTGTGCTTGTGTCATTCCTCGCGAAGTCATTCCTACGAGATATGATCTGATGGAGTACGGAGGAACCGAGAAACTTCCCGGTAAGGCTGTTCGGCTTCAAAGGGTTTGGAAACATACCCATCCATTCCCCACCTCAGGCACTCCTCGTGTGTAGCCTGGATTACATCTGCAGTCATAGCTAAGATTGGCACGTGCCAATCAGAAACGTTCTCGTAAGCTTCTACCGACTGCTCTCCACGTTCGATGGAGTTTTTGATGTTGAGTTCCATGTCTCGAATTCTTTTTGTAGCTTCAAACCTGAAACAGAGGAAAATGGCACTTAGTGGTCTTACGAACACATTAGTGCTCACAATTCATTTTAACACATTACCCTTAGATCTGTTGAATGACAAGAGTCAAAACATTACCAACTAATTAATGCACCCTACTCAGCAGGTAAAATTGAAGGAAATTGAAGAATTTCTCCAAAGGCTCTTATACCCTGCGACCGTTTTTTAAATTTTGATAATGAGGTGCATACCCATCTACTTCTGGCATCTGAATATCCATGAAGCAGGCATCAAATTTGTGGGGGGGCTTTAACAGTGAGATCGCCTTCTTCCCGCTATCTACACAGACCACATCAGCTCCATATTTCTTCAAGGCAGCAGCAGCTACTACGAGGTTTACTTTATTGTCATCCACAACCAAAATTTTCCTCCCCAAAAGCAGATTCCCAAGAAAGGGACCCGAGAGCTCTCCATTGAGGGAACTCCCTTTGGTCCCAACTCCCATGGCTCTTTGTAGAGATGCAACCAGCATACTTGCTCTCAGGGGCTTCATGATTACAGTTGGAAAAGTATAATTCCCAGAAATCCTCAAACTACCACTTCTACTAAGGTAGAGAGAGTTAGAAAGAAGGAACAATTTCGGAGGCACGAGTTGCTGTAATTTATTTACAAAGAGAGACAACGAGGCCAAGTCCTTATTCCAAACTTCTTGTTCTATGAGGACCATGTTGACAACTGTATTTCCACTTCCAATCCTGGAGAAATCCTGATCTAAATTGGGAACCACTTCAACATGAATTCCAAGCCGCTGGATGTGGTATCTGGACACCTTGGCCCGGACTGGTCTGGGGTCCACAAGTACAGCTGCCATGCCCCGAAATTCGGAAGAAACAGAGTTAGACTGGTGATTTATTTGATGGTCTTTATTCTCGCTGGTATTGGAACAGCCGTTGGTGAATACAGCAGTGAAACTGAAGGTGGACCCGATCTTGTGTACACTTGAAAACCCGATTTCACCATTCATGAGGCCCACCAAAAACTTGCTTATGCTCAGCCCAATTCCTGTCCCCCCATGCATTCGGGAGATTGAGGGGCCCACCTGCATGAAGGGAGTGAAAACGCGAGGTCGAGCTTCTAAAGGTATACCCCCACCTGTATCCTCTACAGATACAATTAGATTGATGAGGTCAGAGGCCAATGATGACTGTGGAGGAGCAGGCACATCTTGACTTAAAGTTCTAAACCCTCCCCAGCTCTGGCGCCTATCTGCCACGGGAAGCCCACTCAAGGTGTTCTCTGACAATGATAATGTCTCAGTTTCTAGGGATTCCATCACCTCCTCCGCAAGATGGACTGTAACGAAAATGTGCCCCTTCTCAGTGAACTGCCAAAAGTAAAGATAATCAGTTTCCTAGCTGGTCGCACAGAAAGGAATGTAAAACAAACTTATATGAAATTGTGGCTTGTTTCTGTTTTTTCTATATAAAGCGGGGTGAAATAAAGAAAAAAGTTAGAAAGGTATGTAATACGAACTCATGAAAAAATTGTTTACCAACTTTTCCACTGCACATACTTACAAGGTAAAATCCCTAATAACATGGTATGCATAGAGTAGCCGTTTCAGAACATACCTTTGACTTCTTAAGTGTAAATATTTTTTTCTTATTACAGAAATGGGCTCAAATGAGCCAAGAGTAGATGTAGGGCTGATAAGTCAACCAAAACACTCGAGTTCGCTCGTTAAAAGCTCGTTCAAGATCGATTTGTTGCATAAGAAAACTAAGCTTGAACATATTTTTGTTAAGCTTTCAAACCAAGCTCAAACAAGCTACTACTTGGCTCATTATGAGGGATCTTGCAAAGTAAAACCTCTCACAATGTAGTATGCATAGAGTAGCCATTTCACAAAACAAGAAGTCATCCTTCGGATAACATAATTTGCGTAACTCAGTTAACAACCCAATGATAACTGAAAGATGAAAATCTCACCAGACAGCACAATTCACACAACGGAATAGTGCTTCGAAAAAATGATTCCTACATTGATTCAAATGTTGACCATGTAGTGCTTTTATCCTCTCGTGTCTAACATTCTTATAGCAAAATCAGTTTGTTGTAGAGAGAACAGAGATAGAATAGATTCCCTATGGATCCCACTTATAGCAAACAGAAGATAACATTTTAAGGGCCATAATTATCTCCCATACCATCCACAAGTATTTTGCTAAACGAAAATGATTTCCACATCTATTAAATATGAAATTGAGAAGCTTCTCCATACTCACTTTGATTGAATTGCTCACGAGATTTGTGATGATTTGCCGAAATCGACCTGGATCACCAATTAGCATTTCAGGAACCTTTTCAGAGATGTAAACTGCAAGCTGCACTCCCGAGAATTTTTTCCATTTAAAAAGGAAACTAATTAGATACAATATGCTTAAATTATAGAGAACAGGAAACAAAATTTGGAGAAAACAACAGGAATTGAGATATATTGTTACCTCCAGTCCTTTTTCCTGAGACTTTCCAGAAAAAAGTGACAAAACATCATCCAAAGCTGCCCGCACATCAAATTGAACTGCCTCAAGCTCGACCTTACCAGATTCAATTTTTGCTTGGTCCAAAACCTCGTTTATTAGTGAAACCAGAGCTTTTCCACTGCCCTGTGCCGTTCTTACATAGTCTTCTTGAGTTTCATCTAGATCTGTGTCCATAAGCATACGCAGCATTCCTGTTGAGTTTAAACATTTACACATCACTCAACAAACCCTTCCTTTGTTCCATTCGTTGAATCAAAGAAATGCAATAATTTGCTCAAAAGAATACACAGTGCATTGATGAAATACTTTTTCTCTAATAAATAACTTACCCAGCACACCATTCATTGGAGTTCTGATCTCATGGGACACAGTAGCAAGGAACTACATAAAGGTTGAACTTCAATTAGGACCATGTAGACATATTAGGTGAAAGCCTAAACAAAATTTTTAATGACTAACCTACAGATCTCAACAGTGTACCTGTGATTTCGCCACATCAGCTGCCTCAGCTCGTTTCTTGAGCTCCATCATCTTATGGTAATCATCCTCAACTTTGGCAATTCGATTCACCGTTGCATGGAATATATACCCCACAAGCAATGCAATAACAAGGATGCCAATAGACATCATTATTGCTAACCGTGGCCACGGTGACTTTTGTTGGAATCTGGTTCAAGAACAACGTAGTTGTAAGCCATCTTATCAGTTTGCATTTCAATCACAAAGAATATATGTATTGACATCTCTCTGAGTCCTAAAACCAGTAATAGAGAGGATAAAAAATAGATCACCTGCAGCGCATCTCGTGTTTTCTGAATGGATCTCCAAAATTAAGCAAGCTAACGTGCAGCAGCTCATCGTAAGATACATATGAGCCATACATGCTGATAGGGTGTGAAGAGTTGGTGATATCATACACATTCACAAGTATTGTTTGTTTGCTTGCTAGTTGCTGAAGTAACTTCTCCACAAGCGATTCTATGTCAAAGATACCCCCGAGGTACCTGCTTGGCAACAGGGAAACATTATATAATTACTTGTCCAATTTAAAATTTTCAAATTATGTCTGCATGCTTGAAATTCTTGTTGCCCTGATCACCTAGGGGTAGCTCAGAAAGCACTTCAACTCTCCTGAATAATAGTACTTCTAAAGTTCTTATTCTTTTCCTCCCAGATAGATTCTGTTTCATGGAACACTTGTACTATTATCATCATTTTACACCTCTGAATTTCGTCTATCCTCTATTCCCCTTAAGAAGTGACTGATACACTGTGATTGATGAAGAGAGAACTTACCCATGAGTTGCTTGTATCCTCTCCTCCACTGTGGCACTCGAGGGGAGATCTATCTTGTAGACAGGAAAAGTTAAAATGACACCAAGGCGGTTTGATTTGATTAGTGGAAAAGGGGCAGTAAGAACCCCTTTTCCGGATTCTCTTGAACGCAGCACATTTTCACGGTCTTCCTGCTGGTACAAATTGATAATTAATCACCTCAGACTTCTTTCATTCTCTTTTCTGGTTTTTTTTTTTTTTATTTCACCAAATTATGCAGTAATATAGTTCACTGTGTCTTTTTGCCACTACGTTTCAGAGAGTTCTAACTGTTAGGCTACAAGACGTATTGATATTCCACGGAAAAAAGAGAAAAATGATAATGATGACACAAACAAGAGAACATGAGATATACGTAGTTCGGGCAGTGTGCCTATATCCGTAGGAGAAGGGAAGAACAATCTACTAGGAGCAATAACAATAAAATCGGTCAATCAACTCTCGCCTCAGTGCCTCTCTACCATCTCTTTCTATTTCTGTACAGTTCCCACACCGGAACTTTGAGATACCAGAAAACACAAGACACCTCACAACTCTAACTAAGAGTTTCAAATCAGACTATGATTGTAAAAACCAGCTTTGACTTGAAAAGATTGAGATCTGAGTAAATCAACACTGTAAACAGTAAACCTGTAGTCTATAGATCATATCAATCAGAATAAGGTCGCAAAACACCCATTACATATGCAGGTTAATAGACAAAGAATTCACCTTGCCTGACAGCACATCAATGGAAATCACATGTACAACAGTATCCTGCGCAAAGACAACAGGAGCATATTCCTCCTCCACTGGGGATGGTTCCAGTGCTTCTGGGTTGAACTCATCGTTATGGGCTGGGGCTTGTTCAAAATTATCCATCCTCTTAATCGTCCAGCCTTGCTTCCTTTCAAATTGCTCCCTTTCAGAGTGCAAAACTCTCACGGCATATGCAACACCACTAGTTAGGGGCCTTTCAAAAGCAGTTCTTTCTGTGTACCTGGCAAAAGTCATCTATTGGTTCAAAAGTCAGATTGGACATCATATACCAGACAAAACAGTAGTTGATTTTTGTTCTGAATCAAGCTATTGCACCATTGTTAATTTGTTTAACTTTACGCAATACAAATACAACATTCTAACTTTGCGAAAAACTCATGAATTGAAATGCCGTGTGGAAAAATTTCGCATAATCAATCAATTACAACTCAAAAATGAATTAGCTAACTCTGTTACAAGGTCTTGGGTGGAACTCAACTCTACAAGCTAGCTATTGAAACACTCTCACGTTTATATACTTCACATTACTTCTGTGCCCAGGCCTGTGTGATTTCGGTTCACACCCTCCCTCACTCACAACATGCTTTCTCTGCAGCACCTGATGCGTGCAGGGCAGAGACACCTACTCTACGCATCCCAGGAACCTGACTATGATATCTTGGGTAGAACTCAACCAAAAGCTAGCTATTGAAGTGAGGTTGCCCTCACGCTTGCTTTGGTACCCAGGCGATATGGAATTTCACTTCACACTAACAGTGAGTTAAGGCAATACAGGTGGAGAACTAGCCATATAGCCATAAAGAGATGGAGGGAGGATCAAAGTTTACCTGATCAATAGAAGAAGGGTTCATGCCATGGTGGAAAGTTGAGATCAAAATGGACATGGCATGTATGTGATTCATGCTGACATTAAACTGATCCTGTAACATCCTAGCTCTCTCCTCACACATGCTTGCAAGGGTCTCTTTCCTCTTCTCCAAAGCTTTGGAGCTCATGTACCAATAGAGAGAGAAAGAAACTATAATCCACAAAACCACCCATGTGACCAAGAGATTCCTCCACAATGTCTTTCTAACTCTCTTAGTCCCAAAGTACTGGTAATAGTGGTTGTGTGAGATCTTCTCCCACAATTTCAGCCATTTCTTTACAAAATCACAAAGTGAACTAGACTTGGAGTCCATGAATTCACCATCGCAGTACCATTTCAAGGAAATCACAGTCAAAAGCCAGCAACATAGCGTCAATAGAAGATGGCCAAACTTCAAGCCAAACCCAATCACAGGAAGAAAACTCATCCACAAAAGTAACTCCAGAAAAGCTCAAACAGTGTCGAATTTAATTGAGTCTGACCTTTCTCCTAATTTCAGAAGAAAACTGAACCCACTTACTGTCAAATCAACAGAAACTGTATGTGGGTATTAGACCCAAATTGAAAAGGAAATGAAATCAAAGTTGAAGGAAGATGATGAGCTGTACCACATCAAACTACATAGTCAGTAGAAACAACTAACAAGTAGATTGAAAGGAAGGTGAAACAAGATGCTGCCTTTTCCACCCAATTAGCTTCACAGTCAAAATGGGAGATAGCCCAGAAATTAGAGAAGAAAACCCAAAACACCAAGATTCCAAATTTCCAACTCCAAAAGGGATTTTGGGGTTTTGATGCTATTTAGCAGCAAACCAAAACCCAGATGGGTCAAAACAACTAGAAATTCCCAAAATTTAGTTACACGGTAGGACCTCCAACAAAGAATCAGGTACCCAATCAGGTTTATGTGAGGTGCTCTAATTAAGGAAACCTTAATTCACTAGGAATTAGAGATGACAGAAACAAAGGATCAACAAGGAGGGAGATGATTCAGGGACACTAAGAAACAAGAATCTCTGCTAAAGAGAGATGAGAGGAATATGGCGGTAAAATGTCTTGTAGCACAGGCCAATTTCTTTATCCATTACTAGTGAGAAGGTCGCTGCCGTGACCGGATGTTCACTCTCTATAATGTTTTAAAAGAGAAAAATATTCGTATGCTCTTGGCTCATTTTTGGGGCTGAGGTCAAACGGGCCGGGCTGACCATTTAGCTTTTGTACCATTTCGTGTCATGCCGGCCCATCTTCAACCGAGTTTTGTTGAAAAAAATTTGTGTAACAACTAACAACTTAGTATTTATTGTGTTGTGCCCGTGCCCTTTTGCGTCCGTCTAGAATTGTATCGTGCCCGTCTAAGACAGTATTGTGCCTGTGCTTGGCCTGTCTAAACCCGTGCTCGTGTCAGCCCGGCTTCTTTGACAACTCTAGCTATGGTGGGAGTTTGTTTTGTCTCATCTCAATATTACAAAATTATACTATATCATAAACTTTATGAATTGTTTGTCTGTCTCATCTCATATTTTATGTAGTTTTTGAAAGTGCTTGCATCCCATATTTTATTGTTTAGAAATCCTCAAAACTTGTATTTAAAGTTCTGTACAGTGTATAAAAATGTGTATAAAACTATATGTGATTTGGGTATATATATGCGGCTTTCTGAGTCGCATGGCCTTTGAAGACTCATTCATGTTTCCAACAAAGATGTACAGTAGTATATTCCTTGTCACAAGTATTTTTTGGGTTAATATTCCTTGTCACAAGTTGTGAATTTATAAATCTTTTGGAAAAATACGAAACCTTTCTTATCTTATCACAATTTGCTAAGCCAGTTTGAATGGATATCTGCAAATTACAAAATAAGAGTGCTGTTATTACAAATAAATGAAGAAAAAAAATTGTCTACTTTTGGCTAGGTAACAAGGTAAACCGTGGAACTGAGGGATGGTGCACAAACTGAGGGATGGTGCACAATACTGTGTTGTGCACATCTAGACCATTGATCTCAGCAATTAATGGCCCAAATTTTCAAACAGTTGGACGGTTGAGATTACGCACAGCACCATGCAATTCGCCGTATCTGTAGTTTGAGGAATCTTATATGTAGTGAATTGAAATTCTAATATATATTGTATAGGATACCAGTTGTTTGGCCAAAATTAGTAAAAATTTTCAGAGAGATTTTTGAAGTAAAAAATGGAGAAAAAATCGTGCTCAGAGAGGAGGTGGTTCTCAAAACCCCCAGTGAACAGAGTGATCTTAAATATGGGTTTCCTTCCCCTTCCTTGTTCTGATATGCATGTGCAATTATTTTGTAGCAAACAAAATTATTTTTCCTCCTTCCATATTTGTTAGTGATGAGTGGACATCCCCATCCACCCCAATAAAATTCAAACAATTATACGAATAATAATTACACCCTTAAATGCAAAAAAGGGCTGAAAAGGTTACCATTCTTGAGCAGAAATTATTGGGTTTGTCAAAGGTCTTAAATTTCGATCTGTATTTCGTTCTCAATTATATTTTCGTAAAATTTAGTAGTTTGAAATATTTTTAAAAGATGTTTTTTGACTTACGCTCCCCCTCCCTCATGCTCTGTTTTCCTTTGTGTTCACACTTATAAACTCTATATAGGGTTATGTCCACGGCTGAACTCTCAACTAAATTACAAGGCTTTGTTTGATTGCCGTTTCTTAAAAGAAAAATAATTTTTGCACCCCACTTTTTAATAGATACACTCCAAATTTTTGTCATTTCAGTATGTTTTAAAAATTGTGTTATATGTTATTTTAATATCTAAAAGACAAATTCTGATGTGCATTTATGAAAACGTGGAATGCAAAAATCAATGTTCTTTTTAAAAATGGAAAATGCCACCAAGCGCAAACTGCATTCAAGACATAGGCTAGTGTGCATAAATAAAAATGTGTGCTGGCTGGTATAAAATGTGTATTATGAATAGATTATCTACCGCATATTAGACCGTTAGCAGCATAATCATTTTAAGATTAACTATTTAACGATATTTGGAAACTAAAGTGATACACTATATTTTTCTCATTTCAAGAGTGTTTGCTTTCATTATATTTGAAAATTCTTTTTAACAATTCTTCCACATGAGTTTTTTCAAAAATTTGAAAAACCAAATACTAGTATTAAAACTATCACCAACTAATTTCTTCAAAATAAAATTTGCTAAACTTATTACCTAAACATCAACAGATCCTCAACTTCAATTAAAGGCAATGCCCCATGTGATAATAGAGAGAGGATGAGTTGGTGGGTGTGGGACCCAAGAGACAAGCACCTCAAGTCAAGGTGTTAACCTTTTAATTTTGTTTTATTCTGTTTCCTAGCATCTAAAGTACTGTCTGGCTCCATGGTAAACCACTTTGATTCGAGAATTGTGACACATTTTACCCTCCCCTAGTGTAGAGCAAATCATCAACAAAAATTGTAGACCAAATTATTATGACTAAAAATCCATCTTTTTGTCTAGTTTAGCTTGTCAATTTATAGACTACCACGTACTCTATCAGACTTTTTGTTTCATATTATGAACCAGATTGAATAAAATAAATAATCCAAAAATTTGTCTATTTTGAATTATTTTTGGGTTTAGAGAGTTTTTTTAATGGTATTTTTTAATTTTTTTCTTCGAGACAAATCAATAATTTATTTAAAAAAAACTTAAAAATATGCAGGCAAAAAAATAAATAAAGTCAAAAATATTTGGATAGAATTTTTTACTCGGCCGAAAGGGGCCTAACATGGTAATCTACCTACACTAATGTGATGCTATAATAATGCATCTTTCTCTTGGTGAAATATCATATCTCACTATGTCAGATAAAACTAGGCAATGATTAAATAACCTTTGAATAATTGATTTTGGCACTCCAATTTTCGATAACCACACTCCACTAGTCTTTCAGTGTTCAAAATACACTTAGCAAAGAACACTAAAAGACAAATATTGGAATATGATTATCAAAAAGTGGAGTGTCAAAATCATTGCCCCTAATCCATGTGGTGAAAAATTATAGTGCAATGGAGTTCTACCTTCTTCCAGCCCCTCTTTTGTTTCTAGATGTTACTTTGGTTATTAGTATTATGATGATGTGATTAAGACCAAAGGGTCTAAGTGCAATAAAGGAAAGGCCCACAAAAATTCGGTGCTCTATGTACTTCGAAAGCTCGGAGTAAATTTCATAAAAACTAAAGAGTCATTTGGAGTAGTAGTAGTTTTTTTTTCAAGAAGATTCAATATGTAGGAGTACAAATTACTGTATGACTCTTCGTTCTTGATTTTTTTATTTTGTTCTACACTTACGCTCTCAATCCTCGTTCTCGTAAATTGTTATAATGGATTAACGTAAGCTGTTTTTAAAAGAAGCTTTTATGCATGCTCTTTTGCTCGAGCATGCACACTGATCGACTTTTGGCGAAAACCGAAAAGATTTGAGTTTCGAGGACAAAGGGAAGGCAAGACGAATAAAGAGCGCCTTTAACCAGGAGGAAGCTTCTTAATGCACAAGCTCGATCTTTTTCCCTCAGTGCACCCTGAGAATTTCTATCTACAGTTCTTCGTTTATGGAATTTCTCTCAATTCGATTTACAATTTCAATGTTTTATCGTATCGTATGATGTATCATAAATTCTTATTTCTATAGATTCGTACATGTACGATTAATAAATAACCGTAAAAAAATTGCGTAATGGAGGAAGACATAATAGACAAAAGAGGACATAATAGAAAGTGTTATTGAAATCCTTTAATTACCAGTAAAAATGAGCCAAAAATTGAATTTTATTAAATCCACATTTCTTGCAATGCACCTTTTCCATCTAAAAGCATAAGTATATACTTCAACATGTTTAATTAATAGAGATCGTGACCAAATTGAAAGCAATTCACATCCGATTCCATTCATGATTTTAAAATGAACCATTTTAATTTTCAATTGGATTCACGGTTAAGGCATATTCTTGATATAATTTACTCACATTCTTGTCCTTCGGATGAATATACGTGATCAACCTCTGTCATTCAACTTCTAGAAGTACATCACGTTTTTTAATATAAATAGCTTGTTTTGACGTAAAATATTTTACACGAGAAAACTTCATGTAAAATGACTCCGTCCAATAGTTTGTTTCTTTGCTTTGGATCCTTTAAAGAGCTTGATATGCTTTTATTCCTTAAATGTCACCACGTGTTGTCTTGTAATTCCTTTGAGAATCTATTCGTAAATGTGAGCATTTGAAATTTTTTTTTTTTTTTTGAAAAGACATATAGAAATGTTTTGATCTCTCTGAATTTAGAATATGATATTGTACGGCAGAATTCATTAATAGGGTTATGTGACCAAAAGTCAAATCTAATTGCTCTAATTGCTGTAATTGGTGGATTTCGGTGGTGGTGTTGTTGGGGTTGGTGGTGGTGGTGGTGGTGGTCTGGTGGTATTTGTTTGGGTTGCGTAGCAGTTTTGGCTAGAAGAAAACAGGTTTTCAATCGCCGTGGTCCGATGGTGTTCGATTCTCTTCTTGTTCAAACCAGTAAGCCTTATGGTTTTTGTGCAGGAGACCTGTTAGATTTTACTATAGTTGATTTGTTATTGTTTTGTCTTCAGATTTCTGTGATGCTTAATTGTTTACAGGTTTGAACTGTGGATTTCTTTAGATCCTCTGTTATCTAGACCGAGATTGGTTCGTATGCACCGGCGTTATCGCGGGGTCTGCTTCGGCAGTTGGTACTTGAGATCGACGTTTAGGTTGCTTTGATTCTTTCCTGTATCTGTTCTAGAATCTGTTTGCCCGGTGGGCTCGTAATGAGTGAATGATTGTTTCCAAAAAAAAAAAAAATTTGTTGTAATCCTTTGAGCCATATTTTAGGGAGTTTATTTTTTCTTTCTTTTATCCCCTAAACTAGACGAAATAGATTGCAAATCAAGAAGTTGAGGGAACAAAATTGTTGTTTACATAATTTAAGGACGAAGTAGAAAAAAATGTGAATAGTTTAGAGCATAAAAGCAAATTTAACCCTATGGCATGGACGAAATAGATTGCAAATCAGGAAGTTGAGGGGACTAAATAACTGTTTACATAGTCTAGGGACAGGGTAAAAAAAAAAAGTGGATAATTTTAGGGGCTAAAAACCAAAAAAAAAGAAACTCTTTGTAAGCACAATATTGTGGCTGTAGATCCCGATATGCTTTGCGGTTCCACGATCTAATTAAGACCATGATGAGTGAAATCAATGCCGGGTTGTAGATAAACGAAATGGGTAAAGAGATCTTTGATCCAACGACATCAGGATGCACTTAGCTGCGAGGAGAAAAGAGATCATAAGGGGTTCAACTCTTCTTTCAAGATGTTAATCTAACTATATATGCTACTGACTTTCGTCGACAACAAGAAAAACTAAATTGGTGCAACGAAAAATGGTTAAGATTTAATTATAATGTCTCTTCAGAAAAGGAAATTTTACTTTTCCCATTGTTTTCTCCTCATTAAGCCTCGCTTTTGTCATTTTACATCTTCTCTTTGCTTGTAAACAGTGGGAGAAGTATCCCATCTTGCTTTTGAATTTCCCTCTCCAACTATATCATTTGATAGCCGAGTATGCCCTATTTCTTATTTCTCCGCTGACTTGGCATGGAGACTTTTCCGTCTGGGCTCAGTTGGAAGCGTCGTTGGATATTCCTACTATTACGTAATGAATAAAGCCTACCGATTGAAAAAAACTGTATCATATGTTGTAAGAAAAAAAAAATTGGGTACATGCATCAGGGATTGAGTCGGTATCGCGGCTATGGCATAAATGTTTAGTAAACGGGGAATGTTAGCATACACGTACACACTTATTTGGAGTATGTACAGTACTACGTATGCACCCCTTAAATCGTATTGAGTTCGTACACAGAAATTCCTAACATTTGTATAACAGTTCTTAAGACATTCGTATAGCAATTCAAAGCATTTGCTTAAAAGCTCATACTATCAAAATAAATCTAATACTAACACATCAAAGAGTGCATATATACCGTACGTACACACCCAAAGAGTGGTGTGTATTGTAACATTTCTCTGCTCAAATATAAGATGCGTTTACACATTGGATTTTCATCGATCGGTAAACGTACTAAATTGTAAGATATGCATGGTAACGTAAGCAAATCGTAAGATTTATTTGAAAACAAGATACATTGAGAGATATATATTGTTTTTTTACCTCCAAGACGTATTGATTCGTGGGATCGATACGTAACACGTATGCATATCGTAACATCCGTTTGAAAATAACATATCCGTATTGGTTTTACCTCTAAACATTTCAAACTTTAATAATTTCAACAAGTACCATTTGAGGTATGATCATACAGGTCAGGATCCCATACCGTCAGAGAAAATCCAAAAACCCTACATTCATGCAACGTCATGCGCAAATATGCTAACGAGACACAAGTTGTATCGGCAATTGCATATTTTTCAATTTCCTATAATACATTGCCACATTAGTACGTTGTATTAATGTATACAGTATCGGACAAACAGTTGCGTTTTTAGCCTTACTCTGTTATCATTGTTGACCTTTGAGGTCATTAGGCGGGGTTTCTATCAATGAAACCTGGCACAACCTGTGTAGGGCTCAGCAGGATAGCAATAAAATGGGACAGCGTACAAATATATCTGTTCAAGCATAATGTTTTCGTTTACTATATTGTGTATCCCAATCGAATGCGGAGGCCCCATGACATCACATTTTACGAAGTTGATGATCTCTACTTTCCATAATTTCTTTTTGCAATAATTACAACTAATCAAGGGGTGTAAAAGTCAACATCAATGTGATGTTATTTTTTGAGACCTGCTTTTCCCATCCTCCTCTTTATTAAACTACTCCAAGATAAAGCTCGGCTTGGATAGTTTATTTAGTAAAAGAGTCGAGCTCGAACTCAAGTTTTCAGTTTCAGAAAAGCTATGTGCACAGATTGTTGTGCACAGCAGCTGTGCACAGCAGCCATTTTCTCCCGTCTCGGGTCGCACAAAGATGATCGGAGCCGCTCATTTTGTTCAAAATATGTCGTTTAAGGTCCCTGTAAAAAATGAGCTTCATTCGATATCGTTAGACGCGTTAACAAAACACCCAAAATAACTTTAGAATTTCAGAGAGAAAAGGGCTGCTGTGCACATAGCACAGCTCTTTCAGTTTTGGCTCGTTCAAGGGAGACTCGGCTCGATTAAAGAGTCTCGTTTAGTAAATGACTAAACTCGGCTCGTTGAAGCTCGAGCTCAAGTTTTTGGCTTGTTTAATAAATAAGCCAAGCTCGAGCTCGACAAAGCTCGGCTCGACTCGTTTACAGCTCTACAAATCCAAGAAAACAAAAATTAAGAACCGAGATACAAGGTTATCAAATGGTTATTAATTCTTTAAAAAAATGCTACAATACCCACCCCATATCTAAGTATATTGTATGCACCCCTTGCATATTAATACTCCCTCCGTCCCATAATATTTGTCCGGTCCGCAAAACGGAGACGTAAAAATAATTCTATTTTTGTAAGAAAAGTTGGGAAAAAATTCAACAACTTACTAGATCTCGACGAATTTTTTTAACTTGTGAAAAAAATTTGAATTTTTTCTTGAAAGAAATGCATTATTTTGTAGTCTCCGTTTTGCGGACCGGACAAATATTATGGGACGGAGGGAGTATTTGTGTAGATATTGATAACAATTTTTTACATTATGTCATTGTATAATTCTCAAAGGAAACTGATTTTCGCGATCCACTTTTTACTGATGGTGCTTCAATTTTAACGTGAAGTTACTATTAACTTCATGAACAAAGTGGAGCACCATCTGTAAAAAGTTAGAATTTCTATGATGCCCCAGTGTGGTATTGGGGCATCATGCCCCCATTTAATATGGACCATTAGATTAGGTTTTAGGTTGATTTGGGCCCTTGGATCAAAACCACCTCTTAAAAGTAAGGTGGTTTTGCGTTTTTTCAGCCATTATACTTACCATGAACACTGGCTCTTCTTACCATATTTTATGTTGATACTTACCACAAAATAAGGTATACTTACCACAACTAAAGGCTGTACTTCAACGTTTTTAGGTGTTTTCAAAATAATTTTACGAGAGAGGGGGATGGATCCAAGGGTTAATAGGAAAGACGGGATGGATCCAAGGGTTGAGATTGAAAGAAAAGATCCAAAAGGGTTTAAAAAAAAACGGGGGCATGATGCCCCAATACTGTTTTGGGGCATGGTAGCCGGAGGCGTAAAAAGTTGACCGTGAATATCAATTTCCATTCTCAAATTCATAATATTAATTAGTATGGTATAAATCTGTGTTTTAATAAATGAATTTTCGCAAAATATTAGTATGAATTTAGTTGCAAAATACATGCACCTTCAATTAAGATATATTGTATAGCTGTTCCCTAAAGTCTAAACAAGGGCTGAAAGTCAAAATTTTGAATTTGTGATTAGGAAAAAAACACTACGTACAAGTTACTAGAATCGACCTATATAATTAATATTTAAAGAAGAGAAGCTAGCCCCACCCAAATAGCAAGTAGAAAATTTCATACTTGGGAACAGGGTCGGTCCAAGGGTTTTTTTTGTGTCCAATGCCTAATAAAAAAAATATGCCCTTTAAAAGTTGATACGTAACAATTTTTATAGCAACAATCACAATATGAGAAAGCCAAACATTTTGTACCATTATTCTTTGAGTTTTGTGGTGCGCATTGATCTTCTTCTCTAGATTTCGCAAGTTTTGGGGGTGGGTTTGGGGGGAAATGATTTTGGGGAGGTGTTATTCGGTGGTTTGGGGGAAATGATTTTGGGGATTTAGTGGGTTGGGCACGTGGACTTATGGGATGATGGATTGGGCAAACTCATTACCTCTAATTGGGCATTTTTTCATTCTATTGGACTTAAAAAGAGGGGAGAATGACGGCCAATGACGTGTTTAATAATTAATACCCGTCAAGGACATGTTGAAAACATTTGTTAATGTTAAAAATGTCCTTGATGGGTATTAATTATCAAAACACGTCCTGAGCCGTCATTTTTCCTAAAAAGAGTCCTACTCAAACCCAAATAGTGAAAATATTGGAGTGTCAGGCCTCTTAGGGTTGGGCCGGCCTTGCTTGGGGAGGTATTTATCTTTTTTATCAGCAAAAAGACGTGGATAGGTAAATCGATAAGAGTACATCGAGAAAGAGAAACGCGGCAAACCCTAGCTTTATGATATTGATACATAGAGCAAAGTGATGACCGATCGACAAAGAAACCCATCCAACCAAAGGTTTAAATGAGAGAAAAAGAAAACAAAGACCGAACAAAGTCCACTGTCTGTAGCCAGTAGCCAGTAGCCACCATACATCACAGAAACAAATAAAACCGTTGGCCTAGCAACGACAAGTGACAATATAGCACTTTTCCTCGTCAAGCATTATTCTCATTTCTTATCGGCAAAAAAAAATTATTTGTAAACTCGATAAGGCCTACATCGAAGGAAAAAGGACAAGCATCCACCACAAGCCTACAAGATATTGATACATGCAGGCATGCAACAAGGAGAAAGTCCGAGAGACAAAAAAAAAGAGGAAACCATCCAACAAAAAGTTGAATGGAAGAGCGAAAACCTAAATGGAAAAATGACGGCCAATACGTGTTTTGATAATTAATACCCGCCAAGGACGTTTTCAGCACTAACAAATATTCTTAGTTTGTCTTTAACGGATATTAATTATCAAAACACGTTTTGGACCGTCATTTTCCCAAACTAAATCCGAGGAACAACGGCCTAAACTCGACAAACCTAGAACCAAAATAGCAGTAGATGCGCAAATATCAACCACAGCATAGTATTTTTTGTTTTAGTTGGGGAGTATTAAACTAAGGTGTTAAGGAATAATATAATAAGTTTTTTTTTTTCCTGGCCGAGCAAAAAAAAAAAAAAAAGTTTTTTTTTCTGGCGAATAAATAGTAAGAGTATTATGGTTAATAGCCATGTAAGTTTTGTCAATAACAAAAACAGTTTTGACATTATCATTTTCCAATATCTATTTTCGTACTAAGACCAAAATATTAAGGGCAAATTTTCGTAGTAGTCCCTGTAGTTTTATGTTTGTCTCACTTTCATCCCTCTAGTTTCAAAGTGCTCGAATTTCGTCCATGTAGTTTGTTTTACGTTTCAAATTGGTAAAATCGTTAACACCGTTAACCAAACTAACGGAAAAAAATAATAAGTGTTCTAATTTTCAATCCGTTTGAACCGGTGCGAAGATCTTATTTTTTTAATCATTTTATCCTAAATGGTCGTAATGAATTTTTGGCTCTAAGGCCTTTCAACAAAAATTTGAGACAATCGTAAAACTACAGGGACTACTACAAAAATTTGCCCAAATATTAATTCATGTTCATGAACAAGGTTTAAATACTTTTGTCAATCAAAGATTCAAAATAATCAAAATGCATGCTCTTGTATTTCAAATGACTAGAATACCCGGTCTATAAAAATGATCAAAATAAAGTACCTCACTTTACTTGCTTCAACTATTCTAACCATTCTTTTCATTTTTTTATATATGTTTGGGACTAATTATAAAAATAAGGGTATTTTGTTCATTTTCGCAGACAATTTATATGTTCATGTTTGTACGCAAATTAAGATAGACCAAATCAAATTGAGCCTTAAGTCAATCAAAATTTGGATTGGGCACATGGATTAATAATTCATTGTCTCCAGTGAGGTTTTTCGACAACACCATGCTCCGTGAAACTCAAAACATTTAGATCTTTTTGTATTAAAATCTCTAAAGTCAATTTCGGTCTACCATTTTTTTTTTTTTTTGCTCGGCAAAGAACGAAAACTTCTATACCATCTCGAAAGGATACATCGAGGAGGCTCGAGCACAGTAACCACTTACTCAAGCAAAAAGGAAGAAAAGAAAAAGAACAGCTAAATAAAACCCTCTAACAAACAGTTGGATGGCAAACACCTCACCACCCAACCAATTTACAATTTCAACAGTCGAACTCCATCCAACTGTTTGAGTGTTACCCACAACTATATTACTTATCCTCACTACCACGTCGGTTGATCTACGATGGACATGATATTTTAGTCAGGAAAGTTAGATAAAGCAAGTATAATTATATTACAAGCGTATTTTGCTCATTTTGCTATGTTAGCTAGTATAATTTTTTTTTTTTTTGCTCGGCTAGTATAATATTATGCATGAAGCAAACAACAGTCTACGTTTAACAACCAAGCACTGACAAATAATTTATTTTCAAACATATCATTGTTACGGAAAACGATTATTAAATAGTCTTTGAGTGACGGCCAAGCATTGGAAAACAATTTTTTTTTTTATAACTCTGTTACGGAAAATAACAATTCAGAAATAAACCGAGCATAAATAAAATGTCTGCACTGGGAAAGCTTGCAGGCACAGCTATCTAGAGAGAGAGAGAGAGAGAGAGAGTTACTTGTGGGTACTGGTGCTTTTGTAGTGCTTTAATAGTTTAGCTAATTGTCCCACATCGTTTTAGTGGAAGAACTATTAAAAGGATTAATAGAGAGGCAAGTAAAAGAAAAGCTCTCCCTTGGGGAGTTGGGGGACATTTGATAAAATTGGAATATTACAGAGAAAATTAACATGACCCTTGCGCAAGGATGACACGTACAAATTAAGACATGATTGTAAATTTTTTTGTCTTACGAGAGAGAGAGAGAGAGAGGAGTTTTGAAAATAGAAAAATAATGCATGATATCTTTTTAAAAATAATAAGAAAAATTATGATTTGAACGCTATAAATACATATTTTACATAATCTTTTATAGGAATTGAATTAAAAGCCCCCGTGACTTTCATATTGCAAAACTGTCGATGTAAGAAAACTGATATGATATCAACACTATACCTACTTCATTGTGTGCCTTGGCACCCCGCTTGGCACGGAGTGTTTGGCAGCATCACCGGGCCCTACACAATCTACATAAAAAATAAAATTGGGGTGTAGAATATTAATTAGGGGCATAATACTAATTTAATAGGGTCAAATTTATAAATTAAGTTCCAAACCCATCAGAATAATATAAATTATAGAGCATTCCTCACTCCCTCCGCCCTTGCTTTTTAAGTGTCCCAACAAAGCACAAAAAACTCACATATTTGGGTCTTCCTCTTAAGCTCTTTGCAGAAGGAGACATTTTGAGAATAAAAAAGGTTAAGGGAAGGACCATTAACAAGTGTGTCCCAATTACAAATTAAAGCACATATTCGGTCATGAGAGAGAGAGAGAGAGAGAGAGAAAGAGATCCCACCAAATTAATCATAATAATTTCACATGCTTTTGAGTCATTTCTCATAAGCTCTATATGCCACCTAATTACTACTAGCATATTGTGACACTTACTTTGTTTCAAAATATTTGTTCGGTTCACAAAACGAGAACCTAAAAATTGACAGTTATTAAGGAATAATCCAAAACAAAATAGTGGACTATTATTTGGCGACGGAGGGAGAACGTATTTTAATAAATTAAAAGAAACTCATCAATACATAGTAAATTCTTGATTTATTTTTTACATTTTTATCAAAGAAATTGTATTATTTTAAGTTTTTATTTTACAAATCGAACAAATATTATCGGACAGAGGTAGTAAATAAAAAAGATGGTAGCAGCATATACTCCACCAAACAAGCGTAAGGGACTAGGACATTCCGCCAATTGGAGAAAGGTTGATGAAATGCTAACATCACCGCGAGGAATATAAAAAAGCCTAAATGCCCTCTCAAAGTCCCTTCTAATTAGTACTTCTTCTATGTTTTTCTACTCTAATCAGTACTTTAATTAGTACTACTTTTCTAAAGTTTATTTATTTGTTGCCGGCCGCCATTTTACGACTCTTATTTTTGGTGCAAAATTTAATGAAAACGATCAAGGATAGAGTCAATGAGAAAACAAGTGATAGCTGTCGCCGCGGCAACCATGTTTAATAAACTCACTTATTTTATCATTATTTCAAGTTTTTACTACCGTATTATATACGTCCATCATCTCTAGAATTTAACGAAAAAGGTTTTTTAATAGTAACATGTCAATGTCATTGAATTCAAAGTCATGAAGCAAGAGCACCCCTAGCTAAAAATGGTCCCTTTCCATGAACCAATGCTAGCCAATTGGAGCACAATTCTTTTAGGTTACCAGAGTAAACAATTTAGAGCATGTTTCATACTCCAACATAACTTCTTTTTTTTTATTAACCGGATGTTCGGGCCAGTTTGCGTGGATCTCCAAACGTAACTTTTTAAAATTGATAGATTATGGATTATTCAGTTTGAAAGTGTTAATGTTGCTATTAGCTTTGTACAATAAATTAGGCAAACGCCGTTCAAAAAATAAATAAATAAAAATTAGGCAAACTGATCACTTTGACCCCTATAGGTTTTGGGTTATGTGCAGATTGACCCGTTGGCATTAATTTTTTACCACCTAATCAGAATGTGATTTGTAGACCAATGTGCACCATCAAAGATCAATTTTCCATGATAAATTTTGTCATCGCAGAGTAATAGACTCGAATAGGAATTTAGGCTGAAGCGACGTGCAACGATTTATCATAGCAAAAAATATATATACAATTTGCCACCTCTAAGTGTTTATTTAATCCTAACTCTGACCCGTCTCTTCTTTCAATGAAGATATATTGATGCGGAAACAATGTACCATCAGTTGAAACGTACGGGTGTTAGGATTATGAAATTCCCAAACAATCAATTTATTAAATCTTCTTTTTCATGATAATAGTGGCCGGAGATAGCTGTCATTAGAAAACTCAAATGGTGCGTAACCACCGTTCTTTGCTAGCAATTCATTCACGTTCGTGGGAGCCGGCATAACCTTATTGCTATTTTTCAACCTAATAATCACTTCATACAAAACCTAAGTTTAGTTCTTAATTAGTGAAATAGCTGTATTTTTCTTGCTCAGCAAAGAAAGAGATTTATTAATCTTTGTGAATCAAACCGGCCCAAGAAAGAGAATTTTTTTTTTAAAGAAAAAAAAAGAATATGGAATTAGTCCACTAATTGCTGTATTCAGAGGATGAAAATTAGATGTCTAAGATTTTTTAATTCAACCGACTTTCTAATTATTGTGAATCAAACCGGCGCAAATTAGAGGGTAGTGTTGGTGCAATATAAATTGGAACCCTACTGCAATTCTTTTTTTCTTTTTCTTTTTTTCTTTTGGTCACTTGTTAGAAGAATCAACATTTTTCGAACCCTAACCCAGCTCGTCGCAAAATGCATCGATTTTCTTTTCCTAGAAGTTGAAACTACAATCTCCCTGCACAGTACCTAGAGCTGCGTAAACAACCAATCAATCGTAAATTAGAACCTAGAACCTAGTTCAAGAAAAATTAAGTGTTCCTAAGCACCCCGTGCGGCATGCCCTTCCCCACAGGGCCTTCAGCTGCTACCGAATAGAATGGATTCACTACGAATCTATGTGGGTGCGCTCCATTGCAAATTATGTAATACCTCCACGCTAATGTGGGATGAAAAAAAGGCTCTGAAGAAGCATCACGTACGCAGCAGTGCTCTAGGATCACTTAACAATCACTCCTAATTTAGATGCTCCTGGAAAGATCAACCAAAAGATAAGTGGTGCAGTACCCATTAACCAGGGGTTTGGGGACTATACCTAACCTCTTTTTTTCCCACTTTTTCAAGGCCTCATGCATGATTGGTGAATATAATAGTGTTAAAAATGGGCAGAACCTTGTTAGAAAAACATATAATTAGTTTGATCATAACTCAGGATTACAACAAACATTCCACTAAACAAAGACAAAAAGTGATGAAGTTTAATATGTAATGTTGGACCACTGGGAGGTGTATTACGTGGCATCCATGCCAAATTCAATAATGTTAAAAAAATGGAGTCTCTTTAATTTGATGCTTTGTAACAGTTGGAGATGGGCTCCACATTGTTGCCAGCTCGGGAAGCATTTCCAGCATTTTGTGATGTCTCCAATTAAGGCTCCATGTATGCCTGCAAATGAGCCCAACCGCTTTACAAGTAGCTCAAAGTTGGGTTCGAGAAAAGCTCGTTCGAATTTGATTTGAAAGATAAATTAATGAGCTCAAGCTATTCACAGTTTGGCTTGTTTTATAAACGAGCCTAAGCCCGAGCTATCGCAACTGGCTCGCAAGTCAACCATTTTTCTAGCGAGCTGAGTTTGAACAACCCAAAGCTCGATTCAACTCGGCTCGTTTATGGCTTCATGCTATGGGACTAAATTGTTTGAATCTTGAAATTGTAAGGGAATTTTTGATAGAAGAAGATAAGAAGAAAGAAGGGGATAAAAAGGGTTGAACCTCAGTCACACAATGAGGTGCAGGTGCGTGAGCGGAAGAGAGAGCGTGAAAGCGCCTCTCGTAAACATTCCATTACATACTACTAAAATTCGCAAGTGTGATTATTGAGTGCGGGTGTGTGAATAGTTTAGAAGGATTTGAACAACCAATCGAGCTTGTGGACCAAACATGGGCTTTGTTTGGATAATGCGCCTAGCCCCCTGTCGTTCAGACAGGTTACTTTCATCCTTGGGCCGGGCTGGCCCAGCGACTTCGGTACGGCAGCCTTCTAATCTTGAAAAGATGATTCATAGCACAAATGATTAGTAGTAGTTAATGATAAGTGTACTTCTCGTCTCTCGCACGCGCTCTCCATCTCTACTGACTTAAGCATCGGAGTGATTTCCTGGTTAATAATCGCATGGACAACACTTTTGGAATTTTTGTCCATTTCACCTAAACTAGGATTTTAGCGGTGCTAGCTCAATCAAGGTATCGTGCATGGTTTTAAATTCACCAACGGCGATTTTACCCCACTCGAGGGAATACATTAGCTGTTAACAAATCCTTTGGCAAGGTTATCGTTTTTGTTCTTACAACAAATTCCTTCATAAATTTGAGATCCAAACACTACTTAAAAGGGATCCCATGCATAATCAGGATCTTTTGAAATGTTGGCAACAAAATGGTGAGGACCTACCATATATACAAGCATGGTCACTATTA
The DNA here is from genome assembly GCA_019656295.1 of Rhododendron mucronatum var. ripense. Classification (NCBI taxonomy): domain Eukaryota; kingdom Viridiplantae; phylum Streptophyta; class Magnoliopsida; order Ericales; family Ericaceae; genus Rhododendron; species Rhododendron mucronatum. Next base: position 368,328 of record BPLT01000039.1, on the reverse strand, counting down.
TTCAGGAGAGGTAGCTAGGCAATTGGTTGACTCAATCATTGTGGTTTCAGTGAAGGAAAAGGCAAAAAAGGAACCTTAATCCCCAAGTAAGAGAAGAATCATCCACTTTGCAACTACATACATAATCATAACATGCAACTTGTAAATGGAAAAATTACTGGGTGGTTTTGGGGCATCGTCACGTAGTGCGGCAGAATCTCTTAACATCATACATTTTTGCAGGATTCACCACTAAGACATACCGGATTTGGAAAATGGAAGGAAGAAAAAAAGATAAATAATGGATAAATCTCACCACCCAAGAATTTAATGAAGGATACAGGGCTAGATAATAGTATGTACTCGCCACTCTAAAGAATCCACTCAGAGATACGAGCAAACAAGAAGAACTAATCTTGTCAAATGTCACAGGCTAATTCAAATCAACTCAACTCTCTCCATTCCATTCCCAGCGAAGGATTATGTAGGACACTCTTGGAACATCCCTCCAAGCATAGGTCAAATAAACTTAAATTTTAAAATAATAATTTAATGAAAATAGAGATAGTTAATTACTAAAAAATCAGAAAACTTCTTTATAAGAACTTAAAGGACACCTAGGAACTTAATTAGACTCTTCGATATTCAATGACTTTTTGAATAACTTCAAGAACTTTGACCGGCAACACAAAGTGCATGTATGGAGGAATGTGAAGTGTTCAAAAGTATTGGCGCACTTATTCACGTTACAAATTAGGTCAAGCCTAAACTTCAAATGTTTGCAAATCTCGTACAATGCTAGAAAACAGTGCTATTCCCCCATTGCATTCTTTTAGACTTAACTTAAATTTCAAATTTTTGTCCTTATTTTAATTTTTTTCGCCTTTTTTAGTTTTGTGCCGAACTTTTTTGAGTTATTGATTCGTCTCAACAAGAGGAATCGAAAAAGTAAAATTTCGGCACTTATACCCAAGTATTTTGAGAAATAACCACTTTTTTGCGAGAAAATGTCATTTTTGCACTAAAAAATGGTTATTTCTCAAAATACTTGGGTAAAAATAAAAAAAAATTACTTTTCCGGTTCCTATCGTCGAGACAAATCAATAACCCAAATAAGTTTAACGCAAAACTTAAAAATGCATAAAAAAATTCAAATAAGGACAATTTTTAAATTTAAGTTAAGTCTAAAAGAATGCACCCTAATGGAGTTGTGAGGGTTGTGAAAAAGGCTTATCATATTCTGCGCAACTTGAATCGGAGCTAGACAACTCACGACAAATGCACCCGAAAAAGTTTTTTAAAAGGCATATTTTGTATATTTAATTAAAAATGCGATTCGTCAGACCCGGCCCTATACTTTTGGAGGCCCTAGGCCTACTCGCAACATAGAGCCATGTAAATTTTCATTATTCCAATCATTTCTGTGATTTTGCGTAATAAGTATTACCATAAATATTTATTTGTGTAACAATTAGCAAGTTTCATGTGGTGTCTTTGTGGTAACAAGACATGTAAATTGTTTTATTTTTTCCTCGGTTGGAATCTCAATAGGCAAAATCTCATGAAGAAGACACTACAAGAAAAATGGTCATTCCCGGTATTTTTATTACCGGTAGTTTAATTAATGCCGGAAAAGCCATTACTATCGGCATTTCTTGAAATGCCGGAAAAAAATAATTATTAATGGCATTGTTTTAAAAAAACGCCGGTAAAAGTCGATTTTTCCGCCAAAATAATACCATTAAACTATTACCGGCATTTGTTGAAAAAAATGCCGGGAAAACTCTCCGTATAATATAAACATTTTTCATTGTGTAAGGTGACCCAATATGGTAGCTAGCCCAGTTGGTAGTCTCACGCGCTCGCGAGGCAAAGGTCACAAGTTCGAATCTTGGGGATGGCAATTTCTCCACAAATTTGTGCGCCACGTGGCGGACACGTGGGTGACAAACAAGCACCACGTGGCGGACATGTGGCAGACACGTGGCGCCCATGTGGCATTTTGTCTTATATGGTATAGCTTTTCTCGGCATTTGTACAAATGCCGCAAATGAGTCCAACTATTCCCAGCATTTATCAAGACCTTTTTCGGCATTTGTACTTTTACCGACACACTTCTAAACGGCATTTGTAATAAATGCCGGTAATACCTAACAAATACCTGTAATACTCTTTACTGGCATTTTTTAAACTTTTAGCGGTATTTATAAAATGCAAAATTTCTTGCAGTGAGATACTTTTTCAACCATCTATGACATACCCATTAAAAACGAAAATGAAGAGCCCAATACTTGAACCCCGGTCTTCGGCAACAGGGACCAATTACTTACCGCTGGTACACAATTTTAAAGCTACTCGGGCAAAAAGTCGGGGGCCCTAGGTGGCGACCTCTCCATTCGTAATTGCGCTTTCAGGTGGCATTACCATCTAGAGTCGTAGACGTTTTCTTTTAAAAGAGACAACTGAAGTGAGAGCGACTTCCTATCATCCAACTGACAAGTCTCATAATTGGCTGGCAGCTGGCTTAGTAGTACCATTCTTCCACAGTACACATCTTTGGCAACTCTCTCTCTCTCTCAGACACGCATAAGACACAAAAGAAATTGACAGTACAAAATAGGAGTAGTTGTTTTTGGGCCATCAAGAACTTTTTTCTTTTTCTTCTTTTCACTTTCAAATGTCCGAGAAAAACACAGTGCCAAAACATATGTGGTGCTTGGCAATCAGAACAAAAGATGAAAATGACTCAAGGAAATGAGAAAAAATAGAAAGTTTCCTTAATTTCTTCAATGTTGCTGCAGAAAACATGCTTCGAAACTCGAGAAAATGTGGTTCGTACAAACAAATATTGACGGGAATGGTTGCACATCGGGTTACATGCACGAAGCTACGATCCACCAATTTTAACGCTCTTAACATCTTAGGAAACTAGAATTTTAATTAACTTTGATCCACGTTCCCAGCGAAATATGTATAGGAAGTTATCGTATTCGAGTGAATATGGTGGAACATTTGATCGATGTACATCCAACTCCAAAATGGACGCACAACAGCACGATGCCAATATTTAATGGACACTTAACTTGGCTGCTAACTTGACTCCCAATTTATTTTTGGGAGTTAAGTAACTTTCGACTCTACTTTTAACTCTAATGGATTAGCCAAAGTAGCTCCTACGTTTGGCTCTTAAAGCACTTTGTTAACTTTACAGAGTCTTCCAAGAGTGCGTTTCACGAACTAAAACAAGTACTTATTTTTTAAATTAAAGGTGATGTAACGTATCTCGTAAAACAGGAAATAAGCGTTTAAAAAATAAAAACCTTAACGGAACGAGAACTATAACTAACGAGACAAGTTAGTTAAGTAGTAACAATGTCTTATCTGACAAAACAGACCCTAATTATGCTTTCGTGTGAAATACTTCTTTCTTTATAAAAGCAAATTTTAGAGAGGCTATTGGAATCTGATTCCCCTTGGGCCTAAGCATGACTACATCAAATTGGCCTGGTTACTCACTCTACGTGTATTGGGCTCAGGACAAGTCCATGCACATTTACGGAGGAGCGCATGCCTTGCCTATACTGGAAAAGTCCAAGAAATAGTGACCTAATTCCATTGGACATGGTGATCCTCCGGTAATAGTCGAGATGCGCGAAATTAAAGCTTCGCCTGGACCACCTGAGTTGTAAAAAAAATTCCCTTCCCTTGGACACAGGTTAATGACTGGTTAATTTGCCCTTCCTCATACTGCATTCTTGTAAAAATTTTTGTCTAAAACTTTTTTTCCGTATTTTTCACTTTTCGCAACTTTTTGATTTGCTTTTTGTCGTAATTTTTAAGATTAATCATTCATCTCGACGGGATGAATCTGAAAAGTATAAAAATGTGAACCGGTGTTGAACAAAAAAGTTCACTTTAGACCCCAAAAAAATAGCTATTTGATATTTTTTCATCTTTAGAATTTTTTTTTTTGTGCTTTTGGTTATAATTTTTTACTTTTTAGACTTTTCTCGTTAGTACAGATAATTAATCCAAAAATATGACGTGAATCTAACATAAATTTAGAAAAAGATGAGCAAAACACACCAAACAAAGTAGAGGAAAAAAGTTTACCAGAACAAGCCTCAATGTCAACAAGCTTTTTTTTAGCTCAATATATATATGAACATGCACCCCTCAGGCAAGCAAGCTCATGATACAACTGAGGTCACCTTTTTCTCCAATTTTTCAGTTAGGTAAAGTTCTTCAAACAAGCACAGAATCAAGAAAATGCTTTCTAGCCCTGTTACAGCAAAGAAATGACCCAACAAATTCCCACCAATAAAAGCCTCATGCACAAATCATGATTCACACACTCTTTGCCCCTATAAACACAAAGGTCAGTAATCCCCATTGCACACATCAAAAACAATGGCAACTCCTTTGCAAAATCAGGCACAAGATGAAGATCACATTTTCCGAAGCCCCTACCGTTCGATTCCGGTACCGGACGACGTGACTCTACCGGAGTTCGTGCTTCAGGGTTTCGAATTGTATGCTGATAGCGTCGCATTCGTGGAGAGCGAGAGCGGTAAAGAGTACACTCATGGGGAAGTGGTTAGAGAGACCAAGAGGTTTGCCAAGGCCTTGAGGTCTCTGGGGTTGAGAAACGGGCGGGTGGTGGTGGTTCTGCTCCCGAATGTGGCGGAGTACGCCATTGTCGCGCTCGGGATAATGGCGGCTGGTGGAGTGTTTTCGGGTGCGAATCCGTCTGGGCATGCGTCGGAGATTAAGAAGCAGGTGGAGGCGGCTGATGCCAGGCTTATTGTCACCAATGGGCCAAATTACGAGAAGGTGAAGATTTTTTGCACAAATGGAAAATATATTCAACTTCTTATACACTATACAACTTGTAGTAAAATACATGCGGTCAAAGCTGACTAACTTGTTCGGCTCAGACTAGGGAGCACTACAATGAATGCTCCTCGGTCTAAGCTGAACACATCAGTCTGCTTCGGCTTGGATTTTGGCTGGAACTCAATACTCGGATTTCGTATGAATCACTCCAAACCCTGTTTGACAACTGCAGGTGAAAGGTCTAGGAGTGCCAATCATAGTACTAGGCGAACAAAGAGTCGAAAGCGCCATATATTGGGAAGAACTTCTTGAAGCCGCAGATCGTGCCAGCAATGGTACTATCACCGAACCCATAGCCCAAACCGATCTCTGCGCCCTCCCGTTCTCCTCGGGCACCACCGGTACCTCAAAAGGCGTGATGATAACTCACCGGAACCTCATTTCCAACCTCTGCTCCACTCTCTTCAGCGTACGCCCCGAACTAATTGGAAAAGTGACCACGCTTGGCCTAATGCCGTTCTTCCACATATATGGCCTGGCAGGAATATGTTGCGCGACGCTGAAAAACAAGGGGAAAGTGGTGGTGATGGGACGGTACAAAATCGATACGTATCTGAACGCGTTGATCGATCACGAGGTCACGTTCGCACCAATCGTGCCTGCGATTATTTCCGACATGGTTAAGAATGCGGCGGTCGATGATTTCGATCTTGGCAAGATTAAATTGCATGCTGTTATGACTGCAGCGGCTCCCCTGGCGCCAGAGGTACTTAGTGCATTTGAGAGGAAGTTCCCTGGTGTGGCTGTACAAGAGGTAATCACTTCGTTGACTGAATTTGGATATTGTGTTAGGAGTAACCTGGAGTGTTACTCAATATTCCTCTGTGCAAATTCATGTTTATGTTGTTCTCGACAAAATTTTCAATGCTACGCTTATTTGTAAAATGCGTTACATATAACCATTGCATTAAAGTTTTTTTTCGTTTTTCTCGTGATTTTGAAAACAGATGCAATGGAAAGTAAAAGCATCCATGTATCCATGTTTTTGTACTACTTTTGGGTTTCTGGGAAATTAGTTCTTGAAGAGTAAGAAAAATTTAGAGAACATGGTCAAGTTTTAATCACTGGTTGGGCATTTTGCCATCTGGTATTCCGAACCCACTGAATAATATTATTCAAAGAGCCGTCACAATCAGATTAATGTGTGGTGGAGAGAAGTGTTAGGGCATGAAGTGTCGGTGCCAAGACCCCTTAATTTTTTGAAATGAACGTCATCAATCATGTGAATATACTCATCCGATCAACCTGAATTTTTACCCACTTGGTTAATATGCCCTTTTTCACTACTCTCAGGCATACGGAATGACGGAGCATAGCTGCATCACTCTCACCCACGGGGATCCAGAAATGGGCCATCGGATTGCGAAGAAAAACTCCGTGGGGTTTGTGCTTCCAAATTTGGAAGTCAAGTTTATCGACCCGAACACGGGTCGATCTCTACCCAAGAACACTCGGGGCGAAATCTGCGTGAGAAGCCAATGCGTAATGAAAGGTAGCATATATACCCAATTGGCTGTTTGCTTGTATCTGGCTTTTTATCAATATAAGCTGCATTTGTTCGCTCCTAAAAATAAAGTATCGGCTTGTTTCGAGATGATGCATTTTAAAATACATCTCTTCACAACACTTTACAGCCTAAAAGGTTAGCTCTCGATCATAACTTCATGTGTCAAACTTCACAGGTTATTATAAAAACAAGGAGGAAACCGCTCAGACCATCGATGAAAACGGGTGGCTTCACACGGGTGATATCGGGTACATCGATGATGACGGAGATGTTTTCATTGTGGATCGCATAAAAGAACTCATCAAATACAAAGGATTTCAAGTAAGCTTAGCTAACGGCTTTGAGCAATTGAGATAGTCGAAAAAAACGAACACAGTTTGGGTTACTAGTAATGCTCAATTAGATTGAAGTTAGTAGATGTGGAAGATTCAGGTTCTTTTGAGTAGTTTAGGCCATTTTTTCACATACCCTGCCATAATAGCCAATTATGGAGCAGTAATTTGTGCTTCTAAATGTTCATTTTGATTGTGCAGGTGGCTCCTGCTCACTTGGAAAATATCATCCTAACTCATCCCTCTGTTGCAGATGTTGCTGTTATTCCGTAAGTATCATTATCACGCGCATACGTATATTTGAATAAGTAACACTGTGGCCAACACAATTTTCGCAAATACGTATTGTTACCCCTCTAAACATCGAATAATCTTACCTAATCGTGAATAATCTTACTAAGTATTTTATGGAATCCCTTCGTGAAAATTCTAAGTCCCTACTGATATGACTTAACGAATAAGAAAAATTTAAGCAAGCAACGACGTGACTACGAATTAACATCGCTCAAATTCAAAATACTCCAAAAGAAATTGATCATGAAATACGCAACCGAAGAAGAACAAAAGGTTAAATTCAGTGAATGTTTTTAAATTCGCAGATTACCCGATGAAGAGGCAGGGGAGATACCGGCAGCATGCGTAGTGATGGACTCGAATGCGAAAGAAAGTGAAGAAGATATAATGAAGTATGTTGCCTCTAATGTTGCAAGCTATGAGAGGGTGAGAGTGGTGCAGTTTGTGGGTGCAATCCCTAGATCAGCTTCAGGGAAAATTCTCAGAAGGGTTCTGAAAGAAGAGATGGTTAAAAACATGGTCATCAAAACCAACCCAAAACTGATGCGACATTGTTAAAAGTCTACTGAAATTCCCAAGTTTGAAATTGGGTACAATGTTAAAGTCAATAATACTTGGTTTTGCGCCGTCCACGCCTTTGTTGCCTCCGTTCCTCTGCTTCCGTATCCCAATGCGCGCTTTCGCAGAACGATTGTGTATTGAGATTTATGCGTTTTGAGATTCCTACTGCAAAATCAAGATTATTTGCCTCGGGCTAGTGGCTTAAAGTTGGGCTTATTGGCTTTGTAAGCCTACAAGAAAGATAGGTGTTTGATTCAAGAGCAGTAATGGCTTATTATATTGTTTGGTTTTTGATTTGGCTGCAAAATAAAAAAATTTACTCCGTACTTCTTAGCTTTCAAGTAGTATCGAAAAGGAGACGAGAAATTAAATCTGTTGGTACAAGGAACCCACAATCCATTATAAAGAACAGTATTTGAAACATAGTTATTCAAACACAATTGTTTTCGGAACTGTTTTTATACTCATGACTACATGAGTCTCGTGGTGGTGACCACCCACATGCATGCGTCAGGCGACTCCAGCAACATTGCACGTAGAGTTAATGCACTTATGATCTGATTAATGCACTTGTGCTCCAAATCTTGACATAGTCTGTCATGAATTTGCAATTTGCTGATTAAACAAAATACAAAATTGTAGCCAAGACCTTACGCAACCTTTTTTTGGGACTCAGATCCTGTCCAGTGTGCCTCCCTCCAGTCACAGCCTTTTGTGGGCCCTTCTTGAACCCACGAAAATGATCGGAGCTGTTCACTTTGTATAGACCGCTTAGAATGTCGACCACGTCAAACATTACGTTGATTGGATACCCTTTGGTATGAATTCCAAATGTATGAATGTTGTATAAAAAAGAGGTGTACAACACAGGATTGCACCCCCTGCTACACACTTCTCCGGAACTTAATGCATTAAAAAAACCCTATCATACGATATCTGATCAACTTGATTTTTAATATGTACATTGTTCTCGACGAGATCTAAAAAGTGAACGGTTTGATTATTATTATAGGTCCGGAAAGAGCCCACAAAAGGACAAATTCAACGGGACTGGAGGCAAGCTGAACAGGATCTGAGTCCCTTTTTTTTTGTGTGTGTGCATCTTAATCGACACAAAAGCATAATTAATAATCAAATGCTGTTAATGTAAGCAAGCTGCATCCTAAACTTTATTAGTCAAAATCCAGTTTCTATAACTGAGTATAATAAGCATATTAAAAAATAAAAATAATTCCTCTGTCCGAATATAATAATCACTCGTTCAATTTTAACCAGATAAAAAATGAATTATATCTTTAAATTGGTAATAAATTTTATATCTAATATAAATTTTGTTTAAAATTAAGTAAAATATTATAAACTATAATACAACATAAAATCAATTAAAAAATGAGATGAACTAAAAAAAAACTATTAAATTTGAATGGAAGGAGTCAGTCCACGTCCGACAGGCATAATCTATGTATATCTTGAATCCCATAAGCATGCAAAAAGGAAATAAAAAACCAATTTAATTATTGGAAGCTGTCCCATCACTTGCACTTCCCAGTATTTTTATCAGACCCATGATCTCAACTAGTCCAACTTGCTAATATAAAATTGCAAGTTTCTCTAAAATAACCTTGTTTATTGAGCTTTTTAGATTCACTTAGCTCCTAGGTATATACTCTCAAGTACAATTACCAAGAGAAAAATTAATGCAGTTGCCACCAGCTTTTACATGCACTAAAGTCGCCTTCCTTGGCCCAGGCCTCTAGCCCAAGTAGCCGTGATGAGTGCCAAGAGATAAGGTCTCAAATTCCAGTTGATGGAATAACATCGGTCTGACATAGTAATTTAGTATAAACTTGAGAGAAATTTATTCACGATTTAGCCGTGAACAAATTCTTTACGGCAGCAACCAATTGCGATTGTCCAAAAGTGTTACTGTACAATAAAGTCGCATTTCTTGGCCCAAGCCTCTAGCCCAAGTGGTCGTGATGGGTGCCAAAAGATGAGGTCTCATATTTGAATTGATGGAATAACAACAGTCTGACATAGTAATCTAACTTGAGATAAATTTATTCACACGGTTTAGTTGTGAACAAGTTCTTTACAGCAGCAACCAATCGCGACCGTTTAAAAGTGTTTTGGATGGTCCGAATTTTATTACTCCCTTCGTCCAGATTTAATAGTCATTTTTAGGAGTTCGTAGCACTTTTCAATCGATTATATCTTATAATTTATAATAGTTTATGTAATTTTGAAAATATTGTCTTATAGAATTAATTAAGATCTATCAAGACGGATGGAGTAAAATTTTTCTGGAAAAAAGTTTAACCCTTTTCCGAAAAAGTTTCATTAACATCCAAACAGTCCAAAAAACTTTTGAACTATCTCAATTAACTCCGTAAATAACTATTCACAGTTCCACCGTTAAAAAAATTTTCTCATCCAACATGGAGTACAAATATGGCCCCAAAAAAAAAAAAAAAATAGTCGCCTTTAAAGCACGTGGGTTTTGTTTTGGGCAAGGAAGGGAAGAGGCTACTACTAGGCCTTAACCTACTAGGCCTGTTGAGGCTACATACATACATATGTTCAAAAAAAGAAAAAGGGAAAAAAGACTCTTGAGGAGAAATAAATGTTTTTCTAGATAATTTAGGGAGCCTGGGCTCGTTTACGCGTAACTTAATTAAATTTTTTAGAAGACCAATCTAGCATTTTACTGGTGGGTGACGCACGCTAGTGAACCCAATCAAAATTAGTAAGACAAAGCTCCGAATTACTACAAATAAAACAAGTTTTTTTTCAGGGTTAAAAAATAGTAAAACATTTGCATGCTGGGTCGCATAATCCGTCGACAAGATCCTTCGTTCTTGTTCTCTCTTTTTCTTCTTTTTTCGCTCTCATTTTTTGTTATCACAAATTTTGAAATTTTAAAATATTTTTGGAAAACCTTTTCATGTTTGCGCCTATAAACGTGTATTATGTGAATTAGATTGTACACGTCTAAACCTCAATCACATAATTTTTCAAAATACTCTGTGCTCTCGCACGTACTCGTGCTCTTTAATGCTCGTTTTTTTTTGCAAATTTTAGTAGTTTAAAATACGCTTTCACACTCGCACTCATGTTCTACTCTAAAAGGTTGCTGAGGAAGAAAATGTTGTTTTATAAATAATTCAGTGTGTTTGGGTAAGTTTACGCGTAACTCGATTAATTATTTGAAATATCAATCTCACTGATTACTAGTTGGTGACACTAGTGGATTTTTTTTATTTTTATAGTCTGCATTACTATAAAAATAAAGATGGTTTTCTTCCAATTTCTGTTTGTCAAAAAAAAAAAAAGGGTTTTATTTCAGGTTTAAAAAAAATACTAAAACGATAATAGATGAATTTAATTAAAGTTGAGACAAAACTATGTATTACTATAAATAAAAATGGTTTTTTGCATGCTAGAACTTGGTGGACTAATGGGACCTTGGTCGCATAATCTGCCATTGAGATCCTTCGCTCCCGTTTTCAATTTTTTCCCTCACATTTTCGCTCTCATTTTTTTTTAGCACAAATTTTGGTAGTAAAATTTTTGGTAAACCTTTTCATGTTTGCGCTTGTTTAGTTTTATAATTCTTTAAAATACTTTGCGCTCGTTCTCTCAATTCTCGAATTACGTTCGTGCTTTCAATCTTTACTTTCGCGGCTTTAGTAATTTTAGATGAGATTCTAATACACTTTTGCGCTCGCACATCCGTTTGCGAATTACATGGGCTCCGCTTATTTCGATATAGAATGTTTACTCTAAAAACAAACTTCAAATTTTTATTTTCTGGCATTTGGTTGGCACTTGAAAATATTTTCAGAAATTGAAAAAATAGAGTAGAAAGAGAGGGGGACTTAAACTATGGAGAGATCTACAAATATTCAAATTGAACATGGATTAAGACTGAGGAAACTGGACAGTGCAAAATTACAATAGACGACAACGGGTATATTTCGAAAAATAACTTACAGAAGATCCAAGGGTAAGTCATTTTCATTCAATCAGTAAAACATATTTTATATGTAAAATATTTTTTTCATTTTTTACGCAATTAAATATCAAAAAATACATAAAATATTTTATGTCCAAACAAACGGAGCCTATGTCTAGACTCTTCCACTTACATCTGACAATAGCCCTTTCCAAAGCGCCCCAAAAAGCCTAAGTAAAAAAGCTGGCCCTATAGTAGCAGCAAACACATGCCTCCATGATTGAACAAAAACAGCTCACACATTCTCTCTCTCACTAAACACACTCTCTCTCTCTCTCTCCACTTTCTCGATTTGGTAAAGTGAAACCAGTCCAATTCCCCTTGCTTTTCCTTGGAAAATGCTCTAGTCTTCCTCAATCGGTAAGCCCCGCCTACCCCCCGGCCTCTCTCTTACTTATTAACCTCCGTATCCTCTCGCGAACCAGTAGAAATCGTGTTTTTCAAGCCACTGTCAAAACCCTCCGGTTAATCTCGAGGTTATTTCTGGCTACGATCTCGTTCACTTTTTCCTCCGTTTCCTCTCTTGAACCAGTAGAAATCGCCGAGCTTAGTAATAATTGTTGATTGTTGTTTAGAGCAGCTGTTTTTTTGTTTCCTGTTTCGGCGAAACATCCACTGTTAAAAGTTGAATCCTCTGGTTTTACTTGTCGTTTTATCGGAAAATGTGTTAAAGTGAATGAGGTTATTTTCGGTACGATTTGGTTTGATTTTTTGCTCAACTTGCTGTTGCTGTGAACCCTAGAAGGAAATTGTCGAGCTCAGTGGAGGAATCGGTTTGATTGGATTAAAGTAGTTAGTTGCTTGTTATTGTTGTTTTACAGCATTTCGGTGGAACATCAACTGTTAAAATTAGGGCTGGAAACGAACCAAGTTGATTGCGAGCAGCGGGAGACTTGGCTCTTTATGAGCTCGGCTCGGCTTGGTAGAAGAAGAGTCGATCTCGAGTTTTAAGTTTGATTAGTAAACGAGCCGAGCTCAGGTTATTTGTGATTTGGCCCATTTGGAGGCTCAGGTCGTTTATAGATCGAACACCTTGATAGTAAAAACGAGTTGAACTCGAGCTAGCCTAGCTTGAATATTTTAAAGCTCGACTCAGCTCGTTTCCAGTTCTGGTTGAAACCAATGATTCTATCTGGTGAAAACGAAATGAAAAAGAAGAAAAACCAATGATTTTCCTTCATTTTCTCAGAATTGGTGAGAACATAAAACGCAAGATGTGGTTAGGGTTTTGTTTAGTTTTCCTTAACTTAGCTGTTAGCATGTTACTTTGAGTCCTATTAGAATAATTATTGATCTATACATCAGTAGAGGACTCATCGATTTGATTGCATTAAAGAGGTAGTAGTAGTTGTTGTGAGTACAGCTTTTATTGTTTCCGATTCCAGTGAAACATGCCATTTTCCAGAATATGTCGGTGCTTGTTTCGTCAATTTACTGGATATTTCCAAAGCGTGAGTTTCTAATTTGGTAAAGGGTAAGATGCTTTTCTCCTTCCCTTTTTCCTGTTTCCTTTTTTCCTGTATTACTGTCTATGGAGAGAGTGGGGCTCTCACTTTGTATTGGGGGGGGGGGGGGGGGGGGGGGTGGGGGGGGGGGTCACCCGAAAATGAAGCAAGCAAATTAAACACTGCATTTTCCTGGTGGAAATAGACCATTCTTTCGAGGATAAAACCAATGAATTCGGACTTGGTTGGACAAGACTCATGTTCAAGTCCTCAAAGCCTCTTATTGGGGCTAAACGTAATTTTAACATGTCCCGCACATGGTGGGACCTTTGTTTTGGTCCTAAAGTAGGTACGGTGAAGTCCGTAGAGATAGAGGTGTAGTGTAACAGACTAATAGGGCAATACTCCTTGGCTAAGGTGATGGGTTACCATACCGGCACTTCCATTTGTCGCACCAAAATAATCCAATGGAAACCTAGAAGGAGATTACAACGTACCCTCTCCCCCTTTCCTAAGGAGGAACCCCTCAAAATCAAGGCCCCTTTGATCCATCCAGGTAATCCCGGATACCTACTGCCACACATTGGCCATAGGTATTGACTAAGTCTAGGTGTGTAACACAATTCCTCAGATTTTATGGTTTGTTCTAGTTACAACCTTCAATCACTCGGCTATCCCGTGGGTTTATCCTGTAGAGTTGTGTCTGCATTGTTTCTGACTGCTCTTTCTGACTGCTCATGTTAGAGGCTTCAAAATAAGTTGGTCATTTTTTCTAGTTTTGCAAGTGGGAAAATGCTTGTATCAATGGTAAATGGACTCAAGAAAAGAAATTGAGAGAGTTCTCTCATTTTTTTTGTGCGTTATTGTTTGACGACTACATTCACTTATATATATATATATATATATATATATATATTGAAAGGGACTATTTGCTGGTTGAATTAGTTCCTTTTCATCAGGTGGGAGGGTTGTTGACCGTAATTTCATCACTACGAAAACCGAGTCGGGGAGTCTGTCATGGGTTTGTTCATTGGATTATTGATAATTAGAGTTATGGGTGTTAGGCGGATGTGGTTTCAATTCAGGTTATATGTGCTCTAATTAAAATTTTAGAACATTCTGTTACTTGGTGAATGAGGGTAGTCATACTCGTTTTGGTATCCTGTTATTCAAATTGAAAGCATGGAATTACAGCTTATTTGCAGGCGCTTGTAAAAAGGTTAAAAATTTCCACTCTATCTTGAAATAATTGGAGAGAGAAGAGAGGGGAAATACATGTGATCCGTAGAATTTTGCGAATTGTGGATAGTCGAGTGGATACTAGCTAAATTGGCGGTCAAACCTGGTAATTGTGTGGGGAAATAGCAGGGAGCACTGAGTATGAATTTCAAATTAATCATTCGCTTAGATGACTGTATTTTATGCCCAGCTTCTGCAAGCAAAGTGCTAGAAACATGAGTTCTCTGACCTAGATTTCTGTTTGGCGTAAGGACATTGGTTCAAGTCTGCAATGCATCAATCTTCTGGAACAGATAAACAGGAGGTGGTTCATGGACTGATTTTTTAAAGGCCAGGCGTCTTCTTGATGTATCATGGTTCATCTCTGCCAATTTAATCCAAATCTTTCTAAAATGACGATGATTTACTTCACTTCGTGTGCTGTTTGCCTTGGTCATTCATGTGATCCATCTTGATTTTCTTTTCTTCTCCATTTATTTTTCTGTAGATGTCCTTTTTACAATACCAGATGTCATTCCCCCTAAACTGACTCGGAGTGCTGCTTTTCGTCAACGGTGCAGATCTGATTCATGAATTCTCTCCCTGCAATGGATTGGAATGCAAAGTGGGACTGGGAAAACCTAGTCATGTTTAACTCCAAAACCATGGAAAGTCATAAGAAGCAACCGACGGACTGGGTAATTGAAGAGGAGGGAGAAATTGATACTGGGTCTTTTAATCTATGTTGGAGTGGAGGTGGTGGTTCTGGCTCCGATTTGGCACATGGTTCTTCAGCACGGAGCTCAATATCAGCTTCCACTGGTTCTTCATCTAAGGAGGCATTTCATCATTTTCCTGGAGATTTTAACAAGAAGATCGATTTGGCCAGAGCTGAGCTAGCCGGAACTTCGCCGACACTGGATTCTTCAGTTGGATCTGGTGAACCGATGATTGGTCTAAAACTTGGTAAGCGGACATATTTCGAGAATAACTGCAGCGGGGGCAACGCTAAGACTCCTTCTTTGTCTATGATTCCTGTACCATCGGCTGCCTCTATCACAAAGAAAACAAAATCGACTTGTCAGAGTACGCCTCCCCCACGCTGCCAAGTCGAAGGCTGTAACCTTGACCTCTCATCAGCTAAAGAATATCACCGCAAGCATAAAGTTTGCGAGAATCATTCCAAATTCTCAAAGGTGGTTGTAGGTGGTGTAGAACGTCGGTTTTGCCAACAATGTAGCAGGTAATCTCTCTTTCTTTTTGGAGATTGCAGGAAAACAGGGAATATGGGATGCTTCGTTTCGTACATGACAATTGTCAGTTCTCATGGTTTCCCTTCGTACATCAATTAGACTGATACTTGCATGCATGTTTCAATGTTGTTTTCTATGGAATGCTCCTTCTTTGCAATTTGCCTAGATTATGTGTTAAGTCTTATAAAGTTGTTCTAGTCTGCCCCTGAAGTCCTCCTAGCTTATGGTGACTGATTTTGACACAGCGACGAATTGTTTTTTTTATTTTGAAGGTTCCACAGTTTGTCAGAATTCGATGAAAAGAAGCGAAGCTGTCGCAAGCGGCTCTCTGACCATAATGCACGACGCCGCAAGCCACAGCAAGCTGCAATCCAGTTTAAGTCGACAAGGCTACCTTTGCCATTTTTGGGTATTGGTTTTCCTCAAAACTTTTGACTCGTTCCTTTCAGTGTCGACTATGATTTGACCCAAGCAATTCTTGTTTCTAGTTGGGGATCATGTGGTCGGTCTAAGAATGAAACATACTGATAATCTAAGGAAAAAACATGCTTGTTATCCCATTTCCGATCTGAATCTATTGTTTTCCATGAAAGATTCATGCAATGATGCTGAAGATTGTCTAATTCCTCAGTAGTAGCATATCATTTTGCTTCTATCCTTTCATTTAACCAGACAAATAAAAAGGCACGCGATAAAGTTGAGAATTTAGGTTTATCTATGTAACCTCGTTCTGTGTTTTCTCTTAACATAACATATATTTCAGATGTGGCATATTGATTGGTAGTTTATATGAAAGCGATCCATCTGTATGAATACTGAAAGTGCTTCAGTTACACAGTTGCAGATTGTTAATGTATTAAAGAAAGCATTTGATTGGACTAGTCCAGGTGTTACTCCCGTAGATTAGATTATTGATTGTTCTTACTTGGCTAGTGGCATTTTCCTGTCGCCTTGTTGTACCAATGTACATATGGCATTTTAGTTAATTGATTATTAAGGTATAAAATAAAGATCAAAATCATGATTTTGGTTTTGCACCACACCCCATGCTTTTAGTTTTGACTCAACATGCTTTTGTTGAATAGATGGGAGTCATGGGACGCAACAGCTGGGCTTCTGGTTGAACGATGCCCCATCTGTTCACTCAAGATCTTCTGCAAATCGTCCATGGGAAACTACAAGCAGCTCCAAGTTCACACTAACAAAGGGGTATCTAATGAAATCCGAAAAAACTGGAGGCGTCAATGGGCAGCTGCAATTGCCAGGCACTGAGCTATCACATGCCATTGGTACGCCTGGCGAGGATCCCAATAAGCTTTTCCCATTGAAGCGCTCCAAGCCTGAGGTTTTCACTCAAGGTTTTCTCTACTTTCTTTACAGGAAATTTAGCCCTTCAATTACTTTATTAATTTTTCATTATTATCTGGAATGTTCGATGTAATGCTGCTGCAAGGGTTAATATTATATGGATAAAATCAATTATTTTACCTGAAAATTCGGTCATTAATGAACAAACCCGAACATAAGTATGGTCTTTTCTTTTATTGAAGAAAACTATGATGACCAACTGTGAGGAACATTACTCTGTCAAAATGGCCGAAATCTTTCAGTTAGGTGAAACATATGAGCATCAGAACCAGGTTTGACCTATGTTACATGGACTGCGGTGTGGAAATATATTTGAGTGCCGGACACTTGGAATCTTGAAATGGAGGATAGGCATCTATGGACCCAACTATGAATACAGATAATGGGAAATGCTAAATAATCATTTAGTAATGCATTATTTCATATAAACAAAAGTTGAAAAGTCACGAATGAAATTTATTGGATCAAACCATGGATAATGGTCAGTTTTGGCATCAATTGAACATCCAACAAATATGCCTTCAACCATGCCAATGCTGATGTGGCTTTGACATCCCCTAATCTCATGCCAATTTTGACACCTTTTTCCCAACATGCCAAAATTAAAAAACTGTTTGAGGTTTTTTTTTATTATTTACCTTTAAGCTCTATTTTTTTTTTTTAACATAAGGGTTGGAGAGGGAGAGTTTGATGTCAAATTAGAGATGTTAAAATGCCACATAGCCTTCAAAAAAATTTGACATCTTCTATTGGAGATGCTCTCCAACCAATATAACACATTTCTTATATATCGATATGTTCACTTTAATTTTAAGTTTTGGGAAGTATAGCAATAGAAGATGAGATTTGACATAGCATGTTAAATTTGACATGAGAGAGATATGTCAAATCACACCTAAGCATTTGGCATCTTAGAGTTGGTTCAAATACCAATTCATCCACTTGGCATGCTATGTCAAATTTAACATCCTTGGTTGGAGATGCGCCTGACTCTAACCAAAAAAGAAGTCACAACACTTCATACATGCCATAACTGCCCAAGACACAGAAAGAAATAATTAATGTGTCCTTCACATAGCCTGCTGTGGTAAATGCATAGAAACAGTACTTTTGCCGGTAAAAAAAAAATACGTAGAAACGGGATGTCCGTCTTGGAAATGCCTTGATCTTTACATACCCCACATCCACTATTGTGTTGTGATGTGTTGTGTCGACGAAGGTGCTTTTCTCATAATGATGGAGCCATGTCAATTAGGGCACAACTTTCCCCAAAAGAGAATTTAAAATTTTCCTTCCGTCTTTGAAATTTCATGAGCAAAATATATTCCCGTTATTTTGCCCATTTTGGCTCGGCCATATGCTTTCATGAAATTTTGTAATTGTCTGCAAAGTGAGTATTTCCTCTTGTTTGATATTTCTGACTTGATGTTCTGATTTATTTTCCCTCAAGTACAAAACCAGCTCAAGGACAGGTTTTGTATGCAACAATTACAGTAGGAAACGGTAGCGGTGTCCACTTGGTTGAAAATTAAATCACACATGCTTTAAGAGATTAAAGTTGTAGAATTTGATGAATGCAAGTTAGCGGAGAATTACCACAAAACTGTTACTGAAAGAATGACCAAGTTACCTACATGGTGCTTGGTTTGTTAATGATCTCTAAACTTTATTCTCAAGTCAATAATCTTTATGGAGGTTGAGTGCTTGTGTACCCAGGTGGAGTTGGTGCAAATAACTGCTAATGGAGACAGATGCTTGGCACAGCAAGGTTGCTTTGTAAGTTAGGATTCTAGGTGAACCATAGAAGTGCTCCAAACTTGAGTGATCGATGCTAACTGTTAATTAGACAATGTGAACAACTAAAGCTGACCTCTGATGGTGGTGCATACCCGATAGATAGCGTACTGAAATTCTAGCAGTTCTACAAAAAAGTGTGGCCTAATATGAGGGAAAAGATTTTGAGGTTAGATGGTATCTATACATATGGGCATGACATAATTAAATCTTTAAGTACTGTTGAGTGGTACAAGTGCTGAAAATCTCGAAGTACTGTTATGTGGTACAAGTGCTGAAGTGCTTGCTCGAATTAACAGAATGAAGGCTAGCTAGAAAGGGAATTCTAAAGCATTTATGGTCCCAGTTAATCTTGAATCTTGATATTAATTAGGAAAGAAGTAGGGGATGAGAAAGGTTTTAAAGTTTTGAGTCATGCATATGTTCTGACCTTTAGCTGTTTTACGTGAAAGAACTTTCTTTTAGTTCCTTGAAAATGTATGAATCATATCTCTGTACCTTGGAATTCTTGTATTCCTTTGCCGTCTTGTGTAACAAAGTGAAATGCTGCTTCTTGTCATGAGCAAAGGGCAGGGCAGGGACACTCTGTATATACTTGAATATGTATTTGAATTTTAGGTGAGGAGTTGGTATTACGTGTTGTGACTCGGGAGTAATTGGTTTTTAATAACAAATTTGTTCAATTGGAAGCAATTCATATGGTTAAAAGATTTAATACTTAGGCCTAGGTATACCAAATTGCTTGATAGATTTTTGTAAAGCAAGGAAAAATCTTTAATCCCTATGGCTTCTTTGAACTGATCTTTAAACATGATGATCTTCGAGAGATCTCTGTGAGCCTAATTCTCGGGTTGATATGTCACTGTTAGAAGGATTAAGACATTACTATTTTGTGTTAGGCCCTCTCATTCTTGTATACTTTCCCCCCCCTGTTCTGGAGTGTATACAATTGCTTCATGGATGAGAACTTTTGCAGGTTCGAAGGAGTGTATGCTCTCTTTTAGCTTGGATGCAGCACAAGAACACCGTGCTCTCTCTCTTCTGTCAACTGATTCTTGGGGTTCAGACCCAGCAAACATTCCCCTGGACCAGCAACCCATTCATGTAAATCCTACCACCACAACTCAGTCCCTGATGCATGGAGTTCCCCAAGGCATACCACTAGCTTCACTGGAGTACTGGCAGTCTGAACGCCCGACGGATTCCCGTTTTATGCACCCCTTTTCTGCGAACGATAATGCCCATTTCCAGGAATTCCAGCTCTTCAAAGCGCCCTATGAGAACGGCCTTTACAATAATCTTTTGTGACTAAAAACTTGAAATACATCCTATGGTTTCCCTTTCCGATGAGGTAAGGTTCGTAGTTGGTTTCTGGGTTCTTAATGATGTTTCAAAAACGGTCATTAGCCAGTCAATCAAACTACGTATCTTCTGACTTTAAATATTTGCTTTAAGATTCTTGTCACTGATCATTTGGTGGGATGAAGCTTTAAGCTGTTGGAATGTAAATTCAGGTTTGTGCTTTGATGGCTGGCAATCTTTCAGCTAGAAATCCTCAACAAGTGTTTCTCGTCTCTTAATACGATACACTTTCCTCTAGCTGTTTTATTCCCTATTCTGTATCGTTCAAATTTTTTCGGATGCCTGCAAAAGGGACTTATTCCCCACTAAAGCAAAGGTTAAAATCTAGGTTTTTATGCTCCCAGAGGTGGCACTTAATACGATCGATACCATTTCCTGTGGGGATTCAACTCTCTTCCTCATGTCATCTACCGGTCTTGTTTGTTATTCATGTTTACATCTTTAGCATTTATGAAGTCATTCGTTTTACCGCGGCTAGCAAACCATAAAATGTTTTCTTTTTGTAGGAGGAAGTGCGTTTATTTTCTCCCCTTTTTTCCTGTGTTTTTCACTCTGTTTTTGCTGGAGTTCATACTAGTTTTTGCTGGTTTACCAGTAAAATATAAGCCTATTGGGAGTTTTTCAAATATAGTTGAGGGAATTGTGATGTTTCGTTCTGATAAAAAACATAACAGTGCGATTTCGTTTCTGTGATGACAATTTAAAAAAAAAAAAAGAGTTCTAGACAAAATTGCGGAGATTGTGAAAATTCAAAACTTCAGACTGGTACTGTGAGGAATCAAATGAAAATTGAAAAGTTGCGGTGTAGCTTGGTCTTGTTAGTGTATTTTTGTTTTTGAATTTTTTTGGAGGGAGGCGGGGGGCTGCTCCCCCCTTTGCTGCTGCCTGACGCTGCTGTTCCGGGTTTTCGGGCCCACTCCGGTCTCGCTCCGATGATTGTAAACGTTCACTTTGTAGAACTCGTTGAGTAAAATAACCATGAGAAAAATCAGCTTGATTGGATATCATTAAGTACTTGATCGGAACCTTTTTTTCTTAAAAAGAATGGATCCGAAACACCGGATCAAATTCACTGTAACTCATGGACTGAGAGTTATATGGGCTCCAATCAGTCAATTAATGATATCCAATCAAGCTGATTTTTGGCATGGTTGTTCTACTTGACGAGCTCTACAAAGTGAACGTTTCCGATTATCGGAGCGAGACCGGAGTTGGCCCGAAAACCCCGGGCAGCAGCCCCCCTGCCTCCTTTTTTGGAGGAAGAGGAATGTTTGACAATATGTTTGGGTCTCGGATTCTGGACTCGAGAAAAATTTGAGAGAGGAAATGACAAGAATAACACTATTTCAGAAAGCTATATTAGCTCCTGTTAGCTGTTTCACATAGTTTTTTTTTGGCTTCTTGTTATTCAAAATTTTTCGCAATTATTAATTTTGCGTCAAGTTATTTTGGATTATTGGTTCATCTCGTCGAGTAGAATAAGAAAAGTAAAAAAAATTGGATTTTTACCCAAATATTTTGAAAGCTATATTAGCTCCTATTTCACATAGTTTATTGGGCTTTTTATTCTTATTCAAATTTTTTTCGCGATTGTTAATTTTACATCGAACTATTGTGTATTATTGGTTTGTCTCGTCAAGTGGAATAGGAAAAGTAAAAAAAAAAAAATTGTATGAATTTTACCCAAATATTTGAGAAAATATTCAAGACTCCGCACACACAACACCACCCACCCACCCCCCTCAGTTTTTTCTTGCCGGAACATGACCAGAACTAGTGAGCTAAGAGAAACAAAACGATGATAATTCAAAACGAGATAATATAGCTTTGACAGTGATGATGATTGTCACCGCCAAATTAAGAGAAACTAGTGAGTTATTTCTCATAGTTGACCAGAACTAGTGAGCTAAGAGAAACTCAACGATTATAATATAGCTTAGGAGCTAATATAGCTTTCAAAATGTTTGTGTACAGATCTGGAGTTTGGTATTTCTCTTAAGTCATTTTTTGCGTGCCGGAAAGTTGGAACGGAATAAAAGGTTCAGGGTACCAGATTTGTGCTCAACCTTGCCTTATGCTTCAAAACGGACTTGACAAATCAAATTTCAACCATCTACAGATTTCAACTATCTACAGCAGGCAAAAAGAGAGTAATCAGGAAAAAGTGGCCTTGGACTTTAATCTTTGTTTCAACCGACCACCAAGACCCAATGCGCCATAATTCGGCAATCTCTGTCACCGAGAAATGTTGACATACTAGACAATAAGACAGGTATGAAGTACAAGGCCGGTGCTTACCACTTCACCCATCAAACATATTTAAAACCTCGAGTTTACAATAACATGAATCCAACCTTGGAGCACGTACTCGCACTTTCACCCGTACCCAAGTCTATGGAACATAGTTTTCAACACAGAACCCTACTAATAATCCTGGACTCCCGAATTTTTTCACACCTTCGTGGGAAGCACCTGCTGCTAGAGCAGAGATACTCAACTGACGGGGTAACTGAACAAACTCTGGGAAGCGGAAGGCGGCAGTAAGACCTTACAACTTATTAGCATAGCTCAAATGTATGTTTAACATACCCACTAGAACAGAAACATAAAAGTAGCACAAAATCCTATCGGAAAGTCACCGAAACCTAGCAAGAAAAACTAGCAGACACAATAAAGCATCTGAATAAGCATCTCCACAAGGGCCACAATACCGGCCCTTAAAAAAAAAAAAAAACCACAATACCGTACTGGTTTAATACAACACTGGACACACATCATGAGAAAGGCAGAGAAACTCAACAACTGCTGCAACATGAAGACGACATGACTGACTTTGACCATACTGAGCAATGCTGGACGACAACTCTGGACCTTCTCAAAACATGTCCTAGAACTCACTGGAACATTACACAATTGCGAATCAATAAATGCACAGGTAGAAAAAAAGCAATTAGCAAACTGAAAAAAGCAAGCCAACCGCAACAAGATCAAACCACGAAAGCAACAGGGAGAAAAAACAATAGTCCCACCAAAAGATCATTAACTAGAGATGTAGAGGAAACTTGAATATATATTGAGAATGTAACATACACATAGGTTGTCAACAAATTTGATGTACGTTTCAGAAACCAAAAGGACATGGGAAGTAAACATAACTGACGACAGACCTGATCATTTTCATCAGCTGGTTCAGAAGGTGATTGATCGCCATCAGATGGTTTATCAGCCCCACAGTTTTGCCTGTTACACTTGGTCCTAAAGGGGTAATTTATGTTGTTGCATTTTCCACACTTCCAGCTCCCCTCGGGCATCTTATGTTCTGAAAGACAATAGATATATAAGTATCATACAAGAAAAATTAAAGAACGCCACATGGCAGGTTTACAAGAACTTACTTGAACCCTTATCGGACTTCGGGGCCTGAATATTTTTGACAAAGCATTATTAGGTCAATAATGCCAAAGACATCATAAATATCAGAAAAGTAAACCCATATCAAATGTTAATACTTTCCAACCAAAGAAACTGTTTAAATCTATAAATGAAAGTGGCTCAAACCTGGGGTTCAGGCTTTGGAGTATTGCATTTCCTCATGTTACAAACTGTTCTGAATGAAAAGTTGACATTTCCACACTTTGGACAAGTCCAGTCATTATCACGTGTTACATCTGCAGGCGTTTACAAGACAAAACAGTTGCAACTTAATACATGAAGAGGGAGCATCATGCCAAACCATGGGTCAGATATCATAAGCAGCCTAGATATCACAAAATTAACACCTTTCTTTTGAGGTTTATCATCTGGAAAGAACCCAGGCCTTGGGCCCTGCAGAAAAAGTTCACTCGTGATTCCACCAAACAGCTAGTACAAGAAAACTCTACTGAAAGGCCAAAGAGCATAAACAATTCAAGTACCAGAAGGAGTGACCTCTAGGTATGGCAAGCAAATGGAATCAAACACTTGGCCGATGCATGGAAAATCAAGGTTAAAAATCATTTGTTAAGTTAAACATGATTCTAAAGACATTTTGTGATTCCAAAGATACTGTGTATATTATGCAGTCATAATGCAGCACTATGCTTCCATGCAAATTGAGTAACAAGTCAAAAACCCTAAATATGAGTAATGATTTCCACGTACCATCCCAGGGTGAGCCATGGGCACAGCCAAGCCATAACGGTCCATCAGGGGTGGTATGCCATACATCCCACCTGAAACACATAGTAAATAAATGAAAACAAAACTTAACATAAGCAAAAACAGAAAAGAAAATGGGCAGCAGCTGAAGATAACATGTGCACTCAGCAAGTATGGCTCGTGTGCGGAATGCGCCACAGGGTAGCCATTTCTAAAATGTAGCACAACGGTGTTTACTAAAAGCGTGTATAAACTAATCACCCTCACACCTAAATGGAACTCTCCACTGAAGTCCGTAATAAAAAAAGGGAAGAGATTAAAAAAGTTCCCAGTAAGCCAAAGAGTAAGTTGACAGATGTAAACAGAAGCATAATGATACCATAAAAACACAGTAGTTAACAGGGGAGAAAACAAGTGTAACTAGAAATAAGATATAAGATCACAGAGGTAAAAGAGTATCACCAACCATTTCCAATCATAGATCCACTCGAATAAGGTGTTGGACCAGATAGATGCAAGGATCTGTATGGGCTGCCTCCAGAAAAGCGGCTGCCGTAGTTGTAAGGATATGCAGAGCCCCCAGAAAATTGAACATCATAAGGAGGCATAGATGATCCATTGAAGAGAGAAGAGCCATATGGTTGCACTCCCATATACATTGATGAGGGCGCACCAGAGCCCACATAAGGAGCTGGGGACGAGTAGCCATGCATGGGTTGCATGGGTTTTGCAGCAAATTTCTGGATCATGGAAAAGGAACACAGTTGGAATAGTAGAAAATAGATGCCACACAGCCATCTTAGATTACGACAACCAAAAATCAGGAAAAAGTAGAATTAGGAAGCAAAAAATACTATCAAAGAACTATATCAACTAGCCCCAGGATAACTACAACAAGAAGTTGAAGGTAATTGTTGTCAGCATGATAAACACAGCAAACACGCCAAAGATGATATGATAGAAGTATACACGAACAAAAAAGCTGTTAAAAGTGAAACATTTTCCCAAGCCCACAAATCACTAATGGTTTTACAAGAATTAGCAATCAACAGGCCAGATACAACTAACAAGATTCTTACCATTGACAACTTGATCTGAAGGCGAAGAATCATTGTTATTTGGTGTTGTATGTGTAAGAGGGATGCGGAGACGGTGGATACTTTGGAGCTGTGGTCTGTGGTGTTCAACTGGTTCGGTTTACAATGGGCTGTGTCAAAGAGCATTTTGGAACTCTTAATCAATGTTCTAAATGGCGGCCGCCCAAGCTGCCTAGGCGCTTGGAGGTGCCCTGCCGCCACACCAATAGCCCTTGGCGTTTGATTTGGCGCCTAGGGAGGTTTGGCGGCTGCCTAGGCGGTCTTGGCGGCGGCGGTGGCCATAGTTGTCAAAATCGTACGATTCACGATTCGTATACGATTCGGTGGGTAATCGATACGAATCGGCTGCCGAATCGAAAATAGCTGAGAATCGTAAGTGAATCGGTGATTTACGATTCGTATCGTACGATTCGGTGGGTAATCGATACGAATAGGCTACCGAATCAGAAATAGCTGAGAATTGTAAGTGAATCACTTAAAATTTCCGAAATTCATTTTTTACTCTTGTTTTGCTTCTTTTGTTTTTTGAAAACGGTTCAAATACTTTTTAAAGGTCTAGTATTGTTATATGTCATCTTTAGTCTATATTATATGGAGAGATAAAAAAAAGAGATTTATTACGAGAGTAAATAGAAAATCAATGTTCTAAAAAGCGCTCGGCGGTAGGCGGGCGGCCGACCACCTTCAAGCTTCGAGACCTATTAATCGGCCATTAATCGCCTTTTAGCAATTAGTCGGTTTTTTTTTATTTTTATAAATATTCTACAACCTCCCTACCATCAATAATCACAATTTTTCTAGTTGATGTGATATATCTTCTTTACCATCAATACATACTAGTTACTACACATCTACCAGTCTACACGGCTACACCAAACGGTCCAAACCATAAATTTACAATATTACACTACTCTACTACTCAGACCCAAGTGTTAAATTTTATCAAAAAAAAAAATACTACTCACTACAGAGAGATGGGGATCGAGAAATTACGGGGGGGAGGGGGGATATCAAGAGAGAGGGATCGAGAGTTACAGCAGTCAGCAGTGAGGCGCAGTGGCGGTGAATGGTGATGAAAGGCGTCGGCGATGACTGGTGTCGGTGATGAAAGGCGATCGTCTATGTACTGGCGTCAGCAGTCGGCGATGACAGTTACCCCCTTCGTTTTCTAAAAATTCAAATTTACCCCGCCTAATCGCCCATTAGCCGATTAATCGCCCATGAACCGATTAATCGCCTATCGCCGCCTAGTCGCCAACCAATTAAGCGGCAATTAATCGCCGCTAAAGTTCAATTAATCTTCTAGCCGCCTAATTCAACCTTTTAACCATTAATCTCATCGGTTAGCCCAAATTTCCTATTAATCGCCCATTAACCGGCTATTAATCCCGCCTTTTAGAACACTAAATGAGGAAGATAAATGGAATATAACAACCCTATAGACCTTCTAAGGATTTGTTTTGTACTTATAACTTTTTCATACAAAAAGAACCATAAGTAGGCTTTACGAATCATCATCTCTTGGTAGTTGCAATAGAAGCAACTTACCTAATATTCCACGTTATTATCAAATCATTATTTAGAAGAAAATATTTATTGATTTAGGCCTAAATATTTCATTTGTAGTATATATTGTTGTTACCCTAATCAATAAGCATAGGTTTCTATGCATTATAGAAGTTATGACCGAATCAGAGCGATTCACGATTCGATTTGATTCACGATTCGAAAAATGAACATTTCGATTCTCGATTCGATTCACGATTTGACAACTATAGCGGCGGCGTCTTTGGAGGCCTTTGGCGGCCTAAAAAAAAATATAAAAAATAATATAAGGAAGGTAAGCGAAGCCCAAGTACTTATTGTCTTATTCAACTTATTTGCTAGTTACTACTACTTAATTTCATTTGGGTTTGTACTTTGAAATTTGAACTTGCATTATGGATACACGGAATATAGTTTGATTAGATAATGGTTTGTTTAAATAAATAAAAAAATCCGCCGAATTGCTTGCGCGCAGGCTAGTCGGCTTGGCGCTTGGAGCTGGGTCTCCGCCCGACTACCGCCAAGCGCCATTTAGAACATTGCTCTTAATCGCTTGGAGGGGTGCTAAAGTGAAAAAAAGAAGGAAGCATGTTTGGGCAATGATTCCGCTTTGTTTGATGTGTGGACTATTTGGCGTGAGAGAAATGTGAGATGCTTTGAAGGAGTAAAAAAGCCTTTATTTAAAATCAAAAGTTTTGTGGCTAATAGTTTGTATAGTTGGGACAATGGAGAATGCAATCCTTGATCAATTTCTAGATTGGTTCGAATTGTTTATCTCACATAGTGGTGTATAGGGCCTTTTTGTCTTTGGTCTTCTTGTATACGAGCGGCATTCCCTTAATGCCTTCTTTCTAATATATTTATTTACTTATCCCCAAAAAAAAACAAACAAACAAACAATATTCATGAGGTCTGAGTAATTTGTTTTTCTTGGGTTTTTTTTTTTTTTTGCTTGGCGAGGTCTGAGTAATTTTAACATAGGCATTCAACATGTTTGCAATTGTGACTTACATTCCATTTCAATTCAACGGTTTGAGAGCCAAGTGAATAAGTTGACGGGGTGCAGTTCAGTGACAACTTAGCTGGATTATGTTTCCGGAATGGAAAGTACATGGAGCAGAGGATTGTGAGGGTGGAGAGGGCCCACATTTTAAGCACTTCTCTTCCCCTCAAAGATGGGGGAAAAGAGACGGGAGTGAAGTGCTTTTGGCTATCTAAATCAGAGTTAATACCATTTCCTTTGTTACTTTTCTTAATTGCTGTTCAACATGTAAAAAGGGAGGTAGTGTACTCTTTCCCCTATTGGAAAAACAAACAAAAGAAGGTGTAAATCCTGTCCCTTCCTTTCCCTCCAGCTTCCTTCCCCTCGTACCTATAAGTTCCCTTCACTCCACTCTCTGCTATCCATATTGTAAGATATGTGTTTGTCTATATCAACCTATGAAGCACAGATACTCTTATTTGGCCTCCGTATCTCGTACCTTACGCGTTTCTGATACGGATACGCTCTGGATACGTGTCCAATACGTTTTTTAGAGTATCCAGTTTTTGAAATTAATTTTTGGCGTTCGGATACGCTATAGATACGTTTTGGATACGTACGGGGGTTAAAATGTTATAACTTAAAATATGGGTGAAAACTGTAATTGGGTCTCCATATATTCTCTTGAGGTGTGTGATACGACGATAAAAAAGAGAAAAAAGAGAAGGGCAGAAAAGAGAAACAGATCGATCTTCTCACTCGTCTCTCTCGGCAACAACATCATCGGTAAGTCTCTCTCTCTCGCCTTCTTCTGTCTCTCTCTCATGTGTATGTATAAGTGTGTGTGTGTGTGTGTATATATATATATATATACACACATCTTGTCTCTCTCTCTCTCTCTCTCTCTCTCTCTCTCTCTCTCGTTTGTAATCTCTCTCCGATTGTCTGATTTAGGGTTTGTTTTGAAACAGTAAAATTTGATTTAGGGGTATAGATTTTATTTTTATTTATTTTTATATTCAACGCATCCCCAACGTATCGTATTCTACTTTTTGGAAAAATCACGTATCCGCGTATCCATATCGTATCGTATCGGTATCCGTACTTCTTAGATATCAACTATCAATATGAGCATGCAACTTTTGTCATTCGGATAAGCAAATACCACCATACAACTTCTATAAGGAACTCTATTGTCATTCCAAAAAATAATGGTGAAAGCCATTGAATTTCAGATCTTACTGAGTTGTGATCAGCTGGCCTAGACTGAGTGCAGTTCCGCATGTTGCAAGTCGTCCTAAATGAAAAGTTGACATTGCCACAGCTAGGGCAGGTCCAATCATCTTCCCTGCGGCCGCCTGCATGAAGATATTAAGCAAAGGGCCTGCGTAAATGAGATATCCGAGCCAAATATCGGCACAAGGACTAACAAAAATGGAATAACAATTGTGCTATTTCTGAGAGCCAATCCGCTACGCATGATAACAGTTATCGAGCAAAAGTACGTAAATGTTCACGCAATCAAATATGAAAGAATTACAATATAACTTTGCCTATGCTCTTAAGTTTCTGACCAAGTATGAGTCTAAACTTCTCCAAAACCCACACCATTTTCATCCTATTTTACTATCGGCAAAATAAGTGTTCAAACTTTGAATGAGCTACCATTCTCAGGAAAAAAAAAAAAACTTTGAATGAGCTTTCTCAAACAAATAAGGAACACCAAAAACAACTTATGGCCTTGTGCTGATCTTTACTTTAGTACTGAACTGATTACTTCCATAAGATATACAAACAGCGTGGAGACATGAACTAAGCAGGCTTCAGATGAATTGTTAAACCATTACGAAAACTATTATGCCTCTCACCACTCTAACTAGTCTCTAAACAATAATGACGGTTCAATGGAAAGGCACATAGTGAAACAATACACCGCAATTGAAACAATTTGTTTCACAGACCATTCCGAAGTTCCCTAAAATTGCGCTGCTGCACTTATATGCATAAATATGAATAGACAAAACAAGTACATGCATAAGGCCTCCACAAAAAGCACAGAAACGCACATGCTTAATTCTTCATCTATTCTTAAATTCAACAGAGAAACATATATCAAATTATAAATACAAGTGAGATCTTGTTTCAAAGCAAGTGCCTGATTGTCATAGCTAATACATGGAAACACATTTTTGCATGCAACATCATTTCATCCGTTCAAGATGTTTAGTGCTACAAACTTTGATTTGTCTACGTCGGCAACAAGGGATCGGTAAACCAACCAAACATTCAATGCACCACTCCAGTCCAGCTACTGTCCCATAAAATTTCCCACGATTTAAGATCAATGGTCTTGGGTCTACGAGTCCACAAATTCAGGTGAATCTAATCCATTGATTTCAAATTCTAGGCATTTTTCATGAAAATCTATAAGGAACCAAAGACTTTCCCATCGCCTTGCTACCAAATTACAAAGATTCAGGACCCCAGCCATTTTCAGAATCTGAATCTGTGACAAGACAGTAGCCTTGTAACCACCAAAGACCTTCACGAGTAGGGAAAAATGTGCACCCTCTTAATAAACAATCTATCCGCAAATCTATAGCTTGACCCAAAATGTATATAAAACGCGGTTCTTAACCCCCACAAATGGAACTAAATTTGTGGTATGTTAAACGTATATATAAACATGCTCATTTAGATACAGGATAGAAAACACACATACCATCAGTTCGAGCTCGCTTGGCTGCAGAAGAGTTTCTGTTATCCACCTAAAAACAAGAAGGGAACAAACCATGTTATCAGGCATACCGTCTATCTATCTATCTACAATCTATTATCTATTACTATTATAAATGGAACACCCTTTTGGTGTGAATGCCAGTTTTGAGGTTGGCTTCACATTTTAGTTTTCTAAACTACCCATTTTAACTGTCTGAAGAAACCGCCAAGAAGGGAAAAAAACTGCCACCCTAATTTTCTTCTCCCCTCTGTTCTACTTCTTTTTTCTTTTTCTTTTTGTCATACAGTAGGAGAATCTACACACCCCAAGGCGGTAGAAGTTAGTGGTTAGAAGTTAGTGTTAGGTTAGGGGAGGGGAGGGTGGGACTTGAACCCCACACCTCATTCATTGGGGTTGAATGTCGTGCCAAGTGCACCGGCACTCCACTTGCCCCTCTCTTCTACTTTCATATCTAGAATTTCGTTAGAGAGTACTCTCAATTGAAAATTTTCCTTTTAACTCTTTTTCCATATGCGATTTGCACACACATCGCGTGTGCCCGGGCGTACAGCGCGTTCCCTCGGTACGCGATCAGGTGAACACATAAATAAATAAAAAATTTCTTTTTATCATCACATCCACTGCAGCAGAAACATCGATTAAAAATCACCAATACATTCCTCCAAACACATACTTATAGAACGGACCGATTCGGAACCCAAACAGAGAATTGAACTAATCGAATGGATGCATTAAATCCCCGTCGTTTCGGTAAACAGATACACAGGTGCATATACACATCTCCATAAAAACGGATTATAAACGGAGGGCTTCAGGGAGAGAAAGTTGTTAGGAAAAGGTTGAATTACCTGAGACATGACGGCGGCGAGTGAGATCGGAGAGTGTTGACCTTGGATCGGAAAGTGGCGAGCTTCGGCTAGGGCTCGGAGGAGAGAGAGAGAGAGAGAGAGAGAGAGAGAGAGAGGTGGGGATAAAATGGGGATAAAATGGGGAAAAATCAATGGTTTGATGGTTTAGAAGCGTCCGAGTCTATAGACAGGAGCCCTTTTTGTTTGCGAAAAGGCCGGCGTATGGTGGGCCATCAGTCTACATATATACGGCCCAAGTAAGGTTGTCCAGCCCAATAGTTTCACGTTAAAATTTAAGGGTGCGAACGAGCCGAGCAAGGCTTTTGTAGTGTTTGAGCTCAGCTCGTTTAATATAAATGAGTCTATACTTGAGCTCGAGCTACGCTCAACAAGCCGAGCCCTTAATGAGTCAAGCCTAATTCATTTACTAAAATGAGCTGAGCTGTAGAGTATTTAGCTCAGCTTGCTTACTACAAGAGCCTAAACGCGAGCTCGAAGTTTGTTCAATTACTAAACAAGTTTGAGTTGAGCCTTGAGCAGTTCGGTTCGTTTTGCAGTCTTGCACGTAATCTATGAGATTCTTGGAGGGAAAAAAAGAAAAAGAAAAGAAAGTATTTTTGGTTGCAACTTATTTTAAAATGAGATGTGCTACATGCACAGCAGCTGGTACACAGTAGCTGTGCACAGATCCCATTTTCTCAAGGCTCGGGTCGCACAAAGATGATCGGAGCCGCTCATTTTGTTCTAAATATGTCCTTTAAGGTCTCTGTAAAAAATGAGTTTTGTTCGATATCGTTCGAGGCGTTAACAAAACATCCAAAATCACTTCAGAATTTAGGCCGATCATCTTTGTGGGACCCGAGCCGGGAGAAAATGGGATCTGTGCACAGCTGCTGTGCACATAGCTTTTCTGTTTTAAAATTTGTTCATCAGGTTTTAATGTACTCTAAGTTGTTTGGACAAATAAGTCAAGTGGCTTATTTTTTTTGTCCTTATTCAAATTTTTTTCGAATTTGTTAGTTTGTCATTAATTTTTTGGGGATTATTGCACCGTCTTGACGAGAGGAATCAAAAAAGTAAAAAATTATGATCGAAATCAAATTATTTTTGAATAAAGACAAAAATAAGCCAATTTTTTTGTCATTATTCAAAAAAAATTGATTTGGATAATAATTTTTTACTTTTTAGATTCCTCTCGTCATGAAGATGCAATAATCCTCCAAAAATTAACGACAAACTAACAAATGCGAATTTTTTTTGAATAAAGACAAAAAAAATAAGTCACTTGGCTTATTTGTCCAAACAACTCTGCCTCAACTTCTCTAGGCTGAATAGAATTGGAATAATGAAGCATTTGTCTCGGCTTCAAGTGAAGCCCCTACTATTAGGCAGTGTGTTAATAGTATCTCAAGATTAGTTGATGTGCGCGTAAATTGGACCGAACATTTGATTTTAAAAATTAAAAAAAAAAAGAGATAAGAGAGTAATGAAAAACTGAGGTGGTAATTTAACTGGTAGTCCTTCGAAATCCTCATATGTCCATATGGTCTTGCTTCTATGAAAATTAGGCAGAATAGAAACCAAATAATTGATGGGCACCTTGTAACAAGTGAAATCTATGTGGTTCAAATCTAACACACAAGTGCAATCTATATGAAATCTATTTGATTTTGATTTTAAAATAACTGGGATGATTTGTCGAAAAAAACCTACAAGTTCTCAAAAACATCGTATTACCTCTCTAAACCACGAAAAATCTTAGCATAAATCATCAAGACAACAACTAAAATTTTTTATGATCGAACCCCATATATCTCCATGGAAATGATGCGTCCACCACCGTACGCACAGTGTACTTTGTGGAGGGTGGTAAATTGACGAAGAGGAAAACAAAGACTAGCATAATACATACGCCGAAATGCTAGACGCATATATGTGGCCTTGCGTACACCAAAAATGGAAAATAGGCCACTAATTAAAACCTCCAAGCAACAAAATAACACTCCAGAGTACATAACTAAGTGCAAAGACAGTGGCATCAAAGTTCATAGAAGTCGAGAAAACATCGAAGCAAAATAAACAGAAGAGCTTTCACCAGTCCCTTCTAAGTCCGTGAACTTTCACTCTCGTGTGGAGAATGTAGAAGCAGCCTCGATTGGGAACCCGCAGAAGAAGAAGATGGCCATGGCAATCGCGACAAGTGGCATGAGCTGAGGACCGTGGTTGGACCCGTCGGAGGTGGGTGTGGTAACTGACGATGTCCCTGTCTCTGTCCCTGTCCCTGTGCTTGGAGTGGTGGTTGCCGAAGAGGTGTTTGTGAAGATTGAATAGTCAGGAGAGGTTGAGGTAATGTTTAGAAGCTCTGCTCATTTTAAATGAAAAGGCATAGCGCACAGAATTAGTTAACAGTAGAAATTCGGACTACGTAAGAAGCAAATGGTTAGCTAAGTAGACTGCAGGTAATTGATGATCAATTCGTTAAGGTTCCGTTTTTCATGCGAAAAATGCTCGGGATGTACAGAGATTTTCCAAAGCCTTCGATGTGAATAGATCTCAATGCATCGTGTGACGTGCATTAGACGGCCCCAGACACGTCTACAAACATGCAAATAAGTGATTCAAATACAGCCTTTTCTTCGAAAGGAACAGTTAAAGTCATGCGTAAAATGGATCAAACACCATCATTTCCGTAATTTCTTCCCTTTCTATTCATGTCCATAACCATAGACAAGGAGCCTAGCCACCAAATAACTATGTAGTTAACTTTCTTACCATTTCTTAAAGGGAAAGTCTACAATACACACCCCTTAAAATGGTGTACCATATGCACCTATTTGATGGTTCATTCATAACATTTTAGCGTGTTTCGTAACTTTTGTTCTAAAATTCATAACTTTTCAGCAGTACGATTCGTAACATTTTCATGATGATTCATAACATTTTGGTGTATTTCGTAACCTTTACATGATTCGTAACTTTTTAGCAATACGATTCGTAACATTTACTCTATAATTCATAACATTTTAGGGGTGCATATAATACACACCCAAATAAGAGGTGTGTATTGTAGCCTTTCCCTTTATTAAGAACGCAATTACTATGCAGCATTGCATTTCCAGGTACCATCAATTTTGGACATTACGTACGTACCATGACAACATGAATTAAGACAGCCTGTGATAAATGGACTTGAGGAAAATAACCCATACAAATGGGCTCCGATGGCTGAATTTGCATTATGAAAGGTAAGTTCACATAAACTGGCCCAGACACCTGAGTTGTCGAAAAAGGTAAACTAAATCCAAATTGCTGCAACTAATCCTAACATCCCAACGTCTCAGGAGTCACCGTAATGTTTCTCGAGTACTTAAAATTACCTTCAAAAATAATAAAGTATTATTTGCATTATAATAAAGTAGCCTACAAGAGCATGGCAATCGAATGGGTTCCGACTTTGTAGTTCAAACCGTTTGATGGCAACCTATAGACTATAGAGTAATCAGTAATGTATCAACAAAACCAAGTTATTGATTCATACTCAGCATTTCTTGGCACATTTATACGTAGGAATTACAACTATCTTTATAATTTGGGTGAACAAGGACAGCCAACCCACCATTAATTGATATAACACTACCCTATGCTAATTTGGATTTATAGAGGAAAAATGCTAACCTCGGCCCTAAAGACGGAGGAAAAGTGTATTAGTAAAGAGGAGAAAAGAAAGGAACGCGGGTTTTTCACCAACTCTCACAGCGAGAAGGAGAAGAAAACCCATCATTTTTCTTGAATTCTTAGAGCATCCTCATTGAATAAACAAATGGGTGTGAATAAGCAAATTTAACAATAATGCTCAAAAAATACCCCACAATGTAATAAGCAAAGTTACAAGTCTTTTAACAAATAACCAAATTTCACTCATTCCATAACCAAACTTAACAACTTTTAGTACCAATAACCAAAACTCAATAACTAAACTCAAAACTCAATAATTCAAAAACACCCCCACATTGGAATCGTCTCATCGAGACGAATAATTTGGTGTGGTCTGGTGCGTGATTAGAACTCGTTTATGATTGGACAAATGTGCATTGTGTATTGTGGGGGTTTTTTTTGGTTAGAGATGCAACACTAACCAATATGGATGTAGAGGTTATTAAGTTTGATCATGGGCTAAATGGATAATCAAATACTGACGTGACACATTTTGGTTATTAATTTTGATTATTATCATTGCGGATGCTCTTATAGCTTCTTATCATTTTTGATCTCTTTGATTACTCAAACAAGTGACTTGATACTTCTTTCTTTTCTTTCATAATACCCTTTCCTTCAATCAAAGGGCATCTAATTTACTCCATCCGTCCCTTTTTAAGTATCTCACTTCGTAACTCCAACTTATTAAGAAAATATCATCATTACACCTTTTACATTAACTTTCCTCCATTTTTTCTACTTACCCATTATGGAAACATCATTATTACATTTTTACTTACTAACTTTTCAAAATGAAATATACTTTTAAGGGCAAAATAAAAAATGCACCAACTTTTACCTACTAACTTTACAAAATGGACACTTATTAAGAGACAACCCAAAATGGAATACTGGATTTTAAAAAGGGGACGAAGGGAGTATCTAATTTCATGATTTGTGTTCACCACAGTTTAAGATTGGGGTTGGCTCTTTACTTTCTTTGTGTGTACCTAGCGAAACTTTTTCGATTTTATTCCCAATTTCATATGGTTTGAGTCATAAAAGGAGTTTCGCTCCCGCTATCAATTAATCTTTGTTTTACTCATTCTCTCAATCCTCATTGTACTTTGGGATATCATTGACAACGCTTTTCGCCATCACTCATGGTCATCAAGCAGACAGCTGCTAGTGACCACACGGGTTGCCCGGATTGGGGCTTCGCAGACAAGGCCAAGGTCTCGGATTAGATCGTGGATAATAGATTGGTCACGATGACAGCATCAAGCTGTCTGATCCGGCCATGTGTCTCGGTCATGTGCTCCCTAACATGGCACTCAGCAATTGTCATGGATGATGTCAAACCTAGAGGCAATTACTCGTGACACACAAGGAGCACATGCTCGGCACAAATATACCTTAGTGGCCAAGATAAGTAACTCCATAGATAAGGTACATTATTAAGTTACTAACCCTAGAAGAGGTATGGCAAGCATAGCCATCGGAGTGCCTACCGGTCAAATTCGGCCAACTAGGCACTAATGTGGTTTCCTGTCTTGCAGAGCTACGTAGGAAGGGAGGAGCTCAGCCGAGATCAAATCCAAGGTCCACGAGAGGTGATCCAACTAGAACACCACCCCACAGTTCTCAATAGCAATCAATACCTAACATTTTTCTACTCCTGATATTGATACGCCTCAATATAAACAATATACCAGTGAGATTGAAAATCGCGAAGGGATCGGCCAATTCTTGTTACGTACCATTACATTTTCAAGTTTAGCTTACAGGTAATTTAGGCACTTCCAAAAAAATATCAAAACAAATTCCTACAATCGCTACAATTACGTATCATGATACCGTTACTTAAAGAAAATTGATTTTAGTAATTCAAAAATTGATAGAGGAACTCCAAAACGTCGTTTGTATATTAACACAGTTCAATTTTAGAGTCCCTCCATCAATTTTTGTAGTGACAAAATTACAATCTTTACTTAAAATATCAAACTCATCTGTATATACCTCTTCTCAACTTAAACTTATCCGTGTGTGTGTATGTGTGTGTATATATATATATATATATATATAAGGAAATTATTCAATACCCTCGGTGTATATTTCCTCCCATCCCATAACATTGGAACCCACGCGAGACCCACATGTAGGCTAAAAACATGTTATGTTGGGAGAAATAGTATACACCGGAAGTATTGAATAATTACCCATACAGATACCTCCTCTCTTTTCTACCTAAATAAACACCATATTGTTACATATATTACATAAGAACACTACACGTTAACACTACAATTTTATGTGGAGTCCATTTTGAGTTTCACAAAATTTTAGAAAAATATCCATAAAGTTTAAAATATTATTTTATGGAGTTCTATAAAAAATCAGCTTCAACAGATATCGGTAGGTATTACTCCCTCCGTCCCAAATTCTTTGTCCAGTCCGCAAAACGGAGTGTTAAAAATAATGCAATTTTTTCAAGAAAAAATTCAAACTTTTTTTACAAATTAAAAACTCATTGATATCTAGTAAATTGTTGAAAAACTTTTGATTTTTTCTTGCAAAAATTGTAATATTTTTAACACTCCGTTGTGCCGACCGAACAAAGAATTTGGAACGGAGGGAGTATTTCTGTATTCGTAGGGACGAAACTGTGCAGTTTTTTAAAGATTTTTGTGAGACCCAATGTGAACTCCACATAAGATGTAGTGTAATATGCAGCGTAAAAAGGTAGTATATGTATCTTTTTTTTGTATTTTGAATATTTTGATTAAGAAGTACCGGACTAGAGAGGTTGTAATGTGTATTTGCGTGTGCCAGTATTGAGAGAGAGTGTGTGTGGTTTTTAGAGAGATTTTTTGTTGTGGGTGCAAGAATCTTACTAGGGCAATCACTGATGCTAGCATTAGTCAACTTGCAGGCAGTAGGAAGCTGGATCAACCTCGACTCCTGAAGACCTATTTTCTTGATCATCTCGCTCCCGTTGTGGGTCTGCTGTATAATGAAACACAAGCAAACGGGGTCCTTCCCCTTGATCTCCGTCACCGAGTCACAGCACGGCTTGGTCGGCGTTGCAGCCGTCCCGGTCGCGTACGCCAGGCACGTCTCCACCTTCTGGAAGGCGCTGCCGCACTGCTCTTGCAGCGTCGCCGCCGCCGCCGCAGAGGCTAGCAGTACCACCGCGAAGAAACATGTCGGGAAAAGGAGTTGGGATCTCATCTTGTTCGGTTTTGGATTAAGGTGGATGAATGTGGTTGAAGTTTTAATGTCAGAGAGAGTCGTGATATTTTTTCGCACTAGGAGAGAGAGAGAGGGAGAGAGAGAGAGAGGTGTTCAAGTGTGGGTAAAGTTTGTACATTTAAGGCTGTGTTTTTTGGTGAAAAAAATTTGGATGCAACCATTATTTTTTAAACCACCGTCTCACGTCGGGAGAGTTCCGCATATGCGTAGGTCAGTGTTTTTTTTTTTTAACGGCAAAAAAAAAAATCATTAATCATGAAGATGCAAAAATAAAAACACCACAATAGGAAGAGCGTTACATTGAGAGAGTTTCGAAGAATACAAATACTTTCCTAGTGCTACTACTCGCATCACTTAACCTACCCCTCATTTCTTCGATATTTTTAGCGTTGTACACCACTGTTGTGTCTAAATATTTCTAGTTTTTAGGATAGCTTTTGAGCAGGTTCGGGAATATAGTAGTGCACCTTAAAAAGGTACTATAAAGATACAATAAGATAAGATTACGAAAGAACTATCTTAATTTGATAAAACAAGAAAAAACAAATTATTGAACTGGTAAAATAAGGGGAAAATTTGAGTTAATGAAAAAAGAGATGGGTAAATTATAGTTTACCCCCTCTAACTAAGCCTCGCAGGCACTTTGCCCCCTCTAATTTTTTTTGGCACTCAACCCCCTCTAACTAACTGAAATTCAAACGGTCATAACCTCTTCGTCCAAAATCGAAAACATGCAAATTATATATCGATTTCGAGGTCTTGAAATTAGTTTTCTAATGACACTAAAATCACATCACGATTTAAAGCACACAAAAAGTTATGATCAAAAGAGTAAGTGCTAGTAGACAGAAAGACCGTTTTGATCATAACTTTCTGTGTGATTTGAATCGTAATGTGATTTTGGTGTCATTAAAAAGCTGACTTCAAAATCTCAAAATTGATACTTCCTCCGTTCCAAATTGAAGGTCCGGTTCGGTCTTCAATGCAAAATTTAAATTGTTAATATCTTTCAATCTACAATGATTTTTATGTGCAATATGGATCTTATATGATAGATCTCAATTAGTTCTATTATACAAAGTTTTTAAAATCTTTAAAGACATTGTAGATTGAAAGATATTAACAATTTAAATTTCGTCTTGGAGACCGAACTGGACCATCGATATGGAACGGAGGGAGTATATAATTTGCATGTTTTCGATTTTGGAAGAAGAAATTATAACCGTTTGAAATTATGACAGTTTGAATTTCAGTTAGTTAGAGGGGGTTGAGTGCCAAACAAAATAGTTAGAGGGGGTTGAATGCCCGCGAGGCTTAGTTAGAGGGTGTTAACTATAATTTACCCAAAAGAGATCGTATAATAAAAATACTCGAAATTCTCAAATCAAAAAAATATAGAAAAGTAATAGTATAAAAATTCGTAGACACACACCATCAATAAAGACTGCTGACCAAAACAGGTTATTTTGTCCTTATCTAAAATTATCTAAAAATATCTAGAAGCTTTTTATTTAGAAATTTAAGTAAAAAAAGCATAAGTTGATATGTTTTACTAACTAAAATAAATATTTATTTTTTTAATTCATAACGGAATGGGACCTACACAAATAGCATTAAATGGGAGCAAAACTCCGTGATTACCACACAGCACACTCTCTCCTAACCCTTCAAAGCAGATCTTTTGTCCCAGCAAAATCAAACTCCATATGCACATGGGCTATTAACAGTTTAACACACTGAAGGCATGTTTCGTATAAACTACGTATACGTTTTGCCCATAAATAGGTCATCTGCTGGTGCAGAGTGAAAATCTTTAAATAAATTGACTAATGTTAAAGAACAAAACTTCAAAATATAATTCTGGACGCAATCGTGGCCAGCGTCTTTCGATTAATGTGAGTCCACATATATCGAATGGGTCCATAAAAAGTTATTTCAGAAGTTATTTAGAGAGTGTTTCACTTTCTCTTCTTTTTGAAAAAATACTTTTTTTTCAAATTTCAAACTCAAATATAATGAAAATGAAAAATAATTTTTCAATTTTTTTTGCACCGTATAAAAGATCTCAATGAGATCTACCAAATAAGATCCATATTGGTAGGAAAATTATTTGTGTAAACGCATGATTTTTGAGCTTTAAATTATCTTTTTTTTCTAAAAGTTCTTTTTCCGAGAAACCGGAACACCACCTTAATGTCCTGAATTCTTGTTCAAGACTTATTGCTGAAAAATTAACCATGTAAGTTGACCCGTACCTAACAAATTTATATGATACCCTAAAGGGTTTGGCCAAGTGGCATGAGAAAGCTAAAAGAGTGTTTGTACTTCATGAGATCGCATGTTCGAATCAAATTTGAGGTGCCTGCTATTCCTTTAGGGACAACATGTGTGTTGAGCCAATATGGGTCGGCCATGCTCAATAATTGACGGCTCAAATTGCATCTCAGTCGAATAGATCTCAGGTGACCATTGCTCTTTGGCTGAGATGCAATTTGAACCTTCCATTACCGAGCATGGACAACCCACATTGGCCCAGAACACATGCGTAATGCGTTAGGGGACAACACACATCCCGGATCCGTTCGAATCTCACATAAACCAAACACTCCAAACCTCGAGGCCCCTCGAGATGAAGAACCATTTTGTACTCCGTATTTATTAGTTAGGTCCGGTGGGAAGATAGGGGTTGGCCCGGGGGTGTTTAATGGAGAGCCAATGAGGTCCATCATGAAGGGAGCTGTGGGTTAGTTGGTGAGAGTGTTAAATTTGGATGAGTGGGGCAGCATGCAAATGCAAGCTGTGCGGTTCTGGCTCTACTAGTCTAGTATTACTACTCTCCGGGCAGATAGAGGGCAGAGGTGCCGTAAATGCTAGTTGACCATGTGGCCTACGTCTTTCCTTCCACTTGTCTCACCATCTCGACCTGTGCTTTCCTCGTCCTCCACCTCTTTCCGTCGGGCGTCAGAACCCCTTCCAGCACTTTTTATTCTTATTTGAATTATTTTTTTACATTTTTAATTAAACTTGTTCCACATTGCTTATCTAAATCATTCAAGCTTAGTTAATATAAAATCTAGAGACTACTCCACCTATTGTCAATTGATTTTAGGTTGGAACCCTCTAAGAAATTAAAGAGTTTTGCACCAAACTTTTTGAATTATTGATTTGTCTGGACGCAACAAACCGGAAAAACAAAAAAGTGAAGCGCAAAACTAACTGATGAAAAAAAAAAATTCAAGGACAAAACAAAACAAAAAGGGTCCTTGGTGGAACACCAGTTGCAAAAACTATACTTTTAATTCAAGTAACGACAAAACAAAAACAGTCCTTGGTGGAACACCAGTTGCAAAAACTGGAGTACTTTTAGGCTCCGTTCCAAAAACCTTCTTAAAAAATAAGTACTTATTTTGCCACTTCTCAAAGAAAAATAAGAAGGTTTGTTCCACAAAATCCAAATAAGCAGCTTATTTCACATTTTCAAACTCAAAAATAACGTAAATGAGAAATAATTTTTTTAATTTTTTTTGCACCGTATTAAAGATCTCAATGAGATCTATCAAATAAGATCCATATTGATAGGAAAATTATTTGCGTAAGCACATGATTTTTTAGCTTGAAATTGTCTTCTCAAAAAATAAGTAATTGTTCAATCTTTTCAGGAACAAGCCTTCTTATTACACAAAAAATAAGTTCTTATTTCGTTTCTGGAACGGGGCCTTAACCTATCATTCTACAACAACTCATAAATATTTACACGCATACTTACAAAGAAAGTGGACCCCACCATACGGGAGGTGTAAATATAATATCACTTTATGACAAAATTCACACATTTTCATCCAATAAAAAGGTGGGTAATGTTCACCCTCTTTTAAGAATGATGAACAAAACTCAACTCTTGTAAGTATGTGTTTGTGTGTAGTTATAAAATTATTGTATTTTTAATAGGTGGTTTGGCTAAAGTCAAGGGACTTATTTTTTGACGATAAAAAAAAATGACATTTTTTTTTTTGTTTTTTAGTACCTAAAATTACACACAATACAAGTGGTGAAAGATAAATTTTGAGGTGCATTTATGAAAAAGTGGACTAATGAAGGCCAAAAATTATTTTCCAAGGAGAAAGGGAGGGAGAAATGAGAGAAATTATAAGGAAAACGTTTCATTTCTCTTTTGTTTGATTTTGCAGAAGAAACAGAAAGATTTATGGGGATGGTGAGAGGGAAAAAAAGAAAGAAAAGAAAAGTAGGAAGAAGTAAAGTTGAAGTCAAAGTTGTCAAATCCGTTCCGTACCGGCCAGTACGTATCGTACCGGTCCTTAAACGGAACGCAAAAAGTCATGTTCCGTTCCGGTTGAAATACCGGCTTGTTCCGGCCAATACCGGGTGTACCGGACAATACCGATCTGTTTCGGCCATTTTCCGGTGTTCCGTTCCGGTACAAAATTACAATTTTTTTTTTTACATTTTTTTTATGTTTACACTTAAAATTTTAAAAAATGGTAGATATATTATATATATATAATATTAATTGCGGTAAATCCGGAACGGTACCGGAATACAGCCCGGTACCGATACGTACCATTCCAGTAGTGAAAACGGTACTCTGGCCGGTATGGTATTGACAATTAAGTTGAAGGCCACTTTCCATATGCTTTTTTTGATTTGAAACTTGAGAGGACAAAAAGAGAAAAAGAACAGAAAAGTAGGAAGAAGTAAAGTTGACTTCCACTTTCCATTTGCTCTTTTTGATTTGAAACCCCAATAATGGATGTGTGCAGAATAATTTTGATGTTTTAATTTTATTTTTCAATTATTATTTTATATATTTTTCAATTATTATTATATTTCTTCAATTATTAATTTCATTTATCTCTCTATCTCTCTTTACTCATTATCTCTCTCTTCAATCATTATCGTATTTATCTCTCTATCCATTACCAAAAGTAAAATACCCAAAGTTACCAAACGAATAAGGCCGATTTTTTTTGCATTTTGAATTTTGGGTTGTGAGTTACTGGTTTTGAATTGTGGCGAGAATAGAATAGATTATGAAACTGGTAAAGTATGTGAAAGATATGTGCAAAATAAATTTTGCAACAGAATCTACATGTCTGAACTGCCGGGTAATCAATTATTTTTCAAATTTTAGATTGTGAACTCTAAAAAGTTTTGGGTTTTCATGAAAATCTGTAGAAAAATTCAAATGATATTTGAAGAATAGGTTTTGCTGAAGAATCTCATGACTATAATCAAAACCAAAAAACTCTGGATGTGATTTTCATAATTTTCTGCAATGTTAGCTCATTTTTCAGAGTGCATTTTCACAGAATGTATTCTAGAATTAGCTCACAAATACCCAAAATGCAAAACCTCACAATGCAAGGCTCTCAGTTGTCCCCAATGGCAAACTGTCTATTCAACGTCGTAAAAAGGTGAACAGAAGCCCAAAGATGCGTGCTAGCACACTTGAAATTGCTCATACTGAAACAGCACATCGAATGATTCACCAAACACTTGATCGACAAGACGATACAGTTCATAGTCGCTTGCTTACCCAAAACAAAACCATGCATATAGTAATTCAATGCACATCGCCCTTCAGTTGTGATGCTAACTTAAGAGTCAAGACAATCCAGAACTCCGGAATATGTAAGAAAGCCATTCGACTTTTTGGACACCACCACGTAATGCTCCAACCCTCCCCCTAGCCGCACATTTATCGAATTATGGTGCTTTCGAACAAAAATTAATTTTGCCACACAACAATGACTACACTTTCTGCTCACGGAATTGTCCTATAGATGAGATCAGATGCATACCTTTGCTTCAAACCCAGAACCCAT
The DNA here is from genome assembly GCA_019656295.1 of Rhododendron mucronatum var. ripense. Taxonomy (NCBI): domain Eukaryota; kingdom Viridiplantae; phylum Streptophyta; class Magnoliopsida; order Ericales; family Ericaceae; genus Rhododendron; species Rhododendron mucronatum. Next base: position 324,164 of record BPLT01000039.1, on the reverse strand, counting down.
TGGTGGAACTGGTTTGTTTACCTTGAAGGGTAGATCACTGAGAATTGTCTAGTTTCTGGTACCATATTGGTGTCATATCATATCCATTTGCAGTAAACTCAAAATGGCTAAAAAATTATGAAATCATATTCACTTAGTCTACAATCATTTCTCTAGTCAACCAAAGGAAAATGGATTAGGGGAAAAGCTATATACTCGTAAATTATAGCCATTCTACAGAGAAAACAAACGAGAGATGCTACAAAAAGTATTTCATTCGGTCATCTCTCCTCATTGCATTGTATACAGCTTGAACCTGGAAAGCACGGTAAAATCCCAAGTCAGTGGGTACGTTCTCAAGTCTGGCATATCAAACATGATCCCATCCATGTATCACCCCAAAAGGAAGTCTGCTCGCTAACGAAGTAATGAACTCCTACTTGGTTTTTAACTATGTTCTTTTGGAGGGTGCTTTCAGGGGCAGATTTTATGCTTGATGCAATTAAAAATGTAAAAGCAATGGGGAAACAACATACATTCATTTCCGATGGATAACAGAGTGCAGTGGTGGGCAAATGATTTTGCCTTGGAGGCAATACTGGTTAACATTAACGGCAAGGTAAATGTAGGCCCCCCAACAGCAACAAGAACCCCAATTCCCCCAGGGAAAGGGGAAAAAAACGAGGCTTGAGGAGAAACACAAATATAAGAATGAGAAGCATAATTTCATCGAAAAGAAGTAAACAGACTGCGCACTTGGTCAATGGTCACATAGTCATCACAAGAAAATGCAGCAAAACTAACGTTTAAAGTCGGCATATGGGAGGCAAATTATTAGATCAAGAAAAAATTAGGGCTGAAGTGCAAGGTACTTTATATGGCTTAGGGTAAAAAGTAAAATTTCAAATTTCCGTGGGCGGGGCTGCTGCCCCTCTCAACGTGTGCTGGCTGCTGTCACCTCTGTGTGTGTGTGTGTGTGTGTGTGTGAGAGAGAGAGAGAGAGAGAGAGAGAGAGAGAGAGAGAGAGAGAGAGAGAGAGAGAGAGACCTGCTCACTGGAAATGACTCGAACAGGTCCAATGTTTACTGACACATATTTACCCCTAGTAGATAATTTATGCTTCACCTGGCCCTGTTATTGGATGAAATAAAGCTTGGATTAGATTCCCATACAAAATACCAGTTTCAAGGTCTGACACTTGAACAAGAAAGAACAAGACTTGGATCTGTCTTTTAAGAATGAAAACTGAAAACAGTATTCCAATTGAAGTATAATACGGGAACTGTGACTACAGCAAAACCTCCCCACCCCCAACTCACTCCCAACAAAATGATAGAGTATAACAAATCATCGTTCCCAATTCATGTGATACCCTTCCAGCAGTCACATATTTTCATTAATGCAGTCAATTCACAGTGCTCATCGCAACAAAACAACAATGAGTGCTCCGATGATCGCCATTATCGATACTTGAACTTCAACTATGGATGAGGTACAGGAAATTCGTAACCGATTATCATAAAATGTCACTGAAACATACTTGCAAAATAAAATACCACTTTATCATTGTTCCGAAATACTTTGCCATTTTAACAAACCAAAATCAGAAAGGTCTGACTATTATAGTTTACGACATAAAAAGTGCTCATACACAACAAGAGGTTGCAGTGAATTTCAAAGTGGGTCTCAATATCATCATGAACCAAGGGACCAGCAAGCATGAGCCACTTTTCCCAAGTAGCCTCCTGGTATATTGACATCTGAAAAGGAACCATAGTCCTAAACTCCTAGCCGACCTTGGCTTAAGTTGATAACGGGGGACAATTTCCCCGTTATCAACTTCCCAGGCAACATTAACCACCAAACCTAAAAAGAGGAATCTCATCGTGCGATTGCAGGTATCAAATCCACTTCTGAGTTACATTTTCCCCATCTCATGCATTCATCATCACCTAAAGGGCTTAACACCAACGGGCTGCCTCATTCAATCATCTAAACACAAACATATCAAGTTCTATTTGCAGAAACCATGCGGCTTATCCAATCTAATGCTATTTGCCATGTCAGTATGTCTTATCCTACGTTGGTGAGACAGCCATCTCAGTGACCCTTCGCTCGTTATTTAGTTGTAAGGGCTAGTCCACCCGTTAGTGCTAAAATGGCATTGCCAAAGTTATTCTTTGTCTTGCTACAATGTCAAAAAGCCCAAAAAAAAAAAAATGTGCCACCACACCAGTTTGGTGCCATTTTAGCACAATCTCAACTCCACGTCATTGAAGTAAACCCACATAATTTCTCAATGCAAATTGAATGGCTAGGAGGATTTGGCAAGTTTGGCACTTGCCAAATTGGATGCAAATTTGGCATCAAGTTTGACACAAGGGTTGAGAGGGTTTTGCCATTCTTGATGCCAAATTTTGGCTTTGGATGGGATTTGGCACATGGGTGGACTTGCTCTGCCAATTGTATGGCTTGGATTATTTGGCAAGTTTGGCGATTGCCAAATTGGACGCCAAATTTGGCACGAAGAATGGCATTGCCAAAGATGCCAAATTTTGGGTTTGGCATATGGGTGGACTTGCTCTTCTAAACTTTATGAACAAGATAAACATAGTGAATTACATCAGACGAGATAGATAGGTAAAAGCAAAAACTTGGATGTATCAAACGCAAGTGAATTATTTATCATGACACAAAATAGTCGCTAAAACTGAACTATGAAAACACAAAAGTCTTGCAATCATTGTCATCTTTGTAAATTGCCTTCAACATATCAAGCAATTTGTAAACAATAACCAGCTCTACCAATAAATTTCAGCGAACAAAAAGGATTATTCACCTCTGGGACTGGCTGCTGAAGAACAGATTCAACAGCAACAACCATAGCATGTACAAAATCATCACCTCCAGTTCCAATCGCTGTAAACCCTCTGACTGTTGGGTAAGAGTTCACCTGCAAGGACGAAATATGAACTGTACTTCAAGGCATTATTGATATTGACGCTATCATCACAATTTATTGCATGCTGCCCTCATCCTGAAATCTGAACCTGATATCTGTTAACTACGTATGGACCACTTATCACTTGTAGATTGAATTTTCCAAACCTGATAATTTTCCAACCTTTTATAAGTACATTTATGCTTTGATAGTTATGAACCCCCAAATGAAATTATTGCCCTGCTATAGGTCTAAATACCAAGACTAAAAGAGATAGGGAAATTTAATAGGTTGGCAGAAGGGTGTAATTGTAATCTGCAAAGTGAAAATGCAATTCAAATGCCAAGAAAGGAGATAAGCAATCTCTGACGACTGGAAATCAGTGAAGTTTGTTATCATACCTTCTGATCCAGAGCAAGCCATTCATTTGTAGAATCATCCGTCACTGTACCACCAATAACAACATTCGTGGTTTGCCCAATCCGTCCCTCAGCCTTTGATACTTCTGAATCCAAATCATAGTTAGTCTACATTGATGAATAAATACTTGGTTCCATAACTAACAATCTACATCTCGTGACATAAACAAACAAATCATGCTAAACGGGTATAGCGAAAATTGTGGTCCAATAAAAAAGGGTCGTTCGGGCTTAGTCCCCTGAAAGATGGGAATAGGGCAACACTGCTGAGGCATCTTTTGGCAGTAACCAAGAAAGATGATTCTTTACGGGTGAAATGGATCTACAACCATGTGATAAACTGAAAAATCTAAAGTTACATGGCTTTTCCAAGTGGTTATTATCAAACAGTCAGCAAACTATTGAACCTTAGAAACTTGGTCGGACATGCTCTAATCAGACACATAATTGGCCATCAGGAATCACCTTCTTTGGTTGGACAATAGGCATCTGCTGGCACCTTGGGTAAGGAAAAGGGAAGCACGTTGTCATAACCCAGGCATGTACTTAGCAGCCAAAGTACTTGATATTATCCATAATGTTATGAAAATGGCCTAGGTTGAGGCATAGGATCACTCAATAAATTATTTCCGCCAACTGCTGTTCAAACTAGTATTGGTTGCCCAAATCATGTGGTGTGGACTCCTGAAGCTAATAGGATTCATGTACTAAGGCAGCCCAGGCTGCAATTATATGGAGAATTGATAAAGGCACACGGCATGATGTGGAATGGTTCAAACAGAATGTGCCCAAATGGACATTCATTCAGTGGCTTTTCTGCTTAAGTATGGTGGGTAACGAAGATGATTGAGAGAATAGGGATCAGAGGTGGATCAGATGTGCGTATTATGTAATCAAGGTAGGGAATCTCATGAACACCTTTTCTTTGAATGCAACTTCTCTCGTTTTGTATGAACAGAATCTTGGGGCATAACCAGATCAAGGCTGTCCATGGGAGGATTAGTTGAAATGTGTCATCCAATACATACTAGGAAGGACTTCAAGATCTTGTTGTATAATCTCTATTTGCCTTGCCCCATAAAATTCAATCTTTGGCTGCTCGCATACATTTTTCTCCGATTTCTTATGAGGATTACTCCCTTCAGGTGATGGCATTCTGTTGTTTAGTTGGTTTGGGGAACGCGGCGATCGCCCTAGTTGGATTGTGATTTGTGTTTCTTTAATAAGCTTCAAACGTGCAAAAAGACGAAAAAACAAGGCCCACTGCTCTTCAACCAAAAACAAGACCAACAATAACTCATGAATTATGATAACAACTTTAAATTCCTCAAACTCTAGTAGCCTCACCAATATCCCTACGCCAAGTTTACTTGAAGGCCCAGTTTGATTGACCGGAATAGACATCGGATTGGATTCAAAGTTACAGGGGAGCTTGTCCCCAACATTTGAAAGCAAAACTTGGCATAAGGATTACATATCCATTGGACAACTACTACAAAACATTAAATATAAAGTACCATGCCAGGAACATATAGTTGCCGGAATATTTTTTGAAAGGATTGAAAAAAAAGGTGGGACTAAGGATGGGGAGCATATGTCCGCATGATAGTAGTTGGAGATTGTATATAGTATGAGATTAGTTCTACTATGATTGATTTAGGTGGAATAAATAACGGGACAGAGGGTGGAGGATCATTTTGCATCCATTGGACGAAAAGAAAGATAATACCAAAGGACTGGATTACATAACACCACCTAGGATCCACCCTCATAGGGGGTACTAAATGGGCAAATAGTACCTCTATAATCCAATCCATCTTTATGCCTCATGTAGTGCTGGATTAATTTATCGCAAGGAAAATGTGCCCCAAGGCCCTAATCACCCCTCCCTAATCCAACAAACAAACATGATTTGCTAATCCTCTCATAATGATGGGAAATGAGTCAAATGACTGTTTACATGCACCTATTTGGGTGTGTACGCTATGCACCCCTTGGATCACCTTAAATTCACAACATTTTTCATAAAAATTCGTAATTCAAACTTTCCTACAAAAATTCATAACATTTGGACGCAAATTCATAACATTTACTTTTGTCTAGATATTATGAACTTCTAACAAATGCTTTGTATTTATGCATGTGTTATCAAGTTTTATACAATTATTACGAATCTCATACAAAATGTTATGAATTCCAAGCAATTAAAGGTGCGCATACTGTACACACCCAGATAGGGGTGTGTGTTGTAGCCCTCCCCCATGATTAGTCATGTGAATCACTCGTCCTTAGAGTTTATATATCCCTTCACCATTAGTTCGACTTATCAAACATGGCCTTACAGTAATTCCACTCAAAGAATTTCAAACCAATAAGTTGGTTGCAGGGAGCTTCTAATTGGGGCCGCTCCCATCTTAGGAGCGCGCTCCTGCACTCCCAAATAAGGAGCTTGACGGGAGCCCACTCCCATTGTGATGGGAACATGCTCCTTCCGAAAGTGGGAGCTTTTGTAAAATCCTTGTACAGAAAATGCAGGGTTTATCACTTAGCTTTATTAATTGGTCTTGATGAACTCATGTATGTAGCCCAAGTCATGATATCTTGAAAAGGAAATCATGTATCATAACACTTGCCCATTCCTTACATTTATGGTGGACTTGGCACATATTTTTACTCACTAAAATAATTGTACTTTTAAAGTGCATATTCTATTCTGCATTATTTTCGTCATATATGTACATGTTCCTTTCACGCTCCCAACCTTGGGAGCTTCCATATTCCGGCGCTCCCCCGCTCCCACCTCATACCTCATGCAACTAAGAATTACAGACAACTAGGCAATGTCATCAAATCACCCAATATTCAAGACTAAGGTTCTTTAAAGTTCAATTCTTCTCAACTTTTGGAGGAAAATTGGTTCTTTCTCTCTTTAAAAGTCGTTCAACTACACATACACAGTCCTGTACAATTCAATTCAATGTACAGTGAAGCAGAACATGCACAAATATCCATCCTTATTCCATTCTAAAACATAATTAAGGGACAAACTACGAATTATTTAATTCACTTCTGTATTCACATTGAGCTCTATCGAGGGCATTGCGTACCACAATATTTAAAAACGCTTTATATAGCCGACCCCAACTGAGGGGTTAAAAACTTAAATCTCCGTTTGGTTGATGATAATTCAAGGTTCACCAAAATATATAAATAAAAAAAAAGCACACATCCAAAAAAAAAAAAACAAACAAACAGAAACTATACGAACCCGAAATGGCCTTGAGAACAGCTTCTTGGGGAGGACCCTGGTCGTGGTCTTCCTCGGAAGACGAGGCCGTTTCGTTGTGGGCACAATTGCGGTGATGGGTTCGTCGGGAAAAGTGGAAATCTCGAGCCCTAGCGATTCCACAGCCACAACTCAAGCTGGGTATCGAAGACTTTGTCTTGTGGGAAACAATGGACGGTCCAGAGAAGGAGTTTGTAGGCAAAGGTCGAGGCCACGGTTCCGTCAAGAAGACGGTCGTTCTCAATACTGCTGCCCTGCACGCCATTTCTGATCCTTTCGATTCTTTTTCTAATTTTTCTTCAGCTGTGTATATGGGGATTATGCTTACCAAATTACTTTCACCTCTTCCTCTAAATTTTGGGGCGATTTTTTGTCACATTGGTTAGTGTTATGGGCACTACCTGCTTTTCTAATGGACTTCACACGGAAGGAGAGATGCATGAAAAACAATACAGATCGGCCGATTCAGCCGAGCATTTCGAAAATCGATAGCTTAGATCTTAACCGAATAATGAACGATTTCAGATTTATATGCACTCAAATGTGATCCAAACTGTTTCTGCCAAGATAAACGGCCAAATCGACCACTCTGCTTCCTTAGGTCTCCTTCTCTCACAGTCTCGATAACTTGTAGAGACCAAATTGCCCCTTTTTCCTTTTGGAACGAATATTCTACCCAATCCGACCCTCTGAAATTGTTTCGGACATCGGATTATGTTAGGGAACGGATTTGAGGCGGTTTTACATCTTTTTTTTGTTGGTAAACCAGGTGTGTAGATAAAATTAGGAAACATACACGAGTCTTGGATATAAAACCTCACTAGCGTCATTGCGAAGTTGCTAGATAATACAGGCGATTTTACATCTCCCCGCCCCACACCCGCTCTATTTTGTTATTCTTAAAATAAAAAAAAACACACGCTTATACTAGTATTTTAAAAACTCTAAAAAAAGTAATTGAGCAAAATATTTTCATTTTCTTTAAGAAACGTGTACATTTATATTTTCTTTAATTAGACATTAAAAAACTACTAATAAGAGAACATTTTTATTACTCCACTTGCCTTCAAAATGTTCTAATGGAAGAAGTTCGCCCCGTTTTATGTATTATGATCCGGGCAACTTGCATGCACTTCGACTAATTTCGAGGTTTTGAAGTTAATGATCGGGCAAACCTTCTGTGGCTCTAACATTTAGAATGTTTGGCTTTTGTGAGATTCAAACTCGCACCCTATTAGGGACAAACCCTTTAGTTGCTTTTTCATGTCCATTTCACCAAATCCATTGGGATAAACTTGGCGGGAGCCGAGTCCCTGCAGTGCCCATTTTGGGCTGCAAATTGCAGCGCTCCCAAACTGTGTCGTTTGGGGCATATTAGGCTTGAAGACAAGCTTCCTACTTTTTGTCGAATTATGAACCTGTCAACTTTTATTCCATACATCACAATTTTGTTACAAACCTCACAACTTTATCACAATCTAACGAAAATTTGATCCATAACATAATAATACCAAGAATTATACTATTTTATATTTCCAACAAATTAATAATATCAAAATGCTACACGGGAACAATCCGAATTTCTAAATCGCCTAAAAAGCAATAATAAAATTTCTTCTTTCAAAACATTAGAAAAGTGCGGCTGGGGTATTAATTACAATCTCCCTATATAACTTACTGATTTTCGTTCTCGCAATTTTTCGATTAAAGATATCTATTTTTTTATTAAACAAAAACACGCTTCCACTACACACTCTAATTAAAATAGTTTCGTTTCATAAAATCATGCTCTCGCTGCACACTTTGATAAATATATGATTTTTTTAAAATCACCCACTCATCCCATATAAGATCCGTTCCTTCAGCTTTGATACCAACGATAACGGCCCAAATTTCCAAATTATCTAAAAGTAATAATTTATTCTTTCAATTTTCTTCTTCAAAATCATTAAAAAAATATGGTGGTTACAATTACCTCTTAAGCTACAGAGAAATAAGGAAACCCCTTCAACTACAGAGAAAGCCATTGTTGTATTTTTTTTTTTTTCCTTTTGTATTCTGAGCTGAGTCATTCTTGCATGATTATTTTTTTGAGTTATTTATTTTGCTTTTGAAGAAGGATCTATAAGTCTTTCTTTGAAAAATATTTCTAGTGAAAAGAGATGAAACATGTAGTGTTTTTACATTATTAATTTGTTGGCAAATGTATAATCTATTTTTTTTTTTTTTGGGATCGGTTGGCAATATACAAGCCTTGGTATTGATATGTTTTTGGAGCAAGTTTTCATTGATTGTAACAAAGTTGTGATGTATGGGATAAAAGTTGGAAGCTTGTCTAGAAGCCTAACATGCCCCAAACGACACAGTTTGGGAGCGCTGCAATTTGCAGCCCAAAATGGGCACTACAGGGACTCGGTTCCCAAACTTGGCTGCTTCGCCTACCTTCAGCTGAAAGAAGTATGGCGAACACAAGCTTCAGAAATCAAAGTCGTGATTTTTCTTAATCATCAGATACCGAATTAAGGCATGATTGTGAGAG